>CM057454.1:484742500-487142500 GCA_016271365.2 Neoceratodus forsteri | reverse complement strand
GTGAAGCCTCAGTGATACCCTAATATAGAGTATATATAGGGAGTGGAGAAGGTGGAGAATGTAATGAAGTGTACTCAAGTATCATAATGAAGTATCAGTCAGGGGAATGCCCAGAGAGCTGTGCATCATCAGACAGCTAAATAAGGAAGTTACACTTTGCTTAATCACATTTCCAGTATGGACATTACAGTTTGTGTGTTGTCTCATGTTAATGGTACCCCAGTGTATGGCAGGCAGTGGTCACCCCCTTTAAACTGAAATGTTCATTTTGTAAAGTCCTAAGCAGTTTGTTCACCTGATCACCGTCACCTCTGACCTGTAATGGCAAGGACACTGGTGTTGGTGCAGTACTGATGGTCATAGCATAAGGAGAGCGCTTTCCTGAGCCAGATGTCATTATATACCCCATAAACGCAGAAGGGTGTCCCAACCCTAACACATGGAGGCTCATCTGCTGGAATTTGGGAAATGGTAGCATTAGGTGCATCATGGGTACCCCAAGACCTCCTGCACCTTTTGCAGTTTATTTGGTCGAAATCAGTTCAGAAACCACAAAGTTATGCCCCCCCCCCAAACATTTGCTGCTTTTAAAAAAAGTATCATTTTTTTGCAGTTTATTTTTCCAGCTTATTGTCTGCATGTAAACTGTTGGGAGAGAAGCACACATGAAAGCGTAGCCTGAATTAGAATTGCATTAAGTCATGGGAATCTGCAGTCTTGGAGTCCATCCTGCTATGAACAGGGTTAGAAGAGGGACTGGATGCTGGTCACATACATGAGTAGCAGCTTGCACATCAGAGATGCAGCAAGATGATTCTGGCAGAGAATTAGAAATTGAGGTGGAAGGCCCTAGAGCAATGTAAAAAGCAGAAAGTTGAAGCAGCAAGATGATGAAACAGCAGTATACCCTCCCACCCTTCCAACTGACTCCTGAGGACAGCAAGGAACCAACACTGACTGTGGCTGCAGTGACTGTGCCTCAGGAGTCATTGGTCACTCAGATCATGCCTTACCCTCATCGCCTCTTGCCCAGAAGAGGGAAGTCCATCTAAGGACCCCTACCCATCTTTGCTGTGTGTCCATGACAAATGACTCCCTCCTCAAATCTGCCCTCTAGGGATTTGAACCAGGTACCTTTTTATAATTTACTATACTTTTTCCCCTCTGCTCTATCAGCCCCCCATTGGCTCGACCACCCACCCAGCCCCATCACCTACCATCCCTGGAACTTACCTGTATCTTGCATGTTCTCCAATAGACAACCCCCCTGTGGGAAGGGCTAAACCTGTAGTAGAGTTGAAGCTTCGATGAATGAGGTGGAGAGCCCAGTTAGCAGTGCAGAGCCTGAGACAAGCGGCAGATGGCATCCTGCAGCAGTAGAAGGTTTGTCTGTTTTACTGATGACATCATGCCACTGATGTCCCCCTCCCTAGATTCATGGCTCCTGGGTGCACTTCCACCTGTGTTCATCCAGGAGGCAATGCTGCACTGGAGGCCATTCACCCTCCATCCCCCGAAGAGGTGAGCACCCCTTGGACATTCAGCCATCCTCTCTCTGGCCAGTCCTCCGATGACCCAGGCTTGCTCCCAAATCTGGGTCATCAGCATCACCAGTGGTTGTGCTGCTGCTGCTCTGGCAGGCTAGCTTGAAACAGGTACCTTTTAAAGTTACAAAGGGAGACAGTCCAGGGACACAGGCTGAACAACAGTAAATGTAACTTTGCAAGTAGCTGCATTGAAACTCTGGTGTGTGTATGGTATGAACTGTGTCTTTTGAACTTTATTGAACTTTGCAACAAAAAGAAACAAAGTCAGAATGTCAGGAGAGAGACCAATATATGGAACTATCAGGTCTTGATGACGGCATGGATTAGAGGTTGTGCCGTCAAGATATAAGGGCCTTCTGCATGAAAAGGGAGGGGTAGGCCCAAGAATGCTTTCTGAAAGAGTAGACCACAGGCCTTGTGGGGTCACTAGTCAATACATCACCCTCAGGGTACTGTAACCTCTGTTTTGGTCATGTATATGGAGAATAAAAATATATGACATTGCTATGAATATGCCATCATTGGAGCAGATGACACCACTGTGTCTTGTTCTCCTGGAGGAATACCTAAGCTATGGACACTTGGGAATCATGTCCAGAGCAAACACTCTGACCCCAGATACTACAAAGCTGACCCCAGAAGAAACTGCAGCCTGAGCTGACAGCTTATCAAAAGTGGAGATAGCCATAGCCGAAGGCCAGCACCAAGGAGAAGGTGCTTCTCTAGCTGGATAACCTAGGGTGATGTAGGTGACCATTGGGATGCAGGGTGTGAGACTTGACCAGCCACCAGGTGTGGTTCCTGGAAATGGTCTGAGTGTCCTCCTGGCCCATTCTGCACCAGAAACAGAGTGTGGTGAGTTCACCTGTATGAGGGGTGTTGATCAAAAGTGACTGTGGTTAATAATTTGGAGTGGCTTTGCTGCACACTGAGCCTAATGATGCCTCTAACTGCTTGGCCTCACCCATGGTGCTGTTGCTATTCCTGTGACTGGTAAGGAGACTGGTCCACTGTCAGCTCTGTCAGAGTCTGAGAAGAAGATGGACAACAACCAGCAGGCTGTCACCAAACAGCCAGATGTGGTCATGGAAGCTGAAGTAGCAGATGATCAAAATAATAAAGCAAAGCCATTTGTAAAAATCCTCTGCTAAGAGCATCTATATCCTTCCCCTCTCCATTTTCAAGTACCACCACACCAAAACAAAATTTCCAAACAAGGGCCTGTGAAAAGTGAGACAAATGTGTTTCAAGAGCCCCAGGTAGAACAGAAAAGCCTGAGGAGCAACTGGCCCTAGAGGATGAAATGGAAAGTGGAACCACGGACCTTGTTTGCCACTGGGCCATGGAGATATCTGCAATCTTGGAAAAATGTGTCAAGTTGACAGAGCCACGAAAGACTGGCAGAAACAAAATATGGGCTCTGCTTTCCATACATGCCTGCCTGGGTCTTGGAAATTGTGGAAGCTCACCATGGGGCTCACTATGGGGCAAAGAATTTGCTAATTAAGTGTATTTAGCAACAGATTTTACTAACTTTTTGTTTAGATTGTTGTTTTATGTTATTGCTTTTAGCCATTTCTGTAAAGTGCTTTGGCAATTTGAAAGGTGCTAAATCAAATAAAGATTTATTATAAAAGATAAAGATTTATTATGAAAGAATTTTGCTTACAATAGCTAATAAAACATAGAAACATAGAATCTGATGGCAGATAAGGACTGCTTGGCCCACCTAGTCTGCCCATTTCCCTACCTAATGGATAAGATGCAGATTCTAGTTAACCAACAGCCTACTTCCTCCTATCCCCAACAAGAATTGTCTTATGTCTGTCCCATGCATTCTTGAATTCCCCCCACTTTTTTGACTCTCGACCACCTCAGGAAGGCTGTTCCATGCAGCTACAACCCTCTCTGTGAGGAAATACTTCCTCACATTACCTCTGAGCCGTCCCTATTCTATCTTCTTGATCAGGGTCTGAAGGAGTGGAACGAGAGGGCACTAAGGCAGGGATAAAAAAGAAAGTGGAAAAAAAATCTATATTGTAAATTCATTTTTTTAACATTTTTACACCAAATTTTCAACTCTTATGACCCTGCCTCATGAAGAAGGGCAGAGAAAATGTTTAGCTCCTAGCTAAAAAGTGATTTTGCACAGGGACTGCAAAATCAATTTTCAGGATGCAAAAACACATTTTGGGCAGCAGCTGAAAAATGTCAGATGTCACATTCATGTGGTGCTGAAAGAAATGGCTATGTGAAAATTTGGGGTAAAAATATTGAATATTACCAAAGTTATGAGCCTGTGTTTGCAAAATTCAACATAGCCTCATAACTTTTTTTTTTCAGATATTTTTACCCCAAATTTAAATCATAGCCTTCTTATGACCCATCTCATGAATAAGGTCAGAGAAATGTTCAACTCCTGTCTGAAAGGTGATTTCATGCAGAGACCATGAAGTCACCTTTTGGGATGTAAAAAACACTTTGGCCAGGATTTGAAAAATGACAGCTGTCACATTCATGAGGTGCTGTAAAGATATGGCTATGCTGTTAATGTGGGGTGAAAATATTGAAAATTACCAAAGTTATGAGCCTGTGTTCGCAAAATTCAGTGTAGGCTCATAACGTTATTGTTTTTTGATATTTTTACACCAAATGTTCAACAAAATTTCAATTCCTGCCTGAAAGTTTATTTTGCGCAGGGACCACAAAATCACCTTTTGGGATGTAAAAAAAAATTTGACCCGGGATCTGAAGAATGACAGCTGCCACACTCATGAGGTAGTGTAAAGATATGGCTATGTTGTGAATTTGGGGGTAAAATATTGAAAATTACCAAAGTTACGAGCCTGTGTTCGCAAACGTCAATGTAGGCTCATAATTTTGTTTTTGTTTTTTTAATATTTTAACACCAAATTTCCAACATAGCCTTCTTATGACCCACCTCATGAACAAGGGCAGAGAAAATGTTCCACCCTGCCCAAAAGGTGATTTTATGCAGGGACCATGTAATAAGAACACAAGAACATAAAGTGCCTGCAGAAGAGGACCATCTATCAATCTAGTCTGCCCATGTGGGCCTACCCCAGTCTTTTGCTTCCTAAGTTTCCACAGTGCATATCCCATGCTAGCTTGAACTCTCTCACTGTCTTTGCTGCCATAACTTCTGGGGAAGACTGTTTCCAAGGCCCCACCACCCTTTCTGGTGAAGAAAACATCCTGATGTTGGTTTTGTATCTACCTCCCTGTAGGCGCATGTTGTACCCTCTTGTTCATGTAGATGAGCTTTCTGAAAAGGTCCTGAGTTTGTACTGAGTTAATTCCTTTGAGGTATTTGAATGTCTCAATCATATCCCTCCATCCCTCCTCCTTTCCAGTGAGTGCATCTTGAGGAGATAGCTGAGTCTGGACTCGTAGGGTTCTTGATGAAGTGAATAGAACAGCAACAAAAATCAGCACCAGTCTGGAAGCTCAAAGAATACAGATTTTAATGTTTACAATAGTAGTCCACCATACAAGACACATGCAATGCAGACACCAGTACCCTCTTCTGCATGTGTCTTGTATGGCGGACTATTATTTTAAACATTAAAGCTGTATTCTTTGAGTTTTCAGAGTGGTGCCAATTTTTGTTGCTGTCCTATGTATTTGGATTAATTTGTGTACACTCCCAGTGTAGCTCTGAGCTATATTGCTGCTGGACTTCTTGATGAAGTCCATGAATCATCTTCGTAGCTTTCCTCTGAACTGTCTCCATATGATTTCTGTCTTTCTTGAGGTGCGGTCTACAAAACTGGACGCAATACTCTATGTGCTGCTTCATCAAGGACCTGTATAGCAGGATTATCACCTCACTTTTTCTACTCATGACATCCCTACCTATGTATCCAAGGAAGCTGTTAGCTTTCTGCACCACCTTTTCGCATTGCCTGGTTGTCATCAGATATGAGTGCTCCTAGATCCCTCTCAACTTTAGTTTCTGTCAGTTGTTCCCCTCCTAGGACATATTTCTTGCCCGGGTTCTTTCTCCCCAAGTACATAACTTTACACTTCTTGGCACTGAATTTCAGCTGCCATTGTTTTGACCATTCTCCCAGCTTTTTTAGAACAGAGTCCATTCATGTGGCCCCCTCTAGTGTGTCTATTCTGTAGTAGAGCTTGGTGTCATCTGCAAACAGGCTTACCTTTTCCTCCAATCCATCAGCGATGTCACTGATGAATATGTTAAATAGAATTGTCCCCAGTACTGATCCCTGGGGGATTCCACTGGTTATCCCACCTTGCTTTGACAGAGTGCCATTTACCATGACCCTCTGGGTTCTCACCTGGAGCTAGTTCCTAACCCAGCTGACTATTTTATGCCCCACTCCAGTGTGTTCCAATTTGTTCATTAGTCTCCTATGTGGAATGGAGTCAAATGCCTTACTGAAGTCCAGATAACTATGTCTACTGCTCCACCCTGGTCCATCGTTCTGGTCACCCAATCAAAGAAATAAATCATGTTTGTCTGGCATGACCACCATGCTACTTTGAGTTCAGTTTTCCATTTGCTTCCATATATTGCACTATTCTTTCCTTCAGTAATGTTTCCATGATTTTCCCACCACTGAGGTGAGGCTGACTGAACGGTAGTTACCAGCGCTTTCCTGCTCCCACTTTGTGCAGCGGTACCACTGTGGTTTTTTTCCCAGTCTGCTGGGACTCTGCCACTCTCCAGTGATTTATTGAAGAGGACTGCTATGGGGAGGCAAGTTCTTCATGAGTTCCTTCAGTGTTCTTGGGTGGATACTGTCAGGTCTCATTGCTTTGTTGGTTTTAATTTGTTTTCAGTTTTTTAGAACCTTCTTTGTGAAGGGATTTGTGTCAGCTTCACTGGTGTGGTGTCCTTCTTTTCCTACTACTGGCCCATTACCCTGATCCTCTTGTGTGAAGACTGAGCAGCAGCATTCATTCAGAACCTCTGCCTTTTCTTTGTCAGTCTCCACGTTCTGCCCCTCTCTGGTTCTCAACCAAATGATACCCCCTTTGCTTTTGCTTTTATCCTGTATATATATATGTAAAAGGTCTTGTCCCCCTTTTTAACCCCTTCAGCAATTCTTTCTTCTGTTTGTGCTTTTGCTATCTGAATCACCTTCCCTGCTTACTTGAGCCTTGCCTTGTATTTCTCCATGTCGCTGTCCCTCTTTGTCTGTTTGTACTTTTTGAAAGTTTTTTTTTTCTCCTTTATACTGAAAGCAGCCTCCTTAGAAAACCAAAGAGGGTTTCTCCTCTTCTTAGTTTTACTGATCTGTTTGGTGCATTCTGCTGTGGCCAGAGTTACTACATCCTTTATGGCCTTCCAGCTTTCCTCCACATCACCCCCTGCAATGCCTTTGAGATGGTTTTAATGCACATTTTTATTTTGACATAGTCAGCCTTCCTGAAGTCCAGGATCTTACATTTTGTGTGACTTGTGTCCTCTGCCCTTTTGACTGAGCCAGACTGACCTATGGTGGCTCGACCCCAGATTGATTCCTACCTTAATATCTGTGATCCTGGTACTGTTTGACAGTATGAGATCCAGGACTGTATTTTCTCTGGTGGGTGACTCCACCAACAGTTTTAGTCCTGCCCCTTTTACAGCCATGAGGAATTATCTGCTCCTGTCTGATGAAGCTGTGTAGGAGGACGACACAGGGTCATAATGTTGCATACAATATAGAACAGGTAAAAAAACATGTACCAAACACAACATGTGGCAACACAGTGGTGGTGCATAATGCTGACCGCAACATAAATGCTGCACACATGAATAATGTTATTGTTTTTGTGGGGGGCTTTGCCCCATGCATCCCCCACACCCCTGGACTATTTATAATCAACTCCGAGGGGGTGTGACATAGGGTCAATACAGAATTTCTCTGTGGCACTTAGCCATAAGCGCACTGATGGGAATCAAAAAAAATTCCCACACCAGGAAATCAAACCCTAGTCCTGCCATGGTTCCTACTGTACAATCGGGTGCTCTAACCACTCCATCATGGGAGCTGCTTGACTGAGCACTCAACCAGCTGTCTCTACATTCACTTCCCCTTCCTGTGCAGAATGACAGGGGTAGCAATACCCATGTTACTCTAAAGCACTACACACTACAGACTGCGTGGTTTTTCATGCATGGGTTAGTCCACACTATAATAGAAGATTTTGAACTTCTGGTGACACCACCAAGCCAAATGGATGCTTAGATTTGAGCTCCATGGTCACTGTGGTAACTCCAAAGTAATCTGGTGCTATTTTTATTATATTGTGTCTCCAAATTGCTAAATACATGCTAAAAATGAGTCAAGTGGTGAAAACGAGAGGCAGAAGTGCTATTAAGCTGTCCACCCATCGAATATCTCAGCTCGAGTGCAGCCTGAATGTTTCTCTCTTCAGGGCCTCAGAGTCGGCTGCGGGCTCCGGTGGGGAAGAGAATGAGGTCCCCTCACGTAGCAGCTCCCTTGATGGCTGAGCAATAGTGCATATTGTGAAAATGCTGCAGAGGAGTGACTCGAATGTAAACAATATTAAGCAAGATTTGAAGCCTCTCGAGCGGAGGACTGCGGATTAGAATCAGGCCTTGATGGGCTCCGAGATGACTCCATGCAGTTCAGTCATGCAGTGCTTTATCTGGGTGAGAGAGAGAGAGAGAATTAACAATGAGGGTGGAAGATGCAGAATCCTGAGGTAGGAGAAAAACAATCCATATTTTGAGATTCTCTGAGGGAGCTGAACAAGACAACCCTCTTGAATTTGTGCAAACATGGCTCTGACAGGAATTGGTTTTCCCAAGTTATGAACCCCTCAAGCTTGCGAGAGTTCATCAAACCCTAGGCTCCAAGCCCAAGAGTGATGCCCCTCCAAGACCGAGTCTGGTCAAATTCAATTGTTACCCAGTGAAAGATATAATTCTATGAAAAGCATGGGCTAAAAAGGACTTAAACCTATGTAACCACTAGGTGGCGCTATCTCAAGGGCTACTACCCCTGCCTGCTTGGCTAGTAGCAGGTTAAGAGGCCTGAGTTCTATAACGGGTGTCTCCACCCGGAGGTCAGGGTTGGTAGTGCTCAAGCTAACCTGGGCACAGCCCTCCAGGACACTGTAACCCCCCTCTTTCCCCTCTAGTGGCCTGTACACTGTACAATAATCACTTTCACAATACCGCTGGTGCACCACACAAGTACCCACACTGTTTGCACTTACCACCAGGGCTGATTCCTCTGGCTGGACCCTGAGGACCCCCTGTAAAACAAGGTTATGCACAGCAAATAACAACAGTACAGTACTTTGGGCACAAACTGAAACCACAGTCAGATTACATGCAGATGACATGCACATGCAAGCAGTACAGTGGTCTAAGGCTCTGAGCTGCAAATCTGATGACATCCAGCAGACCAGACCTGGGTTTGAATCCCACAGCTTCCACTTGCATACTGTGTGACTCTGAGCAAGTCACTTAACCTCCTTGTGCTTCCAGGTCACTCCTGTAAAAACGCTTTCAGCTTAGTGAGCTATACCTGGTTAAACAACTAAATAAAATAAAATAAAAAATAAATAAACATGCAGAAAAAGTTAGATATGATTTATTCAGGGGACTTGAACAAGGAAGGGGCAAAATCAGGTTAATTAGCTTAAAGGTTATATCAATCAAGCAGTTATGCATGCGCTTTGAGTCCCCCCACACAGTCACACCTCTTGGTACCCAGGTAGAGAAGAGATGGGTAGCCAGAACTATTGCCCGGGGTTGCAGCTGGTTGGAGCCCTGTGATGGAAAACACAACATGTACTGTACACAATATTTGTAATCTGGAGCCAGAGGGTTCAGTCTGTGAAGGAAATGAAACAACAAGACAATCAGATGACACACTCAGATTAAGCTGTTGTTACAGGGAGCTAGCCTGGTATTTACTCATGATACCCAAGACTGGACACAGGCTGGACGAAAATCAAGACTACAGGTGGTTGATCTGGAATGCCAGAAGAAGCAGGGCCCAAACGAGTTGCAGAGGCATCATTCCTGTTCATGCGTGGAGCAGGGGGCTGATCCCCAGGCAGGTCTCTCATCGATGGCTTCTCTGTGCAGTGGGTAGTCGGGCTGGGACAGTCTGGCAAGGCCCAGACCGCATGGAGACAAATTCGGATGCAGTCCGTTTTGGGCTGGATACAGCTTCCAGCAAGCAGAACACAGTTCACACAGTGGGGAACTAACTCACAACCCACTAGCAGCTCATAGCACATTTACATGTATGGGAATTCTACTGTACCAGGCAAAGCACTCCCCGGTCACAATCGCAAAGTCTCTGCACACACCGGGAGCTTAGGGGTAGCTGGAACTCCTGACAGGCCGATCGCATTCAGCAAAATCTTCGGTCTTCTTCAGGTTGAGCCTGGCCCACTTCAGTAGCTTACTTTATTCACACAAACTTGGATTTAGTCCAAAATAATTCTCTTCTCTCCCTCTCAGGAGCAGCTGGCAGACATGCAAGCCAAAAACTCAGCCCTTTCACAGTTTTCCCATGCGAATCCACTCAGAATTGCTGCCAAAATACACTTGAGCTCTTCTCATTTCACTTCCCAGCTCAGAACTAACTGAAAACTGCCAGCAGCCCGGGACTTCCCCAAGATCCAAAAGATTCGGTTGGCCAGTTTGGCTGTCAGTCAAAGCAAGAGCTCCCCCTTCAGTTGCAAAAAAGGCGCAAAAAGTTCAAAACTACAATTCCTACAGATTTTGACTTCAGACAGCTCCTGTAGTCCGGCTACATTTTAGGCCCCACCAGAATTGATTGGTCCAATTTGCAGTCCAGGACCAAGATAGTGGAAACAAACAAAACAGTCCTTGCTATAAAGAAGGCAGGTTAGACAAACTAGATTATCATTATCACTCTAAATGATTTTCAGCAAATAGTTACATCTTTCAACATAGCTCCCTCTCAGATTACTTAGGCTGCAATCAGGCAACTCTTAAAGAGACAGTACAGAGAGGCTATACAGGCTCTGGTAATCACATTTAAACTGCTAAAACACAGGACACCAGCCTGGCAGTGAGCATTTAGGCAAGCTCAAAGAAGACTTTTTGAGAACCCCCATTTGTAGGGGGGGTTACACATAGGTAGGAAATGAGTACATGTCGATCACGATTTCCCGCCTGCCACAATGCAAAAAAGAAAGAGAGTTCTGGTGGTTATTAAGCAGCTCAAAAGAAACAGATAAAAGCCCAACTCCGATACCTAGCAAAGCTGCTGATTCACTGGGAATCCGGTAGTAAACTCTATGAATCGTTAGTGTAAGCCAGTAAACCTCTACAGAAAGAGGGTGTCACCCTACCAGACTTCCAACGTGAGCTAACCGAACAGACCCTGCTGCAGCTCCGATGGGAGATGATGGGTAAAGGATCTGCGAGAGGCACTAACACCAGAGATACAGGCCCAGACTACCAGCTATGCAAGGACTTAATCCACCTGAGTAAGGGAATCAAGTCAAGAGTAACCCCCTGACGTCTTTCCCGATAGAAGAACCAGTTTGTTTCTCTCTCTTTTTGTCATCCCTACTTACAGGAAGTTCCTGGTTAATTCAACCCTGATTCGATCTACTCGGAGGAACGGAACTTTTGCAGAGCCACATGGGGTTAACAGTGAGTCGGGACTGTTGATTAAGTATGGGTGGGGTTGTCTGTTTTCGCAATGAGGATTGATTTAATGGGGGAGCCCAGATCGGGCCTGTGGGTGGTCAGGGGGACCTCTGCTTATCTGTTTCAGCAGTTATTCATATTCCTTACGTAGCTGAATTTATTGTTTCACTGCATTCATGGCACTGAGTTTCAAATCAAGGCCTGAAATGTTTAGTATAGTCTATTCTTAAGATTGCCTCGCTCTAAGCACAAAGGTTTTTTTTTGATGAGAGGGTCACGTTACCTTATACCCTCATGTTTATTGAGCCTCTTCCCCACCCAGCCTGGTCGGGGTCTAACTGTGTGGGCCCCTCTGCTGGCGGGTCCAGAATTGAACCCACCCCCCCAACTGAATTTCAAGGTCAAGACATTTGATTTGGACCTTTGGAGCCACTGGGGACATGCGGTGTGTGGGGAGCTATGGGTGGCGGGGTCTGGAGCAACGGAGTTATGGTTTGTCTCTCCTGCCCTCTGCCCCCACCCACCTGCCCCATCACAGGCATCTGGGGCTGGACTTAATTAGTGGTGTATCTCATAGGTCAACCCCACACTGTACGAGCGCAGAGGGAGGAACCCCAGACACCATTAAGGGTGCACAACAATCTACAAAGTAAAGCACCATATTGAGGTTAAGGTTAATTTGAGGAAGTGGGGGCACCTGCCTCCACCCCCAACTTCAAATTGGCAACACTCACCGGAAGCCGGATCAGGGGACGGGTCACCCATCAGCGGTCAGTCATTTTCCTCTGCGCTGTCCCCTGCGAGGGAACTAATACCTTCCCACTGAGGATCCACACCTGGAGGCCACCTTTCCTATTCACCTCAGTCCAAGGGGTGTGGGAAGCAAGGGTCTTCTTGGTTAGCCCATGGTCCAGGGTAGAGGGAATCTCCTTCTGTTTAGGGCCAAGGATGGCCCTCCTGTATATAGTTTACTGTTGGGAGAGGGTTTATTTTTTCATGGGGATTTGAGCTTTTTATGTTTGAAAATTAGGGAGGGAGGGTGGGGCAGAACGTGTTTCATGATTGAGGGAATGGGGGTCAGTCATGCAGTGTGGGACTACGGGTTTGAAGTGGTGTGTTCCAAGTGCCTACCTCCAAAGTACTAGGGGATTAGGGGGGCTAGGAGCAGCCATGCAAGATCTTCTGGACCTTGGTAATCCCGGTGGAGAATGGGAGACTGCTTGGCAGGCCCACACATGGAGACACTGAAACTGGTCTCCCTTAATGTTAAGGGATTAGGTTCACCAGTAAAAAAGACATAATATACGAAAAGACTTTGCCAGAACTAAATATAATATTGGCCTTTTGCAGGAGACCCATCTTTACACTGCTGAGCATAACAAATTGCGCCGTATGTGTGTGGGTTTTTGCCTCCTCACACCCAAATTAAAAAAAAACCGGGGTTGCCATCCTTGTCCAGAAGGGCCTAGGTTTTACACAAACAGATTCTTTTTTCTGATAAGGAAGGCAGGTTGGTGGCCCTCTCAGGTATAATTCCAGACAGGACAATACATATTGTTAATATCTATGCCCCCATGCCCAGCAATCCCCAATTTATCAGGTATGTTTTTGGAGTGGTGGCCTCACTCCCTGAGGGTCAAATTATTTTAGGGGGTGATTGGAACTGTGTAGAGAACACACTACTAGATAGATCCTTGGGGGCGAGTCATGACAGGGGTGTCAGCTCGAAAAGCCTTCTTAATTTCCGTAATGAGGCAGGTCTGGTAGACACCTGGAGAGACCAATACCCATCAAGTAAAGATTTCACCTTTTTTTCCCATGCTCAAAACTCATATTCCCATATTGATAAATTCTATTTGCAAAAATCTTGGGCGGGGACAATTAAGGACCAGCAAATCTACTCCATTTTTTCTATCAGACTATGCAAAAGTTAGTTTGACTCTCAATCTGGGACCATTAAACAAACAATCTCTATGGCGACTTAATGCAGGGTTCCTCAAGGAAGAGGTGTTTGCATTAAAAATGAAAGAGGTTATAAAAAACTTCATTAAAGAAAACACTGTGACTGTTTCACAGGTGAAATTTCTGTGGGATGGCCTAAAGGCTGTAGTACTGGGGAAGCCATTTCATATGCGGCTCAAAAAAAGAAGGCTCAACAGCAGAAATAGGACAGTCTAGAGCAGAAGATTAAGGAACTGGAAGATCTGCATAAGTAGGGAGGCCCATCTAGCTTGCTAAGGGACCTTAGATTGGCCAGAGAACAATTGCAGCCATACCTCACAGTTAGAACAGAGAACTACTTTAGCTTTACAGCACAAAAATATTATGAAGGAGGTAACAGGGCTGGTAAACTATTGGCATTTAGACTCAGAAAACAAGCAGCTGAGAGGTATATTTCTGGGGTGAAAGATTCTAGACTTTCTGACCGACTGGTAACAAGACCCTGCCAAATAGAAGATTGTTTTAAAAAGTTTTATGAGGAACTATACACCTCGGAATCCTGTGCCGGCCAGTCAGAAAAAATTAACAATTTTCTGGATGGATTAAAGCTTCCCAAGCTCTCTTTGGAGCTTGAGAAGGAGCTGGACTGCTCATTTTCACAGACAGAGCTTGCTGAGGTCATTAAAACTCTCAAACACAGCAAAGCACCAGGTCCTGACTGCTTCATTGTGGAATATTACCAGAAATTTCAAGCTGATTTATCTCCCCTGCTACTACAGATCTGCAATGTAGCTCACAAACCCTCAGAGGCTCCAGACACCTGGACGTGGGACCTGATATCCGTAATCCCGAAACAGGGCAAAGATTCCACTTCATGCGGCAGCTACCACCCTATCTCGCTCCTAAATCTTGATGTCAAGATCTTTGCCAGAATGGTGGTAAACAGGCTTCAGGGAGTGGTAACCCAATTGGTCCATCCCGACCAGGCAGGGTTCATGCCTGACAGACAACTTCATGACAATGTCAGAAGATTGCTCACCGTTATGGCATACACCCAAAACAGAGCGAAAGGAGCCCCAACAGTAGTAATCACATTAGATGCGGAAAAGACCTTTGATCGCCTTGAGTGGAGTTATCTGAGAGAGGTGCTTAATAAATTTAATTTCGGTCCCAAATTCCAGGCCTGGTTGTCTACTTTATATACTAGTCCCTCTGCCCAAGTGTGGCTAAATGGGGTATTCTCGCATTCCTTCCCTATCAGGAGAGGGACTAGACAGGGCTCACCCCCTTTATTCGCCCTGAGTATGGAGCCCCTGGCGGAGCCATTCCAGTCTCACTCGGGTATTAAAGTGGGCTCAGTGGACAACTGCATCTCTCTGTATGCAGATGACACTCTGCTTTATCTACAGAATCCAGACACATCACTACCCGCAGCTATGGCCCTTTTGACGGAATTCGGTCTCATCTCAGGCTTTAAAATTAATGAAAACAAGTCTGAAATAATCTCCATTGGTGTCCCTGTCCCCCCAGCTGTTAAAACACTAACCAATTTAAGGTGGTCCACCACTAGCCTTCGATACTTGGGGATCCACATCCCTACAGATCTAAGCAAGTTGTACCAACTCAACCACTTGAAATTATTAGATGCTATAAGAAAGAACTGTGACAGATGGGCGACCCTTCCACTATCGATCACAGGTAGGGTAGAATCGGTGAGAATGAACATCCTCCCGTATATGCTCTTCCTGTTTGACTCGATCCCCCTCTGCCTCCCAAGGAAATTCTGGACAGACTCCCAAAAGCTATTAAGGAAATTCAACTGGGCAGGGAAAAGGCCTAGACTAAGTTGGTCCCTACTTAAGATGGCTAAGGGAAAGTGAGAGCTGGGTGTTCCAGATTTAAAGGGCTACTACAGATCGGCCCAGCTACAGTATCTGGTGGCCTATAACACCACAGATGAGGTACAAAGTTGGTCCAAAATGGAACTCGATCTTATGAGACCAGGCACTCTGAAATCAATTCTATTCGATAATAGTAATTCCAGGGCACTGCAGGCGCTTCCAAACCCTTGGCTTAAGACCTTGGTAAAAGCATGGACACAGGCCATAAGGGAGAGGAAGTTACAGTCTTTGGTTCAGTTATATGGTAGGATCACAGACAGGGTAGACTTTCTACCTGGGAGGGAAAATTGTGTATTTACACATTGGGAAGGCCTGGGACTACGTCACTTCTCACAGTTGTTTATGGGGGAAGCACTAAAAAGGTTTTCCCAAATTCGGCAGGAGTTTAATATCCCTCCAACTGACTTCTATGGTTACCTGCAAATCAGGCATTACCTTCAGGCCAGGAATTGGAGAGGCTGTGTGAGACCCCATGATGCACAGCCCTTGCTAGATCTCCTCCTGGAATTGGCTAATGGTATATCACAAAAAAAAAAAGTCTGATTTCCAAGCTTTATATGGCAGGAGAGACTGACCTCTCGGATAGCAGATCTAGAATTCAGAAACTTTGGGAAGTGGAATTAAATCAAGGAGAGGGTACCATACAATGGGATGTGATAGGGAGGTTGGCACACTGGACTACAACTTCACCCTCTTGGAGGGAATTCTGCTGGCAAGTACTCACAAGATACTTTAGAATGCCTGTGGTGACCAGACACTAAAGGACAACCCACTCTGACAAGTGCTGGAGGGAATGTGGGTCAGTAGGGTCCCCTGAACATATTTTTTGGAGCTGTCCCAAGCTCAGGAGTTTCTGGAGCAATATTAGTGGTCAGATTTTACAGGTGCAGATCTCCAGGCATCCCCACTATTTACTGCTGGGGACCCCGCCCCCAGGGTTAAGGCAACTTAAAGCTAGAGACCTAGTTCCAATTTTACTAGCCGCAGCCCAGAAGGCCATTACGAGGCGCTGGCTCTTAGAAACCCCTCCTGGTGAGGAGCAATGGCTGACTTGTTGCTACCAGATTAAAACCATGGAGAGGCTTACAGCCAATCTGCGCCTAATACCTGAATCTTATAAGACTCGCTGGTTGCCATTCTTTGAGTTTGTGGGCAGTAAAGAGGGTGTTTCAACCTTGGAGATAATGGCCAGAGAGGACCTAGAATAGGAGATCTATATAACTTGGTCCTATTCCTCATCTTGGTCCATCACACCTGTCCTTCCAGCACCTGGCTAACTGGCTTAGGGTCATGAGCCCTGAATACACGTTTGCAACACCAGTGGACACACCCACAGCTGTAGTTGTACTTCTACCCGGTCTATCACCAGAGGGGTACCCATACTCGACCCCAGGACCAAGCTGCATGGGGGGGAGGGAAGGTGGGTGCAGGGAATGTTCCGTTTGTTAAGCAGGTTATAACTTGACTGTCACTTTTTAGTTTAAATTGTAACCCCTAGGTGGCACTATCCCAAGGGCTACTACCCCCGCCTGCTTGGCTAGTAGCAGGTTAAGGGGCCTAGGTTCAGTGACGGGTGCCTCCACCCAAAGGACAGGGTTGGTTTTGGTCAAGCTAACCAGGCCACAGCCCTATGGGACACTGTGACCCCCCTTTTCCCACTAGTGGCCCACACAATACACAATGTTCACCTTCCCAACACCCCAGATATGCTTTGTACATACACTTATATTTGGCATTTACCCCCAGGACTGCTTTTTTCCACTTGGCTCTGGGGACTCCCTGTAAAACAAGGTGATGCAAGGCAAAAGGCAACAATACAATCCCTTAGGCATAAACTGACACCACAGTCAAGGTAAATTGCAGAAAAAAAGTAGATCTGATTTTTTCAGGGGCTATAACAAGGATGGGGGATAATCAGGTTAATTTGTTTAATCACACTATGAATCACTCAGCTGTGCATGCAATCAAGGTCCCTACCAGTCACACTCTCTGGGTAACCAGGATGGAAGGAAAGGCTAGCCAGGACCATTGCCCAGGGTAGGCCGGCGTTGCAGCTGGTCAGGGCCCTGTGAGAGGAAAAAAACAACATGCACACTCCCTAATTGTAATCCGGAGCCAGAGGGCTCAGTTCGTGGAAACAACACAACAAAATAATCAGATGACATACTTTTTGATTGAAAAGATGGTTGCAGGAAGCTACCCTGATAGTTACACATGGAACCCAAGACTGAACACAGGATGGACGGTAATCGAGACGATAGTTGGGTTTTCTGGATTGCCAGAAGAAGCAGGGCACACACGAGTCACTTCTGCGTCATTCCTGTTCAGGCATGGGCAGGGGGCTGAGCCCCTAGCAGGTCTCTCGTCGATGGATCTTCTCTGTGCAGTGGGGTAGGGAGACAAGGGCCTTGTGGCAGGGCCTAACTGCATTAGGCAGCAGCGGATTCAGTCCGAATTGAGCTGGGTATAACTTCCAGCCCTCAGCACACAACTCAGCTCGGGGGAAACCAGATCGCGACTCCCCTTCAGTACACAGCACATTTATATGTAAAAGCCAGCAGCACACAGTTCAAGCTGGGGGAAGACCAGATCGTGACCCCCTTTAAATACACAGCACATTTATATGTTAAGAAGGATTACTGTACCTGGTAAACTGCTCCCCAATTCCGATCACAAAGTCACTGCTCAAACTCGGCAGCTCAAGGGTAGCTGAAGTTCCTGACAGGCTGATCGCGTTTAGCAAAATCTGCGGTCTTCTACAGGTTTAGCCTTGTTACACTTCAGTGGCTTCTTTACTCTTCCCCAAATGGAGTTAGTCCAAAATTAATACTTTTCTCCCACACAGGGCAGAAAACAGGCAAACAGGCCAGAAGTCAGGCCTTCCACAGTTCTCCCATGCAAATTACTACACAAACGGCTGCTCGAAACTATCCGAGCTGTTGCTCTCTCAGCTTCCAACTTAGATCTGGCTTGCCAGCAGACAGCTCAGGGGATTTCCTTTAGATCCAAAAGGTTAGATTGGTCGGTTCTGCTGTCAGTCACAACATGCTCCCCCTGCTGGTGCAAAAAGGCACCAATAGTCCAAAACTACAATTCCCAGAGTCTGGCACCACACAGTCCCACTTTAACAGGCTCCGCTTTAGAGTCCTAAAGTACTGATTGGTCCATTCCAGCAGTTCAGGATCAATATGGTGGAGTTAAACAAAAACAGTCCTTGCTGCAAAGAAAGGCAGATTAGAACAAACTACATTTTCATCACTACTCTAAATGATTGCCATCAATTAGTTACATCTTTCAGCAGGGCTCCCTCTGCACATTTAACGATGGCAGAAATGGAGCGACTATTCAGCAGCCCAGGCGGGACTCGAGCAGGGAAACACTCAGACCCCCCATTTAGAATAATTATATCTGCAATCAGGCAGCACTTAAAGAGACAGTACGTGGAGGCTCTAAAGCGCTCACTGGCAACAACATTTAAATGGCTTTAGCGACGAACACCAATCAGGCAGTGAGCAATTAGGCAAGCTCATGGAAGACTTTTTGAGAATCCCCATTTATAGAGGGGTTACACCCTTCCTTGCCTGGAGAAAACTTGGCATCCACGTCAAGTCTGTACCATCATTATAATTTCAGATGCAAATTATACTATGCATTTATACCATCAACATGTTATGCCAATCACATTTTATACATCAGTCAACATACTTAACCATTACTATACATACTATCTACGTTTCATGTTACTATACCCATTTTGAATTACATCAGGCACATTTCACTTAGGTAACTTACACATACTACTATACAACTTCAGGTTCTCGCTTCCTGCACATTGAACAATGTGAAAGGGGGCCCTTTCCTATCAGCTACCTTGGGGCTAGATGGGGCAGGGGCACCATACCTGGAGGGCAGAACAATCTACCAGGAATTTGTACTTAAGCTCAGTACGGGCAGTGAACTCTGGGACACATAAACTCCCTTGTGGACTACATTGAGAGGCAAATCTACTGGCATTCCAGGGGAATAATAGCTGAGGCGCTCTATTGGTTTGACAGTTCGGCCAGTCTTCCTGGGGGGAACAGCCACAGTCTCTATACTTTCCACCTCAATCTCTGTGCTTTCATTACATGTAAGGGGGACCTCTGCCTGGGTGGAAAAGTTAGAACTTGGGGCACTGTCAGCCCCTGGCTCTGTGGATTCAGGTTCCACAACACCTTGCTCACTTGGAAGGCACTCCGGCACTGGAAGGGAATTATCATCACATTCAAAGTATTCTTCATGTTCTGGCATGTCACCAGTCTGACTCAGATCATCTGCCTCTTCCTCAGGTAATTCAAACAGTTCCACCACACAAAGTGACTCAATATCCTCAGACTTGACACTTCGCACTTCACTCTCAGGGAGCATTGGCTCCAAGGATAAAACTGGGGGCTTAGGCAGTCCAGAAGGCCCAGCTTCATCCCCACAATTGACCATGGGGTTACCCCTAAACAGCTGACTCAGTTCATAAGAGGGGTAATAAGCATAAGAGGGGTAATAAGCATAGTTGCACTCACTCTCGTCAGAAGTGGACTGACAATCATTATCACTTTGTTTTTTTTTTTTTTGTTTTTTTTATTATTTAACACTTTATTGCATTTTTCCAGATACATCCAGTCAACAAGCAAGAAATACACAGGGTTCATATAACAGCAGTGAATCCTAATGCACCATAACATAAAGTGATACCAGGCATTCTAACACAGTGAAAAAGTAATAGCAGCCTGGGTACATTGACACCATAAGACTGTCAACATGTGGAGGAGCTGTGCCATATAAGTAAAGAGAATTCAGATTATAATCAGGCTATCCTCCCTAGTCTTCATATAATCAACACAAAAACATCTCTAGAGTGTAACATATCAATCCAGTCCATCATACGTTGATTACTACTAGCGTATAGAGCAATATAAACAAGTGTTCAAATAAGTCTTCACTCTAGCAACTCAGTGTATAGACTTAGCAAATTTTAGAAAGTATTAGTGCAGAAACATAAGAGAAAAAGAGTAGTGTAGAGCAGAAAAAGGGTGGTACCAATCAACAGCCATCAGTCAAGATCATTGCGGCCAATTGCATTGACACTCAGGTTATCGGGGGATTTTGCAGAGGTGGGGGTGCTACTGAGCAAATGTGAGAATTCAAATATGCCTCCCACTTCCTATAGTATCTACTGAGCCCTCCCTTAGCCACCGCTGTGAGCCTCTCAAAAACAACCAGTCTGGCCATAGCTGCATGCCACTGAGATAGTGCCGGAGATGCAGGTTGCCTCCATTTCAGTAAAATGGTCCTTTTGGCCTCCATTAAGGCCACCAGGAGCCAATTCCTACTGGGAGAGGGAAGAGGAAGCAGTGTCGAAGTATCTCCCAATAGGAGGGAGTGATGTTGAAGAGAGAGTGGCTTGCCTATTATCTTGGAGCAATCATCTAGGACCTGTGTCCAGAAGCCCTGCAGGCTAGGCAGGTCCACAATATGTGGAGTAGATGAGCAGGGAAGAATGACATCTCCAGCAGCAGTTATACGGCATAATCTTAAAACTATGTAGTATTGCAGGAGTCCTATACCACCTAAGAAGAATTTTAAGCTGTATTAATTGACTCTTAGAGTCTACATAGGCAATATGGGTGGCTCTGAGGTATTTTGACCATTGCTGGAGGGATATGGGATGAGCAAGCTCACGTTCCCAGGTGACTCTGCTAGCCAAAGTAATATCAGGTTGTGCATCTCTGAGAGTTTTATACAGGGTGCTAATGAGGCCTCGATCCTGCCTAGGTTGGTGGAGGGTGCTCAAGCAGTGCCATATAGTCTGAGTGGGAGAGTGTTTGAGAAGGAGGGCTAAGGCACTCCTTAGCTGCAGGAATTTCCAGAAGTCTGATGAGGGTAACCCGAATTTACCCCGAATTTGTTCGAAAGACATAAGGGTTTGGGTATTCGAGAGGAAGAGATCTCCTATCACTCGGATGCCTTTGGTAGCCCATGAGGCCCATTTGAGTGGCTTACGATCAACTGTCACAAGTTGATTATTCCATAACGGGGCATATTGGATGGGGGGAGGTACTCTGAGCTTGGGACCCCAGTAAGTGTCATCACTCTACGCCACGCTCTGCACATTTCTGCCACAATGGGTGTAAGGTGGCATTCTACCATTTTTTTCCTAGATAGCAGGGAGTAGAGGGGTTTATCTGTTGATAGAGCAGCTTCTAAGTTAACCCATTGGGGGAGGGGGGGTAGAGTGTGGAGTGAACCAGTTTGTGGCCTGGGCCATTCTAAAGGCTAGATGGCAGCCCGTGAACCATGGTAGCCCAAGCCCTCCCTTGGTCCAGTGAGATCATAGTTTCATCTGTCCCCATCTTGGGGCTTTTCCTTCCCACAAGAACAATGAAATTAATTTATCTAGGGCTTTGAATGGTTTTTGAGACAGTGGGATTGGAAGGTTATTTAGAAGACAGGAAACTCTAGAGAATATAAACATGCGAATAGCTTCCACCTTGCCCTTCAAGGTTAGGTGCAATTTTCCCCACCAATGGGTTTCTGCAGCTAGAGAAGACAGGAGGGGGCAGAAATTGGCTGACTCTAAATCTTTCCAAGAAGTAGTAATAGTCACACCTAGATAGGGAAAGCCCTGCGGGGCCCAAGTAATGTCAGTGCCATCAAGGCAGTGCCTGTTGCATTTCCCATTCAGGGTACAGAGTGTAGTTTTCTTTTGGTTCATGGTAAGCCCTGAGAGGGAAGCAAATTCTCACAGGGTCATCAGAATTGTGGGGAGGGAAGACTGAGGATTGGCGAGTGTAAGGAGCATATCATCCGCATATGCATTAACTAAATAGGATGAATCCTTTACAGGAATGCCAATGATGTTTGGGGTGTTTATAAGTTTTCTAATCAATGGGTCCAGGGATATGAGGAAGAGCAGAGGGGAAAGGGGACAGCCCTGTATAGTTCCCCTTTGCAGTACAAAGGAGTGAGAAGTGTCCCTATTGGTGACAACTTTAGCCGTGGGTAGATGGTATAGAGTGGACACCCAGGTGCAGAAGTGAGGCCCAAACCCATATAGCCTAAGAACTTTGTGAAGGTACACCCATTCCAAAGAGTCAAATGCTTTGGTGAAATCAATCGCCATGGCGGCCACTGGAGTGTTAGACTGAAGTGTTAGCCATTTAAGGTCCAGGACCAGGCGCAAGTTATCAGCACTTGACTTCCCTTTCGAGAAACCGGTCTGGGAGGGGTGGATCAGGTTGGGCAAGATCACTGATAGCCTATAGCCAGGACTTTAGCCAATATTTTGGTGTCAACTGGTAATAATGAGATAGGTCGAAAGTTCTCACAGAGTAAGACATCTGAGGCCTTTTTAGGAATTAGGGTTATCAGGGCTTCGCGCATTGTAGGAAGCAATATGGTGTCCATTTGAGCGTCCTGCAATGCCCGTAATAATGGGGTGACGATTTCATCCTGCAAAATTTGGTAAAGCTCTACTGACATCCCATCCAGCCCAGGAGCTTTGCCCTTGGCCATCTGGGACAGAGCAGTGCGAAGCTCATCTTCAGTGAGCAGGGCATCCAAGTCCCGGTACCATTCTGCCGAGAGTTGAGGGGGTGAAAAACCCAGACAGAAAGCCGTCAATCGGCGGGTGAGTTCATCATCAGAGAATGTGTTCCGAGATTGATAAAGTTCCTGATAGAAACCACACATCTCTTCGTTGATGGCCTTAGGTATCATTATTGTCGTTCCCTGTCTATTCTTGAGAGCCATAATCCTAGAAGAGGTCTGTTGCTTCCGTAGCCAGTATGCTAACAATTTCCCTCCCTTGTCACCACCCTCCCAAGACCTGTATTTGACTCAAATCAGCTGCCACTCAGCCTTCCTGTTCAGAAGCACATTGATCTTATACTTTAACCCTGTTATATTGGCCAGGAGTGGAGAGTTAAGCAGAGTTTTAGGAGAAACTTTGAACCTTTTCTCCAAATCTGCGAGTTCGTCCTGCATCACTCGTATTTGTTTTTGCCGCTCCTTGTTTTTGGCTGCCGAGAAGGAAATAATTCTTCCTGTCATAACGGCCTTGAACGCCTCCCAGATAGTAGTTGCCCAAGTCTCCCCATGGGGTATTAATAGCAACGTAGGACTGCACCTCTCTCTTTATATAGTCTCTAAAGGATGCATCCTGCAGCAGTAATGGATTACATCTCCATCTCATGGAAGGTGGGCTTTGGCCCGGAGGGAAGAAAATAATCAAAACTGGGGCATGATCTGACAATACTATGTTCCCAATGTTTGCCTCCCCCGTACCCAGCATGGCCACATGGTTAACTAGCCAAAAGTCCAACCTACTATGAATGCCATGCACATTAGAGTAAAAGGTGTAATCTCTCCCCCTTGCGGATGATTAATCCTCCAGGGGTCCCCTAAAGCTCACTCTGAGATCAGGGCATCGAGAGTTGCTAGCACTTTAGGATGCAATTGTGGTGTTGGGAGGGATTTATCTAAAAAGATGTCTAACACTAAATTGTGGTCCCTTCCCAAAAGGATTGGAACTTCTGCTTCATCTTCTGTCATCTCAGTAAAGGCTTGGCTCAGTTCAGTGTATAGGTCACCGGAGTCGGTATTGTGCCCATACACATTGGCCACAATGACTTTACCACCCAGGTAAGCCAGTTTAACTGCAAGCAATCTCCCTTGGGAGTCTGAGCGCTGAGCTTCAACCACCCAGGGTCCCATCTTCCGAAGGAGGATGGCCACGCCCCTGGATTTAGTGGTGGTACAGCTGGCCAGTACAGTCCCCACCCATAACTTGTTTAACCATTGCACCGTCCGATTAGTAAGATGCATCTCCTGAAGCAGGGCTATGTCAGCCCCCATAGAATTTAAAAATTACAGGGCTTTGGTACGCTTTGAGGGATGATTCAACCCCCTCGCATTCCAGGAGACACACCTCCATCCCCTCAGTGCAGCGCAGGTTATTGCCATTGTTGTTTACCACCAGGTATCTAGGAGAGAAAAGTGTACTCACCCAGGTAGCAGCAGTATAGAGAAGCAAGAGAAAGAGAAGGAGCAGCTCATCCCTGCTGTAATGGTAGCCCGCACGTAGCTGGTAATCACTATGAGGGAGTGCTGGAAAGAGATTGAAACTGGTAGGTGCTCTTGCTGTCTTTGCTTACCCTGTCTTTATAGAAACCTAATCAAAATAAAAGAACAATAGAGACCAGTTACCGTAGTAATAGATACTGAACAATATCAATCTAGTCAAACAATTTCTTAATGCTACAAACTATATGCAATTCTTAAAACAGTTAACAGTAACTCGGTTATTGGTGCTGAGCTATTGGTATGAGAAGAGGCAGATAAGCCCTTTCGGCCACACTACTTCAGGCACCAAAAAAAGAGGCAGGAAGAGAAAGAGGTCACACCTAACATGGGTAATCTGTCCCAGTCTGACTCCATACGTCTAGTACTAAAGCCAGACCTGGAGAGTCAAAGCAGACATAGTGGCTGCAGCCCGCCCCATCATAGGCACAGGGGTGCCCTAAGATTGTAGACAGGGGTACAAGGGGGGGAGGGGAGGATAAGGGGAAGGGAGAGAGAAAGGGGGAGTGGGAAGAGCCTCTGTTAGCCACTCATTTCACCTGGGGATACTTCATTAGCCGGAAGGGTCATAGTTTTCTGGGGATTACCAGGGTTGGTATCTACAGGGCATAACTGTCAGCAGCCCTGCCAAATATATAACATGGTGCCCCTGCTCGAACTGCTACTATATCTGGCCTATGAGACCCAGGGGCCTACTTTCCAGGGTCATAAATACAGGGCCAATTTGGTGCTCTGGGAAAGGGTTGGGCCCTCTTTGTATAATTCTCACAGCCAAAGAGAGAGAAGTTGGGGGGGTGGGGGCCACAACGCCAAACAGTAATCTAGCGAGTCACCCTGAGAAGAGCAGTGGGAGAGCATACATTGCAAGGAGGGGAGAACTCCTCTGAATAGGTTATATCTCCTGCAACATATGAACAGAGCCTCATAAGGCCTAGTCTGCATACTCGGGAGACCATTTTAACCTTCCCTTATATGGTATACAGAGGTTTGAGAGTAGGCAGAGTATATGGCAATCCAGATCGAGTTATGCGGTTAATTACTATGAGTCGTCATGGCATCCCTGGTTCCAACAGCTGAACCCACTGCAGCCTGGTCAGTGCATGAAATCAATGCCTTTGCAAAAGTCCTGAGTCCAGGTTTTAGCAACCTGGCAGTTGCAACGGCCATTTCTTCGCTTTGTTCCACCACGGCCTCCCAGTCCGGGGGGTCAGATCATCCATAGGGTCAGTGGCTTCATCTTCTAAAGGATCCAACTGTTCATCTTTGTCTCTAGCATGTGGGTCGGCCCTTGGGAGCTTGGCAGGTGGGGAAGTAGCTGTGGTACCTGATGCCAATGTACGGGGGCTTCTTGAGCATTGTCGTTGCCTAGCTGGTAGCGAATGTGTAGCAATGTCCTTGCTTTCAAAAGGAACACTAACACTGGATACTTCCATAGTCAAGCAGGGTGTATAAGCAATCTGGCGTTGTTGAACTCCTATGTCTTGCAGAGCCCCCGAGTGTCTGCGCGTAGGGGAGCTCTTATTGAGCGGTGCAGTTTGGTTAGAATTTTTGTCCCCATAGGAGCTATCTCCTGTGTTAATGGTGCCCTGCTCCCTGTGATTCCTAGGCTCCCAAAAGAGTCTGGAAGAGGTAGCTCTATGCAGCATATTCGGCCAGTGATTCTATATCCAGGCTTCGGCATCTCTGGGCGATTCAGCTACAAAAGATTGCCCATTTTTGGTCATGGATAGCTCAGTAAGCCCCTTAAAGCGATACTGGATCGAATTGGCAGCCAGCAGCTTCTTCAAAGGGTTGAATGCCCTGCGCATAGCTGCCACTTCCTGGGTGAAGTCCCAGTAAAAAGAAATGGTGTTGCCTCTCCAGACCAGATCCCCAAGGTCCCTAGTTGCTCGGAGCAGCCGTTCTTTAACTGAGAAATGAAGTAGATAGGTGACAATAGTCCGAGGTCCCCTGGTGGTATTGGGATTGCCGAGGACCCGATGTGCACGCTCTATTCCCACTGGTTCTTTCCAGCGCTCACCCAATAATTGGGGGATCCATTCATTTAAAAATCTTTCCATATTTGGTCCTTCTACCCCCTCTGGCACCCCTAGAATCTGTATGTTGTTCCTCCTGCTGCGATTTTCTTGGTCCTCTGCCCTGTACCACAGCTGAGACAGTTTGGTCTCATGGTCTCGCAATTTTTGTAACACTTTAATGTGTTGCTTTTCCAGGTCCTCCGTCCGCTGTTCCAAAACATTATGTTTATCCTCCAGGCGACGAACATCAGCAACATTTCCCACTAGTGAAGTGTCAGTGGTGTCCACCCTCTCTAATAATGCTTCCAATATTTTTGTTATATTTGCCAAGGTCTCTCCTACCTGGGCCTGACCTGTATTGTAATGCCGCGGGCTGGCCGGGGAAGTCTGCAGTATTGTCAGCCGAGGGCTCCATCCCGCCACTAGGTTCTTTCAGTGACCAGCAGGAAAGTCAGATTCCGTTGCTCGAGAGAGGGAGTCTCCTCCGTATCAGCAATAACCCGTCGATCGCAGTCCCGTAGGTACTAGGCTGGGGGGGGGGAAGCAATGATCTTATCAGGGCAGATACTACAAGAGGAGTTTGTAGTCTCAAGGCCGGGGCCTTTACGGCTTTAATGTTAGAGATGGCTCCGATGTTCGCGTGGTACATAGCAGGCAATAAGAGCGTGGCTTCCCCAGCAAAACTACTCCAAAGTGACAACAGAGGCATGGAGGGTAAGTCCTTAGTAAAATGAGACTTTTCAGCCTGGTGTCATATCAAGTTATAGTTGGTTAGCCGTCAGGCTGGAACAGAGAGAGCAAATTATGCATTTATCTTCTCCGGGTCCTAGCCAAGCCCCCTCATCACTTTGGGTTTGCTGTGGAGAGAACCTTAAGTCAGTGACCACTGGGGTAGGCTTACTCCCTTACTACTACCTTGTTCACTGTATCTGTATATTGCCTAAATTCTCTGACTGTGCTTGACTGAACCCTGTTGATTGCTATTACCCTGTCTCTGAATTGTTTTGCCTGTACCGTTGTAATTCTCCCAGGTCGCACCTGAAAATAGGCACTTGACTGTCTAACGTGGTTACCTGGCAAACAAAAGCTAAATAAATAAATAAAATAAATACTCTGTCTTTGTTTTGCAGCAGCCCGAGTCACTGGTCCAGGGGAAACAATCTCTGGGGGCTCAGCTTCAATCATGATTTGGCCAATGGGCAATATATGGTTACGGGGCATGGTCTTGACAACTTTTGAATTGTCTTCAGGCTGCACTTTGTACACAGGTAAACCATGCAATTTGTCTACTACTATGTGGGGAAGATGGTGTCACTGGTCAGCAATTTTGTGGTTACCATGCAGTCCCAGATTTCGCAAAACAACACACGGTCTCCAGCTCGAAGCTCTTGGGCCTTCACTTTCTTATTATATCTTTCTTTATTGGCTAGGTTTCTCTTTGCAGCCATTGTCTGGGCTAGTTGATATGCATGGTTCAATTGAGCCTTCAGTTTTTGTATGTACTGTAGGTAAATCTCAGCTCGGACCCCATCAGGAGAGACACCGGAACAAACATCCACTGGTAGCCGAGCCTCTCTCCCAAACATAAGGAGGTAGGGGGAGAACCCTGTAGCATAATTTCTCATGCAGTTATAGGCGTGTACCAAGGTGCTAATTTGCTGGCTCCATCTGGGCTTGTCCTTCAGGTGGAGAGTGGCTAGTATGTCAAGCAAGGTGTGATTAAAGCGTTCTGGCTGTGGGTCCCCCTGCGGGTGATAAGGGGTGGTTCTTGACTTCCGCACTCCCCACAGAGAGAGCATTTCCTTAATAAAGCAACTCTCAAAGTCTCTGCCTTGATCAGAATGAATTCTCTGGGGGGGGGCCACATAGTGAACAAAGAAATTCTCTATCAGCACCTTGGCCACAGTGGATGCCTTTTGGTCTTTGGTGGGGAATGCTTGGGCATACCTTGTAAAGTGATCAGTTACCACCAACATATTACTAATGTTCTGCTGATCAGGCTCCAAACTTAAAAAGTCGATGCAAACTAACTCCATGGGTGAGCTGGTGGTGATGTTAACAAGCGGGGCAGCCCTCTGGGGCAAGGCCTTTCTCTGTAGACAGTGACTACAAGTCTGTAGATGATGTTCAACATCGGCCCCCATTTTAGGCCAGTAGAACCGAGACCGCACTAGGTCAAGGGTTCAGTCGATACCAAGGTGGCCCATGTGGTTGTGTAGGGACCTCAGCACCAAGTCTCTGAAAGCTGTGGGCAAGACCAATTGTTGCTTGTCTACTTGACCCCACCCATCTACTGTCTCTCTGTACAGCAATTGATTAATCAGCTTCAATGTAGGGCCTTCTTTGTACAATAACACAGTTCTCAAGTCAGAGGAGCGTAGAGGGCTTCAAGTGGCAGCTTTTAGATAAGCAAGATTTAACTTATGCTACGTCAGCCCATATAGCGGAGAATAAAGGACAGACTTAAACACATGAATTTAAGTCTATGGGAATAGAAAAAGTTTTTCACGGACAAAGAGGTGGTAATTATCGTAACAAAATTAAAGAAAAAGAAAATGAATGGATCTTCAGATTAAAAGCTTACAAAAAACCTGGAATTAATGCTAATTTGGAATTAAAACCTTATTTGGAATACAAATAAGAGTATTCAGAATACAATAATGTTTTTAACTTTAGCTTCTGTGGTTATTATAGTACAGAAAGATTTGATGTTGCACTTTGATTTTTTTGACTATGGAGTAATATCTGCAATTAATTATATTTTTGATATGTCTAATATTATAAATATAAATGTTTGTCTGTTATTTAAATTTAGTGATGTACTATTTGAGTATTAAGATATCTTGATATTCCAATCTATCTTTCACTGTTTTTATGGTTGATGGTGTTTGAATTTGTCATTGTTTGCTATAACCAATGAATTGGTAAAACATCATGATGATGTCAGACATGAAATGGTATTTAACTGATGCTTGCTTTGAGATGTTTGTAACCTTTGATAAAGGACCTGTGTCCGAAACGCATCAGGTGGACTGGTTGGTGCAATAAATATTTAAAATAGTAGCTCTGCGTTCGACTTCATTATGGGGTTAGTGAGTGCTTCAGCTTTTGAGATAATATAATAAAAATTGCAATTTAAAAAAAAAAAAAATTTCAACCTAAATTGGCTGGATGCCCATGTTCCAGATTATGTTAGCCTGTTAAGGAACATAATCTGGAATAATTTATGTCCTCCCCAACAGGCACAGTGCCCACTCACTCAACCACTCCCTCATCGATTGACGGCTATAAACCAAGCTGACTTGGTCCTCCAGGTGGGCACAATGGCTGACCCAATCAGTGACCACACCCCAATCTATGCCTCACTGCCCTTCAAATTGAGCCGACCTCCATACAAGCTCCTAACATTCAGAAGGTTTGACCGTCAAGATCCAGCGCCAGTCCTCACAGTGGTTTGGACAGCTAAATGGTCTGCCCTCTACCACCACAATAATATCTCTGAGGCTGTCATGCTCTTTACTTCCACCCTCACTTGCATCCAGGATACACACTTCCCCCTCAAAACCAGAAGGGTTAGAGGAGGTTGCACCCGCTGGCTATCCAAGGAACTGCTGGCACAAATGAAAGACTGGGACCACAAGTGGAAGGAATACAAGGCTGCCCCCCCTATCTCAGCAAGCTTCACTCCCAGTCCTCCCCTGCCTGAATCCGCCAGCCTAACAACTCCACCTCCTATTCAATTACCACCCTGCCCCCTCTTCCATTTCAGGACCATCAAGCATATGGACACTGCCAAGCTACTAAAATCCCTACCACCCAATGGAAGGCCTGGCAGTGATGGTCTGTACCCTGCTTTCCTAAAACTCATGTTTTCTGCCATTGTAAAACCATTTACTTTCATCCTCAACCTCGCCATTACTACTACTGCTGCTGTATCTGACTCCTGAAAACACACTAACGTTGTACCGATCTTCAAAGCTGGTGATCCCCTCTCCCCTGGCAACTATCAACCCATCTCCCTCCTCCCCCACCTGAGCAAACTGCTTGAAAAAATCCTACATTTTCAGTTAACAGAGCACCTGGAAAAGTACAACCTCCTATGCCCCCTCCAACGTGGCTTCTGCAAGCAACATAGTACCTCCTCTGCTCTGGCCCTCTTTTCCAATCCTTTACTAAGTTGTACATTATGAACCAGGGCAAACTCACAGGTGCGGTCTTCATTGATCTGTCAAAAGCATTTGACCTGGTTGACCACTACCCTCTCCCTCAATCCTGCTTCACTTTGGCTGCTCCCAGGCCTATTGCCTGGTTCTGCAGCTATCTATCAAACAGGTCCCAGTCAGCCATCATTGGGAAGGCTTCCTCTGCTCCTCTTCCTGTACTCACTGGAGTTCCCCAGGGCTTCATACTCGGACCACTGCTCTTTTCCATGTTTATTAATATACTCCCCAAGGACAGCCTCAACTGTAAAGCTCTGCTCTATGCAGACATCTGGTCATCTATCACAGCGACACATCTATTGACGCTATCTCCTCCACCCTCACACAAAACTGTGCATCCACCTATCAATGGTTCCTTTTGAACAAGCACATAGTCAGTGAAAAAAAGATTAAATCGATACTATTCGGTTCTAAACCCTTCCTAGCCAAAGCCACCAAAGCCAACTCCTCCCTCCTAGTTCTCACCCTGCCGATCCTCCTCTTAAAAATTTCACATCCTTCAAATATCTGGGTTACCCTTGACCCCTCCCTTTCTTTCTTTCTCTGAACATGTCAACTTTATGGTGTGCTGGATCCACCAGAAACTAGGTGCTGTGTACTGACACAAGCACTACCTGTCTGCTGCAGTGTGCCTGGCCATCGCACATGGCAACTTACTTCTCCTCCTTGACTTCTGCTCCCCAGTCTACTTGCACCTATCAACCACTATGCACACACACAGCTAAACTCTACATATAACTCCATCTGTCATTTCATCCTGCAAGCCCTGTACTGTTCCCACTACTGCTCACTCTACCAGCCACTAGGGTGGCTCACTTTACAAGGTCGCTTTGATTATGCGATGGGCTGTCTGGTGGACAACTCCCTCAGGAACCAACAAATGTCCCCTTACTCACCCCACCTGACAGGCAGAGGTGTCCCTAGGAATCTCAGGGCATCCTCAGTCCTCCCGCTAGAAGTACCCCATGTCTCCACCACCATGGGAAACTGAGCTTTCTCTTTCACAGCACCCTCCCTATGGAACAAGCTCCCCCATCTGTTCACGAATCCCCCACCCACCTACCTTTTAAACATAACTTGAAGACCCGACTCCTCCCTGCTACAAACTGTCACTGTTCCGTACAGCAATGCTAGGGTCTGCAACTCAACTATGCTCTAACAGTACTCAGACTACACCTATTGCCATACAGCACTTACAATCCCGCCCACTAGCCTGCCCCTTTTCCCACCTCCCTCCTTTCCTGCCCCTACCCTTAAGCCTACCCCTGACCTCCTCCCTCTTTTCCTTCTCACTTGTCTCTTTGATGTTATGAATTGTGATTTTTTTCCTATTAAATTTTTATACAGTAACTAATTCTCAATTGTATGTGAAATGGATCATGTACCTGTATACCTTTACGGCTTGTATCTTGCACCATCTATATTATTTCACCTGTGTCTATACTTACCTGCATATTGCTATAGTATTACTTGTTTACCCTGACTGCACATTGTCATAGCATTACCACTGTTCTCTCTCCACCCTTGCCGCAAGTTTTTGGGCGTGCGTATATTGTATCTTGTTATTACTGTTGTGCCTGTCCTTATTTTTGCTACCTTATGGCCCGGGTCATGACTGAAAACAGTCCTCTGGATCAGTGCACCTACCCAGTCACCAAAGACATAAATAAATAAGCACACGGTACCTAAGAGGAACAATCTATATCAGGCAGATTGAAGTCTCTGACAAGCAACAAGTCGCCTATATTGGCCAGTGTTAGGATGGTTTCTAGTAGCTCTTTGTCTTTATCTATCTGTTGAGACGGAGGTCTGTAGATCACACCCACTCGGATGGGGGACTTTTCCCCAGCTTCAAGGTTGATCCATAGGCTTCAGTCTCAGTGTTTGCCATCTGTATCTCTGTGGCCTTGATTTCTTCCCTTATGTAGATAGCCACCCCCCCCTTCCTTCCTTTGTGGTCTCTCCTGTACAGAATGTATACTGGGACGGCAACACCCCAGGTATGGTTCTTGTTGAACCAAGTCTCTGTTACAGCTACCCAGTCAAGGTTAGCCTCTGCCATTATTGCAGTGAGGTCCAGTATCTTGTTTACTATGCTGCAGGCACTGAGACAGAGTGCCCACCAGTGTTTGCTATGTCTGTTTTCTGCGTCTTTCTTCCTATTATGCTGTTTTTGCGTCTTGAGTGGTTTGGCTTGAGCTGCACTTGTTATGTCCTGTTCAGTGCCTGTTGTCTTATGACCTGTTGCAGAACTAGCAGGTGGGGGGGAGAGGCAACTTCCACCCCTTGTGCCATGATGGGTGCTAGTGCCCTCTCCCCTTCCACTAGTTTAAACGACTGATAAATACTTAGAACTTTTAGCCGAGTGCACAGGGTGCATGGGTTCCCTCTTTTGTGAGGTTTAGGCCATTGAACCTGAAAAAGTCTCATTCCCAGAAATTCCCCCAATCTCCCACAAAGTGATGGCCCTTTTCCTTGCACCAGTCCTTAAGCCAGGTGTTCAAGTCAGTAATATCCTTTTCCCCGATTTTCTGCCTGCTACCTCCCTTACCCCATAAAGGCAGAATATCAGAGAAGGAGATTGTGGATGAAATAGAAGCCAATTTGTCCCCAAGGCTAGATAGCTGTGCTTTTGTTTCATCTACAGTTTGACTAGCCAGGTCATTTGTTCCTATAAGAATCAAGATGTGTGTGTGTCCTTAGCCATGTCCTGTGCTATTCTCTCAATGCGGTTCATGTCCCTCTAAGCTGATGTCCCAGGGAGGCACCTGACTGCAACCACAGAGTGTCCATTTCGCTGTAGGTAAGACTCTATTACTCTTATCATAGAGTCTCCAATGATCAACAAGGGTTTTTTGTTGGCCTTCTTTTGTGAAATGATCTGGGTGGTATGCTCATTTGAGTTCTGTGCCTGGATGTGAACTGATTCATCCTGCGCCTCAGTGAAAGGTTTGGATAAAAGTGGTGAGTACCTATTTGAAGTCTGCATCAGTGACTTGATGTACATTTGTTTGCCTTGAATCTGCAATGTGGAGTGCGACTTAGGGTTTTTGACAGTCTGCCAGCCCCCCAGTCTGGGTGTCCTCTAGGGAAGTGGTGATGCTGCATGGGGGTGGTATTTTGCTGTTGGTGGATAGCTGTAATTGCCCAGAGTTTTGTCCTGAGGTACGTTATTTCAGCCCATGTGGCACGGAGCTGAGAATGCAGATCTCTGAGTGTCCAGCATGTGGGATAGTGTCCATTTTTTTGAGTGATTGCTCTGTTGAATAAAATCCCACAGTGTCTACAGTCTACTATGTCCATGGTTGAGTAGACAGGTTATGGCTGAAAAATATAATTTTTTCAATATATAGCACTTCCTTCTGTTCTTAGGGAGGAAGTGGGATGATGTAGAGATGAAGTGTGGATGAAAGTAAATAGAAAGTCCTGTGCAAGAGTTGTTATCTAGCACCTCCTCCTGCCATTATGCAGGAAGTGTGGATGAAAGAACTAGAAAACATAATTCTCAAAAGAACTAGAAAATAATTCTAAATAGAAATTATAAACTTTTTTTAATATATAGCATTGCCTCCTGTTCTTAGGGAGGAAGTGGGATGATGTAGAAATGAAGTGTGGATGAAAGTAAATAGAAAGTCCTGTGCAAGAGAAGTTATCTAGCGCTTCCTCCAGTAGTTATTCAGGAAGTGTGGATGAAAGAACTAGAAAATCTAATTCTCTAAAGAACTAGAAAATATAATTTTAAATAGAAAACATAAACTTTTTTTAATATATAGCACTGCCTCCTGTTCTTAGGGAGGAGATGGGACAATGTAGAGATGAATTGTGGATGAAAGTAAATAGAAGGTCCTGTGCAAGAGCTGTTATCTAGCACCTCACGAAACATCGACGTATGCAGAGTCACTGAAACTTGGTATACCGATAATGAATGGAACACAGATATATCTGGGTATACTAAAATTTTAAGAAGCAGGAATAATAAAAAAGGTGGAGGCATTGTCTTTTATACATCAGAAAGACTGAAAGGATATCATGTAAACTTGTAAGAATCCAGCTCTGAAATATTATGGACAAAAGTACAATTGGTTAATAGGACTATGACTCTAGGCCTGGCCTATAGATCATCCAATCTTGGATATGAAAAGAATCAGTTATTTTTAGATGAAATTGAGAGTATGAAAGTTAATGATGACCTTGTACTTATGGGAGATTTTAATCTACCAAATATAAATTGGACCAATCAAAAGGCAAAAGGTTCATTGGAGAAGCAGTTCTTAGAAGTTATACTATAACATGACTTAGAACAACTTGTGACTGTTCCTACAAGAGGAGATAATATTCTCGACGTTATACTTACAAACATCAAAAACATAGAATCAACACCTTTTAGTTTACCATCTCTTGGTGATAGTGACCATAACATGGTATTGTTTAGATTACAGGGAACAGTTATTGTAAACAAAGGAATAACTAAGCTTAATGATTACCATAGAGCTAACTATATCAGCATAACAAATTGTTTGACTAACTGGGACTGGAAACTGGAATTTAAAAATCTCGATATAGAACAAGCATGGGAAAAGTTAAATCAAAAAATTGAATATTGCAAAAGTAAATGGGTACCAGAATGCTCAAAAGATAACAGTAACAAATGAAAGATTCCTTTATGATGGACCAATGAAATAAGGACTATAAATAAAAAATGAAAGGCTTATAAGAAATATAGTAAAAACAAAAATGTAACACTGTCGAATCGATTTAGAATACTGGCACAAAAAACAAAAAAAACTCATGAAAAGGGCTAAACAGAATTTAGAAATAAAGTTAGTTAATAAATCTAAAGATAACAGAAAATGTTTCTATAATTACATCGGAGTAATAAAAGGGAAACAGAAAAATGTTGGCCCCATGCAATCCAACAATTAAATAATTAAGGACAAAACCGGAATGGCCTCTGAACTAAATAACTACTTCAGTACGGTGTTCAAACAAAAGGAGAATATGGATATTGATAATACAAATTGTCCTGATGCACCAATAGTGTTTACTGAACAAAATATCATTGATGCCATTGGTACAATAAAACCTAACTCATCACCTGGGCCTGATGATATCATACCGGGGTTCTTGAAGGAACTTATAAAGGAAATATCAGGACTACTGACTGTATTATTTAATTTGTCAGTGAATGAGGGTAGAGCACTAACATCTTGGAGAGCAGCCAATGTCATTCCAATTTTTAAAGGTGGTAATAAACTCATGACTAGTAATTATAGGCCCATAAACCTTACCTCCATCATTTGCAAACTTCTTGAAAGACTACTGCAGCATAAGATAAAAGATCATATTAATAATACTGATAAAATAGATATTTCTCAACATGGTTTCACCCCCGGTAGGTCCTGCTTGACAAACCTTCTGAATTTCTGTGAGCCGGTTAGTGATGCACTGGATAAAGGATTGACTGTGGACGTTGTATACCTGGATTATGCAAAAGCTTTCGATACAGTATCTCACAAAATTCTTATAGATCAACTTATTAATATACAATTGAATATAAACATCATAAAATGGATACCCTCATGGCTACAGAATAGAAAGCAAAGGGTAGTTATTAGGATCCACAAGTCAAATTGGATATCAGTTACTAGTGGGGTGCCCCAGGGTTCAGTCCTGGGCCCATTTCTTTTTAATATACTCATTTCAAGTATGCAAACAACAGGTGGTGTCTGGATCAGTAAATACACAGATGACTGCAAACTGGGGTGCATTGTGAACAATGCACATGCCGTGGCAGACCTGCAACAAAATTTAAATAACATCTGTAATTGGGCAACAGAAAATAAAATTAATTTCAATAGCAGCAAATGCAAAATTATGCACATGGGAAGAAATAACAATAATGCTAGTTATGTTATGAATAATGCTGAGCTTACAGAAATTACAGAAGAAAATGATTGAGGTATTGATATTACTAATAACATGAAATTTGATACACATATCAACAAAACTGTTAAAAAAATCATATTCAGTCCTGGGCTGTATTAGTAGACATATTAAGAGCAAAAAACCTGAGATAATTCACTCACTTTATTCCACTCTTGTATGACCACATCTGGAGTACTGCACTTCTTTTTGTTCTCCCACATCTGCTGGATGCCTAGCTATGTATGAAAAATTCAGAGAAGAGCTACAGAAAGAATTGACTATATGGGACTTTCGGTTCTGCCCTTGGGTTTGATGGGGGACTTTCAGTTCCACCCTTGGGTTTGATGCGGCTTAGGGGGTTCACTCGGTCTACCTCCTCAGCTATTCCCCCTCTATCACCACAATCCAAAACGAAAAAAACTACTAAAATGATAAATGAGAGGGGGAGCAAGGGATCTGAGCCACTGAAGACTTGGAAAACAGACGACTATATGGTGGATGCCGAAAGATCCGAATCGGAGGCCTCTGAGTCAGACACTGCGCCGGCACAGCATGCCCCATCTTCCGCTAAAACTAATGCTTAGTGCACACCAAAAAGCAAAAAATAACAAGAAAATCAAACTAGACATGATTTATAACGAATTATGTGCATTTTGAGTGGATATAAAACAACTTTACAGGGAAATGAGAAAAGATATTACTTCTTTGGAGCAATGGGCTGATGATACTGAGCGCCAACTTACCACTACGGAAAATAGGGTAGATGACCTGGAGACTCTCGTTCAACAGTTACAGGACCAGCAGGAGATGTTAGCAGTCCACCAAGAAAATGCAGAAAATCGGGCGCGGCGTAAAAATATATGCATCTATTGTATCCTGGAGGGGCGGAGGGTTTGAAAATAAAAGACTTTGTAATAAATATCCTCCAAAAGTCCCTCGATCTGCCAGATACTATGACACTGGACTTAGAAAGGGTTCACAGAACCCTAGTGCCCAAGCTCACCTTGCCAACTACCGGCCCATGCTCAATAATTGTCCGCTTCAACAATTATGTGGTTAAAGAACAAATTTACTGACTGCATGGCATAAGCAATGGATCTACCATGGTCAAACTAGGTACTATATCGATCACAATTATGCCCCACAAACAATGAGGCTATGCAGAGCTTACCTTCCATTGTTCCTCACACCGAAAGCTCAAGGCATAAAATTCAGCACACCATACCCAGCAAAACTGGTGGTCTTCATGCCAGAAGAGAAGCAGGAATACTCTTCAGCCGCAGAAGCTAGGGAGGTGTTAACTGCTAAAGGCATAGTTTTTCCAGACAGAGTGCACACTCCTGCTTCACAGCCTCCACAACCACTGCAATGGCAAAATAGACAAATGGCAGCAAGCGCCAAAGAGAAGAGGGAGAACAACTCTACTGATGCTGACCCCACACAATGCTTGGCCGAATTTTGCAGAGAGGCAACAGAAAATAAAAACACTTGAGCCATGAGGACTACAGATCTTCTTCATAACTCTCGGCATATTAGGCTGAGACTGAGGTAACGAGTTGAAGGCACCATGGGGTGAGTGGGTGGGGGGGAGAAGAGGAGGCAAGGAACAATTTTCTCCTTGCTGGTCCTGGCTCGGGGGAAGGGGACCCAACTCTAGACTGCATAAATATGCAAGGTTTACCCCTCTATATTTGGGTGACCTAAGGTCACTTGTCATGGTCCACTCCTAGAGCCATATCGCCTCCTGATGGTTTCCTATCTCCGGTGCCAGGATGGGCTATATGAAAAGAAAGCTAGACTGTTGCCTTCTCTTAGTTCTACCTACTAAATTGAATATGAATGCTCCAAAGAGACTTTTGGCACGCTGATTTCTCTGATGGAAATGGAAGGGGACTAGAGTCAAAATTTTAACACTGGTTCCTCTTGAACTCTGAGTGCATAGACTGAGAGGCCCTCTTTTTCTCTTTTACCTCTCGCGCTTGTTGTAGACATAAACATATGTTGCCTGTCTAGCTTTGCTTTTCATGGGGACCAGTGAACTCAGACTACCAGATTACTTTCACTAGGTACTGATTTAGTTGTTCAGTTAGTTGTACTTTAGCACAATATGTGCCGCTAGTGGCTCATCTGATTTTAAATCACCTCAGAAGAAATGAGGAGGTAAAGAGAGGTGGAACACTGAACTCTCTGGACATCATTTCTCCCGCCTATTATTGGGCTGTTTTAACCCTAATAACCCTTTTCAGTTTCTCCAGTAGCGTTTTTAGTTTTTTATTTCAGAGCCTCATTGGCTCGGGGGGGGGGGCCCGGGCCAAACGATGCCTTGGACTTAACCCCCATCCTGGGAAGAAGCTTAACTACATCTATGCTTCCCCTGTTTACATAGGGAAACATAAAATAGTTTCCCCTACCTTGGAAGCATTTTACTATTGGTTAACGATTTTTAGTCATGATTTAAATGTTCCTACTTTACAGAATGACATCATGTTAGGAATGCCTCATATGTGGTTATTTTATTCTTTCAACTTTAACCATGTTCTGTTGACATGACAGTTAATGCTATATAGTTCTTTATATGCCATACCATTCAAGTATTTTCTATTTAAGATAGCTGGTGTTGGGTGGGAAGAATTTTTTGATAACACCCAGCGCGAGCTGGGGAAGCAGAAGATAAGTAACAGTCCTCGTTTGACAAGGTACAGTTTACTTGGTACCTTTGATGGGATGCTGCTTAGGGCGGTTGGTACGGGGAAGAGGGATGACTCTCTGGGAAGGTTTACACCACTTAATAGTAATAATGGCTAATACTTCACTCATCATGTCATTCAATGTTAATTGCATACATAACCCTATGAAACACAAATGCTTACTATGTTTTTTTAAGCAAACCAAAACTGACATCATTCTCCTCCAGGAGACCCATCTGTCACAGACTGAACATTCTAAATTAGAGTCATTGGGGTTTCAAGCAGTAATAGCCTCTTCGCATACCTCAGGGAGAAGACAGGGTACTGCAATCCTGGTACCACATGGGGTACAGTTTCATATTCAGAAACAAATTAGGATAGTGAGAAGTGCTTATACCATAGTAATTGGGCCAACTTTACTCAGTTCAGTTGCACTGCTTCGGTGTACCTCCCCTGGGTAGCACACACCTCGAGGGGCACACACTGAATATGAACCTAGATACCTCTGTCCCCTCTAAGCATAGGGCTTCAGTGCTTCAAATGTATTTAAGGCACACCCTCCCCACACTTGGTCTGACAGACATTTGGAGACACTTTTTCCCCTCTGTTAGAGCTTATACACATTACACCCCAACACATCGGCGCACCTGGACTACTTTTTGTCCTCCGTGGAACACCTGGAGTAACTTAGAGATATTTCCATTGGGACCTCTATTTTGTCAGTCCATGCTCCATTATTTTTAAAAATATAGGTTACAAAACTGGAAAAAACAGGTGTTCTGGAGACTGAACTTACTCCATCTTCAGGATCCAGAGTTCCTATTGATGGTCAAATAGCAGATCCCACTTATTCTGGCAGAGAATATTTCATCCGAAATGTCTGTGACTATTGAGTGGGACACACTCAAGACTGTTCTGTGGGGGAGAAATTATATGATATACAGCCCACCAAAAGAGAAAAAGGGAAATCTTAGGAAAAGAATTGGAAGGGGCTTTAGCTGAATTACAAAAGCAACTCTATCAAGGGGCCCTATCGGTTAAACCTCAGTTGCTGGTTATTAAACAGAGACTTCAGAGATTGGTAGACCAAAAAGTTGAACAGCAATTATATTATTTAAAGCTCAGTTTGCAAGAGGGGGGACCTGGGGGGGGTCCAGAATTTAGCCAGGTGCCTGAGAGGTGCTAGACAATGGGTAATGGTCACTAAAATGTTAGACCCGAAGACCAAATGCCTGTTGCTCCATCCCACTGAGATTAGGAAGGCTATGGCTGATTTTATCACACTTTATATTCGAAGGATATACATCCTTCCCCCCAACAGATAGCTGCATATCTTCAAACCTCCCCTTTGCCACATCTCTCCATTTGGCAGGCAGAAGAACTGCTCCATCCCATTATGGAAGAAGAAGTTAAAGCCATTCTTAAATAAACCAAATCCCAGAAAGCTTCTGGACCCGATGGGTACCCAAATTAATTTTATAAGAAATTTCAGAAATTACTCATCCCTGTAATGTTGCCAGCTTTCCAGGAGATACAGGAGGGGGAACCCCCCCCCCTCCTGGAGATATGCTGAAATTGCAGCAATCCCCAAACCTGGAAAGGACCCAACTCTAATGTCTTCATACCGCCCAATTTTAAAATTAAACTGTGACTACGAACTTTTTATGTCACTCCTGGCCCATAGGATAGACATGTTCTTGCCCTAGCTTGTAGACCAAGATCAGGTGGGATTTATTAGGAGACGGCAAGCACATGATGCAGTACATCGGGTCATGCTGCTCACAGAGCATGCTACGAAAAGAGAAATACCTTTAGTCCTTCTCAGCTTAGATGCCAAGAAGGCTTTTGATAGGGTGTCTTGGCCTTTTTTATGGGCTACGTTAAGACGCTTTGCTTTCCCAGAGAGATTTATCTCTCAAATTCAGGCCAAGTACTGTTCTCTAGTAGCCTATCTTAAGTTAGATGGATGACTTTCCCTTCCCTTTCCTTTATTTAGAGGGACCAGACAAGGCTGCCCATTATCCCCTCTACTTTTTGCCCTTTACTTAGAACCCCAGCTGCCAATATCAGAAAACAAGTTAATATAGAGGGGATCCAATTAGGTGGCAGGTCATATAAGGGTACTCTTTTTGCAGATGACATTTTGTTATCTCTTACCACACCTGAAACCTCTGTGCCAGTGGTCTGGGAGCAGCGTGATCTTTTTGGTAAATTTTCAGGGTATAAGATAAATAACTCTAAGACAGAAGTTCTTAACTTCTCATTTACCACCTCTTGCAATATGAAAACTGAATTCCCATTTTGTTGGCGTAGACTGGAGCTGCAATATCTAGGTAACAAAATCCCCTCTAATATGATGCACCTAGAGATGGTTAATTTTGAACCAATTACCCAACAAATTACGGCAGATTTATCCAAATGGTCGCAACTGTGCCTAGGAATCTTTAAACATGCCGAAACCATACAACAAAATATCTTGCCTCACGGCTTTTTTACTTAGAAACCCTTCCCATTTCCCCCTTTGAGGTTTATTTTCGGTCTTGGGATAAGCTTATCTCTAGATTTATTTGAGGAGGTGGGACACCACGAGTGAAGTTTACCCTATTACAACTTCCTAGGGCACAGGGGGGACTCAGCATACCAAATCTAAAGGACTATGCATTAGCAGCACAAACTCACATAGCCCTCTTACATGCATCCACCCAATACAGTATGCTGCACATTGGAAGGATATAGAGGTGACTATTAATGAACTGGAACAATTCCACCCTTACCTTGTGGGAAACCCCCAAGATGTCTACCCATGACACGTTTTTTAAAATTCACAAGGGAGTTTTTTAAATCCTGGGTATATTTAACCAGATATATCCTCTCTACATCTGAGAGATACTATTTAACAACTATGGCTTATGATTTAGACCTCTGTACACCTCAGCTAGTTAAATTATTAAGAGACTGGGAACAATATTCTCTATGCTTTATTTTCCAGATTTTGGACCCTCTGGGTATTTACTCCTTTTCTTATTAACAATCTGTATATAAACTACCTTCAAAACATTTTTTGACTTATCTATCCCTTAAGGAGAAGCTTCTTCGCCTAGAGGACCCACTAGTTAAATTAGCAGAATCCCCCTCTGGCTTGGTAACACTCATCATCCAACATTTGAGGGGTGAAACCTCAGAACATATTATTAGTAGCCTTTATAAAGCATTTCAGCTTTATAAAAAAAAAATAGCCTGGTCTTGGCAAGGCAGAGATGGGCTAAGGATTTAGACTGTCCAATTGAGGAAGATACCTGGCAAAAATCAACCCTCCCCTACTCCAAAAATACCTCCACAATATACTGGAAAGAGTTTGCATGGAAGGTTAGAGTTCGCTTCTGGACAGCTCTACTAAACTTCAGGGGCAAGAATGGGAGTACTGTTGGAGAGGATGCGGGTACTCACTGGCAGGTAATGCACATATATTTTGGTACTGCCCTTTCCTCAATGGGTACTGGAAAGAAATTATCTCAGAATTGTCATACATATTTGGTATTTCAGAGTGGTGCACACCAGCTTTCATCCTCATGGCAACTCCCCCTTCTGGAATTAAAATAAACTGGGTACAGTACAGGGTGGTAACACTTCTAATTTTGGTAGCCAAGAAGGTAATTACTAGGCTCTGGCTCACTGATAAAACCCCAACTAAAGAAGCATGGAAAAGCTTAGCATATGAGATATATAATTTTGAATGCACCTCAGCTAGACTGAATAACAGAAATAAAAGCTTTGATAAGAGGTGGAGGCTTTGGACCTCCTACCAATTGGAGCACTACCCTGTATTTGTTCCATGATGGAGATATGCTGTCTGGAAAATTTACTTCGACCCACTTTGGCCCAGAGCTTTCTCTTTATTTGGATTACTCTTCAAATGTTGTCACTAGACTTAAGTGAGGTAGTAATTAAAAAAAGATCAAACAGCATAAACATGTTCTCGGATGGTTTAAGGTGTTAAGCCTGATTTTGACTGAATGTAGAGGAGCTGCTTCCTTTTTTCAAAATGGTAATATGACTTGGATACAAGCAGTACAATGTTTGTTATGCTCTAGATTTACAAATTGTATTTTCACGCATTGTGCAATGTATGGCTGCGTTTTATGTAAAAATAAAAAAAAAGAATTGACTACATGTCAGACAAAAGTTATGAGGATAGGTTGAAGGCACTAGGCCTATACTCCCAGGAATGCAGATTGATTAGAGGCAACTTGACATACATGTTTAATGTCTTTCACAGGGAAGCATTGTTGAAGATATTTGTCTAGAAAGAAAATATACCAAAAACCTGTAGCAATATTTATCTCTGCGATGTGTATACATGAACAATGTACCATATATTGAAGTACTGAAGCGCAACTCAAAAAGCATTGGTTTTCTTTTCCCCTCTAGGTACATGTAACTAATCCAGGGTCACCCCTGAAAAAGGGACTGTCAAAGTCTCAGTGGGCCTACCTGGTTACCAAAATTTAAATAAATAAATGAACCTCACTAGATTGCATAGTTATCAATTAAAGAGAGATGTTTGCAAAACCACTAAGAGGCAGAGATATTTCACACAAAGAGCTCCAATAATTTGGAACTCACTACCAAGTCGTGTTGTTGGTAGTAATAGTGTAGAACAATTAATAAAAAGCCTAGACCTATATATGGGTGATAAAAAATATTCCTTCCACCCCTAATTAGTAGAGGTGGAGAGTTCCATATGGGCTTCGGTCCTCTGAACTTATAAACAACTATGAATCTGTGAAACCTCCTCCTGCTGTTTTGCAGGAAGTATGGATGATAGAACTAGAAGGTCCTGTGCAATACAGAAATACTATATAGTTTGTCCTATGTTTGGGAGGAAGTGTGGATGAAATGCACTAGAAGTCCTATGTAGGAAGTGTGGACGAAAGAACTAGAAGGTCCTGTGCAATAGAGGAATGCTATATAGTTCTTCCTATGTTTGAGAGGAAGTGTGGACGAAATCTAATGGAGGTCGTGTGCAAGAGACAATAGGAAAACAGTATGTAGTGCCTCTTCCTGTGTCCCTGCAGGAAGTGGAGGCTCAGGTTGGCTATAAATGTGAATGACCCAGGGAAGGTAGGATATGGGGAGGGAGGGTGGGTGGTGTTTCGTGGTTCCTGGATAGGAGAAAACATTCAGAGAGAAACTGAAGAAATGAGTTAAAGAGCAAAGTTCCTAGTACAATAGTAAAGAGGCAGCCCTCCTTCAATCACACACCTGCATCACAGGTTGTAACTGTCCTGCCCCAGCAACAAGATACTGAAAAATTGTCTGCTAACTACAACAGTCCCCTTTCCTGGTTACTAAGAATTACAGAACACTAAATAAAAACAGAAGACAAAAAAACCCTAGCCCAAAGCCCTTCCTTTTTTTTAAACTGTTTTTCCCTACCATCACTGCTGACTGGGGCCCCTGCAGTTGACCTACCTGTTTCCTTCCTACCTGAAATCCTCCCAGCTGTGCCCCTGGTCCTCAACACACCCACAACGCACTCATGGAGCAAACCCTCTGGAATCCACCTCCCGGATTGGGGATGCCTTCTTCTTTTCGGTGCCTTCTTCCGGCGCTACCACGGGCGGAGATGACACCAATACCAGGTACACAGTGGGCAGGATCCAGTGCTGGAGGTGGGGGCAGGTGACATCTACCCCCCAGCCAATGGGTGTTTTCCATATTCTGTGAGAGCTCCCCCTAGGAGCCCGGACGTGCAATGACATCCAGAGCAGCTGGGCGCGCTCCCGCACCCTGACCGTGGATGTCTGTCAAGGCTCCTCCCCTGTGTCAATGTGATCCCTGGACGGCAGCGCTCACAACCTCCACTTGGAGTCGCTCGCACCAAGGAGTCATCCACCCAGCATCCCCAGGAGAGGAGAGCAATTGTCCGGATGCTCAGTCCTCTCCTTCCCTGCTGACCCCCGATGACCTGAGCTTGCTTCCGAACCCAAGTTGCCAGTGTGGCATGAGGTGTGGCGTCCAGTGCCTCAACACTCAGCCCACCGGACCAGTCTCCAAAGCCCTTCTGCTTATTCATTTACACAAACACTGCAAGTTTAAAATGAAATAAAGTAAATCACCTCTGCTGTGTAGTTCTTTCACCTTGTGGGATGTAACAAACATTTTGGTCAGGATTTGAAAAATGACAGTTGTCACACTCATGAAATGCTGTAAAGATATGGCTATGCTGTGAATTTGGGGGGAAAAATATTGAAAATTACCAAAGTTACGAGGCTGTGTTCATAAAATTCAATGTAGGCTCATAACTTTGTTGTTTTTTTAATATTTTTACACCAAGTTTTCAGCATAACCATCTTATGACCCCACTTCATGAACAAGTGAAGAGAAATTTTTCAACTCCTGCCCAAAAGGTGATTTTGTAAAGGGACCACGAAATCACCTTTTGGGACAGATCTGCCTAATGACAGTGCAATTGTTCATGAAGTGGGTCCCAAAGAAGACATGTTGAAAAAGGGCAACAATATGAAAAAATGGCCAAGTTATTGCACTAAGTTCAAAACCCCACTGAAATACAATGAACCTCATGCATGTTTCCTCAGTTTGCGGCCCGGCTTTGAAGAGTGAAGACGTGCTTACGGTCCAGACAGAATTCCGGCATTGGACCCCCAGTGGGTAAGTAAGGGCTTGGGGAGATGCAAGGTGGTGGGGTGATGGATGCTGAGGGAGGGTTGGGTGGGGAGACAGTAATGGTGCAAAAGACATTGATGGACAGTTTTCTTTTTACAGGGTAAAAATACATTGATGGACGGTTTTCTTTTACAGGGTAAAAAAAGGACAGAGAAGTCACCAATGTGACACTGGGGATTGGGCACCTCAGTGTCACTGTTATGTTTCTGGGTGGTGGGTGCTGAGAGGGAGGGTCGGCTGGGAGAGAAAAAATATTAAAATAAAAAGGTCATGGAACATGAGTGTGACACTGGGGATTGGGCACCCCAAGTGTCATTGTTATGTTTCTGGGTATGTGGGAGGTGGTGGGTGCTGATAGGGAGGGTCAGGTGGGGTTATATATAATTAAATTAAAAAAATAAATCAGTGGTCATGGCAGAATATGGCACACTTATGCCAATGAGACATGTTGCACTGTACTGCGCTAGTAGTTGCGCATGTGCAATACAGTTTGGCAGCCATCTTGGATATGTTCCTTGTTCTGCTGTAACTTCTGACATGGTAAAAAAAATAGTGCAGTGCGACTTCCATCGAAGACAATGAGCAGAGTGCTTCACGGACGTGGAGGCGATTGTGTTGCAACTCCAACATGTTGTTCGGTCAGAAGGAATAAGCTGAGTCCTTTTCTGATAGCAAGAGGTCTGCATGGCTACACCCACTGCAGCCCTTGAAAGGATGAGAAAGAACTTTGTTACTCTACAATGGGAGTAGTGTGTGGCCCTTCATTCCAGGTGGCTATGGTTTGCCTGGTGTGCCCATGAAAGACAATGCAGCAGAAGGTCACTTTGAACTACCCCTTATTACTTCATTTAATACACTTCCTGATCTCTTGAGGGAGAACTGTATGAAGCGAGTTGCTGCACTCACAGAGACTGGGTTCATTAATGGACTTCTTCATTTACCTAGTTTAAAGCCAAACGTTTTATATTTTTTGAATAAATAAATAATAAGAAAAATATTTTGAAATTTTGCTCTGTGTGTGTATGCATGTGTGTGTGTGTGTGTGTGTGTGTGTGTGTTATGTGTGTGTGTTTTTCTTTTTTACAGGTGGAGTTGGCCTCACCATCGTGTTGGTAGAAGGAGCAGAAGGAAAGGAAGATGATGGGCAGGAGGAAGAAAGGCTGACGATGTCTTGAAACTGAAGACTGCTGCTGGTTGCTTGGATATGTTCCAGTCCGTAGGCACTTGATTGTTGGTTTAAAGTGTGCTATGGTTGTAGACCAAGTAAAGTGATAGATGTTAGGAAGTGTGTAGTTAGTACGTGCCCTACCTCTTCTACAGATACAACTTATTAAATAGGCCCACGTAGTACATTTTCAAGGACTCTTCAGTGTTCTGGTCTGCGCTGGTTGCAGGTAGAGAGAGATCTGGTTCACAATCCCTTCATCAGGGCACCAGGAGAGCAATACCACTTAGAAAAGGAGATGGCACCAGTTTCAGGAGATCCTTGCAGAGGTGCAAGGATTTTTGTTGGCAGGGGAAGAGTGTAACCTGCCTCTCTCTTCAATCAGCTTGAGGCAGGTTACCACTCAGTGGGTAAGCCAGACCCTGAGAGTTGTTCTCTGGAGGTGAAGTTACCCAGAGATTGGGGGGGGCTTGATTTTCAGAGGTTCAGGAATGACATACAGTGCTTGTGTCAAACAGACATGATGCAAGGGGCACACTGCACTACACATTCATCATTCCCAATCCTCAAATGGTGCTTGAGGCCCCTTGCACCTGCCAGTCTTATGCTGGGCTTGCAGTGATGTGCAGGCTATGCCATGGTGCCAAGAGAGCTTGCACCATAACTTGACTGCAGTATCCCCCACCATGGGATATTGAACTCCCACACTGGCAACAAATCTCAACCTCGGTTAGACCAGCAAGAGTTGGTCTAACCACCGTATGCACCATCACAGTCATCCAGGGCAGGCAGGCTGGCTGATATCACAGCCTCACACAATACAGGCCCCCCACAAACTGAACAGTGGGACCCCTGGAGAGTTTGCCCTTCCACATGTGGATGTGTGGTGGGCATTGCTGATGAGGTGGTACCTCACTGTGGCACTGTCCCTGGAAACAATGATGGCAGATTTGGTAGAAGATCACCATAACAGCCACAGTATGACCACAAGACAGGTACAGCTATATGGCAGCTCGATATGCAGCTCAGAATGTGCACAATGGGTAGTGTAAGGTCATGCTGAACCATGGGTACAAACACTCCCAGCCACTCCCTCACATGACAGCACCAGTATGCCAGCTGTGCCTAGCAGTGATGAGCTTGACCAGTCCACTCCAGACATCTGCATACTACCTGGAGCAGGGTGCCCTGCCTTGTTGTACACTGATGCTGTGTATGTGTCCTGCCATCAGTGGCTGACCCTTGTGCAGCATTCTGTGGTTGCCTAGCTCCTGTACTGTGACACCTAGGGCATGCATCCAAGTCTCTGTGACTCTGGGTTGGGTAATACCATCTGGTTCAGCTGGCCATTGCACTAGCTGGTCCACAACTGTCTGCTCAAGCTCCAGTATCAGGGTAGTGGTACTGACCCCTATCAGAAGTGTAAGCACCTGTCTAGTGAGCCTTAGTCATTGACAGTCCCATAGGACACAAGCGGTAGCCCATACCTCACCTGTCATGTCTGTTGTGTGCCTGCAGTTCAGAGTTGCTCGCCAATACAGTGAGGTCATACCACAGTACTGTAGGCATGCTACCACTTGTTTCCTATCTTTAGCAACCCCTCCCTGTGCACCTTGGTCACTGTTTGGAAGTTCCTCCACCAGCAGTCTATGTTATTGACCACTAGTTCTGTGGTGGCGGAGGGGCCCCGTCCTCAGAGTACACAGACAATGCCAGTAGCCACTATCAAACTCCTCTGATGTGTCAGTATTTTGATGTATGGGAGCAGTTGTGGTATCTTTGCGTAGTGTGGTGCCGGGACTCCTCCCATACCAAAATCTGGTGCAAGGTCCCTGGTGCACCGGGTTTCAATGCAATCTGCTGTTTGCTGCAGCTTGCTTCAGTCTCCAGGCCCCTTTGAAAATCAAGCCCAGAATATTCGGATGTTCATGCTAGAGTTCAGCAATTTAACTAAGAGGGGGAAACCGGAGCATGAATATGTATAGTTCTGCTCTTCCCCCGATACTCTACAACAGTGTAAGGCACTTGGATGCTGGCCAGGCCAGCCTGGGTTTTGAGCCTGTGACAGGAGTAGTCCAGTCTCTCTGGCTGTAACTGGACCTTGGGAGTCTGTGGCCCCAGGGATTCTAAGGTAAGTTAAGGTAATTATTCTTATATTCGGCCCCAATCATATGGCTTAGAGCGCAACACAGTATTCAGGACATTTGCAGTAAACACATATAAAAGCAACATTATAAATTGATACATCAATAACTAACCTAAAACACCAGGCATTCATTTTGTTTAAATCAAATGCTAATCAAAATAAATGGGTTTTCTGCCCCCTTTTAAACACTTCCACCAAGGTTGAACTCTTTAGCTGGTATGGTAAGGGGTTCCATAGGCAAGGGGCCAATATGGAAAAGGATCCCTTAGTGGCAGTGTCCCTTGGATTGGGTGGCACTGGTCCCCTTGTGCTTGGTCTCCAGAGAAGGATGCCATTGGAAGCAGCTGGAGGGATGGGGCCCCCAGGAATCGCCTTAAGAATTATGGCAAATAGTATCCATGAGGAGGCACTTAAGGTAGAGTGGTGGGTCACCCCTCAAGGGATGTCATCGGAACCCTTGTGGGTTTGCACTCAGCTGTAGGGAGAAAATAGAAGAAGTCTCTGTACAGAGCAACTGTAAGTTTACCTTGCTGGATTGAAATGTTCATTTTGTAAAGTCCAAGACAGTTCATATAGAAACCCCTGGTAGGTAGCTAAATAAATGGGCATCAGATAGGAGGGAGCCTTTCAAAGTTTGGGGTCAGTAACTTCCCAAGAATGGGGCCCAGACATGGGACTGGGAGTCCGCTTTTTGGGACACTAGGGATATCAGTGTTGTATCAAAGGGAGGCACACATGGCCAGACAAATCATGCTTTAAACACTTAGTAATGATATTATAACACTGATATGCTGTTTATACTTGCTGTCCTATTGGGCACATTGAGACAAGTACATGGCACAGTTTTCCCCTCAGGTGAGAGTTTGCCCTGCCTGAGGAGTGTGCCACCGCATGAATGGTCTTGGGAACACCAGAGCTCCAGGAACCCCACAATAGAGGCTAGGGTACTGGGAGCTGAGACACACCCAATCATTATTTAAATGAAATTGTGCCTCTTAGCCCAGGGTTAATGCATGGAATTTAATGTAGATGTGGGGTGGGCAAAGAGGCCCCACAAGTAGCTGGGTACCATCAGAGAACATGTAGTAGCAGCAGTCATAGTAATATAAACACTAGATGTGAGAAAGATATGTGAAACTCCAGAGATACCATAATGTAGATTACAAAAAGGATCTCAAAGATGCTCCATTCTGATTGGCTGTCAACATTCTGAAAGTCTATATTAATCTCTGTTACACTGCCATGTCAGCCTGATCACCATGGCACATGGATTCTTCCTGTCAGCATTTAATTCTCTAGCACTGCTGAATAACTGGAATGATATATTTTGGTTCTGAACCAGCATTCTTAAGCAGTTGGTAGATAATGCATTTTATTTAAGCCATATACCACAACAAAGTGTGGGTTATCCTGGGATTTACACACGCATGGTGTGGTTCAGTCACGAGGTCACAGATCGAGTGAGTAAACCATACCAGAACTGGGCAAATGCCAGCATAACTCACACCCTGGAGTGGTTTATTGTGATTATATAATGTCCCTATTTTTTTGAAACAGAAAAAAATAAAGAGATTTTTTCCCCTTTCTATTTTAATTTTTATTGCATTTATTGTGTTGCCAGAAACAAATAGTCCTTGGTTGCTAGGGCTGGGGTCGTACTGCACATGTGCTGTATTGATTTGTCATTCCTTGTCCTGATGCTTTCTTTGGGGCCGGAAAATGTGTAACACTGTGACTGTGACTGTGTTGCCATTGGACTGTATCCCAGCTCCATTTTTGTTCTAGGAGCTGGGACAGCCTTCAGTGGTTGCTGTTTGGTCTGTTTTGAAGCACAGAGTGCTGCTCCAGTTTCTTCTGAGCCGCAGCGTTGTGCACATGCGCAGCAGCATACATTGCTGCCGCACTTTCTGAGACTGGTCTCCTGGCCCTCTTCAGTCTTGGACTGAGAAAAGAAAGTAGTTTGTGGTTTTGTGTTTCCTCTGTCTTGTTCTGCAGGAATACTGTACAGGTCTGAGGTTACAGAGTTTCAAGAGGCAGTGGCCACAAGTTTGAACTTATGAGTCATGGATTAGGTGCAGGGCTTCTGTACTGCTGTAACTGCCGACTGACGTACCAGTCGCCGTCTTCTGGGATCAGAAAGTAAACACATTCTGGTACAGGGGATGAGGATGCACAGATACATCATTTTTTAAAGCAATATACAAATGAGTGATATGTACTTTGCTTAAAAAAGTGTCCGTTCAGCATTGTGGTTTACCGCCAAGTAAGTGGGCTGATAATATGGCGGATTTTCACCTGTCATGTTAAAGGGGTGTTACAGTGATTGTAATTGGGGGATTCTAGATGAGCCTGACTGGCACCTTTTCCCATGGGTCATGCGGCCTGCCAGGATTTACAAGGGGTAAAAGGTGCTAGTCAGCCAATCAGGTTTGAGTATTTTAAGAGGCATTTTACAATAAAAATGTTCCTCTCAATGAGGATAACATTCAAAAGGGACACTTGTAGTGCTTTTCTTTGGGAGCAATTTTTATAATAGCAATAAGGCACTCCCAGGGGTTAGATTAACAGTCAATCACTGGCACTCAGCTGTACCTTGTGCCACATTACGCCCCAAGGGGGTGATTAATAGACTGTCAATCTAATCCCTGGTTATGCCTCATTGCTATAGTATATGTAGGGCATGGAGCAGGTGAAGAATGTAATGAAGTGTGCTCAGGTATCATCATGAGAAGTAATGATCAACAGAATGCCTGGAGACCTGTGCATCACCAGACAGTTAAATAATGAAGTACCACGGTGCTTGATCGCAGCTCTGGTATGGATATAACAGCTTGTGTGTGGTCTCACATTAATGGTACTCCAGGGTATGGTAGTTATGGTGCCCCTGTTCCCCATTGCCCCGACCCATGATGGCAAGGTGACTGGTGTTGGTGTAGTACATGGGGTCATGGCATAAGGCAGGTACTTTTTTTGAGCCAGATGCCATCATATGCCCCTAGACACAGGAGTGTGACCCTGCCCTTACATGTGTAGCCAGTTGGGTCTTTCCCCTTAGAGAGGAAGTCACCACCAAGAGCCCCCACACCCAAGCGTGTAGCTGTTTCCAATGTGCACTTTGTGTGCAAAAATATTTTGGTTTACTTACCATTTACTGTAGTAGAGTAGATTGTAGCAGACTAATTTTGCTTAGTTGTCGGCCGACTACTTCTGTTACTACAAATCCCAGAATCCTCTGCAGCAGACAGCAGAGCAGTAGGCAGCAGTAAGAAAATGCAATACCCTGCAGTGCATGTTACAGTGTGTATAAGCTCTGATCGTTTATTTGCTGGTCCTTCTGCCCTCCATGGGCTAGGTACAGTCAAAGAGGAATGTCCTTAACCCCTGGAGAAAAGCAGTCCCAAAAAACATCTAATCAGAGATTGTAAAAGCCCTAATATGCACTACAGGCTATTGAATCTCCCACTGCTTACAATTGCTCTGATGTCAGCTGCACGGGATTCTGAGATTTGTAGTGAAAGAAGATGTGTCAGTCTAAAAATAAGCAAAATGAGGTTGATATGATCTACTATACCACAGTAAACAGTAAGTAAACCAAAATGTTTTTGCCCACAAAGTGCTCGTTGGGGCCAGCCCCTCAATTGAGTATAGGGTCCTTTCTGCTGATAGTTCCCCTTTTAAGGGACTCCTGCAGACCCAGTTTGCACAGGCTAAAAGAGAAAATTGCCAATGGATCTGAGGTTCTGAAGACATAAAGTGCCTCCAACCTGTGCAGCACAGGTCCAGAGCTTTTATGTCTTACCAGAGCCTCTAGTCCATATTAGAGTGCTTAATTTTCTTTTATCATCCCTGATGTGGCAGCCACTGGTGTAAACTCTGGCAGCGTCTTTGCTCTCCCCATAGCAGTCAAAGATTAAGTTTTGTATGTTGGTGCTTATGCATCAAGCAGCGTGGGGCAAGCGCAAGAGGCACATGCCCTGGCCACACAGCTCCAAGACCATGATCAGCCATGTTATGACTGGCATGCACGAATATTGACCACCGCACAGTACCTGTCTGCATCCCTAACTCCCCTGTGCACTGGTGCACAGGGGCAGATCAATGGACATAGGCATACATCTAATCTGATGCCAGATCTAGTCCACCAGTGGATGCCCTGCTCCATGTGGAGCAGGGTATTGTGGGATGGTGTGGTACAGAAAAATGAAAATTGAAGGGTGAGTGCCTGAATTATTTATTTATTTATTTTATTTAGCTTTTGTTGACCGGGTAAGTGCACTAGACAAATCCTGCCTATTTTCAGGCACGACCCCGGGGAGGGGAATACAGATGAATGCCAACTGACCTTGAAGCAGATTAAGCTGTTGGTGGTATTTTTAGTTAATGAGGGAAATTCCAGGACACCGGGAAATTCCCCTACTCTTTTCGATAAGTGCCATGGGATCTTTAACATCCACCTGAACTACCACCAATCCAGGCAGATGGGACCTCGGTTTAACGTCTCATCTGAAAGACAGCACCTCAGAAGTGCAGCACCCCTCTCATGCTGCACTACAGTGTCAGTACTGGGATATTAACCCAAGTGCCAGATGTGGGAACTGAACCCACAGCCCTCTGATCTCCCGGCCTCAGAGGCGAGTGTGCTACCTACTGAGCCACTGACACTGCAATGGCTGCCTTCAGCCTTCCCTGCCTAACCAGAGGGCTGGGGAAGCATAGTAGTGGGGGTTTTGTTGTCCCACAGCTTCTGAAAGTTCTCTGGGGGGATGCTCAATGGATACAACAGGATTCCTGCTGCTGTATCCTGTGCCACTTCGCCTAGCACTCCACACTTTTGTGAATGGTGCGGAGTGTGGGCACCCCCAAGACATGCCCCCATACCATCCGCACTCATAGCTACACAAATGGCTAGGGGATCCAGTGTGGAAGGGATGTGCTTCCCTTCCATGAATGCCATTGGGAGTACACAGGATCTCTGGTACATGGCATTCTGTCTCAGAGTTGTCTACAGACCATGGATTTATGGTGCATAGGCAATCCACCCCTATGTGCATAGGGGCTATTTTGTAGTGTGACTGTAACTTTTTGTCAAGTCTGAACCCTCATATCCAATACTGTAACTGCTTGGCGCACATCCCCAGGAATGTCTCTTGTTCTCCTGAGTCTGCAGAGGCTGCCACTTTCCTAGCACTGCCCACCAATGTGGCCTGCTTTCTGTCTTCCCTCCACCATCTCTAGAGCTTTTCTTTGGATTTCCCATCAGTATACCATCTGAAATCAGCCATTTTTTTTTTTAGTTTCTATTTTTCTCCTCCTCGGAGTCCTCTGCTATCCTCTGACGTCCCCCGGCCCACACTGCTCCAGGTATGAGGCCCCCTTCCATGAACCCCATGACTTACCCTTCATGGCAGGGGGTTGGGAGCGACTCGACCCACCAGACCGGATATGTATTCGGGAGGTGCCTTCCCAGACCACTGCGGTGGGGGACCATCGTCATCCTTCAGAGGGCCCCCATTTTTTTTTTCCATTTTCTCCCCTCAAGGTTGTGGTGTGCAGTGGCACCAGCAGCAGTGGCATGCACGCTCCCATGCGCGTTCCACCAAGGGCCTGCCGCAACTCTCTCCCCAAGCTCCAGTGCTGATGTGCCACCTCCCAGCCGCCATTAGATGGCAGGCAATTGCCGAGCGCTGCAATCACCCCTCACTGGAGAAGGAGAGCAGTCCTATGGATGCTTGATCCTTCTCCTCCCTGCCAACCTCCAGCGTCCCATGTCCGCTTCCGAACATGGGTCGCCGGCGTGGCATGAGGTAGCATGCCCAGTGCCTCAGCCCTCAGCACCACTCGGCCGGCTCTGAAATTAGCCATTTTTATATTTGCTTGCATGCATGTGCAAGAAACATAGTGCCATCATCCGAGTTTTCGTAGGTGTGGCACCCTGTCTTTCAATGCAGTTAGTGTGTTTGCAGGCACGGCCAGAGTTCACCAATGAATGCTGCAGCTATCTATGACAGCAGTTGAAAATGCAGTGCCGTACAGTTGAAAGGGAGAGCTCAGCTTCAGTGAGCAGCGATAAAACACGTGCTCATGTGCTCCACCCACACACACACACACACACACACACACGCATCTTGCATGCTCATGTGTCCCCCCCCCAAGCACATACTGTATGGCCGACAGGGGTGCCCAATCCCCCGTCGGCTCTGTTTTGCTCCCCGAGTTCCAGGTGCCACACTGGGAGCCCACTCCAGCGTGGCAACAGTCCATATGGCAAACAGGGATGCCAATCCCCCTGTCGGCTCCAATGCCCCCCCCAACAGCCTTCCAGCTGCCATGCTGGGAGCTCACCACAGCGTGGCACAAGTCCCGCATCATCTAAGGGAAAAAAAAAAACCTGCAAGAAAAAACCTTCCCTCGCTGACTGTCCTGATCCCCGTACCCCCACCCGTGCCTACCCTCTGCGCACCCTACCTCCCCACACACTCCTCACCCCATACTTACCTCCGAAGTCTGGTGCAACGATCTTCTGTGGACCGGGAACATGTCTGCACTCTTCAAAGCTGACCGTGAACTGAGGAAATGCCGGTAAGCTGTATAATGGAATAAATAGGGTTTTTTCAAGTTTGATGCATATCTCAGGCATTTTTGGGAATTTTTCACCAAATTTCAACATGGGGTTTTGAGCCCCACCTCTTGAATTCCCAGATGAGTTATCGGCCCCAAAGGTGATTTCATGGTCACTGCGCGAACCACCTTTTGGGACCGATTTCAAATGACAGTGTCACAGTTCATGAGGTAGTCCTCAAAACCCTATGCTGAAACTTTGGTAAAAAAATTCCCAAAAATGACTGTTTAACGAGCATGCATTGTGCAATTCCTACGCACGCTCGAAAATTCGCGAATTTTCAATATTTTCACTCCAGATTTTCAACATTGCCATTTTACCACACCTCCTTATGAGTGGTATAGTTGTCATTTTTCACATCGTGCCCAAAATGTGTTTCCACGATGTAGTACAAATGGCGAAATGGGTGTGCGTAAATCAATGTTCGACAGATTAAGAAAATCACAGTGACACTGTTCATGAGCAGAGGTGTTAAATGGCCATGTTAAAATTTGGTGAAAAAGTCCATAAAATGACTGTGTTACAGGCGACCATTGCGCAGTTTCCACGCACCTCGTAAGTTCATGGATTTCTAATATTTTCAGTCCAGATTTTCACCATTGGCATTTTTACACATTTCCTTATGAACAGTACAGCTGTTATTTTTCACACCATGGCCAAAATGTGTTTTTGCACTTCCAGCGCAGAAATGCGTGGTCCCTGTGGGAAATCACTGTTCGGGACAGATTAAGAAAATCACAGTGACACTGTTCATGAGTGGAGGTTCCAAAATGCCTGTGTTGACAATCTGCTATAAAAAATCCCCAAACTAATTGTATTACGGGTGTGCATTGCGTAGTTTCTACACGCGCTCATGACTTCACCAGTTTTTTTAATATTTTCACTGCAGATTTTCAACATTGCCATTTTGCACCTCCCCATGAACAGTACAGCTGTCATTTTTCACATCCTGTTCGAAATGTGTTTTCGCACCTGTGGTGCCAAATGGCGTAGTCGCTGTGCAAAATCAGCTTTCGGCTAACAAACTGATATTGCCACTGTTCCTAAGGTGGGGGTCACAAAAAACCCATGTTGAAAATTTGGAGTAAAATGCCAATGACGCCTGAGGCGCTACGGTTTCCAATTACAACGCACCACCCTGTAGTGAGACTGACAGGCATCAAGGGTGTGACTTGGGATTCTCGCCTGTAATGCTCATACCATTCCACACCCTTGCAGTGAGAGGCATCGAGGTGTGCCTTGACTCTTCGGCCCCAAAGTTCACCCCATTCTCCTATACAGCACCCATCTCACCATATTTCCTGATGGAATGGGGTGAGCTTAAGAGCCAAAGACTCCAAGGCACACCGTGACACTTGTCAGTGTCTGCAGGGTAGGGTGTGGTGAAATGGCATGACCGTTATGCCTGATGACCCAAAGGCACACCTCAATGCCTGTCAGTCTCTGCAGGGTGGTGGCGGGGTTGGCTTCAGTTCAATACTTCACTGCCATTCCTATTATGCAGCTCTCTAACTCCTACACTACCAATGTCAATGCCAAAAAGCAAACATTCGGCATTGACAAATGCTTGTTTCTTTAGACAATGTAACAAAATTTGTAAGTGGCTTTCCAATAGTTTCAGTGGATAAATAGGGATAAAATTATATGAAAGTTAGAGATCTATGTAGGAGCTCAAGAGAAACACATCTTGCCTCTACGGCTGCTAGTCCCCCATCTAATTATATTTTAAAACAGGAGTATTTATTTAACAAACATCGGCTAAGATTTTTTATAAATGGGCAAAGGATTTCAAGCAATCTAATCTGTTGTTAGCTGTGAATTACAAGTGTCTAATGCATGGCTAAAACTAGAAACCCCATGTAGAATACACAGACCCATTTTATAAGCACAATAAGCCACTCCGAAGATGTGCTTTAGACAGTTCTAATGCACGGCTAGGGGTGGAACGCACTCCGCCTGTGGCCTCATGCCTCACTACGCCTCCTAGCCATGCATTAGAACTGTCTAATGCACACTCCATCATGTCTTATTGCTTACTAACAGTCTCACCAGCACTTCACAGTGATTCAATTTGGTTGGGTCCCACACTATTCTGTATTAATTTCTGTATTTATGTTGTTGATACGAGTTGAGGTCCTGCTATTCCATTCTTGACCACCCTCCATTTTCCTTGTCTCACATTTCTAAAGTGCCCCCTGAAATGATGCTCTCAAGTGGTGGCTGAGATACAGGTTAAAAAGAAGTAGCCACACCTCCCTGTTATAATTTACCAGTACAAGATGTAACCTGCTCAAACCTGGTTACATCCGTTTGGCCATATTTTAAGGTGCTACTGGTGAATGACTGACCAGAATCAACAAACAAGGTCCAGAGTGCCGCCCCCACCACCCCCAAAAAAAACTGCTCCAGCTGGCCTATAATCGAATATATATAAATATATATATATATATATATATATATATATATATATATATGTGTGTGTGTGTATTTTTTAAAGTCTGCTTCACCATGAAAGGAGAAGCATCTATGGCCATGTCTCATTTTCACAGCCAGTGGCTGTGCACACAAACAGGTGCGCCATGAGAAAAAATAGGGCTGGTCAGCTCTGGCACCATATTCAGACAGAGCGATCTGAACTAACCACGCTATCTGTTTGAATATTGGACCCTGATAGTGTCAGCACATGGCAAGCGATTGCAGAGGGTGGGTCTGAAGACCGCTCATAGTGGTAAAGCATGGTGCACACTACTGAGTGCCGCAGCCCCCATAGGTGATATTCAGCACAAACATTCAAATGAGTCCATTGGGCATGCACAGTGCTAAGGGGAAATTTGCATGCCCATTATGGGATCATCTGCATGTGAGCGCCCAGCAGAGTGCTGCAGGGCCAGGTCCCCCTCCAAGCCCCGATCCCTTCTCTGGTAATTATATCAAAATCCCTGGTGGTCTAGTGGTCCCTCCCTAGCCCCAATCCCTTCTCCAGTATTTCATTATGTTGCTTGCATTGCATGCAAGAAACATAGTGCCATCATCCGAGTTTTCGGAGGTGTGGCACCCGTCTTCCAATTCAGTCAGTGTGTTTGCAGGCGCGGCCCCAGTTCCCCAATCACTGCTGCAGCTGTCTATGACAGCAGTTGAAAATGCAATGGTCGTACAGTTGAAAGGGAGAGTTCCGCCTCAGTGAGCAGAGCCCCCCCTCCACACACACACACACACACACACACACACACACACACATGCACATGCACACACGCATACTGCGTGCTCATGCACCTTCCCCTCCCCCACACACACGTGGGGCCGGTGGGGTTGCCCAATCCCCATCAGCTCCACAGCCCCCAACACTTCCAGGTGCCACGCTGGGAGCCCACCCCAGCATGGCAAAATGTGTTAGGGCCGGCGGCCCAATCCCGCCGGCTCCAGCCCCCCAAACAGTTTTCCAGCTGCCACGCTTAAGAGCCCACCCCAGCATGGCAAATGTCCTCATCGCCTTATTAAAAAAATAAACCTGTAAATATAAAACTGTCCTCAGCGCTTCTCCCTGCCCCTCCCACAACCCACACCACCCACTGTGCACCCTGCCTCCCCACACCCCTCACCCCATACTACCTTCAGACTGCGGTGCACGATCTTCAGTGGACCAGGAACACGTCTGCACTCTTCAAAGCCTAACTGAGAGGAAATGCTTCAGCTGTATAATGGGATAGATAGGGGTTTTTCAACTTTGCTGCATATCTCAGGCATTTTTTGAATTTTACTAAATTTTCAACATGGGGTTTTGGGACCCCTCCTCATGAATTCTGTCACTGTCATAGCGTCAATTGGGCCTGAAGGGTGATTTCGCAGTCACTGCGCAAAATCACCTTTCGGGACCGATTAATGAAATGACAGTGCCAGTGTTCATAAGATGGGCTCTCAAAAAGCTTATGTTGCAAATTCGGTGAAAACATTCCTAAAAATGACTGTTTTATGAGTGTGCATTGCGCAGTTCCTACGCACGCTCATAAGTTTGCGAATTTTTAATATTTGCACTCCAGATTTTCAACATTGCCATTTTACCACACTTTCTTATGAGCAGTATAGCTGTCATTTTTCACATCTGACCCAAAATGTGTTTTCGTGCATGTAGCGTACAGTGGCACAGTTGGTGTGTGAAATCAATGTATGGGACACATTAAGAAAATCACAGTGACACTGTTCATGAGCAGAGGTCTTAAAATGGCTATGTTGAAAATTTGGTGAAAAAATTCCCTTCAGACGTTCTGCAATGTTACTAATGAAGACATTGAACAGGACTGGCCCCAGTACCAATCCCTGCAGCACCCCACTGGTCACCCCCTCTCCCTAGACTGCACACCATTTACCACCACTCTATGCCTCCTGTCTGTTAGCCAGTTTCTAACCCAGTTTACTACCCTTTCCCCATGCCCAGCCTACCCAGCTAGTTTATCAGCCTCCTATATGGGATGGAGTCAAAGGCTTTGCTGAAATCAAGGTAAGCATTGTCCACTGCCCCACCCTGATTCACTTCCTTTGTTACTCAGTCAAAGAAATCAACCAGATTTGTCTGACATGATGTCCCCACTGTGAATCCATGTTGTCTATGGTCCTGGGCTCCGACGGCTTCTAGATGCCCCACTATCCTTTCTTTAAGCAATGTCTCTATGATCTTCCCCACTACTGAGGTGAGGCTGAACAGCCTATTGTTCCCTGCCTCCTCCCTGCTGCCAGACTTGTGTAGAGGGACCACATGTGCCCTCCTCCAATTCATTCATGTTGAATGACTCAGTGAACATGGCTGCCAGAGGTACTGCTATCTATCTCCCTTAACAGTTCTGCAATATCCTTGGGTATATGCCATCTGGTTCCATTGCTTTGTCCACCCTTCAATTTAGTGAACTCCTACAGGACTCTTTTGCCTTTGAATGGACTATTGTCCATCTCTTCACCCCCTTGGCAACTGCTGTACTGCTGTGGCCCCTGCCCCTCCCACTCTTCTGTGAATACTAAATGGAAAGACACAGTGGATGTCTTGGGAGGAAGGCATGGAACTATCACTTCCAAATACCTAAACAGCACATACAAGCAAGCAACACTCGCATTGATAAATGCTTGTTTTTAATCCCTGGTCGTCTAGTGGTTATAAAAAACCCTGGGGCCAGATATTTAAAAGTGGAAAAACTGTATACGTTTGGAAAAAGTTGTGCTAGGGAGGGTTTCCTTGCACAACAGCAATGTTTTCTGTATGCGTACAGTTTTCAAAAAGGTTGCTGTTTTGCAGCCTCTTCCACAATTTATGGCATATTGCGCATATTTTTTTGTGCAGCTTTGGAAAAATGCTATGCCTAGTATTACCAGGCATAACATTTTTTGTACTGCTTGCAGAAAGGAAATTGCCAGTGTTAGCGATAAATGCTGAAAAATAGCATTTTCTCAGGTGTAGGAATTTGTCCCTGCACCAGGCAGTTGCACATGGATATTCTCCATGTCAGGCCCTTTGAAAATCTGGTCCCTGATTTATACCCTCTTGTAATCATTACTGTAGAGGATAGTGTCTAGAAAATCCCATTTGTTGCTATTCAGTTTGCATGTAAACCATAGAGATTAAGCTCATTGGTGTTCAACTATGTTATAAACTATTCGGCTTCCCTGCTTGACCCATCCCACAAACATATAATATTCTCTATATACCACCACCCTGAGGGCCCAGCAGCAACATGTTGTGCTGCCGTGCAGGTGACCCGGACTCGTGAGTGAACCCAAGTTGCCATGTTGGGAGGCAGGCCAGGGCAGTGTAGCTGACATTTGGCAGGATGCCTTGGGTGTGGAGGGTCGACAACAAGTTCCTGCAACACAGGGACCCCTGCGGTTGGGCCAGAGAGTTTGCTCCTGCTACAAGCACTATGCTGCATGTGTGCAAGGCCAGTGTAGACTGCACTCAGATCAGTGGAGGGACCAAAGAAAAATGAAAAAAAACATGGCTGTCTAAATGATGGCTGAGCCCTGTGTCCTCTTGAGTCTTAGTGTCTGCTGGCACTGGATCCTAAGCCCACATAGTGGACTGCCTTGAGGAGAAGGATGGCCCTCTCCCACAGCCCTTGCCATAGAGGGCAAAGTCATGGGGGTAACCGGTGGCTGCCAGAAGCCAAGGATGACTGGGGATGCAGGCCTGAACAGGGTATATCACTTGGACCAGAGTATACAATATCCTTACCAGGACAGAGATGGCCATGGAGAAAAAGCACTATGGAAAAGAAATTGTCTGTATAACAATACCACTGTATTATTCAGTCACAAAACATATTGTTATTTGAAAAGATAATTTTGCCTTCCCACTCACCAAGAAATGTGCTGGCAAAAGAGGGTGCTATCGAGGACCCCATGGCAGTGCCACAACTGGCATGGTGCACTAAGCTCCTGACACTAGCATGACACTTCTTGTGTGTGGGGTTCACAAGGGGCCTGTAACTGCTGATCCAAGTCTAAGTGATTGCCACCTGAGGTAAAGGGGGGGCACCAAGGGACTTGCAAATTAGTATCAATAACTCCCAATGGAGTGAGGGAGTCCTATTTTGGATTAGAGCCTGGTCGCCATGAAACCTAATTAAACTGTGTATGCCAAGATATACCTGTAATGAAAGTTGACCAAGGAGTAATTCAGCCCAGAAGCAGACTGTACTGGCAATTAAATGTTGATTTATCACTGATTTCCTTCCGTTTTGATTTAAATGATTTTGGCAAGAGTACTGTGCAGAGGAAGTGAGCCATAAAGAACCTTTTCAACAAGCTGCGGAGTGGTGTTTACAGGATTCAAATTTTCCTCTATGAGAATTCTTCCAAATTGACTTAGTTAATATTTAATTTCTTGAGGGATGCACCCATAGGTTGTCAGGCCTAGGAATGAGCCTTTTGGGTAAAGGCACCTAATAATTGTTTAGCCAAGACTATTCCAGAACCCAGGGCACTGTGCCCAAAAAGCAAGATGCCCTAAGTCAGTTTTCGACTAACACCAAGGTTTTGATACATCATTGTGGGCAGGATTTATACTGACATGTCCCCTTATCCTGCCCCCAGGGTGAGTTAATCCCTTCAGGTTCTACTTGTGCTCATCAAATCAAACAGCTGTATATGTTCCACTCTGTTAGTCCCTGTCAGTGTTGGAACACTGCTGTCATAACACCACTCAATCTTCTCCTCTCCCGGTTAAATAGTTTTAATATAGCTAATCATTACACATACTGTAGCTCCCCTTCCAAGCTGCTGCACACTCTCAACCTCCTGTATGTCCTTCCCATTTTGTGGTGATGAGAAATGGATGCAGTACTCCAGGTGCTGTCTAACCAAGGTCTTGTACAGGGGGAGGAACATGTCCAGTGACCTGTTCCTTATACCCTTATAACGCAGCCTTGGAAAAGCATATAGGGCATGTGCAAAACATCAGCACCTGGGGGAGTGTGAGTGCAAGTTAGTTTGCACTTAATAAACTTTTTAAAAATTATCCTACAACCCAGTGGTTGTGTATTTTGGTCTGGTGATTGTTGAATCTGTTGATAGTGGCTTCAGTCTTTACCTTCCAGTGGCCAACTCCTTTCTGCTCTCAAGTTCCCCTTATGATGCACCCTAGCATCCTGCTTGGTTCATGATTACAGTGACATATTGCTTGCCTGGATTCAGCTTACTGTCTGCAAGTACTCCCAAATCATTTTTCTCTGCTGTGCTACCTGTTACAGTTTCACATAGAATGCATGTGTAGCCTCAATGCCTTGCTCCTAGATGTAACATCTTACACGTTCCATATTAAATCTAAGCCCCCATGTCTCATCCCGTACCATACCTGCACTGTGTGCAGGTCACCCTGCAGCATATGCCACCTTCCACTGTGTTCACTCTTCTGATCAGTTTGCTGTCCTCAGCAAACTTTGTAGCTCACTACTGACTCCAATCCCCGGCTCATTGATAGCATCTCAAAAAGCAGTGGGCCTGGCCCTAGTCCCTACTCCACTCAGTAAATCCCCCACTCTGATTGGTGAACATTCTCACCACCCTCTGCTTTCCAAATGTGAGACAAATTGTTATTCATCGCCTGTAAATATTGTGAAACTTTTGTGCATAGCACTTTCAGCTGCGGTGAGCAAGCATAAGCACACTCTGGAAAATACAGAGTGAATCTCACTGTTTGGGAGCTTCCAAGAGCCTGTAATCACAGTGTTTCCTTTCCCTGCTCCAAGCAGGAACAGGAAGGAATGTCATTTTGGGGGTAGGATGTGGAGCGGAGCAGGATCACCTGACTCCGGACGGTCAATCAAAGAGCATCAGGAAGTGGCTCCACATTTAAATTCAGACACTGATTTTGGGATTTTTGTGTGCAGAGTACTTTCAGCTGAGGCAAGCAAGCACCATCACACTCTGGAAAATACATTACAAATCACACTGTTTGGGAGCTTCTATGAGCCTGTAATCACTGCTGTCTTTTCCCTGCTGCAGGCAAGAACAGGAAGGAGCTTCACTGTGGGGGAGGAGGTGGAGTGGAAGAGACCACCTGACTCAGGATGGACAATCAAGGGGCACCAGGAAATGGCTCCAAGTTTAAATTCCCATACACTTAGCATACCTACTCAGTCCATATAGACACCCTGCACTCCACGCTCTGCCCTAAACTAGGTATAATGTATTGTAATAAGGATTGCCTCTCATCTGCTGTGAGACAAGAGCTGGTAACTAAAACCATCCTCCCTGTGCTTGACTACACAGACATTGTTTACGGCACTGCACCTGCCTCTACCCTTGCCAGACTTGACATCCTGCTACATGCCTTTAGCCATTTTGCCACAAATGCACCGTTCAGCACTTATCACTGGTCCCTCTGCTCATCATTGGCTATCCCCCACCCACACATCTTTGCCGGATGCGCTCCTTGGCTTATATCACCAAATACTGGTTTAGTCAACTCTCCTTCTACCTTTCGTCCTTCCTAGCCCCAGCCAGGCCCTCTCCCTACCCTCTCCACTCCAGGTCATTCTGGTCTTTCTCCCTGCCCATCACTCACTCTTCCGTAGGACAACTAGCTTTCTCCTTCCATCTGCCCTCCCTCCGGAATCAACTTTCTTCTACTATCCAGCAAGCCACCTCACTCCCAGCTCTCAAGCTCTTGCTCTGGCAAGCTCTGGTTGCTCCATGCCACGACCCCTAACTTCTCCCCAATTTTTGTCCTGGATTTGTTTGTCTGTGCTCCTTCTCTCATCTTCTTTATGCTAATCATAATTCTGTACCACTCAATTGTACTGTTTTCTGCACTGCACTTGTAAATTATGCAACTTTCTGGCTGTATTATACTGTGTTCATGTTTTATGATAAATATTGTTCTTTTGTCCAAAAGTTTAAATAAATAAAATTAATAAATATCCTAGCACACTCATGCCCCAGCATATAAGTGGCACAGCGCAGGAATGGACTGCCTGTCTCTGGAGCATCTGCAGGTGTCCACAGGGTGACCACAGATCCACAGAAATAGATTAGTTGCTGTATTGGTCCTTGTAAGAACAGATCCAGAAGCAAATGGTTTGATACCTTTATTGGACCAACATAGATGTTACAAAAAGAAAACAATGTCTAAGCTTTAAGACCAACCATGTCCTTCCTCAGAGACTTATGACAATTGTTCAGAGAGTCACAATCTATTAACACCCAGATCGTACGTTAAAAAAAAACTGAACACATTCTCATTGGTTAAAAGTACCTATTTCAAAAAATCACAAATTTAAATGGAATGAACAGCATCACATTAGCTTGCTATTACTGAGAATCTTTTCATGGTCAAAGCTATTAGATAAATTAAACTCAAGCAGTCAAAGCCCGTAACTGAAATTATTAATGAATGTGTGTATTAGGAGAGTATATTCAAAATTAAAAACAAGACCTATGGATTTAATACCACAAATGTCCAAGTTAAAACTTGACAGTACTGTATGATAACAAACTGTGCAACAGAAATGTACATATGGAAATAAGAGGGGAATAAGAACAATGTACCTTGTATGAACAACTGTTTAAAACATTCATACAGAATTAAACTTATCTGGAGATATTTTCTAAACTATACTCACAACCAGTTAACACACTCCATAAACATTAAAACCTACAGTGTTGTAACAATATTTTTACAAGATAATATCAATTGTCAGTTTTATTGCCAAATAAAAAAATAATAAACAAATAAATCTCTCATGGATCACCTAGAAAATGAGTTCATGCATCGTAAAATGTTCAAAGTTCAATAATGAGTCAGTATATAATAAATTAACTATATGAGCAGAAACAGTCAGAAGAATCTGTATAAACCCCCATGGAATTCAACCCCCCTTCCTGGGAAAAGATAACTAGAAAAGAATTGTATATTCACTATGTATGTGAGCCAAGAGTCCTAACACCCTAGAGCATAATTATGACATACACCTGAATACAAGCCTACCTACAGTAAATGTGTAACAGGATATGTTGAAGAGACAAGCCAAGCTCTCTGGACTAGAATGAATGCACACAGACATACCATTAAAATGAAGACGACTGACAAACCAGTGGGGTGACACTTCTCTCAGAGTGACCACTCAATCTCAGATATGTCAGTAATGATCTTAAAAAGATTTAAGAAAAGTACACAACAGAGATGGACTTTTGAGATTAGGCTTATTTTACTTTTCAATATGGTAGCAGATGGCATGAATACTGATTTGGGTTCCATGACACATTACCTTACTTAAACTTACACAGACTTTACTTCATAGGATGGACATTTAACAGGACTTCAGTGTGTTGTTGCTGGTTTGTTTTTATTTTCATAGAGTCCTTTTTAACTGGTTATCCATATTTTGGTTTCTCACCAAATATACATGTGGGTGTGGGGGAGGGGGCAGGGGAAGATTGGGTTGTCTTGGGTGAGTGTGTATGAGGAGGGGAGTTTAGTATGTGTGTCTGTGGGGGGGAGGTAATTTCCTATGTGTTTTTTTGGGGTTGAAGGATGGTGTTTCTTTGTGGGGAGGGTGCTGTGTGGGTGAGGGGAGGGGTTGGGGTTGTGCTTACATATTTAAGTAGGCTTGTATTCAGGTACATGTCATAATTATGCTACAGGGTGTTAGGACTCTTGGCTCACATACATAGTGAATATACACTTTTTTTCTAAGTTATCTTTTCCCATAAGGGGGGGAGTTTAATTCCATGGGGGTTTTATACCAATTCATAAGATTATTTCTGCTCATATAGTTAATTTATTATATACTGACTCATTATTGAACTTTGAACATTGTAAGATGCATGAACTCATTTTCTAGGTGGCCCATGACAGATTTATTTGTTATTATTTTTTTATTTGGCAATAAAACTGAGAATTTATATTGTCTTGTAAAAATATTGTTACAACACTGTGGGCAGGATATTCAGACTGCACCAGGCTGTGGCGCAAACCTGGGCGCAGCGCAACTTGGATGCACAGGGCCGTGGACAGGGTGATATTCAATGGAGCTGCACCATGGCACAGCATCGTTGAATATCGCTCCTTGGCCACCCGCAGTGCACATGTCACAGTGGCACTGCACCAGCGCAAGTAGCCAGAGTGGAGCAGGGGGATGCGCTAGCGCAAGTGCCGTTGCGATAGGCACAACCATCGCGATATTCAAAAGTGCACATGCCAATGGGGCCATAATGTATGCAAGGCGCAAATGGGGCCATTTGCATGTCATTATGGCCCCATTTGCATGCAGATGCGCCGATACCTGGCGACTTGCACTTGGCGCCCTGCCAGGCTGCAGCCATCAGGGACCGACACCCCCTGCACAAGCGGCAACACGCTCCGACGCCCAATCGCGGGCATATGAATAACATGTAAACGTCCCATATCCCTGGTGGTTCAGTGGACCACTCGCAGCCTGATCGTGGGCATATGTATAAATATCATAGTCCTATATTCCCGGTGGTCCAGTGGACCACTCGCAGCCCGATCGCGGGCATATGTATAAATATCATAGTCCTATATTCCCGGTGGTCCAGTGGACTGTTCGCAGCCGATTGCAGGCATCAGTAATATATTATGACACACTAATTCTAACCCTGGTGGTCCAGGCTTCTCCACCCGCCCACTGCCACACCGCTTGCCCCCGTGGTGGCGGTAATCTCCTCACCTCCGCCAGCTGCCCGGCCGCTGACCTGACCCGCACGGTAGCAGTTGCTACGCATTGGTCTCACAGCGTGAGCTACGGGCGCAGTATTACATTGTATTACTACAGTCCAGACATGTGAATGGATTCATATCTGGACTGTGTAGACGGTATGTTGCACGCCCATTGGCTCACACTGTGGACCAATGGGCGACAGCCCTACTGTACAGAGTCAGTCAGCAGGCGGCGGGCGGCAAGTGGGTGGGGAGCTGCCGCCCGCTGCTGACCGGGAAGGGAGCAGGGTGGGGGGTTCAGTGGGTGGGTGGAGGGGGGGGTACTGCTAGACCACCAGGGTTGGATTGGTGTGTCATAATTTATTACTGACACCCGCGATGGGGCTGCGAGCGGTCCACTGGACCACCAGTGATATAGGACTATGGTATTTATACATATGCTCGTGATCGGGCTGCGAGCGGTCCACTGGATCACCAGGGATATAAGACTATGATATGAAACATAAGCCCGTGATCGGGCATGGGGAGGTGCCACCACAAAGGTGCCGCCGGAGCTCGGGTGGCCACCCACAGGTGGCAGCTGCCGTGTTGAACCCTGCAATATGCAGCTCACCTGTGGGTGACCAGCTGTTGCTCCTTTTGTTTGGCTCATCTGTGTGCAGCGCTAGTAGGGGTTATGCGTGCATGGGCTCAGCACATCCCTGGTTGAATATCGGGACGCGCGGAGTATGCATGGTCGCGCCCCCTCCCCCCACTTGCACCGCGCCACATTACTGATGCACTCTGGTGCATCAGGATTTGTGGCAGGCTCACTACCACTTTGAATATCGTGTCGGGCGATTAGTGTTGCGTGATGACAAGAACTGTGTTGCGCCATGCAACCCTTCTGAATATGCCGCCCTGTATGTTTTAATGTTTATGGAGTGTGTTAACTGGTTGAGAGTACAGTTTAGAAAATATCTTCAGATAAGTTTAATTCTGTATGAATGTTTTAAACAATTGTTCATACAAGGTACATTTTTCTTATTCCCCTCTTATTTCCATACATATAGTTGTTATCATACAATACTACCAAGTTTTAACTTGGACATTTGTGGTATTAAATCTATAGAGCTTGCTTTTAATTTTGAATGTACTCTCCTAACACACACATTCATTGATAATTTCAGTTACAGGCTCTGCCTGCTTGAGTGTTCAGCTTATCTAATTGATTTGACCTTGAAATGATTCTCAGTAATAGCAAGCTAATGGGATGCTATTCATTCCATTTAAATTTGTGATTTTTTGAAATAGATACTTTTAACCAATGAGAAATGTTTTCTGTTTTTTTTTTTTATGTATGATCTGGTTGTTAGTAGATTGTGACTCTCTGAACAATTGTCATAAGTCTCCAAAGAAGGACTTGGTTGGTCCGAAAGCTTAGACATTGTTTTCTTTTTGTAACATGTATGTTGGTCCAATAAAAGGTATCATGCCCTTTGTTTCTGGATCTACACAGATCCACAGGAGACTCTGGAGGTGGGACACCAGACAATATTATTGTACACTGTGACATCTGGCAAGAGGCAGGTACTTATTTTATGTAACAGTGGTAAAATCATGTAGTGGGTAGTACACTCTCAGGGAACAGTAGGAGCAGGTAGGAGGGTAGGAATAGGGCATGGAAAGCAGGATAAACCCTATCTAGGATAGGTTAATAAAGTAGTTCAGGGAAAGAAAAGAGTGGTAGGAGTACCACAAAAGTATGAAGGGGTAGATGGGTAAACGGAGCTTGCATAGGCTGGCAAAAAGGACTGGTGTAGTGTAAATGCCAGCTAATCATTCTTTACTATCAGCACTTTTTTCACCCTGCATGGATGACTGGCTCTTTTGTGGATAAAGTTGAAATCAGAGGATCCGGCTCAGTCACTGCTTTTACTACCCCCAGCCACTGCCCTAGCTAGTATCTGTTTCCACTCAGCTTGGCAGAACAGGTGGAGTCTTCCTTTTACCTTTTGTCAGATTTTGACACCATTTCTGCTGCAATGCTCTGCGTAGGCTGGGACAGAAGGACTTTTTTAGGTACCTGCTTTGAGATTGCAAACTATTTTTTCTTTTGGAATTCACATTCCTCTTCAGCAGCATTCATGCAGGTGAGTCCTTTTTGCTTCTAGCTCTGCTGCTAGTTCCAATTCCTCGGCCCTTACATCAGTGCCCATATCTTCAGTATCATTTGTCAGCATTCTAGTATCAGGCTCGTGGACCATCTCTCGAACCTCCATTTTATCAAGCGGTTCTGGGTTTTCTATGTTCTCCTCATTCACAGAACAGACAGGGAGAAAGAAGACCTCCCTTGTCTGTGCAGCACCTTCTTCTCCATCCTCTCCAGCGTCCTCCATCTCTCCCAACAGGAAGTCAGCAATGCCCCCTGCAGGAAAAGTAGGGATTTTTTTTAATTAAAAGAATTATACGGTAATACAACAGGCATAAACAAACCATGAGCATATGACAGTAATGTGCACAGACTGAAACCACTTGTGCAAAACCTTAAAATATGACTTTTAAAGCCTCCAATCTTATATTACCTGCAAACCATTTTTTTTTATTCACACAATAATGAACAGTAAAAGTGAACAAAGAGTAATGGAATTTTTTATTTTAGAAAACAAAAACAAGTATTTGTCAATGCTGAATGCTCGCCGTTTGCATTGTTGTTGTACTGGGTCTTGTCTATACATATTTTTACTGCAATCTTACCCAGGATAAGCCAGATGCGATGCAATATCTCATTTTCAGTGGTGTTCTGCTTTAAAACATTTTTAAATTTTACTTAGCCAGGATAGGCCAGCTGAGAGGCAATATATAATTTTCAGTGTGCTCCCACACTTTGACTCCAAATTTCCAAGTCTTTTCATGACCAGACCTTATGATCAAGATAGGTGGAATTTTTAAAATCTCATCCGAAAGGTGATTTTTGCACTGTGACTGTGAAAACAAGCTTTGGGGGGGATTTAAAAAATGATACCTGTCATGTTCAGGAGGTGGGGTAACACAAGAGATATATTGAGCATCAGGGGACAAAATCTTTAGAAATAAAGTTATGAGTGCTGCATGCACAGGCAATCAATAAGGTTGGCATATGAACATACAAAACTGCCTGCAGAAAAAGGCCATTTGGTCTATCGAGTCTGCTCAAGTTTTGCAGCTAACACCCCTACTCTGCAGCTGCCCCTCCCACCCTACTCCCCTCCCATGACCCTTCCTTTTTTGCCCTATCCCAACCCCTCTTGAAGCATACCACTGTTTTGCAGGCAACCACCTCTGCCGGTAGTGTGTTCCACTCTGTTACGACCCCTTTTGGTACAGAAATGCCTCCTCATCTCCCTCCTAAACCTTCCACCCTCCAATCTCATGTCATGACTTTGAGTGTCTCTCCCCGCCCTCCCCTTGAACAGTCCCTCCATGTCCGTCCTATTTATTCCTCTCATGTACTTAAAGATCTCAATCATATCCCCCGTCCCTCCTCTCCTCCAGAGAGTACATGTTCAACTCCCTCAGTCCAGCCTCATATGGTAACTCCCCCAGACCCATGATTATCTGTGTTGCTCTGCATTGCACCCTTCCAGCAATCTAATGTCCTTCTTTAAATAAGGGTGCCAAAACTGAACGCAGTACTCCAGATGGGGTCTGACCAGTGATCTCCCTCCTTCTAGAGGTTATACCCCTTGCAATAGAACCCAGCATCTTGTTGGCCACTGCTGCTGCTTTCCTATATTGCGCTGAGTTGTTCATTGCTCCCATAATGAGCACCCCCAGATCTGTTCCCTCCTCAGTCACAGCTAGCTGCACCCGATGGTAGCTCCTCTTGGATTCTTTGCCCTGAAATGCAGCACTTTGCATTTTTTGGCACTGAAACCAAGTTGCAAGGTGTCAGACCATGTCTCCAGCCTTGTTAGATCTTCCTGCAATCCCTACCACCACCCCCCCCTTGGTCATCCACCACTGCTCCCATCTTGGTGTCATCCACAAATAGGCTGATCTTGCTATTTACGCCTACCATGATGTCTGTAATAAATACCCCAAATAAAACCAGCCCCAGCACTGACCCCTGTGAGACCCTGCTCATCACTGCCCTTGGGGATGATAATTCATCTCCCACCACCTCCCTCTGCTGCCATTCCTGCAGCCAGTTCTCCACCCATCCTACCAATTTTGCCTGTGCCCCTTAGTTTACATGCTAGTCTCCCATATGGCACTGAGTCAAATGCCTTACTAAAATCCAGGTACAGTACATCCACCGCATGCCCTTTGTCCATTTCCCTAGTCACTTAGTCATAGTAGTCCACTAGGTTGGTCTGGCAGGATCTGTCCTTGACAAAGCCATGCTGCCAACTGTCCTGCACCCCATTGACCTCCAGCAGGGTCACCAGCCTCTCCTTCAGAATTGTTTCCATCAGTTTTCCCACTATAGATGTGAGACTCACTGGTCTATAGTTCCCTGGTTCATCTTTGAGGCCACTCTTATGGAGTGGAACCACGTGAGCCATCCTCCAATCCTGAGGTACACACCCAGAGTCCAGGGAGGCATTAAGTAGGTCTGCCAATGGGCCTGCCAGGACCTCTGCCAACTCCTTTAGTACCCTGGGGTGTATGCCATCTGGTCCTGGTGCCTTGCTCACCCTCAGTGCCCTTACCCCTCTAGCACTCTACCTTTTGTGATTTCCCTGCCCGTCACCCCCTTTCCCTCTGATCCTATCCTTCCCCCAACCTTAGGTATTTCCTCCCTTTTCTCTTTAGTAAAAAGTGAGTAGAAGTAGTTGTTTAGTGCTTCTGCATTTTTGTCCTCTTTTTCCACCCATTCCACCTTTCTTAATCCTTACTATTTGATCCTTACAACCCCTTTTCTCCCTGATGTACCTGAAGAGGTCTCCCTCCGCCCTTTAATTCCCTTTGCCAGCCTGAGCTCCCTTGATGCCTTTGCTGCCCTCACTTCCCTGGTCACCTCTTTCGCTTCCTTCTGGTACTCCTCCCTGTCCTCTCCCCTCTCTGTTCTCCTGTATCTCCTATAGGCACATCTTTTCCTCCTCCTCCTGTCTATGACACACTTGCTCATTTAGCTAGGTTTTTTCACCCTAGCCTTTTTACTTTGGGCCTTGCTGCAGGAATTTGTTGCCTCCACTATCCCTAGCATAATGAGTTCCTACCTCTGATTCATGTCCATATTAGGCTGAATTATATCCAGGAACCATTGCACCTTCACCCATCTCTTTGAAGTCAGCCTTTCTAAAGTCTAGCACTTTTGTGCCAGATGCCCCCCCTTCCTGCCCAGCTACAACTGGAACCATACTGTCCGGTGGTCACTCCCAGCCAGTGGTTCCTCCACCCTCAGATCCCTCACCCACTCCCCGTTAGACAGTACGAGGTCAAGGGTATTCCCTTCCCTAGTTGGTTCGCTGACCAACTGCATCAGGAAGTTATCCTGGAAGGTGTTTAACATTATCTGTTCCCTTCTACACTTGATAGCAGGTGTCCCCCCCCCACTCCACTCCACTCCCAGCAGGTTAAAGTCACCTACTATCGCCCCCCTTCTCACAGTTTCTCTGGATTTGTTCCACCAATACCCTAGCTGTCTTTTCCGATTTCCAATATCTCTGCAGAGCTCACCCAGAAGAGGAAGGATACAAGATCAAGAAGGTGCTTCAGGAGCAAGGTGTTCCCTATAAACTACAGTATCCTGCCAAGCTCTATCTGACAAGGAGTGGCATTTCCCATGTTTTCAAGAGCCTTGAGAAAGCATTTGGCTATGTCAGCAGACACTGACCTCAGGCTGGGAAGACCCTCTGAGCAGCTATGGACATTTGGAACCAGGGATCGAGGAAAACCCACCCTTGTGGAGCCTGGCTATAACACAAAATGGCACCCCAGACAGAACACCTCAAGATGGGATGCACTGGCACACAATCAAATCTAAGCAGTCTGTCCAGTGTGGCAGAGACAAGAATCGCTCCAGCCCCAGGTCAAACAACAGTCCCAGAAGGGAAGCATGTGAGGTGGGTGCCTGAATCATGGCGCTGTCTGAAATGGTGATGTGATATGGGCGAAAGCCTGAAAGGTGAGGGGGCAGGGAGGGTGAGCGGATGTGGTGGTGTAGGCGATCCTAGCGACAGGATGTGCTACATGTATACTGCGAGTGGGGGCAGAGCGAGCATGGAGAGCGGGCCTGGGAGGGGCGGAGGGGATGTGGGTGGCGCTGCGGTCGGCTGCACCATGGCATCGGGGTTGGCTCCACTTGCAGTGCTGGGATTCTGGGTTTGGGTCTGGGTCCGGGCATTACTGTGCTTTTCTTGCACTTGGCCCAAAACATTTTTTTATTTTTTTCTGCTGCACCCCCCGACATGCACCCCACTGGAGTTGAGAATCCTTAAGTAGGGGGGTGCAGGGGGCAAAGCCCCCCACGTGGTGGGGTGGCGGGGCACAGCCCCCCACAGAAAGCAAGTATTTTCAGTCCACAGTGCTGCTTTTCCATGTGCTGAGGTCATCAGGGTGGCGAAATTGTTTTGGCTGCCCTGACGTCGGGTTAATGCGAGTTGCTGTTTGGCGCTCGCCATTATCACATAGAACCTCAAGGAAGAGATGGCAGTAATGACTTTGTCCTCTTGGTAGCCTGTTTGGGCTCCACCAGGGAGCTGGCTTCCAAGAGATCAGGCAAAAACTAAAGCCCCCCCAACCAACTTTCCACTCCTGGACTCTCTGATGAAATTGCATCAGGCTCGATGCCCCACCGAGTGGGTCCAACACAAACATGGGCTGATAGAGTGGCAGCAGCCCCAGTGGAGGATGACATGAATGAGCTACTCCAACTGTTGTGGACAGGGGGCTCCTGTTCCGAAGCAGTGGCCTGAAAGCCTGTTATAAAGGATAACTCTGCACAGACTGTTTCTCTTCCCAAGAGTGGGCTGGTTCTTTTCATATCGTTTGCCTATTTTTATGTTTGCTTGCGCATGTGCAAGAAAACATGATGTGACAGCTTAGGAGAGAAGAGGGTTGTGGAGGTGGGACACTGTGGCAGCCAACGCCGACACGGCATTTGTGGGCTTGGCACCATTCACCCAATGCAGGCCCAGTGTCCTGATGACACTGGTTCTGCATATGTGCCACCAAGTTGAAACGATTTGGCCGCTGCAATGAGAGGCTGCCTCATCACTGCAGCATCAGCCATTCCGCTGCAATGAGGGAGTGACCCATCATTGTAGGGCGGTACCTTGCCTGGTGTAACATGTCCCTAAACATGGCAGCTGATGGAAAGCCGACTAACTGGGATGCCCAATCCCCCTGTTGGCATGCCCCAGCCCAGTTAATTTGCAGATGGGGAGACCACTCCCCGTCAGTATAATGACCCCCATTTGTTGTGTGCCGAGGGGGGTGCCCAATCCCCCTCGGCATCATGTCCCCCCAAACAGTTGTTCTTTGCTGACGGGGGGCCCAATCTCCATTGGCGTAAGTCCCCCACCCCAAAAAGGCAGGTGGCACACTGAAAGCCCACCCCATTGTGCCAAAAAGAGGCCTGCAAAAAAAAAACAACTTCCGCAACATTTTTTTTCCCCGTCCGTGAAAGAAAGGAAACGATCCCACACCGTCCAGTCCTCCCCAACCATACCCACCCACTGTGCACCTTACCTTCCACACTTCTATACCCCATACTTACTCTCGAGCCCGTGCGATAATCTTCGGTGGACCGGGGACATGTCTGCATTCTTCAAAGCCGACCGCAAACTGAAGAAATGCCGGTCAGCTATATAGTGGCATAAATAGATTTTTTTCAACTTTGATGCATATCTCGGGCATTTTGGGGAATTCTGGCACCAAATTTTCAACATGAAGTTATTGGGACCCCTCCTCATGAATTCAATCAATGTCATGGTGTTATTCGGTCCCGAAAGGTGATTTCTCGGTCACTGCATGGAATCATCTTTCGGGACCGATTCATGATATGACAGTGCCACTATTCATGAGGCGGGCTCTCTAAAAGCCTATGTTGCAAATTTGGTGAAAAAAATCCAAAAAATGACTGTTTTATGAGCGTGCACTGCGCAGTTTCCACGCACACTTGTAACTTCGCGAATTTGTAATATTTTCACTCCAGATTTTCAACAGTGGCATTTTGCCATACCTCCTTATGAACAGTACAGCTGTCATTTTTCACATCCTGGCTGAAATGTGTTTTCGCACTTCCAGCGCAGAATAGCTTGGGCGCTGTGGGAAATCAGTGTTTGGGACACATTAGGAAAATCACAGTGACACTGTTCATGAGCAGAGGTCCTAAAATGCCTATGTTGAAAATTTGGTGATGAAAGTCCATAATATGACTGTGTTACGAGCATGCGTTGTGCAGTTTCCATGCACCCCCGTAACTCCGCAAATTTGTAGTATTTTCACTCCAGATGTTCAACATTTGCATTTTTTCAGACCTCCTTATGTACAGTACAGCTGTCATTTTTCACATCCTGGCTGAAATGTGTTTTTGCACTTCCGGCACACAATAGCGCAGTCAATGTGGGAAGTCAGTGTTCGGGACAGATTAAAAAATCACAGTGACACTGTTCATGAGCAGAGGTGCTAAAATACCTATGTTGAAAATTTAGTGACAAAAGTCCATAAAATGACTGTGTTATGAGCATACATTGCTCAATTTCCACGTACCCTCATAATTTCACACATTTGTAAAATTTTCACTCCAGATTTTCAACATTGCCATTTTTTCACACCTCCTTATGAATAGTACAGCTGTCATTTTTCATATCGTGCTCGAAATATGCATTTTTACACATCTGGTGCTGAATAGCATGGTTGCTGTGGGAAATCAATGTTCGGGACAGATTAAGAAAATCATAGTGACAGTGTTCATGAGCAGAGGTCACAAAATGCCTATGTTGAGAATTTCGTGAAATAATTCCACTAAATAACTGCGTTATGCGCATGCATTGTGTAGTTTCCACATATGCTCGGAAGTGCAAGCATTTTTAATATTTCCACTACAGATTTTCAACACTGCCATCTCTTCACACCTCCCTATGGATGGTACAGCTGTCATTCTTCACATCCTGCCTGATCTGTGTTTTCATATATCTGGCGCCCAATGGTACGGTCGCTGTGGGAACTCAAAGTTCAGGACACATTAACAAAACCACACTGCCACTCTTCTTGAGAAGAGATCCCAAATGCTTTCATGAGGTGGGGTCACAAAAAGGCCATGTTGAAAATTTGTAGTGCAAATATTAACAAACGCCCGTGGCGTTAGGGTTTCTAACCATAATGTTCCACCCTGTACAGACTGACAGGCATCAGGGATGTGCCTTTGGATTGCCGACTGTAATACTCATGCCATCCCACCCCCTTCCCCACAGCCAGTGACAGGCATCGAGGTATGCCTTGGACTCTTCGGCCCCAGAGTTCACCCCATTCTCCTATACTGCACTCATTTCAGCGTATGTCCTTATGGAATGGGATGACTGTGAAGCTGAACACCCCAAGACACACCTCAACACATGTCGGTGTCTGCAGGATAGAATGAGGTGACATGGCATGAACATCATGGGCAATGACCCAAACGCATATCCCAATGCCTGTCCATCTCTGCAGGGTGGAAGTGGGGTTGGTGTGAAGTTAAATACTTCACTGCCATTCCTATTCTGCATCAGTCTAACTTCTGCATTTCCAGTGCTAATACCAGCAAGCAAACATTCAGCATTGACAAACGCTTGTTTAATGTGTTATTGCATTTGCATACATCTTCCTAGAGGATTTAATCTGCTAACCTTTACCTTCTCCTCCCTCCCTGCTAACTCTTGGTGGTGCATAGTGATCAGCCTGGCTCCCTTACTACTGAATGCTACACACCTCGGCTCAGTCTTGGACCTCGTGCCAAGACAACCCAAGCACAAACACTGATTATGCACAGCACACACCCTTGTTTTCCTTTTATTAGGCTATATGGAGTGAGGAGGGTCAGAAGCAGGGATTTACCCTTAGCCACATGGATACTAGCAGTCCTATACTACTTTTCTCAGGTTCCACTTTACGGACGCCCTTCCCTCTGAGTATACATACTCATGCTATACATGCAGTCCATAATGTGGAACCTCAGTGCAAACATATCGAGCCCCATCCGATGATTCTGATACCTCTCCCCCACAGGTTCTGATATTGTGCTCCAATAAACCCATTTTGCTACTTGCCCCTCAGTTAACAAATCTAGCCACATAGTACCCTTGATAGCCATGGATGCAGCGACCTATAGGGAGGTAGTGAGGTTAATCCCCTGCAAGCAGCTCCCCCCCATGAGGGCAGCTATCTTTCCATATACCCTTCGGCAGGGTCATTGCAAGGTATGCTGCAACAATTGCTACTCGACTAGTCTGTCTCCCTTCCGGCTAGAATAGGTGGCACACATTTCCCAGCAGGGCTCACCATTTCAGACGAAGGTGCTCTCTGGCTCACTCTCAGACCTTGAGCATTGTCAACAGAGGTGTAGGAAGGAGACCATGCACCCATAACAGTAATCTCCTGTTTCTACCTTCATTCCCACCTTTTGGATCCCCAGGGGCAACCGGTATGGAGGTGGGGAGCACAACTTCTTTGGGACACACTTGGCAGAAGTCAACTGATATTGTTCCCCTCTCAAACTTGTTGATAGGAGTGCTTCACCCCGCCCCCCTTTGCCTGCGCACATATTCGTTGTAGACTTAGTGCTTTATGACATAGGCCCTTTAGTCAATGGTGGTAAGCTTAACCCTGGAACCCTTTTGCTCTCCCCCCCCCCGACTTGGAACTGCACCCACCACAATCAAAGCAGCTTGTAAATTCCTTAATCAGGTTGGTTCCCTCCCCAGCAGCCCTAAGATGCATCAAACGTGGACTGATTGAGAATATACAGGAGCTGTAGAAGAGCGGAAACAGTGGTTGAGAGTAATTCTTGGGCAAATGTACATGTAAATCTTCAGGCAGTGATCAACCGGGAAGTAACTGATGGACGCTACCCTTGCTATACTTTCCTGCCACTTCAGAGTGGCCATTGAACAACTGCACACTCATGCAGCACTAGTTATGCTGACTAAGACAGACACCCTGTGAGTGTGACAGTCTTCTTCTTGACTGTATGATCTTCTCCACATTGGAGACTGCCAGCCAGGAGCAGGGCAGGCCTTGACAGATACCGGTGTCTGGCTCACCCAGGATATCTACCCCACTTCTATGGCTCCCCATGTGCTTCTTAATGCCACCATCCTGCTGTCTCTCATGGGCTCTGAAACCACGAATGGAAGGGTAACATCAGTGGCAGCAGGGTTGGTGTAGTGCAAGGCTGAACACACTATGAAGAGTTACCGGGAAGTAAAGCAAATGACAAATCAGCCTGGGGGTAGGGGTCTTTCATTACCACCACCCCACCGACACTCTGATGGGCATTCAAATCTTGACAGGAGCTGCAGCCACAGGCTGGTACCCTTATGGGATACCAAAGCTGAGGGTCCCAACATGTAGGAGCCTGGAATCAGTATCCCATAATTAGGGATGCCTGACATTTCAGCCCGACAGCGAAATGTCATTTCGCTGGGCGATATACTGGGTTACACCCGTGAAACATAGTTTTGCCTAACGTAACCATTTGGACACAGCAGGGAGAGGTACTGGCTGAGCTGCCCCATAGTGTGGAGCGCTAATGCCCCTACAGCTTGACCAGCAAGGTATCGGGGACAGGATTCTGTTCCCACAATGGGAACTTTTTTAAAAAACAATTTTTCCCTTCCCCGAACCTAACACCCAACTGCAAGGTCTGCTGTCCCTCAGAGTTGGATATTTTAGTTAGGGTGGTGCGTGGGGCAAAGCCCCCCCGCACAAAGCAAAACCCCAATGGGATTTTGAAATGCGGTCACCTGACCTTGGCATAATGTAGGTCAGGAAACCTGATGTGGGGTTACATAGGTAATCCCACAGGCTGCTGTCTATGGAAACACTGGGTGGCACACAACACCAACCTATGCCACTGCTTTACACAGGCCAAGGGGTCAGGTGGGGTGATTCGGGGGCCTACACACCTGTGCAGCCCTAGCCCCCAGTCCTTTAAAATGAACAGGGCTATCACTTGCACTGCTATGCCTACCTGCATAGGTATAGGCACGTTACTTTGTTACTGTTTAAGGACTGAAATACTGTTGCAGTACAGTACATGCTGCTGATCTTACTTGTTCTTAATCTTAATGGTTTATATTTTTCTGATTAAATGAACTCACTATTGAAGTATTCTAGGAGAGGCTGTTATCTACCCGTGTTCAAACAGACTTGGACACTCTCTCCCCTCTGCACAAGAACCATCCCCTACCTTAGCACTCACAAACTGAGTGGGACAAAAGCTTTCATAGGCTAACTACACTGATGATTATAAGTAAATGTGAAGTAATTAACTGCAGGCACACCGCTCTGCTCTTATCCACTCTTACACACCGCAGGGTCAGGAGTGAAATGAGTTATCATGGAATGTGAAAGGCATGCAGTCACCCATTAAAAGAAGGAAAATCTTAGATCACTTCAGAAGGGAGGGGGCAGGGATTACATTCCTGCAGGAAACGCACCTCACAGCACTCAAGACTGTCAGGATTGGAAAGCTGAAAATGGGGTGGGTCTCCTAGGTGTATGGTAGTGCCTATTCATCTAAGAGCAGAGGGGTAGCCATATTAGTCCACAAAAACATTCCATTTCTGCATCATAAAACTGTGACAGACGCAGAGGGAAGGTATGTGTTGGTTCAGGGCTCACTATGGGGCCAGGACCGAACCCTTTGCAACATGTTTGCCCTGAACCTGAAAGATGGCACTTTCTTCACTGACTTGGCACAGATACTGACCAAGTAACAGGGATGCCAGATAATTAGGTGCCATTGTAGTCCTGAATCAATTTCTGGACAGATCAAATGCTCCAAACGCACTCCTATTTAGAGGAGCCAAGACCCTGGACCAGTTAAGAGGTGATCTGAGGCTTACTGACATCTGGCTACTTGTGCATCCGGAAGGCAGGAACTACTCTTTTTTCTCTCTGCTGTATCAGATGTACTCCAGGATTGATCTTTGACCAGTGCTAAGCACTGGGACCATTATAGTGTACAGTCACACCCCAGTTTCTTTCACTTGGCTACTTACAGGATCTCCCAAAGCACCACATAGGCAGTGGTGCGTAGGGGTGTTGGAATACCTTATCCCGGACATTTGTCCGAATATTCTAGTCAGACCCCCAAATATTCATGTATTCAGTATATTCATATTTGTTATTCATTTTTTAAAAACAAAGATAAAGAAACAACCCTCACCCTCCTTCTCCCAGCCCAGATTCTTTCAAATATACAAGCCCTCAGTCCCACCACCTTTAGTTTGAACCCCAATCCTTCCCTCTTCCCCTCCAGCACACACAATTTTATAAAAATAAAAAAATTGCAGTGAGGGGTGACCGGCACAACCTGCCTGCTTCCTCAGCCAGCTGCTGTCTTTCAGTGCTTGTCACCCTAAAACTATGCCACCCCCCGGCAGCAGCAAACTTCTCCCCCTCCAGCACCCATATCATGAATTGTATGATGGTTCAGAGCTCAGTACTTATGTTACGTACTGTAGCTGAATAATGTAGGTTATGCTTAGATACAGAGACCAGATCAGTAAGTAGGATAATGCTTGTCAGATATTTAGCAGTTTGAATTGATCAGTGCTTAGGTACTTTGAACATAGTTATACAATCAGTGATTATAGTACAAGTCAGCTGAATAGTCTTATGTAAGGTGCTTAGGTGTTTGAGCTGATGAGTAACATGTTATGACTTGGTATTGGTTTGGCCTTACTCTGTATTCCACCATAAAAGAATGCTTAGTCCAGTTGTATGAGACCTCCAAAAGAATAATAGTATCAAACAATTATCTCCTCCAACTCCGGAGAGTATGGCTGGCAGCACACAGGAGAGGAAAAACTCCCTTAGGGAAAACCTCCGAGGACCCTTGGCTGCCAACCTGCCCATCCTTCTGGGCATACTAAAGGAGCATACTCCTAATTAAGTAATTTAATGGCTAGTCCAAGTTGCAGGTTACAGATGATCCAGCGTAAAGTTTGTGGTAAGAAATGAAGGTCAGAAACAGACTTCCAAGTCTTGCGTGAGCGCTACAGGAGCTGTAGGAACATGCATTCAAATAAATTGCACTGAGCTGAGCATTGTTGACATATGTCCAACCGATTCAGGACAGGGTTAGGATGAGGAGCTTCTAGGGCTAGCACATGACAATTAGAAATTACTGAGTACATGTCCAGGTTTTGACTCTGGCAGGCAGCGGGCAGGATGTATTGGAGTAGTCTGGCCTCTGGCTTCTGCTGATAGAAGGCATATGAATTCATGGAATAGCAGAATGGCTTGAGATGGAGCTGATGACTGACGAACTCTGTTCAGTTGATAGGATGAAGATAGTAGGATATGCTTAGGTCATGATATAGAAGGCATATGACAGTAAAGCCGAGCTGGAATCCTGGTAGGATTTGAGGGTAGAAAATCCGAAGCACTGGTGCGAAGTTAGGAAGCAACCAAGAAAGTATAACAGGGCGAGCTCAATAAGTGAGGATGTGCAGCTGGACTGCATAAGTTAGGAGAAGAGGTAGTAAGTAGCAAGTAAATGGACCAGGTTGGTCAGTTGAAAATAGTGGAATAAGGCAGCTAGTCCCTTGGCTGAAATGTGTAGCTTGACCCGTCAGCTGGTGAGGTAAGAAGAGTGGCGACCAGCTCCATGTAAACATGTAAGCACAGCCAGACCCTTGTAGGTCTGCTGGTAGTATTGGAACGTAGCAGCTAGTCCCTCAGTGAGATGTGCAGCTTAACCATCAGCTGGTGAGGTAAGTAGAGAGGCATCTAGCTCCAAGTAACATGAAAGCGCAGTCAGACCCTCGTAGGTCTGCTGGTAAGTCAGTAGAGTGGCAGCTAGCCCTCGTAGGCTAGTGTGCGCAGTAGGTCCCCATGTAGGTTAGCTGATTAGCATGAGTGGATTTTCAGGGTGTAGAGCTTATCCGGGACAACTAATATGAGAAGTGGTCAGAGCCAGAGGTGAGCAAAGCTATTCTCTTAGATTGAGTTGTACTTGTCGAGTAATTCTGCTAGATGAGGAATTCTTCTGAGGAACAGAGGAGCTTGAACGGATGTCTGAATTCAGTGGAGAATATGATCTTGGAGCCAATGCCAAGTTAGGTAGAATATCAAGTATGAGGTAGAAGTATACGAATCGCCAGGCCTAGACTGGGCGTGGCAGGCTGAGAGATGTATGAATCTCCATGTCGGATGTGGCGCAGGCAGGCATGGTGTATGAATAGTTGAACCTCTGGCCGTAAAGGCAAAGCAGGACCGAGGTAGAGTATACGAATCTCCAGGCTCAATTCTGAACATGGCAGACTAGCAGAAATTATGAACCTCCATGCCCAATGCTGGGTGATGCGGTGAGGCAGTCGAAGTAAAAGAGCACCTTGAGAGCAATTGAATGAACATAGAGAGCTGATCTGAAGCAGCGGTTGAGTGCAGCCTTTGCAAGTTCGAATGGATACAGTTGACTGATTCCAGGGCCAAGGAAAAGCAAGAAGCAGGAATGTGATGCAGAGTGGTAGCAATATGTTTCGAGTTGTAAGCAAGAGACCTGCAGAGGTCAGTGTAGTTGAATTAGTAGTCATTGGATTTGCATGGCATGCAGATGCAGATGAAGTAGCGAGGAGTAGTACCAAGTAACCGCATGCGGTACATAGTGGGGACCAATGAGGAAGGTAAATAGCAGGGGAGTCTAACCTTCCTTGAGTAGTTTGTTTGGTGACAAACAGTGGAAGTGTACGAATATAATTATAGTGTGACAAGCATAATGCGTCTACTCCGTGTCACCATAAAGTCACAACAAAATTTTATTCATAATCATAAGGGGAGACTAGAAGTCTATACAAGGTGGTACGAAGTCTAAATTCCGAACATCTAGTGATAAGAGCAGGTCAGGGTAATAGCCATCATACCTTGGTTCCTTGCTTCCTAATGTCAAGCTGCCATTTGGAAATCAAATCTAGAAGCCTTAATGAAGAAGAACATCGGTGCCATCTAGCGGTGGAGCAAGTGAGGCACAGCAGTAGTGTAGAATGGTATGGAATGGCTATTGAGCCCAGCGGTATGGGAGCAGTAGGCTCTGTGGGCTGCACAGTACTAGCAGTGTTAGCCTCCATATTTATACAAAGGAGTAATTTGAGTCATGGAGGATGATAATAGGTGACACGCACCAGAAACTGGCATGTGATTAGATCCTGAAGATGAGCCTGACACTGCAGAGGTAGAACGAGCATGAAGATAGCAGAAGCTAATGGCAGGTAAAGCAATCAGTGGGCTTCAGCAATGTAAAGGTAGACTGCAGGGGCAAGGCGTCTCTGCAATAGCGAGCTATGCAGCATGGAGCAGTGGCTGCTACTGGGAGAAAGAAATGGAAATAAGCGTAGCAATAGGTAGGCAGGCAGGGGAAGCGGGGCAGCTGAAAAAGTTGCCGAAGAGCAAGAGCACCACAGCTATGAGGAGAAGCTGCAGGGAGAGCCCCCAAAAAAAAGAGAGAAACAGCAGGAACAAGGAAACAGAAGGATGAAAACAGGAGCACAAACGATGGCTGACAGGATGAAAACACAGCCTGGGGGGGACAAGAAGGCGCAGCAGAGAAAGGAAAGGGGCGCAGCTGCCGGACCAGCAGCAGTGAGCCAGGTGAGCGTGACTCGCTCTAAGCAGAGCTGTAGTTAGCTTGTTAGTTTAAGTAGGATATGAGGGAGGAGCTCTCCCCCATACAACTACAGGCATGCATCTTTAAAATGCGACTAGATAAAAGAAGCTAGAGGGCGACCGACACAGCCCTCCCTCCTCCATGGCCGGCCACCCTCTGGTGAATAAAGTGCTCCCACGTTTGCTTGCATTGTAAAACAGATGATCACATGATCCGCTGTTTTAGTATAACAACATGCACAGGAGCACTTTCATTCACTAGAGGGTGGACAGCCATGGAGGAGGGAGGGCTGTGTTGGTTGCCTTCTAGCTTCTTTTATCCAGTCACGTTTCATGATATGGGTGCTGGGGGATAGGAGGGGAAGGAGGGTGCTGCTGTCAGGGTGGGGACATATTTGTTTTAGGGCAGCAAGCACTGAAAGACAGTGGCAGGCTGAGGAGGTAGGTGGTTTGTGCTGGTCACCCCTCATTGGAGTTTTTTTAAATCAAATTGTGTGTGCTGGAGGGGAAGAGGGGAGGATTGGGGTTCAAACTAAATGTGGTGGGACTGGGGGCTTGTATAATTGAAAGGATCTGGACTGGGGAGGAGGGTGGGGGGCTGTTTCTTTAACTTGTTTGAAAAAGATATTTCCCAAATAAATAGGTATGAACAGTGCCACTATTTGTTATTCAGGATCCAAATAACAAGTAGCGCATTATTTGTGGTATTCAAGAAATAATATTCGTTACTCGCACACCCCTAGTGGCACTTTAATGCCTTTCTATTAAAAGACACAAATTCAGGAGAGACTGGCACCACCCAAACCTCTGAAACAAAATGGACTCCAGGTTCCTCAGGTGAAGGCTTATAGCCGAAGCACTGGGTTAATTTATTACTCTGTTCTTGCTTTGTTTTTGGATTTAAAAGCAAATAAACCCATGTTTAGGTTTGGTTGGCACCAGTCTCTCCTGGACATGTGGCAATTTGGGGTTAGCAACCTTTTCTGTGCATCCTACTCCCCTCCTACGTCCCACATTTGACAGTGATGTAGCCAAGATCATAGATTCAACAGAAAGCACTACTTTACTAATCAGTTTATTACAGTAGTGATGGCTATATTTTAAGAACTATAAAGAGTTCAGCTTGGTGACTACCCTCATTGTAAAGGTCTTTTTGCCCTGAACAGCGTCGTGGCTGGTCATTTTTGTGTAGCTTGTAAAGTTTCCAAGATATTTAGGTTTATTTGGCACGCGTATGCTGAATCTGTGGTCTCTGCTATATTACTGTCACGTGAAACAGGATGCATTGTAGGTACAAGAAAAGCAGTAAAGTTAGCTCAGATGGAGATCCCAGGGGTCGTAAAACTATCATAAAGCTAGCAGGCTAATTTAGGAAAAAAACTCCTAATAGCAGACAGAAGAAAAGACACACTAGGACTTCACACACAAATCAAAACACTCTGCACAACATATGTTTTTGCAAATTCTGGTTGGACTTTTCCTTTAAAAGACACAGCCTTTAAAATCTTCCTAGTGGCTGACACAGAGGTTTTCCTGACTGGCAACACAGTGGCTTCCAGAAGGGATGCACTAAAGCTTGTATTAGGGGCAGGTGCGTTAGTTACACCTCCCATCAGAAAAAAATCAAAATGCAGGACTTAGAGATACACAAACTTAAGGACCTGGAGAAGAAATAAAGTGAAGCTAAGGGCCAGTCACTCTCTCTCCTTTCTGAAATTACAGGTACCCAGTATAAAATCAGTATGCATTTACTGTACATTATAAAACAGAGTATATGCTCTTCTGACTCACAAGTCCTTTTGGGAGGCTGGAGAAAAGCCTGCTAAGCTTCTTGCATACCAACTGAAAAAACAGCAGGTGAGATCTCAAATTCCAGGGTTTAAAATCCTGGATGGGTCCCTTAAGACTGAGCAACTGGACATAAATGATGTAATGTTACGCACCTCCAGAGGAAAGGAATGTGAATTTGAAAGGAAGACCTGGACAGCCCCTGCAGCTGTGTGAACCATAGCTCAGAGGCAGAGTTACTGGCACGAAATGCTAGAGGTCCTAGGTTCAATTCCTAGTGGTTCACCTTTTCCCTTCTTCATTGTAATTCATAATCTAAATTTGCCTAGCAGTGGCTTATTTAAACTGCACTGAGAAGGAGTTGATTGGCTGTTGTTTAGACATGAATGAAACATTCCTGTAATTCTATAAAGCATTGTACTCCAAGGAATGACACATTTCACAGGCAAAGCTACATGCCTTCACTGCTCCCCTAGAGCTACTCCAACTCTCCCCACAGGACAAACAGGATCTAGAGGCACCATTCATAATCAAGGAGATGGAGGGGGTACTGTGTTCGGTACAGGCAGGTAAATCCCCTAGCGGGGATGGCCTCCAGGTGGAATTACTGCATTCCTTTTTTTTTTCCAACTTCTGGATCTGCTGAATAATGCTCTAGATTAGGCCTGTAAGACAGAAATACTCCCTCTTCAATGTGGACCTCCACTATGTCACTGTTCCCTAATCCTGGGAAAGACCCCCTGGTGTGTGGCAGTTATTGACCTACTCTCTCATATGTGCCAACTGTAAAGTCTTTGTGAAAATGATGGCCACACAGCTGCACAAAGTCTTTCCAGCACTGGTCAGTACACACCAAGTGTTTTTTTTTCTCCCTCTCACAGGGGCTCAGGTAACATCAGGAGACCGGTGAACCTTAAATGGCAAATATCTCAGGGGAATTCTCTGGCAGTCCTCCTGTCGGATGCTGAGAAGGCCTTCAACAGGGTTGAATGTGACTACCTTTTCCACACCCTGAAGGGCTTTGATATAGGGAGCACATTTATCCATTGCATCCAGACCATGTACTAAGGTGCAGAGGCCAAGGTGGCGACTAACTCCCTAGAATCACTACCCTTCCCCTTGGAGAGGGCACCTCTCAGAGCTGTCTAATTGATTTCTTTGACTAGGTGACCAAAGTAGTAGACCAGGGAGGGGCTGTGAACATGGCCTACCTAGACTTTAGCAAGGCATTTAACACAGTCCTGCACAAAAGATTAATAAACAAACTAGCCAGCCTGGGAGTGGGTCCCAGGGTGGTAGCCTGGGTAAAACACTGGCCGGACAACAGGACACAGCAGGTAATAGTAAACAGAGTCCACAGTGAAGAAAGGGGGGTAACCAGTGGGGTACTGCAGGGTTCAGTACTGGGGCCGGTCCTTTTTAATGTCTTTATAAGTGACATTTCAGAGGGACTGTAAGGAAAAGCATGTCTCTTTGCAGATGACACAAAGATCTGCAACAGGGTTGATATGCAAGGTGGGATGGAAAGGATGAAAAGGGACTTGGCAAGGTTGGAGGAATGGTCCAATGTATGGCAGCTTAGATTGAACACAAAGAAGTGTAAAGTAATGCACCTGGGAAACAAAAACCCAGGGGAAGAGTACAGAATGGGGGGTGAGATACTGACAACAACAAAAATGAAAAGGGACCCGGCGGTAGTTATATTAGATGACCTAAAGGTGGGCCAGCAATGTGAGAAGGCAGTAAGGAGGGCTGGGGATACTGGAATGCATAGGGAGAGGCATCACCAGTAGAAAACAGGAAGTTGTTGGCCCTCTGTACAGAGAGTTGGTAAGACCACATCTGGAGTACTGTGTACAGTTCTGGAGACCCCATCTCCGCAAACCATAGACAGGGTGGAGGCTGTCTAGAGGAGGGCAACCAAAATGGTGCAGGGTCTGCACCAGAAGACATATGAAGAAAGACTAAAGGAGCTTAAGATGTATAGCCTCGAGGAAAGGAGGGAGAGGGGGGACATGATAGAAACTTTCAAATACCTCAGGGGAAACAACGAAGTCCAAGAGGATAGTATCTTTCAGAAAAAGAGATGTGCAAGAACAAGGGGGCACAATTTGAAGATAGAGGGGGGATGGCTCAGAGGTAATGTGAGGAAGTATTGCTTCACAGAGAGGGCTGCAGATGCATGGAGTAGAGTCAAATACTGTGGGAGAATTCAAGAATGCATGGGACAGACATAAGGCAATTCTAGTGGGGAGTAGGAGGAAGTAGGCTGTTGGTTAACTAGGATCTGCTGCTTATCCATTAGGTAGGGAAATGGGCAGACTGGGTGGGCCAAGCAGTCCTTATCTGCCATCAAATTCTATGTTTCTGTCCTCTTTTGCCACTACTTTTTGTGCTGGCCCTAGAACCCCTTTTTTCAAGCAATAAGGCAGGAAGGTGCTATCTCTGGGGTATAGATGGGGAAGGAGCAGAAAGTGCTAGCACATGCAGATGATATTCTGCTTACCCTCACCAAAACCCTAATGCTGCTGCAGCAGTATGGGCAAATATTATGCTACAAATGAAATGTGTCCAAGTCCCTCCTCATGGCATCCACTCCAGTGGTAGCAGCAACCCCAAACTTTCCCTGGGGCTTACACCTAGTACAAGACCAGGGGTCCAATATTCAAAAGTTTACACAGGCACTAATGGATCTTTGCCCATGCAAACTGATGTTCGTGCTGGAGCTGCATATTCAAAAGGGGCTGTTGTATGGGTAAAGAGGGTTAGCACCTGCACAAAACATAATGTATGCATGCAGACAAGGGGAGGGGCATGGTGATGAATATATGCACAACCCCATATTCAGCAACACTGCGCTATGCAAAAGGGTTTAGCATGGTTCTTTTGTGCAGTGCAAATACCACCAAACAAAACCCCGACTTAACTCCAGGCAACCTTAGTAGCTGCCAGAGGTAATGCAGCCACCAAGCTGGTTGGCCACTAGGGAAGCACAACCACAACCCCTGTGATCCCTGGCACCCCTGTGGCACCAAGGAAAATGCTACAGTGAGTGATGGGTGGTATGCCCAGTGCTGCAAGGGAGGGACCACTGGACATCAAGGAAGTTTGTTTTTACTTCTGGGTTGGCAATCGGTGGGAGGGAGGTTACCACTAACACCAGAGATATTATTCTTTAAGTCAAGGCTGGCGATCAGAGGGAGGGGGCTTATCACTAGCACCGGGGCTATCATTCATTAAGCCAGGGCTGGCAATCAGAAGGAAGGGGTTACCACTAGTACCAGAGATATTATTCTTTAAGCTAGGTCTGGTAATCGGAGGGAAGTTGGGGTACCACTAGCACTGGGGATAATATTTATTTACAGAACAGGCCGGAGATTGGTGGGGGGGGGTGGATCACTAGCTCCAGGGATAATATTTATTTAAAGAACAGGCCAGAAATTGGCAGGGGTGGAAGAAACACTAGCACCAGGGATAATATGTATTTACAGCATGGGCAAGTGATCAGTGGGGATGAGACCACTAGCACCAGGGATATCTACACGTCTGGGACCAGGCAGTTGTGGGGGTGGTGCCACAATAACCTGCCTCACTACCCATGCCAATTAGCCCATAATGTGCATGCAAATGGCCCCTTAGCACCTTGCTTGCCTAATGGACTCATTTGCATGTGTTCCTTTGAATATTGCAAATAGCACACCAGCGCTATCCATTCTGGCGGCTTACTTCGGGAGCTCTGTAGGGGCAGCACTAAGTGGCATAGCACTGGAATGACATGGCCCAATATACAGTTTAATAGCACCGGTGTGCTGTTCCATTGAATACAGTATCTTTGGCAACCTGGGCAATTACAAGGTGCAGCAGAAATGCTTACGTTCTGCTTTGCACAGTTTTGAATATCAGGCCCCAGATTATGTACCTAGTCATACACTTTTCCTGCAGCACAAAAGAGCTAGGCAAATTGAATATATATCACCTACTAGCAGCTATGGAATAGGACTGGCAAGAGGAAGTAAACTGCAGGTATCCCAGTGGGACAGAGCATATACCTTCAAAATGATGGCTGTCCCACACATCTTATACATGCTAGATAACTTGCTGCTCCTCTTACTGCATGAACTCTTTCAGTCCATCCACAGAAGGATGCTCACCTTACTGTGGGGAGCAGGTCCAAGGCACCTCAGTCTTTGGAAGCCGCCACTGCCAGATTTTGTGAAAAAAGATGAAGCTCACCTGCTTCAGCAGCACATGCTTACTTCCAGCTGGGGCACCCAGAAGTACTGTGTAAGCCAAAGTGGGTGAAATGTGAAGCAGCAATCCCAGGGGCACACCCAGATGCAGTCCCATGCTTTGGGGGCTTATCCAAACACTTAAAGGATCCCCAAACTTGGCAGCTAGAGACAAGGTCTGGGAGAAATGGGCATAGATGATGAGCTGGGCTCCAACCCATTCTCCATGTTTCCCTCTCTGGAACAATACAAGCCTCACAATAGGGAATTGTCCCATATACCGGCAGAATTGCTCTGCTAAAGGGATAAATCAGCTGGGCCACTTGATCGATTCAGCCTCTGGGCACCTTAAGGCTTTTGGTCAACTCCAAACTGAATATGCTTTAGGTAAGGACCAACAATGGCAATACCTCCAGCTGAGGAATGAGACATGCCGCAAGGGGCTTACTCTGCTCTAACCTCAGTTGATGACTATAAGATGGGCTAGAGACCCTTCTTTATCCATCTCAGGAGAGTAGGCCAAAAAGTAGCCACATTTACAGGAAACTACAAGAGGCTGAAGTAGACCCTACTGAGGCACTGAGGCAATGCTGCGTAGCAGAACTGGGGTATGAACTCACACCACAGAAATGATTCTGCTGCTGAATCACACTCTGCACAGCCAATAGGGACACCGGACGTCACTTTACACAATTTAAGGTGCTACAGTACATCACTGGCATAGAAACCCACAAAAGCTCCAAAACTGGGGCCTGAGCAACACAGACAAATGTTGAAGATGCAAGACAGGCACTAGCTTCATTCACTCGCCTGCTCTGGGACTGTTCAGAACTACAAGACTACTGGCAGGGAATACAGCATGGATGCAGTTACTAGGGTAGCCCATTCTACTGTCTGGCCCCCTGGTGATGGTGGGGCACAGGGCAGTGAATGATCCAGGGCCACCACTCTCTCTCTCTCCCACATAGTAACTGGTTACATGGAGTTCTAGTGATTGCTAAATGGATAGTGCTCAGATAGTGAAGATCCCAACAACCACCTAACATCCATCAGTGGTTGGTGGAGCTGAAAAATTATCAACTTTGGGAGGGTTCACTACTCCATGATGCAAAGACTGGACAAGTATTTGGCAGTATGGGGTCATACCTCAACTGAGCGCACTGCCAGATTCTGTATGAGGGCATTTCAATGCCCTCATATGTACTACCTAGCCAGCAGGATTCCACAAAAGACTGCAGTTTATCATGAACTTAATGATATAAACTGCATGGAGATATCAGCTGTGCCATAATGACTTTCCATTCCAGTATTAACTGGCAGACACACCACCAACTGTGTTGTTATTTCCTAATCTCTTAGTTTCCAAGAGTTGTTACATCTGTATTGGATATGTCTGGTTTTACTGAATGCCAAACATAATGTTTCTTTGTTTGTTTATTACCAATAGCCACCCAACCTTAGACTTGTATCTCTATGGGGTAGGTCTCTGAACTCCGGCTCCACATATACTTGATGTTGTTTTAATATGTTGCCAGATTGCTTTCTGTTTAACTTAAAAAAATCAATAAACTTTTAATCATAAAAAAAAGAAAGTTATGAGTAAACGATGGAACAATTCAACATTTCTTTATCACTTAGTTGTTTTCACATTTTGACCCCAAATTCTCAACATTAGTCTTTTTATGACCACTCTTTCAGAGCATGACATGTGTTATTTATAAAACAGTGACTGAAACATCATTTTGCACCACAAGTGTAAAAACATATTTTGGCCAGAATTTGAAAAATTAGGTATATCATTGCTTCATCGAAAATATTACAGCAACCGGTCATTTACAGCGACAAAATGACAGATTGCGTTGGTTTGCTGTAATGGTCATGCTACAGTGGCAGGACCCCCAGCACAGCTTCTCCGGGTCTTCGGCCCCTTCCCCGAAACACCTCTGCTAAGGAGGTGATTATAATAAAAACTTGGGGATGTGGGGGGCACATTCCCCCACAGAAAACACACTTGTATTCCGGATGACACAATGCAGACCATGACTATGAGGAATGTTTTTCTTTATTTCAGTTACCAGTACTAGGGATTGGGCACCCCAGTGTTGGTGTTATTTTTGGCAGCACTGCGGTGGGCTCCCCAGTGTTGCACAATGAAAATAAGCAGGGAGGGGGTATAAGCCAGCATGGCAGCAGCAACAGCTTATGAAAATAAAAAAAGACTATGAGGGAGAGTTTTCTTTATTTTAGCAACTGACACTGAGGACTGGGCACCCCAGTGTCAGTGTTATATTCTGTGGCACCAGCAGTGGGCTCCCCTGTGTCACACAGTGAAAACAGGTAGGGTAGAAAGTATAGAAACATAGAAACATAGAATTTGACAGCAGATAAGGACCGCTTGGCCCACCCAGTCTGCCCATTTCCCTACCTACTGGATAAGCTGCAGATCCTAGTTAACCAGCAGCCTACTTCTTCCTACCCCCACCCCCTAGAATTGCCTTATGACTGTCCCATGCATGCATGAATTCCACCACTGATTTTGACTCCACAACCTCCGAAGGCCGCTCCACAACCCTCTGTGAAAAATACTTCCTTAAATTACCTCTGAGCCGCCCCTCTATCTTCAAATTGTGCCCTCTTGTTTGCACACCTCTTTTTTGAAAGATGCTACCCTCTTGGACTTTGTTGATTCCCTTGAGGTACTTGAACATTTCTATCATGTCCCCTCTCCTCCTTTCCTCGAGGCTATACATATTAAGCTCCTTCGTCTCTCTTCATATGTCTTCTGGTGCAGACCCTGCACCATTTTAGTGCCCTCCTCTGGACAGCTTCCATCCTGTCTATGTCTTTATGGAGATTGGGTCTCCAGAACTGCACACAGTACTCCAGATGGGGTCTCACCAGCTGTCTGTACAGAGGATAATAACTTCTTGTTTTCTACTGGTGATGCCTCTCCTATGCATCCCAGTATCCCCCAGCCCTCCTTGCTGCCCTCTCACATTGCTTGCCCACCTTTAGGTCATCTGATATGACTACCCCAGGTCCCTTTCCATTTTTGTTGTTGTTAGTATCTCACCCCCATTGTGTACTCTTCCCTGGTTTTGTTTCCTATGTGCATTACCTTGCACTTCTTAGCATTGAATCTAAGCTGCCATACATTTGACCATTCCTCTAACCTTGCCAAGTCCCTTCTCATCCTTTCCACCCCACCCTGTGCATCAACTCTGTTGCAGATCTTTGTGTCATCTGCAAAGAGACATACTTTTCCTTCCAGTCCTTCTGCAATGTTGCTTATAAAGACATTGAAGAGGACTGGTACTAATACTGAACCCTGCGGTACCCCACTAGTAACTTTCCTTTCTTCTGAGTGGACTCCATTTACTATTACTCTCTATGTCCTGTTCTCCAGCCAATTCTTTACCCAGGCTGTCATCTTGGGACCCACTCCCAGGCTGGCTAAGTTGTATATTAATCTTTTGTGTGGGACTGTGTCAAATGCCTTGCTAAAGTCTAGGTAGGCCATGTCCACAGCCCCTCCCTGATCCACTACTTTGGTCACCCAGTCAAAGAAATCTATCAGATTCGTCTGGCATGACCTTCCCACTGTGAATCCATGCTGCCTAGGGCCCTGTGCCCTCTGGCCTCTAGATACTGACAATTCTTTCTTTCAGAAGTGATTCCATCATTTTCCCTATCACTGAGGTTAAACTAACTGGTCTGTAGTTTCCTGCTTCTGCCTTGCTCCCACTCTTGTGAAGGGAATCACATCTGCCCTCCTCCAGTCCTCGGGTACCACCCCATCCTCCCATGATTTGTTAAAAGGGTAGTCAGTGGTGTCACTAGTTCTACCCTTAGTTCTTTAGAATTCTGGGATGAATCCCATCAGGCCCCATTGCTTTGTCCACCTTCAGTTTTAAAAGTTCTTTCAGAACCCTTTCTTCTGTAAATGGGCTGGTATCAACTTCTGTATCCAGAGTGTTTCTACTGTTTGTTTTAGGTACTCCCTCTCTTCATTTGTAAATACTGAGCAAAAATATTTGTTTAGTATCTCTGCCTTTACACAGTCTCCCTCTGCCCACCCTCCCTCCCTTTATTAAGCCTCACTATCCCTCCCTTGGTCTTCCTTTGCTCCCTGATGTATGAGCCAGCACCATGGATTGGGCACCTCAGTGTCAGTGTTATGTTCTGGTGGCACCAGCAGTGGGCTCCCCTGTGTCACACAGTGAAAACAGGTGGGGTGGAAAGGCACCATGGATTGGGCACCCCAGTGTTGGAAAATTAAGAAGGGGAAGTAACGGAAGAGATACTTTACTGAGGGTGGGAGGGATCATGATGTTGATCAACTCTACTTGCTGGATGGTTTATGCAGGTCAAAGTAAAGAGCCACCCAATGATTCATGCAGCTATTTTCTTTGAACTACACAAAGTTTCCACCCAGAAAGACTAGAAGAGTGTCATGAGCAGCCTGGGTGATGATTGATCTGACACTGTCAAGCCCCTTGCAGACAGCTCGCATTGGACCCACAGTGGCACACCTCTCAAAATATACTGTCATACCAGTATATTCACTTTGTGCTGCCTAACATAACACCAAAAGCAGTGCAAATGAATACTTAATGGCTCTTACATTTCACATAATAAAAAAACTGAAAAAAGGGAAAAAAAAACAAGAATCTTATACAAATTCCAAAGACCTGCTCTGAGTCACCCAACCCACCAAACCCATTTTCACAAAGTTTTAAAGTGAGAACGCTCAAAAAAAATTCATGCTGATGGACTAGATCAAGTTCTGTCTGTATTTTGTATATTACTGTGGAAACTTTTGTTGATGTATCCATTGGCACCTTATTTCACAAAATGCCCATTTAATACAGGCCAGGATGACATAAATAGTACTACTGTGCCATTTCCTCCAGGACGCATCCAGGTGACCTAAGACAAAGTGATTAGCCAGTAAAATCCTAAAAGACAAAATGAAAGAGCAATCAAAAAACAGATGTTGTGGGGGGCCACTAATGAGCAGCAGATGAGACTAGATGCATTCCTCCAGAGCTCCGCACTACAAAATATAAAAAATATAATTCCAGCAATATTTTAAGAGCACTTTCTGGCTAAGTTGGTGATTGAAGGAGTGGAGACATGGATGAGTACCTGGCCTCTGGGAAATCATCCCACCAATCGACCAAGTCGGCAAAAAAAGAACAGCAACAGAACAGCATTGTGTCTGGCAGTTTGGGCCCTATATCGCTGTTGGCAGCTGAACTGGTGCTGCTGGGGAAAACTGTTACGGAATGAGTATTGAAAGGGTTAAGTCCGCGAATAGACCAATTTGAAGATAAGATCGGGGCCCTTACCTTGGAGCTGACCCAGCAAACCAAACAACTCCAGGAGATACAACAGCGAATATTGGATCTGGAGGACACTGCTTTGCCCAGAACGGAGAGAATGGCCAGCTCAAGTGGGAAATGGAGACTCTGAGAGAATCTCTTGATTATCAAGAGAATTACAATAGGAGAAGCAATCTCAGGCTTCGGGGCTCCTGACGGCAAGGAAGCGAAAAGAGCCATAGATTTCTCTGCAGAAAAACTACTTAGGTTGCCTGGAAAGGAACTGAAGGGGGAGGCTAAAGATAGAACGTGTGCACCAAGCCCTAGCATCTAAGCCTCTGGCAGACCAGCCGCCCAGGCAGATAATCTTCAGGATGCACCACTTCAGAGACTGCCAAGCTATAATGCTATCCTATTGTGTGAAAAAAGGGGTGCTGTAGACTTACAATCCACCAAGACCTATCTACAAGGGTACAGAAAAAGCAGCAACAGTTTAATCCATGTATGGATTTGCTGAGGGAAAGGGGAATTGAATTCTTTATGGCCTTTCCTACAGTGGTCAAATTTAAATCAGAAGGTGCCAGCTACTCTTTTTGGGAGCCGGAGAAGTTAAAACGGTTCAGCGATGAACTGGATAGAAAGAACCCTGTGAAAGGAAGGTCAGTATGACTTGATAATCATACCACTTTTAAACTCCCAGCCACTTGCCTTTCAAATAAATGGATCTGACTTTCCTGGGATTGAACTTCGACATGCCCAGACCCTAAATTTCCCACAGCATGACAGACAACTGAAATGTGGGGAAAAGAGCAACCTAATTGTGCTTCAATGGAGGGCTTTGTCCCTGGCCTATATCCTCAGTAAAGGAAAGCCTGAATGGGCTAACCAGATTTACCCCACTTTTCTCTGGATGGCCAAGGAGAGAACAGTGAACTTAAGGACATCATAATGAAGTTTAATAAAAGAAGGACACTTTGGCCTAGTGAATGGAAAATAAATTAAAAAACTGTGGAGAGGACGAAGAGCAATTAAGCAACAATCAGTCAATCAATCAAAATCTTTATTTATCCAGGTGAACATCATTGAGCAGAGCTCTTTTACAAGATGGCCCTGGTTAGAACAGGGTCGGGTAACATCCATCATAAAAACATATAAATACATGTAAATAAGTATATAAACATAAACCCAATGGTGCAGTAACATGGGAGTCAAATGATAAAAGGAAGACAAGGCAAGTCACAACAGAGGAGGATTTAAATACAAGGGGGCAGGTCCACCATTGAACCATGCAACTGTATATAAACCATGTTCTCTGTATAGAAGTACCAGTTAGTTCATTTACCAGGGGCAGTCACTAGTACTAGCCATGAAGATGGCTTGGAGAACCACCAACTAATGGCAGATGGGGTACCAGTAGGGGTATGTAATATGTAAGCGAAGGATAAACATTGTGAGAAGTGAAGTCCCAAGGATAGATCAGTAGAACTGATGTGGCGGTAGGGGCCTACGGGGTGAGGAAAAGGGGAGTTAGGACTTTTATAGTATAACTGCATGTAGATTGTGGATGAGTGCTGTATAGAGTTGTGAAAAAAAGGCTGGAGAAAGCGGAAAGATAGACCAGTATCAAAGGGAGGACAGAGGCATCCAGGTGTTACATGAAAGCATGATGACAGACCAGAGCCAAGGAGCAGACAAGCACTAGAAGTAATTCAGCTTAATGTGAAAGGCCAGGTCAGTGGGGCTGGGGGGGCCAACCCATATTTTTTTTGGTGTGTGGCCCTGTTCCCCTCCTTGGTCCTGTGCCGCTGTGGGGGGGGGGTATATTGTGTGGGGGTTATGGATTAAAATATTTGAGAAAGGGTTCTGATGTGAATGGGGAATGGGGTGATTAACAGTGATCAATGCCTGCTCGGGGCCGGGGCACATGGGGTTAGATCTTACAGGTTCCTGAGTGCTCTTGTGTAGCCTGGACCCAGAGGGGCAATGGTGGGGAATGCATATGCATACCAGGGAGCAAATGAATGTGGGAAAAACCCACAGTCCCTACACAAGGGACAGAAACGGAAAAGCTGGAAGGATATAAGGGCAAGTAGTGTGGAGGGAGGGGGCAGTAGAGGGTGATAGATACAACTCAGAGTTACCTTAGATAGATATCCAAATTTGGAGGAGAAAGAGAATGAGAGATAGTCACTGTTATTGCACACATGATAGTAATAATTAAAGTGAATTTATGACAGGGATTTAAGGAGGGGAGGGGGGACCAAGGGATTTTGTGACTTAAAGTTCAAACTGTTACAATTGCTGGGGCACTTTCCATGCCTCTGTTTAATGTTCAGAGTTACTTCTTTTTATTCTTCCATGGTATTGAACTGCCCATCTAATATTAGTAAGAGGGATATCAAGGAACTGAAGGGTGGGCATATCACCCCACCAGAACTACTAACGTTTTATAATGGCTGACCCAGGAGGTTACATAGTAATTTCCTGGAATGTTAAAGGATTCTCATCCTCAGTTAAGAGGGCTAAGGCCATCGTTGCCCTAAACAAGAAAGCCACTCAAGTAGCTCTACTGCAGGAAACACACCTCACATCCAAGGAACATAAAAAATTAATTGGAGGGTGGGTAGGAGCTTGCTACGTAGCCTCCTATACCTCCCATAAACAGGGGTGGCCATTCTTTTTCACAAGAACTTCCCCACACAGATCACTAGGGTGGTGAGGGACACTGGGGGGGCAGGTATATCTTTGTAACAGGATGAATTGGGGAGCAGATTATCACTTTTGAGAGTGCGTACGCACTTTTTATATTTAAACCCACTTTTTATCAGCTAATACTGGATGTAATCCACAGGGAGCAGTTTTCTAACCTGATACTTGGGGGACTTTAACAGTATCATGGATGTAGACGTACATTGCTTGGGCAGTGGAAGACGATCTAATAGGGCCACCAAAACCTGGGTGAGAGGATTATTAGGTTTAGAGCTTATAGACAGTTGGCGGCAGGCAAATCCAGGTGCACGAGAATACACGTTCCACTCTCTACCACATGACACCTGTTTCAAACTGGATTATATATACACCCTGATTGCATTATATGATAGGGTGATGGACGTCTCTCATGGCCTGATAACTGTGTTGGATCACTCCATGGTACAGTTAAAAATGAGGTTGAGTGCTCTGGAACCCTATAGAGCACCTGGCACTTCCCCACCTATTTCCATGCAAAGGAGGACTTGAAAACATATCTCAAAGAGCAATGGGAGAGTTATATTTCAGTGAATAAAAGGACAGTGGAATCAGAGGTTACCTTATGGGAGGTGGGTAAGGCTTTTATGAGAGGAGCAATTATTAGCTATACAGCTAAAATTAAAAGGGAAAGGCGCAAGAAAATTGAGGACCTGGAGTGCACAGTGAATGAGTTAGAGAGAGAAGGGTTGTTGAGCAGGGGGAGCAGAGGAAAAGAGACAACTGAAAACAGCCAGACATTCCTTGAATTACTGCCTTACAGGAGAGGCTCAAACCAGGTTATTATTTGCCAGGCAAAGAATATACTGTATGAGTGGGGGAACAAACCAGGCCTGCTGCTAGTAAAACTGATGAAGGGGGTAGTGTCTCACATAAGTTGCCAGCGGTAAAGAATCAGCAGGACTCAGCACGTAGATGTAATCGTAACATCAGGAAATGCTTTAAGAGGTTCTACAGTGACCTTTACCAAGCAGAGTGCAGGGGCACACAAGATCTAGCACAGAATTTTCTGGAAAGTATCCACCTCCCCAGTTTAAATGAGGCACAGAGAGATATGCTGGGGGTGAAAATGACTACCTCAGAAGTAAAAAAGCAGTAGGTAGCCTCAAGCTGGGTAAGGCTGTGGGCCCAGATGACTTTGGAGCTGAATATTATAAGGTCTTGTAGGGGGATCTGGCAGAGCTAATGTGTCAGCCTATAGTGGAGCCAGAGAGGAGGGGGGCTCCCCAGAACATGTTTAGAGGTGAATATAACTGTGATACCAAAGCCTGGTATGGATGGCACTGAATGTGCTTTGTACAGACCCATCTCCTTGCTCAATTGTGATTGCAAACTTATAGCTAAGGTATTAGCCCTCCAACTAGAACACATTCTCCCAGTAGTGGTTCACCCTGACCAGACAGGATCTGCGAAGGGAAGAATGTCCTATCATAACATGAGATGACTATTGAATGCTGTATGGAGGGGTTCGAGACACCCGGATCAGGCATGTGTGTTAACTATGGATGCTGAAAAGGCATTCGACCGAATAGAGTAGGACTATTTGTTCGAGGCTATGCACAGATCTGGGCTTGGAAATGGGTTTGTGAAGCTGGTAAGAATGTTATATAGGGAACCAAGGGAAAGGTGATAATGAATGGCATGCCCTTGGAGGAATTTGAACTGTTCAGAGGGACTAGGCAGGGGTTCCCCCTCTCCCCACTTTTGTGTGCCTAAGCTATTAAGCCACCAGCAATCAAGATTACAGTAAGCAAGGAAATCTGGGGGATCCCAGGGGCCTTGGGAAGGCAACACCAGTTGACCCTGTACGCAGATGATCTGTTATTTTTTGTCACCCACACAGGAGAATCGATACCCACTCTCCTCCAAATTATCCTGAGTTTGCTAGGTTCTCAGGCTACAAGCTCAGCCTTTCTAAATCAGAAATATTGGTCCTGGGTAAGGAAATGGAAGGGGATCCTAGACTACACGTGGGGCCTGAAAAAAGTGAAAGACCATTTTACCTATTTGGGGATTAAAGTGGGTGGTTCCATAAGTAAGCTCTACAATTGGAATTACACCCCCTTATTTAATACAGTTTTGGCGGACTTGGCCAGATGGGGGGCATTTCCAATTTCTTGGCTGGGGCACATTAATCTAATAAAAATGAACGTCCTCCCACGACTGCTGTATCCCATGCAAATGGTTCCAATATGCCCCACAACATGGGACATTAAAAGACTAGAAAAAGGATTTGCAGATTTTGTCTGGAGAGGGGAAAAGGTCCAGGATGAAGCTGCATAGGCTAAAGGCCTCCAAAGAAAGAGGGGGACTTGAATTCCCTGATTTTAAGGGATAATTCCTAGCAGCCTAGTAGAGATAACTGGATGAATAGGGGAGATGCTGCCTCATGGTTGGACCTAGAGGAGGAGGAATGCCCGAGGAGATTAACAACCTATCTAACTAAGCTGGGAAATATGGCATATTAACAGCTCCCAAACCCTAACCCATTGGTGCTGTCAGTGTTAGACGCCTGGGAAGCTATTAAATGAAGGAGGGGAGCTACAGAGGACCACACCTTGTTGGTACAGTGGCTAGGAATTCAGAATTCTTGCTGAGCCTTGAAGAACCGAGTTTTGCATTATGGGAGGTGATGGGTGTTCAATGTGTAGGGGACCTCCTCAGCAGAAATGACCTATATGCATTTGCAGTGGTGAGGAAGAATTTGGACATACCAAAAGAGCACCTGTTCAGATACCTGCAGGTCAGAAACTACTCTAACAGTCTAGCTAGGACAATTAAGGAAAACTCAAGGTTAGATGCAAGGGAACAGGAAGTCCTCAAGGCAAGAGCACATGAAAAGAGCCTGATAGGGAGAGTGGTAAGATTAGACAGAGACTACTTCTTAGTTCAGTCCAAGAAAACCAGATCCCAGTGGGAAGTAGATCTGGGGATCCCTATAACAGATGAAAACTGGAACACAGTGGTATCATCACACATAGGGTTACTACTGTGTAACAGGTTTAAGAAAACACAGTATAAATTTATCCACAGGCTGTACTACACTCCGAGTATAGTAAATAAATTTCACGCAGAAATCTCAGACAGATTAGGGAGGTGTGTAGTAGCAAAGGGCACTTTTTTCATTATTTCTGGATGTGCCCAAAACTACAGCTATATTGGAGAAAGATTAAACAGGAAGTCTCCCGGATATGGGGCAGGGATGTGAACTTCTTGCCCATCTCACTTCTTTTCAGAATGGAGGTGGGGAATGAAGTAGAATGGGATCTGTACCCTAGATGGGTAAGGGTGGCATTGGTGGTGGCTAAACAGATAATCCTTAACATATGGGATTCAGGTGTTTCACCCACATCCCAGATGTGGAAAAGCATGTTACTTACAACCCTAGCTGCGGACAGAATCACTTACACCCTAAAAGGCAAGGAGGAAAGATTCTCTTCAGAGAGGGCGGACATTTTAGCTTCATTCACACTGGTTGAAATTCAGCTACTTCACGGAACTGGAGTGGGGTGACAGGATGTGTAACCAGTGAAGGGAGAGACATCAGGATAGTAAATCTTACACAAAGGGAGATTCCTCTGAGGGCTACATCACACAGTTGTTTAGTTCCTGTAATAATGTCTATAAGATGTTGTAATGTTTCTGGTTCTGAAACACCGGGCGTTAGAAACATACTCTCTCAGTGACAGCTTTATGCTTTTGAATACTGTGCTCATTCATAGGAGCTATAGTTTTAACAAAAAGGATACACCAAAAACTACCAGATTTATCATGCCAAGGCCACCTTCTTTAATTGGCTTATACAGTACATGTAGCATCTTTTCACTGGATTCACCACGCTACCCCAAAGTAAATGGAAAAGGGTACCAAAAACTCTAGACTGTAACCATATCAGGAGAGGGAATATGTAGGAAATATACAGAAATATAGGAACTAGTTCAGTTCATTTATTTAATTTTATTTAATATAACACATTATAGGGAAAATAAAAGCTTCTTATCAAATAAATCTTTTTTTTTTTTTTTGTCACAGATCAGGATTTCTACCTCTTCACTTTTTGGTCCACTCTATCCAGTTTTGCTTGTCAAGTTTTTAAAGCCACTTCTCCACATCAAAAAAAAACAAAACAACCTCATAACATTTCTATACGGTATTTAGTCATAGTGATACCAGCTAGTTTAGTGACAGTAATATCTCCCCCAGCTAAAGACTTACTTTTGCCTTTATTAATGTTAATTTCTGTAATTAGCATCAGGATTTTGATTACAGAGATGGCCTTCTCACCTGAAGTGTGACCTTTTAGGAATAGCGCAAAGCCATTTGCATAAGCAGATGTTTTAGCTATAACCTGTCCATTAGTTAAGTTAATGGGAACAACTTCTTGCTTTTTTATCCCCAAGGAGCTGTAGTATGGGGTCCAGACTATAAACCTATAGTAAAGGGAAAAGGGGGCAGCCCTGACCCACCCCTTGTTTTAGTCAACATGAACTGTCTATCAAATCATTAACTAGGATAGTTAGGATTTCTAGGTAGGATTTCTGCCTTCTGGTACAAGAGCTAAATCACACTAATACAAAAGTCAGGCAACCCATACGCCAGGAGTATATCCCTTAGGTAAGTATGTTTCACAGAATCATATGGTTTATCGTGGTCTAGCATAACTAAAACTTCAGTTCAAGGCAAACTCCCCTTTCTTCAGTTTCTCTGATATAAATTGATTTGCTGAATGTTCATCCCTGGAATGGGGCAGGTCTGCCTCCGGGTTATCAGGTGATGTGCCACACTCACCAAACCCTTACAAACAATTTTTGTCAGTATTTTGAAATCTGAATTTAATTGACTAAGAGGGCATCAGTTTTAAGATCAGCTTTGTCCCCTTTTTTATAGAGGAGAAACATTGCTCCTCGGTTCATGCTAGGACTATGGTGACCCAACTGTAATATAGCATTAAATAGAACTGTGAGCAAGGGGGAATATGATGTGTGGAATGTTTATAAAGCTTGCTAGACACACCTTCTGGGCCAGAGGCACTGTTGGAAGACAAACAGCGAATGACTTCCAGAACCTCCATTTCACTGATGTCTGCAAGCAATTTCTGCTTGTCCAGTTCAGAAGCCAGTAGTAAATCTAAGAAGTGAAAAAAATCCCAGTGCTGTTTTTTAGATTGCCTTGTACCAAACATTTTCTCAAGATATTGTGAGACTATGGCCTTTGGACCCACTGTATCTGACTTGACACTACCATCTGTATCATTTAAACTGGTAAAAACCCAATGCTTCATTCTGTCTGAACAGCTATCATAGGGATTTACATGTAATTTAGTGCCCTGCATCCCATATTTTGGCTTCAAGAAAAGGGATTTCACACAGTCATATTGAAACTGGTAAATTCTTTGCTTTATAGTCCATATTTGTTCAGAAAAATCATTACTGTACCTGATTCTTGAAATGCGAACAATACTTTTAATAACTGAATTCTCAGACCCAAATACACTATGTATTTCATTTGGCCCATTTTGTGTCCTCTCACCATTTAGTGGGATCATCGTTCAGGTTAATGACTGATTTGCATGCCAACAGTAATTCAATAAGTTCAGCATTAAGACCTTCATCTGCTAAGAAGGAAGGGTTCATCCTCCAAAACCCTGGTCCTGTGCTGCTCTCGTGATGATGGCCCAGTGTTATTTGCACCATCTTATGATCAGATGTTTCCAATGGCATTATGTCCATTGTTCTGACATGTAGGTGTGGAGAAACAAACCAGAAATTAATCTGTGAAGAATGGGTCCCTTTAGAGAAGATGTGTTCAGTTTTCTTTTTTGATAGGGCATAAGCATCTGACAAACCCACTTTGTTACACATAGATTTCAAAAAATGTGTGTCACAAAAAAGTTTGTCAGTTTTCCTACCCCATTCTTTGGCAGAAATGCCACAGTTAAAGTCCCTACCAAACAAGACCCTCCCCCCCCGAGGTGTGAAGATAGGGTTGGATCAGCTTAAAGATGTCAATTCTACTCAATTTAGGTTGTAGAGCATATATATTAATAAGGCATAGTGCTAAGTTGTGAGGGGTAACATCCAGAAGCAATACTCTCCCTGGAACGGTATCCACTAATGGGGTAACTCTAACATCGAGGGTGATGAACAAAATGCCTATGTCAGAACAGGTGTCTTCGCCATTAGATTAAAAAGGGGGACCTGTTCTCCACTCTTTTTAGCTATATTAATTTATTGCAGGGTAGGTAATCTGGTATCCTACAGGAAGAGTACATCTCTATGGGTGTCCTGAAAAATCGAAACTGTAGTTAAATGCTTTTTCCCATGTTTAATATTATCGATATTACGTATCAGTAGAGAGATACTGTCTGCATATGCAACAATAAAAGGAAAAGGAAGAAACCAGACTGTGGCTTCATGTTCCTCTCTGAACTCCCAGCTCCACACCCACTTTTCCTCTTCTTTGTAGTCTGCTTATCTGTAGATGTACTCTCAGTTTCAGAGGAAGGATCTGGTGGTGATGATAGGACTGAAGAGGCATCCGAATCCTCCTAATTATCTGCCCAGTCTTTGCTGTCTTATAAGATATTAAATCCGTTGGCGAGAGACACAGGGAATTTCTCCAGTGTCCTGGCCAAATTCCCCCAAGCACTAAAATACAACCGACAGCTTAACAACCCAGTTTAATATGTCTGTTGCATCTGTATCCCCCCTTCCCCAGGACAAGGCTGAAAACAGGTAGGGTTGCATAGCACTGTTTTTCTAGTCAACAAACACCTGAAAGAAATAAAAATGTAAAAAATACTGTATGTATTGTCTTTTGCAAAAGGATCTCTCATTTTCATAGTATAGTACTATGCCTAAGTATCCACTTTTAACTGGAAAAACCCCAGTCTCTTCTTTTCTGACTTGCTTTTGACAAGGTACCTAGTTCTTCACTTGTACAGCTGGAGTTGGCCACCAGTAGAATGACCCAGCTAGCCGTAAACTGCAAGTTCAAAGTACAGTACTTTCTTATCAGGGTTTTTTGTACTGTTCACTCTGTCTGAGCAGTCATAAAGATGTTTATCCATTAACTAGACTCTCTGAGTTGAAGTGAAACCATTGTTCAGTAGAACAAAGACACTATAAAAATGAAAAATGAATAGTAAACAAGCACACTCGTTTAGCATTTGGGCACCAAGGCATGACAAAAGAAAGGGGATATATTCTGCTTGGCCCTTCAAGAAGAGTTAAACTAACTCTGTTCAGGTCAGAGGATCTAAACTTAAAATTAATAGCTAACAACAATTAATAACATCTTTAAAGATTGAGCAAGTAAGAAACAGAAATGAGTCTGAAGAACCATCAAACATTAAATACTTTAGAACTATACTATAGGGAGAGCTCATTATCCTACCTGGTTTGCATTTCTCAGAGACTGGCATGGCAATAATGTTTAATACAGACCCCCTGCTATGCCTGTAGTTTCAGACTCATTAAAGATAAGCTTCACAACAGAATAACGGCAGCCAGTGGGCAGGGGGCGTGCAGTGAAGCTGAGGGGGATTCAAGAGTGATAGGAGGAAATGTTTCTTCACTGAAAGGGTAGTGGATGCCTGAAATAGATAGTCAGCAGAAGTGGTGGAGGCTATCACAGTGTGGAATTTCAATCATGCATGGATTAGACATAGGGGTGTAGTAGATAGGATGCAAGGAGGTGGGAGAGTCGACGGAGACCAGATAGGGTATGCGGAGATGGAATAGGAAGGGAACATCTGGGCAGACTAGGTGGGATAAGCAGTCCTTTTCTGCTGACAAATTCTTATGTTTCTATCTCTAGTGGAGGTGCACACCTCACTGAGGTGCACCTAATAGGCATTTTTTTAAAAGCATCAACTAGGTCTTCTGATTACACCTCTGGATGAGGTGTATACTTCATCAGTGTGCACCTAATTGGAATTTTTTTAGATGCATGTCAACTACATCTCCTGACTACACCTCTAGTCAAAGTGTATACCTTATTAAGGAGTTTCTAATTAGCATTATTTGCTGCACATCACCTTCACCTAAATAAGGCTGTAAATGAACTGCTGTTAAACCTCATGTACACCACTCAAGTAACATAGAAACATAGACTTTGACAGCAGATAAGGGCTGCTTGGCCCACCTAGTCTGCCCATTTCCCTACCTAGAGGAAAAGCTGCAGATCCTAGATAACCAATACCCTATTTCTTCTTCTTCTTACCCCCCCACATGAATTGCCTTGTGTCTGTCCCATGTATTCTTGAATTCTCCCACAGTTTTAAACCCCACAACCTCCTCAGGAAGGCTGTTCCATGAGTCCACCACTCTCTCCATGAAAAAATACTTCCTCGCATTGCCCCTGAACCACCCCCCATCTTCATATTGTGTCCCCTTGTTCTTGCACATCTCTTTTTCTGAAAGATGCTACCCTCTTGGACTTTGTTGATTCCACTGAGATACTTAAAATTTCTATCATATCCCCCCTTCCTCCTTTCATCAAAGGTATACATATTAAGCTGCTTTAGTCTCTCCTCGTATGGCTTCTCTGGCAGACACTGCACCATTGTAGTTGCCCTCCTCTGGACTGCCTCTATCCTGTCTATGTCCTTGCGGAGATGGGGTCTCCAGAACTGGACACAGTGGTACAATTGAGGTTCACATCTCATTTAAAGGGACTCTGTCCCTTTATGCGTTATATTATTTATAGTTGAAAATTTACATTTTATGATTGCTTACCTTCTCTAAAATCCATTGATGTTGCTGGTTGTTTTATTTGCTTCCTTTCTTAATAAAACTGAAATACATGCTAATCATTTAGGTGTACCACCCTTGTTTTGTTTCAGATCCTTCATCTACTCTTATTGCCTGCTTCCTTAACATTAGAAACACCCTTAAACAGTGCAGCCACTCATGATGCAATAGCCTCCTCTCCTCACACTGAATTATGAGTGGCTAGGCTGTGTTAGCGGTGGTCCAGGAAAGAGGCAGTGGGAGATGATCAAGGACTGTGAACAAACATGCGTTTGTACAGTAACATCAGTATGGTGGAAAGTCTGTTTTTCAGTAAAAAACAAGAGGAATCAGAATCAAACTGACCAGCTGCATCAGCAGTCTCTAAAGAATGTGAGCAATTCTAACATGCTTTTGAAGACCTTTCTATTTGAACAAGCTTTTCCTGATTAATGAATGCCTCTGTGCCTCTGATTATTTCATTTTAAGTTAAAGTATATTTTAGAAATTTTACATTTGAATGTTATGTCTGAACTCTGTACATTGTTCAGAGCCTTTTGTGGATTGGGTGCTCTATAAATAAACTTTGCCTTGCCTTTTCTAAGCTGGAGACACTTTGAGGCCTAAGGGGCTGACGGTGTCCCTTTAAAGCATAGCAACACATCAAATACACCTCAGTTGGATCAGCGAAGTCTTGAGAGGGTCTTATAGTGCAGTAATTTTAAATGTGCAGTGTAACTTCTGTTTGTTTGAACATATATAGATTCAGGGTGTACATATACTCCCGCAGTACTGTAAGGGTTAATGTATCCTTAAGAGTTACCAGTGACATTTGCTCTCTGTAGTTTAATTTAAGAATTCTGCTATCTACTTAATTAGGAGACAAACATATTATTCAGAAGAAAATCATTCAGCAAGTTTTATTTTCATTTTCAAATTTCTATAAAAAAAGATGTGTTTGTGGTCTAAAATTACCATATCTTCAATAGCTTTATGAAAACGTCTCTGTTAACTACGGGTTGAGGGAATGTTTCTGACCAGTCAGAGCATGCATTCCTCATGCATTGCAGACTATCATTCTACAAAGAATGTGATATGCACACATGTGCTCCCTGTGGAAAATATATGTTTAGTACCTAGAATTTCACTGGTTTATGCCTGAAATATGAAAACAGGCCTGTTCAGTACCTAAACAGGGACAGAACAGGCCCGGCATCATGTCTGTAGCTATTAGATTCTTCCTGTGATGGCAACTGGTCAAAAACACTCACGTGGCAGTTCTTCAGCATTGACTGTTTTCATGCCTGTAGTGCCTGCAGTACTGCTATATTTTTGTCAAGTACTTTAATGTGCACACTTTCAGTCTCATTATGCATAATTTCAGGCAAACTACAGGCACATTACAGGCATCGGTTTTCAGGTATGCTATAGGCAGCAGGCTAAGAACAGGCAGTATGCAGATACTAGACAGTACCACAGATTCTACCAGGACTGGAAACAGGCTTGTTCAGGGAGGGGTTTTAAATAGAGCATAAACCTTTGTTTACCTTTTTTACTATAACTGGATGTATGGGACTTTGTGTGTAGCCTCACAAATCACAATACAAAATGTTTTATTGTGAGGCAGTTGTCAGAGTTAATGGTTGCCTATCAGATAGATTTAGCCTAAGTAGAGGTACCATGCAGGGTTGCCCTCTCTCACCTCTTCTTTCTGCCTTATCCTTGGAACCCCTGGCAGCTACAATCCGGGACTGTGACCTGATTACAGGGGTGGAGGCGGGGGGAGGAAGTTGAGCACAAAATTGCTTTATATGCCGATAATGCGCTGCTTTTCTTGTCTGACCCCTCCAAACCCCCCCCCCCCCTTCTAGAGGTACTGAATGAGTACCAAGATCTGGCGGGTTATAAAATAAACCAAGGTAAATCTGAAGCTCTCCTACTAAGTGGTGCTCCAACCCAGGGATTCAGGGATAGTTTTTCCCTTAATGTGGGCAAAAAAAACACAATCAGGTTCCTCGGGGTTCAGATATCAGTTGATACCACCTTACTGTTTGCAAATAACTATAAAAAGTTGCTGCATGCAGTCAAACAAGACATAGAGAGCTGGAAAATCCTCTCCTTGTCGACCAATGGCAGAGCTCAGGTGATAAAAATTAACGTTTTATCCCGTTTTTTGTATTCATTCCAAACCCTTCTGGTCATGATCCCTGAAGATTTCTGGAGTGAGCTTACTAGCTCCATTAGAAAATTTGCGTGGAGGGAGGCAGACCAAGACTCTTCCATTGGGACCACACCATCCTCCCATGATTTGTTAAAAAGGGTAGTCAGTGGTGTCACTAGTTCTCCGCTTAATTCTTTTAGAATTCTGGGGTGAATTCCATCAGGCCCCATTGCTTTGTCTACTTTCAGTTTTAGGAGTTCTTTCAGAACCCTTTCTTCAGTGAAAGAACTGAGATTGACTCCCCCCCCCCCATCCAGAGTGCTTCTATTAATTGGATTAGGCACTTTCCCACCTTCCTCTTTTGTGAATACTGAGCAGAAGTATTCATTCTCTGAGTTGGAGAGAGTTCAATTGGAAATTTCTTTCTAGGTACAGTATTTTTTGACTCCCACCTGAACCAAACACTTTGCCACCTCGAATACGGACAGGTGCTGGAGGAAATGTGGAGAATGTGGCATCCACTGGCATGTCTTTTGGGAATGCCCCAAATTAAAACCCTTTTGGCAGCAAATACATGCTGAAATTCAAACCACTCTGGAATTTCCATATCCATGTTCTTTCCAGGTGTTGGTCCTAGGAACCAATGCCCCTCTGGTGAATTCTAGGGGGAAACACAGGCTATTCCATATTTTAAGACTAGTAGCTCTTAAAGGGGCACTGTCAGCTTTACCCCTCCGTTTTTAGTTTTCTGTGCAGTGTGCCTTTTGGCACACACCTAATTAATTAGCACAGCAGAATAAGCCCATGAACTTTGAAATGCAGCACAGATACCTTAAATATAAGTATTTCGCAAAGTTAGTCTTTCCCTTGGGTCGTTCAACACTCAGGTGACACCGGAAGCATAATCCCATTGAGGACACACACCAGGATCGAGCGCAGTCACAAAGCAGCATTTTATGCCAAGCCGACTTTGAGAACATGCTGCCCATATGAACGTGTATGTCACAAATTGCTCCTGCTAATTTAAAATTAAAACCGAGCCCTGCATGGCTCGCAATTTACTTTTTAAAACCGATGCCGAAATCCCATGCATGCTTGGAACACAGATGTGTTGAGATCCCATGCATGCGCAAGAACGTGCCGCCCTTATGCATGTGCGTGATTTCAGCATCAGTTTTAAAAAGTCAGTTGTGAGTCATGCAGGGCTCGGTTTTAATTTCATTTCATTCACAAAAATCCTTTCTTGTTTTCCAGGTGCTTTCTGTGGACTGACGTCATTTGCTTGGTGAATTATCAAGCACATTGTTGCAACAAATTCAGGCACAAGGAATACCTGTAAAGATAAGGAAGAACAGCGGAGTCAGTGATTGAGAAATTAAATTCATTTGTCAATTATGGTGCAGAAACAAGTCACCACACCCTTAAAAAAAATCAAATACTTACCTTTGTGTTGAACAATGTTGTGTATGAGTCAGACAACATGTTTTAAGCACTTAACATGTTTACTGCGTTTGCCAGAAAGGTGAAGTTGTGTCCCCAGACATTAATTGCTTCCCTTCACTTAAATACTGTTGTCGCACACACCTGAGAAGGTGGTGCAAAGCATATGTGAAGCTTGCAAGAGAACATAAACATATTTATCATACTAAGCATGTTTGGGCCTACCACACCACCACCACCACCACCAGCACTTTGCCAGAAATGTGAAGCTGTGTCTCCAGAGAGAAAACACATCCTTTCAGTCAAATACTGTTGCCACACACACCAGAGAAGGTGGTGCAAAGCATATATGAAGCTTGCAAGAGAAACACTATTGCCGCATGGAGAGGATGCTTTGATGCTGCTGCGTGCTGCTGTTGTTCCAACATCAGAGAAACAGCATCTTGCTCTTTGTAGTCCTGGATTCATGACGGCATATCAATCAATCAATCAATCAAAATCTTTATTTATCCAGGCGGGCACCATTGAGAAAGGCTCATTTGCAAGGTGGACCTGGTCATGAATACATCAAAGTACAGTACAGAAGCAGGTATACAAAAAGCAATAATATACAAGGAAGAAAAAGTATATACAGTGTACACAGTACTGTACAAGGTTGAAATAAATAATAAAAAACAGCATTATTTTACAATTAAAGAAGTCAGCAGATGTACAATCAACCATAGGCATACAGGGGTTATAAGCAGAGATCTTTTGAATGAGGCAGCCGGCAACTACACATATAGGGGAAAGAGGCCATGTATGGGGTGGCAGGATAAAGAGGTAAAGAAGAGGAGGGATATATTACCGACGACTGGGGGAAAAATTGGGCTAAAACCATAGAAAGTGACGATGGCTGTCGTGTACTTGTTTATTATGATAATGACGGAGGAGGGGTAGATAACTGGGACACTACTATGGATGGGGTGGGATTTTAGCCAGGCTGGAGTGGACAGGGAAGGGTGGTTGCAGCAGGAAGAGTTAATAGGGAAAGAGTGAGAGCCGGGGTAGAAACATGGTGAGCATCAGGATGGAAAGGGGGAGTTGCGGAATTAGTGGGCTAGCGATGAAGAAAACATTTGCAAGGTGCTGTCATGTAGCGATCATAGAGCGCCTTGAAGATATTCAGGCTAACAGGGCAGCTCAGCTTCAAGTTCCTTTGTAAACCATTCCACAATGTGGGGATAGACATACTGCACAAGTAAGTACCTTTGTTTTCTTTTCATTGTAATGAAGGGGGGTTATTGCTACTGTTCAAAGTCTAATACATTCGTAATTCTCTGTCATTGAGTTTCAGTTATTTGTGCATATGACATTATACTGCTGGACATCTACAACATAGATGCTGTAGTCTGAATCATGCCCAACGTTGGTCAACCATGAAGGTACAGTAAATAATTTTTGTTTGGGGGGGATCGCTTGCTGGGAGTTTATGATGGCACGTAGACATAGTGCACAGGTAAGTACCTTTGTTTTGTTAGGGGAGGAGTGGTTATTGCTGCTGTTCAAAGTCTAATACTGTATATTCATATTTCTCTTTCATTGATTTTCAATTATTTGTGCCGAATGCAGATAGATGACTTCATATTGCTGGACAGCTACAACATAGATTATGTTGTTTGACTCATACACAATATTGTTCAACACAAAGGTAAGTATTTGATTTTTTTTTAGGGTGTGGTGACTTGTTTCTGTACCATAATTGAAAAATTCATTTAATTTCTCAATCACTGACTTTGCTGTTCTTCCTTATCTTTACAGGTATTCCTTGTGCCTGAATTTGTTGCAACGATGTGCTTGATAATTCACCAAGCAAATGACGTCAGTCCACAGAAAGCACCTGGAAAACAAGAAAGGATTTTTGTGAATGAAAGTCGTGGAAAGAAAAGGAAAGAAAGGAAAAGGAAAAGAAAGGAAAGCAAAAGAAAGGAGAGGAAATTAAAGCAAACGAAAAACATTAAATCACAATGATACTTACCGTTACAGTACTACTGCTGGCTGTGCAATTCTGTTTTGGTGTCTGTGTTCTGTAGTACACCCAGCAAAACCTGCATGAAGAAGATATTACAGGAAAAAATTTTAATGCTGCAATAAGTCTCATCAATCATAAACTGATTTTCTGCCTCTAGTAGGCTTATAAAAGTGCTGCAGTGTCTGAAAAACAGAGCAGATGTCTTACCAACAGCAAATGAAGAAAGTCCTTGATGCAGTGTGGTTACACTTGCATGATGATGCTTTGCAGACTTCAGTCAGTGGCTTGATGGAGGAGGAGGAGGAGGACCAAGATGAATCTGTCAAGAGGAGAGTTTTGAGGAGGTACGGGAGGTGATTCTGTTTATCACATTGGTGGCAATGAATCATCAGTCACTAAGGTGGTGGAAGTGATAGCCAAGCCAATGCTGTTTCTTACCTGATGTGATTGTGATGAGGAAGACACAGCTGAAGCAGGCCAGGGAGTACAGAGGTGGTAGAGTAGGTGGTTCTCTTTATCACAATCAGCTGTCTACTACATACCGATACCACTGATGGTGGAAGTGCTGTGCCATGCTGTTTCAGCCTGTGTTGGAGGAGGATCCAAGGCACCTACAGTGCACACAAGAGATAATAGGAGGAGAAGGGTGAGGTGTTGAGATCACTGCTGCACGGATACGGTGTTTCTTGCTGGCTAGAGCGGTGTTCTGTTCAGTAATTTGTAAGTGGCATAGTGCATTGTTTACAGCTGTTCAATTTGATGCAATTAAGAAGCAGCACTAATTAGTAGTTGTCGATGTATATCTCACCACTGAATGTGATACATTATTATTGTTATTAAGTTGACATCCAGGAGTATGTGGCTGTGGATGGGTGGGGACGTGGAGGGAGAAGGAGAAAATAAATAGTAGAGTTCATTATTCTTCCACGTCCTCCATGAAGCATCCCTCACAGTCTTCAGTGCTGGAAGTGTCACCATATGGGATCTCCCTTTCCATCACTGCTCCATCCACTTCAATGTTGTGAGATAACAATGAGGTACGTCCCGGTCTGCCTAAAGCAATTTCCTCCTCATCGTCATCACTGTCAATCGGTGCTGTTACCATGGACATTACTCTTTGTGAGGGTATGTGAGCCTCATTCATTTTGATAAATGTCAGCATGCCTACATTTTTAGGAGATACAGTAGATTTGTGCTCCTGTCACGCACAATGGAACCCGCTGAACTGAACACCTGCTAAACGTTAACACTGGAGGATGGGCAGTTAAGATATTTCAGGGCAACCACTGTTAGTGCTGGCCAGTCATTGACCTTAGTGCCCCAGTATAGTAGTAGCTCATCTCCAATGGTGAGATTCTTTGTATCTGCGAAATATGCATCTACCATGCATTTTGCCAGTCAAAGACGTGCAGCGTGATCACCCTTCTCCTCAGTTTCCTCCATGTCTGTGGCTCCCGCCTGACTGAGGGTGGCCCAAATGAGATTCAGTATAGGTTCCTTTACCTTACATTGCTTTTCTGCAGTTTGACACCCTGGCTCAGATGAAGAGAAGTGGGTGGCAGTAACAGTGGATCACTGTGCAGTACTATCATCTTTCTTTGCCCCCTGTGACCGTAGTAGCAACTGTACACCACTTACCCGCTGAGTGAACAGTTAAGTCTCTGCAACTCATGACACCCATCTTGTAATATGGCTGCCAGCCCACATTTATAATTCCAAACTCCTCAGGCTGCATAATGTATTTTATGTGGGTGTTGGAGTCTAATGTGGACAGCATGTGTTTCATTAATGAGTAAATTGCTCTGTCACCACCTGCCTCCAGTTGTTACTGCACATTCAGCAGTGTCTGCCTCAGCACCCATAGTAGAGAAATGGACTTATTGATGCAAGCAGTGTCCCCACTCACTGCCTGTACTGCATGCTCAAAGGGTCTTAGAATCGAGATGAGCCCATCCATTAGGCACCACCGCTCTGTTGTGAGACACACGGATGTCCCACTGTTGTCACGACTCGCATGAATTAGCAGATGCTCAGCTATAGCCTTGTACTGCTGGTATAGATGCTCCACCATGTACAATGCAGGCAAGGCAAGGCAAGTTTTATTTAAAAGACGCCCATCCTGGAGGCTCTGGGCACCGGGTGACAATGTCAAACTTTAAATGGTGCTGAGCCAGCTTGTTCTTTACCTACAGATCACGGAGATGGTCACATGCTTTTGCTGAATGTGCAAAGTGGGCATAGATGCATCAGGCAAGAGCCAAAACTTATTTTATATCTGGATGGTTAAGGAAAGCCTGCACCACAAGGTTAAGGCAATGTGCCAGGCATGGCACCCTGACAAATCCCCCCATCAGTGATGCATTTCCGCACATTTGAGCCATTATCACTGGCGATGAATCCAGCTTTCAGTGTATGGGGCTGGAGCCACTGATCAATCTCAGTTAGTACGACTTCCAGCATCTTTTCTCCTGTGTGTGACCTGGGGATACTCTTCATGGTCAGTGTTGCATGCTGCCAAACACCAGGCATGTTGCTACCACCAGTTTGTCCTAGTGCAATTCTCGCCTCTCTCCTAATCAGCCGCTACCCCAGGTACCTGTGCCCAGTGTGCTGTAATGCACAGGTAAGAGCTACCAGATGTTTTTCCACTGGTCCACATGACCATGCTCAGATGGACATACTGTGCTGAGGAATGCTGCAGGGCATGATGTGCCATGTCACATACAGTATTGTAGATTTCAGGGATGGCACGCTTTGAAAAGTGTGTACTTGATTGTACCTGCCATTTCAGCAAGGCACAGGCCATGAACTGCCTAAATTCCACATTCTCTACAAAGGAGTATAGCAACAAATCCAGAGCAATCATTTCTGCACATGCTGCATTCAACTTCAGTGCTGTACCATGATTAGGCGGGAATTTTGTTTGCCTATCCAAAATGGAAGGCAGCGTCAGCTGAACTTTTCTTGATACTGCTGCTGTCAGTGATGTACTTGGTGGTGCGCCAAACAGCTTGTTTTGTCATTGAGCCAGTAAGGGGGTGCTCCTTGGCTGGGGACTGCCAATGGTACTAATGACATGTGGTGCTGCACAACATGCCTCAGCGGCTTTTTGGTTTTTCATAACTGGAGTAGCAATCACATTTTGGGTTGGGGTGGTACTCCGGATGCTAGGACCACTACTTTGCCCACTTGCAGAATCCAACTCATCCAGTACAACAACAATATCCTCCTCCTCCTCCTCCTCCTCCTCACCAGCACCTCCATGTCCTTGTAGTGGTGTTGGGTGTATTTTGCTTACATTGCCCTATGATTGGGATGTACCAGAACCACTGGCGCTGGCTGCCTTCTGGTGTTGACGTCACTAAATTGGGTGTCTATTTTTAAGGTGTGTGTGTGTTGCCCATCTGTGCCGAGGTGACTACCCTTCTTACCCTGACTTACTTGGGTTTGACACAGTTGGCAAATTGCCACTGTCTCATCAGATGGGTCCAGTACATAAAAATCCCAAACTAGGGATTTATGAGACCTTGTATTTACTTGGTGCCAAGATGACTGTGATTGTGATAACAAAGGAGAAGATTTGCTCTTTGTTATGTTGTGGGGTGACTGGAACAATGTAGAAGTGGGAGAAACAGTGGTTGGCGTGACCTTCTCTTTGGTGGTTTTAGCAGTTAAGGCAACAGGAAAGACGTACTCTGTAACACCCTGTTTTGCCCTCTTCTTTTCTGGCTCTCATGAGGGATCCATGTCATCTGACACATCATCATCATCCACATCATAGTCTGGAAAAAGCTGGCACTGCTGGCAGTCTCATCAGCCTCAGCAAGTATGTCTGCCTCAGTAGCAAGTGCCACAGGCTCTGTAATTTGCACCTGCTCTTCATGACTGTTGTCCTCATGTTGCTCCACATGTACCACCACCTCACCCTCACGCACTGGACATGGACACACATTATCCGGCTCCACCTTTGAACTACTGTCACCAACAGCACCACTTTCAAATTGCACTTCAGCACAAACCGCCTCCAAGCCCACAGTTGTTTGTTTGTTTGCCGGTGGTGCTGCTGCTTCCTCTCACTGTGTCACTTCATGTTGAGACATCCATCAACATGTCTGCCACAGATTCTGCAGAGAAAAACTTAATGGCAGGAAAGCCAATTCCAGGGCCATATGCTTTGCTACTACTGCTACTGCCTGCCAGAGTCATCTGAATGCTGTCCCTGTGCTCTCACAGACATGTTTCTGGTTCCTGCACCACCATTAGGATTAGTATTAGGAACCACAAATTGGGAAATGTTCTTATTGGCCACACCATGGTCTCTCAATTTGTTGCCCTTTTCTTCCTAGTCATTCTTCAGCACATGCAGGGACACAACAATCATTTGGGTTCAATCGCTGTCTGGAGAACAGTGATTTTTTTTTCCTAACTACAGGTGCACGCAGTCACACAACAATCACTTGGGTTAAATCACTGTCCGGAGAACAGTGATTTTTTTTCCTAAATACAGATGTGCATGCAGGGGCACAACAATCACTTGGGTTAAATTGCTGTCTGGAGAACAGTGCTTTTTCTTCTAAATACAGGTGTTTATACAGGGACACAGCAAACACTCAGGTTAAATCACTGTCTGGAGAACAGTGATCTTTTTCCTAAATACAGGTGTGCATGCAGGGACACAACAATCACTCTGGTTAAATCGCTGTCTGGAGAACAGTGATTTTTTCCCCCTAAATACAGTTGTGCGCGCAGTCACCCAAAAATCACTCGGATTAAATCGCTGTCTGTAGAAAAGTGATCTTTTTTCCTAAATACAGTTGTGCACGCAGTCACACAACACTCACTCAGGTTAAATTGTTTTCTGGAAAACAGTGATTTTTTTCCTAAATACAGATGTGTACGCAGGGAAACAACAATCACTCGAGTTAAATCACTGTCTGGAGAACAGTGATTTTTTTTCCTAAATACAGTTGTGCAAGCAGTCACACAAAAATCACTCGTGTTAAATCTCAGTCAGGAACACAGTGATTTTTTTCTTAAGAAAAGACAGGGCACTTGCCCACTGATTTTGTTCAGAAGAAAACTGTGCCTTCTAAACTGCTCCTACACTTCCCCAGCCCACAGAAGCCACCAAACCACAACTTCTAAAAGAAAATTAAATACTGCAAATAAACAATACAGGACAGAAAAAAGCAACACAAAAAATCACAGTATGTGCAAAGAGCATTTACAGTAACAGTTCTGAAGCAATTGACAAATAAAATGCTCTTTTATACAATATTTTTAGATTTGACTCTAAGCTACAGCACAAACTCTGCTCTCTAAGTCTCTCTCAAACACACTACACTCACAGAATGACAAAACTAGCTTCTCATTGGTTGTTCAGCAACATGTGACCTCATATCCCATGGTTCATTGCAAACTTCGACTCTTATGCAGAACTTCGACGACGAAGTTCAAGCTTCGCGGATCTGAGACATTTCTACCAGTGACTAACAGGAATCGAAGTTTTTGACTTCGCAATCTCGCGAATGCGCCCAAAAACGCTTTGAAGTGGGACTTTGCAGGGTGGAAAACTTCATGGAATAGTCGAAATCCCTGAAATTTTAACTGGAGCGAATTTTACCAACTTCGCACACCTGAAAATAAATCATTTATTTCCACTACAGCTCAAAGAACAATGGATAGTTCTACTCCAGCTCCATAATGTTCAAAGCAGAAGCTTCCTTTATACCTAACATTCTGTCCAGGCCCATAAGTAAACACATGGCACAAAAAACATTATTTTACCATTAGGATTGCACAAATAATGGCATCTTCCGGTGACACTGACCCAGGAATGGCTGCCTCAGCTTGGAGCTCCATCTTCTCCGCAAAATAATCAACCACCATCTGATTGTAAACAATGCGCTCATCAGCAAAGAGCACATCCAGACAGAGGCAAGAGCCAAGGCAACATTGACACCAGCACAGAAGTAGAAAGAGCTGCTAATGGGTGAAAAGAGACAGAGCACATAACGGCATGCCACAGACTCTGGAATGGCAGCCTACGCTGAAGAAGAGTACCGTACATAAGCTTTTGGGGGCTAACTTTTGTTCTTTGGTGCTTCACAAGGCATTTTGTTGTAAAGCACTCAATTTTGGGGCTTGTACACTTAGTATTTAAGGAGGTTTTATTATTTCAGTATTTCATACGGCATTCTGTTTGTGGGGTTTGCTTTAGTGTTTTGCAATACAGAACGCTAGTAAAGTGGAATAAGATTTTTCTAGGTTGTAACACAGGGGGCGCTGTGATCAAATCAGCTCGCAGAGAAAAGGCGCCATTTTAAAACAAAGAAGCACCATTTAAAAAGACCTTTTTGAGTTCGACGGACACAGTAACAAAATCCCATCACCAGGAAGGTTACCACAGCAGAGGGGGCATCCAGAGAACTGGAGGATCTTAGCTCAGTCCCGGAGGAGCCTCACACGCTGCAGGGAAGTATACCTGAGCTAAACTAGCTTTGAATAAAGTGTATTTGGCTTAAACAACTGTGCTTCTGGGGATTATGTTGAAGGGGGGATGTTACACTATTTTAATACATTTGCTAGACTTTTGTGGCATTGTTTGTAGCTGGGGCTCTTACAAACTGCTTCTACTCCAGTTACTGGGTGTTTAAATTGTAGCATTGGGGCAAGTTATATGCTGCTTACCACACATAAGCTTTTGGTGGCTTGTTTTTGTTCTTTGGGACTTGTTATTTGAGAGCACGGGGGTCCTCAGCTGATTGTTTCTGGCATCAGCCAGGTGGTAATCCCACCCACCTTCCACTCAAGTCACCCACTCCTGGCTACTCCTACTTATATAGGGTGTGGGCCCACAGTATAGTACACTGGCCTACTGCCTAACAGGAAATACCTATCCATATTACAGGGAGGAGCCTATTGAAATAGAGGAACCGGGGGAAGGGACAGGCAGAATCAAAGAGGTGGAGCAGGGAGGGGGGTGATGAATAGGGGTGGAGCAGGAAGGGATGGAAGAAGGGTAGTGGGATGCAATGTCTGTGGGGCAGCCATCTTCCTAAGGATAGCATGGAGGGCTGGTGGGTGCTTGGTATGCAGACAGATTGCACAGCTGAAACAGGGGATTGGATGGCTGAGTGGGAACTGTGGAGGGGGGAGGGTGGACTGGGGAGACAACTTGGAGCCACGGGCTTGGAAATGAGTTTACTCAGATGGCCTAGCCAACATGCTGAAGACACTGAACAGGAGGGGACTAAACAAGACAAAACCACCATAAAGGCAGATACAAAAGGAAGCTGTGGCAGGGAACTGGATGGTGGTTGGAAATAAGAAGAAAACAGAGACACACAGTCAGGGAAAGAAGGAAAATTAGCTAATGGGGAGAAGAGATGGCTCAGGGCATGACCAGGGAGGGGGGTAATAGATTCTCAGTGCTGGCAAACCTAAATTACCAGAAGCGGGAAGCTCAGAGATGGAGTGGGGGGAATGCAGTGGAACTAGCAGTCCAAAGGAAGGAGGCAACAGGAAGGGGAAGAACAATACTAGGGGTTGGTATGAGGGACAGGACAAGAAAGGATGGGGAGCAGGCAAAGGGGGAGGAGAAGTGAAGATGATTCTGACATGGGGAAGAGGGGTGGGTAGACAGGAGGGCAATGGGCTGAGGGGGGATGTGGTTAAGTCAACTAGTGGGGATGGAGGGATGGGAGACAGGGGTGGGAGAGAGGTGAAGAATGGAATGAGGAGAGTACTACAAAATGGGGATATGGATAGCAAGGATGGGAGGGGGAAGCAGCTGGGTTAGTGGGAAGCATAAGGGGGAACCATGAAGGAGAAGCAAGGGTCATAGTTTTGGGGGACTCTATTCTTAGGGGTGTGAGATGTGGAGGTAAGAACACCAGAAAGGGATGCATATGGGTGGAGTGCATGCCAGGCATGACAGCAGGAAAGGTAAAACAGTTTTTTCTAAAGTGTGTGGAGAAGGAAAGGGAGAAACCGCACATAGTGATACAACTGTGCACAAATGACCCGGCAGGGGACACAGCTGGGGCGTCCCTTTCCTTCTCAAAACACTTCAGAAGAAACTGTTTTATCTGTCCTGCTGTCATGCCTGGCATGCACTCCACCCATATGTATTCCTTTCTGGAATTCTTACCTTCACATCTCACACCCCTAAGAACAGAAAGAATAGAGAGGTGGGTAAACTATGTGGGGAGCTAGGGAAATCTGTTGCTTTCTTGGAAGTTCTCCCAGTACCCAGGGCCAACACTGCCAGGAAGCAGCAGATTGAGGAGTTCAACACATAGATAGGGGCATGATGTCAGTCCAGGGGGTATGGGTTGGTGGGAGACTGGGGCACTACATGGGAGAACAAGAACATGTATGCCCTTGACAGGCTATACTTGAGTAGAGAAGGCACAGGCACCCTGAAGCAGAAGCTGGGGGAGTATATAGCTACCAAGGTTCCATTAAACTAAGGGGGGAGCAGAAGGTTGGATGACATGGTAAATCTCCACGACAGGGAGGCCAATAGACCTCCCCCCCCAAAATAAGCAGGAAAGGGAAAATGGGGAACTCAAACTCAAGAAAGGGGAACAGTAGGAGTGGGCTAGAGAGGGAAGGGAGAAGGGAGGGGAACAAATTGGACGGTGGTCTCCTTGAATGCAAGGAGCCTGGGAAACAAGGTTGCAGAGTTACAGACAATGTTGGTAGAAGGAGAAGTGGGAATAGCTGCAATAAATGAAGCGTGGGTCACCCAGTACCATGAGTGGGACCTAGTGATCCCAGGGTACAAATTCTACTGTAAGAATAGGGGGTGGGTGAAAGGTGTGTTTGGGGGCAGTATATGCGAAGGAAGCAGTAATGCGCAGCAGAGATGGGGGGAGGAGGGCAGAACGGAGGCCTTATGGTTACAGATACAAGACCCAAAGGAAAGGAAGGTGAGGCTTGGGGTGGTGTACAGGCCACCTGCCCAAAGCAAAGAAATTGATAGGAAATTGGGGGAACAGATAAGAAGGACCTGTGCAAAAGGTCACACCATGATAATGGGGGACTTTAATCTGCCGGGAGTGAAGTGGACTACCACTGCTACCTCAAACAGCAGGGAACAGGTCCTCCTGGAAGCTTTCCAGGACAGCTTCTTGGTACAGTTGGTAGTGGAACCGACCAGGGAAGGAAACATACTGGACCTTGTGGGGGTTAAATATGGGGGATTCCCTGGCAAGGAGTCATCACAATACAGTGTGGTTCTCACTTGGCATTGGTAAGGAGACAGCCAGTACAAGGACTAAGGTGATAGATTTCAGGGGGTCAGACTTTGAAAGAATGGGGGGCATACTGGAAGGGCACATTGCCAGAATTCAACCATACATGGATGCAAATCTGAAATGGGGGATCATCAAAGCTGGGTTAGCAGAGGCAACAAACTCATGTTCAAAGCTCCAAAGCAAGAAGGCCAGGACAAGGAAGCCAAGCTGGCTAAGCAGAGAGGTGTTTGGAAAAGTTAAGGACAGAAGGACCACCTTCAGGAAATACATGAAATCTAAAAGGGAGGAGGATAGGGAGGAGCAAAGGAAGAAATCAAAGGAGGTGAGCAGATTGGTAAGGGCAGACAAGTCGGCAAGAGAACTTAGACTTGCTCAAGGGATAGGAGAGGGGCAGAAGGATTTCTTCAGGTACATAAGAGAGAAAATAACCTGTAAGGATCAAATTGTTAAGATCAAGGTGGATGAGGGGTGGGAGGAGAACAGGGTGGAACAGGAAGAAGTGCTCAGTGACTACTTCTGTTCTGTATTTGCCAAGAAGAAGCAAGGGCCATTGCCACAGGGGAAGGGAGCAGTGGGATCTGGGGGGGACTTACAGAGGAAGATATCCCAGAGAGCAGAGTGCTAGAAGGTGTTAGAGCCCGGAGGGTGGACAAGACACCAGGACTGGATGGCATCCACCCCAGGGTGCTGAGGGAGATGGCAGAAATCCTGGCAAGGCCACTGACAGACTTGTTTAACATCTCCCTGACAACCGGTTGCATGCCCCTGGGCTGTTGGATGGCATATGTGGTGCCCATCCATAACGGTGTGCCCAAGGATGAGGCAGGGAACTATAGGCCAGTCAGCCTCACCTCCATCATGGGGAAGCTGATGGAGACTATCCTCAAGGACAGGCTAGTAGCCTTGCTGGAAGAGAATGGACTTCAGGACAGCAGACAACATGGGCTTGTCTCAGGCAGATCCTGCCAGACAAACCTGGCTGACTTCTTTGACTGGGTAACAAGGGCAATAGACAGGGGCCAGGTGGTGGATATCCTGTACTTAGACTTCAGCAAGGCCTTCAATTCGGTGCTGCATGGGAGTCTGGTTAGCAAACTGGGTCACATGGGGGGACGTGGCCTGGCTGGCAAACATGGCAGAGTACTAAATGAGAGCTCCGTGAGGATCCATCAGAATTTTTATACATCCTATTGAAATCAAAAACCAGAATATTGAGAACAGGCTGATTTTATCTCACTCATGTCAGGTCCAGCTAAATCAGGGATAAAACAATCAAAACTATGGTTTTCTGCATCAAATGAAAAGGGTAAAGGCTGAGGCCCGGGCGGGTCTGTGAAACATTCCGCACCCCTCGCGGAGCAGATTTCTGAAAGTGCACAGCTAAATATGGCTCAGGGAGAAAGCGATTATATCACACTGGAACGCTTCATAAAAAATTTGAAGTGCGACCTGGGGACCAAAATGCAGGCTGGCTTTGATAACTTAACTTCTCAAATACAACACCTACAACAAAACGGTGAACTCTGTGTCCGATACAGTAGACGCTCACGAGGGCAGAATTACAGAATTGGAGACCCGCATTAGCAATCAGGAAGACTATGCTTCATCCACAACATCCTATCTACGAAAGGCACTAAAAGAAATAGCAGACCTTAAAGACCAGATTAATGACCATGAAAACTGGGAAAGGAGAAATAACGTTCGAATTACAGGTCCACCAGAGGGCACAGAAGACAAGGATTGCAGTGTTTCCATGAGAAAATGGCTTAAACAGGTTCTCCCCTTACCTGAAGATTGCAGTCTTGAAATACAGAGAGCACATCATTCACCGGGGGCTAAACCACAGCCAGATCAACGGCCACGACACCTCCTAATCAAATTCCTGAGATATCAAGATAGGCAGAGGGTCCTGGAAGCGGCCAGAAAAGCGGGCCCGATTATGGTGAATCAATTGAGAGTCAGCATCTTCCCCGATTTTTCAAGAAGTATTCAAACGAGGAGACAGGCCTTTGGGGAAGTGAAAAAGTAACTACATAGTCTGAAATGCCCATTCCCGTTGGTGTACCCTGCCCGGTTAATTGTGAGACCTCCGGGTGCAAAACAGAAAGCATTCAGCGACCCCGAGGCTGTCACATCATTTCTTGAGGAGTGGGAACGCAGAAATCAAAAGAACAACGCAGATGGAGACAATAGCTGAACTGCCATGCTAAATTAAGGAGATGAGTGGTTCACTTTTGTTTGATCACCAAAGCAGAAGCCGAGCGTTTAAGGGGTGAATTGAGTATTTGGGGGAAAGAGATATCAAAACCCAAAACACTGGGAGGTGGCCTATAAGAGCGGGTGACAAACTCTGTTATATCCCCTACTCTCACCACCGAGGTAACGCTAGCTTGCACTTAGAAACATAGAAACACAGAATTTGATGGCAGATAAGGACCGCTTGGCCCACCCAGTCTGCCCATTTCCCTACCTAATGGATAAACTGCAGATCCTAGATAACCAGCAGCCTACTTCTTTCTACCCCCACCTCCTAGAATTGCCTTATGGCTGTCCCATGCATGCTTGAATTCAACCACTGTTTTTGACTCCACAACCTCCTCCGGAAGGCTGTTCCATGCATCCACAACCCTCTCTGTGAAAAAATACTTCCTTACATTACCTCTGAGCCGCCCCATCTTCAAATTGTGCCCCCTTGTTCTTGCACACCTCTTTTTTTGAAAGATGCTACCCTCTTGGACTTTGTTGATTCCCTTGAGGTATTTGAAAGTTTCTATCATGTTCCCCTCTCCTCCTTTCCTCGAGGCTATACATATTAGCTCCTTTAGTCTCTCTTCACATGTCTTCCGTGCAGACCCTGCACCATTTGGATGCCCTCCTCTGGACAGCTTCCATCTTGTCTATGTCCTTGCGGAGACTGGGTCTCCAGAACTGCACACAGTACTCAGATGGGGTCTCACCAGCTGTCTGTACAGAGGGATAACAACTTCTTGCTTTCTACTGGTGATGCCTCTCCCTATGCATGTGTATCCTCCCAACCCTCCTTACTGCCCTCTCACATTGCTTGCCCACCTTTAAGTTATCTGATATGACTACCCCAGGTCCCTTTCCATTGTTGTTGTTGTTAGTATCTCACCCCATTGTGTACTCTTCCCCTGGGTTTTTGTTTCCCAGGTGCATTACCTTGCACTTCTTAGCATTAAATCTAAGCTGCCATACATTTGACCATTCCTCTAACCTTGCCAAGTCCCTTCTCATCCTTTCCACCCCACCTTGTGCATCAACTCTGTTGCAGATCTTTGTGTCATCTGCAAAGAGACATACTTTTCCTTCCAGTCCCTCTGCAATGTCGCTTATAAAGACATTGAAGAGGACCGGTCCTAATACTGAACCCTGCGGCACCCCACTAGTAACCCCCCTTTCTTCAGAGTGGACTCCATTTATTATTACCCTCTGTGTCCTATTCTCCAGCCAATTCTTTACCCAGGCTATCATCTTGGGACCCACTCCCAGGCTGGCTAACTTGTATATTAATCTTTTGTGTGGGACTGAGTCAAATGCCTTGCTAAAGTCTAGGTAGGCCATGTCCACAGCCCCTCCCTGATCTACTACTTTGGTCACCCAGTCAAAGAAATTTATTAGATTCGTCTGACATAAACTTCCTGCTGTGAATCCATGCTGCCTTGGGTCCTGTGCCCCTCTGGCCTCTAGGTACTCGACAATTCTTTCCTTCAGAAGTGATTCCATCATTTTCCCTATCACTGAGATTAAACTAACTGGTCTGTAGTTTCCCGCTTCTGCCCTGCTCACACTTTTGTGTAGGGGAATCACATCTGCCCTCCTCCAGTCCTCAGGTACCACCCCATCCTCCCATGATTTGCTAAAGAGGGTAGTCAGTGGTGTCACTAGTTCTACCCTTAGTTCTTTTAGAATTCTGGGATGAATCCCATCAGGCCCCATTGCTTTGTCCACCTTCAGTTTTAAGAGTTCTTTCAGAACTGTAAATGGGCTGGTATCAACTTCTGTATCCAGAGTGTTTCTAATGCTTGTTTTAGGTACCTCCCCCTCTTCATTTGTAAATACTGAGCAAAAATATTTGTTTAGTATCTCTGCCTTTTCACAGTCACCCTCTGCCCACCCCCCTTCCCTTTATTAAGCCTCACTATCCCTCCCTTAGTCTTCCTTCGCTCCCTGATGTACCTAAAAAAGGTTTTATCCCCCTTCTTAACTGAGTTGGCTATATTTTCCTCAGTTTGGGCCTTTGCTGTTCTGACTGCCTTCCCAGCTTCCTTTTGCTTTAGCTGATACAATTCTCTGTCCTGCTCCTTCTGTGATTCCTTGTACTTTCTGGATGCTTTCTTTTTCTCTTGAACCTTTTCTGCCACCTCCTTTGAGAACCATAGTGGTTTCTTACATTGTTTTGTTTTGTTTATTTGCTTCACACAAAGGCTTGTTACCTCTGTGATGGCAGTTTTTATTATTCCCCATTGTTCTTCCACCCCTCCTTCCTGCCCATTTGCTAGTGCATTCCTTAGGCACTCACCCATTTTGGCAAAGTCAGCCCTCCTGAAGTCCAGTACTTTTGCCTTTGTATGGCTTGACTCTATTGCTGTGTTTATTGTGAACCATACTGTTCGATGGTCGCTAATTCCCAGACGGGTACCCACTTCTACATCTGTGATACTCTCCATCTCCATTTGAGAGGACCAGGTCTAAGACTGCTCCCTCTCGAGTGGGTTCCAATACTAGTTGTCTAAGGCATGCCCCTGTAGGGCATCTAGAATAACCCCACTTTTAGAAGTGGCTGCTGCAACTGCACTCCAGTTAACATCTGGCATATTCAGATCACCCATCAGCAATATCTCCCCTTTATCTGCCATTTTAAGTATACTTTCTATCATTTCCTTGTCCATTTCCTCCCTGAGGGGGGTCCTGTATAATCCTCAGCGGATTGTGCCATGCCTGCCTCCAAATTGACCCACAGTGCTTCTTCTTCTCTCCTCCCTGTTTACCCTTTGTTCTGTTGCTTTGATTCCTCTCATGTGTCTTCTTCCCTTTCCTCCCTGTCCCTCCTGTAGATAGTGTATCCTGGTATGTTTACATCCCAGTCATGGTTCTGTGTGTACCATGTTTCTGTGACTGCCACGATATCCAGATATTCCTCTCTATCAAGGCCACTAATTCAGGAAGCTTGTCACCCAGACTACGGGCATTGATACTCATTGCTCTCCATTTTTTGATGGCTTTACCTTCTGTAGCAACATCCCCCACTGACCTTTCTACCTTGGTCTTTTTCTCATTTAGTACCCTGTTTTGTAGGGTGAGGCTAGGATTTTCCTGCTGCTTATCAGTGCCTCCCCCCTTGACTAGTTTAAAAGCTTGCCAATGAAGCATTTAAACTGATTGCCCAAAAGACTTGTTCCCTTCCTGGACAGATGCAGACCATCCTGCCAGTATAGGCTGGTGTCCCTCAGGTGGAACCCCAGTCCCCAATGAAGCCAAACCCCTGTGCTCCACACCATTTTTTCAACCATTCGTTAAACTGCATGGTGCAAAGTACCCTCGCCTCACCCATGCCACTGACAGGCAGCACCTCTGAGAAGGATACTGTATGTGCTACTTGTCTTAATCTCATGATGAGCCAAGTCATTTGTCCTTAGGTGGACAATGACATCCAGCTCAGACTCCCGTGCAACTGTTCTCGTGATCCTAAGGATGTGCTTCCTGTCCCTCCAAGTCATGGCACCAGGCAGACACCTTGCTTCAGTTTTCCCTGCTCTCCCCAGTTCTATCACCCTAATAACTGAGTCCCCTACCAGGAGCTGCTTCCTTTCCCTGTGGTGCCCTCTGTCTCCTGCCTGAGGGCCACCCTTGTGACAGTTGTCTGCACCCTCCTTAGTCTCCTCTGTGGGTGCATCCATAGGGGAACTATGCTCCCCCAGAATGGTGTATGGATTGTGGAGTGGAACAACTGACTGGGTGTACCTCTGTTCCACCACCCTTACCCTCCCTGAGCCCACTGTGGTCCAACTGCTGTGCTTTCTTCACAACTTCTAAGGTAGCGGTGGTGGCTCTGGTGCTCCCTGGATGGGGGAAGTTCCCTTGCTACTGTCCAGTACGGCCTGAAGATGGGCAACTTCCTCCCTCAGGGCAGATAGTTGTCTACAAACAGGGCAACATCTCAGCCTCCAGAAAGACTCCTGGAAGACTGCTGTCCCACAGCCATTACATTGTACTACTCCCCACATAACTGTCTACCTTGTTTAGTTGTTTTTTTTGTTGTGTGTGATTGGTGTGTTATATAGAAATATATGTATTTATATAATGTGTATGCTTATATTGTCAGTGCAGTGTGCTAGAGAGGATATGACAGTGATATGCACCTTGCCTTTTGAGGAAATGATGTCAGAACCCCAGGTATAAAATGAACTATTTCCAGGGGTGGGTGGGGTGAGGGTGGGAAGGGTTTGGGCCTAAACTGTGCCTCACAAAACAATCAGCTAAAAGCTCTGACCTACCACTGTGATGAGTTCCTTCCTGTCAGCAAGATGCCATACATGACAATTTGACAGAGAAAATACCCTGCTAATCAAACAAAGAAAAATCCAAACATCCAAGTCAGACACAGGTAAACCTCCCCAGCCCCAAAACAGCCTGGTGACTTGTGCTCTGAAAGCAGTCAGTCCCAAAACACATCAGCTGTGCAGAAGGGCAGACACAGAAAACAGTATTCAGCCTCTGTGGGTTTAAACTCTTCCTGCACTGAAAATCTTAACAATTGTAACAAAAGTAAAGCAAGCTCCACCTCCCTCTGTTGATTGAAAGACTGCCTTTTCTGATAATTCTAAGTTCCTTATTTCACCCTTCAGTTAGAAGTATCCTCCACCTGAAGAATATTAACTTTCCTAAGGAATCTGCTTCAAACCAACGACAATTGTAAATTGTAAGGTTCACCTCCCTCTGTTGTGAGCACAACTTGCTTTCTTGCAAATCTTAAGTCCAGTGTTGCAGCTTCCAGTCAGAGGTAGCTTCACCTGAAGACTATTAGGTTATCTGATGAGCCTGCTAAATTTAGTACTTTTATCAAGGTCTGTAAGATTCTTCCAGAGCTATTGGCTGTTAAGTAGCTGTGATGTAAGCACTTCCTGACACAGTCTGGCCTGGCCTTTTAAGGCACACAGAGATAAACAAAAGAAAAACCAGTTTCCACCCCCTAGGCACTGTCTGGGTCCAATACACAGCCTGTAACCTGCTCTCAATTCAGGGATTATGACAAATTCTTAGCCCAGTGAATACTCACAGTATTACAAATATTGCAATGCAAACAGTCAATCACTAACTCCAAAAGTCAGCTGTGCAGAAGGGCAGAAACACAGAAAACAGTAAAATCTCAACAATTGTAACAAAAGTAAAGCAAGCTCCACCTCCCTCTGAAAATTCTAAGTTCCTTATTTCACCCTTCAGTTAGAAGTATCCTCCACCTGAAGAATATTAACTTTCCTAAGGAATCTGCTTCAAACCAAAGACAATTGTAAATTGTAAGGTTCACCTCCCTCTGTTGTGAGCACAACTTGCTTTCTTGCAAATCTTAAGTCCAGTGTTGCAGCTTCCAGCCAGAGGTAGCTTCACCTGAAGACTATTAGTTGCTGAGGCTTAATCTGAAAAATGTAGGCCTTTGGCCTATTGCTGAGGGTAACATGCAACAGAGACTTAGAAGCTCCTAAAGACTTTAATTTGTTTCTTACTTTTTCCTTTTCCTTCCCGAGGCTCTATTTCTTTCAAGAGTGGACATCTGGACTAAAATATTGTAAACACTATATTAATCTTTTATGATTTAAGACAAGTACCCATTTAGCTGGGGCACTCTTTAAAGTGGAGCAACTAAAGACATTAAGTCTTCACTATTGAATATAATTACTCAATTTCATTTGCAATTCAAATGTTGGGCGTTTAAGGGGAGAAGTGGGTATTTAGGAGAAGGAGCTACCAGATCCCGAAACACCAGGAGGGGGTCTACAAGGGCAGGTGAGGAGCTCTGTCATATCCCCTACTCCCCCTCTGAAGTAACGCTGACACGCATTACCGAGGCTCACTTGGCAAAATGAAGGCCCGAGGCATGCTGCTGAGGGGAACGAGCAGCAGAGACTTAGGCGTTCCTGTAGAGTTCAATTCGCCTCCTACTTTGTCATTCTCTTTTTCTTTTTATATCATTATCGAGAGTGAGCATAGGATTTAGGACAAATACTAAATCAGATAGAGCATTTTTTTATAGTGGAGCAATTAAAGAGATAAAAGTCTTCAGCAATGTATTTAGTTAGATGAGTGTTTACTCTAACAGGCTTGTTTAGTTATATTTGTTAGATTTACTTAACAGAATTAGGGAACATATAAAATGTTAAAGGGTATAATCCTGAAACAAGATGTTACTATTGTTGACCTTTCGCTATCTGGTTTATAGGATGGTAATAGAAAGTTTTTTTTGGGGGGGGTGAATGGACTGAGCCCTATAAATTTAAGGGTGGGCTGAATGGGGAAAGCAGGTTCCTCTGGAGCTAAATACCTTGTTTTTGGGAAAAAATTCTTAAGGCAAAGCTGTTAACACATTTCAAGAGCCCCTGTGGTTCTCACCATGCAGGGTGGGTCTCTTCCAGGGGTACTGAAGGAAGAAGCTGCATTGCCCCAGAAGGAACCCAGGAAAAGTAATGCTATAATTATTTATGTTACCCCGCTTCTCTCGATCTTCCTCCCCATAAAACAAAGGATAGGGGGATGTGACTAATAATTAGGAGGTACAAATTCCTTTGTGTATGAGATGGATCCTCAGCCCTCTCACGAAAAACAGTGGGAGAAAACAGTTTACTCTATGGGGATACTAGCTTACTCCTCTTGGAGTAGACGACTAAGAAGGGGTTTGGGTGGTGGGGGAAGAGGTGGCGGGGGAGGCAAAAAGTAGGGGGGCTTGGGGTATCAGAGGGAGAAAATATTCAAAAAACAGGATGCACAAGAGAACTCACATTTCTAATAATAGTGGTAATCAAGATACAAGTCAGGAAGAGCCAGTTAGGATATGTTAGAGTTTGATAATGGCTGATTTAAAGTGTGTAACCTGGAATGTCAATGGTTTACATACAGTTGTAAAAAGAAAGAAGGTAGGGACCCAGTTGAAAAAACAGAATTGTGATACAGCCCTGCTCCAAGAAATTCAATGTACACGGGAGGAGGTTTCGGCAATGGCTGGGTCCTGGGGGGGGGCATTATTGGCGGCCCCCTTCACATCAAGAGCGAGGGGGATTACGATCTAGATTCGACCAGGGATCCCTCATCGAATGATATCCCAGAAGGCTGATCCCCAGGGCAGATTCTTGATAACTGAGATCGAGGTGGGAGGGCGGGAAATAACCTTGGCCTCAATTTATGGACCAAATTACGACTCGCCGGACTTTTTTGCCCATTTACAGATAACTTTAGCTCCTTACAAAAATAATTTGATTATTGGAGGGAACTTCAATATTTATTTGAACCCTAGCCTTGATCATTCCCGCAGTAAAACTAACCCAGTACCCCGGGGGGTGGCGGCTTTTACAGGTCTGGTAAAGGAAAGAGCCCTGGTGGAAGTTTAGAGACATCTGCACCCAGAGGAAAAAGAATACTCATTTTATTCTCATGCCCACCAGGTTTACTCGCATCTAGATTATTTGTTTGTGTCCCCCTCCCTGATGGGACCGGATATGGAGGCGAATTACGGCCCCATGATAGTATCGGAGCATGCTCCATTGAGAGTGACTATTCCCCTCGGCCGTAAGGAACCTGTCAATTCCCAGTGGAGACTAGACCCTACCTTACTTCAGGATTCCAAATATTTAGACTTTATAAAGGCTAAAATTATGGAATTCATTTCTAATAATCATACTCAGGAAGTCCATATTAAGTACGTCTGGGATGTCTTAAAAGCATATACTGTATTAGAGGGGAGACTCTTTCATTCTCTGCACATAGAAGAAGAGCTGAAAAGGACAGGGTAAATAATCTTGAATCCCATATCTTAAAGACAGAGAGAGAAAATATGAGACATTTAACAGGGGAAAATGTTAGGCTTTTAAAGATTTTGAAGGGATGCCATAGTCAAATACATAATAAAACTAAAGAGAGAGATCTCCTACTCAATAACTCCCGTACGCATTTTGAAGGAGATTATGTGGGAAAATGGCTGGCTAGTCTAGTGAAGAAAAAAAAGGTGGAACGTTTCATCTTGACTATGAACACACCATCGGGCGGTTCCACATATAACCAAGCTGAAATTAACCATCTATTTGAGAATTTTTATACCTCTCTCTATACCTCTCAGTTCCCGAGGGATGCTGACCCCTGACCATTTTGGATCCGTTAACACTTCCCACATTAGCTCCTGAACAGAGGGAGGTTATAAACAAGCCTATTATCGGGGAAGAAATTAAAAGGGCCATTAAGCAGATGCGCCGAGAGAAAGCTCCAGGTCCAGATGGCATTCCAGTAGACATTTACAGGGCCACATGGGAATCCCTAGGAACACTGCTGGAGGAAATAGTAGAGGTGACTCTAAAGAAGGGAGCCCTCCCCAATTCTATGTTCGAAGCCACGATAGTAGTGCTCCCCAAGCCAGGGAAAGACCTGAAGTTATGTGGTTCTTATAGACCGCTATCTCAGCTCAATTTGGATTATAAAATTGTGGCCAAAATATTGGCTGGGAGACTGGACCCGCTACTGCCCACTTTGGTTCATAAGGATCAGGGGGGGTTTGTAAAAGGCCGTCAAGCAAAGCACAATCTGAGAAGGGCCATGAATATCATACATAAATGGTCTGGTGGGAAAGATAGAATGAGAGGACTTCTTGCCCTCGATGCCGAGAGGCATTCGATCGGGTGGAGTGGCCATATATGTTTGCGGTCCTCGAGAAATTTGGCTTAGGAGACACTTTTGTGAACTGGTTGAGAGCCCTGTATAGCACCCCAAAGGTGCAGATCCTGACTAATAACACCCTGTCTGCTCCCTTTCCACTTACAAGAGGTACTCACCAGGGCTGCCCTCTTTCCCCTCTCTTATACGTATTGTGTATTGAAACCCTTGCATCCCATATTAGAGCTAACCCTAATATAGGGGGTTTGAGAGAAGGAGGGATGGAACATGTAATCTCGCTCTTTGCGGATGATGTCCTGCTGTTTCTGGATGACCCGGACAAAGCATTACCAGAACTAAATAAATGTTTTGAACTGTACAGACCTCTTTCAAGTCATAAGATAAACTGGTGAAAAAGCGAATGGCTACCTCTCGGTAAAATCAAAAGGGCTGTTGACATAGCTGGGGTAGAGATCCAACCGTCTGGTTCGGTAAAATATCTAGGGGTTTCCCTCCCAAACAGATTATCCCAGACTATTAAATTAAATTACCCTCCCCTGATCAAAAAGATTAAAGAAGCTTGTTTTAGATGGAGATCCCTCCCACTATCATTAATAGGAAAGGTTAATCTTATAAAAATGTCCATTTTGCCTCAGATATTACATTTATTCCAAACCATTCCCCTCTCTCTACCTGTTAAATATATTAAATCAATCGAAGGGGCCATAACACAATTATTATGGCAGGGAAAATGACCGCGCATTAAATAGCAAGCCCTTTGGTGTAAAACAACGGAAGGAGGACTGGGGTTGCCAAATATAAAATTTTACTACCTTTCAGCTCAATGGGCTCATATCCCCAACCTGCTAAAAAATGGATCTGGAGGACACCCTCAATGGACTAATTTAGAAGATGGAGGAAGGCCTCCTATATACTATTCATTGTTAGTAGATTCATCATTAAGGAAAGAGGAAGTGAAGGTTCACAACCCATGTACCAGAAATCTATTGAAAGTCTGGAAGTCAGCACACCATATACTTGGGGAACAAAAAGGTATATCACCTGATATTACCCTATTACCCTAAAGGCATTATTGTCCAGGGGAAAACAGGACTCAAAAGTTTCCAGATAGCACATAAATACTTGAGCTGAGAAAGGCCTGATTAGGGTCCAACAAGGCCTGCAGAAAAGGCAGGTCATTCCTTTTCAGGAGCTGAGGGCTTCCTATGGACTCCCTACCTCCCATTACTTTACATATTTAAAAGTGAGAACGACAATGGACTGATTAATAGTGGAGAGGAAGAGCTTGGCAGAGATGCACTATTCATCTCTTGAAGAGATTTTTAGGAAGTTCTCCAATATAGAGACATTTAAGCCCCTGAGAGCTTGTTATTGATTACTCATGGGCTCCCAAGAGAGTCCCTTACAAGTAATTAAGAGTCAATGGGAGACAGACACCTATCCTGAAAGTATGACAGGAGTTGATTGGGCCCTTATACAAAAAAATATTCTAGGCTGCTCTGTGAACAACAAACTCTGGTCCCTCCAGTACAGTGTTATGATGAGAGCCTATTTCACACCAGAAAGAGCGTATAAAATAAATCCTGAAAATTCACAGTTTTGCCCCAGATGTAATGTTCAGGTGGGTACTTTTTTCCACATTGTATGGGATTTTCCTGAGATTCACCCATTCTGGTCGGGTATCATAGAAATTTTAGCTAAAACAATGCAAACACATATTAGAGTGGACCTACTTGAGATCCTCTTGGGACTGCCGGGAATGCGAGGGTGATATATCAATGATGGTAATAGACTGAAAAGATTGTGGGTAGCGGTTGGTTTGAGAGCAGTGGCATTGCATTGGAAAAACCCAAAGGCCCCTTCAGTGGCAATGTGGCTATCCGATTTGCTTCATACAATGAAACTTGAACATACACAATACATAGCTTTGGGCCATAAGGAAAAATATGAAGAAATATGGGCTCCACTAGAAAAAGCTATGGCAACCAATTGGTTCCCAGCATTTTAAATAGTACTGGGAGATGTGAAAATGGAATAGATTTTGGTGTGTAACTTGACATTCCAGGAGCATAGAAAGATGGATATGTAATATAACACGGTAAAGAAGATGAGCTTAAAGAATATGAGAAAGCTGGTATCTATAATGACTGTAATATATAGTAAATATAGAATCAAATGAGATCATTGATGTATTTTAACGATATATGTATTAAGAAATGTATGTGGATGTCTCTGTGTGTCTGGAGAATTAAATAAAGTTAAATAAAAAAACTGGGTCACATGAGGGTAGGAGGGAGGATGGAGGAGTGAGTCAGAAACTGGCTCCGGGATAGGCAGCAGAGGGTGGTGATAAGGGGGGAACTCTCATCTCCAAAAGCTATAACAAGCGGGGTTCCACAGGGCTCAGTGCTGGATCCAGTGCTGTTTTGTATCTTTATTGCTGACATCACAGATGGGGGGTCAGCAATAAGATAAGCTTATTTGCAGATGACACAAAGATTGGTGCAGTGGTGGACAGCACAGAGGGATGTCTAGGGCTGCAGGAGGACCTGGATAAATTCGAGTGCTGGTCAGAAACTTGGCAGATTGGTATCAACATGAAAAAGTGCAAAGTTATGCACACGGGAGTAGAAACCAAAAGTTCAGCTACATGCTGGGGGGGGGGGGGCAGTTATCCACTACACAAGAGGAGAAAAATCTTGGGGTGATAATCACGAGGCAAATGAACCATGCAGCACAGTGCAGGAGAGCAGCAGCCAAGACTAACAAGATGCTGGCGTGTATTGCCAGGGGAATCACCTCATGGAGGAGGGAGGTCATTCTACCTTTGTGCAGGTCACTGGTCAGACCGAACCTGGAGTACTACATGCAGTTCTGGCAGCCATACCTAAAGAAATATGTAAAGTTACTGGAGGGGGTCCAGCACAGAACCACCAGGATGATCACGGGAATGGAGGACAGACTGAGGGAGCTCAACATGTACTCCCTGGAGGATAGGAGGGATGGAGGGGATATGATCGAAATGTTCAAATATATGAGGGACACAAACAAGGTTAGTACAGAGTGTATTATCAGATTGAAGGGTGGGAGAAACAATACAGGGCAAAGTCAGCAATTGGAGGGGAGGTTCACGAGGGAGATGAGAAGACACTACTTCATGGAAAAGGTGGTGGATGGGTGGAACGCACTACTGGAGGAGGTGGTAATGTCATACATACATATGAACATAAATTGCCAGCAGAAACAGGCCTCATGGTCTATTGAGTCTGCTCAGGTGTGCAGCTAGCCCCTCATCATGCAGCTGCCCCTCCCACCCCCCTTCCCAGAATCCCTTCCCCTTCCCCTGTCCCAACCCCTCTTGAAACTGCCCACTGTGTTACAGGACACTACCTCGTCTGGTAAGGTGTTCCATTTGTCCACCACTCTTTCCGTGAAAAAATGCCTGCTCATCTCCCTCTTGAATAATCCCCCCTCCAATCTCAATACGTGCCCTCTCGTGTCCCTCCCCCTTCTCATCTGAAAAATCCCTTCTGTGTTGCTCTTGTTTATTCCCTTCAGATACTTAAAGGTCTCGATCAGATCCCATTATCCCTCCTCTCCTCCAGTGAATACATATTCAACTCTCCCAGCCTGTCCTCGTAGGGCTTGTTCTCCAATCCCTAGATCATCTTTGTGGCTCTTCACTCCCCCCAACAATATGATGTCCTTCTTCAGGAATGGGCGCCAGTACTGCACACAGTACTTCAGGTGGGGCCTGACCAGTTACCTATACAGGGGCAGGATAACCTCCCTCCTTTTGGAGGAGATTTCTCTGCAATACACCCCAGCATTTTGTTGGCTTTTGATGCCACCTTCCTGTACTGGTGGGCAGTTTTAAGAAGGGGAAGGTCACTACTGGATTGGGGTGGGGAGGGCAGCTGCACAGTAAGAACACTGATAGCTGCACAATGGAGCAGACTCGATAGACCCTAGGGCCTGTATCTGCTGGCAATTTTCATATGTTTGTAAGAGTCTAAGAGTGTGGAGGAGTCAGAGGACACAACAGACTTGACTGTGGTGATAAAACAGATGGCTGCGTCAATCACACAAATGGACAAAACCCTGAACGCCATCAAAAAGAGCTTATCAAAAAGTTAAAAACAAATGGAGGTGGTGGAGGTATGAGTAACTGAGCTCACAACAGTGACAGACAGGCATGACTGGCTGATGCTGTACCTCATGGTGTGGGAGCAAGAACTCATGCTTAAATGGGATGACCTGAGGGGATGGAGCTGGAGGTAGAACTTACACAAATATGGAGTCCTAAAAGGAGCCAAAAGAGCATGAGGCTCTATCGTGGAATTCTTGCGACCTTGCTTAAAGATCTGCTAAAGTTACCAGTATGATCTCAGAATGGATATGAGCCACATAGCTCTGAGTCTGAGACCCACTGCCCGTGGAGATCACCCACAGTCCATCCTCATTAAAATGACTTTGTACCTAAGCAAGAAATCTTTATGGAAAAGGGCATGGCACTTTAAAAATCTGTGCTATAGTGGAACTCGTATAAATAATACTGGACAATAATTACACAACAGTGATCCAGGAGAAATGAATGTAAGGTGCAGTCAAACAGCTCGAGGCTAAGGACATGAAGGCACAACTACTTTACCCTACAGACTACAGATCGACACAGCCCACAGTCCCAAAGTATACATGGACTTACTTGAAATGGCCCCCTTTCTGGCCAAGATGGAAGTTCAGTTCCAGCCTGCAGATAAAGACAGACTGGAGCAAGAACTTATACAATCAGCCTGGAAGGTGACATGGTGCATGGGATGACCCAGGCACATCACAGAACTGGCACAATCCAGAGCCTCCCTACGGAGAATGGACATACGCACCATGCTAGCCCCCTATTCTGGGTGAGACAAGTTGAGGGACACTGATCACACACAAGCTGCAGAGTACATTCGAGAAGGGAAGTTGGGCAGAGAACGGACCTAAAAGTAATAAAACCCAGCCACATGAAAGTATAATACCGACTGAATGCTGAGCACTACTGTATGGATAATGTTTAACACAGAGACTAAAAGTGAGGAAATAATATATCCTTTTTTGCTACCCACTGGAAAAGTACTTAAATGTTTTACCTTGCTGCTGTCTAAAGTGAGGCTTTTCTGTTTGGATTGGAGGGGTCAGATCTGAGCAATGTGTGCCAGACAGGCTAAGACAGTACTAGAGGGAAGCTGATCTCGCACCTCTAAATAAAAGGGCATAATAAATACACCAGAAGGGGGCCCAGATAAAGGAACTTGATCTGCTGGAGGGGAGGAGTGCCACTGTTGACCGCTGGCTATCGCAACCATGGTAGAGTCTGGATGAGGACCATGGAAGCAGGCTGCCATGAGTTGCTAGTGCTCACCTACCTGACCACCTCTCTGAAGGAGGGGCACAAATAAAGAGACAGGGGTCAGGCCTAGTGGCAGAAGAGACAGACTATCCAGCAGATATGCGGTTAATCCACATACAGGGCACCACCCACTAAGGAGTATGCTCCACCACTAGGCCAAAAAAGGGGAGGTGGCCAGGTAGAGGGGTCTGAAAGTGAGAACCCAGACATCAAACTGCACTATATGGTTGGTGTGTCTTGGTAGGAGGGAAAGCGCCAAACCTTGGGCCTACACGGGTAGCCTAACACCGATCTCTGGTCCACAAAGCCACAACCACAGTACCTTAGCCAAACCCCTCCAGGTAAAATAAATAATTGATATGTGTCAGTGGTGGATGCATCCTAATGGAATTTCACTAATGTACATGTGGCTCCTGTAGGACTGGTGACCGAGGGTCTGCACCCACTCCAGCATTAATGGGGCAGCGAACAGCTCAAATGAAAAAGACATAGGGCATAAGAGTAGGAGAGCTGTGCAGCCCTGGACACAAGGATTGGGTGACCAGAAGCAACCCAAGCATAATCTGACAGGTAATAAGAAACCAGACCACAGAAAAGGAATAGAACCTAGACCGAGATTAAGGAGCCCACATGTGTGTGAGTGCAGACCAGGGTGACTTGGCAGTTGCTGCAGGTCCCAGGGGGTACCTCTCCTTCACCTGAGTGGGCTGACCAGGGAGAAAGGGCCCCCATATTTAGCTAATAAACTGAGGGTGCTCCAAAGCACCTAAAGATCTAAATGGCTCAAGGTATCATTCCCCTAACCCAGTAGAGCCTTCAAAAATCCAAGCAGTTGGCTGGCCTAGTGGCACAGAGGGCTGAGGTGCTGAACACCTTTCCTCGCACTACACTGGCAACCCAGGTTTGGGAATGGACTCAGGTCACTTGGGGGTTGGCCAGGGCGAGGAAGGATTGAGCGTCTGCTGTCAGCTCTCCTTTCTTGGGAGTGGAGGGATGAAGCGCTGTGCTATAAATTGACACCCAGCGGAAGCTGTAAGGGTGTAAGACTGCCTCCGTGGAGGTGGAGACAGTCACCCCAACCCCTGCACGTGCCAGGGTCCAGGGGAGAAAATGGAAAATGGCTCAGAGCTGGCCAGCCCTATGATGTTTTATGTGGGGGCTGTGCCCCCGTGCCCCCCCACTTAAGGATTCTCAACTCCAGAGGGGTGCATGTCGGGAGTGTGTGTGGAAAACACACACACAAAAAAAAAGGTTCTGACTGGGCGCAACAAAAATGCACCAGCATCGGACCTGAACCCAGTACCCTGCCCACCAATGCCGCCAACCCACCCACCATGCCACAGGGTCAACTTGGCAACCCACCATGGCACCACCCCTCACATCCCCTCCTGCCCCTTGCTGTGCTTGCTCGCTCCCCCCATCGAGCGTACGGATAGCAACATCCCATCACTATATTCGATGACCCCTCTACCGTAGCCCCGATGACATGCGCTGGGGATTGGCTCACCGTTATTGTAGGCATCCAATCGCCAATGCCCATGTCACAGGCTACCGTCTGGGACAGATTGAAAACAGAGGTCCTGAAATTTCACTATTCCACCTCACACCAACTGGCAGACCATTTCCCCTGAACTGGCACGCCACTCACATAGAGTACCTTGGTATACAAGTATCCAAGGACCCAACTAAATTATATGAGGCCAACTTCATACCGCTAATAGCTAGAATACAGGAAGATCTCAGAAGGTGGGCCCTAATAAAATTTGCACTATAGAATTGGGTCCCTAACAATGAACGGACTCCCTAATTATTTATACCTGTTCCAGTGTGTACTGGTCCTAATCCCTAGAAAGCAATTTGTCCACTGGTGAAATTCCCTTCCCACATACCTTTCAGCATGTGGACAACTCCGTACCCAATTCAAACTATTGCAGCAGGACAAGTCAGAGGAGGGAAGAGCAGTACCGGGCCTGATTACTATGCAGTACACATTAGAATGTTACTCCTATTGTCGGTCCCCACATATAAATCCACCTGGAAAAGGATAGAACAGATTGAGGGGGCAGTGCCCTCCTAGGGGCCAGGGGCCTGGATATTGAGCACAGGTGGAAAAACACAGATTTCACGCTAATGGTAGTCCAGAATATGCTAGCAGCAGGCTAAAGAGTGTGGGACAAGTTGAAGGTACACACACTCCTTTGGCCATTCAGATGGCTGGCATGGGATCCAACCTTCCCACCAGCAGCACTTGACCCCCGATTCTGACAGGAGGTGAGACAGGGAGTGTGTTCCCTGATACGCTTCCTGACTCAAAGGACTATACTAGATTTCACTACACTAAAACATAATTTAATGTGTGTGTGTGTGTGGGGGGGTAATTTTGTGTGTGTTTTTTGGGGGTTTGGAGGATGGTGATTTTTTGTGGGAAAGGGGCTGTGTGTGTGGAGGAGAGGTTGTGCTTACATATTTAGCTAGGCTTATACTCAGGTACATGTCATGATTATGCTACAGGGTGTTAGGACTCTTGACTTACTCACATAGTGACTATACACTTTTCTAGTTATCTTTTCCCGGGGGGGTAGTTTAATTCCATGGGGGTTTGTACAGATTCTTAAGACTGTTTCAGTTCATAAGTTAATTGATTATATACCAACTCATTATTGAACTCTGAACATTTTAAGATGCATGAACTCATTTTCTAGGTGGTCCTTGAAAGATTTATTTTTTTAATTGGCAATAATACTGACAATTTATATTATCTTGTATAAAATATTGTTACAGCACTGTAGGTTTTTATGTTTATGGAGTGTGTTAACTGGTTGTGAGTATAGTTTAGAAAATATCTCCAGATAAGTTTAATTCTGTTTGAATGTTTTAAACAGTTGTTCATACTAGGTACATTTTTCTTATTCCCCTCTTATTTCTATATATACATTTCTGCTGTACAGTTTTTTATCATACAATACTATCAGGTTTTAATTTGGACATTTGTGGCATTAAATCTAAAGGTCTTGCTTTTAATTTTGAATGCATTCTAATAACACACACATTCATTAATAATTTCTGTTACAGGTGTAACCCCCCTACAAATGGGGTTTCCCAAAAGTCTTCCTTGGGCTTGCCTAAATGCCCACTGCCAGGCTGGTGTTCTGTGTCCTTAACAGTTTTAAAAGTGTTTGCATGTGAGTGCCCTGTTAGCCTCCATGCCTGTCTATTTAAGAGCTGCCTATTTCATAGTGCACAATTAATCTAGGTAGGGGCTGAGTAGTTTCAGGCTCATGTCCCGCCGGGGCTGCAGTATTATTGCTCCACTCTACCATCGCTAATTGCACAGAGGGAGCCCTATGAGAATCTGTGACTGTTTACTGATTATCTGCTTTAATAGTAAATATATTGTAGTTTGTCTAACCTGCCTTCCTTTGCAGCATGGACATTTCTGTTAATCACCACCATCTTGGTTCTGGACTGTTAGTTTGGACCAATCAGTACCTTTGGGGACCCTAAAATGGAGTCTGTCCCCAGGGGTCTTGTGAGAGTGAATTTCTGTAGGAATTCTAGTTTTTACACTTTGGCACCTAAATGGACCTGGAGGGGGAGCTCCAGCTGTGACAGACAGATGGATCAGCCAACCAAACCTTTTGTATTACTGGGGAAAGTCCCAAGTTGCCTGCAGCAGGAGTCAGTCTGAGTTTGGAGTTGAAACAGTGAACAGCTCGAGTGATTCGAGCAGCTGCTCCTGTGTAGTGTGCAGGGGAAATCGTCAGGAAGGTTGTGTTGGGCCTACCTGCCACCATCTTCATAAGTGAAGAGGCCTTAATCCTGAGACCATATTTCACCCGAAATTGCAGCTTTGCGATCAGAACCTGATTTGTGACAAATTGGATTTTCCTGAAGTGGACTGAAGATTTGCCTCTGTGCGATCAGCGTGTCAGCACTTGAGACTGCTGCAGAGAGTATGTTTTGTGCAGAGAGACTGTGAATTGCAACCGGACTGCTATCCGAACTGCGGTATTTGCTTTGCTTTTACTATAAGTGTGCCGAATGCTGATAGTGGGTCACGATTTGGTTCCCCACTGTCTGATTGTGTCACGCTTGCTGGAAGCTGCATCCAGCAACTACCGGAATGTTATCCGAATTGTTCACCCAGTCTGGACCCTGCCACCTTGGCCCAGACAGCTGGTCATGCCACAGAGAAAACCATCAACGAGAGACCAGCCTAGGGACCATAGAAACATAGACTTTGACGGCAGATAAGGACCGCTTGACCCATCTAGTCTGCCCATTTCCCTACCTACAGGATAGGCCGCAGAGCCTAGTTAACCAACAGCCTATTTCTTCCTACCCCCACAAGAATTGCCTTATGTCTGTCCCATGTATTCTTGAATTCTCCCACAGTTTTAGACCCCACACCCTCCTCAGGAAGGCTGTTCCATGCATCCACTACCCTCTCTGTGAAATAATACTTCCTCATTTTGGCCCTGAACTGCCCCCCTTCTATCTTTAAATTGTGTCCCCTTGTTCTTGCACGTCTCTTTTTCTGAAAGATGCTACCCTCTTGGACTTTGCTGATTCCACTGAGGTACTTAAAAGTTTCTATCATGTCCCCCCTCTCCCTTCTTTCCTCAAGGGTATACATATTAAGCTCCTTTACTCTCTCCTCATACGGCTTTTCTTGCAGACACTGCACTATTTTAGTTGCCCTCCTCTGGACTACCTCTATCCTGTCTATGTCCTTGCGGAGATGGGGTCTCCAGAACTGGACGCAGTACTCCAGATGGGGTCTCACCAACTGTCTGTACAGAGGATAACAACTTCCTGTTTTCTGCTGCTGATGCCTCTCCCTATGCATCCCAGTATACCCTCAGCCCTCCCTACTGCCTTCTCACATTGCTTGCTAACCTAAGGTCATCTGATATGATTACTCCCAGGTCCCTTTCCTTTTTGTTGTTGTTACTACCTCCCCATTGTGTTTCTTCCCTGGGTTCTTGTTTCCCAGGTGCATTATTTTGCACTTTTGCATTGAATCCTAGCTTATACTTGACCATTCCTCCAACCTTGCCAAGTCCCTTTTCATCCTTTCCACGCCTCCTTGTGTATCAACCCTGTTGCAGATCTTTGTGACATCTGCAAAAGGCATACTTTCCTTCCAGTCCCTCTGCAATGTCACTGATGAAGATATCAAAAGGACTGGACCCAATACTGAACCCTCGGTACCCACTAGTAACCCCTCTTTCTTCAGAGTGGACTCCATTTACAATTACCTTCTGTGTCCTATTGTGCAGCCAATGTTTTATCCAGGCTACCACCCTGGACCCACTCCAGGCTGGTTAATTTGACTATTAATCTTGTGTGGGACTGTGTCAAATGCCTTGCTAAAATCTAGGTAGACCATGTCCACAGCCCTCTCTGGTCTACTACTTTGGTCACCCAGTCAAAGAAATCTATCAGATTCATCTGACATGACCTTCCGCTGTGAACCACCTGCGCCTGGGCCCTGTGCCCCACTGGCCTCTAGGTACTCAACTATTCTTTCCTTCAGAAGTGACTCCATCACGTTCCCTACCACAGAGGTCAGACTGACAGGTCTGTAGTTTCCTGCCTCTGTCTTGGTCCCACTTTTGTGAAGGGGAATCACATCCGCCTTCCTCCAGTCCTCGGGTACCACACCATCCTCCCATGATTTATTAAAAAGAGTAGTCAGTGGTTTCATTAGTTCCTCCCTTAATTCTTTTAGAATTCTGGGGTGAATTCCATCAGGACCCATTGCTTTGTCCACCTTCAGTTTTAGGAGTTCTTGCAGAACCCTTTCTTCTGTGAAGGACTGGGATCGACCCCCTTTCAACAGTGCTTCCATTAATTGGATTAGGCACTTCCCTCCTCTTTTGTGAATACTGAGCAGAAATATTCATCAGTATCCTGCTTTTCACTGTACCCCTGCCCACCCACCCACCGCTCATTCTCTATTCAGCCCCACTATCCTCTCTTTGTCTTTCTACGCTCGCTGATGTACCTATAAAAGGTTTATCCCCTTCTTAACTGAGTTGGCTATCTTTTCCTCAGTTTGGGCCTTTGCTCTTCTGACTTCCCTCCTGATTCCTTCTGCCTTAACTGGTACAGCTCTCGTCCTGCGCCTTCTGTGTTTCCTTATACTTCCGGAATGCTATCTTTTCTTCCTGACTTTCACAGCCACCTCTTTTGAGAACCATAGTGGCTTTTTCTTTCGTTTTGATTTGTTTATTTGCTTCACACAAGGCTTGTTGCCTCTGTGATGGCAGTTTTGATAATTCCCCATTGTTGCTCCACACCTCCTTTTAGCCTGTTTGCTAGTGCTTTTCTGAGGCACTCTCCATCTTGCCAAAGTCAGCCCTCCTAAAGTCCAGTACCCTCACTTTTGTAGGCTTGACTCTGTAGCTGAGTTTACGTAGACCACACTGTTTGATGGTCACTTGTTCCCAGATGGCAACCCACTTCTAGATCTAAGATCCTCTCACTGCCCCGTTTGGGAAGTCTGAGGGTCTAAGTTGCTCCCTCACAGTGGCTTCGAGAACTAGCTGTCTGAGGCCTTCCACCTGTAGGGCATCAAGAATAGCCCTGCTCTTGGATGTGGCTGCAGCAAATGTGCTCCAGTTAACATCTGGCATATTCAGGTCTCCCATCAACAGTATCTCCCTTTCTGTGCCATTCTAAGAATGCCTTCTATTATATCCTTGTCCATTCCCTCCCCCTGACATGGGGGTCTGTACACAACCCTGTGCAGATTGTGGTGCCTTTCCAGTCTCCAAGGTGACCCACAGTGCCTCCTCTCCTCCCTGTTTACTCTTTTGTTCAGTTGCTTTTATCCTTCCTTACATAGAGAGCTACTCCTCCCCTCTTCTCCTGCCTCTCTCCTATAGGTTATGTGCCCTGGTATGTTAATATCCCAGTCATGGTTCTCTGTGTACCATGTTTCTGTGACTGCTACAATATCCAGGCATCCTCTTCCATCAAGGCCACCAGCTCAGGAGCTTGTTGCCCAGACTACAGGCATTGGTACTCATTACCCTCCATTTCTAATAGCCTTACTCCTTTTTGCCCCATCCCTGTCCTTCTTGCCTTTGTCAGTTTCTCCATTTACCCTGCCCTTCTCCTATCGACACCTCTATGTTGGTGTTTGCACACTTATCACCGTGATTTTGGGGGGCTTAGACTTCCCTGCTCCTTTCCAGAAAGTGCTTCCTTGGCTAGTTTAAATGCTTGCCAATGAAGCATTTAAACCTATCACCTAGGATCCTGGTTCCCTCCTGGACAGATGCAGCCCATCATGCCAGTATAGGCTTGCATCACTCCAGGTGGACCCCCAGTCCCCAATGAAGCCAAATCCCTGAGCTCCACACCAGTTTTTCAACCACTGATTGAATCCCATGGTGAGAAACACCCTAGCCTCTCCTATGCCATAAGATGGGCAGCACCTCCGAGAAGGTTACCGTGCATGCTACTTGTCTAAGGCCCCTCCCCAATTCCACAAACTCTTCCTGCACTTCTCCAATCCCTTTCTTAGCCAGGTCATTTGTCCCTAGGTGGACAATGACATCCAGCTCCCACCCCTGTGCAGCTGCTCCAGCAATCCTTAGGATTCGCTCCCTGTCTCTCCAAGCCATGGCGCCAGGCAGGCACCTTACCTCCCTCTCCCCTTCCTCCCCCAGTTCTACCTTCCTAATAATGGAGTCCCCCACCAGGAGTTGTTTCCTTCCCCTGCGGGGTCCCCTGCCACCCTCCTGTGGTTCTCCTTTGTGGAGGTTCCCAGCATCCTCCTTGGTCTCCACTGTGGGTGCCTCCATAGAGGAACCACACTTTGCCAGAATGGCATAGGAATTGTGGAGAGGTACAACTGGAAGGATGTGCCTCTGTTCCACCACCCTCACCCTCCCTGAGCCCACGGTGGTCCAACCTCTCCTCTTCCTTGGCAACCTCTGAGGCAACGGCAATGGCACATGTGGTCCCTGGATTGAAGAGGAGGTCCCACAAATCCTGGCCAACTCAGCCTGGAGATGAGTAACCTCCTCCCTCAGCCCAGAGAGGTGCCTGCAGATGGGACAATACCGCATCCTTCAGAACGTCTCCCGGAAGACTGCTGCTCCACAGCCACTGTACTGCACCACTCCAATCATGTCTTATTTTTGGCCCCTTAACTGTTTGCAATCCTTACTCTTTCCTCTGTTTTTTTCTCTCTCTCTCCTTACTTTCTGCCTGTGTGCCCTTTAAGCTCCTGATTGTCCTGTCCTGAGACAAGAATATCCTATATTTCTTAGTAGACCCCTTACTTGCTCAGAGGCAGACCTCCAGCAGCTAGAGGGGGCCGGAGAGCTACTCTTGCCCTTCTAGGATGGTGGCTCTGTGATCACTCACTTCCTGCTCCCAAACAGGAAGTTCCTGTTGTCATTCAAATCCTGTGCCTATAAAAGTAGAACTAGCTTTGGGTGGGAAGGAAGGAGGTCAATATAGTCCCAGTAGAGAACTCCAGTCACACAGCAGTCCTTTCTCCTGGTGTCTTCTGCCAAGCTATCAGCCACCTGCTCAACATCACGAACAGGAATGACACCACGGTGAATCGTATTGGCCTTGCTTCTCCTGGCCATCCAGCTCTTCATCCAGAGGTCTTCATTTCATCAATCTTGTGTCCTGTGCTGGGTAGTGTGAGTAAACACCAGGGTAGCTCCCTGCAACAACAGCTCAATCAAAGTGTATCATCTGATTTAATTGTTCTGCCTAATTATCACGAACTGAGCCACCTGGCTCTGGATTACAAATTGTGGGTTACTGTGCATGACTATTTCTTTCCATCATTAGGGCCCCAACCAGCTGCAATGCTGGCCTACCTCAGGCAACACTTCAGGCTAGCTTTTACCAACAACTGGGTACCCAGAGTGTGTGTGACTGTGTTGAGGGACTCTAAAGTGCATGCCAATTAACCTGAATTTTTCAGATCTTGAATCAACCACCAGATTCTGCCCCTTCCTTGTTAATGTCCCCTTGAATAAATCAGATCTAAATCTTTTTGCATTCAAACTGGTTGTGCTGTACCTCTGTATTGTAAATACTGTGGAATTACTGTTTACTGTTACATGCCTTATTTTACAGGGGTCTCCAGGGCTGAGCCAGCTGAACCCGCCCTGGTGATAAGTGTAACGAGTGGAGTTAAAACTGTTGTTGGGCAAATTGTAATTGTGTAATCTGTGAGTTACTTAGGCCACTAGAGGGAAAAGGGTGGGGGTAACATTGTCCCGGAGGGCTGTATCCAGGGCAGTTATGCTACCACAAACCCTGTCTTCCGGGTGGAGGCACCCATTTCTAGTACCCAGGCCCCTCAACCTGCATCTGGTCACGCAGGCATGGGTAGTATCCCTTGGGATAGCACCACCTAGGGGTTACACAGGTATTGCCTGCTTTGAGTTTTCAGCTTATCTAATGGATGTCATTTAACCTTGAAAAGATTCTCAGTACCAGCAAGCTAATGGGATGCTATTCATTACATTAACATTTTTGATTTTTTGGAATAGGTACTTTTAACCAATGAGAATTTTTTCTGTTTTGTTTTTTTGTTTTGTTTTTTAATGTATGATCTGGGCGCTACTAGAATGTGACTCTCTGAAAATGTGTCATAGGTCTCCAAGGAAGGACCTGGTTGGTCTAAAAGCTTATACATTGTTTTCTTTTTGTAACATCTATGTTGGTCCAATAAAAGGTATCAAAGCATTTGCTTCTGTATCTGTTCTACACTAACACAAGCATTCCAAATAGACAACTCAGATCAGTTTAGATACCTACAAACTAGAGCATACATATAAACCCAACGCAAACATCCACCAGGCTCTCCACCAATTGCTAACTTGAAGGACACAATTCAGAGTGTATGGGGATGGAAATAGCCATAGGGCAAATCTCATCACTATATAAGGTATTCTGAGTCATAGACAAAGCACAAGCAAGCAACCAAGATCAAACAGAAGTGGGAGAGTGAAAACAACTCCTCGCTGCTGGAAATAGGTGGGTTCCAGAACTTCTAGTCCAACTTTAACACAATATGCTCCCCACTAAGGCAGGAATATATCTGGGAAATTAATATACACTTCTTCTGCATGCCAGTCATGCAAGGGATGTGAGCATTAGATAAATCACAGAGGTGCAGGAGGCAGAAAAGTGTAAAGGGCAACTAAGGGTACGGAAGGGCAAATGGGAACAGAATAGGGAAAGGGACTGTGTGAAGTATGTTGAGAAGAATGGGAAGCAACTTGTACTTTTTTTTTCTGCAATGATTGATAAAATGCACACCTGTAATACAATGCTATGAAATGGAATGAACAGTGATGCTGGACATCTGTGCCAAATGTTACTGTACCAAAGTTGTTCAGTGATCATGAATTAAATAAAGGATTGCACAAATAAAAATATCAGCCCCTGGCATTAAATAAATGGCACATGCCACGGGCTGCATGAAAATAATGATTTATGTTGAATGACTGGGTATGACCACTCTGCTACTCATGAGGTCAGTAGAGGTCATACACAGCTGCTCAAAACAGATAATTTATTTTCATGATATATAAAGGATATGAAATGGGGCAAGTTAAATACTGTAAATGATTTATGTACACAAGAGCAGTTTGATATAAGGTAACCTCACGAGTGGCATAAGACATAAGACAGGCAGACCGTGCTATAGGCACGTTTAGAAACTCCAATTGTAGGTGCAAGCCTGGTCTACGGCTGCTGGCTCAAAATTCAGAGCAGAATGCATACAGTATTTCTGAGCCCAGCCTGTAAGGAATGATCCTTCTGAAGTACAGGGATAGGAATTGGTTAGCTTCTCTGTACCCTAGTGTGAGTTATTGTCCTCACCACTGGAGATGAAGAGATCAGGATCGGACTCATCTCCCACTCCCTCCACACCAGAGGATAATAAAAATAAGGGGTCTAAAGGCTGACTGTGCAAGCTGCGGTAACACTGGCAGCACTGGCCCTGGCACTGTGTGGGGTCTTGGGATCATGGCGGCAGCACTGTGGACAGCCTTGGGACCATCCCCAAAGGGAATGCTCTGACACCAAAGGCCACTGTGGCACCACTGGCAGCACTGGAACTGTCACCAGAGTAGGCCTCGAGGAGACTGATACCAGCACCTGATGTGACACCGGTGTCTGTGTTGATGACCCCACTGGCTCCAAATGAAATGGCAGTGGTACCATGGCTGCTCCCATCTCTGAAGGGGACTGCGGCAACACCACAGGTGGGCCAGGCATTGGCGGTGTCAACAGCAGCCCCAGCTCGTAGGCTGGAGTCAGAATCAGCTGCATGCCTAAGTCAAATAGCACCAAAGATGGTGCCAGCTCAGCTGACTTCAAGGGATCAGGAGCCAGCACAATAAATGGCACCGCTCTACTTATATGCTGCACCCACTGCTCCATAAGAGCTTCCCCAATGGCCAAACTGCCCACTGGAGTCCCCTCTATTTGGACCGAGAGGGACTGTAGAATGCAGACCTCAACTTCACAGGCCCAGGCATCCCGGGTGCCATCAGTGATGAAGGTGGAGTACTCAGGCCTGCAGAAGTCAAGTATCTCAAATCAGAATGACCAGAGGACACCCTCAACCTGTACCATTTCTTCCCCTTATGCTTTTCTGGGGAAGAGGTTGAGGCTGAATGGTACAAAGACCCCAACACAGAATGTGTGTGGGATTTAGACCATTTCTTTTTGTGACTTTGGGAGGACTGTCCATCCTCCTGTTGCCAAAGCACCCACCCAGAGAGAAGGGATGGCCAAACACAGCCACGTTGCTGGATCAATTTGCCTTTTCAGGCTACCTACCTTCTTACATCATGGTTGACCATTGGCACGAGGAATAACTGAGAGAAAACTGCAGATTTTGAGTTAAACTAACTAAACTGACACAAAAATAACAAACTCTAGTATACATTAAACTAAAACGGAAGACCTGAATGCTGTCATCATATACATATTGAAGGTCTGGCCTTGACATGGAGAGCAGCAACACTGCTGCTGCGTTCTCGATGACTGGAAAAAAAGGAACCGAGGCAGTTGAGGACTGGTGCTGCTCTCTATCAATGTGCACATGTGATGATGGGTGCACAGGGCCTACTCATGCTGCCAGCTCTCCAGATAGGTTCTGGCTCCCACAAAGTTCTAGCACTTCCGGCACAGACTCATCAGTGGGAATCTATGGAGATTGATTCTTGTAAGATCAGCTAACCACTTTGATGGGGAAAAGTCCCATCCATGTACTAATATATATATATATATATATATATATATATATATATATACTACATACACTATGGTACGTAGTACTACCACAGTTAAGGTTGAGTACCCCATTTAAGGTTAAATGGTGAAACTTTGCACCTTAATAACTTTGCCACCATTTAACAGATTTGCCTGAAATTTGGCAGGCATGAGGTGTAACCATAGATCATGTGATCTGCTGACTTTCATACCGGTCAGATATACGGCTACAGAGTCATTAAGCGACATTCTGGGGCGCATTTACCTTTCTTATGCATTCTTTGCTCGCACCTACAGGTCGCACGGTTTGTACGACTGGTCCAAAAACTTCAGGGAATGTGTGCCCAGGGTCCCTGATGTGCCTTTTGAGATTTCGTGAAAAAATATTGAACGGTTCAAAAGTTATTCAAAACACAAGTTTCCCATTATAGTCAATGGGAAAAGTTAACAAAAAGTTTGACAGTGTCGCAAATGCAGTTTTTAGTGTCACAAATGACCCCTGTAGTGTCGTCAGTCAGCCATTTTTTTTTCAGTTACTGATCACAGAAATGCTTGGCATTTCAAATTGGGACCATCTAGGGACACTATTCTTTTTGAGTTTACCTAGTCGGAGGATGCTAGGCATGTCTTTATTTTGGGGGTAAACACCCCAGAAATATGTTTTTGAAATTTTTGGGAAAAGTAGTGTCGCACCAGTGACACTTTCATGATTTTTTTTTTGAGAAAGTGCCACAAATCACGACACTACTTTGCAACACTATGGCCAAAATGACAGGAATTGTTTGCCACCCCGCTACAAAACAACGGTTTGTTCTTTTGGGCCAAAATTTGGAGGGAAGAAAGCCAACATTTCACAGATGTGCCTTTTGGTAGTTTGGTGAAAAAATATTGCAGGGATGCAAAGTTATGATACTCTGAATTTGACACTTTTCCCCATAGACTAACATTGTGGTATCCGTCGCGCCTTTCGGGGCCCGTTTCTCAGAAATGGTGTGAGATACGGACTTTTCGTTGGAAAAATGCTTAGCCTCTCAAATGGGGGCTAAGCCAGGAAAGTCATAATTCATACAAAATTGTTTTTTTTTTCTACATCGTACAGTTCCTGAGATATAAGCAATTTACTATTCCAACTCCTCATTTTCTGCTCTGAGCCCCATTATTATGCATACATTCTTTGTACTCACTGTGTTTCTCTATGCAGCTGCTGGGGAAAATCAGCATGTGCACTCCACTTACTGTTACACGTAGCGTTTCCACTTGCGTTTTCATACCTGTTTGCGTTAGCATTCCTGTGGACACCACCGTGTACATTATCCTTTGCATTTCTGTTTGTGCTTCCATTTGTGTTACTCTTACCATTTGTGTCTACAGTACTGTTTCTATTTGTGTTTCACTTTGCGTCACTGTGCGCATTACCATTTGTGTTTGAGGCCGCCCTTCCATTTGCATTTGCGATTGTCTTTCATTTTGCATCATCATTGTTGTTACTGTTACCATTTGCGTTTCCAATTGCGATCCCATGCCCATGCGCGTTACAGTTTGCATTTCCATAAGCGCTTGCGTTTGCCTTTCTGTTTCTGTTTCCTTTGGCATTATTTTTCCTCTTACCATTACCACTTGCATTTGCAATTGCATTACTGTGACCGTGCACATTACATTTTGCGTTTCTGTACGCACTTGCATTTGCTTTTCTGTTTCTGTTTCCTTTGGCATTATTGTTGCTGTTATCATTACCATTCGCATTTACAATTGCGGTACCGTGACTGTGCATGTAACGGTTTGCATTTCTGTACAAGCTTGCAATCATGTTTCTGTTTGTGTTTCCTTTGGCATTATTTTAGCTGTTACTGTTACCATTTGCATTTCCAATTGCGTACCGTGACCATGCGCATTAAAGTTTGCATTTCCGTACGTGCTTGCATTTGCATTTCTGTTTCCTTTGGCATTATTGTTGCTGTTACCGTTACCATTTGTGTTTACAGTTGCGGTACCGTGACCGTGCACGTTACGGTTTGCATTTCCATACATGCTTGCGTTTGCCTTTCTGTTTCTGTTTCCTTTGGTGTTATTTTTCCTCTTACCATTATCATTTGCATTTGCAATTGCGTTACTGTGACCGTGCACGTTACGTTTTGCGTTTCCATACACGCTTGCATTTGCTTTTCTGTTTCTGTTCCCTTTGGCATTATTGTTGCTGTAACAGTTAACATTTGTGTTTACAATAGCGGTACCATGACCGTGCGTGTTACCAGTTGTGTTTCCGTACGCACTTGCGTCTCTGTTTGTGTCTCTGTTTGCTTTGGCATCACTTTGCGCTTGCATTTCTATTAACGTTTGCTTTACCATTTACATTTGCATCACCATGTGTGTAACCATTAGTGCTTGCGTTTGCATTGCACTTACCGTTACTATGTCAGAAGACATGTGGTGAGCTCGCGCTTCCATCACCACATTTCATTTACTATTTAGAATCCTCATTCTCAAAAAGAAGAGAAATTCATGGCAAAAAAATCCATTTAATGCATCAGTTAGAGTTGTTCCACAGCAACAAAAGTGAGAACATTCAGTGCTAGGGTTGAAAGCCACCGCCAACCCCCAGTCGCCCTCAACCCGACATCGGTGTGCGTTGGGGTCATCGGTCCTAACTCTCCCCATTCTCCTATACCTCAGCTTGTTTACACATGTGATGGAGTGAGGTGGGGCCAATATTTAATGCACACCCAATGCGGTGGGAGAAGCCCGGCTGAGGAATACAAGGGCTTCAACCTAACACAGAATTTCCTCACTTTTTCGCTGTGAAATGTCTCCCTAACTGATGCATTAAATAGGAGTTTTGTGCCATATATATATATATATATATATATATATATATAAACACAGATAATATATATATATATATTCTTGCAAAAACTTCTGTTAATGCATCAGCTAGGTGATACCAAAGCAACAAAAGCAGGGAACTTAATGCCCACCCTCAGGAATCCCACCCCTACCACCCCTATCCCCCACCATCCACACACCAACAGATGTTGGGGTGTGCCATGGGATCATAAGGCCCAACTCTCAGCCCATTCCACAGGAAAGGATAGTGCATCACCTGGAATCCATAGGAGCACAGGATCCAAGACAGCATGGGTTTACAAAAAGAAGGTCCTGTCAAACTAATCTCATAGATTTCTTTGACTGAGTACCCAGAGTGATGGACCAAGGGGGAGCAGTTGATGTTGCCTACCTTGACTTCAGCAAAGCTTTCGATACTGTTCCACATAGAAGATTGATTAATAAGCTGGGTAGGCTCAGGGTGGGTCAGACGATGGTCAACTGGGTGGCAAACTGGTTGACGGGCAGAAAACAGAGAGTGGTGATAAATGGTATACAGTCAGAAGAGATGCAAGTCACAAGTGGGGTACCTCAGGGATCAGTCCTGGGGCCATTCCTCTTCAATATCTTCATCAGTGACATTGCAGATGGACTGGAGGATAAGGTCTGTCTGTTTGCAGATGACACCAAGATCTGCAACAGAGTAGATGATCCAGATGGGTTGGGCAGAATGAGAAGAGATCTGGATAAATTAGCAAAATGGTTGGAAGAGCGGCAACTGGGGTTTAACGCAAAGAAGTGCAAGATCATGCACATAATGAGAGAGAAACCATGAAGCCCCGATAGGCTGGGAGGAGTTGCTGGCAGTCACAAGGGAAGGAAGAGACTTGGCGTCATCATCACGATGACCTGAAATCATCAAGCAGACCTTTAAAGCAGTAGGTAAAGCTGAGAGAGATGTTGGGTGTATTGGTAGGGGTATCACAAGTTGTAAGAGGGAAGTAACCCTCTTTACAAGACACTGGTTAGGCCCCATCTGAGTACTGCATGCAGTACTGGAGGCCACACCTTCACAAGGACATTAACCAAACTTGAGGCAGTCCAGAGAAGGGCAACCAAAATTGATGCAGGGACTGCATCAGAAAACATATGAGGACAGATTAACTGAACTCAATATGTATACCCTAGAGCAAAGGAGGGAGGGAGGTAATATGATTGAAACATTCAAACACCTTATAAGCATTAACAAGGTGAAAGAGTCTAACATGTTTCAATATAAGAAAAATAGCAGGACAAGAGGACACAGCATGAGATTAGCGAGAGCCGATTAAGGGGTAATGTGAGGAAGTTCTTTTCACAGAAAGGGTGGTGGATGCATGGAACAGCCTACCTCAGGAAGTGGTTGATATGAATACAGTGCAGGGCTTCAAACAGGCATGGGATAGGCATAAGGGAGCAATACAGATCAGTATGAATAGATAGGCCATTGACAGAGCAAAGGCCTATGGCACATTCATAAGGTAGAAAAAGAAATGGGCAGACTGGATGGGCCTTTCGGTACTTATCTGACGTCAGCTTCTATGTTTCTATGTAAACATGCTTATACACTATGGTATAGGACAATGGGGTGAGAGTTAGGGAGAGAGCATTTGTCGCTGTGGTATCCACCCTAACTGATGCATTAACAAAGTTTTTTGCAAAGAATTTCCCTTCTTTTTCAGATAGTATAATTGTGTCATCATTTTACTTGGGGAGCGCAGGGTCCCCCCATCCCGCCACTGAGATAGTACAACCTTGTTATTAGGTCACGGTGGGGAGTGCAGGGTCCCTCCATTGAGATAGTACAATAGTATCCATATGTTATGGTGGGAGTCAGGGTCCTTTGGACCCTGTTCTCCCATCCCTCCATCCAGATAGTACAACAGTGTGAAAAATGGGGAACACTGGCAAAGTTATGAGCATGCGTAGAAATTGTGCAATGCACACTCGTAACACACTCACTGTTTGGAATTTTTTTACCAAGTGCAACTGTGATTTTGTTAATCCAGCCCAACAGTTGATTTTGCACAGCGACCGTGCCATTTTGCGTCAAGGTATGAAATCACATTCCGGACAGGATGTGCAAAATGACAGCTGTTCTATTCATAAGGTAGTGTGAAAAAATGGCAATGCTGAAAATCTGGAGTGAAAATATGAAAAATTAGCAAAGTTTCGAGCGTGCGTAGAAAGTGCACAATGCACACCCAAAAGCAGTAATTTTTTGGAGTTTTTTCACCAAATTTTCAACATGGATTTTATGGGTCCTCCCCTCATGAACAGTGGCACTGTTATTTTGTTAATCTATCCCAAAAGTTGATTTCACGCAGCGACCACACCATTCTGCACCACAGGTGCGAAAACAGATTTGGGGCAGGATATGAAAAATGACAGTTGTACTGTTCATAAGGAGGAGTTAAAAAATGCCAATGTTGAAAATCTGGAGTTAAAATATTTAAAATTGGCAAAGTTACAAGCGTGCAGAGCATGCATAGAAACTGCACAATGCACGCTCATAACGCAGTCATTTTTTTGAATTTTCTCATCAAAATTGCAACATGGGCTTTTTAGGACCCCACCTCATGAACAGTGGCACTGTAATTTCATGAATCAGTCCTGAAAGATGATTCCATGCAGTGACCATGAAATCACCTTTCATGACCTAGAAACAAAATGACAGTGACAGTGTTCATGAGGAGGGGTCGCAAGAACCCCATGTTGAAAATGTGGGGCCAAAATTCCTAAAATTGGCTGAGATATCAACCTAAGTTGACCCCCCCATTCAGTCCCATTATACAGTGCTTACCCGAGTCCTCATTTTGCAGTTCAGCTTTGAAGAGTACAGACATCTCCCAGTCCAGAGAAGATCGTGGCTGCCAAACTCCAGAGGATAAGTATGGGTGAGGGGGGTGTGGGGAGGTGGGTGCGCAGAGGGACGTTGTGGATGGGGGATGGGGAGATGACGATGGACCGTTTTCTTCATTATAGATTAAAAAAAATTAAAAAAGACTTTGAGGGATGGTTTTCTTCATTTACAGGAACAAACATACAAAAAAAATTGAGGCACACTGGTGTGAGCTCCTAGTGTGCCACATAAGTGTTTTGAAGGATCATCATGCCGACAGGAGGATTGAGCACCCCCATGGGCAATAAGCGTGGGCTGGGGATGTCATCTGACACTGGGAGTGGTCATCACGGTGTTGGAAAGCTTTAATTAATTTAATAAATATATTGGCACACTAGAGTGGGCTCCCAGTGTACCACAATAATGGGAAGGGTTACAGATCGACATGGGGATTGGACTCCCTGATGTCAAGAAGGGGCCGACTAGATCAATGCAGGATCCTGCATCGAAATGTGCATAAATTTTGATGCAGGATCCTGCATCGATACTGTAATGTGCCGCATAATGGTTTTGTATGGGAAAGTGTTGTAGCGGCACATTGCACTATCAATAAGGATCCTGCATCGAAATTTGTGCACATTTCGATGCAGGATTCTACATCAAAGAAAAGACCTCATGGACGGTTTTCTTCTTTTACAGGTTTAAATAAATACATTTGGGTGCACTGGGGTGGGCTCCAAGTGTACCAGAATAGTAGGGGGTGTAGACACAGCAATGTGCGCACAGTACACACAGGGATTGGGCACCCTGTGTCGGAAAGTACTGTATGCACATTAGGGTACTTTGATGCAGGATCCTGCATCAAAATTATGTAAAATTTTGATGCAGGATTCTGTATGGAAGAAAAGACCTTGGGGATGTTTTTTTTCTTTTACAGGTTTTAATAAATAAATACATTTGGGCACACTGGGGTGGGCTCTCAGTGTGCCAGAATACAATGTTAGTAGTAGATACATTTTTATTGATCAGCATAAAGCTGTTTACAATATAAAAACTTTTACAGAAGCAAAAATACATAAATAGATAAGAAACAGCAGACCTAAGCGTATTTCATAGATATCTCTCTATTCCAATTCAATGATCAATAATGGTACTATTTGGACATATATAGTACCTTTGTTAAAATCATACTCAGATCATGGTAACACAAATCCAGAATTTACAAATGAGTTGTCAAAAGAAATTTTGCCAAATTTTCAATAGTTTTGTTATCTTTAGTTTTAAACAAGTAATCCAAAAGATCGGAAGAGGGGAGACTGAGATCCCCAAGCAACCCACGCAACCATTTTTTCCTAGCAGGTTCATAAAGGGGGCATAATAGAACCATATGTTTTAAATCATCTGTAAGACCCAGTCCACATTTGCAAGATGGGGAAAGGACACCCTTTCTCTTGTGTCTAAAAAGTATATAATTAGCCGTGTAACTTTCAGTTCTGAGTGTTGCGTAGATTCTCCTAGGTTTGGGGCATGTTAATAGTGACAGATATAACAAAACTGCATGAAATTTTGAGTGTTTTATAGTAATCATGGAGCCTGTGCATAGAAAGTTGAGAAAGTAAGCAATTTTTACCCAAATCACCAAGTCTCAATTTAACATCCTGTTTAATTTCTGCGAGAGGCCTGAGATACATTTCATAAAGAAGATGTCCCAGGCCTGCTGGCATTATTTCCTTGATGAGGGATTGAGGGATGGGAAAGTGTATAGGCAGAATCATAAGCAAGCCACAACAGGTGATAGAAATAACTTTAACTGGAAATGTCTTAACATAAATGCAAGAAGTAGTGTTCAAAAGTTTGATGAACTGGTATACACATTAGCAAAAGATAATATACAGCTCTGTGCCATCTCAGAAACCTGGTGGGATACAGAAGACCAATGGAACCGACAGATTCCAGGGTACCAATTGTACTGCGCTGATAGGCCAGGGAAAAAGGGAGGTGGGGTTGAAATCTATATTATAAATAATATTACAGCAGAGGAATTAGAAGTTCAGACACTAGAAGGCATTGATCAAGTACGGATAAGGACCTCCCCAGTTGATCAAGCTAACATCACTATAGGTGTGATATATAGACCCCCTACTACCCCACCCAATGTAGATGCCCAGTTAATAGATAGAATAGAAAAAATGAAAATACCTGAAAATTTAATAAAATTAGGAGATTTTTATCTACCACGTATAAACTGGAAAGACTACACAGCAGGGACTATGGTGGAAACTGGATATCTTGATGCCTTTAGCCTTATAGGTTTGGAGCAATACGTACAACAACCAACCAGGAATTTGAACATACTTGACCTTGTATTAAGTGATATGGGGGAATACATACAACACTGTAAAGTAACTACACCACTGGGAACCAGCGATCATGACAGGGTAGAATTCATTATAGAGGGACAAGTAAATAGGACACCTGGAGAAACTTTAATTAGGAATTATATTGATGTTGAGTATAATAAAATAAGGGAGGACTTCAGAAATTGGGACTGGAAGGTTAATTTAAAACAGTACTCTGTCTCCTTGTTGTGAGATACTCTTACTAAGAAACTAAAACAGATAGTAGATAGACATGTCCCAATTAAAAAGAAATATAATGGATTAGGGAAGATTCCTGTTTGGATGACAAAAAGAATCAAAAATTTGATTAATAAAAAAAAGGGCATATGCCACAGCCAGAAGAAACGGCTTTGAGAAAAACTGGAGAGAATATAAACATCTGCAAAAAAGAACTAAGAGATGTATTACAAGAGCCAAAATGAACTATGAATACAAACTGGCTAGTAGAGTTAAGGATAACTATAAATCCTTTTATAGCTTTATCGGCAGTATAAGGGGAGGATTAAAAGGGGTAGGCCCACTAAAAAAAGCAGATGGTAGCCTGATACAGGAAAATGTACTTATGGCTGAGGAGTTCAACAGATATTTTTCTTCAGTATATAATCCAAATACTAGGGTCACCAAGCAACATCTGGAATCAACAAGACAGCTCATACTAGATAAAGAAATATCAAACACAAACTGCTTAGTCTAAATTCTAGTAAATCCATTGGTCCTGACGAGATCCATCCTAGATTGATCAAGGAACTGGCAGAATTATTGGCTGAGCCACTAACCCACTTGTTCCAGGCCTCTTTAGACCAGGGTGAAGTGGTGGACGCATGGAAGGAGGCTAATGTTACCCCTATTTTTAAAAAGGGTACCAGACAAGATGTAGGTAACTATCACCCAATAAGCCTGACCTCAATATTAGGGAAGGTGTTAGAGAGGATTGTAAAAGATTATATAGAAGAAGATATGCTAAATAGGGGAGACGTGGATCAATTCCCAACACGGTTTTAAACATGGAAGATCTTACCAGACCAACCTCCTGGGATTTTACGAAAATGTTAGCAAATCTCTGGATGAGGGATACCCAGTGGATGTTATATTCCTGGATTTCTCCAAGGCCTTCAATAAAGTGCCTCATGGAGAATTAGTGGACTCCTTAATTGAACATGGTAGCCACGGTAAAATAACTTGATGGATTAGCTCCTGGCTTTCAGACAGAAAGCAGAAAGTAACAATCAAGGGAAGTAACTCGGGTTGGGCAGAGGTGACAAGTGGTGTCCCGCAGGGGTCTGTTTTGGGACCGTGTCTTTTTAATATGTATACACTCTATGACAACTGGAGGGGATATCTGGGAAGCCAAATTCGCTGATGATACGAGGATTGGCTCTATAGTGAACAACAGCCAGGATATTGACAAAATACAGGAAACTGATTAAATTACAAAATTGGTCACATGCTTCAAGACTAACCTTCAATGTAAATAAATGCACAGTCATGCACTTTGGTAGAAATAATGTAAAGGCCACTTACAGGTTAAATGGACAAATAATAAGAGAGGTAACTGATGAAGGAGATCTGGGAGTGAGGATCCAAAACTATTTAAAGTTTAATCACCATTGCAGCCTGGTGGTGAAGAAGGCAGGGAACATACTGAGTTGCATATGTAGACATATTAAGTCTAGGAAGAGTGAGGTTTTACTGCCACTTTACAGTTCCTTGGTGCGACCACATGTGGAGTATTGTGCACAGTTTTGGTCCCCAGGCTACAAAAAGCAGATCGTAGCTTTGGAGAGGGTCCAGAAAAGGGCCACACGAATGACTGAAGGAAATCAAGGATGTGACTATCAGACCCGTCTAAGTAAACATGGACTGTATACACTGGAGTATAGGAGGTTGCGAGGAGACGTGTCTGGTTTATAAGGCTATTGCTGATATCACACTAAGGGAGTCACTGGGGTTAAAAATAAGAGAACAGTTATATCAGACTAGAGCACACCCTTTCCAGCTAAACATGGAAAAGTACAGGTCTATAAAAAAGGAAGCACTGGGTTAGCGTTAGGGTTGGGCCAATCTGGAATAAAATGCCACTGGAAGTGGTATCTAGTAGTACTATGAAGGCCTTTAAAATAAATCTAGATAAATATCTGTTAGGTAACAGTATTTTGGGATATTAAGAATCCTGGCAAGCAATATGGACACAATGGTCTTTTAAAGCTCTGATGCAACTTATGAGCCAAATGCAGGGATGTAAATATCCCAAACTAGCCAATCTAATACTCTCTTCTAGGCACACTCTTGGATATCTATTTTCTGGTAAAAGAAAAAGTTTCAACAACAATAACATTTGTTGCTCTTGTATAAGAGAAGATAAAGAGCACTGACCTAACTCCAACGCTAGGATACAATTAGAGGTTTCTTGTGGTAACATAAAAATATATATATATAGGTAATTTAATATTATTTGTAGCCTTCTAACCTCTACATATCCCCATATCTCAGAGGCATATAACATGCTCATTCTTATTTTAGCATTAAGCACTTTCATAATTCCTTTTACTGATGATTTCCCCATTTTATTATTAAAGATTTTTAAAGCATTTCTCGAAGATCTCATTTTATTTTGAATAGTATCCAGATGTTTTGTCCAGGATAGACTATGGGTAAATCATACCCCCAAATAGTCATAATACTTAACCTTATCTATACATGTACTATTGATCTTAAAACTTGGCATATTTCTACTTTGGTTTCCAAATACAACTACATTTGTCTTACTAAGCTTAATCTTCAGTTTTTGTTGGACACAAAGGGATTCAAACAACATCAGTTTCCTTTTTAGTCCAAGGGCTAAAGTAGCAAGCAGGACTAAATCATCTGCATATGCAAGACTGTCAATCCTGCAGTCATTTACCTTGGGGGCATGAAAGTCAGGATTATTAATCTGATCCAAAATTAGGTATATATATATATATATATATATATATATATATATATATATAAATATAGTATACAGTCATGCCACTATAGTTAGAGTTAATGACCAGTTACATGCTAAAGTCAAAAGTTTGGACGTTAATAACTTTGGACCCGTTCAATGGATTTGCCTGAAATTTGGTACACGCGTTGGGGTGCACTAAATCTCTTGATTTGCTAAATTGCATTTCTGTCTGGGTGCCAGTCTTCATGTATGAAAGCACTGAAAAATGCAAAATTATCCATTTTTGGAGGCACCTTTTGGCATTCTTAATGTGGTCCTGCACAGCCATTGTATGGCATGCCGCTCTGCACAATGGCTTGTTTGAAAGAGCTTTGGTGCCAAACATGCTGCTTTTTTGTTTGGTGAAAAAATATTAAGGCATTCAAAAGTAATGGCACTTTTAAGTTCCCATTATTAGTCAATGGGAAAATTTCTATGTATATCTTGCGATCAAAGAATGGGGGTTCTGGCCATCTTGTCCTGCCTGGTGGGCAAAGAATTTGCAGCCTCCTAGTTCAAGAATCTTTGTCCCCGAGGATTTTCAAAATTCTTTGATCGCGAGGTCAGCCATTTTGTTTTTTATTTTCCGATTGCAAAAACCAAAATATCTCAGCTCAGGGGTCACTTCTGAAGTAAAACTTCAATGGGTTTTACTCAGGGGGCTCTGATCTATTGAACCATGCCTTTGGTTTCATCCAAATTGGTCACAAAATAGAGTTATAAGCTTTTAAAATCTTAATTCGCGGCTCGCTAACAATCATTGATCGCGAGCCTGCAAATTCTTTGATCGTGAGATTCTTTGATCATGATCTTGCATTGTGACCTAAAAACACTAATATCTCGGCTCAGGAGTGGGCTAGGGACACAAATGAGGGTGGGTTTTGTTCAGGAGGGTCCATTCTATCGAGGCATGCCATTGGTTCAGTTCAAATCAGTGAAGAATTCGTGTTTCACCATTTTTAATTCTTTGTTCGTGAGCCTGCAAATTCTTTGATTGCGAGCCTGCAAATTCTTTGATCGTGAGATTCTTTGATCGCGATCATGCATCATGAGAGAGGGACAAGATGGCCCAATTTAAAAATCAATTTTCTCAGCCCAGGGGTGTCCTAGGAAGTCAACTGAGAGTGGGTTTTACTCAGATGGCTTCATTCTGTTGAACCATGGTGGTGGTTTACCACAATTCCTTCAATTGTTTGATTTATATTTTTAATTCTTTGTTCGTGAGCCTGCAAATTCTTTGATCGCGAGCCTGCAAATTCTTTGATCGTGAAATTCTTTGATTGCAATCTTGCATTGTGACCTAAGAACACTAATATCTCAGCTCAGGGGTGGGCTAGGGACACAAATAAGGGTGGGTTTTGTTCAGGAGGGTCAGTTCTATCGAGGCATGCCATTGGTTCAGTTCAAATTGGTGAAGAATTTGTGTTTCACAATTTTTAATTCTTTGTTCGTGAGCCTGCAAATTCTTTGATCGCGAGCCAGCAAATTCTTTGATCATGAGATTCTTTGATCGTGATCGTGCATCGTGAGAGAGGGACGAGATGGCCCAATTTAAAAATCAATTTTCTATGCCCAGTGGTGTCCTAGGAAGTCAAATGAAGGTGGGTTTTACTCAGAGGGCTTCGTTCTGTCGAACCATGGTGGTGGTTTACCACAATTCCTTCAATTTTTTGATTTATAATATTTTTAATTCTTTGTTCATGAGCCTGCAAATTCTTTGATCGTGAGATTCTTTGATCGCGATCGTGAGCAAGGGACCAGATGGCCCAATTTAAAAATCAATTTTCTCAGCCCAGGGGTGTCCTAGGAAGTCAAATGAGGGTGGGTGTTACTCAGGGGGCTTTGTTCTGTTGAACCATGATGGTGGTATACCGCAATTTCTTTAATTTTTTGATTTATAATATTTTTAATCCTTTGTTCATGAACCTGCAAATTCTTTGATCGTGAGATTCTCTGATCGCCATCTTTGATTGAGAGGGAGGGACAAGATGGTCAGATTTTTTTATAATGGAATAGATAGGGGAATTTAGTAATACTTCATATCGAATATCTCTTGAACGGTTTGGTCTTTTTACTTGAAATTTGGAGGGTGTTTACGGCATGTACTGTAGATGTGGATTGTGGTGTTTATGTGTCAGAGAAAATTTTTTTTGCGGAAATATTGCGTGATGCACTTTACATGTTGTGGACACTGTTTTGCTTGTGCTGGTGGCTTGAAATTGATAGGGTACCTAGCCTCAGTGTCATGGATGTAGTTTTCAGTTGTTGTGTGTGTTAAATGTCAACAAGTGCAAAACTGTGCCAGTCTGATGAATGAAAATCTCATATGTTAAAATGCTATGTCTCGGACACGGTTTGATCTTTTCACTTGAAATTTGGAGGGTGCTGACAGCATGTCATGTGGATGAAAATTACAGTGTTTCTGTGTCAGAAAATGTTTTTTGGTGCAGATATGGTGTGGTACAGTTTACGTTCTGCAGACAGCGTTTTGCTTGTGGTGGTGGCTTGAAATTGATAGGTTACCTACCCTTAGTGTCATGGATGTAGTTTTCAGTCATTTTGTGTGTTAAATGTCAACAGGTGTGGAACTGTGCCACTCTGACGAATGAAAATTTCAAATTTTGATATGTCATATCTTGGACACGTTTTGGTGTTTTTACTTGAAATTTGGAGGGTGTTGACTGCATGTCCTGTAGATGTTAATAGAGGTGTTTACATGTCAGACAATATATTTTTTATGGACATATTGTGTGGCGCAGTTTACGTTTTGTGGGCAGCGTTTTCTATTGTTCTACTAGATTGACATTTGTTTGGTGGCTGGCCTTGCTGTTGTGAATGTACTTTTTAGTCACTGGGTGTGTAATGTGGCCTGACACTTACGAGTTGGTGGGAGCATGGGGCCCAAAGGGCCCCATGCTCCCACCACCTTGCACAATGTTTTACTTTTCTACTCTTTCTTAAAAAGTAAGGAAATTATATGCAAAAAAACTTCATTAATGCATCAGTTAGGGTTCTTCTACAGTGAAAAAGAGAGGAAATTCAGGGTTAAGGTTTAGAAAGCCCCCTTGGACCCCAAGCCCACCCTACAACCGGCATCAGGGTGCGCATTAGGTCGTCGGTCCTAACTCTCACCCCATTCTCCTATACCTCTGCTTCTTTACACATGTGATAGGGTGAGACTTAATGCTGATGACCCAATGCACACCCGATGCCAGTTGTGGGGTGGGCTGTGGGGTTCAAGGGGGCTTTCAACCCAACCCCGAATTTCCTCACTTTTTCGCAGTAGAAGAACCCTAACTGATGCATTAATCAAGTTTTTGTATAGAATATATATATATATATATATATATATATATATATATATATGTATAAAATAAAGTAGGTGCCAAAATACACCCCTGCCTAATCCCCACATTTGTGGGGAATTTTTCAGTTACATGTCCATATTGATCATATTGGACTCTAGCCCAGGTGTTTTCATGGAGTCTGATAATGATATCAAGCAGGGAATTCTCCAGCTTCAGGTCCTTGAGCATTGCCCAAAGGATTTTCCTGCTAATACTATCGAAGGCTGAAGAAAAATCTACGAAACAACAGTATAAGTTGGATTTTCTGACTTTAACATACTTCCAGATCAAACGCTGCAGTACATAACCCATTCTGTGACTCATTCAGCACTGAATTTTCCTCAGCCCAATCAAGCTATCTACCCAAGATTATTCAGGAGAAAACTTTCTGAGATACATCTATCAGGCTGATGGGCCTGTACATTGTAGGATTATTAGGATCCTCTTTTTTAAAAAAATAGGGTATATAGTACTGCCTGCCTAACTAGAAGAGCACTGAAGACATTGGGCCAACCCATTGAATAAGAAAAAGAAAAGAGGAGACCATCAGCTAGGGAATGCTTTATATTGATCGCCTAAAATTCCATCAGGGCTCGGAGCTTTATTAGTTTTAAGTGAGCATAGGGCCAAACAGATTTCATCTTCTGTAATCAAAATGGGCCATGGGAAAAACATCTCTCCCTGGGATTTATAGTAATCAGGCATTTCCATTTCTACTTGAGAATAGTATAGCTCTGAAAAATGTGAAATCCATACTTCAGGTGTTAATATGTGCTTTGAGGGGGCATGGCTTAGCCTTTAACCAAGATGGTAGCATAGTTTCTAAGCTCCCTGTCCTTGTGGGCTTTATCCTGCAACATTTTGCTGTGAGGGGCTACAAACATCATCTGACTATATAAGAAACAGAAGAGGAATTCACCAGTAGCATATCTGTTGTCTCATTTGCTCGTCCTGGTGATACTGCTGTCTGCAACAAGTGACTCTTTCTGCCCAGAGCCTACAGGATGGCGTCCTTTTCTCCTGTTCAAGCTGAACCTGCAACAATGGAGCACATGCTTTCCCAATTAATGGCACAGATGGCACAAATGACTGTAGCCCTCAATGCCAACACTCAGACACTACAGACTACTGAAACTAGGATGTTCCACACAGAGCGACATCTAAAAGCTCATGATGTGGCCTTACAGGAGCTCACAGCCACAACTCGGGATCAGGCCCACCTTATATCTCTCTTGCAAGATAAGGTGGATGAAGGCTGGAAAATCAGAGCCGACGAAACAACTTAAGATTTGTTGGGTTTCCTGAAGGGGCTGAACAATGAGACACAATATTTTTTTTGCAAGATACACTGCCTCGCATTCTCGGCCTACCTCCAGACATTACTGTCCAGATTGAGCGGGCCCATTGCTCTCTCGCCCCACTTCCCAAGCCAGGAGAGTACCCGCGCCCAATTCTAGCCAGGTTCCTGGACTATCAACAAAAAGAACTGATCACCACTTCAGCTAGGGACCAGGGCTCCATTTCTTGGAAAGGAAACACAATCCGAGTGTTCCAGAACTACTCCCGAGATCTTACTGAGCAGCACAAGGCATACACGCCCTGCAGGAGAATACTACATGCCCACCATGTAGCTTTCTCACTCCATTACCCACCACCATGCGAGTAATAATTAAGGGCTCTCCTACCTTCTTCTCATCTCCGGAAAGCCACATTAATTTTCTCTGCAAAGAGTATCCACAGGACTTCAGGAACCTGGATCTGTTTAACACATCTAGGGGCCCCTCAGACCCCTCGTCCCACATGGAGATGTCCATCAGATCCTCACCGTATCTCACCAGCCTTCAGTGGTCTGATTTGATGCTTCATTATACCCGAGAAGCAGAAAACACCACCCTCTGCAGTGGCATGAAAAACGGCCGCACCCGTTTGCCAGGCAAAATGATCAAGGAACCCTAGAAGATGTGGCCGATGACCTGCAACACCTTTCTTCGCCCAACTGATACGCCCCTCTGCTCACCCTCATGGAACAGCCAGTGCATGAAGCTGATTGCTCCATAGGAGACCCTTTATTAGAGTCGCCGAGATCCTGGGCCACAGTTGTTGCAGTGGAATCCGTGCCGGGCTCCTCGGAACAAACCCCCCCGTGCAGCCAAGCTCATCCCGCCAGCATTCCCTGCCCTCTGAAGAATCAAGATGCGAGTCCACACAATCGACCAAGGAATTACCTCCCTGATCGCACAGCTAAGTGTTTTACTCATTGGCTCTCTATCTGTGTATTAGCTGGCTGAACTAGAGGGCCGGTGTATACATAGCCTTACAGCCAGGCTCTCCATCGGGAAATCCTATTGATTTGGCTGCTATGGCCCACCTCGCCTCCATGGGTGGATTTGTTTGTGCCTGATAATACGCTGTAATGACCGTCTGAGAGGAGGACTTGGTGGGGGCAAGAACTAGCAGCCCCAATCCTCCCAGAGTAACCAGCTTTCAACGCCAGTGTATTTGTTATGTTTCTTGTGGCTGGTATCTCAAACTTGTGGGGACTGATACAATTAAACTGAACACAGTTGCTATTCGATGGATATTTAACCCTTTGTGTGTACCATATGAGTAGATACTGTAGCAACTGGTAGGGGATATGACTTAGTAGCTCAATCCTGGGTGGGGTATCAGATGATTGTTGGGGGGCGGCTATATGCTCAGTTTGTTTTAAGGCTCAATCCCCCTGCTGCACCTATGCTCGCTCAGGTTGTCGGTGTGGACAGAGACAAGGAGCATGATCATGCTTCTCAGTTTTTTTTTCTTTCTTATTTGTTTGTTGCTTGATGCTTTTCTCCCCCTTTCTCCTCCTTGATAAGAGGCTCAACATTACAGCACTGATCATTTCGGGCTTCTCAGCACTAGACGGGTCAACCTGTCTTAGAACTCCTCCGATATTTAACTGGCACATTGCGGGTCTCTCAGCCCCCCCCCCCGTGTGGCAGCTGGAGGAATTTCTCTCTGATGCCCCCTCAGCTATGCTGCATTCTATATTGGCCCTTTAGACCCTGAGTTTGCCCCCAGCAGTTCCTATCTTTCTCCCTCCTACGCCCAAACAAAGCACGGGACAGGAGATATCTGCTGTCATTCAGTAAATGCGTGGAGCTGTTTTCTCTGCTATGCTTCACTTTCTCCCCCTTAACACCCACCCAATGAGAGGACAATGGATGGCCATGGAAAATGGCCTTCCAGCCTAACCGCTGCCCTCCGTCAAATGTAAGTTACTGGATAGACACAGTGTTGTATATAGTTAGAAGTACTTGTGGGCCATTTAGCCCATTTATTTGGCTTTTATATTTCACAGACTGGGTTCTTGTTAAGTATCTATTCAATCAAAACACTGCAGGGCTCACTTTATGTATGTTGTTGAATGGTTTGAAGAGTCTCAGAAGGGGAAGACTGGGTGTGACCTCAGCCTTCTCATTTTATGATACCACTATAGTACCTTGCACCAGCTCTCACCACTTTAATTACGGCTGACCTTCATGCATACACCTGGAACGTATGGGGCTTAAACACCCCGGTTAAACATAAACAGGTGTTATCTCATTTGGAAAGGCTGAAGGCCACACTGGTCTTTTTACAGGAAACTAAGCTGACCAAACAGGATCATGATAGGCTAGTAAAAGACTGAATAAATAAAGATTTTGATTGATTGATTGATTGAAGACTGGGTAGGGCAGGTATTTTCCACCCCCTTTGTAACTAAAAAGAGAGGGGTGGCCATCCTTATTCATAAGTCACTAGCTTGGACATGTATGCAGACCTGTTCGGACCACCAGGGCAGATGGGTGATGGTATTAATGGCAACTCCTGAAGGGCCCCTACTTCTTGTTTGTATTTATGCCCTGAATGGAGACAATCCCTCCTTCATTCATTCATTAGCGCAGGAGCTAAGCTGTATGTCAGCAGACCCTGTCCCCACCATTTTGGGAGGGGATTTCAATTTGGTTCTGGTGCCCCAATTAGATCGCAGTGCCCTCGTGCCAGTGCAGCACCCTAAAGCCCATTTGGCCTTGCAACATTTGATAATGGAAATGGGTCTTGATGACATTTGGCAAACTCTCCATCCGCAGATGAAGGATTACTACTTCACTTCTATGGTGCATGGCTCTCATAGCAGACTAGACTTCTGGTTGGTGTTGGCTGACATCTGTCAGAGTACAGTAGACTCTGCAATCATGCCCAAAGTTATTTCGGATCATGCCCCTGTACATCTGCATATTCTATGGGGTTTGCACCCATATAAATCTGCTAAATGGAAACTAGACCCCCTTCTGCTTAAGGACCCACTTTTTGCTCCCTGGTTAACCTCAGAGACAGCTCTATTCCTAACCGAAACTGACCCCCCCAGGATATCTCTTCTAGCACCCGCTGGGAAGCTCTCAAGGCCACCCTGCGTGGGGCTATAATTGGTTTTGCCTCCATTCACTGGAAGAAATGGGAACATCTCCTTACTTCCTTGGAAGCTAGACTAAAAGATTTAGAAACCTGGGCTTAACAACTGTCTCATCTAGCAGCCAATTCTCCAATATATAAAGACATGCTCTCTACTCGTATGGAGATTAATGACCTGTTAACCTACAAGGCTGAACTGGCCATGCTACGGTTCTGTCATCAATATTGGGATTGGGGGGGGAGGCCGGCAAACTATTAGCTTACCTCATTCGAAAACAACAGGCTGAATGCCATATCGCTGATCTGAGAGACCGTTCTGGCACAATCAGCACAGACCCCAACTCCATTAATGGTATCATGAAACAGTTATACTCTGAATTGTATTTCTCTACTAAAACTCAGACTGAAGCCTCAATAGACACTTTCCTGACCCCGCTCCAACTTTACACTCTCCAGCCCTCCCAAGCAGAGTCCTTAGATCTCCCTATTACACCTGAGGAAGTTACAATAGCCATTAAAGGCCTCAATGTTGGGAAGACCCTTGGAGGGGATAGCTTCCCAATTGAGTTGTGGCAGCTACTCGCACTTCAGGTTGCCTCCCTCCTTGTGCAGGTCTATAATGAGGTGTTGCAAAATGGTATCTTTCCTCCTACCCTTCAAGAAGTGACTATTACTGTATTTCCCAAAAAAGATAAAGACCCCACGCTCCCCTCAAGCTATCGCCCGATTTCCTTAATTAATACAGAGAGCAAAACATTTGCTAAGGTTATAGCGCTTAGGCTGAGCCCCCTTCCTTCTTCTCTCATCCACCCTTCGCAGGTAGGCTTTGTGCATGGGCGTCTGAGCCGGGATCATATCAGATCGATGTTTAATATTATCTACTAGGCCAAATCTCTCCCCACTCCCACAGCAGCTATTGCTGTGGACTTCAAGAAAGCTTTCGACTCCCTGGAATGGCATTACTTGGAGAGAGTGTTGCAGAGGTTTGGTTTCGGCCCCCTATTTCGACAATGGATCATGGCACTGTACCATCAACCACTTGCCAGAATCCAGACTAACGCAGTACTCTCCAGCTTGGTAGGGGCACTCTCCAAGGGTGCCCTCTTTCCCCGCTTTTGTTCATTCTAGTGGTTGAGCCATTAGCAGTGGCCATCCGACACCATCCACTTGTCCCTGGCATCATTATTGGGACTCAAACTTACACCACCGTAATGTATGCTGATGATCTTCTGGTCCCCATCACAGATGCTGTAACAGCTCTCCCAGCTCTACTCACACTTCTGACTGACTTTGCAACACTCTCCGGCCTTCGGATAAACTTATCTAAAACTGAAATACTACCTCTCAACTCCAATTGTACACAACACAGCTCCTCTCCCTTAAGGTTGAAATGGGCCTCAAACTCCCTTAAATACCTTGGCATTCATATTTCTCTGGATTTGTCTAAAATCTGGGACCTCAACCTTAGCCCTCTGATTGCTGACCTTAGAACAGAAGTAGATAGATGGCGACTGCTTCACCTTACCCTGGCAGGGAAAATAGCTGCTTTAAAATTGATTGCGATCCCTAAACTTTTATATCCTCTCTCCCACATTCCTCTAGCCCCCCCCCCCGAAATGGCTTCATACTACTGATAAAATTGTGGGCAAATTTCTTTGGGAAGACAAAAAACCCCACTATAGCAGAGGTAAGCTTTGTTCTTATTGGAAGGAAGGTGGGTGGGGCCTCCCTTGGCTCGAAAGATATACCTGGGCCTACTCAATGGCGCAGTCCCTGAAATGGTTCACTACTTTGACCTCAGATTCCCTGCAATGGCTCCACATGGAACAGGCCATAGCGCAGGTCCATAGCCTCCCCCTTCTGTTATATAATCCACTACCCAAGTCTTTACGAGCCCATCCTACCATAGTGCCAGCAATTAATATTTGGCATAAGGTGCAGAAAAGGATTGGAGCTAATCCCACCCCATCTATCTATACACCTATCTTTCACAACAAGTGTATCCTGATAGACAATAAGAAAAAATTACTCACCTTAGTAATGTTGTTTCTTCTAATAGAGTCTTGCTATATTATGACAATTGCAGTTTGTCCCACCATTAGAACTGCTCTGGAGGTGAAAGAGTTAACTCCCATTCTAAGAATGGAACTTGGAGAGCGAGCTCGGTTAGAGAAGCTCTGTCTGGGTTATTTCAAACCCAAACTGTCAGATCTTTACGAGCAAAACTCACTAAGGTCTGTGTGGAAGCTGTAACCTACACTAGCCAACTGGCTACCCGACTATTAAGACATACTCCTGGTCCCAACACAAAGACTCAAGTCAGGGGACCAGAAGTAATAATATAATATAAGTAATAATATGACATAAAATAAAACATCACACCCCAAAACCCCAGAAGGGTAGAAAACATATAATGGGCATAACTGGCCACACTAGGCTGCCACCCCATACCCAAGTAGAAGTTCTGAGAGGGGCAGGCTGGGGGGGAGGTCATAATATAGTAAGACTCCATTAGAAGAAACAACATTACTAAGGTGAGTAATTTTTTCTTCAAACAACATGAAGTCTTGCTATATTATGACAATTGCAGAATACACAGCAGTACCTCCATGGAGGAGGGACAGAACCTACTTAGGGAATAGGCTCTGAAGCACGGCTGTGCCAAACCGAGCATCCCTCCTGGCCTGGACATCCAGGGAGTAATGCTTGGTGAAAGTATGTACCGTTTTCCAGGTAGCTGCTTGACATATCTCTAAGATAGGGATGTCTCTGGCAGCAGCTAGATACGCAGCTGTACCTCTGGTAGAATGAGCCCTTAGGCCTGAAGGGGGAACTTTCCCCAGTTTTTGATAACAAAACTGGATACAAGAGACAATCCACCTGGCAATGGATCTCTTAGTGGCAGGTTTCCCTTTTCCCACCTCACCATAAGTGAGAAAAAGTTGGAGGGATTCGAACCTGTGACCCTTGGTACGCTCTATATAGTAACTTAGGGCCCTCTTAACATCTAAACTGTGCAATCTCCTCTCACCAGAGGAAGAATGGTCAGTGAAAAACACTGGAAGGGAGATAGATTGATTAAGATGGAAATCTGAAACCACCTTAGGCAAAAACTTCCTGTTAGTCCTGAGGACTACCTTGTCCCTGTGGAAAGAAATTAAGTCAGTTTCTACTGACAGGGCTTGCAACTCACTTATGTGCCTGGCAGAAGTGATAGCCACTAGGAAAACAGTTTTCCAAGTTAAGTACTTAAGCTCTGCAGAAGACAGAGGTTCAAAAGGAGGTTGCATTAACTGGGCAATGCAAACATTAAGGTCCCAGGCAGGGGCCGGATCCCTAAAAGGTGGATTAGAATGAAGTAATCCTTTAAAAAACTTGGAAAATACAGGGTTAGCGGAAAGAGGAGGGCTTTCCTGCTGAAACAAAAGCAGAGACAGCTGCCAAATGTACTTTCAGGGTAGCTGGTCTCAGTCCCAAGGAATTAAGGTGGACCATACAGTCCAAAACAATGGGCAAATCAGCAGATTCCGGGGAAATATGTTTCCCAGAACATCAAATGGAAAACCTTTTCCACTTAGAATTGTAAGTAGCCCTAGTGGAAGGCTTCCTAGAAGCCTTTAGGATTTCAAGAACACCCTGTGAAAGGTGCAGGTCAGCAAATTCTAACTCCTCAAGAGCCAGGCCTTGAGATTGAGGGATTTGAGGTTCGGATACCAAACTCTCCCCTGTGCACAGGTTAACAGGTTGTGATTCCTGGGGAGACACAGGGGAAGATGGACTGCTAGTGACAGAAGTAGTGTGTACCAGGGCTGCCTGGCCCAATCTGGTGCAATCAGAATCATCCTGCAAGGCTGGGATCTGATTTTGACTAGCACCTTGAATAGGAGAGGGAAGGGGGGAAAGGCATAAAGAAACTTCCCTTCCCAACCTAGGAGAAAGGCATCCAGGGGGATTGAGCCCAACACTGGGGGCCTGCAACAGAACAGTGGAGTTGGTGATTGTCTGGGGCTGAAAAAGATCTATCTGAGGGTGCCCCATCTGGCAAAAACTATCCCCAGTACTTGAGGATCCAGAGACCATTCGTGATGGCCTGGGAAATCCCTGAGAGCATCTGCTAGGACATTGTCCTTTCCTGGAAGGTGAACTGCTGTGAGGAAGTGTTCAGGGAATAGGCCAGAGACCACAACTTCATTGCCTCGTGCACAAGGCCAAAGACCGAGTGCCCCTGCTTGTTGATGTACCACATTGTTGTGGTGTTGTCTGTTCTGACTTGCACCACTTTGTTCCAATAGACACAGAAAACACTTGAAGTGCTAAAAAGACAGCTCTGAGTTCCAGCAAATTGATGTGGAGCAGAGATTCCTAAGGGACCACACTCCTGAGTGGAGAGGTCACCCATGTGGGCTCCCACCCCAGGAGGGAAGCATCTGTAGTGAGGGTCAAGGAGTGAGACAGAGGAATGAAGGGGACCCCCAGTCTTAAATTGCTCTGATCCTGCCACCACTGGAGGGCCTGGATCAGGGTTCGGGTCACTGGGACCAACTTGGAAAGGGGGTCTCTTCTCTGAGACCAAAAGGCTATCAAGTGAAACTGAATGTCCCTCATCTGAAATCTTGCTCCTTGCACTACGGCTGTGGATGCAGCCATGTGCCCCAGGAGCTGCAAAAAGTGTCTTGCTGGTCGAGAGACCTGCAGAGTGAAGGAGGAGGCCAGAGCCACCAAGTTCCTTACCCTCTCTAAGGGTAGGAAGGCTCTGGCCTGTTTTGTGTCCAATTCTGCACCTATGAAGGTGAGCACCTGAACTGGTTCCAGAACTGATTTTGGAAGATTGAGCAAGAAGCCCAGGAGGAGAGCAGCTGCTGGGTAACTTGCAGGTGAGATCTTACCTGTTCTGAGGGACTGGCCTACAATGAGCCAGTCGTCCAGATAGGGAAAGACAGCAATCCTTTGCCTTCTTAAATGAGCCACTGCTACTGCCAGACATTTGTGAATACCCTTGGGGCAGAGGTGAGGCCGAAGGGCATTGCTCTGAACTGGTACTGACCTGAGGGCAATTCGAATCTGAGGTACTTTCGGTGGGAGCTTCTGATTAGGACGTGAAAAAAGGCATCCTTGAGGTCCAGGGAGGCTAGCCAGTCCCCTGGCCTTAGAGAGGGTAAAATCATTGCCAGAGTTACCATTTTGAACTTTGGTTTCAAAATGTGTTTGTTCAGATATCTCAGGTCTAAAATGGGCCGCCATTATCCTGTCTTTTTTGGGGTAAGGAAATATCTGGAGTACAGACCCTTGCCCTGGTGTAGGGGAAGAACCCTTTCTACAGCTCTGACAGCCAGGAGGGTTGAGACCTCTGTTTCTAAAGTAAAGGCCTCTAAAGAGTTTGCAGGTGGGAAAGACCTGATTCTCATCTTTGGGAACTTTTGAAGCTGAGAACCAGACCCTGGCTTACTACTTCCAGGACCCACTTGTCTGAAGTTAGAGACACCCAGTTCTGAACAAGTAAGCCAACCTGCCCCCTACAGGTAAAGGAGAGAATTGGCCTGGGCACCCCATCAGGGTGTCTGTTTGCAGGTGCTTTAGGCTGAGGTGGGAGCAGGCCTGCCCACACCCCATCTGCCTCTCCTCTGAAGAACCCCTCTGAGCATAAGCAGAGGAGGCCTGGGTTTGTAAAGGCCTGTGAAAAGGCCTACCTCACCCCTGGGGCTCGCCTCTGAGGTAGCTTGCAGCTCCCTTAGCCTAAACACTCTTATAGGTAGTCCTATATTCATCCATTTTCTTCAGATAATTCTCTGTCTGCTCCCCAGAGAATTTCCAACCACAGGAAAATCCATAGCCTTAGTCTGGGTATCCTGTGACAATCTAGTACACCTGAGCCAGGCCAGCCTGAAAAAAGCTACAGACGTAGCCATGACTCTAGAGGATACATCATTAAAATCCACAGCAGCATGAAACTGCACCTTAGATGCCTCAATGCCATCAGCAGCCACCTGTTCCAGCTCACTAGCAAGCTGGCCAGAGGCCTGTTTGGCCAAGGCCATGACAGTGTCCCATCTAGATTTCTGATACCTTACTACATAAGCCATGTAATTTGCTTGCCTGAGTCCCAAGGACGCTGCCATGTATTGTTTTTTAGCCATGGCATCAATCTTCCTGGAATCCTTGTCAGGAGGATGTGAAGCCAAAGGAATATTAGCTTTATCACAGGCTGCAGCCTGAACCACACCAATGTGGCTGCATTGCTGTGAAAGGAATTCTGTATCAGGACCTGACAGAGTGTACCTCCTGTACATCATTTTGTCCACAGGAGGCACAGAATTAGGAGTTTTTAAAATCTTTATTGTCTGTTTCCTAAATGATTTATGCAAGGGAATAGACAATCTCCTAGACTCTGGAATATCCATCATTTCTACAAAATCAGGTTCCTCTTGTTCATCCACAGCTTCCTCCAATGGAAGCTGGAGGTTCAACAACTTTTTGTAAAACATAAAATGAGAGGGGACTCAGAAAGCAAAGGGGAGATTCTAAAGGTCTGTCTGGGGAGATGTCCGGTTCAATGGGCACACCCAGACCCTCAAAGTCACATTCATACTGTTCATAATCATCCTCCCCTCCTCTGGTTCATAAAATTCTTCAACAACATATTCCTGAACCAGTGGAACCGACGACCAACCTTTTACCAGACAGTGGCGGTTGGACGGAACGGAGAAAGTGACTGGACAATCTGAATAGCTCTTGCTATCTCTGCAGCAGTTGGAGAAGGAATTTTGGGCTCCACACCTGCTGATTTCCTTGTTTTCTTTAATGGAACTGGCTCCTCCGAGCCAGCTTTACGTTTGCCCGAGGAAGTCTCGCCCTGGTCAGAGGGCACTCCCTCCGGTTCGGTTGGCACCGAACCGGGCTGGCCATCTGGGTCAGCGGACTTTTTGGCCTCTCATTCCCTGAGCCTGCCAACTCTCTTATCCAGGGTGGCTGCAGGGAAATTTTTACAAATCTGGCAGTCTGAATTGAGGTGGTCAAACCCCAGACAATATACACATGTGGTGTGTGGGTCAGCCTTGGCAAAGACTTCCCCACAGGCATCACAGTGTTGAAACCCAGTGGGCCCGGTTTTTCTTTTGGGTTTTTCAGACATAATGCCAGCCTAACCAAAAACTTGCCCTTTTAAACGGCAGTGCCAGGCAAGACACCCTTATCGGTTCCTAACCGTGTCACGGGTCTTGGAAAAAACCGTAATGAAATCCGTTTTTTTTAGAACCGATAAGAACCGGGAACCGCACTCTAAAACCCTTCAATTCAAGTTTTAAAACAAGCTGATCGGTTCAAAACCGAACCGATAACATTTACAAGTTCCACACAGAAAATAAGAAAAAATTACTCACCTTAGTAATTGCTTTTCTTCTCATGGAGTCTTGCTATATTAGGACCATTGCAGTCATTCCCCACACTTGAACTGCCCCGGAGAGAAAACAGTTAACTCCAGAGTGATCTGAGTTCCACAACCGAGGCGCTGTTCAAAACTCTATCTGCTAGTTTCAAATGAAACTGTCAGGTTCTTCTAGAGCTAAACTAACATAGCAAGTCTGTGTGGAAAAGCTCTACACTAGCCATTGGCTACCTACCATTAGAGAATTAGAACAATCACAGAATAATAATAATATTTATGTTAGGATCACCCTTAAAAGCACTAATAGGCCCCTCTCCCCAAAAGACTCAAGTCCAGAGGGGACCATCTACACTAACAAAAATAGAAATACCTAGTTCCCTAACCCAAAGGAAACAAGGTGGGGGGACTAGAGAGACTAAAATGGCATGACACAGTGCTTGCACTAATTTGCCAACCCCATACCCAAGTAGGAGTTCTGAGAGGGGTAGGAGGGAGGGTTGTCCTAATATAGCAAGACTCCATGAGAAGAAAAGCAATTACTAAGGTGAGTAATTTTTTCTTCAAACACCATGAAGTCTTGCTATATTAGGACCATTGCAGATTACCCAGCAGTACCTCCATGGAGGAGGGTCAGAACCTACTTAGGAAATAGGCTCTGAAGTACAGCTGTGCCAAAACGAGCATCTCTCCTGGACTGGACGTCCAGGGAATAATGCTAGTAAAGGTGTGAACTGTTTTCAGGTAGCAGCTTGACAAATTTCCAAAATGAGAATATCTCTAGCAGCCGCTAGAGATGCAGCTATACCCTGGTGAGTGACCCTCAGTCCTGAGGGGTTCCTACCTAGTTTTTGGTAACAGAATTGGATACAGAGACAATCCACCTTGCAATTGTCCTCTTAGTGGCAGGTCTCCTTGCCAACCTCTCCATAGGTAAGGGAAGAGTTGGAGGATTCGAACCTGTGACCCTTAGGTACGTTCACATAGTAGCTTAGGGCTCTTTTGGCGTCAAGCTGTGTAGTCTCCTTTCACCCGAGGAAGAATGCTCAGTGAAAATACTGGGAGAAAATGGACTGGTTCAGATGAAAATCTGAAACCACTTTGGTAAAACTTTCTGTTAGTCCTGAGGACTACCTTATCCCTGTGAAAGAAATAAAATCCTTTTCCACTGAAAGGGCTTGCAATTCATTTATACGTCTGGCAGAAGTGATAGCCACTAGAAAACAGTTTTCCATGTTAAATACTTGAGATCTGCAGAAAGAAGGGGCTCAAAGGGAGGTTGCATTAACTGAGCAATGCAAACATTCAGGTCCCAGGCTGGGCTGGTTCCCGAAAGGGAGGGTTAGTGTGAAGTAACCCCTTAAAAAACTTGGAAAACACAGGGTGAGAGGAAAGAGAAACAGGCTTCCTCGGAAACAAAGGCAGAAACAGCTGCCAGATGAACCTTCAAGGTAGCTGGTCTAAGGCCTAGGGAATTTAGATGGGCCAAATAGTCCAGTAAAGTGGCCAAGTCAGCAGATTCTGCACAATTTGTTTCTCAACACCAGAAGGAAAACCTCTTCCACTTAGAATTGTAAGTAGCCCTAGTGGAAGGCTTCCTAGAAGCCTTTAAAATATCCAGGACCCTTGAGAAAGGTGCAAATCAGCAATTCTAATTCCTCAAGAACCAAGCCTTGAGGTGGAGGGATTTGAGGTCCGGGTACCACACTCTCCCTGTGCACAGGTCAGCAAGTCGTGGGTCCTGGGCAAGGTAAGGAGGTGGATTGTCAGGACAGAAGGAGAGGATACCAGGGCTGTCTGGCCCAGTCTGGAGCAATCAGAACCACTTTGCAGGGCTGAGTTCTGATTTTTACCAATACCCTGAAGAGGAGAGGAAAGGGGGGAAAAGCATATAGGAATTTCCCTTTCCAATCCAGCAGAAAGGCGTCCAGGGGACTGAGCCCAGCACTGGAGGCCTGCAACAAAACAGAGAAGTTGATGGTTGTCTGGGGCTGCAAGAGATCTATCTGAGGGTGCCCATCTGGCAAAGACAGACCCCAATACTTGAGGATTCAGAGACCATTCGTGATGGCCCTGGGAAATCCTGCTGAGAGCATCCGCCAGGACATTGTCCTTTCCTGGAAGGTGAATTGCATCAGGGAGGGTGTTTAGGGAGTAAGCCAGAGACCACAACTTCATTGCTTCTGCACAAGGCTGATGACCGAGTGCCCCTTGCTTGTTTATGTACCACATTGTTGTGGTGTTGTCTGTCCTGATTTGAACTACTTTGTTCTGGACAACAGTTGCAAAAGCCTGAAGAGCTAAAGAACAGCTCTGAGTTCCAAAGATTGATGTGGAGCAGAGATTCCTGGGACCACACTCCTTGAGTGAAAGGTCGCCCAGGAGACCCACCCTAACAGGAGGCATCCGTGGTGAGGGTGAGGGAGTGGAAAGCAGGTATAAAGGGAACCCCTTGAGTAAGATTGCTTTGATCCTGCCACCACTGAAGGGCCAGGATCAGGGTTTTCAGTCACGGGACTAATTTGGTAGGTGGTCCCTCCTTTGAGACCAATAGGACCTCAAGTGGAACTGGATGTCCCTCATCTGAAATCTTGCTCCCTGCACGACAGCTGTGGAAGCAGCCATGTGCCCTAGGAGTTGCAGAAAGTGCCTTGGTGGTCGAGAGACCCGCAGGGTAAAGGAGGATGCCAGGGCAATGAGCCTGTCCACTCTTCCGAGGGAGAAATGCCCTGGCTAACTTTGTGTTCAATTCTGCACCTATGAAAGTTAGAACCTGAACAGGTTCCAGAACTGACTTTGGTAAGTTCAGCAGGAATCCCAGGAAGTGAGAAGCTGCTGGGTGACTTGCAAGTGGGATTTACCTGATCTGAGACTGACCCACTATGAGCCAGTCGTCCAGGTAGGGAAACACAGCAATCCCTTGCCTTCTTAAATGAGCCACTACCACAGCTGGACATTTTGTGAATACCCTTGGAGCCGAGGTTAGGCCGAAGGGCATTGCTCTGAACTGGTAGTGGCCAGAGAGCAGTTCGAACCTGAGGTACTTTCGGTGAGAAGGCCTGATCATGACATGAAAATAGGCATCCCTGAGGTCCAGGGAAGCTAACCAGTCCTCTGGCCTCAAGGAAGGCAAAATCATTGCTAGAGTTAACATTTTGAACTTTGGTTTCAATAGATGTTTGTTCAGGTACCTTAAGTCTAAGATGGGCGCCATTCTCCTGTCTTTTTGGGGTAAGAAAATATCTTGAGTACAGTCCCTTGCCCTGATGGCAGGGGACCCTTCCACTGCTTTGCAATCCAGAAGGAAAAAACCTCTGCTTCCAAAGCAAGGGCTTCTGAAGAGTTTGCAGGTGAAATTGCCTGGCTCTCATCTTTGGGAACTGTTTGAAGCTGAGAACCAGGCCCTGGCTTACTACTTCCAGAACCCACCTGTCCGAAGTTAGGGATAGCCAGTTCTGGCTGAAATAAGCCAACCTGCCCCCCACTGGTACAGGAGAATCGGCCCTGGCACCCCATCAGGGTGCCTGCTTGGCAGCAGCTTTAGGCTGAGGGGAAGGCGACTGTCTACCTGTGCCCCGTCTACCTCTGCCTCTGAAAAAAACCCTCTGTGAAAAAGCAGAGGAGGCTTGAGATTGGTAAAAGGGCCTGTGGAAAGGCCTACCCCTACCCCTGGGGGCATGCCTTTGTGGAGTGGCATGTCTTTCCTTAGCTTGGGCACTTTTGTAGGTAGTTCTATATTCATCCATCTTTTTCATATAATTTTCCGTTTGATCACCAAACAGAGAATTTCCCGTTACAGGAAAATCCATAGCCTTTGACTGAGTATCTTGGGACAGATTAGTGCATCTGAGCCATGCCAACCTACGGAAAGCTACAGAAGTGGCCATGACCCTAGAAGAAACATCATTAACATCAACAGCAGTATGAAATTGAACTTTAGAGGCTTCAATGCCATCAGCAGCCACTTGTTCCAACTCACTAGCCAGCTGACCCTGGGCCTGCTTGGCTAACTGCAATAAAGTGTCCCATCTAGATTTCTGATATCTAGCCACATAAGCCATATAATTAGCCTGCCTGAGTCCCAAAGAAGCTGCCATATATTGTTTTTCGCCATGGCATCAATCTTCCTGGAATCCTTATCAGGAGGATGTGAGGCCAGGGAATAATAGCCTTGTCACAGGCTGCAGCTTGCACCACACCTACATGACTACACTGCTCAGAGAGGAAGTCTGTATCAGGGCCTGATAAGGTATACCTTCTGTCCATTTTTTTATCTACAGGAGGGACAGAATGAGGATTTTTTAAAATCTTTGTTGTTTGCTTCATAAATGACTTATGCAAAGGAATAGACAACCTCCTAGACTCTGGAATATCCATCATTTCAACATAATCAGGCTCCTCTTGCTCATCCACAGCCTCTTCTAAAGGAAGCTGGAGGGTTTCTGCAACCTTTTTGTAAAACATAAAAAGAGAAGGGGACTCAGACAGCATAGGGGGAGATTCTAAAGGTCTATCTGGAGAAATGTCCGTTCAATGGGCACGTCCAGACCTTCCCAGTCACAAACATACTGATCAAATTCCTCCTCCCCTCATGTGGTTCATAAAATCCTCAACATCATAATCCTGAACCACTGGGACTGAACGAGCCACCCTTTTCCCAGATGCAGGGGTTCGACAGATCCCTGAGACAAAGATTGGACAATTTGAATGGCTTTAGCTATCTCTGCAGCAGTTGGAGAGACAATTTGTACTCCAGACCTGCTGATTTCTTTGTCTTTTTGCTGGGACTGGTTCCTCTGAACCAGCCTTCCTTTGCCGAGAAGTCTCGCCCTGGTCAGAGGGCACTCCTCTGGTCCAGTGGGTACTGGACCGGGCTGGCCATCGGGTCAGCGGACTTTTTGCTCTCGTTCCTAGAGCCGCCCAATCTCTTTTCCAGGGTGGCTGCAGGGATTTTACACACCTGGCAGTCTGACAGGAGGTGGTCAGCCCCAGACAATAAACACAAGTGGTGTGTGGGTCAGCCTTGGCAAAGGCTTCCCACAGACATCACAGTGTTGAAACCCAGTGGGCCCGGATTTTCTTTTGGGTTTCTCAGACATAATGCCAGCCTAACCAAAAACTTGCCCTTTAGATGGCAGTGCCAGGCAAGACACCCTTATCGGTTCCTAACCGTGTCACGGGTATTTGAAAAAACCCCAAATAAAAGTTAGGTTTTTTTAGAACCGATAAGAACCGGGAACCGCACTCTAAAAGCCCAACCAAACAGTTTGATACATATATTTTAACAAGCCGATCGGTTCAAAACCGAACCGATAATGAATTTCCACACAGACTTAATTTCTGTACTTACGGTTTACCAGATAGAGCTTTTAACCGAAATGCGGTAAAATAAATACTTTTTGCCGGTTCCAATGAACCGAAAATACTCGCTTGAACCGAAATGAACCGAGCTGAAGGAGCTGATCTCCGGAGCGACTGTTCAGTGAAGCGGAGTAAAGAATCTGACAGTTTCATTTGAAACTAGCCAGATAGAGCTTTGAACAGCGCCCTCGCGCTGTGGAACTCCAGATCACTCTGGAGTTAACTGTTTCCTCTCCAGGGCAGTTCAAGTGTGGGGAATGACTGCAATGGTCCTAATATAGCAAGACTTCATGGTGTTTGAAACTTAAATTACTTACGATACCACAGACAGAGCTTGAACCGAATGGTTTTGCGGTTAAAATAATAATATTCTTGGTTGATTTGAACCAAGAAAACACTGTTTAAACCGAGGAATGAACCGAGCAGTAGGAGAAATCTCCGGAGCGACTGTTCAGTGAGGCAGAGTAAAGAATCTGACAGTTTGGGTTTGAAATAACCCAGACAGAGCTTCTCTAACCGAGCTCGCGCTCCAAGTTCCATTCTTAGAATGGGAGTTAACTCTTTCACCTCCGGAGCAGTTCTAATGGTGGGACAAACTGCAATTGTCATAATATAGCAAGACTTCATGTTGTTTGAAGCCTGTCTATTGGCCTCATTGGGAACAGGCTGGCAATAAAATATTGGCAGATATTCTAGACGAAACGGGCTCAAGATTGAAACCCTTTCAAGTTCTAGTACAAACAAAAACCTTAAGTAAAACAGATTTCTGAAGATACCTGCAACTCTGTAGTTCCTTAACTACAATCCTTAAACCAAGCCCACTAACTCAGACTACTCCTCAAAGAATCTCTGTCTGGCTTAAGCTTCCTAGGGGACGAGCCAGTAAAATATATGCTGACATTAGAGGAAGCATTCCCTCCCAATCGGGGTATCAAAATCAAAATGGGAAAAGGCAATGAATATTGACTTAGATGACACTCAATAGGATCTCTGCTGGAAACTGCACATTCAAGCTACCCAGATGCCCACAGCAAACTTATTCAAAATAAATTGCTACACCACTGATATAGAACACCAGCAGTGCTGTACAAGGCAAAGCTTCTGAATACTAATCTATGCTGGAGATGTCAGGCTCAAGTGGGAGATCTCTTCCACATTATCTGGCAATGCTCCCTGCTAACCCCCTTTTGGCAAGCTGTTATTCAACTAGCCACAGATGTCCTTGGCCTAGCAATCCAACCAAACCCCCTTTTGTGGATCCTGGACCTACCCCCTCCTGGATTTAATATCAAACCCCACCTCATCCGTTGGCTGTCCTTGCTAAGCATCTCTGCCAAGCCCCTTATACTTTCATGGTGGAGATCAACTGAAATCCCCACTATATCAGAACTCCAGCATGCTTTCACCCGCCTCGCTACACTTGATCATATGTCCTACTCAGCACTCAATAAGTTAGCAGTTTATGCATCATGCTGGGCCCCTTTCTTAACCTATCTGAAACCTAGACCTGGTATAGGATGAACCCTTCTTGGTGGCTCACAACTTGCTTTATTCTCTAGCTATTCCTGGGATGTGAGACTCTTAGTTCTGACATGACACAAGTCTTGTTCATATTTCATTCCTTGTAACCCTAGCAATGTGTATGCATTCTCCTAATTTAACTAGATTCCCAGTCTTAACTTGTAAGTTTGATGTTGCCTTGTTGATGGTCTTTATATTATTATATAGCAGTCAGGCAGAAATGTGAGGGCTTCCTCCCTTACCCCTGCAAAGTCCATTATAGTTGGATTGTATAAATTATATGATACATATTTTGACAAATATGGACATTTTGCTGTTAAATCCTTCTCTGCTGTACATTATATCATGGCTGTATAATACTGTCCTTCAAGCTGAAAAATTTATCAAAATTATTAACTAAAAAAAAAATGTGCTTTGAGCTTATTGGAATACCTATTGGATCCTTGAGACACCATTTTCCAGAAATGTATACCATCCCTATCCAAAACTGTCTGTCTTAGTTTTTCTCAGAGGTCCTGAGTATATTTATTTGCACTTTCAAGAATTGTCTTGTACTTTTCTCTCTCTTTTTTCATCAGTTTAAAATCTGCTGCTGATTTATTTCCTTTATTCTTATGTAATCTTAAGATTTTTCCAAATGACTTTTTTGCCCATAAACAGTCAGCATTAAACAAAGACTTTTTAAATGCAGATTTACAATGGGATTTTTTTTGCACCATGGTTTTAAAAACATATGGATCCTTTCCCAACTTTCTACGATGTTGAGCAATCCATTTTGGTTAACAATGGTGTCATATGTGTTGCCCACACCTCAAAATTTGTATGATGTATTGGTCCCCAGATAATTCTTCTCTCATTAACAATCTCCAGATTTTCTACTGAATGTCCCTCTTTCCTAAGTATTCTAAATGGACATTTCAGAGTAAGGACAATGAGCAGATTCCAGTCTATCCTTAAACTTTAAGTTCTGTACCAGCTGTATTGCCTCCAAATTAGTCCAAAATAAATCCAGCATCAATGCACCCAGGTTCCCTCTAAAGGTAAAAGCCCCAAGGCTATCTTCCTGAGTTCTCCCATTCAGAAGACAATAAATCCTAGATGCAAGAGCCTCCAGGAGTTCCCTACCTCTAGGATTAAGCACTAGATCCTGGGAGTACCTCTTATAGGAAACATTTTCATTAACTAATGGGAGAGTACATATCAAATCAGTATAAGCATCTTTCAAAAATCAAGAGAGGATTCTGGAGTTGAAATCTCCCAGGATGAATATGTGATAGACTGCATAACTATCAGACAAATCATTGAGCAAGATTTTCAAATTTTGGATAAAAAGGACCATGGCCTCAGAGGTTTTGGCTCTAGGTGGAAAATAAATATTACAGACAATCATTTTTTCCAGGCCTTTATTAATCACTAAGACCAGGATACCCTCCAAGTTAGATGGGATTCTAGTTATCCCAAGATCCAACTGAGTTTTAACAAAAAAAGTAAGTCCTCCTTTAAATCTGCCAAATTTTGTATCTCTGATAGCAGAAAGGGTTATAGCTGAATACCCCACCAGTCTGGGATTGGAGTCTTCTATACACCATGTTTCCTGTATACTAATAATATCAAAAGACTCCAAAATCTCAGTACCTCAGGATCTGTTATTTTAAGGTGGATGCCCTCCACATTCCAAGAAAGGATGGAGAGAGCATCCATTTCAGTCATTTTTCCCTTTCTATTTGCTGAGATCCGAGATACAGACGCTTCTTCCCCAAGTTCCTACTGTGACTGCAATTGTCAGGCTGAACCAACAATTAATAATGGCAAAAAAGTATTTGGATCTATAAGATTTTCAAAGTCAATTAGTGGAAAATCTGCCTCTAAGGCTGGTTCTTTTATAACCCTTACTTGGTTCCGGCTGATGTAATCTGCCCCCAGTTCTAATAGGTCAACAATATGAATTCCCAGGGGGTCCAGTTTGCCAGTTAATGACAATACTTTACTAGCCAGATTAGGATTTTTGAATGTAATATCAATCTGTAATGAAAAACCTAAATCGTCATAGATTATTATGGATTATACAATGGCAAGAAATAATCCTGGGCTCTGATTGGTCAGTTGGCCATCACAGCAGGGATGTTATCCTGGCATAACATCCCTGCTGTTCACAGGTCTACTGTCATCATTATGACTGTTATGGATGATCCTTATTATCCTTTTTTTCCATCTCCTCTTAAGAAACAAAAATATTTTTCCACACTAATAAAAACATTCTTTAAAATTATATTTTTATTTTACGTGTAACAACAAGCCATTGTATAATAGGAATAATGCCCTCCAGGGTGGGTGTTATGCTGGGATAACATCCCTTCTCGGGGGTTGGATGCCTTCACCCAGTGGCCTTGGGCCCAACCACCGGTGGGATGTCAACCTCTGTCAATGATTATTCCTTTAATCAATCATATTCAAGAGATATGTATCCTAATGCTCTTTCCAGGAAGTGGAGCAGATTTCCCCTCACCTTCCTTATGGAGTCATTTTCCATAAATTTCCATCCAAACACAACAATAGTTCTGCCTTGCCATGATTTATTCTGATTTTCAAGATGTTCATTAATAACTCCTATGATTTTCCTCTGAGATTCCATAACTGACTCGTACTCCTTAGCTACAGGGGATAAACTGGATTGTTCACTTCCCCCCACTCTTAGGTGCCTCTAAAACCAATTTTGGAACCAACATAGGAAATGAAACACCCTGGCCATTCCTATCCATAGACAGTACTTTCTCCAAACCAGAGTGTGCTGTACTCAAAGATGAACAATAAAATAATACTGTATTCTTATAATCTGGGTTTGGTGGTCTAAAAACTGTTACCTCATCTTCTAAGTTAGTATGATGTAATCCAAAAAGATCTAGTATCCTGGAAAGGAGTAGTTCTTCTGTTTCATTTTCTAAAATAGGGACATCTTGTACCTCAACCATAAATTAAGCATTATCAAGATTCTGTTTGACAATAGGGTTCCCTGTATCTGCCACGTGAAGCTTACTAATGGTGAATTTCTAGTAAGTGGGTTGCTGGTGTTCTCAGTCTCCCCCTGAAAAGCAGTCAATGACTCTTTGCTCACAATTTCATCATAGGAGATTTTAATACATTTATTACTGTGTAAATAAGGCTTCACTTCCTGTATAGACATTTGTATATCAGGATTTGGAGCCTTATTACCTATTAATATCTGGGCTATTGCCAATTTTTAGGGCCACTCCCCCCATGATTAAAGACATAATAAATTTAAATGGATGGTTAAAGCATTGGTGTTTTAGAGAGGGGTATACTTTCATAAACAATTGGGACAGATTCCACGATCCTAGGATGTTCACAAGGAATGGCTTGCATCTAAATAAACATGGTAAATGTTTGTTGTCAAATGGATTATGACAGGAATTAGATTCCCATTTAAACTACAAGCTGGGGGGACATGGGATATTCCATAAAAAAGGTGGACACCACTCCCCAACCATCATTAATGGAATGTAAGTTTCTCCTTATAAACACTAGAAGTTTGAATAATAAATTTGACAAACTTGTTTTAATACTACATAAGCGTAATATACATATTTGTGCTATTACTGAAAACGTGGTGGAGGGAGGACGATCCATGGGATAGAAAAATTCCAGGCTATAATCTCATCTACAAGGATCAAGTTTGTTCAAAAAGGGGGGGGAGTTGCCCTTTACATTCATGATAACATCAATATTGAAAATCTTGAGTGTACCAAATGGCCAAATATAGAAGCAATTTGGATCAAAATTCTACCTCCACAGTCTAAAAGTATTAATATGGGGATTGTATATAGGCCACCATCCATTACATTACAGAAGGATTCACAAATTTTGGATTTTATTAACAAAATCTCATTAGCTGACAATACAATACTTGTGGGGGATTTCAATCTCCCTGGGATTGATTGGACAAATCTAATTGCAGAAACATCAATTGAAAAACAATATTTAGAGACCTTCTTACTGGGGGCTATGGAGCAATATGTTACGGACAACACTAGAGGCCAGCATATATTAGATCTGGTATTGAACAACATGGGCAATTATGTCCATGATTGTAAGACCATGCCCCCACTTAGTTCAAGTGATCATTTAGTGATGGAATTTAACTTCACGGGGACCCTGGGTCATGAAATAGGCAGTACAGTTATACTCAATTTTAAAAAGGCCAATTTTGAAGAGATGAGAAGGGATATGGCAAACTGGGACTGGGAATGTGCGTTTCATAATCAGTCTATTACCAGTATGTGGAATATATTCAATAATAAATTATCTAAGGTTATCCAAGATCATATACCACTAATTAAGAAATATGACAGACCTAAGAGAGAAATACCACCAGGGACTTGGCAAGGTTAGAGGAATGGTCAAATGTATGGCAGCTTAGATTCAATGCTAAGAAGTGCAAGGTAATGCACCTGGGAAACAAAAACCCAGGGGAAGAGTACACAATGGGAGGTGAGATACTAACAACAACAAAAATGGAAAGGGACCTGGGGGTAGTCATATCAGATGACCTAAAGGTGGGCAAGCAATGTGAGAGGACAGCAAGGAGGGCTGGGGGAATACTGGGATGCATAGGGAGAGGCATCACCAGTAGAAAACAAGAAGTTATTATCCCTCTGTACAGACAGCTGGTGAGACCACATCTGGAGTACTGCGTGCAGTTCTGGAGACCCAGTCTCCGCAAAGACATAGACAGGATGGAAGCTGTCCAGAGGAGGGCACTAAAATGGCGAGGGTCTGCACCGGAAGACATATGAGAGAGACTTAAGGAGCTTAATATGTATAGCCTCGAGGAAAGGAGGAGAGGGGACATGATAGAAACTTTCAAGTACCTCAAGGGAATCAACAAAGTCCAAGAGGTAGCATCTTTCAAAAAAGAGATGTGCAAGAACAAGGGGCACAATTTGAAGATAGAAGGGGCAGCTCAGAGGTAATTTAGAAGTATTTTTTTCACAGAGAGGTTGTGGATGTATGGAATGGCCTTCCAGAGGAGGTTGTGGAGTCAAAACAGTGGTGGAATTCAAGCACGCATGGGACAGTCATAAGGCAATTCTAGGGGGTTGGGGTAGGAAGAAGTAGGCTGCTGGTTAACTAGGATCTGCAGCTTATCCATCAGGTAGGGAAATGGGCAGACTGGGTGGGCCAGGCGGTCCTTATCTGCCATTAAATTCTATGTTTCTATGTTTCTATGGATGAATCCATCGATTAGGAAATCTATTAATAAAAAGAATAATGTTTTTAGAAGGGTTAAACATAGTGGAAACCAAGAATGTTGGGAAACTTATAAAAATTACTTAAAACAAACCAAAAGGGATATAAAGAGGGCCAAAAGAAATCATGAGCTAAAATTGGCATGTAGGGTACAAGATAACTACAAATCCTTCCATGCATATACTAATAAAAAAAAAAAAAGGGAGAGAGACTAGCTTAAGCCCTTTAAAAAACCTAGAAGGAACCGTAGTAATTGATAATTTACAGATGGTGGAGGTTTTTAATCGCTATTTTTCCTCTGTCTTAACAGCAAAACACATGCCTCAAAAAATCATTTAGATCCCAGTCCAGATGACATTGTAATTTTGAATGATACAATGGTGAGAGAACGCTTTAAAAGGCTGGACCCCAATAAGGCCCAGGGTCCAGATGGTTTACATCCACAAATTCTTAAAGAACTAGCCGAACCATTGGCTGGCCCTACTTCCATATTATTTACTGAATCAATAAACACGGGATATGTCCCTGAAGTTTGGAAACAAGCCACGGTAGTGCCCATTTTTTAAAAAGGGCTCTAGACAGGACGTTGCTAACTATAGACTAATTAGCCTGACTGCTGTCTTTGGTGAAGTCCTGGAAGGTGTTATCAAGGATCATACTGGAGAATTATTGGGAGATAATACTGACATCACACAGCATGGGTTTACAAAGGGAAGATCGTGCCAAACCAATTTGTTAGAATTTTATGACAAAGTTGGTAACGCCCTTGATAAACGGGATGCAGTAGATGTTATTTTTTGGGACTTTTCCAAGGCCTTCAATAAGGTCCCTCATGGAGAACTTATTAACGCTTTAATTGAACAGGGAGTTAGTGGTCAAATTACTAGATGGATATCATCCTGGCTCTTGAATAGAAGGCAAAGAGTCTGTATTGGGGCCTATATTCTGATTGGGAGGAGGTGACTAGTCGAGTGCCTCAGGGATCAGTACTCAGTCCCAGTTTGTTCAATATATATACTTCTACATTGAAAACCACATCAAAGATATGGCTGTCAAAAGCTGTGGATGATACCCGTATTGGTTACACAGTTAATAATATAGATGATAGTAATATCCTTCAAGAAGCCCTAACTGAACTTGAGCGCTGGGCATATAAAAAGAAACTTACTTTTAACATTAGTAAATGTACAGTCATGCACTTTGGTAAAAACAAAATTGAAGCCCAGTATATGTTGGGGGGTATTGTTCTAAAGGCAGTTATAGATGAGAGAGATCTTGGCATCAGGGTAAATAATTATCTCAGTCCAACTTTGCATTGTCAGCAAGTAATAAAAAAAGCAAGTGGTATTATTCATTGTATCCACAAGCATATAAAGAATAGGGATAGTGAGGTGATGCTGCCATTGTATGCTTCCTTGGTGAGGCCCCATGTGGAGTACTGTGCTCAATTTTGGGCTCCAGGAAATGGAGGTTTAATAAAGGCTGTTGAGGGGGTTCAGAGGAGAGCTACTAGGAGGATAACCGAGGTAACAGGAATGGAATATAATGACAGACTCCAAAAGCTGGGGCTATATTCCCTGGAGTTTCATAGGTTCAGAGGTGATATGTGGTTGCTTTTTGGGGCACTGAATGATCAGTCACTATGGGAACAATTGGATCTTGTATTGAGGGAACAAACTTATGATACTAGGGCTTGCAGGGGAACAATGTAAAACCAAAAGAAGAATGAGGTAGTTTACTGTAAGAGTGACAAACATATGGAATGAGCTACCTATAGATGTAGTAGCCAGTAAAAATATGGATACATTTAAGACTCGTTTGGATGTTTATCTAAGATCAAAAAATATAATGGGATATTCATAAATAGATGGCGAGCAAATATGGATGAAAGTCTTTAGAGCTCTGAAAAACCTATGATACCTATGATATACAGTATCTCCTGTACCTCCCTTATCTCCTGAGCCGGTGGCATCTCCCAAACATCATAAACTATTTGTTTATCTTTATCACTGGTAGTAGACTTACATGCAATCCTTTTAGTTTTTTTAGTTTTAATTCTCCTTATTTTGGGTTGTGAGTGTGCTATTAATCCGCCAGGCTCCCTTATATTAGGGTTTTCTAAATCAGGGTTCCACATGTAACATGTACATACCTTATCCTTATCAAAAGGTAGGGGAAGCTGAACCTGCGTGCCTTTAGTGGCTTTGTCTACTATCAGGGAATCATCTCCAGGCAGACCTGGAGATTGATGTTTACGGCTGCTCCAAATTCTATCCAAAAGTACTCTACTGTGAAATACATCTGCTCTTAAATTACAGATCTCATCTTTGAGTATTGTAATATTTTCCAACAAAACTATGTTGGCAGAATATCTGTTCTTTAAACTTTCCAGGCTCTGCTTGGAGATAATCGAACTAACCACTACGTTCATCCTATCTAGGCGCTGAGTTTCATCCATCATAATACTTGTTTCCAGGGCAGTCCTAGCCTCCTGTGTCCCAGGGTTACTCATTATTTCCTTAACTTTCTTGTGAGTTAAATCTATCTTTTTTAGTCCTTCAATAGTGACACTCATTTCCCTAATTATGGACCCAAGATCTAAATTTTCTCCTGGATTTTCATGGAGTTCCAAAGCTGGATTTTTACATCTAGAGTCAGTCTTAAATAACCTTTGTCCTATAACTGTCCTTTTTACCCAGGAACAAGCCTCTGGGAGGTAAGAGCCTCCTGATAAGAATGGTCAAGAGGTGAAGCTGGAGAAATCCCCAACTCAGAACAATCCGATTCTTGTTCAATACTTGACCCGTATGTGTCCCACACATATTGATCATAAGAGATAGATTCTACTAACCATTTAGGAATATCCAAATCTGGGTAATCAAGATTGTCAGAGGAGACTTCAGAATAATCCTCAGAGCCAATTAAGTGATCTGACATCTTAGCCGAAGCCAGGACTGGGGTTGATATATAGTTTGGGCCTTTCCCTGCCCCTTTTTTAACCCAAAGATCAGTTATCTTAAGTTGTTTCTTTTTTCCTAAATCATCTGGGGGGACTACATTTTTCTCTCTCCATGTCAAATCTTCCCCCTTGAGGTTTTTTCTTTTGCTTAGAGTTGAATTTCTTCTGCTTACCCCTCTAGTTTTGAATGTATGTATTAGTGGAGTAGCTTCCATAAGCTCTTCCTGGGTTTCAGCTATTTCAGTCACTAGGGGGTGGGCCTCTCTTGCTGCTGCATTTAATAGAGAGCTACCCTTACCACTTCTAGTGACTACCATCTCAATCTAAACCCACAACTTAGGTGTAATAGGGCAAAGAGGCAGCAGAATAACTGAAAACAGCTAAAGACAGTTGTGACTGTTATTAACTATACACAATAGACTAGAATAAAATTTTGTATAAAACTGATATGTGACCAGCCAAACATTATTCAGAAAAGCTTAAAAGCTTAAAAAAAAGATAAGAACAATTGATCCAAGCAAAAATCTTCCAATAAATGTAATAATTGCACAATAAAATGAATCTATTCCATACACTACTAAGGGAAACATATATAAAACACACTTAATCTCTATAGATCTAATGGCAAGTAAGGGAAATACAGTCTGGTAATAATAATGAATCCAATAATAATTAGTTATTAAATATGTGCACTTCAGAAATCTTCAGAAACCTGCAGGTCAGTTATTATTTGTGTTACTCATGATCTATAGTCTGACATTATTGGGTTTCACCTCTTCTTTTTCTTGTAGTTGGATTCTTATAATAAGATGTCAAACTTTTCTGTAATAAAATCCAATCCAGCTTTTCTGAGACAAAAATTCCACTAAACCCTTTGCCAGAGTTAGTTCTTTTCTTTTATTTCATCGTATTATCCTCTAAACAGTTTAAATTCCAGTATGGGCTCCAATGTGACTTCAGTGTCGAAAACAGCTCTGCGCTAATTCTGCACACTCTGTTGTAAAGTTTTCCAGCAAGAGTCTGTGTAGTAGTCCCACCATCGCAAATGTAGGAGAAATCGAAGGGACAAGAAACTTGTTTCTGCCACAGCACGAGGAAACTCCAATAGTTCCGATGCGGTCCTCTAGAAGTGTGGGTGATGCTATTTCCCACTGAAAATAATCAAATAAATAATCACAATTCAACCCAGACCTTAAACAGATAGCAGATTTATGCTTACAGGCTAAAAAAAATCCTTAAAAAGGATCCTAAAACTTTTAACTACCTGATCTAAAGCAGAACAGGTTATATGATTTTATAGTGTATGGTGGAACGTTGTTCTCGCTAGAAATTCCACCATACTGAAATGCTGTTCAGCTACAGAGAAACCAATGAACGGAACGCTGTACTGATCGTACGTGCAGAGCAGCATTCCATTCATTGAGAATAAAAAGAGTGAGCAGTGTTTTCTAAATCAAACCGTGGCACGGTACTATTATTGAAAACCCCAGGAAGGATGGGTGCGGCATTTTTTTTTTTAACAAGAGTGCAATTCTTTATTCAGGATCAACCAGATATAATCTGAGCACTTACAAAAAGGTTTATCCCTCCAATTTGTTATTTAAGTCGCTAAGCGAGGTGTCCGGTCGCCATGTCTTTTTTTTAAATCCCTCCCACACAAGGGCAACAACCAATGGGAGTTTGCGCTGCTAACGTAGAGAAGTTCAGTCCCTAGCAACCACACAACTCACCATAGGAACAAGCTATAGCTCCCGAAGTACGAAATGGGAGACAGCAATTTATTTTAACATGAAAAAAAGAGTTTGGGATAGTATTAAATATTATTAAATTGATTAGAGGGGCACCATACACTATATACAATACAGGATGGGAAACCCAATGCAGAACCAGTGTGTTCTGCCACCTTGAGGTATGATTCCCAAGGACCTCTTGAGCTTCACTGTCGAGGTCACAGGGAATCATACCCCTGTATGGCAGAACACACTGGTTCTGCATGGTTGCCCATCCAGTATTCTCTATGTATAGTTATTCGACTAACACAAACGCCTATTGTTTAATGCTTTAAAGTGCCATGCTTCTGTTAAATAAATTAAATTACTAACAAAAATTTCAGCTTGCAGATGGAAAATAATTAAACTTGTTACTTACTTAGGTAGCTGCAAAGAAAACAAAATAAGCTGATATTGAATTCTGCCATTTGGGACACAGTATAGTAGAACACCAGTAAAGTGGCTACAAGATATAGATTTGATTTACAGGCCTACAGCACCACGAACAAGCACACTAGTGCTCTAAGAACCGTTCATAGGCCGCCCTTAAAATCTCGATGTATCAGCCCAAAAAAACAGCAACAGATAGGACACTTTGTTGCTTTAATAGTGGCTTTTGTCACAACTGCAAGCAATAACTTGAAGCAAAACAGCACCCCACTGCTAGGTTTTGACCAAAGGTGTATTTAAAGTAACAATAAGATAGTGATCCTGAATACAGAAACACCACGCATGCTCAATATAGAACACAATTGGTTGGTCCAATTAGATAATTCAATAGCCCAAATAAGAGATCCAAAAGCTGACACCTGCTTAATTGGCTTAAAAGCACATGTTGTTAATGCTGCTATACTGAATCTAATCTATCAATTAAAAAAATTAGCAGACTGAGGAATGTACTAAAAGATGTACTAAATGTCAAATACTAAAAATCTTTTGGAATATATAATCATCTAATAAAATAAAAATATAAAATCTGCCTTAATACGAATAAAAATGAGACCGTGAACAGTCAAAAAAGCAATGTTGTCTGAGAACCAGGAAGTATTATAATTTAAAATATTCAGCAATTGTAAAAAATATCAATACAGTAGGTAGAGTAGTTCTGTGGCTTTAAAATTCTTCCTTAAAAGGATTCTTCTAAAATTCCCCACTGTCTCTGTAGTTTTCTTTCTCGGTTGTAATTTACCGCTGGTCGATCAGAGCTTGAGCCTTTCCGAAGGGCTCCTCGGGTTCCCCCAATCCGACCGCCACCTTCAGTCTTCTTCCTGAAAGAAGCAGAGAACACCTTAACCGGGGAGGCAGCTGTGCCTTGCACAAGAAAATCTGGTGAGCTCTGTTTCACAACGTAGATGGCATACCTTTAGTAAGTAGAAAGAAAGCCTTGAAAACAGCCTGCTCCTCATGCTTCTCCTCAGCGCAATAGCATTCAGCTTGGCACAGCACAACTCTTCTGAGACCGCCAACCACTTCCAAACCACTGACAAAACCAGAAAGACAAATAAATTTCATTCTAAGCAGCTGTCCAGGGACAAATGTAGCAGAATACATTGTGTGCACAGCACCGACATGGGGATTGGGTACCCCATGTCGGAAAGTATTGTGCAGTATGTTAGGGCATTTTGATGCAGGATCCTGCATCAAAATTATACAAAATTTTGATGCAGGATTTTGCATAGAAGAAAAGACCTCGGGGACAGTTTTCTTCTTTTCACAGGTTTTTTTAATCAAATAAATACATTTGGGCACACTGGGGTGGCTCCCAGTATGCCCAGTAAGTGTACTGTGCATTGTGCGCACAAAGTGGGTCTTCTATGACTCTGCAGCCAGCAGCACGAGTTCTACGGTTGCAGATGTCAAGAAAAGACCACTTTTCTCATACAGAGAATGGACTCCAATCCGTTCTCTGTATAAGCTGGCACCCGAGAGAAAAACTTATTTGGGTCCAGCTTAAAACACAAAAAAATCATCAGAAAACACCTAAAGAAGTTCTCTTTAACTGTTTTCTGATTTTTTTTTAAATGTTCCGTACTTAAAACATCCTCACTAAGCGGCAAAACAAGATGGCGGATGCAACACAGTCCATCGCAGGACTATGTGAAAAATACCAGCATTCTTTGCAAAAAGAAGCTGGTATTTTTCGAGCAGTAGTCCTATTTTTCAAAAAAAAAAAAGCTGCTGTTTTGAACAATACCCCTGTTGTTTGAAAAATAGTATTTTCATGCTGGACATATAAATGTTCCCATAGGAAACAATTGGAAAATTAAAAACATCATAACTATTGAACAGATTAATATTTTTTCACCAAACCTTCAAAAGGCGCATCTATGACCCAAAGGCTTTCTACTGTGACAATTTCAGCTCACAATATAAATCCCTTTTTTGAGATCCAGCTGTAGAAATAAATGTAAAAAAATCCAGATTGTTCTGTTTTTTTCAACACTTTGGGCCGGATTCACAAAAGCCAAATCAGGATGCAAAGCAACCTGCATTAGAAAAAATGGTGCAAGTCGCACTTGTGTCCTGCGTTGAGTCCTGGCGGGATTCATATAGGCAGCCTGCGACATGCTGCAGGCTGCCTGTGCCCAACTGCACCTATGTGCCTTAAACCCCCTTGCAATATGGCATAAGGGGGTTTATGGTAGCATTTGCCCCCTATTCAGGTAGGGTGGCTGCTATGTTCACAAATGGGATTCAGAGACAACCACAAGTGAACATCTGTCAAAGACCAGCAAAAAGGTGGTCTAAGTGGTCTTTGCTGTTCACTGGAGGTTGCCACTGTGCCCCAGCTCCACAACCCCTATAGGTTACAGACCCCCCCATGGGCTCTGGGTCCCAGACATGGCACGCACTATGCCAGGCTGGGTGTGTGGCACCCCCCAATGCCCAGACCCCCACACACATACATGTTGAGGCCCCCCCACATGCCCTGAGGCACGATCCCCCTGCACTCCCCATAACCTGCTAGTAGTCTAGTGGCCCCCAACCCCTTCCCCAGAGTGTAAGCCCCCCACACACCCAATACCCCGCCGGCAACTGGCACAGCTCTCCCTCACCACCAGGGCCAGTCACCAACTCACCCGTCAGGTGTGTGTGTGTTGGGGGTGGGGGACCACTGGGCCACCATGGTAGGTAAGGGTACTTGATCTGGGGGGGTCCACGGCAAGGGGGGCTTTGGGCTGGAGCCAACACCTTACGGGGCCTCAGAGGTGGGTATGGGGGTGCCATGGCAGCCCTCAACTGGCGCATCTGTCGCCTATCCTGTCCTACAACCTACGGCATTCCCGGTTGCTGCACCCTACCTCGTGCAGCTACCGCAAGTCACAGGATGCAGACCACTGGACCCACTCTGATACTGAATTGGGTGCACAGGCCAGGTCACAGGAATGGTCGCTGCAAGCTTCCACTGCCACAGCTTGTGGCAGACCTTTGTGAATCCAGCCCTATATGTCTCAGAAACCACTTGAAGGATTCCCATGAGTTTGGCAGGTCAAGAGATCTGCCCCTACAGATTATGGATGCCAAATGTCATCCAAATCCATTGAACAGTTCCAAGGTTATTAACCCTCAAAATTTGGACTTTAACATAGAAGTGCAGTTTCAACCTAACTGTACTGGTGCAACTGTGCCAGTATAAAATATAAATATATATATAAATATATATACATACATACATGCACAGTGATGATGGTCTGACAGCTTAATATGTATAGTATATGTGTGTGTGTGTGTGTGTGTATATATATATATATATATATATATATACACACACACACACACACACACACAGTGTATATACACAGTGATCCTCCATGATGATGGTCTGACAGCTTTGCAGCATTTCTTGAATAAACAGGAAGTCCAGCAGCCACCCACACACACACTAACTCATCTGGCAGAACTTGTTTTTACACTCAGTGCTTTTTCTTTTGATAACAGTTTTTTTCAGCAGGTCAGTGGAGTTACCATGGGTACCAAGATGGGTCCCAGCTTTGCTAATCTGTTTGTGGGTTGGGTGGAGGAATGTTTTTTTCTCTCATCCACAGGGGTTTTGCCTGAGCTCTACAAATGCTACATAGATGACTGTGTGGGGGCCACCTCCTGCTCCAGGGAGACCCTCCAAGTCTTCCTTGACAAGTTTACCACAGCCCATCCTTCCCTTCAATACACTGTTGAAGTATCCTCCTCTACACTGCCTTTTCTGGATATCCAACTGTCAGTACAGAACACTGGTCTGAAGGCATCCATTTATTACAAACCCACTGACTCTCACAGTTTCCTCCTCCACAGCTCCTTCCATCCTAAACATGTCAAGAATGGCCTGCCTTATTCACAGTTTCTTAGACTTCACAGGTTATGCAGTTAAGAGGATAGTTTTGTGAGCAGATCCAAATAATGCACAGTTTGTTTATCAACAGGGGATACCCTAAAAGCACAGTGGACAGAGGACTCTCCCAGGGGTGTTAGTACCATGCCCCATAACCTTGACCCCCACAGGAAGGATACTGTCATGCAAGAACAATGGCAAATTCCACTAGTGCTTCCTTTCCATCAGAGCACACCTTCTCTTCACAGGATCATCACCAGTAACTTTCCCATTTTGCAAACTGACCCTAACATTGATGCTTCCTTTACAGAACCACCTATTGCCTCCTACCACCTGACATCTAACCTGTGGAATCTCCTGGTTAAAAGCAGCCTACCTACTCCTAACAGTTCCTCCCTACCAGGTACCAAACCTTGCAACAGGACTCACTGCTACACCTACAAATTTGTTTCCAGTGTGACTTAAATTCGGGGGCCTACAGGTGTTTTTCATATCACCAAGGAGTTCTCATGCACCACCACTAAAGTGGTATATCGTATTCTTTGCAGGAAGTATACAGCTATTTACATCGGAGAGACTGGTAGGTGCCTTGCTGACCATTTCAGGGAACATTACAGAGCAGTCAGTAATGGTGACACTGATAAACTCATTGTATCCCACTTTATCTCCAGGGACCACAGTGTCAATGACCTTTCTGTTTGTGTCCTTCAGCAGGGCTTCTGGGATTCTGACCATAAATCAAGATCAAGATCAAGATGGCCGCCAGGCTAGGTGTGCCATCAGTTGCTCCATGACTGCTTCGTGCTAGCTTTTAAATTTTAGTTTGTTTTTAGTCTCTTTTTTGTTAATTTTCATTTGTTTTATTTTTCTTTGGAAGACTAAGCGCTGTATACTGTTTGTATTCATGTCCCGTAACATTGGATTGCTGTATAGCATTGGTCGGGGCCACATTTACTATCGGCGTCCCGTGTACTGCTGCTGCGGTTTACCGCCGTTCACTGCTACTGGGACACTTGTATGTTACTTTATTTCTCATCCTGTAATATCGGACTACAGTTTAATGCCAGTTTGTATTCCTGTCCCATAACATTGGATTGCTGTATAGCGTCGGTCGGGGCTACATTTATTATTGGCGTCCCGTGTACTGCTGCTGCGGTTTACCGCCATTCACTGCTACTGGGACACTTGTATGTTATTTTATTTCTTGGCCTGTAATATCGGACTGCAGTTTGATGCCAGTTGGGACTCTAGTTACTGTTGGTGTCCCGTGTCCCATGTGTTAATCTGGTTGGCCCCTGCTACCATTTGATATCACTGGCAGCTGGGCCTTCTCTGTAATTCTGGGAATGGATTGCCTACACTATTGGGAGCTTCCACATGGTCTGGGATGCGAGTTACAGCGATATTGGCGGTTTGCTGTTTTCGGTGACTTTTGGCGGATTTATGTTTTGGAGCAGCTTTGCCACCATTGCCTCTAAATTCACCACAAATTTGTTATACTTGCTATATTTGCTGTTTTAAAAACTTGCACTTTTATTAAGTGTTCTTCGGACGCCTGTCAGACTTTTGGAGTTCCTGGGTTCGAATCTGGATCTGGTGGCCTTTCCTCGTTCTCTGATGGTGGTTGCTTACTGTGGACTCGGATCCCTGGAGTGGCTGGAGGTCTTCTGGATATTAGAAGTTGACTGCAGTTTTCTTGGATTGCTGTGTTGGTGCTGTTTTGCTGACTGCTGTCTGAGTTTGACTCAATATTCATTTTGAGGGAATGTGTGGAGCTGAATCTGGATTGGAACTCGTCGATTCTGAGCTGGCTTGCAGTGGAATTTGGGTACCCGACTCTTGAGATTTCCCATGGGGGCTGAAGCTACCAGTCAGAGGGCTGGTGGATAATCATCCTCCTCTGCTCCTTACGGCCCCCTAGTTTTACTGGGTGGCTTTGGTGGGCTAAGTGGGGTGTCTCTTGTTTCAGGCTCTCTTTTCTGGCCAGAAATTTCCTTATCATCCTTCCTCGATCTGATCTACAAGGGTTTGCTGTTTTGTTCTAGTCTACTCAGTGTTTCAACATCTTCAGGTACTGTAATTACATTTTATTGGAAGCAGTGAGAGAGCTTCACAGGAATCAGAGATTCATATACAATTTAATTGCAGTCGCTGTGGTAGTGAGAGTGCCACACTTTTTCAGCCTGGATTTGTTATCCTTTGTTGTGGTAGTGAGAGTGCCACATTTTCTTAGTTTGGATTTATTATTTTCTGTTTTAAAATTTTTCAAATGAAACTCAGCAAAAATCTTTGAAGATATTGGACACTGTGTTTTATTGGACAAAAATCAGATGATCAAACTTGTTGGCAGTTATTTAAATTGTTTTTATTGTTATTTTGGGGTTATATTTTGGGTTGGGATTTTATTTTATTTTTTTCTTTAATGTGTAATAGTGTTTGATTTTTTGTTTGACTCCCTCCTCTGTGAGAGAGAGTGAAGGAGTAATTTATTATCTTTGGTTATTTGATATTTATAGGTTTATTTTTGTTATTATTTCTGTTTTTCCTCTCCTGTTTATTTGTTTATAATGTGTTGGAGAGGTTCAGCAACAGTTGGGCATTATTCCCCCACCAGGCTCAGGGAATAACACCCCTTTGAATGCCTCCCATTGTCATCTGACACCTATTTTAGGTGTCGTGCGTTGGGCATTCTCAGGAAGAGTAGGCGAAGGTGGAGAGCTGGGCCTGTTGGGGGACAGGAGGGGGGTGGGCGGATTGGGGATTTGGGGTTCAGGAGATGTTCTGGGGTGAAATGGGGTCAGGATAGGGGTTATTCATGTCTTGTCCACATACCCAAGGGTTCCGATGTTAATGGACAGGTGCCGAGGTCTTCCTCAACAACTCATCCTACCTTGGCGGTGTTGTGCAATGCCAGATCTATTAAAAACAAGACAGCTATTATAGCTGATCTTGTTGGATCAACTGATCTGGCTTGCATCACTGAAACCTGGCTGGATGAAAATCCAAGCGCTATATTGGCCTCTGCAGTTCCAGCCGGGTTCTCGGTGATACACCGTCCAAGGTTGGATCATAGGGGCGGGGGTGTGGCCATTATGTTTAAGACTGAGTTGGGCCTTGTGGATGTGCCATTAGGAACTACCAGATCCTTTGAATATATCCTGGGAGAGGGTGTAGGTTGTGGGATTCTCCTCATTTACTGTCCACCAGGTGACAGTGGAGAATTCCTGCCGGAGATAGCAGACTTCATCGTCGACATGGTATTGAGGTTCCCCAGACTGATAGTTCTGGGGGACTTCAATGCCTGGGTCGATGATGAACTCTCGCATTTTGGTCAAAATCTCCTCCAGCTGATGACAATGCTGGGCCTAACACAGGTGATTACCTCCTCGACCCATGTAAGGGGTCATTCATTGGATCTGATCTTTCTTTTGGGTATGGAGATCGCTGATCTGGGGGTGGAACCAGTCAGCTGGTCTGACCATCACACCATAAGGTTCAGCTTCAGGGTCCCCCCAATAGGTCTGCCCCTATGAAGATGGCTCGGTACCGCCCTTTAAGGGGTTTTAACCCCAGTGACCTAATGGCGGTACTGGATCTATCGGGTTTGTCGGGTGAATGCATGAGTCCAGATGATCTCGTACTAGCCTATAATAAGGCTGTGTGAGATGCTCTGGACAAAACTGCTCCTGTTCGTGTTCGGCCTCTCACCCTCCGTCCAAGGAGCCCTTGGTTTGATGGCTCCTTGAAGGAGTTAAGGCGAAGTGGCCGAAGGTTGGAGAGAGCCTGGAGGAAATCCGGCAATGATGTTGACAGGCTTAGGTTGATGGCACATTATGATGGCTATCAATCAGAAATCACCCGTAAGAAGGCAGAGTTCCTGTTCAGGGAGACTTCTGCTGCACAGAACCGACCAGCTCAGCTTTTCCGGACTGTGGACAGATTGTGCAATCCAATCTATCTCCAGCCCAGAGAAGCTTTTTCTCAGCTAAGATGCGAGGAGTTCGCTCAGTTTTTTGCAGATAAGGTTGCCAGCATCAGGTCTGGCATCAGTCTGACCTCTCCTATGGGGGATTGCAGTGGTCGATGGGAAGTGGCATGTACTCGGTCTGCCTGGTCAGATTTTCACCGGCTGGAGTTCAGTGACATTGTAAAGATCGTCCAGACATTGCGACCAACTAGTTGTAGTTTGGATCCGGGCCCTACACCCCTCTTAGTAGGATGTGTAGAAGTTATCTGCTCAATCCTTGCTGACACTGTCTGGAAGTCTTTGGAGGGGGTCTTTCCTGACCCCCTCAAGAAGGCGGTCATTCGACCACTCCTTAAAAAACCCTCCTTGGATCCAGATTGTCTAGCTAACTACCGGCCTATCTCTAACCTGCCATTTGTTGGTAAGGTTATTGAAAAGGCGGTTGCGTTGCAACTGGATGATCATCTTATGACTCACAGTGTCTATGGTACTCTCCAGTCTGGTTTTAGGAAGAAGCACAGCACGGAGACTGCCCTTGTCCGGGTATTGAGTGATCTCCTAATGGCTAGAGATCGAAAGGCATGTACCATTCTGGTCCTTCTCAATCTCTCTGCTGCATTTGACACTGTATACCATGGTGTGCTGCTGGAGCACCTGCGGGTTTATTGTGGGCTGTCTGGTACAGTCTTCAAATGGTTTCATTCTTACCTCACAGACAGGTCTCAGAGAGTTGCCACTGGAATGTATTCCTCTGCTGCTCATTCCCTGCCTTGTGGGGTACTGCAGGGCTCCATTTTAGCTCCCATGTTGTTTGCAGTGTATATGCTGCCATTGGAAGAAATCATCGGGTGATACAGTCTAGGTTTTCACTGCTGTGCAGATGATACCCAGCTGTATCTGTCCTTTCTCCCTGGCCAGGATGATGCACTCTCTATGCTAAACAACTGCCTTGCTGAGATCAGACTTTGGATGAGTTCCAGCTGGCTGAGACTGAATCCGGATAAGACTGAGGTATTGGTAGTGGACCCAGGTCATCTGGGGGTGGGTTTGGGAGCTGGACAACCTTCAGGTTTTTTACTTGGTGGTATGCCACTCCCTACCTCCAATCAGGTGCGTAATCTGAGAGTTATTTTTGATTACGGACTGACCCTAAAATCTCAGGTATCAGCTGTGGTCAAATCCTCTTTTTACCATCTGAGGAATATCGCCCAGGTGAAACACCTGGTTTCTTCGCGTGATCTTCCAACATCGGTCCATGCCTTTGTCACTACCCGTCTTGATTACTGCAATTCCCTTTACCTAGGGCTACCTGGGGTTGATATCCGCCACCTGCAGCTGGTGCAGAACGCGACAGCCAGGCTTTTGACTGGGACGTCTAGAACCAGTCATATTACACCTGTGCTCCGTGAACTGCACTGGCTGCCTGTTAGGTGGCGGATCACCTTTAAGGTTGGTTTACTAACCTTTCAAGCCCTACATGATCAGGGACCCGGTTACCTGAAAGATCTCCTGATTCCCTATTGCCCCCTCCGTCCTCTCTGTTCCACCAACAAGGGATTGCTAGAGATTCCCAGGGTTCAATTGAAGACATCAGGATCCCGTGGTTTTGCTTTTTCAGCACTAACCCTGTGGAATTCTCTACCTCGTTGGTTGAGAGAATGCCCAACCATCGATAGTTTCAAAATTGGTTTAAAGACATATTTATTTAGTCTAGCTTTTATTTAATTATGGACAACATATTTTAATGTTGTTTTAATCTATATCATGTAGATGTTTTTATGTACAGCGCCTTGGCTCTGAAAGGCACTATATAAATAAAGTTGATTTGATTTGATAAAAAAAAACATGAAAGCCAAGCTGATCATCCGCCTTGACTCCCAGCAGCCCTCTGGTTTAAATGATAGACTTATTTTCCACTAACATCTTTCAGCCACCCCTTATTTTCCCTAAAGTCTGTTTCTATCTGTACACATTTAATTTCTGTCTCCTTCCCCCACATTTGTCACCTTTCAGCCTTCTTACTAAGGCCTGTTAATTAATCCCCACTTGGGGACTTCTCTAGCTCTTTCACTCCTAGTTTGCTTTATCTTTCCCATCATCACCTTTTTGTTTCACAGATTCTCTCTTAATCATGCCATTTATCACTTTTTCTCCCCCACATATATATATCCCTCATTTTACCTCCCCTCTACACTAACTTTGTATTTTTCTCTTTCAGATATTTCCTGAAGAAGACCTAAGGTCAAAATGTAGATTTTTAACTCTATTTCCTATTTTCAGTGTGCATTTAATATGACCTTTTTGTTTTTATATATATGTATGTATATTTATGTATATGTAATAGATAACCCACTCTTAGGTATGCGGTCGCGCTCTGATATACGCATGTCTTGGTGTGTGTCAACCACCCAAGGTGTGCATATATCAGAGTGCAACCATACACTGTAGAGTGGGTTATCTATCTTATAAAATGGTTAAATTGTTTTTTATGGGGGTAAAAGTGCAGGTGTGTGGTCATGCTCTGATATACACACGGTCATGTGATGGGATCCAGCAAATCAGCAGACATAATTTTTCCTACCCATTTTATAAGTATATATTTGTATCATAGATGGCAGCCACACTGGGCTGACCATCAGTTTCGTTTGTATAGCACAGTAATTATACAGTAATAGTAGTTCCATTTTATTTTGTTTGGTTCATTTTGCTCATTTTATGTTATTTTTTGTTTTAGTGTCCTAACGATTTTTGTCACCATGCATGAATGCTGCAGCTTGTAACTGCGTATTCATGTATTCGTTTTGTGACTGTCAAACTCATGATTCTTGCTTATGCTCTTTGCAGGTTTTAGAAGGAGTCTCCCTCTGTCCGTGTTTTTTATTGATACCGGCATTGTTTTCTGGACTCCCTACATTTGTTTATGGAAATCGTGGTTGTGTGCTCTTAATTAGTTTTGAGGACCAAAGACTGCTGGCATACAATCCACCAGTCTGGGACAACTTCAGGTTGTTTTCTGTGGTGAGCTCTTGGAGTGTTTTTCGCTCCTCGTCTCTGGCCTTTGTTGTGCTGCAAAGTGCCTGGAGTTTATGGATGGAGATGTTCGAAGACTGCCAACTATCTGTTAAGGACTTGTCAAGGATCAGCCTATTTTGAATCCTATTTGGTGAGACTGTTCTGATTTATTATTAACTTTAAGGACTTAGCAGAATGTGTGTTTTTGGGATTTGTAGCGCTAAGAAGAGCGCGAAGATCACACATATTTTTGGATATTGTGTGTCTTTTAGACCTTTTGGTTGGATTTTACCTTGCAGTTTAATTAATGTACATAGAGTCCCTTAGGCTTGTAGCCCTTTATTGTTGTGGCCAGTCGCAGGAATCTGCTTCTACCCAGGAGGCTGAGCCTACTTGGAGCTGGGGAGCCGGCTGGTGGGCTCATGATCTCTTCAAGGCTCTCTTTTGATCTGCTGGTGAGTGGGCTTAAAGTGAGGTGCTGAAGTGGCAGGGCTGATATTTCTTGTGGCTGGGCCTCACAGGAGGGTTTGAAGGGACTCAGTTGCTCTTAGATTTGGATTTGGACTGTTGAGAGTTTAAGGAGTTGGAGACTTAGTGGATGCTTCTTGCCATTCAAGGAGTTTCTTCTAGGAGACAGGATTGCCAAAACCTTTGTATTCCGAGCAGTGAGAGGGCCCAGTTGCTTTGGGTACCCAGGTAGTGAGAGAACCTGGGTGTCCTATATTTTGTGGTAATTAGTGCACCTTGTGAGAGGAGGTGTACTGAATTGCTTTGGTAATTCTAATCTGGATTTTCAAAAAGTGACTTTCGATGGTGATTTGACATCCTTTTGAAGAGGGTTTTATTTAATTTGTTTTATAAAGTATTTGTTTTTGTTTGTTAAAATTAAATGTTATTAGGTTGGGTGGGGAATTTAGCTTGATTTGTTCTTGTCTCCCTTTTTGGTGAGAGTGTGTAAGGAGTTTTGGAAAGAGGGTATATTTTTGTTTTACTTTGGCCTGAGATATGTGTTATGGATTTACCCCCCAGGTCGTGCGCTATCCAGCCTCCACTCTCCACCCTTTTTCCCACACCCTTGCCATCTGTTACTTATCAGCATTGTAGAGCATGGGCCTTGCCCGCAGGGGTGGGGGGTGTGAATGGTGGAGGTTGGATGAGTAGGGCACTCACATTGGGGTTGTGGGGTTGTTAAGTCCAGAAGACACCCTGGGGCAAAATGGAGTCTGGAACATGGGCCTCCATGTCTAGTCTCCATACCCAAGGGCACCACCAGTATTGGTGGGCAGGTGGTTGGGACAGCCCAGGAGTTCCGTACAACTCGGGCGGTGTTATGTAACACCAGAGCTATTAAGAACAAGACCACAATTATTGTGGATCTTGTGGGGACTGCAGATCTGGTGTGTATCATCGAGACCAGGCTTGATGGAAATGTGGACCCCATATTGGAGGCTGCGATTCCTGCTGGGTTTTTGGTGATTTACCGATCGAGATTGGACTGTGGGGGTTGTGGTCTGTTTCAAGACTGAATTGGGTCTCACAAGTGTACCAATTGAGGATACCAGGTCTTTTGAGTGTGCCATAGTAGCAGGTGGAGGTTACAGGATGGCTCTTGTCTACCGTCCACCAGGAGACGAGAACCTTTTCCTGCAGGAAGTAGCGGACTTTGTGGTCAATTTGACATTTGAGACACCCAGGCTAATGGTTCTGGGTGACTTCAATGCCTGGATCAATGACAAATATTCACCTTTTGGTCAACATTTCCTCCAGTTGATGACATCACTGGGCCTTACACAGGTTGTCACCTCTGCTACCCATAAACATAGCCACTCTCTCGATCTGGTTTTCCTCTTGAGGATCAAGGCCTCTGAAGTGGGGGTGAAACCCATCAGATGGTCCAACCACTACACTGTGAGATTCAATTTTTGCACACACCCTTGTAGGCCTACCCTGTGAAGATGGTCAGGTACCGCCCTTTATGGGATGTGTGCCCTGATGGCCTAGCAGCGGCATTTGATCTGCTGGAATTTCCTATGGCAAGCAGGGAACCAGAGGTTTTGGTTTTAGCCTATAATAAGGCTATTACTGCAGCTCTGGATTCTGTTGCTCCCGTCCGCGTTCGTCCTCTCTCCCTTCGCACACTGGTCCCTATGGTTTGATGGGACTTTGAGGGAGTTGCGGCAACTAGGACGAAGGTTGGAGCATCGTTGGCGGAAGTCCGCCCTAGATATTGACCATCTTAGACTGTTAGAACATTACTAATTCTTCCAGTCAGAAATCTCCCATAAGAAGGCAAAGTTCCTGTCTGGGGAGATCGCTGCTGCTCAGAACTGACAAGCACAGCTCTTCCAAACCATAGATAGGCTGTGCAACCCAGCCTGTCTGCAGGTTCAAAGAGCTTTTTTACAATTGGAGTGTGAGGAGCTTGCTCAGTTCTTTGTTGATAAGGTGGCAGACATCAGGGCGGAGATCTGACCGACTCAGTCTATGGGAGTTGCTGATGATTGGCACTTGGTCACTGTCCCTCACTTCTCTTGGAGTACCTTCAACCGGCTGGAGATCGTGGATGTTATGCGGATTGCCCAGGGTATGCGCCCTACATGCTGTAGTTTAGACCCAGGCCCAACTTCCCTGATTATGGGTTGTTGTAATATTATTGGCCCGGTCTTGGCGCAGATAGTCTGGTGCTCCCTTGAGTTGGGTGAGTTTCCTAGCTCCCTGAAGGAGGCTGTGGTGACTCCCCTTTTGAAGAAAGTTTCTTTGGACCCAGACTGTCTGGCAAACTATAGACCCATGTGTAACCTCCCTTTTGTGGGGAAGGTAATTGAGAAAGTAGTGGCTGTACAACTGGAGAACCATTTGACCATCCATATCATCTATGAACCCTTCCAGTCTGGTTTTCGAAAGAGGCATAGTACCAAGACTGCGCTGGTTCGGGTGCTCAATGATCTCCTGACGGCGAGAGATCGAAGGAACCGGTCCATCTTGGTGCTTCTGGATCTCTCTTCAGCTTTTGACACCATGGATCACGGGGTACTGCTCGAGCGCCTGAGGTTCATCTGTGGTCTGACAGGTTCAGTCCTCGGATGGTTTAAGGCCTTCCTCACTGGCAGAAGTCAGAGGGTGGTGTTGGGGATTTATTCCTCTGACCCCCTCTCTCTGTCATGTGGGGTTCCTCAGGGCTCTGTGCTGTTCCCCATGTTATTTGCAGTGTTTACAATGCCCCTCGGAGACATTGTAAGATGGTATGGGCTGAGGTTTCATTGCTATGCAGGTGATACCCAGCTCTTCCTGTCTTTTGCACCTGACCGGGATGGAGCACTCTCGGTTTTTAATAGCTGCCTTGCTGAAATCCTGGACTGGATGAATTCCAGCTGGTTGAGGTTGAACCCAGGGAAGACTGAGGTGATGGTTGTGGATCCTGGATGCCGGACAGGGGGGTTAGGGGTGGGTCATCCCTTGGGACTTCTCCTGGGGGATTCCCAGCTCCTGACCTCTGAATGGGTGCGGGACCTAGGAGTGATACTTGACGACGGGCTGGCATTGGGATCTCAGGTGTCAGCTGTCATTAAGTCGTCCTTTTACCATCTGCGGAACATTGCTAGGATCAAGCACCTTGTTCCGTCCAGTGACCTACCTACATTAATCCATGCCTTTGTGACCTCACGCCTTGATTATTGCAACTCCCTTTACTTTGGGCTTCCGGGGGTTGATATCTGCCACCTGCAGCTGGTGCAGAACACTGTGGCCCGGTTGCTGACAGGGACTCCTCGGACTTCCCATATCATGCCAGTGCTGCACAAACTGCACTGGCTGCCAGTTCAGTGGCGGATCACCTTTAAAGTCAGATTACTGACTTACAAAGCCCTACGTGGACTCGGCTCTGACTACCTGAAAGAGCTCCTGTTTCCTTACTGCACCGAGCTACTGCTCCGCTCAACAGACATGGGGTTGCTAGAGATTCCAAGAGTGGTTTTGAAATCTTCAGGGGCCCGTGCATTTGTGCACGTGGCCCCTGCCCTTTGGAATTCTCTACCCCATCTGAATCGGGAGAGCGCGACCCTGGGGGGGGGTACTTTAAGCAGGCACTGAAAATGTATTTATGGAGTGAGGCCTACTGTGATTAACTATGTAATTTTATGTTTTTTATGTATTTATTACTGTTGTTTTATGAGGTTGTATATTTTGTAATGTGCCTTGACACTTGAAAGATGCAAATAAATAAAGATTTTCATTATTATATATATATATGTGTGTGTGTGTGTGTGTGTATATGTGAATAGAGAGAAAGACCGAATAAATAATGGGTTTAGGGAAAGGGAAAACTGTTTAACCAGGAAAGGCACACTAAGCCGGAGCTTGTTTCCACGTGCGACCTGGGAGCTCAAGGAAGTGAAGTGACTTGCTCAGGGTCAGGGTACATGTAGTATACAAGGAAACATATCCACTGAGGGGAGCTAATTTCATAATAAGGCCATGTGTTTGAAGGGTCAGAGGCTTTACTATCTAATTAGTCCCTCAAGATGGGTATATGGCCTTATATGACACAGATGCTCAACACTTGTTTATATAATACATGGCATTGTTTATTTTTGTTTTACATGCTTTGTGGGGCTGGATCAATTTCCTAGTGAGCTGTGGTTAGGCCCCATGTGTTTCCATAGTGCAGTGGTGTTTTGGAAAAGGCCTCTCTTTGGGTCCTGTTTCTGTGGTGTAAGGCATCATTGATGCGGTCATAGATTGCGGTGGTGTGGCATGTAGGTGGCAGTGTGGGGTGGCATCAGCAGTTGGGAGGATGGTTTGTGGTTGATGAGAGGCATGTGTCATTGGGGTCCATGGAGCTGGTGGAGTAAGTGGCCTGGAGTCTCATATCTGCAGCAGCATGCAAGAGAACTGTAGTTTCAAGAGAAAGGCTGTTGTCAAGTAGCATTAGTACTTATGTGTTCTCTGCAGCCAGCCTCTAACTGTTTTTTTCTTTCATGTGGGGAGGTCCAGGTGGGGGGGGGAGTAAGACAGGAAGAGCAGGAAGAGGGTTGCCTACAAACATTTCTAGCTGTTAAGTTTTTAATGCTGGAGGGGGAAGTGCTCCTGGGCAGGGAGGAGTTTTCTTCCCCACAATATACAGGTACAGGCTTAACTAGGAGGTGTACAGCTGTATACCTCTGGAGGCATACAACATTAATTTGAAGTTATACAGCTGTAATTGGTGAGGTACTGTATACAGAAAAATACACAATAATGTTTTTTATGGGGGAAAGAGCCAACCATGTATTACATACATACATATATTATAGGGGCATGATAGCACTCCTATAGTTAGGCTTGAGTAGGCTGTTAAATGTTAAATCCCAAATTTGCACCTTAATAACTTTGGCATTGTATGATGAAATAGTATGAATTTGGCATGCATGGTCAGGCTGCCAGAGTCTCAAGATGTGAAAAAGTTTGTGGTGGCAACTTATTCAGTTTTCAAGATATGGAGCACCAAAAAAAAGAAGAAGAAAAACATGTCTGGTTTCCCTATACTTAACACTGGGTATTTTTTCTCTCGGCTACAGCTTAAAGGCTGTGGAATTTTTTTTGTTGAATCTTTTTATTATAGATTCAGTGTACAAGAAATGTCAATATGCTTCAATACGTCACATTAATTAAAAACTTGCAAAAAAATTACAGCATAGTGACATATCTAGTTGAAACATTTAACATTTTTAAACTACTTTAAAACTCTAAAAAAAAACTCAACAAGTATGCATATTTCATTCTGCACTTATACAATATTGGAAGTGTAAGTAACCTCTGTCACCTCATTTCCAACCTGATTTAGAGCCATGGCTTCGGGTCTTTAATGATATAACATTGCCTCCTGTGTACATAAACAGAGAAAAGGAAGAGGAAAAGGGGGGTACCTCCTTGCCTCAAGCTGTTTTGGGCACTCCCTATTCTCAGCATCTGCACTTCTGTGAAAGGCAGGGCATCCAGGAATATTCCCCGTTCCCTCCAGAAGCATTCCGCCCTCCTCTGTAGGATGTAAGTCAGCTGGTCTACTGCAAGAGTCTGAAGTACAATGTTCCTTCATTGTTCTATTATGGATGTGTTGCATGAGACCCAGGTGTTCTGGATGCCTTGTCTCACCACTACTAATAGAACCCTAATCCATTTGGGGTACAATACCCATTCCTCCTCTGAAGTCTCCTCTATGCCAAAAAGCAGAGAGAGTGGAGTGTGGGAAATATGAATCTTCGATGCACTAGATAACTCTTGCAGTATACTCTGCCAGTACCCCTGTAGCGTGTTGCATTCCCAGAAATAATGGAAGTATGTATCTCAATCTTTGTGGCATCTCCCACATATTAGTAAGATCCCCAAGTGCAACCTATATTCCAAAATGGGTGGGCAATATAGTCTATGTACAAACTTAATTTGGGATTCTTTATACTTATTGCATATTAAAAGTCCCATATAAGTGTGCAATAATATCTGCCAGTTCTCATCTGTGATTTGTCTTCCCAGATCAGTTTCCCATTGCTGTTTTACCCACCCTATAATACCTGGTAGGAGGGCTTGAACAATTTTTTTTATGAAATTTTCAGGGTTGAAGGGGTCTATGCCTAGGGTGTGCCTTTAGAAGGTTTTATGAAAAAAATATTATATGGTTTCAGAGTTATAATAATTGTAGAGTTAACGTCCTGATGCGAGTGGTGAAAAAAAAAAAGATCATGTGTCCTTATTTCCATAATTTATGTGTTGTGCTGAAACAAATACTGATTGTGCAGAAAAAATGCTGATTGTGCTGTCTGCCATGTTGTTTTTCTAAACTTGCAAACTCTGCAAACACATAAAGATGATACATTTTCAAAAAACCAACACCGAACCCTAGCTAAACAAAACCTGTTTAGTTAGATTCTGGTGTTTCTTCTTTGAAAACTTTCCAGACAGTGTAGATGATCAGCATAGACCCTGTCCTTATTATTATTATTTAATTGGCCAGTCGCTAGATCACCACAATTACTACTGCTGCCAGCAGGACTCCATCTGTGGTGACAGCAGTGAAGAAAATACCACTGGTCTTAAAGGTAGATCTTACGGATCATAGGGTTACGATGTTTCTCTAAGGGGTTTCATATCGGTATATTTTTTCTCTTTATCTATTAGGACTAAGGCTGGAGTGTTGGACTGGTTGTTAATAGATCTAGGTGGTGGACAAGGTCTCATTTTAACTCCCAAGACATGGTTATATAAACCCTGAATTCTTCCATGATTAGCATGGAGTTTCTTGCAAATGGAATATAACATCCACATGAAAGCAAGAACCAAGGTGACATTAAATACACAAAGGAATATGATAATGAGAGGCCACTGTACTGGTACATGAATTTGTTCCTTATGAACTGTTTAACCGAGATAACCAGGTCGGTCTTAGAGACAGTGATCTCAATTTTATGAAAGTCCTTGGCATCTAAAAGACACTCGGGGTCATCGGCTGGAGAAAACTCATGACCTCGAAATGCAGAAATGGGAGTGATTTCCATTTTATGGGAAACTGGATTAAGGGGATACAAGGTGATGTGTCCAAAACAGATATGTGCACCTCGAGGAACAGAGATGAGTACTACCTTGTTGAGTAAAGTAAGTTGAGTGGTAGTACCATGTTTGTTATAAGTAATAGTGACTTCCATAAAATTGGTGCTAACTAACCATTGAGCTCCTGTGATTTCAACATGTGTTTTCTTAGCTTCATCTGCATGGGTCAATGTGACCTTACACTTTTTGGGGGCATCGGTGTTGCTTAGGCCACAAAGAACCTCAGTAATATCTTTTAGAAAAGGTTTATTGTGACATAGCCAATGTTATTCTTTAGTAGTTCAGCACATCTGTAAGTTTGGGGCTAAATACAAATCTGGATTAAGCACATGGTATACCACTATAGGTGGAGTGTTAATTTTTGCATAAGTGTCTCCTTGCCCGGTACCCACATTAAGAATGATCTTTATTTTGTAGACATTTTGTTGTTCTACCAGGGGAACATTTAATATAAAGGCAATGGTTATCTCTTTTAAATCGACGTGGACAGGAATACCGCTTCCAAGACTGTAGGCGATACTCACGTGTAGTGGCTCTATTTTTTCTGAAGTGGCTACACTTAACATTTTTTTCATTAATCCTGGAGGAACTAAATAACATGGCATGCTTCCTGCCATTAAATCTCCTATGCCACTATTTACTTTTTTTCTGCAATTCTTGTGCAATTGATCTAATTTGTTGAACAGTGGTGAGGTCTTTACCTACAGTTACAGCTAGGTTATGGAGTTTTTGCATGGTATTATTGAGAAGTGTTGTATGAAGTTTAACCATAACTATGGCTCCTCCCACAGTTTTTCTTAAGTCTGATAGAAGCTTTTGCTGTGTAGTGAGTTGTACCTTAATGTTACCCATATCTTTGCACAGTTTTTTAACTGTATCCTTTATTTTGGAAATCTTAACTGAATTTTTGATGTTTATTCCTAGTACAAAGCGGTTCCTAGTGCTCTTATACCAGAAAAGCATAGGGAGGCAGCTGTCTCTACTTTAGTAGAGATGTTAAGGGTTTAGGAAATACAATGACAGTTTTTACGAGTAAAATATTTTTATGTCTCTTCGACTTAAAGCATATACTCTTAAAACCATTTTGGGCCTTTTGGTTAACCAAAGCTGTTTTTACATGCTTTAACATTTGCCTTAATTACATTGTATGGACTGGCCTAAAGTTGTCCCCCCCCCCCATGTAAGGTAGGAGAAGAGTGGGTATCTGGTGCTGGTGGGTAGCCATTGGAATAGGCACTTCTAGTGGTGAAAGGAGTGGCATTAGGATGTGGTGCACGGTGCCAGTATGGAGCCCTGCAGGTGTATCTATAGATGTTCTCTCTTAATTGCCAGATTTGCCTTTTTAGCTGGTCAATAATATAGCTGTCAGTCTCTCTATCTTGGTTAGGCCAGAGTTGCTCATTCCAGTCATTCAGGTGCTTTCTGGAAGCCTCTGACCCCTTTTTGTTTGGGTTACGGGGGCTGCATGACCCAGGATTCCAGTCATCCCTCCTCTGATTTGGGAATTTTTTATTATTCCTAGGAAAGCTAGCAGTGGTCTTTTGTTTGTTTTGGGGCAATTGTTTTCTTCCATTTGGAGGGAAGTCTCATCACTAGTGATGGCAAAAATATTTTGAGATTTTGTGGTAGGTTTCTTACCTGCATCTGGGTTAACAGTTATAAACATTTTTTTGGCCAACTGTATAATATCATTCATGGGAGCATTTGGTTCTACCCATGGCTGGACTAATGTCCTAACAGAGGGGTGAAGGTCTTTTACAAAGGCTTTTCTTAGGTGAGGAAACAGATCTGGGTCTTTTTTCTTCCCTCCTGAGAAAAACATTTTACTCAGCACTTTGTAAAAATTCTTTGGGGCTTTATTCTTTTGGCATGTCTCTTTAAAAGCTGCTATAGGACTTCAATAAGTGGTATACTCTTTAATCAGGGCTGGGCACATTTTATCAAAATCAGTTTTGATTTTAGTTTTTTGTCTAGCCATCCAGGCTTGAACTTCTGATGCAACAGAAAACCTTAAGACCCATAACCAATCTTTAGGGTTATTGATCCCAAAGTATTTAAATTGCGATTTCAAATCAAAAAGATAATTTTCCACCTCCAAGACTGAGATTTTGAGGTTTAAGCTCATCCCAATGACCATTATAACCCTGATTAGTTGCTTTGGGTCAGGTCGGTACAGAGTTGTGGGGCTAGAGGTAGTGGAGCCAGATGTGGGAGGACCAGGTAGGGTTTGGCTTGTCCCTGCAGGGGTATTCTTTTGGCTATCAGAAGTCTGAGGGCCATTTGAAAGTTATCCCCCCCCCCAATTTTAAGTCTTGAATTTCTTTGGCTAAATCCTGGACCCTGACTGCAAGGTCCTCTGCCACTAGCTTAAGGGGGGGTTTCTGGGACAGGAGATGGCAAGGGATCAGCTGGTTATAGGGACCCCAGCTGTTGATCAATAGCATCAAATTGACTCAGTAAATGCTTTGCGCAGCCGGTCTATATCCCAATGGGCTGCACCTACCTGTTTTTCCATTTTTCAGGCTGTGTCTTGAGATGCTTTCATTTGGATCACAGCCTCGGCTAATTTCTCCTGACACTTAGATTTTTCTGCTCTCAATCCAACGTTTTCAGCTTTAAAAGCCCTAATTTGCTGTTGTAAGTCTCTGACTTCACTAGGCCCAGGGATAATTTGCTGTTTTAAATCCCCAACTTATTTTGTCAACCTTTGGTTAATGGCTTTTAAATTATTTTTGTCTGCTTCATTGATTTTAAGAATGCCCAAATATTTGGTCTCTCTTGACTGTAGTTCCAATTTCAAAGCCTGAATTTTGGTAGTCTGGTCCTTCCTGCACTCGCCATGTTGAAAGTTAAGCTCACCTAGCACACATAGCCTGCTTTGAGTCTCCTCATGGCAAGTTTCATGTTGGAGATATAAGGTATATCCTATTAGTGTGGGATTTAGTTGTTTTTTCTTGGATCTAGTCTTGGCTTCAGCCAAAAGTGAGCTTAAGTAAGCATCCAGCTCTGTGCATTGTAACTCCTTAGCAGGGATGCTCTCTAAGGGAATTTTCTGTTTGAAGATTGCCTTGTGAACAAAAAACACTTATTTCCCTCTGAGTCTCAGAAAGGGCCTCCCCAGGATATTTAAAGGACATCTCTAACTCATGGGGGTGAGTTTTGGAGGGGCGTCCTCTTGATCCCCTGGGAAAAGCCCTGATGAAAACATTCTTTTACCTATCACTTGTTACACAGAGCAGGTTTACTGTAAAGTAAATGCTTGGTTTCCTTAAGATTTTTCAGACAAAGCTGGCTGTTTCTTAATGAAGCCTATGGTTTACCACTGACGTTCTCCCTTTCTCCAGGATAGCTAAACCTTATACGAGAAAAAGGGAAGTGTTTTTTTTGTTTTGATTTGTAGTTTTTAAAAGTGAAGAGGTAGAGTATTTTTTTTCTTTTAATCTTCCTATTAAAAAAACAAACATTTATTATTATTTTAACACAATCCTAGGAATATTTTTTAACTGTACCTCATGCCGGAGTAATCTGCCATAGCTATGATTAGCATACATCTCAGGCCCACCCAGGGACAACATTTCTGTAAGCACAATTGCCATTAACCAATTCAGTCCTGTGGCTGTTTTAAGGAAAGGTGTACAGTAAATTGTGCCTACTTGTTTTTGTGGTTAATTTCTGAGATGACATATGTCATTTAACATATCTCTAACATTTAAACAGTATAAGACATTTGTCAGGAAATCTTATTTAGACCTTTGTCTTGCTTTGTGCACTTTAAATCATTGCACAATTTTCACTACATATGTATGAGGCCTAGTGCTCCCTCTCTGGAAGCAATTTAAAGTATCATTTTTTTTAGAATTAACCTTTACTAACCAGTACACAATTCCTTAGTACTAATAATCTTTGCTAGCATTTAAAACACTCTTTTACTGTAGTTTATCTTTGCATATATATGTATACAGTATATACAGAACCAGGATTCTTCAAAGACACATTAAAGCACCTTAAGTCAAAATTTTGTACTCAACTAGTCTTGTTACAAAGAGTCTCTGTATCTCCCTGACATCTGGAGATTTCAGAGTATCTTGGATGGCTGTGTGAAGAAGATCTCTTCTTGGCTCTCTGAGTTCCTTTTCTCTTCAAGGTTTGCAAAATAGAAAATTACAGTCAGTACAAGTTTTAATGTCTCTTACTTATGGCAGACGACAAAGGTCTTTGAAGTTTTAGCATAGTAATAGTTCTTTTAGAGTCAGTAGTAGTAGCATAGATGTGATATCTCTTCCAGCAATGAAACATAGATTCAGAAGGCAGCTAGTGGATGATCACAAATTGTTGATCTTGGGAGATGTCTTATATAAGCCAAATACTTTCTTCAGAAGTGTCATAAGATTTCATTCTTTCTCAAAGAATTATGAGCTTTGGGATGGTATAACCATATTTGGGCAAAGGCCTATCTGTTCAGAAGTCTACAGCCTACATGTAGAGATAATACTTATCAGACACTCTCTCAGTAAACTGTCTATTGTCCTCTTGACCTGTGGTCCACGAGGTGACAATTAATAGACTTTTAACCACAAGACCTTTAACTGCACGTGTTCAAAAATGAGGGGATGAAGGTTTCTCTCATTGTGGTTTATGGTACAGTGGTCTGATAGCAGATGGTTCCCTGTTAAGAGGGACCATTTCCTTGTTGGATGGTCTAGCTTTTTCAGACGTGTGGTAACTTTTTAAGGTACAATCAGTGACATGATAACTGTTGAGTTTTGATTTTAAAATACTTTTAGACTTTCAGCAGGTGCATTGCACAATGTCAGGGTTTAATGAATCTGTTCAATCAGCATTTCAAATGTCCTTCAGCAAGCTTAAAGCATATTTGTTCAATATAGAATGTCCATGATTTTTGGGTGCTGGTAGGTCCATATACCTGTGTCAAGCATTTGCAGGTCTGTTTGGTTAAAGACTTAAAAGCAAATGTTTTTAGGACCAGTTCTTTTAATGTACATCAATGGCATTTGAGATTAAGGTTGATTTTTTTTACACTTTGGCATTGTCTGGTGGCTTATGGCCACTATGGTGCCTACAGCTGCTTACTCAGTATTGTTCAGTTCCTGTGCATTTCTGACTTTGCACTTTTCCTACTCATCATGGGTGAGATCCCTTATAATCTGGTGTGCCAATTTCTTTTTGAATTCTGTAATATTGTTGACATTTCTGTGATACTGTATACTCTATGTATCAAATTCTGTTTATTTTGACATGCTTCATAGCTGCATATGTTCCCAACTGTCTTGTCTCCCCCTCCTTTTATTGTATGACTTGGATCCTTCGTAAAGAAGCCTTTAGCTCAAAGGATGTACTTCCGACTTTCCTAATAAAATAAAAATAAAATAAATACGAATGAATATGCAATCTTTTTTACTCTCATGCTGGATTTTAATGACATACCGGTAAACTACTGAAGCTCTGATAATTAAAATGGCCCATTAGTAAGCAGAATGAAAACCGTGAGGTGTCCGCAATCTCTGCATGAGGCCATGTTGTTTTCCTCACTGCTGTCACTGCAGATTGAGCATATCAATCATTATTTTAGGATAACCCTATTAAAATAAGCATTGCTCAAATAGCGCCAATTCACACTGAAGAGGTGAAAAGGGGGGTTCCAACTTTTTCAATGTATTAATAGATATTTTCTGACATTCCATATGTTTTGCTTATTGGGCATCATCTTTTCTAAATGTCTCATCTCAGGTGGAATATTTTAAATTATCAACTAGAAGAAAGGATGGGAGTGATGGCTGCTCTTAGTGCCACAGCTATTTTATGGCAGTCAGGAGCTGCTTTAGTGTGATATATAAATCTGTTGTGAATTATGATGGCCATTCAAAAGACATCATTATGTCAGACATGGAATGAATAGCTGCAAGAAACAAAGTGCAAACATGCAAGAAATGGTATTTCCTCCAGTGAATATAAACACCTGCAAGGCTAGGGGAATTTCAAATTCTGAGGCAGACCCACTAGGCATCTACTCTCCAATCATAGACAAGTCTTGCTGCTGGAACTGCTGACTGCAATATGAGAAACTAATGTAAGTGAGGTTCAGTGTATTTCAATGGTGCTTTTAACTTCCATGCATAACTTTGTCATTTTTGCATATTTGACCCCAGATTTTCAACATGACTTTTTTGGGATCCCACCTCATGACCAATGGTGGTAGAATTATGTAAATCAGGCCTGAAATATTGGTTTGTGGTCGCTTGGAGAAATCACCTTTCGGGACAGCTTTGAAGGCCATGTTGAAAATTTGGGGTCATAACTGCAAAAATGGCAACGTTATACACATGCCTTGAAATGTTCCTATGCTCGCTTGTAACTTTGGTAATTTTAAATATTTTGACCTCAGATTTTTAACATAGCCATTCCTTCACCACCTCATGAATGTGACAGCTGCCATTTTCAAATCTTTGCCAAAATGTGTTTTGCACTTGTAGCATGGAATGACATTTAGTGGTGCTGAAAGACATTTTGGTGGTGATTTGAACATTTTCACTTACCAGGTTCATAAGGTGGGGCAATAAGAAGGCTATGCTGAAAATTTGGTGTACAAATATAGTAAAATGCCCAGGTTATGAGTGAACATTGTAGTATTTCAACATTCACTCATTGCATCATTAATTTTAAATTTTTTGACTCTGAACTTTCGCATAGCTATTTTTCCACACCACCTCATAAACGTGACACGTCATTTTTTATATCCTGGATGAGTTGTGTTTTCAGACTTCTGTTGTGAAATGACACTTCATCCAATATACTATAAATGATACATGTCATGTTTATTAGGTGAAACATAAAAAGTGTATCTGCAACATTAGGGGTCAAAATGTTTAAAAAAATGTAATTTATATGTAGTGGGTATACATTGTGATCCCGTGTCGGTGAGCTGAGTTCAGTGGTGAGATCAATGATCCAGGTGGATGGGGTGAGGGTTGGGGGATGGCATTGTTATGTGACACCCTCCAGCCAGGGAATGAAAGGTACAGGGTTGTCCACATGGGCCCAGCTACCATATGGTGAAGACAACTCTTCTCTTGGCATAGAGCTCTGCACCTCTCCCCATGGGTGGCAGTGACCCATGTGCATTAGCTGACAGATGCACTGTTTGCCTGTGCATCTGTAGCTGTGGCTGCATAGAAGTGCAGGGACCACAGGGCACTGTTCTTCTGCAGCCCACCAGACAGCCCCATGAATTTTTCACATCTGTCACTACACAGAACTGCAGGGCCCACAAGGTGGATGGAGCCTTCCCTTGGCACAGGGCATCTGCAACTGTTCACACATGTCCCTTTGGGACCTACCTGACTGAGGATACAATTCCACAGGTTCAAAAAGGAAGGACATTCTTTGCTAAAAGCTTTGTTATTGCAACAGTTAGGGTAACGTAACACCACAAAAGTTGGGAAATGTGGCATTAGGGTTTCCAACTATAACTCCACATCCCCACAACCCCCAAGCAGCAAAATGAAAAACAATTAGGGTTTTGGGTCTCCAGAGTCTTGGCAAATCAATGGTGGGGTCTTCCTTGGGGTTGTCAACCCTAATGCCCACCCCATTCCTTGAGCAAGCAACATCACATATAATCTCCTTTCTTCATGTAGGGTCCACAGGACCCTGCATGAAGAAAGCTACAGCAGACTATATTGGCAACATGTGGCAATACATAATTCTTTACCTTTAAAGAGTGTATCACTATGAGGCACTGGCTTGGAGCTGTTCCTTCTGTTTTGGACTACAGGCTATGGGCTGGGGGAAGGGGAACATTGGGGTTCACAACCCCAAGGAAGACCCCACCACTGTTTCACCAAGACTCTAGAGACCCAAAACTCTAATGTTTTTTCCTTTTGCTGCTTGGGGGTAGGGTGGGGAGTTAGGGTAGGAAGCCCTCATGTCACATTTCCCTACTTTTGTGGCATTATGTTACCTTAACTGCTGTATTAATGGTTTAACTATGCCGGCTCAACAACACGATTGTCAAGGTTCAACACAGCAAGATCCCCGATGCTGACAGGTGAAATTGTGCCTGTCAGACATCGTTTTGTTTTCTATCAGGGGTTGCGACCCCAAACTCCCCTGTGTGGGTGGCTGTACCCCCTGCACCCCCCTTCTTTAAGATTGTTAACTCAGAATCAGACTTAACATGAAGAGAGGGCATAAAAGTCAGCAAAATGACGAAATTTCACCCGTGGGTCCCCCACAGTGACAATTTTGAAATTTATAGAAATTGTCCCTGTTGGGGATTTTGCCATAGGGGTTTCAACTTTCGGTTGGCATACCTGCATTAGCAACATGTTTTTGCAAAGTATATATATTATGCAGGCATGGTTGTGCCTGTAAATTAGGGTTGAGTAAGCACTTCTATGCTAAACCCACATTTTTGCACCTCAATAACTTTCCCGTTCAACCAGTTTACATGAAATTTGGAAAACACAGCCTCTGTGCCAAAATCTCTTTATCCTGTAAATTTCATGTCGATTAGTTCAGTGTGAGCAGAGTTACAGAAGTGCAAAAAAAAAACACAAAAAATCTCCATTTTTGAAAATTGTAAGACTTTTATTTGCCATCTGATAACAAAAAATAGGAGGCCTTGAAACCTGAAACTGTCTGGTTTGATAGAGCCTGGTCCAAGGTGTGTGTTTTTGTGTTTTTTAAGTCTAGCTGTTAAGTGGTTTCTAAAATATTTAAGAAAAATCTTCTATTTCTGAGCATGCGCAGTTCAAAAAATCAAAGTTCTATTCATAACTGAATTTTGTGACAACAGCTGGCTGCATTATATGACACAGCTGTTGTTTACTAACAAATGACATTTTTTACAAACATATGTGTCATATGATGTAACCAGCTGTTGTCATGACTCATAGATAAGGAATGTGGCTACTGTCATTATAGTCCACCATTCTGACTGGTCTGTGCCTGCATACATTATCTGCACACCAGGGTCCCCAATCCCTGGTAGCAGTGTACTTATTTCTTTACATTGTTATTATTTATTTTATTTATATTTATATTATATAATCCGACATTGGGTTGCCCATCCCAGGTGTCAGATGACCCCCCTTCCATAGCCCCTTGTTTTATTTACTAGTTGGCAACATTGGGTTGCCCAATCCCCACATCAGCATTACCAAGTTCTGTCCCCCCCAGCAGAGTTTTTATTTATTTATTAAGTCCTTGCAAAGTAAAAGCCATCCAGTGATGTCTTTTCCTGTTTTTTTACCTGAAAAAAAAAAAAAACTGACCTCGAGTCGCTGGGGTACCGGCACGGGAGGGAGGGCAGGAGCAGGATCAAGTGTTGGCTCCATCTCCCAAGAGGAAGGGTTGCCCATCCACAGTCCTGCCATCACCAGATGGAGGTCTGGTGGTAGGCATAGGTGGTAATGGAGTGACTGGTATGGTGAGGCATCCTGTACTGCATGGCGTGCACGTGCCTCCACACACATGCATCACATCAGGGATGCACGGGCTGAGATCAGGAAGAAAACATAAAAAGCAAACTAAAATACATATGGAAAAAAAAGAAAAGAAAACCATCTATCAATGTCCCTGCCATCCCCCTCTCCCCATCCAGACCCTCCCACTGAGCACCGACCACCCCACACCACCCTTTACCTTATACGTACCTGCTGGAATCATATTCTGTCATCCTCTCTGGACCAAGACATGTCTGCACTCTTCAAAGCTGAACTGTGAACTGAGAAATGAAGTATGTGCCGTATAATGTATGACAACAGCTGGTTGCATTATATGACACAGTTGTCATTTACTAACAAATGACAGCTGTGTCATATAGTGCAGCCAGCTGTTTTGTGACTCCCATGTCAGGGATGGAGCTACTGTTATTATAGCCCTGCCATCCTGACTGTGCTGTGCCTTGAATTGTATCTGCACATCAGAGGCGTCAATCCCCGATGGTAGTGTATTTATTTATTTATATTATTTTTTTTTAATTTATATATAATAATTCAAATCTGGGATGCCCACTCTCAGTGTCGGTTGCCCCCCCAGCCTGTGGTTTTAATAATACTTGCCAACATCGGAGAGGCCCAATCCCTGTGCCAGCATTTACAAGCCCCCCCCCAGCAATGTGGGACACTGAGGAGCTCACCCCCAGTGTCCTGAAATCATTTATTATTAAGTTTTATATAATCTGTCACCGGGATGCCCACCCCTAGTGTCAGATACCCCCTGCAGCCTGTTGTTTTAATGACAATTGCCAACACTGGGGGCCCAATACCCATGTCAGTATTTACAAGTCCCCCCCAGCAGCATGGGACACTGGGGAGCCTACCCCCAGTGTCCTGAAATAGCTTTAATATGTTTTCTGGGGGAAAAAAAAGTCCCACAAAGTCTTTTTTTTTGGTAAACCTTAAAAAAAGAAAATGGTCCCTCTTCATTACCGCCATCACCCTCCCCCATCCAGATCTGCAAACTGAGCACCCACCACCCCACACAACCCCCTTACCCAATACTTGCCACTGAAGGTTATTTGCTGTCATCTTCTGTGGACTGAAACACATCTGCACTCTTCAAAGCCAAACCATGAACTGAGGACTAAAGGTAAGTGCCGTTCAGTGCATTTCAATGGCGTTTTCAACTTATGTTTAGAAATTTGCAATTTTGGGGAATTATTCACCAAATTTTTAACATGGCCTTTTGGACCCCACCTCATGAACACTGGCACTGTCATTTCGTTAATTGGGCTTGGAAGGTGATTTAGCAGTTGCTGCATGAAATCACCTTTCAGTGTTCATGAGGTGGGGTCCCAAAAAAGGCAATGTTGAAAATTTAGTGAAAAAAAAAATCCTAAAAATGCCCGAGTTACGAGCATCCATTGAAATCTTTCTTCACACACACATAACTTTGGTGATTTTCAATATTTTGACTCCAAATTTTCAATATGGCCATTTTTTTCCCACTACCTCATGAACATTGCAGCTGTTATTTTTCACATCCTATCCAAAATGTGTTTTTGCACCTGTGGTGCCGAATGGCATTTCAGCATGGATTCAAAGATTTTCACCTATGGGTTTATGAGGTGGGGTCATAAGTAGACTATGTTGAAAGTTTGGGGCCAAAATAAAGAATTGATCAAGTAACGTTGTTAGCAGGGATGTCCATTGCAGCACTGGAGAACATGTTGCTGTACCATGCCAGTGAGCTGAGTTCATATGTGAACTCAGTGAGTTGGTTTATTGGGACAAGGCTGATGGGGAACGTGCTGCAGCATGCAGCACCAGCCCTGGTCTGGGTAGGGACAGAGAAGTGTTTGGGTGCCGATGCCACACCCTGTGGGGGGTCAAGGAACCTCACCCACAAGGTATTGATATGTGTGCCAGGGCCTGCTGGGCCCATGCACTGGGTCAGTGACTGTCTCCAAAATTGTATTTATCTCATTTTGCAATGAAGATACAATTCCACTATCAGAAAAACAAGGGAAATTCTTTGCAAAAAAACTACGTTAATGTGGATATTAGGGTTGTAGAATGCAAAGCACACAAAGATGGGAAATGAAAAACATTAGGGATTTGGGTCTTCAGAGTACTGGCAATTCAGTGGTTGGGTCTTACATGGGGTTCAAATAAGTCCCAGAAATTTTTTTTTCCAGAAGATCCACAGGAAATTAACTGCTTACGTAAGTTGCTTCCTCCCCGGAGTGTGTCACAAAATTATCACAGTCTCTACTATAAGAATGGGGCTGAGGGCACAGACCTGAAAAGATGGACAGACTTCTTCCATGCTGTTTCACCAATATCTTTATTTTTTACTTCTAATCGGCCTTATATTCAACGTTTCACCTGATGTACAGATTTCATCAGGAAATAGGCCTTTATACAACCTATAAAAGATATATACATTCATCAGTGTGCTGTCCAGCCATGAATTTATATTATTTATATAAATTATAGAGAATCACCTAGTAAATGTGACCTGACGTTCACTTTAATACGTCATGTCATATGCTTTCCAGAAGCTTTCAGTTTCATAAATAAACCAATCTTTGTTCTAAAAATAAAATTAAATTAATAAAAATGTACATTCTTCTCATACTTATTTAACCATATTACACTGATTCACTGCTAATTAATACCAGCTTAAATAATACTGGACTTTAAACCATGACTTTTTTTTCTCAATTAATATTTGTATCATTGTGCAAATCAGCTTTTAGTGACCATCACCACATATGTGCAGCAAACCACAGCATGCCCTTTATGAGAGAATTTTTGGGAAACATTTTCACTTCGTATACCTCGTTTATAATTCAAATGGTGCTTATAAGCACTTCATTCTTCAGTGTATTGCCCCTTTAATTTTTTCAAAGCTCCTTATAGGCTGTATCTTTCTGTGTAAAAAGATTTTATAAACAACCAATATAATATACATATTTCAACTTTAAAACCTCAACTATTTTCCCATGTTTCATTATTTTTATCTTATACTTATACGTGTCTGTTTCACTAAAACTTCTACAAGCCACTAAACTCTTTCCAGCTATCGATTCCATGCTCTTTGTTTAAGCTGTTCACTACTTAGTTGTTTATTCTTATGCACGCTCTAATTTTATTCATGCTTATTAGCCCAATAACTCTATCTGCAGCTTTATGTCGAATTTCCAGTATTCCTTAACTCTCTTTTTGAGTGCTTAATTTCATAATGTTGCAGCCCGTGCTTGCTGCCACAGATGCGACTCTATTCCCTCTGCTTCCACTTTGTCACTATGCTAAACATCAGACAGCAGTTAACGCTAAACCCCATCACACCATAAACTGATAAGCAGTCCTGCATTTCTCCTGCTTCTCTTATCCGTTCTTTTTTTCAAAACAGTGCCCATTTCTTCTAAGTTCTATACATTTAAAAGCACTCTTTCCTTAATTCTTATAAACTGGCATTATGGCCTTACCGTGTATGCATTCAGGTCTTACATGCTAGACGCCAAGATTAACCGACCATGCCAGCATTTTCTCTCCATTTTATTTTAAACAGACACCTAATGCATCGGACGTCCCTCAGCGTTATGACATCAGTACTCTCAGGGTAATACCTCTTTTCCTTAGCTCACGTGTGGACTTTTACAGCTGCTGAATTTCATTAAAAGGCCAGTACACTCACAGTACTCCTAAAGGAATACATCTTCTCCTGATCATGCGTGATAATGTTTACAACTTCTAAATTGCATCTAGAAGCCACAACTTTTAACTACCTAAAATAAATTCTGCTGCATCATTGCACCATGTATTAGTGATGCTGTGCTTTACATGTCTATTACACAAACATCGTACATCATTGCTGCTACTTTATCAAGGCTATGCTACTACTTCCAATTCCGCCATATAATTTATTTATTCTGAATGTTTTCAATGCATCCAACATGGACACTGATACAGACTGGAGAGACCCAACATATTACTAGCTGCCTCATTCCTACTACTTTACATCTTACTTTCAAAAATTCATTTATGCCACCAAGTGCTTTATTCCTGGATAAAAAGCCAATATCTCAGGTGGGGGAAGGGTTTAAAAGCACTTAACTGTGGTTCTACTACCTACATTTTTTTTCCTTCTGTGTTATGGTCTACTATTGAACTATAAGAAACCCTATCTCCATATTCATTACCCCTCCCTCCAAAGCAACAAAAAGTTAGGTGAGACCCCATGTTTCTCCAACAATTCAAACTATGTATCATTAATCCAACTATAATGTTATCTTTCCTAGGTTTATTTATTAACTATGTGACTTATATTCTAACATTGATCATTATGCATATAACCCCTGCCCTTCTCAATGTACCGAATGCTCTGGGAGACATCAGATTTGTTTAGATAATTGAAAGTGTGGATAACTGGGGGCCATACCTCTCAACTGTCCCTGATTTTCAAGGACATCCCTGATTTTGCCTCAAAATTGTACTCTGTCCCTCCTAAAAATTGTGTTTCCGTGACCAAACAGTGGAATTTGTAAGCACAAAATAATGTCAAACATTAAAGTTGCAGCCTTATTCCTCCTTAGAAAATGTTCTTTACACTAAACCCCTTATTCTACCAGCTTCCTGAGTTGATATCTCTAATTTTGAAGATGTGTCCCTGATTTTGGTCCTTTGTCCCTGATTTTTTTTAAGCCGTGTCCCTGATTTGTGAGGCAGGAGGTTGAGAGGTATGCTGAGAGCCCATAACATCAGGCATATGAGAGTTCGGGGACAATGTCAGAGTTTAGATAATAGGGAGATCTAGATAATCGGGGTTCAGATAATCAAGGTCATGCTGTATTCCAGTTATGTCTTTATTAAGCCTTATACAGAGATTTAGTACCCTTATTTCATAGCTCCATCTGGTTTCTACACGCTAATAATTTGTTAAAATCTCCTCCTCGATCAGGCAGTTTCACTGCGTCTAGGCCCCCAAAACCTGAGCGATGCCCCACGTGTCCTGTCACTATAAAGTGTTCTGAAACAGGTGTGAAGACCCCATTCTAAAGTTTGACTTGTGTTCTTGTATCCTCTGCTTAAGCACTGTAGATTTCTGACCTATATAAATTTTATCACATGGGTATTACAATATGTAAATGACTTCTGGGACTCCTCCGTCCTGGTATGGTCCCATGTGGACACTGCTCAGTGTGTGGTCACACTAGTAAAAAGCGTATCATCATCTTTATACAAATAGGGAATATAAAATAAAGCAATTTATTAGTTGTAATACCATAGGGGTCTGATTGCACTAATCAGCTGCGCCACTGAGACAACTGGAACCTGGGCTTTCCTGAGCACATTACTCATTCTCAAAATGCACACTCAATGGCAACACATATTTACTTGTAACAATCACACAGGAGTGTGATGCGCACATTATGGAACACATAAGAACAGAGGTGAGAAAAGAAGTAAGTGCCTCAGCTGGGACTTGAACCCAGGCTGCCCGGACTACCGTTCCGATTGCACTAACCAGCTGTGCCACTGAGACAACTGAAACCTGGGCTGTCCCTGAGCACATTACTCTTTCTCAAAATGCATGACTCAATGGTATCACAAATATTTACTTGTAACAATCACCTAGGAGTGCAGTGTACATATTTATGAAGCACATACAAACAGAGATGAGAAAGAGTAAATGCTTCAGCTGGGACTTAAACCCAGGCCACCCAGAATACCATTCTGATTGCACTAACCAGCTGTGCCATGGTATTCAGGGTGGCCTGGGTTCAAGTCCCAGCTGAGGCACTTATTCCTTCCTCACCTCTGTTTATAAATGCTCCTATATGAAATAATGGGAAATTAAAAGTTTAAGGCTGTTGGTTAACTAGAATCTGCAGCTTATCCAATAGGTAGGGAAATGAGCAGACTGGGTGGAGCAAGTGATCCTTATCTGCTGTCAAAGTCTATGTTTCTATGTTAATAACTTTTGAATGGATTAAACTTTTTTTGCACCAACCTTCAAAAGGCACATCTGTGAGGCAAAAGCTTTCTACCCTGAACATTTCATATCACTATCTAAAGCTGTTTCTGAGATACAGATGGACAAAGAAATGTAAAAAAAAAACCCAATAAACTTGTAACTGGCCTGGTGGCACAGGGGGTTGAGGTGCTGGACACCTTATCTCATGCTACACTGGCAACCCAGGTTCAGGAACGACCTTGAATTGTCAAGATGCTGGCATGGGGGGGAGGGCGGAGCAGGGCTGAGCATGCCGATGGGCAGCTCTCCTATCCCAAGGGTGGTGAGGGCAGGTTGGCACCCCCACATAGTTCCGCTCCCACTGGGTGGAAGTCCAGTGGGTAGTGTAGGTGGAGAGGGGGTGGCAAGCAGTTACAGGAGGTGGAAAGGGCTGAGCTGGCACCATGGGGTGCAGGCATGCTTCCACGTGCTCGCACAGCCATGTGCCAGGGCCCGGGGGAGGGGCAAGGGGAGAAACCTGTAAAAAACTACCTGTGCGCCTTTGCGGGAGGAGATGACAGGGACCAAATAGCTATAGAAAAAGGAAATGGTAAATGTAGGATTGTTTGATGCTCTGTATCTCAAAAACCACAAATCTGATTCACACAACATTTGGCACATCAGGAGACCAACCCCCAGAGATTATGCAAGCCAAATGTCATGCAAACCCATTGAAGGGTTGCAAAGTTACTACGGTGAAAATTATGCATAACTGGATGACAGTGTGCAAAAAATACTTTCACTTCCATTATACATATAAATTTTCCTATAGGAATTAATGGGAAATTAAAACTTTAATAACTTTAGAATGGATTAATATTTTGTCACCAAACCTTCAAAAGGCACATCTGTAACCCAAAGGCTTTCTAACCTGAAAATTTTAGATAACAACAGAAAGGCATTTCTGAGATACAGGTGGACAAAGAAATATGAAAAAAAACTGGTAAATTTAGGATTTGTGACAGTTTCCATCTCACAAACCACACAACAGATTTATACAAAATTCTGCACGTCAAGGGACCTACCCCTGAAGATTATGCATGCCAAATTTCATGTAAATCAGTTGAGTGGTTCCAAAGTGTTTGAAGTTCAAAATTGTAGGTGTAACATAGAAGTTTGCACTCAACCCTAATATGCTGGTGCTACCGCACCCGTGTGTGTGTGTGTATATATATATATATATATTATAGTTAGTTAGGGTTGAGTAAGTACTTTAATGTTAAACCTCAAATGTTGCACCTTAATAACTTTGCCACCATACCACAGATTTGCCTGGAATTTTGCATGTAGTCTGGTACCATAGATCTCTGGATCTGGCAAGTTGCATTATGGTCAGATGTATGGTTGCGGAGCTGCAGAACACCCAAAAAAGCAAAAAAAAAATGGACTTTTTGCACATTTCTTTGCTCGCGCCCACAGCCCGAATGATTTGTCATTTGGTTCAACATCTTCCGTGAAAATGCAATCTGGGTCACTGATGTGCCTTTTGAAGATCTAGTGTAAAAATATTAAACTGTTCAAAAGTTATTAAAAAAATGTCCCATTATAGTCAATGGGGAAAAATATATGTGTCTTATGAAAGTTTCACAAATGCAATTTTACTTTTGCAAATTGCCTTTTTACTTTTGTGCTGCAGCCATCTTGTTTTCAGTTAGTAAGAGAGAAAAATGCCTGGTGTTTAAATTTGGGACCCTCTAGGTAAACACTGACTGTTGAATTTACTTAGTCAGGTCCTGAGGATGCCAGCCCTATCTTTTTTGGCAGGTAAAACCCCCCAGAAATGCCATTTTAAACATTGGAGAAAAAATACTTTTGCAAATCCCAAAAGAACCTGCCGAAATACGTTCACAAATGCGAAAGTTTTGTGCTTTCTCTTGAAACTTTCATGCAGTGATGCCACTATAGTCAGGGTTGACTACCCCATTTAAGGTTAAATCTGAAATTGGCAGCTAATAATTTTGCCACCATATGATGGATTTGCCTGAAATTTGGAGGCCAGGTTTCGTTATGGTTGGATGTACGGTTGCAGAGTTACAGAGCACCAAAAACACACAAATTAAGCAATTTTGCGCATTCTTTGCACGCACCTACAGCCCGCACGGTTTGTGCTACTGGTGCAAAACCTTCAGGGAACATGCAGCCGGGGTCCCCGATGTGCCTTTTGAAGATTTTGTGAAATAATATTAAACGGTTCAAAAGTTATTCAAAAAACAAGTTTCCCATTACAGTCAATGGGAAAATAAAATATGCAAAAGTGTTGTAAATGCACTTTTTAGTGTCACAAATGACCCTTTTACTTTCGTGATTCAGCCATTTTTTTTTCAGTTGGTGGTCAGAAAAATGCTTGGTATTTACATTTGGGACCCTCTAGGGACACACTTCTTCTTGTGTTCACCCAGTCGAGCCCTGAGGATGCTAGCCGTGTCTTTTTTTGGGGGTAAAACACCCCAGAAATATGTTTTTTAAAATTTTTATAATAAGTAGTGTCACAGAGTACTTTTGCATATGCAACACTTTCATGATTTCATTTGCGAGAAAGTGTAAGTGATTCTTAATACTGAGACACTATGGCCAAAACAATAAGGAATCTTTGCCACCCTGCTGCAAAGAACGGTTTGGTCTTTTGGCTGAAATTTAAAGGAAGAAAGCCAAGATCCCACAGATGTGCCTTTTGGTGGTTTGGTGACAAAATATTAGAGGGCTGCAAAGTTACAACTCTCCAAAGTTGATGCTTTTTCCCATAGGGTAACATTACAGCGTCTGCTGCACCTTTCGGGGCCCATATCTTGAAAACGCTTCGAGATACGGACTTTTCTTCAGAAGAATGCTTAGTCCCTCAGTAGAGGGCTAAGTGCAAAACTAGCCTGTAAAGTCATAAATAATATGAGATTTTACATTTTTTTCTACGTCGTACGGTTACTGAGATATAAGGAATTTAGTATTCCAAGTGCTTATTTTCTGCTCAAAGGGCCATTATTATGCATACATTCTTTTTATTCACTGTGTTTCTGAATACCATTTTGGAAACAACAGGGTGTGCATTGCGTTCTGTTATCGTTAGCATTTCCGCTTGCATTTCTGTAACCGTTTGCGTTAGAGTTCGTCACCGTGTGCATTACCCTCTGCGTTTGCACTTGCATTTGCATTACTATTACCCTTTGTGTTTCTGTTACTGTTTTGTTTGCATTTACTTTGCGTCACCGTGTATTTACCATTTGCGTTTGCGTGCGTTGTACATTGCGTTCCATTTGCGTTTGTATTTTACTTTGGCATCATCGTTGATTGTTGCCGTTGGCGTTTGCATTTCCAATTGCATTACTGTGACTGTGTGGCATTACCGTTTGCGTCGCAGCGCTTGCATTTACCTTTCGTTTGCGTTAGTGTTTCCTTTGGCGTCATCGTTGGTATTACCGTAACCATTTGCATTTCAATTGTTCTACCATTACCGTTTGCGTGTTCATTACTGTTTGCATTTGCATTTCTGTTGGCCTTAGCATTTGCATTTTGGTAGCATTTCCATTCTGGGTATGTTACTGTTTCCTTCTGTGTCACCGTTGCCATTACCATTTGGCGTTTGTGTTAGCGTTTGCATTTTTGTTACCATTTTCATTACCATTTGCATTTGCATTTCACTTGCCGTTAGCGTTTGTGTTATTGTTTTCGTTACCATTTGTGTTTCTGTTACCGTTAGCGTTTGCAATACCATTTGCATTACCATTTCTGTTTTCATTTGTTTGTGTTTGCGTTTCTCATATCGTTTGCATTACCATTTCCATTTGTGTCACCATGTGCGTTACCGTTTGCGCTTGCATTTGCGTTACCCATTACTATTTTCTTTTACCTCACTGTTTCCATCACCGTTTGCGTTAATGTTACCATTTGTGTTTTTGCGTTTGCGTAGTGCAATGCGAAACATTGTTTTTATTTTTCTGCACTGTCTTCTGCGATGCATAGCGCAGCCAGTCTATGGTTGATTAGTCTGAAACTTGGCATATAGAAAGACCTTTGTTCAAGGAACATGTCAGTTTTCGTTTGACGAAAATATGTTGTTCCGTTCCAGAGTTATTGCCATTTGAAGTTGCTTCACTTCACAGTTACTGATTTTGCGGCCACCAGGTCCACCATTTTAGCACATTTTCGGCTTCAATTTCCACCATTTTGTGGTGGAAGACTTCTTAAAGGTGCAGAGACCTAAAAAAATGTTATATCTCTGGAACAGTTTGGTCTTTTCACATGAAATTTGGAGGGGTGTTGAGTGGATGTCCTGGGGATGTGAATGATGCTGTTTACATGTTGGAAAAATAATTCGCTATGGAGATACTGCATGATGCAGTTAATGTTTTGCACATAGCATTCTGCATGGTGCTACTGGCTTGAAATTTATAGTGTAGGTAGCCCTAGTGGTATGGAGGTGCCTTGCAGTGGTTTGGTGTGTAAAACATTAACAGGTGCAGAATTATGCCGCTCCAACTAATGAAAATTTGATTCATTATGCTTCAATAACTTCTGAACCATGTGTCCAATTTGCCTGGCATTTGGAATGTACAAAGATTTATAATTAGGGATGTAAGTTTGTCATGGATGAGGTTTTAATGACTCATTGTTTGTTCATGAAATCATTAGTAAACAGTAGTAAATGTTATGGCACTGTTATCATTGCTACATTCTGATGACACTAGTGAAAGTCATGGAAGTCCTGAATAAAGATCAAACGTCATGGAATCAATGACGTGTGTGACTGCCATGACAAACTTACATCCCTATTTATAATACATCTCTGCCTGTGACAATTTTTGGGTCGTTGGCATTACGGTTGCTGAACTTTGCATGTTACATTGTTTGCTTGTGGCGCTGTGCGACCATTGAACGGATGTACACACAATTCTGGACACACGGTGTGCTATGGTACATGTCTTCTTTTTAACAATTTTTGGTTCCATCAGATAAATGGTTCTTGTGTAGTGAAGTGGTAAAAATGTTATTTGTGGCACTCCTGCGCAGTTTCATAGCACAGCCAGTGTGTGGTTGATTGATCTGAAACTTGCCACATAGAAAGACCTGTGTTCACAGAATATGCCACTTTTTGCTTGGTGAAAAATTGTTGTTCTGTTCCAGAGTTATTGCCATTTGAAGTTGGCCCCCCTCGCAGTTACAGATATTTTGGCCACCAGGTCCACCATTTTAGGCTGCGATTTCTGCCATTTTGTGGTGGAAGACTTCTTAAAGGTGCAGAAATGTAAAAATGTAATATCTCTGGAACAGTTTGGTCTTTCCATATGAACTTTGGAGGGTATTGCGTGGATGTCCTGGGGATGTAAATAATGCTGTTTACATGTTGGAAAAATTTTTTCTGCAAAGATACTGTGTGACGCAGTTAACATTTTGCACATAGCATTCTGCATGGTGCTACTGACTTGAAATTTATAGCATAGGTTGCCTTAGTGGTATGGAGTGCCTTGCAGTGGTTTGGTGTGTAAAACATTAACAGGTACAGAATTATGCCACTTCGACGAATGAAAATTTGGTTCATTACACTTCAATAACTTCTGAATTGTGTGTCCAATTTGCCTGGCATTTGGAATGTACAAAGATTTATAATACATCTTTGACTGTGACAATCTTCAGGTCGCTGGCACTTATGGTTGCTGAATTGTGCATGTTGCGTTGTTTGTTTATGGCGCTGTGTGACTGTTGAATGGATGTACACACAATTCTGGAAACACGGTGTGCTATGGCACATGTCTTCATTTACCAATCTTCATTTCAGTCAGTCATACAGTTTTTGTGCAGCAAAGTGACAAAAATTCACATGGTGTGAGGGGCCCTGCACTCCCACCACCACATTCCATTCACTATTTATACTGCACATTCTCAAAAAGAAGGGAAATTCATGGCAAAAAAAATCCCTTTAATGCATCAGTTAAGGTTGTTCCACAGTGACAAAAGCAAGGAAATTCAGTGTTAGAGTTGCCACCCCTTGCAACCCATGCCCACCCTGCCCCCCACCAACAGGCATCGGGGTGTGTATTGGGGTCATTGATCCTAACTCTCACCACATTCTTCTATACTGCACCACCTCAGCTTATTTACACATGGAATGGGGTGAGAGTTAGGACCGATGACCCCAATGCATACCCCAATGCCTGTTGGTGGGGGGCGGGGTGGGAGTAGGGTGCAAGGGGCGGCAACCCTAACACCGAATTTCCTCGCATTTGTCATAACCCTAACTGATGCATTAAACAGAGTTTTTTGCCATGAACATATATATATATATATATACATATATTCTTAGAGTATTGTATTAGGATCTGTTTGAGTACTGCTTTTAGTTTATTACGTCTAACTTTATAACTGTACCTTTAGGCCTAAGTTTCCTAGAACACCCCTGTTTGGGTCCTTCTTTAATTGGGCATTGAATTGTGAACATTATTGCTCATTTCAGTTTCTAGTTGTTTCTCTTGTGTTGCATGTGTTGAGTTATTTGAACTGCAAATATTTTTTCAGTCAAACTATTAGGTTATACCCTTTTCTTGATGTTCCACATTCTCCATCTAGGCTTTAGTAGTTTCTCCTGTAGTTTAATTTTATCCTTCTGTCCCCATATTAATTTTTGATTTAGATCACTTGTTTTATTTTAATTTCTGTCCCTCATTTGGTTACATTACAGTATTTTATATCTCAGCTGTTGCTCCTTGAGTAACTTCACTTTTCTCCTACCCCTCCCCCCCATTATTTTTACATGTAAACTGCTGCAGTTAAGGGCATTATTAGGTTTTCTTTTGAGTCTGTGCCTGCTTAACTTTATATTTTATTTGTGTACATTATTTTTACACTTTATCTTCAGTATGTTGTTTATTTCTCTGGTGTTTCTTACCCTTCTCTCTCCTTTAATTTCTCTTCTGCAATCTAATGCCTTCTCCTCCTCCCCTACTTCAGCTGTTCCCCCTCCTTATCCCCTATTCTTGCCTCTTCCTCTCTCCCCACCCTCCTTCATTTCCCCTGGCATCCCTGGTGTCAAGCTCTTCCTGCTCTATCTTTTCTTTCCCTGTGTTTTCCCTCTTTAACTTCTCTCCTGTTTTCCTCTTGCATGCAGCATTATGATTCTTAACAGTTCCTTATCACCTTGCTACTTTTTTTAGTAGGTGACACTGAACTAATTCCGGACCCTTCACTACTTCAACTTTACAACTTCCCAAAGGTTTTAGAGTAGCCTCCTCCCTAAAACTGACCTACTACAGCCTATCATGCTTAAGCTATGGCCAGATGTTCTAGTTACTGTATCTCTGAATCCTGGCTCTCCTCCAAGGTGGAGAATTCTGCTGTAACTATTCCTGGTTACACTGTAGCAAGGCAAGATTGCAAAAAGAGGGGTGGTGGTGTTGCTGTTTACATAACCACAAGATATTTTTACTGATGATTATACCCAAGTGTCTTCCCCCTTTTGATTGCCCTACTTTCAAGGAATTTTAACTTGGCTTGGGATCAGATGCAGAGCTGCATGCTGCTGAGCTGAGGAGAAGCTGGGAGAGCAGGGTCTGTTAAAGGCTTTTGCCCTTTTATAAAAGGTATTCCACCATTGCTTAAATTTAATAGATCTTACTATTCTTATTTGTGCAACACATTGGTAGGCAAGCCGGTTCAGGTATACTTTGTGTTTCTCCAGGAGGAAAGCCATCGGTGGAGGCCAGACAGGAGAACGTGGAGAGGCCCTTCGGAAAGGCCTGAGTCTGGGACAGCAGTCTGGAAGAGGATCAAGGAGTGAGAAGGATGTTCTGAAGCACTGTTCATCTAGAGGAGGAAAAGGATCTACGTCAAAATGAAACTGATTGGAAATGGAGTGAAAAAGCACTGGGTTTTTGTTTATTTTACCGTATCCTTATTCTTTGAGATAGCGGCCTGAGAGAGAAACTGAGGAGTAAAGGAATGGTGATTACCAAGCCAGCGGCTATACAGAACAATACGGAACAATAAAAGGCTCTAAAAATTGCACCATCAATTGCTGGACAAGCTTATAAACCTCAAAAGGAATGACACTGTTTTTATTTTCCTGCCTGGGTTTAGCTTTTCTGAGTGAGCGAGTGAGTGAGTGACTGAGTGAGCGACACAAAGTAAACAGGGAGTTTGTATAATACCACCCAGAAATGTATACCAGGGGCGTGGCCAAGTGCAGGAGCAAGTTGTGCAACGTTTATTCAAAAATGGCTACGTGACACCCTAGAACTCTCTCCAGAGGTCTCCCTGGAAATTCAGAGGGTGCATAGGTCCCCAGGTGCTAAACCCGCTCCCGACCAAAGGCCTCGCCATATTATTATAAAATTTCTCCGCTTTGCTGATCGACAGATTATGTTGGAAAAGGCCAGACAGAAAGGGAAAATAATGGTACAACACTCATGGGTCAGTTTGTTTCCTGACTACTCATGGCAGCTCCAAATACAATGTAAAGCATTTGCTGAGGTCAAAAGATGGCTCCATGACTTGGGATGTCAATTTGCCTTAGTCTACCCAGCGCACTTGATCATCCACCCACAAGGTGGGAAGCCCAAGTCATTCACTAGTTCTGACGCAGCCATGGAGTGTGTGGCTGATCTGGAGAAAGCTCATGGGCAACAGCAAGAGCATTGAAGGCTGAGGAGTTATTCTGACTGCTGACTTTTTGGATGGGTTCATCAGGCTCACAGAGGTACTGGGGCTGGGGTGCAGGGCATTTGAGTCATGGAGCAGGAGGGCACTCGTTATGTGAGCTAAACCGTAACTCCTTTCAGGAGCCTATAATGGCTGGTTTGGCAGGGGCTCCCCTTCCTGTTCTCCAACACAATTCCCCAGAGACAGATCATTAGGGGACTGCACTCTTATCAACCTAAAGACTGAACTTTCCTTCCTAATTTGGGACTGTGCTGCATTTGGCTAGTCTAAAACCAAAGGATGAGGCCTAGATGTGTGAGCGAACTATAGGCCCATACCTGGGGCTAGGCAGTTTGATGGCTGCTGGCATGATGGCTGAAACATTTTATTCTTTTTCTGACTTTTTGGCTGAACTGTATGAAAGCAGGACTATATTTTAAAGGAGGCACGCTTTGTGTTCTTTTTCTTTTTTTTTTATCCTTTCACGCACTGTGTCCTCTTTATAGGGACTCAGATGATTCCTGATTCCCCCTGGAGGATATGATCTCCCTGGCCCCCAACAGACATATAATTTGGACGTCTGAGCATAACTGTTTAAATTGTTTTCAGCATAATGTGGAGTTTGGCGTTCCCGGTTTGCTTTCTGTTGGGAACGGTAGTATCTCTGTGGGGGGGGGGCCCGGATGTGGACCTAAATAAATAATTTAGAATTAGCTGCAAATAGACTGCAGCTGTGTATGTATGCCTCTCCATGGCTTCCATTTATGTTATCCTTACAAATGTTTTTTACCATAACTGTGTCCTGCTGGGGGAGTGGGGCTGAGGTTGGGCCCTGCCCGTGGCCGGGGTGCCAGATATTGGTGTTTTATCAAAGAGTGGAGGCAGACCATATATTTGTAGTTCTCTGATTTGGTTTATAAGGTGGATAGCCCACTCGATCCACACAAAGTACCGGGTGAATAGCTTCTATGGAATGGGGCTATGGGGGGGTTTGTTGGAGTGTTGTTACAGTTGGGGGTTTTGTTGGGGATGGGGGTTAAGGGGATTAAAGGGTATGTACCAGGATCTGCAAGTTACTTCCTGTATATTTTGGACATCAAGTTTTTTGTCGTAAGAGTTCTTTTAGGGGTGGGGGGGTATGTTGGGGGAGTTAAAAAGTTGAAACATTTCTTCCAGGAACATTTACATATGAAGGTGGAAAGGTTTTGGGCACTGAGACTAAAGTTGTATATATACTTTGGTACAGTATCATGAATAAGTTAAAGCTGGTAATATGGAATGTTAATGGTTTCAGACATGTGGTTAAAAGAAAAAAGTATGTATTAACATCAGAAGAATGAGGGGGGTATTGTGTTCCTCCAGGAGATCCACTCCACAGCTGAGGAAGCTTCAAAGTTGTTGGCCTCATGGGGAAGTACCCTCTTGACAGCTCCCTTTACCTCCAGGGCTCGGGGAGTGGCAATTTGGTTATGGCCAGGCATGCCCCATAAAATCTTGATGGCCCAGGCAGACCCCCAAAGAAGCTACTTAATAGCAGAAGTGGATATAGGGGGCATTAAATACACTCTGGTATCTGTTTATGGCCCGGACTTTGATTCCCCTGACTTTTTTACACATCTGGGGGTGGTGCCAGCCCCACTATCAGACAACCTGATAATTGGAGGGGACTTCAGCACCTACTGGGACCCTGTTCTGGACCATTCTGGGCAGAGAACTAGAGCTTCCCTATGAAGTACTATGGCTCTGCACAATATAATTTAGGGTAGAGCCCTGTTGGAGGTGTGGAGACAGTGTCACCCAAATACCAGAGAATACTCATTCTTCTCCTCAGCCCATCAGGTTTATACAAGGCTTGATTACAATGTTTCTCCCAAAGATGTGGATGGAGCATGTGGAGGAGGCTAGTTATGGCCCAATAGTAGTATCGGACCATGCTCCCCTCCAGGTTGTACTATGGCTGATGGGGGGGGGGCCCCAAGGCCTAGTTGGCGTATGGCTCCTTCCCTGTTACCAGATGAGGGTTTTGAAACACAGGTTAGGGACAGTATCAGGGAGTTCCTAATACATAATAAACCAGAGGATACCAGTGTCCATAATACCTGGGATGCCCTCAAGGCACATACACGTGGAGAGGCCATATCCTACTCCTCTTATCTCAAAAAGGGGTTGGACCGGGAGGAAAGGGAGCTGGAGACTCAGATTAAGGCACTGGAGGGAGAATTGATGGGAGGTTTTGCCCCACAGAAAGTCCAGCAACTTAAAGCTCTGAAGTGCTCCCTTAACAAACTTAGTAATCGCAGAAAAGAAAGGAACTTATATATTACCAAAGCGGAGGCTCATTTTGACAGGGGCAAGGCAGGTAAATGGCTAGCAGGCATGGTTAAAAACCAAAGGGCAGAACACACTATTCTGAGACTGGAAAGAGAAGGGGAAGAGATCACATATCACCAATCGCATATAAGTGACACCTTCAAAGACTTTTATATTAAGCTATATACCTCTGAGTTCCCAGTAGGGGGAGATCCAGAGGGTTTCCCTCAGAAAATTAAATTGTCCAGCATGGCAGACAAAGCTCCTGGTCTCTCCTGTCTCGGGAGCAGAACAGAAAAGGGCAACATGGAAGGGGAGGAAGGGCAAGGCGCTGGGCCCAAATGGGATACTTCTTGAGTTTTATAGGGCAGTGTGGGAGGAGATTGGCCCCTTTATGCTCCAGATGGTACATTCAGCATTTCAGATGGGGACACTTCCACCTTCAATGTGCATGGCCACTATTGTGGTATTACCTAAACCAGGGGAAGGACCCTCTTAAATGTGGGTCATACAGGCCCATATCCCTCCTAAACTCTGACTATAAAATCTTGGCCAGACATTTAGCTCTTCATTTGGAGGGTTTGTTACCTAAATTGATTAACCCAGACCAGGGTGGATTCGTCGGGGGGCACCAGGCCAAACAGAATATCTGCAGGACAGTTAATATCATTCATAGGTAAACTCGTCAGGGAGGGACGGGAGGAGGCCTTTTAGCATTAGATGCCGAAAAAGCATTCGACTGGGTGGAATGGCCTTTTATGTTTGCAGTTCTTAAAAAATATGGCCTGGGCGATGAGATGTTAAGGTGGACTTGTACACTGTACACTTCCCCCCAAGCCCAAGTTCTAACAAATTCCACCTTGTCAGCCCCCTTCCACCTTATGCTGGGTACAAGACAGGGATGCCCACTTTCCCCACTCCTATATGTCCTTACTATAGAGGCCTTGGCTGAAACTATTCGCTCTAATGAAGCTATCAAGGGTTGTGTGGCTAATAGCAGATCCTACGTTATATCACTATTTGTGGATGATATACTTTTATTTTTGAAGGACCCCGGGGTTGCCCTCCCTGCCCTGACCAATATATTTGATACGTATGGCCCTATTTCGGGTCACAAAATAAATTGGGGCAAGTGTGAATGGATGCCACTGGGGGGGAACAAATTCTCTATCACACTTAACTAATATCTTATCCCTCTGTCCCAAGAAATTAAATATTTGGGGGTATGTTTACCAGCAAAACTGTCAAGAATGGCAGATACTAATCTGCTTAGGGTATTGAATAGGATCAAAGAGTACTGTAGCAATTGGTGGGCTCTCCCCCTGACCTTGCTTGGTAGGGTCAACCTTATAAAGATGAGTATTCTCCCGCAATTTCTTTACCCCTTCCAGATGATCCCAGTTTATATTCCTAACAGGTATATTAAGGCCTTAGCGGGTGCTATTACCCAGCTGTTATGGAGGGGAAGAGACCTAAGATTAAAAGGCCATTTTGTGGCAACCAGTTTCCGCAGTGGGGGTTGGGCCTACATTATTTTGCAGCCCAAATGGCACATATCCAGGATGTACTAGTCAGCAGGAGACCATGCCCACATGGGTGGGACTCGAGTCAAAAGCGAATACCTCCATGTACTACGATGTCCTGGTTGGGGGCCTCATGGATGATCCGGGGATGAAACTAGCACACCCCTGCACTACAGCTACTTAGCGAGCATGGAGAGTGGCTCACCAGGTATTACATTCCTAGGCAGGGCTTCCTCCAGATACTCCCTTGAGACATGAGATGCTAGGGGGAAGAAACTACCCCAGCAAGTGCTGGACCATTGGACATGCAAGAGACTACCTCTTAGAACAGGTGTTGGTGGATGGACAAGTCTTGAGCTTCCCTGTACTGAAACAATGGTACGATCTCAATGCTGAATCCTACTTCTCTTATCTTACCCTACGAAATATAATTGAGAAGTCAATAAAAGCTCTGATACCAGGGAAATATGGCCGCTCCCCCCCCGGAGGAGACATTCAAGGGACGATACATGGACCACACTTTTAACCCCCTTAGATCCTGTTACATGTTGTTGGTGGGAGCAATGCCAGACCAGCTAGACAAGCTGAAAAAGAGATGGGAGTAGGATGTGTTCCCTGACTCCCTCACTGGGGGAGACTGGGCTTTGATTCTTAAACATTCTTTAAAGTGTTCAGTGAATAATAAGCTATGGGCCATTCAACATAATGTTCTCATGAGGGTATATTTTACAACTGTACTGGCTCATTAGATTGACCCATCAGTCCCGGATCTTTGCCCTAAGTGTAAAATTCTTGTGGGGACCTTCTACCACCTAATGTGGGAATGTCATAAGATACACGCCTATTGGATGGAAGTCCTGTCACTTATGCAACAAATCCTGGGGGAACCTCTAACAATGGATCCAGTTGAGGTGTTGCTGGGCCTATGGGGAAGTGTACAGAAGAGGGAGGGGGCTGGAGGTAATTCCCTTTTAATACTAGGAATGGTGTTAGGTGTGCACCAGTTGGTCCTCTATTGGCGGCTCTCCAGTACCCCTGCAGTGGCCTTGTGGGCTAGAAACTTGATAGACTGCATGAAACTGGAGTGAATACAGTACAGAATTAAGCATCAAGAAGGGAAATTCTAGGAAATTTGGGAACCAGTAGAGAGAGCAGCACAGCTCCCATGGTTCTCCTTATTTTAATTAATATTGCAGGGATACCCTAAACATGGGCATTGCTATACTGTTATAAGTGGCTCCTGGAGGGCCCAGAGCTTATATATAGAAATTACGTACCTACCGTAATTATGATCTTTCTGTGTATCTTCACCATTCATCACAGACGGGTACTGGCGGAGATCAGGACCAGAGCCTTTTTTTTTAAAGGATAGCGGGCCGGCGCGGCATGGCGCCACCCTCAAGGCCGATGTACTCGTGGCGCTCGAGGATTAGCCGTTAGCTGTGATGACTCCGCCTGCCTACCAGTTCTGGTCGCGGAGAGTAAGAGGAAGGGATGGAGGGTGGGACAAGAGAGTCCAAGGGACAGAAAAAGGAAGAGAAAAACTGAACTAAAAGGAGAAATAACGACTGAGAGGACAGCATAGAAGAAGTAAAACTAAGGGGATTGGGTAGGGGCCCCAATCTCTGGAAAAGGAGGAAGGGAGGGAGGGGAGAGAGAATTTAGGAGAGAGTGAGAAGTAACAAGGATCCAGGACCCTTGTCCGTCACCAGACTGTATAGGAACTGCAAGGAGTGGCAAAGCTCACCTGCCAGAATTCAAGGCACAGAATAACTGGCAATACCCCAAAAGCAGAGTTGGCTATTCTGGAGAAGGACAGGGTACAGAGACTCAGTATTCTCTGTAAAGATATTTGGTGAAAAATAGTGTTCTCTTTTTTTTTTTTAAATAGAAGGATAACAGAAGGAGGGCAACCACCAGTTCTCACCCCGTAGGGGTGAGGATAAATAGTAGAGAGGAAGTGCCACTCGAACTGTACCCCTCGGGGAAGAAAATTACCCCCCCGTATGTCCCAACTTTAACCCACTCAAAAAGAAAGGTAGGCACAGAGGGAGGAGGATCCAGAGACTGGAGCCCAGGGGGATGGCGGGCGGGATTTGATGAATGGTGAAGATACACAGAAAGATCATAATTATGGTAGGTACATAATTTCTATATCTTATCTGTGTCCAATCTTCACCATTCATCTGAATAGTGAGTACCAAGCCCCAGAGGAAGCTGATTAGCACCCTAAGGGACAGTGTCCCTTAGCCTTCAGTGGGTGACACACTAAGAGACCTTCTGGGCCTGAGGAGGCCGAGTGGGAGGCGAGACAGGGTCCCCAGAGGAAGAAATTTGCCCCGACAAACGTCGTCTCGCCCTACGGGAAAAGAGATAGGTTCCCTGGTGAGCGGAGCAAATCACCCTACCACCCTACCAGGCCAAGGGTGACAACCGGGAAAGGCGAAGCCACGTCGATCTCCTGGTGCAGATCGCTGTCCCTACTACCCTGGTAGCTACCTCATTGGCATCGTAAGATGCCCTTGCTTGGTGCCTTGCTAGCTCCAGGCCACGTGCAGAGAGTGCGATGGCTTGCCTGGTTTGCTCTGAGTCAGGCAAAGCAGCTAGGATCTGACCCAGCGCTGACCACAAGAACCTGTTGTAGGCTGCATAGTGGGCCTGATGAGCAGAGATGGAGAGAAGCAACCATGCTGAGTAGAAGTCCTCCTCCCCAGATCAAAATCCGAAGGTCCTGATCTGGGGGCGGTCCATGTGGAGGCGCGAAGCCCGTCAGGAGTGTCCAGGTCGTCAATCCGGACTGTGGATGAGGCATAGAACCTGGAGACTCTGGGGGGCAATACCTCTGGCTGAGGTCCCTAGGGGCAGGAACTCCGGAGAAGGGCCTCTGCCAGAAACGCATGGATGCCTCCCGAAAGGGAGCAGGCCAGGGTGGCACCACAAGGGTGGCCGCACCGAAATCACCTAGAAAGGCGTGCACCGCATGTTCAGGACTGCTCATGGAGACGGGAGAGAGGTGACGGTCCTCCAGCGTCCTCACGAGGAAACGCTGATACTCAGAGAGATCAGCGGCAGGAGAGATATGGACAGACGGTTCCTCTCCCCCTGAAGAGGGGGATGAGGAGCTGGAGGTCACCATGCGATCTGAGAGTGGCTGCTCGGAGGGAGGTTGAAAAACCTGGCTGTCCATGGCCCTAATGTAGGCAGGGAACCGAGCAGCCACTGTTCTTGAACTGTTCCCAGGTGAGACGCTGGGACCAAGAATACCTGGGAACGCTGGAGAAGCAGCAGGGGGAGGGGCAGAGCCGAGAGAGGAAGTCGGCTGACCTCTGCCAGGGCTAGGGAGCGGACCAAGGACCCCGCGGAGGGTGTCCTCAAAGACTCCACAGCCGACAGCTATACAACCACGTTGGTACTGCCTAGGCTGCGCCCAGAAGAATCCCCCAAGTGAGGCGACCGGGGCCGTATAGATCCAGAAGGATGGTCCCCTGCCTCCAAAGAATGGGACCCCTCAAGGAACCAGAAGGGGAAGGGCAGAAGTCCACACTTCAGCTTCATCCATGGCCCGGGTGGGTCCCAGAGAAAGGTCGATGTGCCGACTCCATACCCCTCGACCCTTCAGAGTCTGAGAGAGTCCTAGTCCTTGAAAGGGACAGCCTAGGAAGCTGGCAGCTCTGGGCTGCCCCCGAAGGGGAGACCCAGGGAGCAGCACTCTCCCCTCCTGTGGGCTTCCTGATAGGCCCCAAAGTTGGCTAATCGAGACACACCACCGGAGGGGGTACCACCGCTGAGGGGTCAAGGAACCCCCCAAGGTCAGGTTGCATGGCAATGGTGGCAGGCACCACAGCCTGCTGGTCAGTACCACTGACCCTAACCTTGGGGGGAACCAGACGCACCTCAGAAGGGGGCTGAATGAGACCCGTTGTGGAGACCACCAGCTCATCCTCCTCTGCAGACAACCCTGAAGGGTGTGACTGCCCGCTCAACTCCGAGCCCGACTCCGAAGAGGTAGAGTCTGAGGCCCTAAGCCAGACGGTAGGAGAGCGAGGGAGGGCGACTACCAAAGGGCTCAGAGTCCAAGAAGCAGTGGCCAGGCGGCACCTGCACCCTCCTGATCCCATAGTGGCACTGGCAGAGGCGGCAGGGCAGCACGGGCCAAAGGTCCCAATAGGGCCAGCTGTGGCACCATCAAGCCCACTGGCACCAGGGGCAGTACCAGTAACAGAGCGGCACTGACAGAGCCAGCCACAGCCTGGGGTGCCAGCGACCCGAGGAGGACTCGACACCGAACAGCACCGCCAGACTCTCGGCGCCTGGAGCAGCACCGAGGAGCACCAACGGCGCCAGGACAGCACCGACGGACGACTCCGAAGGCTCCACCGTGCTCAACCTCAGCGCCAAGGACGGCGCTGAGGAGAGACATGGTGAAAGGCGATGCGATTCCAGGGCCCATTGTGCCAAAAGATGAGTCGGCACCACCGTAGGCGCCGACAGGACCCACGGTGCCGAAAGATGAGTCGGCACCACGAATGGCGCCGACGGCCCCAACGGCACCGAGCGACGGCATCGAGGACGGTGTCAACCCGGGCCTTCCAGACCATGGGAGCGACACCGTGGGAGCCTTCACCCCCGAAGGGGTGATTGCCATAGCGGCGCCTCCCGCCCGCTCCCAGGAGGAAGCAGGACGGGCCTCCTGCGCCGCGGAAGGAGCCTCGGCCAAGGCTAGGCTATGAGAGGCCGAGGCTCCCTCCTCCTCGGTCCATATAGAACGGAGGGACCCGGAGGAAAGGCCGAGACGCGGCTTGGCCCAACAAATCGAGACCTACCCCGAAAGTCGGAAGCTCACGCCCTCCTACAGCTGGCTGTTCGAGGGACACGGTGGTCCATGGAGAAGCAGGCATCACACGAATCCATGTCGTGAAGCGGGCCAAGACATGAAGACACCGGTCATGCTGGTGGGTAACTGAGTACTAGCGCCGCCACGAACTTTCCTCATGGGGGCCGCCCGCCTTGAACCGACTTCTTGCCCTCCGACCGCGACATGACCTACGGAAAAAACACAAAAACAGACTCGATCGTCGCTAAACTGTAAATAAATGGAAAGATCTTACCAGTGGCGCCAGTAGGGCAGACTAGAACTAGCAGGAACCGACGGACTGTTGACGACAAAAGGCTAAGGACTAAAACTTTGAAAATCTCTTCACAGGCTTCCCACAGAGGCAACCTCGACGGCGAAGATGAAGAACTGGTAGGAGGTGGAGTCAACACAGCAATGGCTAATCCTTGAAGCGCCCACATAGTAACGTCAGCCTCGAGGGCGGCGCCGATCAAGGCGTCGGGTCTACTTCTATCCTTTAAAAAAAAAAAAAAAAGCTCCCACGGGGTCCTGATCTCCGGCCAGTACCCATCTGTGATGAATGGTGAAGATTGACACAGATAAGATTATACTCAATACAGGCCTATCTGATAGCATACCATCTGTTCTAAGGGACCTAACTGTCATTATAAACTGTACCATCCATGTCACTATTTAATCTGTGTAACTGTAAATCCTATGTCTCACCCAATCACGTTGCATACTGAACCACCCTGTATAATGATGTATGCACTGTTGGACCCACCTATTTTAGGGAGGGTAATGGTATGTGATTCTTGGAAGTTTTAAATAAAGTTTACAAAAAAAAGAAAGCATGTATACCAGTGTAGGTTTTTCCTTCCTCCTTTAAATTTTAAACTTTGTGGTGCCTGTATATTAGTACTTAGTCATTTGGTTACTTACTTGGATATTATAATATATTTTATAAACAATTTTAAATCTTTTAAACTGGCGCCACAAAGTCAGGTGACCAGAAGTGACTATAAGGATAAAGGCACATGCATGGCGTCCTGCGCCAGACTCACTATTTTTTCATGCTAACGGTCGTAGGTTGCTCAGGTTAGAACACCTAAATTTTAATAGAATTTAAACTGTTTTTACTGATTCTACTTCTTGGGTGCTCTACTTACAACTTTCTTGTTACTTGTTGCTCAATGTTCTGGTTGCTATTTATTCCAAAAATACTTAGCAAAGAACTGCCACTATAGAGCAACAAAATCCTATTGTGAAGGTCATGGCATATTTTCTGCTGAGTCTTCATTTAAAGGAGTGGTGTGATTCCTTCATTCTCTGAGAAATTGATTTCCCTTGCATAAAGCACAAACATAAAGGTGCAGATAGAAGAGGGCTTAGCACAGTCTGTAAACAAAGGGATAAGGCATTTTATAGGTACATCAGTGAAAGAAGAAAAAACGAGGGGACTGTGAGGCTCCAAGGGGAGAAGGGAGAGTGTAAGGAGGGGATCTGGACAAGGCAGAAATACTGAACAAATACTTCTGCTCGGTATTCACTAAGGAGGGGAAGGGTCAAGGACCACAGTTGGGTTGCAGAGGAAATGGGGGGAGGGGAGAAGTGGATACCAGTCCACTCACAGAGAAGAGAGTTCTGGAAAAACTCACAAAGCTGAAGATGGATAAGGCCATGGGGGCCAGATGGCATCCACCCAACAATATTAAAGGAGCTGCGAAGGGAGCTAGCAGCGCCTCTGGCAGCCCTGTTCACAGAGTCACTCAACATGGGTGTCATTCTAGAGGACTGGAGGAGGGCACATGTAGTCCCTGCACAAAAGTGGCAGTACGGAGGAGGCGGGAACCAGGCCAGTCAGCCTCACCTCAGTGGTGGAAAGATCATTGAGACTGCAAAAGAAAGGATAGTGGCACAGATGGAATCCAGCAGTGCTCAGGATCAGAGGCAACATGGATTCACAGCGGGAAGGTCATGTCAAATTAATCTAATAGATTTTTTTGATTGGGTGACTAGGGAAATAAATCAGGGAGGGGTGGTAGACGTCACCTACCTAGATTTCAGCAAAGCCTTCAACACCGTCCCACATAGTAGGCTGATTAACAAGATGGATAGTCTGAGCATGGGAGACAAGGTGGTAAACTGGGTTAGGAACTGGTTAACAGACAGGAGACAGAAGGTGGTGGTAAATGGGGTACAATCTGGGGAGAGGGGGTGACCAGTGGGGTACCATAAGGATCAGTACTAGAACCAGTCCTGTTCAATGTCTTCATTAGTGACATTGCAGAGGGGATGGAAGGAAAGGTCTGCCTGTTTGAAGATGACACCAAGATCTGCAACAGGGTAGATACTCCAGAAGGGGTGCAGAAAATGAGGAGGGACCTAGAGAAGCTTGAAAGATGATCGGAGATGTGGCAACTGAGGTTCAATGCAAAGCAGTGCAAAACAATGCACCTGGGTAGAGGGAACCCTGGGGAGAGCTACAGGTTGGGGGGAGGAGCTGACTGTCACCAAAGAGGAAAGGGACCTGGAGGTTATCATCTCTGATGACCTTAAGGTATCAAAACAGTGCACAAAGGCAGAAGGGAGGGCCAGTGGCATGCTGGGGTGCACAGGCAGGGGTATCACTAGCAGGAGGCTGGAGGTGGTGATGCCATTGTAGAAAACATTGGTAAGGCCTCACCTGGAGTACTGCATGGAGTTCTGGAGGCCACACCTGCACAAGAACATAGATAAGGTGGAGACTATCCAGAGAAAAGCAACAAAGATGGTGCAGGGCTTGAACCACAAAACATATGAGGAGAGACAAAGGGACCTCAATTTGTACTCTCTGGAGGAGAGGAGACAGCAGGGAGACATGATTGAAACTTTCAAGTACCTCAATGGCATAAACAAGGTGCAGTTGGGGGGCCTTTTCCAATGTAGAAAAAGTACTAGAACAAGGGGGCACAATATGAAACTGGAAGGGGATAGATTAAGAGGTAATGTGAGGAAGTTCTTCTACACAGAAAGGGTAGCTGATGCTTATAATAGTCTGCAACAGGAGGTAGTAGGGGCAAGCACACTGGATGGGTTTAAGCATGCCTGGGACAGGCACAAGGAAAGCTTGAGAGGAGGAGATGAAAAGCCATTGATCACAAGGGTAATTAATACATACAATGTATAGGGCCTATGGGCAGACTGGATGGGCCTAGTAGTCCTTATCTGCCAACAGTTTCTATGTAAGTAACAGATGTTGGTAAAAAGTCACTAGAATATAGTTACTAAATCATGTAAATGAGCACGTGTGATCTTTGGTTTAAATATCTTAGTTATCTGTTGTTTGGCTGAGTCATTAGTTGAGCTACGTGGCAATATACAAATTGTTAAATTTAGTGCACCTTGTCTTACTTTGTATTACTATACATACACATATGTTTTATGTTTCAGTTGATGTTCCTTGCAAAAGTAGAGTGGACTGCAGAGGCAGTGATATCGTTCTCCTTTCATCAACCAGTATAAAACAGAAACTTATCCTACAGACAGCCTTCACTCCAAGAATATTCCTTAAGAGAAAACGGTCACAGTTATTTAATAGACCATTTGGAAGGTACTGTCTAATCTATACATTTCTACAAAATGGAAAGGAATATTTGGACAAAAAGTGCCACAAGCTTTCCCAGCGGGAACACTGTATATCAGAAAACATTGCCCATTTGGGTTTGTGATCTTTTGGTATAAGTGATTCTACAAACATTTGCCTGGAGAAAATGGGTTTGTGTATCTTTTAGAATCACACAGCATTCAAAGAATAATGATAAAGGAATCAAGGAGAACTGTGAGATACTTTGGGAGGTCACCCGTTGTTTAAAGCTGTGATATCAGGACTCCAGTGGTAAACCTTGGGTATCCTGAAATATTCTTTTGGCAAAAGGTTTGGATTGTCTCTCATGTTGCTTAATGTTAACTAGATATATGAAAAACAACTATATGTCTTAAGATAAAACTACAAATACTGCAAGGTTACAGCTAGTCAATGTTATTCTACTTTTTGAGGTAAACATCAGTTAACTGATTGTTGAGAAACTGCTACATGGAGTGTAGTAACACTTTATGTTAAGAATAACATACTCTGGAAGTATCGACCTGCTATAGAAAGGTATTCGTGTAACATGGTACATACCAGAAGTGGGAAGCTCTTTTCACCTAATTCTGTCTTGCAGCTGGAGCCTGATCTTAAAAAGAGTAGCATCAGACAGGACATAACAAGTATTTGTCAATGCCAAATGTTGTCTCGCTGGCATTGGCATTGGTAGTGCAGGAGTTAGAGATGCATAATAGGAATGGTAGTGAAGTATTGAACTGATGCCAACCTCGCCCCCACCCTGAAGAGACACATTTTCAACATAGGCATTTTGGGACAGCCCCTCATGAACAGCGGCACTGTGATTGTGTTAATCTGTCCCAAAAGTTGATTTCTCACAGTGACCATGCCATTCTGCGCCACAGGTGCGAAAACACATTTTGGGCAGGATGTGAAAAATGACAGCTGTACTGTTCATAAGGAGATGTGAAAAAATGCCAGTGTTGAAAATCTGGCATGAAAATATTGCAAATTTGCGAAGTTACAAGGGTGCGTGGAAACTGCGCAATGCACGCTTGTAACACAGTCATTTTATGGACTTTTGTCACCAAATTTTCAACATAGGCATTTTAGGACCTCTGCTCATGAACAGTGTCACCGTCATTGTCTCAAACTGTCCTGAAAATTGATTTCACACAGCGACCGAGCTATTCTGTGCTGGACATGCGAAAACACATTTCAGCCAGGATATGTAAAATGACAGCTGTACTGTTCAAAAGGAGGTGTGAAAAAATGCCAGTGTTGAAAATCTGGAGTGCAAATATTACAAATTCATGCAGTTACAAGCATGCGTGGAAACTGTGCAACGTACGCTCATAAAACAGCCATTTTTTTTGGTTTTTTCACCAAATTTGCAAGATATTTGAGAGCACACCTCATGAACAGTGGCACTGTCGTTTCATTAATTGGTCCCGCAAAATCACCTTCTGGGACAGAATAATGCCATGACAGTGACTGAATTCATGAAGAGGGGTCCCAATAACCCCATGTTGAAAATTTGGTGCCAAAATGCCCAAAAATGCCTGAGATATGCACCAAAGTTGAAAAAAAAACACTATTTATGCCATTACACAGCTTACCGGCATTTCTTCAGTTCACAGTCAGCTTTGAAGAGTGCAGACATGTTCCCAGTCCACAGAAGATCATCGCGCCATGCTCCAGAGGTAAGTATGAGATGAGGGGAGTGTGGGAGGCAGGGTGCACTGAGGGTGGCGCGGGCTGCAGGAGGACCACCAGAGTTGATGAGGGACTGTTTTCTGCTTTGCAGGTTTAAAAAAAAAAAAAACATTGCGGGATGGCTTTTCTTTTACAGAGGCATTTGGCATGCTGGGGTGGGCTCCCAGCGTGCCACCTGAGTGTTTGTTTTTGTGGGAGTTCTGTAGCCAATGGGGGATTGGGCACCCCCGTCAGCACACAACAAATGGGGAAGGGACATTATGCCAACAGGGAGTGGGCTCCCTCATCAGCAAATTAAGTTGGGAAGGGGGCATGATGCTGAGGGGGATTGGGCACCCCCTTGGCACACATGTTAAATGGGAGGGGGGTTGCATTATGCCGACAGGGAGTGGCCTCCCCCATCGGCAAATGAAGTGGGTTGGGCACTCTGAAGCACAGCATGCTGCCATGTTTTGTAAACTGGTCACCAGGAAAGGCACGCCACTGTGTGAGAAGCTTGGCTCTCATTGAAGCAGACCTTTCCTTAGATCTGGTGGTCAGTTTACTTATTAAGATGTCGGTGCCTGCAGCTGCCTTGTGGGAAATGAGGACGCACCTACTGATGTGTCCCTGCATTGCCTACAGTGACCGCACCTCCAAATCTGCTACTACTGCAGTATGTTGGCTGCTTAAACACCGAGCCAACATAAAAGATAATTCTGACTTGGACATTAAGAAGTCCCAAAAGAAACCAAAAGATAACTTAAAGAAAACCACTACAGATAGTGGGTACAATGGAAAAAGGGAAAGCTAAGTCAAATCAGCTTACGATATCTAAATTTCTCCAAAAGTCCACCCCTTCAGCCCCAACTCCCGTTTCACACTTGGAGTCTTATAGAGACAGAGAGATATGAGATAACTTATTCCTCTCGAAATTCTCAGCCTCTCCCAGACTCACTGCTTCTTTCAATGAAGGCATCTCCCTGGAGTCATATGATATATGTATATCTGCTGTAAATACTTCAAAATTAAATTCTCAGCTCGACTTTGATTGCTCTGGAAAGGAGGAAATGGACTCTATATGGATTCCCAGTTATACAGATGAGGATGATCTGCAGTGTAGTTTGGAGCCAAACCAAGTGGCTCTGCCTGCAGATGATCTTCATTCAGCAATAAATGATTTACATGTTACCATAGAAGGATTAAAACAGTTGGCTGTTGAACAAAAAATAAACATTAATAGAACTAAACTATCTGACTGTCTCTCTTCATTGAGATTCTCCCCCTCAAGTACCCAGCAAGCTGGTTCTCCCAGAATTATGAAACATGTATCATGGGAGTCTGAAATAATATAAGATAAAGAAGTCTTTACTAATGCAGGAGACTTCACCTTTTGCTCATCACTTTCCAAGCAAGTGCTGAACATTATAAAAAATCCTTACTATGCCAATATTTTGATTCTTAAAAACTTATGGACGATCAAAGAAGAAATAACAAATCTTCATGCTGATGTATTTCATAATAGAATAGCATTAGACCAATTGAGAAGTAAACAGCAGGATGAAAACCAAGACCTGAAGTCAGTAGTTATGAATAATGTAAATAACAGTTCACAAAAAGAAAGTAAAGCATTACAGGTCAATCTCTCTCCAGCTTGTTCAAGGCAAGAAGATTCGACTGACCAGGAGAAATCTACCTAGTAAAATGGGGGAAAAATAAAAATAAAAACCAAGTCTAGGTTAAAGAAAAGAAGGTGAAGATGTACAAAGCGTAGACAGGATAAGGGTCAGGAGATGACCGAAAAGGAAACAGAGAGCTAGCAACATCTAAAGAAGGTGAAACAAGATCAACAAAATGTGAAACCTAATATTTTTGGCTCTCAGTTGGAAAAAAAAATTGATAGAAATGACGTGGAGGTTTTAAACAATGATAATGTAAATGAAACACCACAAATGTTTTATTCGTTTCTATGATGGATGCTTTCCAAATGAGAGATGTGAAATCTGTAACCAGAGGGACACTGAGGTTCATAACACATCTCTTCTCATAAGGAGAGATGTAGAGAATAATACAGCCAGAGTTCAAACTCCACAAAATGAGGGACCACATCATGGCCAAAATTCAAAAACAAATTCTGAATATCTTTTTGAACTATATGGAATTTATCAGTTATATCAAGAAACCCCTCATAATCTATCTGATTGTGAAGCCAAATTACTATTACAAATTGCTAATATTTCAAATTTATATGATGATATTTCTATTACTAGGCCCCTGAACACAAATCTTAGAGACTGTGTTCTTGTATATTGTAGCTCTCCAGAATTGGCAGATGTAATATGGCAGAAAGAAGGGAACTCAGAACAAAGTGTGTCCATATGCTCATCCTCAGTTGGTACTCTCTGCAATAGGAGATGAGTCTCTGGTTATGAAGAGCCAGAAAAACAGAGGACTGGTATAGCAGGGCTCTGGATGTTATTTCTGACTATACTAATACCAAAATCTCACTATGGGAAAACAAAACTTTGTTATTATTTGGCTGGAAAGTATCAGGGAGAGACTCAATTAAAGGTAACTTGCTGCCTTTCTTTCAAGAGCTTTGGATATGTCTATAACTAGAAGTAACATAGTGTAGAATGGATAAAAATGCATGTCTCAAAGACTTTTTGTCCACAAATAGATATTATTTTCGGGAATCCTAAATATGTGCAAGCTTTACATGAAAATCGGATGCCCCATCACTCATTGCTCTCCAACGTATCACCTCCACAAACCATATAAAAACCACAAACAGGTACTGTATCTGCCTATATCTCTGAAATCAAACAAAGGGGTAGAAGACACTACAGAGCAGGGACTGCCGCACAGGAGCTAGTGCTACAAAACTCACTCAAAACAGGGACCAAAACAAACAAAAAAAAGCAAATAGGAAATCAAAACACTTCTGATCATAGAGACTCCATGATTTGGGAGCTGATACCTACTTCCAGCCAAGGATAATGGTCAAATGTCTCTAGGTACATCAGTGTGGAAAGACACTGACCACATTGCTAAAATCGTGCAGGAAGCAGGAGAAAACATTGATTTCCTAGTATGCATAGGGACTAATGATCTCGCCAGCTGGTCAGTTGTGGGGATCAAGGAACACCTGACCAGGCTGGGAGACAAACTGTCATCCATCCTTCTCTGACATCTTGCCAGTCTGGGAGAGGGGGGCAGATGGACGGAAGGTCAGAGAATGGGAGATAGGGGTGCTAAACATGTGGCTCAAGGGCTGGTGCCAGGAAAAAGGACACAGATTTGTAGGTAACTGGCAACAGTTTTGGGAGTGAAAGTTCTTTAAATTTAATGGACTGCATCTGACTAAGGAGAGAGTCAATGCATTGGGGCAGAAGTTTGACGTCTTTGCAGAATATTTAAACTAGCAAATGGGGAGAAGGATGCAGCACCCGATACATTGAATGGGAAGAACACCTCTCCCCCCTCAGCTAGTGCTCAAACAGGAGTTCAGCATGTTTGTAGTTCATTTGTATCACCAGGTAAGGAAAAAGGTCCAGTTCTGATAATAGGAGACTTCAACATGCCAGATACAGATTGGTCAATACCAGCAGGAACATCCACCAGAACTAGACACATAGTGGATTCCATGCAGGGGGAGGGCCTCAAACAACTAGTACAACAACCCACAAGAGACAGAGCTATCCCAGATCTAGTACTGACTAATGGGGAAAGTATTACAGATCTCCAGATAGAAGGTCATCTGGGGGGCCAGTGACCATCACATGGTATGGTTGAAGTTTGACCACTAGAACTAAATCATCCCATTCAAGGCAAAATGTGGGACTTCAGAGGACTGACTTTGATAAGATGGCCAACAAGTTAAGCTAGCCCTGGCAAGAAGAAATACAGGTGAGGATACAGGCAAAGTGGGCAACATTAGGATATAATACTTGAAGCAACATCCCATTGTGTTTAGGAAAAGCAAGAGCAAAAGAGGAAACCACTTTGGTTCTCAAAACAGTAGCAGAAAATGTAAGAGCCAAAGAGCTGGCCTTCAGGAAATATAAGGAACACAGTGGGATGAAGATAGGAGGCATACCAAACATCTCTAAGAAGCAGGAAGGCAGTAAGGCAGGCAAAGGCCAAACCAAGAAACACTAGCATGAACAGTAAAAGAAAGGACAAGACTTTCTATAGATAACTGAACATCCAACAAAGACTGGCTACATGAGAGTCCTTGGAATCGAATTGATGTCCTGAACCTTTTTCTCTCCTTCTTTTCCCCTCCCCTCCCTTTCCCTTATTTCTTTGCACATTTTATATAATAGTAAGCATGTTTTTAAGGTGGTTGGATATTTTAGTTTTTTAAATGGTCTATGTTTTTGTATGGTCTTAAATACTTTACATCCTTGTGCACTGGCACGTTAAATGTTGAGCCTTATAAAAGGTGGACTTGTCCATTTGATTACATCTTGAAAGCGTCAGGTGAAAGGCGTTCAGACGTCTGGTGCTGGGTTCTTGCTGCTATTTTTCCTTTTGTTGAATAAACAAATTATTTTCTAACTTAGACCAAGTTCAGTGGTCTGTGTCCCTACCAGGTAGCCATACTTTGTACCAAGTGACTTTCTATAGATACATTAGTAAAGGAGAAAGTCCAGAGGGGTATTGCTAAGATCAAGGGGATAAGGAGTGTGTGAGGAGGACCAAGGAAAGAATATATCCTAAATAGATACTTCTGCTCAGTATTTACTGAGAAGAACGTAGGCAGGCCCACAACTCAGCACCATGGACACGAGGGAGGAGATGTGCACAAGTCCTTCACAAAGAAAGGGTCCTACAACAGCTACGCTAATCTCAGGGTGGACAAGGCAATGGGACCTGATGACCTATATCCCAGGGTACTAAAGGAGCTAAGGGTAGAACTGGCAGACCCATTATCAGAACTGTTTAGTGAGTCTCTGAGCACAGGAGAGGTCCCAGAAGACTGGAGAAGGGTTCATGTTATCCCGCTCCACAAGAGTGGTAGCAGGGAGGAGGCAGGGAATTAAAGACCAGTCAGTCTTACCTCAGTAGTGGGCAAGATTATGGAGGCACTCCTTAAGGAAAGGATAGTGCAACACCTGGAATCCATAGGAGCATGGGGATCCAAGACAACTTGGGTTTACAACAGGAAGGTCCTGTCAAACTAATCTCACAGATTTCTTTGACTGGGTAACTAGAGTGGTGGACCAAGGGGTTGCAGTTGATATCACCTACCTTGACTTCAGCAAAGCTTTTGATACTGTTCCACACAGAAGATTGATTCAAGCTGGGTAGGCTCAGGGTGGGTCAGAAGTTGGTCAACTGGGTGGCAAACTGGTTGGTGTGCAGAAAACAAAGAGTGGTGGTAAACAGCATACAATCAGAAGAGATGCAAGTCACAAATGGGGTACCACAGGGATTAGTCCTGAGGCCAGTCCTCTTCAATATCTTCATCAGTGACATTGCAGATGGACTGGAGGGTAAGGTTTGTCTGTTTGCAGATGATAGCAAGATCTGCAACAGATTAGATGATCCAAATGGGGTGGTCAGAATGAAACATAAAAACATAGACTTTGATGGCAGATAAGGACCGCTTGACCCACCTAGTCTGCCCATTTCCCTACTACTGGAGAAAGTGCAGATCCTAGTTAACCAACAGTCTATTTCTTCCTATCCCCCACAAGAACTGCTTTATGTCTGTCCCATGCATTCTTGAATTCCTCTACTGTTTTTGACCCCACGACCTCCTCAGGAAGGCCGTTTCATACATCCACCACCCTTTCTGTGAAAAAATACTTCCTCACATTGCCCCTGAGCTGTCCCCCCCAATCTTCAAACTGTGTCTCCTTGTTCTTGCACTTCTTTTTCTGAAAGATGCTACCCTCTTGGACTTTATTGATTCCCTTGAGGTGCTTAAAAGTTTCTATCATCCCCCTCTCCCGCCTTTCCTCAGGGGTATACATATTAAGCTCCTTTAGTCTCTATTCATATAGCTTCTGTTGCAGACCCTGCACCATTTTAGTTGCCCTCCTCTGGACTGCCTCTATCCTGTCTATGTCCTTGCAGAGATGGGGTCTCCAGAACTGCATGCAGTACTCCAGATGGGGTCTCACCAACTGTCTGTACAGAGGGATAACAACTTCCTGTTTTCTGGTGATGCCTCTCCCTATACATCCCAGTATCCCTCCAGCCATCCCTACTGCCTTCTCACATTGCTTGCTAACCTTTAGCTCATCTGATATGACTACCCACAGATGCCATTTCTATTTTGTTGTTGTTACTACCTTCCTCCCATTGTGTACTCTTCCCTGGGTTTTGTTTCCCAGGTGCATTACTTGCACTTCTTTGCATTGAAACTAAGCTGCCATACTTCTGACCATTCCTCTAACCTTGCCAGTTCCTTCTCATCCTTTCCACCCCCACCTTGTGTATCAACCTGTTGCAGATCTTGTGTCATGTGCAAGAGACATACTTTTCCTTCCAGTCCTCTGCAGTGTCACTTAAAAGACATTTTAAAGGACCAGACCCAGTACTAAACCCTGTGGTACCCTACTAGTAATCCCCATTTCTTCGGAGGGACTCCGCTTACTATTACCTTCTGTGTCCTGTTGTCCAGCTAATGTTTTACCCAGGCTACCACTCTGGGACCCACTCCCAGGTTGGCTAATTTGTTTATTAATCTTTGTGTGGGGCTGTGTCAAATGCCTTGCTAAAGTCTAGGTCGACCATGTCCATAGCCTCTCCTGGTCTACTACTCTGGTCACCCAGTCAACTAAATTAATTAGACTCATCTGATGTGACCTTCCACATCCTGAATCCATGCTACCTTGGGTCCAGTGCCCGCTGGCCTCTAGGTACTCAGCAATTCTTTCCCTACATGATGTATGAAGATTAGGCGTGCGCAAAAAATTTTTTTTTTTTGTACTTATACCGTGATACTTTTGCATCATGTTTATATGTGTAGGTTAATTTGAGGCTTGATTTCAACTTCGCAGTTATACCTAATTTCAGGATTTGTCTCTCATTATCTGTCCTTTAATATACTAGGACAATTGAATGTAAGTTGTAAGCTCATCTTATATGTATTAGGGAGAATGCCACTCAAGGTTTTTTTTTTTTTTTTTTACTAGAATGCTTTCTGGCATACTGAGACATTTTGTATTTTATGTGACAAGAACTCTCTGGTTGTAGAGAATTTCTGATAACCTTTGCCCTTCTGAGGCTCCTCAGTTTAAGGCATACTGGTGTTAATTAGCTTCTCTGACGTAATCTTCTTATTATGTTTTAAATGTATATGTTAAACCAATGAGAATTATTTCTGCTTTTTCTATATAATCTGGTGTTAATAGTATGGGATATTTGAAAAAACTGCCACAAAGCTTCTGAAGAAGGACCTGGTTGGTTCGAAAGCTAAAGCACTTTGTTCTTTTCTGTAACATCCATGTTGGTCCAATAAAAGGTATCAAATCATTTGTTTCTGGATCTGTTTTTTACAGCTTTTAAGGCATTTTATGTTATGTTCCCTCCATCTCCTTCACCCTTTTTCCTCTCTTGCCCTTTTTGTTGTTCTTTGTGTTCTTTTGTTATAGTGTATATTTCTTTCACATTCCTGATCCTTTATTCCCCCACACCCACACCTTCCTCCTGGTCTCACATACTTTATTAAAAGTTAGAATCTTTGTTTATGACTTGACTGATATTAACAATGATTTGAGGTATGCTTGTATTGATTGATTCTAAAGTTTTGTTGGGTGAAGGATTCTAGAAAAAGTGCACAGTTTTTAAACTGCAATGAATAAAACTGGTTTTAATGAATTCATCACTGGGTGCTATGAATTACATGGTATACATTCAAAATACGTCTGCCCATTTAATGAGTGCCTCAGTTGTTACTAGTAAGCCTGTGAAAAAGGAGTTACATCTGGAAAATGTCAGGCATTTGTTTTTGTATGGTCGCAATAAAATGTAAGTAACTTTAAGTAAGTGTGGCATCCTTCTATGAGGCTTTAGTGTGTGCTTGGAACCTAATGCAGAACAGGTTGATCAGGAAGTTGGCAGATCCAGATGGGTAGAAAACTGGCTGAGGAACAGGATCCAGAGGGTTGTGGTGGTAAGGGAGTTATCTAGCACCAGGGAGGTCACCAGTGGGGTCCCACAGGGCTCAGTGCTCGGACCAGTGTTGTTCAGTGTCTTCATCAGTGATATTGAGATGGCATAAGGGCAAAATGTGCTTATTCACAGATGACATCAAGCTCTGTTGGAGGGTGGACACAGCCAAAGGGATACAGGACCTACCAGACAATCTGAAAAGCTTGAGAGGTGGTCTGGGGTTTGACAGCTTGGCTTCAGTGCAAAGAAATGCAAGTTATCACATTGGAGTCAAGAATCCCAGGACAGAAAATAACCTGGGAGGGGTCCAGTTATCTGCAACATAGGAGGAGAAGGATCTGGGCGTGATGATCACTAGCAACCTGAAGCACTTCATACAGAGCAGGAATGCAGTAGCAAGGGCAGATAAAATGTTGGACTGCATAGCCAGGGGGATCAGCAGTAGGTGAAAAGTTATACTGCCTCTATACGGCTAACTGGTGAGGACACATCTGGAGTATGGAGTACAATACAACAATGTATAAGAGAGTACAGTTTTAGCTATACATAGATTTAATCAGTGTAGAAACAGCAAAGTTTTCACAGTGGGTACTGACAAATACAAATATGTTGACCAGGAGTGCAGGTGATACTGTATGCGGCAACAAGTCGCAATTTTATTTCAAATTAAATCGTAAAGGATTATGTGAAACATTGGCATTTGAATGGGGAGCATTTGCTGCTGCTATGCATCGTATTTTATTTGAAATAAAATTGTGTTTAATCCTTGCAACTGTTCTAGTTTGGACTGTGGAGCCATACTTTCTCTCTTTGGTTCTCAGCGATTTACATAGTGACTCCAGGCCTCGGTTTTATGTGCTGTCTTTCTTTGTTTTTAGCTACAACTAAGCCAAAGTCATCATCATAAGCAATTGCTTTCAGCTGACTACCTGCAGTGGGGGGGGGGGATGAAAGAAAAGACATATAACAATGGGCTAAAGGGGCAGCCTTGTTTGACCCCAGTTTTAACCGGAAAAGTGGGCCCTGAAAAGCCATTAAGCAGTGGAGTAGCAACTACCTGATTACATATAGTTTGATTCCAGGTAATAAACAGAGACAGTTACCATAATTAGATAAAACTGAAAATAGCACAAATTAGCTACGTCATCTGATGCTTAGCCTGCTGCAATGCTATTAAAATACTGTCCAACTTTTGTTGTGAACCAAGTTCCATAATATCACGTAAAATATATAGATTCTCATAAACTGAACATCCTGGAATTGAGTAAGTCTGAGCAGGCTCGATCAAATGTTTAGTAGCTTTGGCCAATCTTTTCCATAAAAGTTTTTAGAGAATTTTATAATCTAAATTCAAAATACTAATTGGTCGCCTATTGAGTATATCCAGTTTATCTCTTTTTTATGTAGAAATATCAACAATGCTTCATTAAAGGAAGTAGAAGCAGTTCCATTACCCAAAATGTTCTGGTAAACAGAAGAAATTCTGAGAGTATATCCTTAAGTAACTGGAGAAGCCTCATTCCTCAGAGAGCTGATTACTTGAGCCGCTTGACAAGATGCTTTTGTAAATGAGTCTTTGACTCAAAGGTCTGTAAACCGATGATCTAATAATAAATAAAATAAACAATTTCACATTTTGAAGTGGAGCCAACAAGGAATCACTTAAGGATACGAGAAAGTGGTGGTCTAGGGCCTAGTTGAAATTGAGAGAAATCTTGATCTGGAATAAATTCTGTGCCAAAGGATTGTTCTACAAAGAGTCAACTATTATAAGCATTCCTGGAATATCCGAGACAATCGTTCCTGAACTGTCTTTAATGATGAAATCATAGCAAGTGATACTCTAGCTTTATGTGCTGAGAAAGGGGCACTATAACATGCCTTTTTAGTTCCAAATTTCATTTCAGTGTATAGGGAAGATGCCCAATTATAATGGAATCTTTTCATTTCAGTTTTTCGGGACTGAATTTGTGAGAGGAAATTACAAGAGTTACTCTACCTTGGTGTCTTCCCAGCAAGACAGAGGATCGTCATAACAACAAAATACAGTTTTGTGAGCTCGAACAACTGTAACACTTGAGCCTGAAGTTCAGGAAGGTCTAACAGTGATGCATTAAGTCTCCACGTATGTTTTGGTGTACATGGGGAAAGTGGAGCAAATGTGAGGTAATTTCCTTATAACATATGGTCAGAAAATTCAGTGGGACTTGTTACAACTGAATTGACCTGTAAATTTGCAGAAACAAAGAAACAGTCTATCCTGGATGAAAGAGGACCTCTGAAGTATATGGCACCTCCCCCCCTTGGGTTCTAGGACTGATAAACATTTATCAAGCCTGCCGTTTGACAGAATTTTTGTGAAAGCATTAGTATCACAATAAATCTTTTTTTTTCCTTGATCATAAGTGCCAGGAACACTAAGTTTACTGTTAAAATCACCTCCAATGAGGAGGTTCCCTGAAGTGTGTAAATAAGGTTGTATATTTTGAAATAGGTCAATCCTAGCCATTTTTACTTGGGGCTCATAAATATTACATATCCGCAAAGAGATAGGGCCATACTGAATATCCAACTGTACAGCACAACCTGGAACAATATCTATTAACTTTAGGACTTTAAATCCTGTTCCTTTAAATAAGATGCTTCTTAGACCATCAGCTTTATTAACTCCGAATGACCAGAAGGATGGGCCCCACCACCAGTCCTTCTTTGCTTGGTTAACTTCAGTTAATGTAGAAAAGTGAGTTTCTTGAAATAGCAAAATATTGTAGGGGAGATCAGCTAGAAGGGAAAAAATCAATTTTCCTCTCACAGAGTTCTTCATACTGCAGGTGTTCAGGGAGGCTACTTTAAAGGTGACCTGCAAAGTCACCAATTTTGTTTTCCTTAACGCAGTGTTTACCTGGGCCGTTTCTGAGTTAGAGTGCATCTTTTTTTTTTTTGATTCTACATGATATACAGTTTTTTGGCTTTCATTTGTGCTCCATTGTGCAGTCTGTATGTGTTTTGATTTGCAAGCACCAATCGGGTGTTTCCACCTATGCTGATGAGGCAGCGTGTCAGTAACACCAGTCTGGAGAGTCCAGAGTGCGATCCATGGCTCTGTGAGTGTGGTCTCAGCTTCTTGTGAATATGGCTGTCTTCACAAAAGAAAGGGTCCTACAAGAGCTCGCTAAGCTCAGGGTGGACAAGGCAATGGGACCTAATGGCATACATCCCAGGGTACATAAAGAGCTAAAGGTGGAACTAGCAGAGCCATTAGCAGAACTGTTTAGTGAGTCTCAGAGCACAGGAGAGGTCCCAGAAGACTGGAGAAGGGCTCATGTGATCCCGCTCCACAAGAGTGGCAGCAGGGAGGAGGCAGGGTACTACAGACCAGTCAGTCTTACCTCAGTAGTGGGCAAGATTATGGAGGCACTCCTTAAGGAAAGGATAGTGCAACACCTGGAATCCATAGGGGCACATGATCCAAGACAGCATGGGTTTACAAAAGGAAGGTCCTGTAAAACTAATCTCATAGATTTCTTTGACTGGGTAACCAGAGTGGTGGACCAAGGGGGAGCAGTTGATGTCGCCTACCTTGACTTCAGCTAAGATTTCAACACTGTTCCACATAGAAGATTGATAAATAAGCTGGGTAGGCTTGGGGTGGGTCAGAAGTTGGTCAACTGGGTGGCAAACTGGTTGACAGGCAGAAAACGAAGAGTGGTGGTAAATGGTATACAGTCAGAAGAGATGCAAGTCACAAGTGGGGTACCTCAGGGATCAGTCCTGGGGCCAATCCTCTTCAATATTTTCATTAGTGACATTGCAGATGGACTAGAGGGTAAGGCTTGTCTATTTGCAGATGACACCAAGATTTGTAACAGAGTAGATGATCCAGATGGGGTGGGCAGAATGAGAAGAGATCTGGATAAACTAGCAAAATGGTCAGAAGAGTGGCAACTGGGATTTAATGCAAAGAAGTGCAAGATCATGCACATAGGGAAGAGAAACCGTGAAGCCACTTATAGGCTGGAAGGGGAGTTGCTGGCAGTCACAAAGGAAGAAAGAGACTTAGGTATCATCATCACCAATGACCTGAAATCATCCAAGCAGACCTCTAAAGCAGTAGGTAAGGCTAGGGGGATGCTAGCGTGTATTAGTAGGGGTATCACAAGTCGTAAGAGGGAGGTAATAATCCCTCTTTACAAGACACACTGGTTAGGCCCCATCTGGAGTACTTCGTGCAGTACTGGAGGCCACACCTTCACACGGACATTAACCAAATTGAGGCAGTCCAGAGAAGGGCAACCAAAATGGTGCAGAGACTGCATCCGAAGACATATGAGGACAAATTAACCGAGCTCAATATGTATACTATAGAGCAAAGGAGGGAGAGAAGTCATCGAAACATTCGAACACCTTAAGGGCATTAACAAGGTAAAAGAGTCTAACATGTTTCAATATAAGAAAAATAGCAGGACAAGAGGACACAGCATGAGATTAGAGGGAGGCCAATTAAGGGGTAATGTGAGGAAGTTCTTTTTCACAGAAACGGTGGTGGATGCATGGAATGGCCTACCTCAGGAAGTGGTGGCTATCAATACAGTGCAGGGCTTCAAACAGGCATGGAATAGGCATAAGGGAGCAATACAGATAAGTGTGAATAGATAGGCCACTGACAGAGCAAAGGCCGATGGCACATTTATAAGGTAGAAAAAGAAATGAGCAGACTGGATGGGCCTTGAGGTCCTTATCTGCCAACAACTTCTATATTTCTTTTGCTATATTTCGTCCCAAATGCACTGTATATATAACTATTGGCAGGGAAAGTATCACGATATGGCTTGAGAGTCAATAACAGGGAATTTTATTCATATGTTTGTGAAATAAACTGTTAAAAATAAAAACCTTTGTGTGTTGTGTCATTTTGTGTGTTTGCCTACATTGGTGTCAGCCCCCCCCCCACTACTCCAATGAAGTACATAAGTGCTCTATTTAGTTAGCACTGCATCTTTGATGTTTTAGAAAATAAACTTTTCATTGTTTCTATTTATTGTTTTCTGTTCCCAGTGGAGAAGTAATTGGCAATAGAGTTAATAGGAATTTTTACAGTCCCATTTACACTATGGTGTACTGTGTTGCTCTAAATTGCAAAGATGGTGAGGAAAGTGGGAAGTCTTTTTTTCTCTTTTCCCAAGTGCAAGAAGCTGCAATGTGCTTGGATTCTAGCATGTCGTAAGGAACTTAGCTGGAAGCCTGATGGCAGAGGCCTTTTGTGTGAGGACCACTTCAATCCTGGTGACTTCACCATGCTGCCTGAGCTTGCCAGACAGTGTGGTTACAAAAGACTGGATCTCAAGAAAGTTGCAGTCCCACAAAGAAGTGAAGATCCTTTGAATAGCTCTCCCAAGCCTAGCAAGACAGACCAAGCTTATTTGACCAGGTATAAAATTGATGAGGTATGCACTAATATAATTAGAAAAGGTCATACAAGAGATCGCGCGCCGACGAGAATGCCAGCCTAAACTGAGGGTTCCGATGCCAGTCCGAAATCCATCTAATTTAATTTCTAAATCTCAACTTTTGTCAGCATGGAGTTTATAAAGTGTTAGAGCATATCTTTCTGGCCCTCGCTATCTAAAAATTATTACTGTAAGTCTGGTCTATCTAAAATAATCTTGTCAGGAAAGAGAGTGGGACGTTCCTCATGGAGATGCCCAGTAACGGTAAACAGAGCTCGGGTTATGTTAACTGTCACAACGGGGCACACTCTAATTTTTCTATGGTGCCAACCTCAGAGAAACATTTGATTATAGGTAAAAATGGAAATATGAATAAAGCAGACAAAAACTACATGGTTTTCATTAAGGACATGCTGTTATCAATAAAGAGGACTTTGCAGGGTTAAAATTGAATGACAACCTCCACAACAAAAAAGCTGTCTGAAGTTACTAATCGTATGGACGCTTTGAAGAAAGTCTGTCATTTTTAGAAGAATCTCTGATTAAATTGGAGAATTTTGTGGAAGGGGAAACAAAGCAACTGACCAAAGTTTCTGAGAAATTAGATGATTTGGAGAGTAGAGGGAGATTAAATAATTTAAGAATAATGGGGATTCTGGAAGGGTTGGAAGGCCCAGATATGATTAGATTGTTACAGGACTTTATCCCAGCATTGCTAACTATCAATGGAACTGGCAGATAGAAATTGAGAGGGCACATGGGGCACTATCGTCGGCTAGACCCAAACCAAGGCAATGTCTGAGACCCATCATTGTTAAATTTTTAAGGTTTACTGTTAAAGAAGAGATTCTCAGATTAGCAAGGGAGAGGAAATCCTTGAACTGGAATAGGGAGAGAGTGTACATTTTTCAAGATTTCTCGGCTGAAGTAGTCAAAAAATGGAATGTTTTCCCTGGTCAGAGCTGCACTTCAGAGGTTTAACGTTAGATACTTTGTGAAATACCCTGCTATTTTAGTGGTCCAACAGGGGAGAGAGTCACTTTCTTTAACACCATGGAGGATGCCTGATCGTCTCATTAAAAACAGTGGCCAGACAGTTCCAGTCAGACGGATTACAGAGACAGAGAGAAAGTCAACGACTTCCAGTTCAAGCCTCAGGTGAAAAACGACCTCTGAACCCATGTCTCCTGACAACACTGCACACACTCCAACCCAGCAAAATCCGAGCAGCAGCAGCTCTAATCCTGATTCATAACAACCCCCCTTTAAAGCTTCAACTTATTGCCACTTAATGCTAAACCTCTCCCTAAATCCATGACATGGTCTGCAAAATCCTTTCGTAAAACAATTCCCATTTCAAAAAACATATAGATCGATACAAGGATGTACAAAAAATACAAACTAATAAAGAAGAAGTGGTGAGACAAGTCACAACCCAGAAGAAGAGAAGCACCTTTCCACCACATCTGATTCCCAGGATATTTCACATGTCTTTGAGGAGCTGCTATATCCTCTGAGTTCTCCCTACCAGCAAGAAGGCTGAGTTAGAATCTGATTAGGAATTCTTTTCCTTGTTCGTTCTGCTGTTGAGAGGACATACTTAGGGTTTCTGGAGGAACACTGAAGTTCTTCCAGTAGTTAAGTGAGTGGCCATTACACAAGGAAGTAGAAGCCCAAGTGGTTCAAGATGGTTACATGCTTTCAGCCTCAAAGAAACACTTTCCGGTTTCTGTAACCCAGAAACTTCCTAAACTAATTCTTTATTATTTTTCTTAAGAAAGCTTTGTCGGATATGTTTAAACAGTATTGTAATATTAGGAATAATATCCACAGAATTCAAAAACAAAAAAAATAAAATAGATTTTCTATATGGCACGTAGTAGGGATTTGCATGGCTCTGGTGACATCTAGTGGCTTAGAGTAATATTACAGTATAATGGGATACAAAGCTCATACTGCAAGATGTTTTTTTTTCTTCATTTCTTATTGATTTTTCTTGACTTAGTGTATTTAAAGAGGTTAAAAAAAAGGAAATTCTAAGCTGAGGATACTTTCTGATCGAGGGTACCCTTTCACAAAAAGACACCAGGTAAGAACACATTCTAGCATCACTGATTCCCGTGGGATGACATTCTATTGGAGGGAGGAATTAAATTTTGTTTGCGATCTATAGACCCCATCATTCATTTGCAACAAAAATTGTTCTTAAAGGAATATTTCCTTTTTCCAAGTGTCCCATATTAACTGTGGTGAGCGATTGTGTGTCCTGATAAGCCTCGGTATAGGAATTCTGTACTAATAGGGGTAAAAGTTATCTCTGGCAAGTAGAAAACCTGATTCTGGCCCCTGGAGTGCTTTTCTCAATGGATAGGAATATTCACTGGGGAAACACTCAATGGGGTGAGAGGTTTGTAGAACACACAGGGTGGGATATTCAGACTGCGCCAGGCTGTGGCGCAAGTCTGGGCACAGCGCAACTGGAATGTGCCAGGGTGCTGACAGGGTGATATTCAACAGTGCTGCACCATGGTTCAGCACCATTGAATATCGCTCTGTGGCCACCCGCATTGTGCATGGTGCAGTGGCACTGCACCAGCGCAAGTGGCCAGAGAGGGTCAGGGGGATGCGCCAGCGCAAGTGCCTTTGCGCTAAGCGCATCAACCACGATATTCAAAGGTGCACATGCAAATGGGACCATAATGCATGCAAGGCACAAATGGGGCCATTTGCATGTCATTAAAGCCCCATTTGCATGCAGGTGCACCCATGCCCGGCGACTTGCACCTGGTGCCCTGCCAGGCTGCAGCCGTCGGGGACCGACGTCCCCTGCACAAGTGGCAAAGTGCCCCACTGCCTGATCGTTGGCATATGGACCACCAGGGATATAGGACGTTTTGATTTTATTACATATGCCCGTGATCAGGCTGCCAGCGGTCCACTGGACCACCAGGGATATAGGACATTTTGGTTTTATTACATATGCCCGTGATCGGGCTGCCAGCGGTCCACTGGACCACCAGGGATATAGGACATTTTGGTTTTATTACATATGCCCGTGATTGGGCTGCCAGCGGTCCACTGGACCATCAAGGATATGGGACTTTGTAATTATTATACATATGCCCGTGATCGGGCATGGGGGGGCACTACCAGACAGAGGGTGCCGTCGAAGCTCGGGTGGCCACCCACAGCTGGCTGCTGCCATGTTGCGCCCTGCAATATGGCAGCTCACCTGTGGGTGGCTGGCTGTTGCTCCTTTATTTTTTGGAACAACTGTATGTGGCGCATGTATAGGTTGCGCCTGCATGGGCTCCACATCCCGGCTGAATATCCCGGATGTGCAGGGGTATGCATAGGCACCCCCTGCTTGCACCGCATACATTACTGATGCGCCTGCATCGGGATTTGTGCCACGACTTTCCCTTTGAATGTCATGCTGGGTGTATCAGTAGCGTGGCTATGGCGCAACTGAGTTGCGCCATGTAAACCCTTCTGAATATCCCACCCACAGATGTTTTGTTGAGAATATTTATTAAACAGAGCACAGTAAGTCAGTGGATATTTTTTATGGACTCATGCTGATGACGTAAGTGGGACTCTATTGGTTAGTATGTTTTATGTGGTCATATAGTGGGGCCTAAAGGCTTTCCTTTTCTTTCTATCAGTTAGTTACAAATGGCCCTTAGGAGTGGTTTTACTATTGGTAACAATAACCTTATTAATATACTCTTTGTGAATTTGAAATTATTAATAAGCCTAGTGAGTGGGATATTAATCCCTGTTTCGACAGTGTTAAATCCTGCCTCATCCTGTGGTAAATTAATAGATAGCACTATGTGATTTTAACCTGGTACTGCTTTATAAAGGACTCTTAGGGGTAGAATAATCTTTTAATACAATACTACTCTGCATTTTTATTATCTAACAATTTTATAAGTACAGAAAGGTATGGCATTAGAACACTAGGTTTTGTCTGGTTCAGAACCAATAGAGGTACCTTGTGGTTAGTACTCGATACATTTTCTCTTGGCTCTTTCCAGAGGATTCTTTTCTACTATTAATCTAGTTCTTGTTTGTAAGAGAATTTGTTTAGTACAATATTTCATAATTACAATTGTACATCTTTTTTGTTTACTTCTAGACATTATTGCTTAAGTAATACTAGCAAGTTTAAAGTATTATAGTTCTTTGGCCTTATAATTGAAGCGTTCTGAACCTGTCATAGGTTCCTTGCTTTTTTTTCCTTTGGTTATTTTTAGGTTTTAGTACCAATTTAAGTGTTGCTTATAGCTCATTTACTAGATCAGATTTTAAGTGTTTAATAAGATGTCTGTCTTAAATATTGTTACTTGGAACGTCAGTGGACTTGGTTCTCCGATCAAAAGAAAAAGAGTTCTAACACACTTGAAAAAACCAAAAAGTGATAAAGTCCTTCTACAGGAAACTCATCTTATGCATGAAGAAGCAGATAAGCTACAGAGACAATGGGTGGATCAAGTAGCACATAAATGCTATTCAACAAAAAAAAGGAGTTTGGCTATTCTAATTTATAAAGCAATTCCATTCATTAACAAGGAACATGTCACAGATCTTGAAGGCAGAATACAAATCTCATCAGGATCCCTGCATGGCAGCAACGTGGCATTTTGTAATATTTATGCTCCAAACAGTGACAGAGGTTTGTTCTTTCAGGAATTATTAGCCACTTTGTTGCCGTTTAAAGATTATGAACTCATATGGGGGGAGAATTTAACAATGTTCTGGACCCATTGTTAGATAGATCTACCTCCACAAACCAAGTAAAACAAATTAAATCTCATAATCATTTAAAATAACTTATATCAGATCTGGGATTACTGAATGTTTGGAGGATGGTTAATCCTAATGGTAAAGCTTTTCCTTTTTTTCTGCAAGACATAATGTTTGTAGTAGAATAGATTCTTTTTTTATGCCCCTATCTCTATGTAACTTAGTTACAAATTCTAGATATGACTCCAGCGTTATCTCAGATCACGGTCTACTTAAAACAACGTGTGTGATGGATGACTCACCACAGAAACAGTTTAGATGGCATTTTAATACATCCTTGGTACAAGAACCAGAGTTTAAACAATGGTTATTTAAAGAAACAAAAGTGTGCTTTGACATTAATGATAATAACGAGACTTCATATCAGACATTATGGGATACATATAAAGCTTTTATTAGAGGAGATATTATTAGATATGCTTCCATTAGAAAGAAAAAAAGGCAAGAAGACCTGGAAAGTAAAGAAAACCCTCATTAGACAGATAGAAGATAAACTAAAACAAGATCCAATTAAAAACCAGGAGCACATATATCACTGATTCAACTAAAATTTGAGGTTAATAAATTATACTGTAGTAGGGTGGAGTATGCTCTGTTTCAAACAAAACAACAATATTGGGAATCTGGGGAGAAACAAGGAAAACTTTTAGCTTATTGTTTAAAAAAACAGCAAAGTCAAAATATGATACCTAAGATTCAGATGGAAAAACAATAATATAACTCATAACATTAAAGAAATAAATGCTTGTATTCAATATTATTATGGGAAATTATATACGCCTTTTGTCCCAGATGCAGCATAAACTTAAACAAATTCCTAGAAATGGCAAATCTTCCCAGTTTATCAGATTCAGAGAAGGAAACATTAGACAAACCTATTTCTAAACAAGAAATTTTACAGATAATTCAAAAGTCAAGTCTACAAAGAACTCCAGGTCCAGATGGATTTTCCAGTGAATTTATAAAAGCAATAATCCAATCATTATAGACTATTTAGAGAAACTATTTTCCGAATGACTAGGTTAGAAAAAGATGTCAGGGACCATGAATGATGCTTTTATATGTTTAATTGCCCAAAAAGACAAAGATCCCTTAGACCCAGCAAACTATTGTCCTATATCCCTTTTAAACTTTGATTATAAGATTCTGACTAAAGTATTAGCAAACAGACTGAAAGATATTATACACTTACTAATTAGTAAAGAACAAGTAGGTTTTGTTAGTGGTAGTCAGGCTCAGATAACCTTAGAAGGCTTTTTTCAGTAATATGGTCAGCTAAAAATAGTTCTTCTCCCTCTGTAGCCCTTGTAGTCCTTTCCTTGGATATTGGGAAGGCCTTTGATTCTCTTGATTGGTTATATTTACAAAAAGTTCTGAAATATTTTAATTTTGGTCTCACTTTTAAAATCTGGATTTCAACCATATATTCTACTCAGAAAGCTTCCATTATCGCTAACAGATTAATTTCCAAACCTTTTCAATTATATAAGAACACCAGCCAAGGTTGTCCCCATCCCCATTTGTTTTTATTTTAGCATTTGAACCCCTCTTGAGACATATAAATCTTTCAACCCAAATTCAAGGGATTAAAACTTGGAAGATAGAAAATAAATCATTTGTCTTTGCAGATGACTTATTAATCACCCTCACTAGTCTAAAAGAATCACTATAGGCTTTAGATTCTCTATTAGATACACTTGCCTCATTATCAGGACTATTTATGAACTGGGGAAAGTCGGAAGGAATTATTCTTCAGTCACTTAATCAGGAGAAAATCCCTATAGACAGCAAATTTGATGTCTCCTGGAGTGATAAAGGAATTAGATATCTGGGCATGTAGATATTTAATTCAATTTCACAGATAATTCAAGTCAATATGTCTAAACTGGTAGAGAACATACAAGTAGACCTCAAGAAATCATCCAAGCTATCTCTCTCCTTATGGGCCAAAATCAACTCGATTAAAATAATCTTGGCACCAAAAATATTTTATGTTTTCAGTAGTTTATGACAAAATCCAGATTGGTATAAGAAATTAGATCAGATCTTCTCTAAATTCTTATGGGATAATAAACCTCCCAGATTGAATATATTTAAATTAAGAGCACCATGGCAAGTAGGTGGTTTTAATTATCCCTGGTGGCAAAGTTATCACTGGACTTTTTTTATTAAAGAAATCTGCACTCTGGTTATCTAAGGATAACACTGAAAAGATGCCACTATGGCTTTTAACTGAAAAAGAATGAGTTTAACCTAATAAATTGTCAGACCTTTTGTTTAAGCCTAGTCATGTCCAACTTAGATCGCATCCCACTGTAACAGTTACCAAACGGCTTACATCACTAGAGGAGAAACTATTGTTAAGCAGCCTCCCTTTGAAGTTTGCTCCAATTTGGGATAATCCAGATTTTTCCATTAATAGACTACAATTTAAAAATTTGGAGTGGAAGAGAGCTGGAGTTTCCCAGGCTGGAGATTTAATTTCTGGTTATATTTACAATTAAAGGATGTAATAAATAAAGCTATTACCAAAACCAGTTCTCTCTTTCTAAAGGATTCTAATTGGCAACAAATTTTGAAGTTGGTGGTCATGAGGAGGGGATCTAGCCTGTTATATAAAATTTTATCTGATTCTGACAGCAATATTTCCTTTACAGCTAAGGAGGCTTGGGAACTGAATCTAAAAGAAAATATTTCTGAACAATGTTGGAAAAATTTGTGGGAAAATGCTTTTAAATGTAGTAGAAAAGTTAAAGGAAGGCTAACTCAGTTCAAGATACTTCACAGATATCATTATTCCCCACAGAGACTGAATACAATTTTTAAATCTAACCAGATGGGATGTTGGAAATGTGAAACTTCTCCGTCATCCCTAGGTCATGTGTTTTGGTTTTGTCCGAAAGTGTTACAAAAATGGAGGGAAATACACTCATTTTGCCAAAACACCCTGAAGACAAATTTACCCTTTTTTCCCTCTTATATATATGTAACCCCCAGGTGGTGCTATCCCAAGGGCTACTACTACCCCTGCCTGCTTGGCTACTGATAGGTTGAGGGGCCTAGGTCCTATGGCGGGTGCCTCCACCCACAGTTCAGGGTTTGTAGTGGTTAGACTAGCTTGATCACAGCCCTCCAGGACACCGTGACCCCCTTTGGTTCCCTTTAGTGGCTCACTCAGTACACAGGAGTTACAGCTCCAGTACCCCACATATACACACTGTTCACTCATAAAGTACCACTTACCCTCGAGACTGATTCTGCAGCATGTCTCTGAGGACCCCCTGTAAAATAAGGTTAAACAACATGCACAGCAAAATACAATACTGTTTCCATAAGCACCAACACCACAGACAATATATAGTATAACTACAACAAATCTGATTTATTTAGGGGACAGTAACACAGGAGGGGGGAATCAGGTTAATTGGTGGCATTAAATCACAGTACTGTGCACACATACAGGGTCTGAAAAGTCACTCTCTGGGTACCCAGGTTGGGGGGGGCTAGCCAGGTCCATTGCCCGGGGTTGGCTGGCAGGTGCAGATGGATAGAGCCCTGCACAACACCCAACTGTAATCCGGAGCCGGATGGCTCAGTCCATGAAGCAGTGAAACAACAAGAATTAGATGACACACTTGTGATTGAAAACAGGCTGCAGAGGAATACCCTGACTTGTATTCACAATACCCAAGCTGAAAACTGGAGGGTGGATGTTCTTCTGGATTGCCAGAACAACAAGGCATGGAGACAAAGTCCTTGTGACTGGACCCCACTGCAGCTGATAGCAAACGGATTTAGTCCGAGACAAGCTGGGGTTTGCTTCCAGCTTCAACACACAGCACACAGCACTGGGGATTGGAAACAACGATTCCCCACAAGCACTACACACATTCATATGTAAAAAGAAAGTACTATACCAGACAGGCTGCTCCTCGATCCTGATTGCAATTACTGCAAAATACCCGGGAGCACACACAGCAGCTTCAGTTCTTGACAGACCGAATGTGATTCAACAGTTTCTCCAGTCTTCTACAGGGTGAGCCTGGTTTCCACACTTCTGTTGCTTCTTTCTCCTCACAACTCAGATTCAGTCCAAACTGGCATTCACAAAGGCTGCAGACTGAAACTTGGGGCCTCACATGCGCTTCCCGCGCAAAACTATACACCGCAGAAGCACAGAGCTCCTTCTCTCTTCACAGTCACAACTGATCTAATCTTTCCAGTCACAGACAGGGCATTTCCTTTAGCTCTACACCATTCTGTTGACTGGTTCGGCTGTCACTCACAATAAGACTCCCTCTGTTGGAGGAAAAAGGTGCCAAGGTTAAAACTACATTTCCCAGAGTCACTGCCCATACAATCCCCTTGTGGCTGGCTCAAAATTGAGAGTCCAAGTTCAGATTCGTCCACAGGCTCCATTTTAGGGTCTCCCTATCATCCTGATTGGTCCAAGTAAGCTATTCAGAGCCAAAATAAAAGAGCTACACTGAAACAGTTCGTGCTGAAATGAAAACAAGTTAGACAAACTACATTTTCTCAGTCACTCTAAATGATTTCTGGCAAACAGTTATATCTTTCAACAATGCTCCCTCTGCACATGTAGAAACGGCAGAAATGGAGCGAATTGACAGCAGCCCAGGCAGGATTCGGGCATTAGAACACACAGTCCCCCCCATACAAACTAATTAAGTCTGCAAGCAGACAGCTCTTAAAGAGACAGTACGTGGAGGCTCAAATAGCACTCACTTGGAACCACATTTAAACAGCTCAGACGCTGAACACCGCCCAGACTTGGAGCATTCAGGCAAGCTCCGACTTTTGGGAACCCCCATTTGCAGGGGGGTTACATATATCTTGGGTGACAATACTAATCTTATGTGTTTGACCAGATCAAAACAACTCTGGCTATTTAATGTGGTCCTATTGTATAAAAGATTGTTACTTCAACAATGGAAGACTCAGAGAATTCCTGGTTTGAGAGATCTTTTAGATTCCTTAGGGAATATTGCCAATAATGAACATATTAGTTATGTAATTCAGAATAGGCTAGACAAGTTTAATGAAATTTAGAGACCTTTTTTTGATTTTATAAAGTCATAGATTAACCTGTGGATTCCTATTGCCTTAGTATTCATTTATGTATATCCTGCGTTCTCACTGTAATGCTTGATATATTAGTTTCCTGTATGTAGATGATGTTATAGGTATTGTTTTTGCTGATGTCCTGTATGTTTGTATGCATGGATTGCTCTTATTTAAATCTAATAAAAAATTTTAATGGAAAAAGAAAAGGCCATACAGATTTTTACAACTTCTGTGCTCAGCAGCCCTCTCTCCTCCCTCCCCAACCCCTGGCTGTCAGACGTCTGTCTGTGAAGGGCCTGGAGATGTTTGAGCATGCCTTGCCCCCCTGGTGTGTGGCAGAGTAGGGACAGTAGGTACCACACAAGACTACATGTCTGGAGGACAATAGGTGCCCTGGTTTTGTTATGTTGTAACTGCATGCTTGTGGAGGCATGAAGGCACTCCTTGTGTGTGATTCACGTCACTGCCCCTGCAGTAGAGGGGGGGGGATGAAGGGAAATGACTTTGAGGAGAGTGTGTGTATGAAGGTATGCATGCCTTCCCTCACCTGTGCCACCTTCTGTACCTGGGGGGACATTTCTTGCTGCAGGTGTCTCCTTCTCAGTTGTTAGATCGTGTTTTACTTTCTTTACCGGAGGTTCGGCAACCTACATTGCATGCATTGGTACTGCAGCTGACTGGCCCCCACCTGCCCCTTTGAACCCTGATATCTTGAAGTAATTCATGCCCTGCTGCCTAGTGGCACCACTAACCCACCACTCACCCCTCCCCATAATTGCTGTGTATTCCCTGGTGTTTACTGGGGCCCATCTGCTCCGATCAGCAGACCTAGTACAGGTATTGTTTTCCTGGTGTGTTCTGGCACCCCATAGCTGCCAAACTCCTGTCCAGGGCCACGGCCACATTCTCTGTGCTTTGCTGGCCCTGCATGCACTGCAAACAGCAAGCAGACAACCACCCCTTCATGTGAAAGTGATACAGGGCGAGAGGCACTGGCACATCCCTTATCATACTTCCTTGAGCATTTCATCTCCTCGGCAGCTGATGTATAGGATTATCCTGACCCCATGTACAGTATGCTGTATACTCTACACATGGTTCCTGTCATCCCATATGGCTGGCAGACAGGCAGGTGACAGGAGGGCTGTGCTTGTCATGTTACTGCGCTTTGTGCATGCCACCACCTTCAGCACTGCAGGTGTCTTTTTTTGGTTAAGTGCACGAAGCATGCTGTAGGGACAGGCAGACAGGCCCCACAGATGTGGCAGTGGTACTTTGACATCTTCTCGGTGTGTTAGGGAGTATCCCTCCACACCACAGAAGCACCTCCAAGTATGCTGTGTTGGTTGATGGGAGAGCTGTGAGGACCCATAGACACTAGGGACATCTGTAACAATAGGTGCATTTGATCTGATATGTTGTTGCAAAACACACCAGGGAGACTTGTTAGTATCCAGTCACAGATGATGTGATGGTGGTGGAAGCGACTACAGACTAGGGAAGACATTTTCGTATGGGGTGGCCACTATTACTGCTTATCATGTTAAGTTCATGCTTACTTCTTTTCTTAATTGTAGCTCATTGCTGATGTCACTCACCCAGTAGAAGAAGAAACTGTAGAAGTATTATCTGAATCTGTGTGCACAACATACAGCGACGAAGACTCATCTCAGTCATTTAATTTTGGAGTAATGGATGTTTCCAGTACTTCTTTCTATGTGCAGTACTGGAACTCAGGTTAAACCTCTGGTAAATATTTCTTTTTCCCCTTATGTGACATCGCCCTGTTCATTGTTACATATTGTAGTCATCAAGAAGTACTATTATTAGGCAACTAAATAAAGTCTTCTTTCTTGGCTGCGCTATATTGTAGCCATCGCTGAGTCAGTATTGAAGTTGCTGCATATATCAGACAGGATGTGGTGCTGACAAAATGGCCTGGTGGTAATACCTTTCTGTGGTATATTCAGCAACAACATGCAAATCATTGCACTGATTATGTGAGGTCATCACAGCATATTTTGATTGGGACAGGTGGGTCATTTGCATATACAGAATCATCCCCTTTGGTCCTTTGCTGATCTAATCTGTTTATTCACCTTGTTAGGCATTATAACTGTAAGTCATTCTCTACTCTGCTCCCACACTGCTGATCAACCCCCAAATAATCACTGGTGTTGTAATGTGCTTGTCCAGCAACAGCACCACATAAAGCATGGCTTCTGTTGTTCTTTGCCACCACCCTTCAATCAAAAGTTCACAGCACACATGAGATATTGTCTTTCCACTGTTCCCACACCTGCCCACATGGTCATATACCACCTAGATGGCCACCGGTCATGCTTAGTGATGGCCAGGGCAGCTGCAGTCCATTAGGTGAAGGAGTGCTTATCCTGTCCCTGTTTTGGCTTCTGATGATGTATGGGAACAAGGTTAACAGAAAGGCAAATCACTTTACACCACCACTCAGTAATAGCTTTACATCTTTGTATATTGCTGATGAAATGACTGAGAACACATTAGCCACCCAGGAAAGACCTATGGGTGTATCTATATGTACTCCATCAAATAATCATATCAGGTTAGCTTCTACACTGATTATTGAAGTAAATCAGTGTCCAGTCGGTGTCCACCACCATCAAAATATTCCTTTGATACCTTCTGTATTGGAATTAGTTGAACACAATATTGATGAAAGGAGTGATATTACACCTATGGAAAATCCTTCTAACTATGTTGAAATAAAAAAACAAGTTTTTGTATTGGGTGATTCTGTGGTCAAAAATTTGGATAGGATAATCTGTAATGACGATAAAGCAAATCATACATGCTCCTCATTTAGAGGTGCCAGAATTTCTCACATTACCAGTATGGCACATAATATTTTAGATAATCAGGGTATTAATCCTTTAGTGATCATAAAACTGGCACAAATGATTTCATAAAAGCGGATTTGTGAGATATAAAAAAAGATATGGTGACACTTTCAAACGTCTTAGTTGATATAGGTTGCAAGGTAGCATTTTCGAAAGTTTTGCCTGTTCCTAGGGCCTCCATAGAATTAAATAATATAATATCTATGTTTAACAATTGGTTGTGTGGTTGGTGTCTTCGCCAAAATCTGGACTGTATTACACATTGGGAAGAGTATGTCTATAGACCTGACATGTATTGTAAAGATGGCTTACATCTCAATTTTAAGGGTAACACATTATTGGGAGAACAGTTAAATACCTACATAAACAATAATTTAAACTGATTGATTTGGGAGAGTATGCTTTCTATCCCAAACAAGCATTAGTTATAAAAAAGGATTTGAAAACTAAAACTGTAAATTGTCTTTAACGCAAGAAGTTTAGCAAAAAAAATGGACGAATTAAAAACTATTGTGGTAACACACAAGGTAGACATAGTGTTTATTGCTGAAACATGGGGAGATAACAAGTCATGTTGGGCACACTCTTTGCCAAATTATTTTATTTATTTATTTATTTAGTTTTTGTTAACCGGGTAAGTGCACTAGCCAGCAAGTGACTGTTTTCAGGCACGACCCGGGAGGTACAATTACAATACAGACATAGTACAGCCAGGAATTACTTGAAACATCAGAACCATCAAAACAGAGAGAGATACAAATGCGCTGCAGTATACAGGAAACAATAATAATGCAGAAAATCACAATACATATTAACCCTGTATCAAAGCAACATACTTAAATGTGAAAGGTGGAGGACGGTAAGGCAGGGGAGTAGAGGCAACATGAAAAACACCAGATAGGTAATAGGGATGAGGGAGAAAGAAAAGAGGGGGCGCCGTCAGATACGGCAACAGCGGGAGAGGTACCAACCTGCAGCCGGGCTTGTGGAGCCGACAAGAGCGAGCAGAGAGGGTGGTGGTGGTGGGGAGGAACAGCAGAAACAGCATTAGCGGAAGGAGGGAAGAGTGAAGCCAGGCGATGGAACCGGGAGGCGGCAGGGCGAGGTGAGTAAGTCGGTGAGAGGAGGATAGAAGCGGAGGAGAAGCAGCAATGGCAGCAAAAGTGCCAAGGTCAGGCCGAGCCAGTGGAACCAAGAGACGGCAAGGCAGGGAATGAGGGGTCGGTAGACGGCAACAGCGGCAGGAGGTGGGAAAGTACAGCCAGGTTGGTGGAGCTGAAAGACAGCTAGCCATGGGTGAGAAGGTCGGTAAGAGGGGGGAAAAGCAGAAGAGTTACGGCAAAGTGGCAGAAGTGTAAAAGTGAAGCCGAGCCGGTGGAACTGAGAGACGGCTGGCGGGGCAAGGAGGGGTCTGTTGAAGGTGGAAGTAAAGTGGTGGTGTAAGGAGAAAGGTGACACAGTGTGGCAGAAAGAAGGGGACTTGAGGGGGGCATGCATAAGGTGGGAGCAGGTAGAGGTAGTATAGTGGGGAGAGGAAGACTGGGAAGAAGATAGAGCAGAGAGGGGAGGAAACAGAAGGGAGAGATAGTGCAGTTAGAGAAACCAGGAGTATGAAACAATATCAACAGGTAACATTAAACTTAAGAGACAAGCAGATTGCGACAGTATTAATAACTAGGCTAAAGTAAGACATCAATTATGATGAATAATATAAAAATAGTATAAACTACACTACTCATATAAACAACAGTGCTATTAATGGAAATGTCAGTGAAAAATGCAATGCATCAGGTGGGGTCAAAGCAGACACATTTGTCCATTGTAATGAGGAACGTTCTCAGTTTCCTTTTGAAAGACTCATGGGTGGAGATATCTCTCAGGTTCTGCGGTAGCCGGTTCCAAAGGTGGGATTTTATTTAATCATAATAGACAGACTAGGAAAGGTGGCAGTGTTGCCATCTATATAAAAAACAGATACAGGTAATGGATGTATCTAATCAAAGAAAACACACTGATTCTGTAGTAGAATCTATATGGTTAAAAATTATGACAAACTCCAGTCAACACACTATAATTGGAGTATGCTACCGTCCACCCAATACATTAAATGACTATATGGATCTTGTTATAAATTAAATTTGTATTGCATGTATGTTGGGTGATATTGTATTAACAGGTGATTTTAGCCTAAGTGACATTGATTGGACAAGAAAGAATAATATCCTTAACTAATATGAGTGAAAAATTAATTGATATCTGTCAGCAATGTAACTTAAATCAGGGGGTCATGCAACCAACTAGAGGAAAAAATCTTCTAGATCTGGTAATATATAGTAATACGCTTTTAGTGAGGGACATTAACGTACTTTCACCAATTGGTAACAGTGATAACTGTTCTGTTACCTTTTCTGTTAATATTACTACTACAAAACATCAAAGTTATACTAAAACTTTCCTTTATAATAATGCGGATATAGATAGTATCAAACACGAATTAGGTAGTATGAATTGGGAATCTATCATGAGCAATAAGGGCCCACATGAATATTATAATATTCTCTGTAACAAATTATATGATTTAAGAGATACATTTATATCATACATATATAAGGACAATGTAACTAAAAAAAAACAAAATGGATGACAAAAAACATTGTCAAATTAATCAAAAAGAAAAAACGGTGTTATAATAAATATTTAAAAAATAAAACCATATTAAATTGGAATTCTTATCTGCGTATTCAAAAAAATGTACTCACAGTTTAAGAAAATCAAAAAAGAAATGGGATCTAAAACTCACAGCAAATGCTTCTAAAGATAATAATAAAACATTTTATGCATATATAAATTCCTTAAGAAACAAACTTGTCAAGTAGGCCCACTTATATTAGACAACAAGTTAATTCATGATCCCTTGAATATGGCTAATGTTTTAAATGATTATTTTTGCAATATATATCTGATACACCATAAAGAAAACACTACTAATACATTAACAGGTAGTCCTATGATAGTTTCAAACTTAAATGTTCACACTAAACTTAAAATGCAAAAGGGTAAAACTAATGTGACCCCAGATGATATCCCAGGTCACTTACTGTATCTATTGGCCGATGAACTTGCATCCCCATTACAACTATCATATGAACATTGTTTAAACACAAATTATGTACCAAACTTACGGAAAAAGGCATATGTTATACCAATTTATAAAAAAAGGGTCCTAGAAATCTTAGTAGCAGTTATAGACCCATTAGTTTAACATCATCAATCTGCAAAATTTTAGAGAGTCTCATTAAAGATATGCTTTCTTCTTGTACACAAAACATCGATTTGGAACAGCATGGATTTAAATCTGGCAGAGGATGTTTATCCAATCTGATGTGCTTTATGAAGATGTCAGTTCTAGCCCAGACTGTAGAATTCCTTATGATGTGGTATACAATCCCAATCTTCAAATAAATGAAGTAATACGCAAGGCAAATAGTGTCATTTGGGCAATAAGATGGAATATTAAATCAAAGGAAAAAGAGGTAATTATTCCACTATATAGTGCAAATGTTCTCCCCCATTTAGACTTCATGTCACCGCTTTGGTGTCCTTATAAAAGACAAGATATTATTAAAATTGAAAAAATTCAATGGTGATTTACTATAATGATAAAGGGCTTGAAACACATGTCATATGAGAATAGACTAAAATCTCTTACTCTAATGTCATTGTATAAAAGAAGATTGAGAGGTGATCTTTTATTAATGTATGATATTATAAATGACCCTTTTTTACTGTAAAATCTTGGGTTTGAATTTAAAGAAGACACCCATAATCTCAGAGGACATCCATTGCAGATTCAACAAAGATGTCATAAACATTTACCAAGGAAGTACTTCTTTACATTACGTGTTGCAAAGATTTGGAATACTCTTCCAATTGATGTTATCATTAGCACTTCAAAAGAACTCTTTAAGAAACAGTTGGACAAATTTATCATAACACATTCAACTTTTGATTATTTTTTTCTTTCCTCCTCGCCGTTCTCGCTGTGTCCTCTCTTGGCGGCCAAGTCCGGCCATTGCCTCCTCATCCGATCCGCCATCCAGCTGCTCTGATGCCCCAGTTGTCCCAGACGATTCCTTTGCTGGGGAGGCTCTCCCATATCCCGCTGGGGCCTGGAGGAGAGACCGGGCGCGCATGGGGGCCCGGAAATGCAGCCTGGAGGTTTCTTGGCTGGGAGATGCAGGGAGGCGGGCCACCGTCATCCGGACTGCATGCATGTATTTTTCAAGCTTTTCTGGTCCCTCTTGTGTGCCACTGCTTGCAGTACCCCCGGTCTTCACCAGGGGTCACTAACATAGCGGGCCTACCCACCTAGCCCACCCCAGGAGAGGAGAGCAGTGCTCCGGATGCTCAATCCTCTCCTTCCCTGCCAGCCCCCGGTGACCTGAGTTCGCTCCCGAACCTGGGTCACTGGCGTGGTTCGAGGTGTGGCATCCAGCGCCTCAACCCTCTATGCCACCGGGCCTGCCCCTTGATTATTATTAATAAATAGGAGCAATTATGAGCTTCATGCTCCCTAGCTCCTAATACAATCTTAGTATGACTCTTAGTATGAACAGGTATGTTGTACGTGTCTGTGTTATGTCGCTGTGGCTGTCGGGTGGGGGTACAGTGAACAGATGCCGATACCTCTGACTGCCAGTGAGTGATTGGGTTTATTGCACACAATCTACAAGGTTGATGTTGTACATGGTGAAAAGGGGTGGGTGGAGCAATACTCCCATGAGTTATGCTGCATGTATTTTTACCTGCAGATGTTTTCATGCTTGGAAGAGTACATCCATGCTGCCTCAGTGTGGTGCAGACACATACTGAGCACCTTACTAAATGTTATTTTTATGTCCTGGTCAAATTTCACCATTCACTAAAAATACCACTAGCAGCTTAACTTAATTCAAAATGCCAGTTTGCATCTGTAATGCCCCGGACAAGGCTGAAAATAGGCAGAATTGCCAAGCCCTCCTTTCCTGGTAAAAACAAAACAAAACAAAAAAAACACGAAATTTGCTCCCAGAAATTGTTATTGCGGTCGTGCTTTCCTTTCTACTTGGGTGCCGACAGCTGTATGGGAATCCCCTGCCTCTTTGCGAACATAGACCTGCTCACTGCTCCAGTGACAGGTGGCCCCTTTGATGGGCAGCTGGGAGCAGTGGCAGTCAATGGCACACCAAGTGCCCAAACAGACAGTTTCCTCCTCACCTTCCTATCATCTCCTGGACCCTGAAGGCATGCAGGAGTACCTAGGGTCAGAAAACCCTGGAGGGGACCATGGTATGGTTGTGGCGCTGAGAGTCAGGTGCACTGAGCGGTGAAGCATCAGCCTCTTGTAGCTGTAACACTCCTCTGTTCCCTCACCATGACGTCAGTCCTTGGGGGCTGGAACAAACAAATGAGACAGCAACAGAGTCCTGGCTCCATTGAGCGTGCAGGTAAGTCCCGCACATTTTGGGGGGTTACATATAAACAATATATCAGATAGAAAAGGCTTGATTAAATAAAATAAACCAGGGTTACCCACATGTCACCAGGATGCTGGCACCGTGTATGTCAGGCAGTAATTCCCCTTGCTTTTAAGGCTAAAACATGGTTGAAGAGGATGGGTTGTTCCTTGATAATGGGGATTTTGATCCTGATAATTGAATTGATGTGAATGTGGTGCCTCCAACTAAAGAAATATAGAAACATAGAATGTATCCAGTCTGCTCAGATATCCCTGCCTAGTCTGTCTCCTCAGATCCTAACTGGTGTCCGTCTGCCTTCCCGCCTCCCTGCCTATATATTAATATTCCCTATGTCGTTTCATGATTGCTTGAAGCCCCCTACTGTTTTCACCTCCACCACATTTGCTGGCTGTCAGTTCCAGGCATCCACCACTGTTTCTGTGAAGTAGTACTTCCTCACATCCCTCTTAAATTTCCTCCCTCCAGGCTCATCATGTGCCGTCTGGTGCTGGTACTCTTTCTCATTTGAAAGAGACTTCCCTCTTGCTCCCCGTTCACCCTGTGTGGAACTTGTAGGTCTCTTTCATGTCCCATCTTGCTCTCCTCTCTTCCAGTGTGCACATGTTGCGATCCCTCAGTTTTTCCTTGTAGGGCTTTTGATGTAACCCCTACACCATTTTGCTTGTCATACTCTGGACTACCTCCACCTTGTCTATGTCCTTTCTGAGGTGTGACCTGCAGAAATGACACAGTACTCCAGGTGGGGTCTCACAAGCGAGTGATACAGTGGAAACACCACCTCCCTCCTCCTGCTGGAGATACCTCTCCCTCTGTGTCCCAGCACCATATTGGCCCTACTCACTGCTTTATCACACTTCCCTGTCAATCTGAGATCATCAAATTTGATAACCTCAGGGTCCCTTTCCTGCTTAGTGACTGTCAGTACTCCCCCATCCTATACTCTGATTCTGGGTCCAGTGCCTCGTGCATGATTTTGTACTTTTGGTATTGAACCCCAACTGACGATTCTTGACCGCTCCTTAAGTTTCCTAAGGTCTCTAAGCATTCTTTCTACCCCCTCCTGAGTATCCATCTTATTACAGATTTTGGAGTCATCTGCAAAAAAGGCATACCTTCCCTTCCAGTTCTTCTGTAATATCACTTATGAAGACATTGAATTGGGCCGATCCCAGTACTGAGCCCTGTGGTATCCCACTGGTCACTCTTCCCTCATTAGAGTGAATGCTGTTAACCAGCACTCTTTGCCACCTATCCATAAACCAGTTCCTTAACCAATTCACCATTTTGGATCCCGTCCTTAGACTGCTCAGTTTTGTCATCTTTCTCCTGTGCTTCACAGTGTCGAAGGGCTTGCTAAAGTCCAGATAGGCCGCATCCACTGCCCTCCACTGATCTATTTAGCTGGTCAGCCAGTTGAAGAAATTAGATTTGTCTGGCATGACCATCCCCTCTCAAGAATCCACACTGTCTTTGGTCTTGTAGACCGTTGGATTCAAGATACTTTGCCAACCTTTCCTTCAAAAGGGTTTCTATTAATTTCTCCACCACTGATGTGAGACAGACTGGCCTATAGTTGCTAACCTCCTCCGTACTGCTGCTATTATTGAGAGGGACCACATCTCTTTCCAGTGAGCTGTTGAATAAGACCATCAGTGGGGCAGCCAGCACCTCCTTAAGTTCCTTTATTACCCTTGGGTGTATCCCTTCTGGTCACATAACCGAGTCCACTTTCAGAGCTGCTAGTCCCTTCAGGATTCTTTCCTCTGAAAATGGACTTGTGTCCACCCCCCCCTTGTTCCTGCTGCTCCATGGTGGTCCATGCCCCCCTCCTTACACTGTGAAGACAAAGCAGAAGTACCTTTTCAGAATGTTTGCTTTTTGTTGATCCTCTTCTGTGCAGTCTCCCCTTGCTATCCTCCTTATCTGTACTATCCCTTGCTTTCCTTTTTTCACTTCTGCATCTGAAGAAACTCTAATCCCCTTTAGTTACCCCTTTGCTACCCTTTCCTCTGTCTGTGCCTTTGTGCCCCTTACTGCCTCTCCTGCTTCCCCTTGTTTTACTTGGTATACTTCCCTGTCTTCCTCCCTCTGTGTTTCCTTATACATCCTGAATGCCACCCTTTTTCTTCCACCACCTTGGCCACTTCCCTAGAGAACCACAACAGTCTTTTTCCTTCTACTTTTACTCACTTCATTCACGCAGAGATCGGTTGCCTTAATTATGCCGTCCCTCATTTCTCCCCATTGTGCCTCTGCCCTTCCCTGGCAACTTGCCCTACAAGGCAGTTTCTGAGGCAGTCTCCCATTTCTTTAAAATCTGCCCTCCTAAATCCAGGACCCTCATCCTCAAGTGGTGTGCTGCTGCTCCTGTCTTAATCTTAAGCCACATTGTAAGATGATCACTGGTACCTGGGGGACTGCCCACTGTTATGACTGCAATGGGGATTCATTTAAAACACTAAAACTCGATTTTCTGAGTTACATTTGCCCGACACGAAAAGTCTGAAGCACGGTTGCCTGACACCCTGAATTTATGAGCAGCAAAGTTTGTTACAAAAGTAAGGGAGTGCCACCCCCCGAAACATTAAATAAACTCTGCCGGGGGGCATTTTCAATTGTTGGGCAACTGTGCTTTGGGCTTTTCGTGTTGAGTTGCTGAAACTCAGGAGACCGAGTTTCAGCATTTCATAATATATCTCTGCAATGCCATCCCTATTTGTAAGCACCAGGTCCAGCACCGCGCTATCCCTAGTGGGTCCCTTGACTAGATGACTGAGAAAAGCCCCTCGTAGTGAGTCATGATGGCCCTGCTCCTTGCCAAAGCTGCATTTGGAAGGCTCCAGTCCGCATCTGGCAGATTGAAATCCACAACTAGCAGCATCTCCTCCTTACCTGCCATCCTGATGATTGCTTCCCCAAGAGCGTTATCCAACTCCTCTTTCTGTCTGGTGGTCTGTATACCACCCCTGCTTGGACAGTGGCCCCAGTACCTGTCTCCAGGATGACCCACAGCACCTCCAGCCCTTCTTTTTCCTCTTGGTTCCCCTCTACTTCCTTGGCCTTGATTCCCTCCCTCACATATAGTACAACCCCTCCTCCATTCCCTGTCTCTCCTGAACAGAGCATAGCCCGGTAAGGTCATTTCCCAGTCATGGCTGTCTGTGCACTACATTTCCATTTTGGCTACCAAATCCAGGCTAGCTTGCACCGTAATGGCCTCCAGGTCTGGAATTTTATTTCCCAGACTCCTTGCATTGGTGCACATGGCTGTCCATTCTTTATTCCCTCCTTGCATCCCCCCCCCGCCTGTGTTGTTCCCTGAAGCTCCTCCTGACCCTCCTCTTACCTTGTTACCTTCTCCATTACCTGTCCCTTTACTCTTATCTTCTTACTTTCCTGATATATACCCTCTTGTCCTCTGCCTTGTCCCTACCCCTTTCATCTTGTGTCCCTGCCCTGGGGGAGCTTACTCCGCTCAGGCACTCCCTTCTTGCTGCTTCATCATCTGCAGGGGGTGCCCCCCCTGCAAGTTTAAGTACACATCCAAGTAGTATTTAAACCTCCCACTAAGGACTCCTGTCTCCTCCTGGAAAGAAGAAGTCCATCTCTCTCCCATAGAGGCCCATATCCTCCAGGGGTGGCCCTCAGTCCTCACTGTTGCCAAAGCCCTCCTCCATGCACCATGCCTTCAGCCAATTGTCAAATGCCCTGGTGCAAAGTGTCCTATCCTCTCCTTGTCCTTATACAGGTAACACTTAAGGAAAAGCCACCACGTGTGCCACCTGCTTGAGGTCTCTTCCCAGCTCCCTGAAATTTCCCGGCACTACCCCTACCTTTCTCTTGCTAGGTCATTTGTCCCCATGTGGACAATGACATCTAGCTCTCTCCCATCTCTTGCTGCCCGAGTGATCCTCTGGATCTTCTTTCCATCCCTCCAAGCTGAAGCATCTCTCAGGGACTTCACCTGCCTTTCTCTCCTCCCCCCAGTCTGTCCCCAAACATAGAGTCCCCCACCAGCAGCTGATTTCTCCTCAGCTGGAGTATCTTCCTCCCCATCTGAGGACCCCCACTTCCTTCCTTCCCACTGCTACAGGTGCCTCTTCCTGGCTGCCCTGTTCCACCAGTATGGCGAACGCATTGTGCAGCGGTACAGGCTGAGATGGGTGTACCATTCTTGCCTCACCACACCCTCCTGGAGCCCACTTAAGTCCAACCTCTCTACCTCTGCCTAGGCATCCTCTGGAGGAGTGGTGGAAGACTTGGTGGCCCCCTGGGTGTGCAGAAGGTTTTTTGTATCCTTGCCAGTTTGGCCTGGAGTCCAGCAACATCTGTCCTCAACCCAGATAGGTGAGCACAAATGGGGCAGCACCTCTCTCTCCAGAACATATCTCAGGATGTCTCTGTTTTCCCCTTTTTTAACTCACCTACCTGTGTCTAACCACCTCTGGTGTCTGCTGCTCCTTACTCACTTGTCTGAACTTATTTGTTACCCTACCCTAGAGAGGGTGCCTTCTATTTTTCCTTTTCAGACCCCTTACCTGTACCTACCTTATCCTGGTTCTTACTACTCCTTATTCACTAGATGTTTACCCACTACATGTAGCTACCTTTCCTGAAGCTGACTGCTTCAGAATACCAGAACACAGTAGTGTGCTATCGCCTACCTTAGCCTGGTGCTCCTCCTGCATAGTTTCCTGTGGACTATCTGCAAATGACTAAGGCAGATATCCAACTCCTGTGCTGTTCCATTCACTCAGTGGGACATGAGCGTGATGGGACATGATGGGCAAGGGAGTCTTTTATAGTGCTCTTGTTATACGGCACTAAGCCTCTGGCAGCTCCACCCCCAATCACACACCTGAAAGTAAGAAATAAATGGGCTTGGTCAAAAGTATGGTACCTCCACCTCAGATGCAATACCAACTCACCAGCTTCCCGCTAGAGGACACCTCCCCAAGACTAGACTCTGCATCTCCCTCCTTTACACAAAGCAGTTCCCAACCCCTAGCTAATGATGGCTATGGACAGAATCAATATAAGAAATGACAAGTATTCTCCAACAGTACCCCAACAGAGGAAAGTAAGTGGGGTTAACAACAGCCATCATTAAACATGTACAGTGATGGAAAGAGGCCCCTAACACCAGACCTGATGTTGTGGCCTGTCAGTATTGTCGGGTAGGAATGGGCGAAGTAGGGGAAATTTGCTTTGCAAGGAACTTCACTAAATTTTCCTTCGCCGGCTTTACATGAGTCGCACTTGGCATAGTCTTTGTCTGGTGAGTGCCCAATTCTACTCAGCAAAGACTATGCATTTTGACACTTTGCTGGTGAAATTGGTGTCGGCGCCACTGTATGTTTTCTAGCACTTCACTGGTGAAAACCATGTAAAGGGTTTCTTGTTTTAAAAAAAAAAGGTTTTTTTAATGTTGAACTCTATAAGAGAGGAGGGAAAGGGGGGATGTGACAGAAACCTTTAAGTACCTCATGGGGTAAATAAGATACAGGAGGGGAGTATTTTTAAGAAGGGTACTCTAGAACAAGGGGACATGCTATGAAGCAAGAGGGGGGTAGATTCAGAAGGGATGTGAGGAAGTACTTCTTCCCAGAAAGAGTGGTGGATTTCTGGAACAGCTTTCCAGAAGAGGTGGTGGGGGCCAAAACAGTGAAGGAATTCAGAAATGCCTGGGATAGGCACAGGGAAATAGTAGAGGTAAGGAAGGGGGGAAGAGAAGAAAGTGCCTTAGATCAAATAAGGTCTGCAGCAAAAACAAAGATAGGGAAAAAATGTGCAGACTGGATGGGCCAAGCATCCCTTCAAACAACATGAAGTCTTGCTGTATTCTGACATTATGCAGTTAGCCCCAGCACTTGAACTGCTCCGGAGAGGAAAGAGTTAACTCTATGCTAGAGCATAGAACATTGAGCTCGAGCTTGGTTTAAACCTCAGTCTGCTGCACTTTGAAGTGTAACTGTCAGATTCTTTACTCCGCCTAACTGAACAGTCTCTCCGGAGATCTCTCCATCGCTTTTGGTTCAGTAACAGTAAAACGTTGGTTTTATACCGCTTTTTTCTTATCCTACTTCAATTCAAATCCCTGTCTGTGGTACAGTAAGTGCTCAGGTAGTGGACTGAGTGTTATTCTGTGTGTGGAAATTGTAAAAAAAGGTTTTCAATCGGTTCGGTTGAACCGATTGTCTGATTTACTAAAATTTAATTCTATTTTATTTTTCATTGTTTAGTGTGAGGTACCGGTTCTTATCGGTTCTAAAAAAAACGTGTTTCAGACTGTTTTTTCCAATACCCATAACACGGTTAGGAACCGATAAGGGGGTCTTACCTGGCTTAAGCTGATTAAAGGGTAAGTGTAAGGATGGCTACGTCTGAGAAACCCAAAAGAAAAACCGGGCCCACTGGGTTTCAACACTGCAGTGAGTGTGGGGAGGCCTTTGCTAAGGCTGATTCCCACACCACCTGTGTTTACTGTCTGGGGTTTGACCACCTTGATTCAGACTGCCAAATATGTAAAAATTTACCTAAGGCCACCCTGGATAAAAGATTGGGCAGGCTTAGGGAAAAGGAGGCCAAGACATGCACTGACCTGGATGGCCAGCCTGGTTTGGTTCCAACTGAACCTGAGGGAGTGCCTTCTGACCTGGGCGAGACTCCCTCAGGCAAAAGGAGAGCCGATCCTGAGGGGTTGGTTCCGGCTAAGAAAAAGAGAAAGGAGAAATTGTCTGGTTCGGATCCAGAACCGCATCGACCAACTGCCGAAGAAATTGCCAGTGCGACTAGTATTGTTGAATCGCTCCATCCGGTTCCGTCCGATCCGGCACCTCTCGGTAGGCATTCGGTTCAGTCAGTTCCTCCGGTTCTGGATTATTCCCCAGAAGAGTATTATGAACTGGATCTGGAGGGGGATGAAGACTACGATGAGGACGATGATGATACAGAAGGTCTGGATGAGCCCATAGAACCGGACATCTCCCCAGACAGGCCTTTTAGTGTTTCCCCTCCTGGGCTGTCTGAGTCCTCTTCCCACTTTTTGTTTTACAAAAAAGTGGCAGAAACCCTCCAGCTCCCTCTGTTTGAAGCTGCTGAGGAACAAGAGGAGCCTGACTTTGTGGAAATGATGGACATCCCAGAGTCAAAAAGATTGTCTATTCCCCTCCATAAATCCCTGGGGAAACAGACACAAAGACTGCTTAAAACACCAAATTCTTTACCTCCTGTGGATAGATGAATGGACAAGAGGTACATGCTTTCAGGCTCAGTTACGGAGTTCTTGTACCAGCAATGCAGCCATGTTGGGGTTGTGCAGGCTGCAGCCTGTGATAAGGCTAACATACCCTTGGCTTCACACACCCCAGATATAGACTCTAGGAAACTGGATGCCATGGCCAAAAAACAGTACTTGGCATCCTCCTTGGGACTCAGGCAGGCTAACTACATGGCCTACACAGCCAGATACCAGAAGTCCAGATGGGATACTGTTCTGGAACTGGCTAAACAGGCTTCCCCCCAACTGGCCAAAGAGCAGGAGGAGGTGGCTGCTGATGGGATAGAGGCATCTAAGATCCAGTTCCATGCTGCTGTAGACTCTAATGATGTATCATCATGAGTCATGGCTACATCTGGGTCTGTTTGGAGATTGGCTTGGCTCAGATGTACTAGCCTCTCACAGGACATCCAGGCTAAGGCCATGGGTTTCCCTGTGGTGGATAATTCTCTGTTTGGGGAGCAGACAGAGAGTTATATGAAAAAAATGGACGAGTACAGGACCACCTACAGGAGTGCACAGGCCAAGGAAAGGCAGACAACTCCTCAAAAGCAGCAATCTAGGGGCAGGGGCAGGCATTTTCACAGGCCTTTCTACCAGGCACAGGCCTCCTCTCCTTTTCCTTAGAGGGGGTTCTTCAGAGGGAGAGGCAGAAGGGGGATGAGCAGGGCTGCATCTTCCTCTCAGTTCAAGGCTCCTGCCAAGCAGACACCCTGATGTGTCAGCCCGGGTCGACTCCCCCTTTCCAGTAAGGGGCAGGCTGGCTTACTACTTCCAGGCCTGGAAGTCTGTTACCTCAGGCAAGTGGGTTCTGGAGGTAGTAAGTCCGGGACTGACCCTCAGCTTCAAAAAATTCCCAAAGCTAAGGGTCAGGTCTTTTCCACTTGCAAACATCTTCAAAACCATTGCCCGGCCTAGAGGCAGAGGTTTCCTCTCTGCTGGCTCTCAGAGCTATAGAGATAGTTCCTACTACACACAGGGGCAAAGGTCTGTATTCCAGATACTTCCTTACCCCAAAAAAGACAGGGGAGTGGTGGCCCATCCTAGATCTAAGATACTTAAACGAGCACCTAGTCAAGCCAAAATTCAAAATGGTGACTCTGGGAATAATTCTTCCCTCATAAGGCCAGGGGATTGGTTAGCTTCCCTGGACCTCATGGATGCCTATTTTCACATTCCCGTCAGGTGCTCCCACAGAAAGTACCTCAGGTTTGAACTGCCTTCAGGCCATTATAAGTTCAGAGCAATGCCCTTCAGGCTAACATCAGCACCAAGGGTGTTCACAAAATTCCTAGCAGTAGTAGTGGTCTTTCTAAGGAGACAAAACATTTCCATATTTCCATACCTGGATGACTGGCTCATTGTGGGGCAGTCTTCAGACCAAGTCAAGTCAAACCTGCAACTGACCCAGCAATTGCTCACTTCTCTAGGATTCCTCCTCAGTTTTCCAAAGTCAGTTCTCGAACCAGTGCAACTCCTGACCTTCATAGGTGTAGAGTTGGACACTGTCCAAGCAAGAGCCTTTTTTCCTCTGGCAAGGGTAAAGGCCCTTACAGACCTGGCTTCTTCCTTTCGCCTTCTGGTGTCTCAACCAGCAAGGCATTTTCTTCAATTCCTGCCACATGGCAGCTTCCACTGCAGTGGTACAAGGGGCCAGATTTCAGATGAGGGACATCCAGTTCCACTTGAGGGCTTTTTGGTCTCAGAAAAAAGACCCTCTAACCAAACTAATTCCAGTGACTCAGACTCTGATCCAGGCTCTCCAGTGGTGGTTGGATCAGGACAACCTCAGACAAGTAGTCCCATTCATCACCCAGTCTCATTCTGTGGTACTAACCACAGATGCTTCTCTCCTGGGGTTGGGAGCTCACTTGGGAGTCCTCACAGCACAGGAAGTGTGGTCCCCTCAGGAATCTCTACTTCACAACAATCTTCTAGAGCTCAGGGCAATGTACCTGGTTCTACAAGCTTTCTCGGACTCAGTACAGAACAAGGTGGTTCAGGTCAGGACAGACAACACCACCACCATGTGGTACATCAACAAGCAGGGAGGCACTCGGTCTATGGCCGTGTGCAAGGAAGCCATGAAATTATGGTCCCTGGCTTATTCCCAACAGACATTTCTGGTAGCAGTCCACCTTCCAGGCAAGGACAATGCGCTGGCAGATGCCCTGAGCAGGATTTCTCAGGGCCATCACGAATGGTCCCTGGATCCCCTAGTGTTAAAAGTGATTTTTTTCAAGGTGGGGAACTCCAGAGATAGATCTCTTTGGAGCCCCAGACAATCACCAACTTCCTCTCTTCTGTTGCAGACCCCAAGTCTTGGGCTCTGTTCCCCTGGATGCTCTACTTCTGGATTGGTAGGTGAAATTTCTGTATGCCTTTCCCCCATTTCCTCTATTATTCAAAGTTCTGGCCAAGATAAGGTCACAATCTTGCAAAGTGATCCTGATTGCTCCAGACTGGGCCAGGTAGCCTTGGTATCCTCTATTGCTGTCCCTAGCAGGCCATCTTCCCCTATCTCTTCCCAAGAATCACAATCTGTTAACCTCCTCTCAGGAGAGGATTTGGTACCCTAACCTTTGATCTCTCAATCTCAAGGCATGGCTCTTGAAGAGCTAGAATATGCAAGCCTGAAACTGTCTCAGGGGGTTCTGGACATTCTCAAAGCCTCTCAAAAACCTGCCACCAGAAAAACCTATAACTCCAAATGGAAAAGATTCAGCATTTGGTGTTCCAATAAACACATATCCCCAGATCCTGCTGATGCTGACTTGGCTACAGTTCTGGATTATATGGTTCATCTTAATGGCTTAGGCCTCAGACCAGCTACCCTGAAAGTACACTTGTCAGCTGTTTCTGCATTTCTGTCAGTGGGGAAGGCTTCCTCACTGGCATCTCATCCTGTTTTCTGTAAATTCTTTAAAGGATTGCTCCATACCAATCCCCCTTTTAAGGATCCTACTCCTGCTTGGGACCTTAATGTTTGCATTGCTCAGCTTATGCAACCACATTTTGAGCCTTTGGCCTCAACAGAACTTAAGTACTTGACTTGGAAAGCTGTGTTACTGGTAGCTATTACCTCTGCCAGGCATATCAGTGAATTACAAGCTCTGCCAGTGAAGTCTGATTTTATCTCATTCCATAGAGACAAGGTGGTCCTTAGAACCAACAGGAGGTTCTTACTCAAAGTGGTTTCAGATTTTCATCTGAACCAGTCCATGTCTCTTCCTGTATTCTTCACTGATAATTCTTCTTCAGGAGAGTCAAGATTACACAGTTTGGATGTTAAGAGGGCACTTAGCTACTACACTGAGCATACTGAGGCACTTAGGTTTGACTGTTATCAGTTGTTTCTCACTTATGGTGAAGTGGGAAAGGGTAAACCTACTACTAAAGAACTATTGCCAGGTAGATTGTCTCTTGTATACAATTCTGCTATGAAAAGGTAGGCAAAGTACCCCCCTCAGGCCTGAGGGTTAATTCGATTAGAGGTACAGCTGCTTCTCTGGCTGCTGCCAGAGATATACCCTTACTAGAGATATGCAAAGCAGCCACCGGGAAAACAGTCTATACATTCACCAAGCATTACTCTCTGGATAACCAGGCTAGGAGTGATGCTAGGTTTGGTACAGCAGTACTGCACAGCCTATTCCTAAAATAGGTTCGGTACCCTCCTCCATGGAGGTACTGCTTGGTAGTCTGCATAATGTCAGAATACAGCAAGACTTCATGTTGTTTGAAGAAAAAAATACTCACCTTAGTAATTGTGTTTCTTCTAATAGAGTCTTGCTGTATTCTGACCTCCCTTCCTGCCTCCCCTCTGAGAACCTGGTTTTTGGGAAGTAGGCTGGCAGGTGCAGTGTTGCACCTCAGTGGTGCACTTGGCACGCTCCCCTATATAGAGAGGGGGAGTGGGTTATGTTACATTGGTTTTTTTTTTGTTTGTTTTTTTCTTATAGTTATGTTTGTTCACTACTTAATTTTTGTTTTGGAGTTCTTGACTTGAGTCTTTTGGGGACCCAAAATATTTGGTTGCCTTTTGGCTAGTAGTTTTTACAATTCCCACTTAGCAGGTGTAGTTAGTTAGTATTAGCTCATAAGAATCTGATGGTTACACTTCAAAGTGCAGCAGACAGAGGTTTGAACCAAGCTCAAGCTCAACGTTCTATGCTCTGGCATAGAGTTAACTCTTTCCTCTCTGGAGTAGTTCAAGTGCTTTGGCTAACTGCATAATGTCAGAATACAGCAAGACTCCATTAAAAGAAACACAATTACTAAGGTGAGTAATTTTTATGTTTGCTTGCGCACATGCGCAAGAAACATTATGTGACAGCTTAGGAGAGAAGCAGGTTGTGGAGGCGTGGCACTGTAGCAGCCAAGGGAGGCACAGCATTTGGGGGCTTGGCAGTGGTATGCCAATGGAGGCATAGTGTCCTGATGACACTGGCTTCCAAAAGGTGCACCAAGTTGAAACGTTTTCACTATAGCAATGAGGGGCCACCTCGTCATTGCAGTGTCAGTCATTCCGCTGCAATGAGGGAGCGACCCGTCATTGCTGGGTGGAACATTGCTACAGTACTATTGTTTGTGAACATGGTGGTGATGGCCATGTTCTAGGCTAATCTCAACCCCACTGCCGAGGTGCCCAATCCCCTCAACAGCATGTGCCCCACAACAGTGTGTTTTTGCCGACGGGGACCCCACTCCCCGTCGGCTTCAGTCTCCGGTCCTACATCACCCGCCGACGGGGGAGCCCACTCCCCATCGGCATTATGTGCCTCCTCCCAGTGTCATTTACCAATGAGGGAGCCCACTCCCCATCGCCATAAGTCCCCCCCTAAAGAAACGCGCTACAGTTGTGCCGAGGGGGTGCCCAATCCTCCTTGGCTCTTGCGCGCCTCCACCTGTTGTGCTGACAGGGGTGCCCAATCCCCCATCGACTACAGCTGGCCCCCCAAAGAAACAGAGGGTTGGCATGCTGGGAGCCCAACCCAGTGTGCCAAATGGCCCTGTAAGACAAAAACCGTCCCGTGATGTCTTTTTTTTTTTCTACCTGTAGAGAAAACAACGGTTCTTCACGGTCTCCTCCACCACACACACACACACCCCGCACCCACCCACTGCGCACCCTGCCTCCCCACACACACCCTCACCCCATACTTACCTCAAGAGCCCAGTGCGATGATCTTCGGTGGACCAGGAACACGTCTGCACTCTTCAAAGCTGACCACGAACTGAGGAAATGCCGATAAGCTGTATAATGGTATAAATAGGGTTTTTTCAACTTTGGTGCTTATCTTGGTCATTTTTTTGGAATTTTGGCGTCAAATTTTCAACATGGGGGTTTTGGGAACCCTCCTCATGAATTCAGTTACTGATATGGCGTTAATCGGTCCCAAAAGGTGATTTTGCGGTCACTGCGTGGAATCACTTTCCGGGACCATTTAACAAAATAACAGTGCCAGTGTTCATGAGGTGGGCTCTCAAAAAGTGTATGTTGCAAATTTGTTGGAAAAATCCGGAAAAATGACTGTTTTACGAGCGTGCGTTGCGCAGTTGCTATGCACGCTCGTAACTTTGCGGATCTGTAATATTTTCAGTCCAGATTTTCAACATTGCTATTTTTCCCACACCTCCTTATGAACAGTACAGCTGTCATTTTTCACATCCTGGGCAAAATGTGTTTTTGCACTTCCGGCGCAGAATAGCGCGGTCGCTGTGGGATATCTGTGTTTGGGACACATTACAAAAATGACAGTGACACTGTTCATTAGCAGAAGTCCTAAAATGCCTATGTTGAAAATTTGGAGACAAAAGTCTATAAAATGACTGTGTTACAAGCGTGCATTGCACAGTTTCCACACACGCTCGTAACTTCGCACATTTACAATATTTTCACTCCAGATTTTTAGCATTGCCATTTCTCCACACCTCCTTATGAACAGTATAGCTGTCATTTTTCATATCCTGGCCAAAATGTGTTTTCGCACTTGCAGTGCAGAGTACCGTGGTCGCTGTGGGAAATCCATGTTCTGGACACATTACAAAAATCACAGTGACACTGTTTTTCAGCAGAGGTCCTAAAATGCCTATGTTGAAAATTTGGTGACAAAAGTCTATAAAATGACTGTGTTACAAGCGTGCATTGCACAGTGTCCACGCACACTCATAACTTCACACATTTACAATATTTTCACTCCAGATTTTCAACATTGGCATTTTTCTGCACCTCCTTATGAACAGTACAGCTGTCATTTTTCACATGCTGACTGAAATGTGTTTTTGCACTTCCAGCTCAGAATAGCGTGGTCGCTGTGGGAAATTCATGTTTGGGACACATTACGAAAATCACAGTGACACTGTTCATTAGCAGAGGTCCTAAAATGCCTATTGCAGAATAGTGTGGTCACTGTGGAAAATCCGTGTTTTGGACACATTATGAAAATCACAGTGACACTGTTCATTAGCAGAGGTCCTAAAATGCCTATGTTGAAAATTTGGTGAGAAAAGTCCATACAATGACTGTGTTACGAGCGTGCGTTACGCATTTTCCATGCAGGCTTGTAACTTGGAACATTTGCAATATGTGCACTGCAACTTTTCAACATTGCCATTTTTCTGCACCTCCTTCTAAACAGTACAGCTGTCATTTTTCACATGATTGCTGAAATGTGTCTTTGCTCTTCCAGCGCAAAATACCATAGTTGCTGTTGGAAATCAGTATTTGGGACACATTAAGAAAACCATAGTGACACTGTTTATGAGCACAGGTCATAAAATGCCTATGTTGAAAATCTGGTGATGAAATTCCATAAAATGACTGTTACGCACATGCATTGCGCAGTTTCCATGTATGCTCGGAAATGCAAGCATTTGTAATATTCCCACTACAGATTTTCAGCATTGCCATCTCTTCACACCTCCCTATGGATGGTACAGCTGTCATTTTTCACATCCTGCCCGATCTGTGTTTTCGTACATGTGGTGCACAATGGCACTGTCGCTCTTGGAACTCAATGTTCTGGAGACATTTACAAAATCACACTGCCACTCTTCATGAGAAGAGGTCCCAAATGCTTTCATGAGGCGGGGTCACAAAAGGCCATATTGACAATTTGTACTGTAAATGCCAACAAATGCCTGAGGCATTAGGCTTTCTAACCATAACATCCTACCCTATACAGACGGACAGGCATTGGGTGTGCCTTTGGTTTGCTGACTGTACTGCTCATGCCATCCCACCTCCACCCCCCAGCCACTGACAGGCACCAAGGTGTACCTTGGACTTTTCAGCCCCAGACTTCACCCCGTTCTCCTATGCTGCACCCATTTCAGCATATGTCCTTATGGAATGGGGTGACTGTAAAGACAAAAACCCTAAGGCACACCTCAACACGTGTCGCTGCAGAATAGGGTGAGGTGACATTGCACGACCCTCATGGGCGATGACCCAAACACTTACCCCAATGCCTGTCCATCTCTACAGGATGGAGGTGGGGTTGGCGTGAACTTCAATACTTCACTACCATTCCTATTCTGCATCTGTCTAACTCCTGCATTTCCAATGCTAATACCAGCAAGCAAACATTCAGTATTGACAAATGCTTGCTTCTTATCTCCTATCAGATCAGCCTATGTAACTCACCCCCACCCACTGTGGTATACTCTTTTCCACCCCTTCCCACCATTCAGAGCCTTTAATGTTCTGTATCCCACCCCTCCACCCTCTAGTACAATTGGTTTTGGGGGGGGGCACAGTTACAGAGGTGCAAAACCTATTTTTTGCTTACCTATAACTCAAAAATGGTTTAATTATGAAAGCTGCAGCTTACAGGTTTGACAGAGTGTGGCTTAGGGTACATGCTTTTGCAACTGGCAAGTTTTTTTAACTTTCATAGTTTCTGAAATGGAAGTTAAAAACTGTGCTGTTTTCTGAGCATGCTCAGTTCCAAAAATGAACATCCCTCAAATAATTGTATTTTTGTGGAAGTGTTCCTTCAAACTGCTTTTGTCAGCCAAGATTCACGGCTGACAAAAGCAGTGTGAAAGAAATCACTTTCCACCACACTGCTTTCATGTAGTAATACACTTCTTTATAGAATTGTATCCCCTTCCCCTCCCCGGTTCCCAAGTGTGTTTGAAACCAGCGGCAACTACTCAGTACCGCTGCTGATATCTCCCTCCCTCCTAGCCCAGCTATTTTTTTTAATTTTAAACTGGCAGCGGCTGCTCAGTGCCGCTGCCAGTATCCCTTCTGCTGCCCAACCTATGCATATACTAATGGACAGTGAGTGCCCAATCCCACTGCCATTATTTGCTTTGATTTACCGACACCAGGGTACCCGACCCCTGGTGCTGGCTAACATCGCACCTTTTCACAATGGTAAGTGGCACTATGTTGCCTACCCCTCCTGCTGCTGTAGAAAAAGCAGCCCCCCCCCGAGTTCTGGGTCACCAACCCCCCCACACCAAGTCCTCAGGCACTGGGTGCCCACCTCGGTGCAGCAGAACAACTGGTGCGACACTGGGGTGCCGAATCCCTAGTGTTGGTATAGTTTTTGTGTGCCTGTTATAAAGAAAACTGTCCCTCATTGTTTTTTTCACATGTCCTTACTCCTTTTTTTTTTACCTAAAATGAAGAAAAACGTCCACCAGTGTCTTTCTTGCCATAACCCCTGACCCCCACTCAGCACCCACCAACTCACACTCACACCCATACCCCTCACTTATCCTCCAGGAAGAAAGACATCCTTCTCCTGCAACCAGGACCAGAAACTGATGAAAAAAGGTAAGTGCTCTCAATGTATATTGAATGTGTTTTTGACTTTTACTTATAATGTGATCATTTTTGAATATTTTTTTCAAGGCAGGCAGTCCAATTGGGTACGACCGTGTATAACTCTGGGGTGGTGGGAACTCTTTAAACACAAAGAAATTTAGTCCCTCTGGACAAACCAGTCACACATGTATTTAAAATTCAACATTTTTTCTTGCTTTTATTGTTTATTCCAAACAGAAAACAGTCTGTGAGAGCCCAGCATTTTGCCCAAGGTTGGGCTTCTTCAGGGAAGAGGGTTTTTCTCATTCTGTTTTAATTTTTTTTTTATTTTCTTCAAAATGTGAAAGTTTTTTTTTTCCATAGAGTTTTTTATCCTCCTGGGAGCCGTGGCAGATGGCTGCAGTCTCTCCTTACAGAGAGACTTGCTCTCCGGCTTCCCTGCATCCCCGTATCACCAACCTGGTCAGTCCCCTACTGATTGCCCCCAGTGGCAGGGCCAGGAGGGAGGGCACCAGCACTCCCCCCTCCCGAGACCCAATCCAGATACACTGGGCTGACCCCCGTGGATGCAGGAGCTGTCACGGAACCTGTCAGGCTCTGTTTTCCACTTCCCTCCCATCCCCCATCTCCACCGATGTGATGATGTCGGCACATGCCTCCTGACCCATACTGCCCTCCAGCCACCGCCAGAGGGCAGGCAATGGGTGGGACAAGAAGTATTTCTCCCCCTGAGAGTGGAGAGCAGTCCTCTGAATGCTCAATCCTCTCCCACCCCTGCCGACCCCCTTCCCCAGTGGCCTAAGCTCATTCCTGAGCCCGGGTCACCGGCGTGGTGCGAGGTATGGTGTCCAGCCCGTCAACCCTCAGCAGCACTGGGATGGCAAAACCTGAACGTTTTAGACACTTTACTGGGTCTTGTTTTATTCGGTCTATAAATAATTAGTATGAGTCATATTCATAATATTCTCAGTTTGTAACCTCTACCTGACAGTCACTTCCAGGTATTGGATAGGTTTTTTTTTGTGTGTGTGCATGCAAATTATCCGCTCCTTCAGGGCATTGTCTATATTGATATTTAACTTATACATTAGTCCCTTATGTACAAGTTAAATATGGATACTGATGACCAGATGAGCATAAAGCACTAAGTTTAGACATTAAATAGTAGGCTTCATAAGGCTTCATTGCAACAGACTAAATGACTCACTTCAGTGATACCATCTCTTTGCACCTTCAGTGCGGTCACCAGATCTAATTGGCCTGGTCAGGTTGAAACATTTCCTAATTGCTGACTTTGAAAAACAAATTGTTGAAACCATATAACATCAATGATTTTAAGGTACCTGTTTATATTTTTTAAAAGTGCAGTCTGTGCCAAATAGACAGGACGCAGTTAGGCGGGGTGGCCGCTGTAGTAGGATGCCACCTGGGGAACAGATTTACACCTGCTGAAAACAATCAGCTTTGTTTACACCTTAGTGAGACAGTGTCATCTGTTTAGTCAGTGGGACGATCAGTCGCTCAGTAATGTGTACTGACTGCCCCAGCTAGTAAACTTCAACACTCGAGTAGCCCTCAGTTTATCTCCCAATTAACTGCCAAGCTTTCAAAAATGACTCTCCTGTTACAGTGCATTAGGCAACCTTTGTAACAGTAACATGGCACTCCCCAGGAATGAGCTGTTGCTCGCTGACAGAGTCAAAGTTCTCAAAGTGTAGGAAAACCCTACTTGCTTGTTGTCTGCTGTAGCCAGCCAGTTTAAAATAAGTAAAAGTCAAGCTGGTCGCATCAGCAAAAACAGAGATGTGATTTTGGCTAAGTGGTATTCTAATTCAAATCCACAGTGAAAACGAAAGAGGGAGGGCAAGGACGCAGCTGTCAAGTATGCTTTGATAGGACCAAGGGTGCCCGTATTTCTGGGCTGATGTTAAAATAAAAAGCCAGTGATTGGCTGCTCAGGTAGGGCACTCTGATTTCACACCAACAGCTAGTTGGTAGTTGGTTATCAAGGTGGGAAATCTGCCAGCAAATCATCTACAAGCGTGAGCATGGAAAGAAGCAGGATGCTGATTTGTCAGCTGCTGATTCATGGGTGACTGACATTCTCCTTAGTTTGCTGACAAGTTTCAGAAAGGAGGATGTCTTTAATGCAGATGAAACTGGCCTCTTTTACAGAGGATACTCTAACCGAGGGCATGCCACAAAAGACCAAGATCTAACAGGAGGGGAAAAGGCTAAGGACTGCATCTTGGTCCTCTGTTGTGCAAACCTCACTGGAATGGAGAATAAAAACTCCTAGTGATCAGAAAAAGCATAGGACCAAGACGCCTGCCTAAAGACTTTAAAGTCCTCCCTGTGTCTTACATGTGTTTCTCTAATGTCTGGATGACTTTGGCAATTTTTCTGGACTGATTGTTGGCCTGGAAGGTTAAGAGTCACAGATCTAGATAAAAAATCTTGTTGTTTCTGGATAACTGCAGCACTCACCCTCACGATCTCAGCCGACGGCTTCCGAACATAACCCTCTCCTTCTTCCCCCAAACACCACCAACATGCTGCAACTGATGGATATGGGGTGATTAAAAATATGAATGACCACTACAGATCCTGTGTCGTTGGCAAGATTATAAAAACAATAGAACATTTCCCCTCTGGTGCGTGAACAACCACCACCTTGGGATTTGTTGCTGGTATTGACAGAGCTCATGGGCAAGCCATTTGAACCAATGCACTGGTGTGAGGTGTCTCATCTGTCGTGGAGGGAGGACTGGCGTTCCTGCTGAACAACTGCCCCCAGGTGGAGGCTTGAAGGTAGTGCGGGTCTGTTGGGCGCCAGAGAAGGGAGGGTGCTGCGGGTGTGCGTGCACATCCACACACTCATGTCTGGCGTGTGAGCCCCAGCGACAGGGATGTGAAAGGGAGAAAAATGGAGGAAAAAACATCCCAGGCTGCAGGTGATGACTGACTCTCAACAGGCTCTGCACCCAGCAACTGGGCACCACTGCAACCCTGTGGAAGAGGGCGTAGGCCAAGGCAAGTCCCGGGGATGCCAGGGTGATGGGTTGGGGGGTTGGTCTGAAGGGGGCAGCTAGGGGAGATTGAAAGATAAAATGTGTATCGAAAAAGATGTACCCCACCATGGATAAGGAACCTAATGCTGCACGGTGAAAGCCATCCAATCACTCATTTTCAACAGGCTGTGTTGGAGCATCATTATAGACAAATCTTGATCAGTTGTGAGGGAGGTGTACAGCTCCAACTCAGTAATGTGTGGACTTGCGCAGGGGTCCAGGTGCAGGCTGTAGAATCCTTCTTGTGTACCAGCCTCCGAGGCACAAGAGTGAGTTTCTGTGGGATGTCACAGAATTTGTTGTTGAGTGGGCATTGGAGTTGCCCAGGTGGTTGGTCCTGGGTGACCTCAGTGCTTGGATCAATGACAGATCATCTCAATTTGGACATGACTTCTTCCAGCTGATGACTTTGCTGGACTTTGCACAAGCAGTTGGTTCTGTGACCCATAGCCACAGTCATGCCTTGGACCTGGGATTCTCACTGGGGCTTGAGATGGTCTGTTGGTTGGATCACTGCACAGTGTGGTTCTTGTTCAGGCCCCCCCCCCCAACGTAAGCCCTTCCCCTGTGGAGTGGGTTCAATATCGCCCTTTAAAGGGATTATCCCCAGAGGGTTTAATGGCGGTAATGGACCTCTCGGAAATGAGTGCTGCCTGCGAGATCAGCTTAAGTGAAGCAGTGGTGGCCTATAATAGGGCTGTCACCTCAGCACTCGATTCTGTTGCACCGATCCATATATGACCTAAGTCTTCTTGCTTGAGGGCCCCCTGGTTTAATGGGGAGCTCAAGGAAATGAAGTCTAAAGGTCAGAGATTAGAGCATTGTTCATGTAAATCATGGTCAGAGGAGGAAAAGCTGGCTCTGAGTACTCACTATGGTGAGTATCAGAGGCAGTCTCCCATAAGAAGGCAGATTACCTATCCGGGGAGACTACTGCAGGGAAGAACAGACTGACCCAGCTCTTCCAGACTGTAGACATGCTGCTTCACCTGGCCTGCCTGCAGCTGGTTAGAGACGTTTTAGATGCAAAATGCGAGGAGTTTGCTCTGTTCTTATCTGACACAGTGTCTTCTATCAGGGTTACAATTTATCCCACTGGGCCTTCTCTGCCCAGTTGTGGCATGTCAGGGGTCTCTGAGAGCACTTCTCTTGCCCGGAGCAAGTTCAGACCGATGGGGTGGAAGAGGTCTGTGAGGTGATTTCAAAGCTGCGGCCCACATTTTGTGAACTGGACCTGGGCCCAGCCCATCTCCTAGTGGGATAAATGGAGTGTTCGCTGAGATAGTCCGGTGCTTGCTTTCAGAAGGGCCATTCCACGATGCCTTGAAAGAGGCATTGGTAAAGGCCCTTCTGAGAAAAACATCCATTGACCCAGATGTCTTGGAGAATTATAGACCAGTCTCAAACCTCCCCTTTCTGGGTAAGGTTATTGAGAAAATTGTGCCTCTGCAGCTTGAGGCACACCTCACGGTCTTTGACATCTGTGAGCCCCTCCAGTTAGGATTTAGGCCCAGACATAGCACAGAAACTGCATTGGTCAAGGTACAAAATAATCTCCTCAGGGCTAGAGATAGAGGAGAGTGGTCAATACTTGTCCTCCTTGATCTCTCTTCAGCATTTGACACTGTGGACCATGTGGTATTGAATCACCTGAGGGGGCTATGTGGACTCTCTGGCACTGTCATCAGCTGGTTTGAGCCCAGTCTCATAGGCAGGACTCAGAGGTGGTGATGGGAAGTTTTTCTTCTGGCCCTAGGTCCTTGCTTTGTGGAGTCCCCCAAGGGTCTGTCCTCTCGCCCTTGTTGTTCGCAGTGTACATACTGCCCCTGGGTGAGTTCAGTAGATGTTACAGTGTGGAGTTTCACTGCTATGCAGATGACACCCAACTGTACGTCTTTTGTGCCTGGGACATGTGATGCAGTGACGTTGCTAAACAAATGTCTGAGATCTGGGACTGGATGCCGTCTAACTGGTTGAGGCTCAACCCAGGTAAGATGGAAGTGCTGGTGATTGAGCCGGGCTGCCAGAGGGTGGCAGATGCTATGAGGGCTGAAGCGGGCTTGATGCTCGGGACGGTTCCCCTGTTAGCATCCATGAAGATGAAAAATCTGGGCATGATCCTAGACAGCAGATTGACACTTGAGGCTTAGGTGTCATCTGTTGTCCAGATTAGTTTTTACCATTTTAGGAATATCACCCAGATTAAAGCCTTTATCTCTCCTGGTGACCTACCATCACAAGTGCATACCTTTTTGACATCCAGATTCAATTACTGCAACACTCTATATCTCGGGGTTAGTGGAGGGGTTCTGTGCTGCCTGCAGCTGTTGCAGAATGCACCTGCCAGGTTGCTGATGGGCATCCTAAGATCCTGTCATGTGACCCCAGTGCTGCATGGCCTGCACTGGCAGCCGGTAAGGAGGAGGAGCCCCTTCAAGGTGGGTTTACTCACCTATAAGGCCCTATACAGTTCAGGTCCAGGCTATCTGCAAAACCTCCTGACTCCTGCCTGCCCCTCGCGCTCTCTCTGCTCTGCCAAGGAGGACCTGTAGTGATTCCCAGCACATGGTTGAAAACATCTGGTGATCATACATTTGAGGTGGTGGCACCGATCCTGTGGAACTGGCTTCCTGGGTCTTTGAGGGAGGCCCCCCTCGGTGGAAGTCTTTAATCGGGGTCTGAAGTTGCACCTTTTTAGACAAGCCTTTGGGTTTTAGTATTTGGTTCTTTTACTGCTGATTTTATTGCTCACGCCATATATGTTCATGCTATTTTTAACTTTCTCATCTGCCTGTATTGTGTACAGCGCCCTGAGCCTCAGGGATAGGGCACTTAATAAATAGAACCTTGCCTGCTTGCTCATTATTGTCAGCATAGTATTCAAACTGAACACTATACCTAGTCCTAATGATGTCCCTTAGTAGAAGCTGGCCATGGTCAAAAGTGGGTTCTATCATCTTAAGAATATCACCCGAATCCGAGCTCTGATCCCGCCTGAAGATCTGACCACATTGGTACACGTTTTCGTCACTTCCAGGTTGGACTACTGTAATGTCCTGTACCTAGGGTTATCTGGAGGCAACCTCTGCAGGTTGCAGTTGGTGTAGAACACAGCAGCAAGATTGTTTACGGGAGTGAAAACGAGCGAGCATATCACCCTGGTCCTCCGCGAACTGCACTGGTTTTCAGTCTGGTGGAGGATTATCTTCAAGATAGGGCTCCCGACCTATAAGACCCTGCATGATAGGGGACCTGTCTATCTGCAAGATCTCCTTGTCCCATACCGACCAACCCGAGCACTTCGTTCTGCCGGGGGAGGCCTCCTTAGAGTTCCCAGGGTTAAGTTGCTGTGTTCTGGAGACAGGGCATTTTTGGTAGCTGTGCCTAACCTGTGGAACTCCTTGCCTGGTTATTTAAGGGAGGCTCCCTTGGTAGAAACCTTTAAGAAGGACCTGAAGACGTATTTGTTCAAGCAAGCCTTTATTTGATTTCTGAAATAATTAGTTTGTTTTAAGTAGGATAGATAGACAGATCATTTGTATACTCCCAGTTTAATTTTACTGGTATCTGTGTTTTCTGTGTATCTTTTTTTATATTGTACAGCGCCCAGAGTCTTCAGATTTGGGCGCTTTCAAAATAATCTGTCTATCTATCTAGAAGCACATACACAGAGAACAACACCAGAGACATGATGTTCCCCTTGAGAACACCATCGTCCAGGGGTAATTGGGACTGAATGGAGATTTGCCCTCTTCCTGAGAGAAACAATTGGAACCATGTAAGCACAGAACCAGCCAGTCCACATATCCCCCAGGCTACAAAATGTCATTGCCTTGTCTACGTAATGTTTGTTACAGGAAGAGAAGGATCAGAACAGATAGCTTGCATCAATCCCTTGCTAAGAAGAGGTCACTGCACACCTTGACCAAGACCATCTCGGTGTTGTGGCACTGCAAGAAACCAGACTGGAATGGCTCAAAGATATGATTTGCTTTCAGGTGTTTACATGCTGTACATTAGCTGTGCCAACATCACCCTCTCAACAAACTGTGCCAAAAACACCAGGTTGGAGATTGGCTGGCTGTTCACAAACTCGTTGGGGTCTTATGAAGTTTTTTTTGAGCAGGGGTCTCACTATTGCCCTTTTCAAGGCCATCAGGAGAAAACCCTCATCCAAAGAAGCATTTGTTATACTCATGAACACTGGGACCCACACTTCCACCTCAGCCTTGACAAGCTGTCTAAACTGCAGTACATTGCACAGGTCTGGTAGAAATTGTAACTCTACCTATAGTAGCTACAGAAGAAGAAAATGCTTAAAAAAAGCAGCAAAACAGGGTTGCCTGTGTAAAGTGCTATTCATTATTGTGCAAAATGAGCTTTCTGTTTACAAAAATAAAATGTGCAAAATAATTTTTAATACTTTCTTTACTGAAGAATTTATAGACACATATTGACACTTTCACAGAGTACAACAGTCATTTGATAATTGTTTACATAGGTGACTGGAACATTTTTAAAACAGACTGAGTTCTGGTACATTTCCTCAGTAATTTTCTTTATATTGGGTTTTCTTAAAACAAATACAATAAAAAAAAATTCCTAATCTATATATTTAGATCTATTAAATGCTCAGTAAAATTTCTAAGAACTGCTTGAGGCAAACAAGAACAAAAAGGCAAGCCCCCCTTCTTAATGAGAGGGCCCCCCTAATCTTGTGGCGCAGCAGCGTGGTCCCAGGTTTCAGAGCTAATGCCAGTTACGGTACCTAAACTATGTTTGGGTTGTAATTTGAATGTTACCCAAAGGGGTGCAAGTCAATGGTCCCTTAGGTGGTGCCCTACAGTATATGCTTTTGTGTGGCTTTAATGGAACTCTGCTTCTGTGTCCATATCTGGATCATCTCCTAGAGTTAGGTACCATCTTGTCCGTCATTCAGTAAATTTATCAAGTTGATCCCTGACATGGAACGTAAGTTTTTCCTTATTTTCTATTCCTTTAACTATGATCCACCACTGCTGAATTGTCGGTGGATCTGCTTGTAACCATTTTCTGGTGATTGCTTTAGAGATAGTGACAGTGCACATATTCCAAATATAGACTGCATTGGGCCATTTCACTGTCTTGGGGGAAGACCTAGAATTAATTTATAAAACCGTAGGGGTTCTTGTATGGTAAGAAGTTTTCAAAACTATACCTCAAGTGTATTTCTAATGAGTGTGTCCTCTGGTTCCCCACACTGCCTCCAACAAGTCGAGGTGTATCCCAGCGCTAGCCTGGCTTTTATTTTTGAGGTTATAAAATAGTGTGTTTTTACTTTCCATGAGTATTTCTGCCAGTATGGGGATGATATTATTATTCTAAATGAACTGTTCCATATCTTCTCCCATTGTTTCCATGAGAGTTCAATCTCTGCTTCCCTCTCCCATTTATCTATGAAGTTGTCTACAGCTGAGGCTTGGTTGACGTTAAATACTGATAAATTGTGGCACAAAATAATTTTCTGACATCTTGCTTGAAGTTCCCCCTGCTAGTTGTGGTTGTGTCCCCTGCCTGGTGGTTGTGTTGTGCCTTGGCTTAAATACCTCTGAGAAGTTCACCATATTATGTACCTGCATGTATTTGTCAGCTTATATCATGTCCCCCTTTTTCCTCCCATCTTCCAGTGAGTACATGTTAAGAATATGTGCCTAATTTCTCTTGATGCTATAGGTCTTGCCTTACTGCCCCAGATCATCTTTGTAACTCTCTGCCAAATAATCTTTAACTGGTCTATCTTTCTTTCTTTAGATGCAGGTTCTAAAACGTCATGCAGTATTTCAGGTGTGGTCTAACCAATGACCTGTGCAGCAGCAGCAATATTACATTTTTGCTGTGACCAGTTAAATCATGCCTGATGCATCCCAGAATCCTATTAGCATTTCTGTATGGTGCATTGCATGGATAAGAGGCTTTCAAACTGTTGCTTATTGTAACCTCTAAGTCTCTCTCCTCCTATGAGTGATCTGCTTTGACCTCACTGATGCTATATTCCAGCTGACTCCACTGATGCTATATTCCATCTGTGGACTTTTGTTCAGTGTGCATCACTTTACATTTTTTTGACACTGAATTTTAGTTAGCATATGTTAGACCACTGCTACAGCTTCTCTATGTCCCTTTTCATGCTGCTGAGCCCATCTTCATTATCTACCTTCCCACAGAGTTTAATATCATCAGTGAACATACTCTCTTTACCCTGTTATCACACCCAGTGTCACTGACAGAGTACCGACTCACAGGACAGACTAGTAGCATGCCACTTATGGTTCTCCAGACCTCAGAGAACTTAGCTTCTTGGGCCAATCTTTATGTGCAGTCGGACAACCTGTTTTCAATCCACCTGGTTAGTCCTTCCCCATGTCCTGTTTCATCCCCCTTCTAGATAAGGCTGCTGAGCAGCACTAAATCAATGTTTTAAATGTGTCCTTCAATTATAGGCTGTTATCAGTTAGGAAGTCAACTATCTGTTCCTTTATGATTAACTCTAATGTCTCACTGGCCTGCAGTTCCCAGGGGTTTTCCCCTATTTCCACACTTGTGCTGGGGGACCACATTAGCTACCATCCAATCCTCTGGCATCTCTCCCATAGACAATGATACATTAAATGGTTCTGCTAAAGGGACTGCCAAAGCCTTACTCTTCTTCATCAGTACCCTTGGGAGCAACCCATCTGGCCCTGGTGATTTGTTTACATTCAGGTACCGCTGACCCTTCAGTATGCTGTCCATATTTTATACCCTGTCTCCAATCTGTTACTATCAGTACCCTTGAATCTGTTCTTGCTATCAGGAATTGTACCTGTGCCTTCCACTATGAACACAGAATTGAAGGACACATTTAAAACACTTGCCTTATTTTCATGTTTTTTAATGCTTGTTTTTTTATTTTTCTTTTTTTTAGTTTAACCTCCTCAGCTGCACACTGGCACCCTTTTCCTTCAGTTCATGCCGGCTAGACTCACTCGTCCTTTCACATGTCACCCTGGGGCTGGCTTGTACCTGCCAGGGGCTGCCTCTGGCCTAGGGGAGAAACATTTCCACTCCTGTTCTCTGTTGCTGGCTTGTCCCTGCTTTGGGCCTCCCTTGGCCTAGAGGAGGAACTGCTGTCTGACCTGTTGGTATGAGCAGGAAAGGCCTCCAGTGGTGTGCTGTGGGGTTCTATTGTGTGGGAGGACCTGGCAGGTCATCCTGTGGTGTACCAGTGCAACATTTCTGTCCGCTTTCTCCTCCCACCTCCCTGATCTCACACATGATTGTGGTTGGTCAGGGAGTGGGTGCCAGGTGGTGCATGGTCATCCACACCACTAAGGCATCTCCGCTGAGCCACCACCAGGAGCACCTGCACTAGTAGTGCAATGAGAGTGCCCTCCAAGAAGAGAGCATCCACTGGGCATGCAGCACCATCCCTGCCAGCCTCCGCTTCTGACATCTTGGGCTTGCAACATGAACCTAGGTCACCAGTGTGTCAGGGTGCTCCCTCATAACTTGGAGTCACAAAGTCAGTATTCCTTCCTTCTTTATTCTCTCTTTTTTCCTTTATTTACTAATAGAATCTTTTGACATTTGACTCCTGCTACCTCTAGTTCTATATTTGCTTTCAACCTCCTTATGTTGTCCTTGCTTTTTTAAATCTAGCTGTGTAAACAGCCCGGTTGGTCACATTTGAGTCCCATTGTATAACTTAAAAGCATTCTTCTCTTCCTGTATTGCATTCCCTCACTCACTTGTTTAGCCAAAGTGGGTTCCTTTGTTTCTTGGTCTTGCTAAGAAATGTTCTGTAAGCTTGGGTGGCTCCTCCTGAAGCCCCTTTTTCTCACTATCCCCTTTTTCTCTGCCCCTTCTATTTTGTGTATAGGTCCTCCAGCTGTTGTATTATTGACTTCATTTTCCCATAGTCAGCTTTCCTACTGTCAGGGACCAGAGTGCTGGATTTCAGCTGTTTAGGTTCCAGTATAATGTCAGACTTAGTAGTGTTGTGGTCGGTCTGTGCAGTCGGATCCCCTTACATGATGTTTCTGATAATGGCCTGGTAGGACATTACCAGCTCTGAAGTTGCATTCCTGCTGGCTGGTTGTCACAACCACTATGTGAAGAAATTGTCCCGAGCTATTTCTTGGACCTTTTGACTTTTTTTGCCTTGTTGCCATTAGAATGTCTCAGTCTATGCCAGTGTCCAGTCAAAACCATGACAGCAATAAGCGTGGTCACAAACTGCATGGTCATAACAGCATCGCGTGGTTTTGGAGTTAGAATATCTCATCTAGCAGGGTTTGGGACCACACGGTTTTGTACTGACCACACAGAGTAGTTATTGACTGCACTGTTTGGGGGATGGTGGACCATGGGAAAAAAGCATGTCAAAACCAACCTAGAGGGAGCAGGTGTTTCTGGATTTGATCAAGATGACATGCCAAGTGAGGGCTCGACAGGCTCAAACATGGAAGTGACTCAAGATTCAGAAAAAACATCAGGCCCTCACCTATATAATTGAAAAAAAAAATACACCTGAATTTTGGATGAGCTTTGAGCATTTCAAACTAAAACATAAGTGATACAGTTGCAGCACTGGACATGGTCACATATTTATAGATGTGTTGCTATATTTCTATAGAGACTCTCTGTGATTGCCCTACAGTGGTACTGCAGGCTGACATGGAATTTTTCTACAGATACCACAGAAATGTCAGGAAATATCTGATCATGTAAATTGCTGCAGTTTACTTCTCCGACAGCTGACTTCACTCAGTTGGATACCTGAGTAATGATGAACAAAGCAACAACTGTCACTCTAGATCAGTGGGTAGATAGCACAGATCATCATCTACTGGAAGCGCAGCAGTCCGTCTCTCACCTAGAAGCTCAGAACAAGAATGTTGTTGTGAGACACTGCTTCAAAAAACTCAGATTTTATGGGGTTCTAGAGGGGTGCTGAGGGGCAGCACGTGATCCCATTTTGGAAGGATTCTTTTGCAGATGGCAGGAGTTGCCCTTTGACATTTCATTCCAATTTCCTTGGGTACATGGAGCACTGGGCCAAAGCCAACAGGGCCCATGGTCAAACCTCAGTTGATAGTGAAATGCTTTCTCCAACTCTCAGTGAAACAATGTATTCTAATGGGAATAACAGCTGTGCATTTTGGGAGTACAACACACAGGTAAAACATGTCTCACCAGCCAGGATGATGAGTGCATCTAGAATATCACTGAGTCCTTCAGAATGTTGACATTTTAAACACCACCCATTTTTATGGCTGTAGGGGGAATTGCCCTGCAGTCATTTTGCTAATACTGTACAGTAGAAAAAGGGAGCTCTTCTAATTCCTAACAGACTAGATAAAATTAGAGGTTTTGTGGTATTACTCCGCTTTCTTTCAGCTAAGCAGTGTTTCAAAGCACTATTTTGTGTGCTATGCTTCAATCTGGTTAGAACTGTCAAGAAAGATTCATAGCTCATATGCATGACAGCAGCAGTCAACCCTGGGACTGTAATGCAAAATGTCACAGAATGGAATGTTTATATAGTAAACCTGATGTTACAGAGCTCACTGAAAATAAGTTAGAGGACCCCTAAACACGCTTCATTAAAGTTACTGTTGTTTTTTTTTCACAGTGGAGGTCTGAAATGGACTTTTCATCTGCACTTTTTTATCTTAAAACTTATAATGCTGTTGAAATTCTGTTGCTGAAGTACTGAAAAGGGAGTTTGATTGTTTGTGCTGGTTATGTGCCTTCTTCCTAACAATTTAGATCAGTTAAGTTAGCTGTTTTTCAGGGAGTATTTTTTTTACCTTTGGATTTCAATAACCTTTACTGTGCCTGTGCTAATTATTCAGTATGTTTGAGGTAGAGGAATATAAAGATGCTTAGGACATACATTTAAACTTTGATATTGGTATCTAGCCTTACCAATTTCAGCCCACAGTATCCAGTGTTAATTAGTGTGAGGGGGCATAAGCTGCATATGATTCTGATATAGAGACTGACAGTTCTGATTCAGATGGCACAAATTGGAGACTTAGGGGTCATTATCGTATCACCTGTGACATAGCCCCCCCTTTATTTTGTATAGCAACTCATTGCCCTATGCTGCATCACAGATTGTATATCTATATTTTTTAATATGTCTTTGTAGTCTTCAGTTCTGAAGTATATCAAGTCATACTGTTTATTGCATGTACGTGTGTGTGTGTGGGGGGTAGTTCTGCAGAGGTGTCCATGTGCACCCATTGTTATCATAATTTGATGGTGCTTCATGTTAGTTTATTAGGGGCTGCGTTTGGATATGGTTTCATCTTGTGTTGCAGTACAAGTATGTTTGTGCATTTTTTTCTCATTGTATATGTTGCCTATTCTGATATGTGTGTGTGTGTGTGTGTATACATACTATGAGGATGGTCCTGACAGTCTGTTCCTGTACTGTCACCTGTGTGACCACATTTGGATGTTCATAGACAGGGGTTGAAACTGGCACCAGCCCCACTAGCCAAATGCTGTTAGATGATGTTTTAGGATAGACAAAAAATCTTTAAGAATAAAAAAGAGCATTGTAAGTCTTACTTTTACCACTTTGAAAAACAAGACCACGATCCTGAGCAATGCGTGTGATGTTTTATTTATTTATTTTTTGAAATTTCAGAATTACAATCCTTTGAGTCGAAGACTCCTTTGCAAAGGCTCCATGTCAGTACAAAAACAGAACATTGCATCAAGACATTTTGTACATAGTTCTCAAAACTGAACATTACATTTCGAAAAATTGTACATAAAAGATCACTACAAATGGTATTTTCAATGGGTGGTTACCATCTCAAGGATCGTTATAGGACCCTGGGTCAATGAGGTGTAGTGGGACAGGGTGTCCAATTTGGAAGGACTTTGCCAAGCCCTGCATTGAGGTAAGAATATCACAGGGGTGTAGGCCTTGCTGAACAGCTTTTTGTTTATTTTTTTTTAATGAGGCTAGGGAGGACTGTTGGAACAGCTACAGGCCTCCGAGTCAAGAAGAAGTGTCTTGATATCAGTTTTGAATTGGCCAAGACTTGGGGCCAGCGAGATGAAGGATGGTAGGTTGTTAAGCCAGAGGGGAGCTCGATAACGGAAGGACCTTTGCCCTAGAGAGGTCCTACAGTGAGGGACAATGAGACAGGTGCTTGCCTGGTGCCTAGGGGTACACCTATGTGGGACTGGTTGTATGAGGGGGTGTAGACCATTAGGTGTAAGCTTCATTAGTATTTTTTTGGTTTGGAGGCAAGTGTGGTATTTTAGTCTCCTTTCAAAGGTAAGCCAGTCTGCTAGCTTATAGAGAACACATGTATGGGCTAGTCTTTCACTACTTGTTACCAGTCAGCAGGCTTTGTTGAGGGCTAGACCGATACAGTTTAGGGCTGTTTGGTCAGCAGCTCCATAGATTATTATCCCATAATCAACCAACGAAAGAACTGAGCAGGTAACAGCCTGCTGTATGGCCTGAGGGGTTAGGCAGTGTTTATGCCTGTATAGAATCCCTAATCGGGTGTTAACAGAGGAGGAGAGGTGTTTAATGTGGCTATGGTTGGTGAGGGATGTGTCCGTGTGATACCTAGATATTTGAAGTGTGGGATCTGTTCAATGTGGATGCCCTGTGAGTTAGAGATAGCTAACAGGGAATTACTGAGGGGGTTTTGGCGGTGAGCAAATATAGATTTTGTCTTGTTGTAGTTTAGTATTAATCGATGGTCGGTGAACCATAGAAACATAGAATTTGATGGCAGGTAAGGACCGCTTGGCCCACCTAGTCTGCCCCTTTTTCCTACCTAACAGATAAGCTGCAGATCCTAATTAACCAACAGCTTACTTCCTCCTACCCCCACTAGGACTGCCTTATGTCTGTCTCATGCATTCTTGAATTCCCCCACTGTTCTTGACTCCACGACCTCCTCAGGGAGGCTGTTCCACGCATCCACAACCCTCTCTATGAAAAATACTTCTCACATTACCTCTGAGCTGTCCTCCTCTATCTTCAAATTGTGCCCCTTGTTCTTGCACATCTTTTTCTGAAAGATGCCACCTCTTGGACTTTGTTGATTCCTTGAGGTACTTGAAAGTTTCTATCATGTCCCCTCTCCTCCTTTCCTCAAGGGTATACATATTAAGCTCCTTTAGTCTTTCTTCAGATGTCTTCTGGTGCAGACCCCACCATTTTGGCTGCTCCTCTGGACAGCCTCCACTCTGTCTATGTCTTTGTGGAGATGGGGTCTCCAGAACTGCACACAGTACTCAGATGGGGTCTCACCAACTGTCTGTACAGAGAGATAACAACTTCCTGCTTTCTACTATTGATGCCTCTCCCTATGCATCCCAGTATTCCCCCAGCCTTCCTTACTGCCTTCTCACATTGCTTGCCAACCATTAGGTCATCTGATATAATTACTCCCAGGTCCCTTTCCATTTTTACTGTTGTCAGTATCTCACCCCCCATTGTGCACTCTTGCCCTGGGTTTTTGTTTCCCAGGTGCATTACCTTGCACTTCTTTGCATTGAATCTGAGCTGCTATACATTTGACCATTCCTCCAACCTTGCCAAGTCCCTTCTCATCCTTTCCACTCCATCTGGTGTATCAACCCTGTTGCAGATCTTTGTGTCATCTGCAAAGAGACATACTTTTCCTTCCAGTTCCTCTGCAGTGTCACTTATAAAGACATTAAAACCAGTATTCTAGTTCTCTAAAACAGCCTTGTAGGACAATTTGTAGAGAGTTTAGATTAGTGTGTTTCCAGTATAGTATGGCATCATCTGCACAGAGTAATAGCTTTCCTCTGCAGGCCTGAGGGAGGGAGTTTAGAAAGAGGGTGAACAGTAGTGGGCCAAGTATCGACCCTTGCGGGACGCCTGCTAGAACTGGTTGCTTGGAGGAGAGGGTGTGGCTAATTTTGACTTGCTGTGTCCTGTCTGTAAGATAGTTTTTGAACCAGGAGATAGCTTCGGGGCAAAATGGAGGGAGGCGAGAGAGTGGAGAAGTAGTGCATGATTGACGGTGTCAAATGCTTTGGTCAAATCTACATAGATTACCCCTGCTATTGCCCCCTGTTCTAGTGCTTCATGAATGTATGAGGTAAATTCAAGTAGGGCTGTGGTAGTGCTGTGTCCCATTCTGAAGCCATGTTGTTCATGGCAAAGCAAGGCATGTTTGTCCAGATATTTGATGAGCTGGTCTGCCACAATTTTTTCGAAAGCTTTTGAGAGGGGTGGAAGGATAGTAATGGGTCTATAGTTTCCAGGGGCTGTTGGATCCCCGTTCTTTAAGATTGGAGTGATAATTACTCTTTTCCAGAGAGTAGGCACAGTGAGCAGATGAATATTTTGGTGAGGTGAGGCAGGGTCTCATCAAGGGTTAGTCAGAGAATTTTGAGGTCTAGGGAGTTGCTGCTGAAACGCGAGTTGCGCAGGGCTTTGGAGAGGTAGCATTTAGCCTCTTTGCAGGAAATGATTCGCAGCCGGAAGGGAGGGAGGGAGTGAAGAAGTGGGAGGGGTGTCAGAGGGGCGGTTGGTGATAGGGTCAAAGAAGTTTAGTGGGAGGATGTGACTAAGGTCAGAGAAGGAGGTGTTAAGGGCATTGGATATGGTGGTAGGGACATGTGAGAGGGTTCCCTTGACTTGGAGTTGTGTCAGGTCAGGGGAGGTGGCTTTTCCGGGTACATAACAACTCGCTCCCGTCAATTTGCTCCCACTAAATACGCTCCCGACAATTTGTTCCCTTGCAAACCCGCTCCCGTCAATACGCTCCCACATTGCATTCATGAGAGAAAATAGCATGACACATAGTGAACACTCTCCCTCTCAAACAGCACATAAAATACACTGCTGCACCAGGGCTCTTAATCCGCCCCCGCAGTTTCCAATTAAGCCTATAGTGAAACTGCTAACCACAGCTGACCCACTCTCTGTAACAGCCCTTAACCGCAGCTCAGTCTCTGGTAACCATGCTTGAAAATGACCATAAACAAAGGGAATATTCCAATTAATGGGAAAAAGCCACCAATTATTTTCAAATGTAAAATGGCAGCCTCTATCGAACAACATATTTTTAAAATCTTTCCAGTGAACTCCTTGTAATGGCTGAAAGCTGCTGATTGTTTTTTAGTGCAAAACTACATTTGACAGACATTACACTAGCAGCACAACACCCTAAACGTACCTTGAACTGCTCAACATTTTTTTCTTAAATGAGCAAGTGCTCTTCCCCAGATGACCAACTACCAGGGCTGAGCCACCACAAAACCATTTTTCTTGTTGTTGGCGACATGCCCTCTAGTGAAGCTGAAGCCTGCACTCACTGTTACCTTTTCTGCAAATACAGCTGTGAATAGACATCACTAGCTCCATTCACTGGCCAGACGCAGTATAATGTATCAGCAAAATTAATTTTCTTTTACCTTAATTGCTAATTTAAATTACAAATAATGTTTCTTATTTAGAAAAAAATCTTATGAGCAATTTTTTGACCCATTTCATAATTGCATAATAAGAAGTATAAAGCAAAGGTGTTCCAGTTAAGGTCTCAGTTCAGTATTTCTGTTATGACATTCTTGTGTTCAAAAACCAACATTGTTCACTGCACTATACAGGCGTACAGATTAGCATACTAGTCTACATTACTCTAAATGTACTTTCCCATTCACGGGATCGAATTGTCATGGGGCAGGTTGTCATGGGAGCGGGATGTCATGGGGGTGAATTGTCGGAAGCGTATTTAGTGGGAGCTAATTGTCGGGAGCTAATTGTCATGCTCCTGGCTTTTCCACAGAGTTCCTTGACATTGTTCCAGAAATTTTTCCCAGAGCCCCATGTGGAGGTGAAGGCTTGCTTATAGTATGTTGCCTTCGCTAGCCAGATACCCTGGGTGCATTTATTTCTTGCCTCTCTGTAAAGCTGCTTATCTTGGGGAAGCTGGGAGTTCAGGGCCCTATGCCAGAAGTTATCTCTGTGGTGCATCAGTTCAAGGAGTGACTGCGTGATCCACGGAGTATCCCTAGTTTTTATGACCTGCTTTGTGAAGGGGGCAAATATGTCACAGGCATTGTTGAAGGCGATGATAAATGAGATGAGCGCAGCGTCCACAGTCTGTGCTGTGTGGACTGGAGACCAATCACAGGCGGAGAGATACCTTTTGAGGTGAGAGAGAGCACCTTTTTTGAGGCACCTTTGGATGGAGATTTTAGGACGGTTGAGAGGGATTTTATTTGTCCACCAGCAGGAGACGGGAGAGTGGTCACTTAGTACGTCAGGAAGCACTTTAATTTTGGAGAGGTGGTTCGGGAGGTTCATGAAGATAAGGTCAAGAAGTGTGGAGGAGCCTGATCTGGGGTCATGCCTAGTGGGTGACTGGACTACCTGGACAAGGTCGTAGGCTAGAACAGCATCTCTGAAGGTAGCTGATGCAGGGTATAGCCAATTCACATTAAAGTCACCCATAATAATCAGTTCGCTCTTAGGGGGGAGATGTGTGATGCTGGATAGGAGAGAATCAAAGGTTTGTTTCTAGTTTGAAGGGGGATGTAGACTGTCATTATGTATAACAGTTTACCAGGAGCACCAAGGGTAACTTTGATGGTTATGGCTTGGGCCCCATGTTCAGGCATGGGAAGGGGGACTACGAGGGGTTGCAGACATGTTCTGGCATAGATGGCACAGCCCCCTTCCCTCTTGCCTGTCCTATCAGCTCTGAAGATAGAGTAGTTACTGAGGGAGAAAGAGGCATCTGGGATATTTTTAGAGAACCAGGTTTCAGATAAGGCCAGGATGTCAGAGGAGTGTTGGGTGATCCATCCCTGGAGCAGAGTTAGCTTTTTAGGTATACTACACATGTTTAGGGAAGCCAGTAGTAGGCCGCCGGGCCTGTGCTCCTTGGGGGCACTAGTCTGGGCTGGTCCTGGATTGGGATGTACATTCCCTGAGATTAGAAGGAGGAGGAGGAGGAGAGCTTGCCTGAGAGCAGTTTTCCAGATTAATTTGGATTCAGTGCAGCGGAAACGTGAATAAGTGGGGATTTTGGTGAGCTTGGTTGGTTTGGAATGGTACGGTGGGAGTTCGTGCCAACTAGGTACCATATGTGGTGCAGCTAAGGCTAGGAGTACAATTGGTGCTGTGTAGAGCTAAAGAGAAAGTATATATGTGTAATGACAGTGGTGCATTTCTGAGATGATGCACAGAGAAGCAGATGTGAGGGTCCCAGGAGAGGGGCTTTTGCACTGCAGGGGTAGGGTGGGAGTGAGGAGCAAACTTGAGTATTATGATTACTTGTGTTAGGAGCCATGTGATTTTATTCATGATGTAAGTGTAAAGAAAGGAGGGTGCCCTCTAGTGGTGTTCAAGTATAGGCTGAAGGTGGCAAAGTGGGCTGATTGGTTTTAGACAATCATGTGATCTTCACTATAAAGCCAGATGTCGACCAAGGGTGGTGGTGGGGGCGGTGGGGAGCCGGCGTGTAGCGCCTTCAGAGCTATCCAAGGGAAAGCAGCACTGAAAGTGGCAGGCTACTCAGCTTTTGGAAAACTCGGACGTACCTGCAATGCAGCTTTGGTGGGGGGCAGGGGGCTGTTAGGATTGTGACCCTTGCAACCTCTGCAAATGGCTGCTTCAACTTCAGTGGGGGAGGGCTTACAGACTCTCACGACCTCTGGTCCAGCTGTGGACAAGGGACAGGGAGAAGGAATTGGATTAAAATAGGTTCAGACTTGGGGGGAAGGGTTTACAGTTCAATCACCAGAGTAGACTTAATTATAGCACTGACGCTGCCTAGAAACGTAGTACAGGCTCTCAATCAAATCTCTATCATTAACAGGCAAGTCTGCAATTAAAGTACATATTGCACTGTCCCTTACTAGTAATTTTTGTTTACAAATGAGTTAAATATTTAAAGGCAGGTTAATTTGGGTTACAAATGAGTTAATTATTTAAAGGCAGGTAGTTACACTCCCAGAGCAAGCGGTCAGGCAGGTCACTATATATATATATATATATATATACATATGTACACATCTTTTTTCTAAACTTAGACTTGGCGTCAAAACGCAAACGAATATTACAGGGCAGCCTGTTACATGTAGTGAAGCCCCTGCTAAGGAAATAAACTATCTTGAAACCCCTGCTAAGGAAATAAACTATCTACTAAGGAAATAAACTATCTCCACAGTTGTGGGGACACAAAATGCAATTTAGGCAGTTTTAGCAGGAACAACAGGAATTTTTAAAGTCCAACTTCAGAGCTATCCAAGGGAAAGCAGCACTGAAAGTGGCAGGCGCCTCAGCTTTTGAAAATCCCGGGCGTACCTGTGATGCGGCTTTAGTGGGGGAAGGCTATTGGGATTGTGACCCTCGCAACCTCTGCAGAAGACTGCTTCAACTTCGGTTGGGGAGGGCTTACAGACCTTCACAACCTCTGGTCCAGCTGTGTTGCCATGGATGTGACACGGATAATTCAGGATTATGGGCCTGTTTTTCAAAGTGGTAAAAGAAAGACTTGCAATGTTGTTCATTATTCTTACAAAGATCTCATGCTCAGAAGAGCATGTACATTTAGCCCAACTATCACTTGTTCAGGAAATTCACACACCTGCAATGCATGTTCACATTGAGAAGAGGCATCCGGTGGCGGAAACTGGCCAAACAATAGAGTAATGTGCTAGGTCCGAGCTAAAGTATATATTTCTAAAATTTAGATAACAGATCTTACTGCTACTCATACTGGGGCACATGAATAGTATTTTGCCATAAATGTTATTGCAGGCAAACTGGTCACACAAGTTCAGTATAGCTTCTGAAAGCTGACAGCGTCCATTTAATGTGTGCACTGCTCACGCACTGCTTTGATAAAAGTTTCCAGAGAGCTGCAAAGTACAGTAAACTGAAAGTGAATAGAAACTAGAAAGAAACCATTAGGAACCTTTTATTCATTCATTGTAGCGAGCGGTGCACACATTAAGCAACTCACTAAAAATGCTAAACCAGTGAGTTGGAGGGACAGTTTAATATAACTTGTACTGTATATTATACTGGAATATATATGTATATATGTGTATATGTATTAGTCAGTGTGTGTATCACAACAATTAGAAATTGTGGTTAGGTGGCTCAGTGGTTAGTGCAAGTCTATATTTCCCGCTATCTAGATCAGTTTCAGCCTTATGCATGTCATTGCTGATTTAAATGAGGTGTCTAGTGGCCACACCCCCACCCCACAATGTCCCTCAGAGCCTAAACAGAAGAAAACGGTCCCTTGATGTCTTTTTTTCTAATATGAAAAATTGTGTGTAGACTGTGCACTGCTATGTTATACTGGAATATATATGTGTATATGTATTAGTGTGTGTGTGTGTGTGTGTGTATCACAACAATTAGAAGGTGCAGTTAGGTGGAAACATAGAAAGTTACATAGAAACATAGAATTTGATGGCAGATAAGGACTGCTTGGCCCACCTAGTCGGCTCAATCCCCTACCTAACAGATAAGCTGCAGATGCTAGTTAACCAACAGTCTACTTCCCCCTACTCCCACTAGAATTGCCTTATGTCTGTCCCATGCATTCTTGAATTCCCCCACTGTTTTTGACTCTACGACCTCCTCAGGAAGACTGTTCCAGTAACCACAACCCTCTCTGTGAAGAAATACTTCCTCACATTACCTCTCAGCCTTCCCCCCTCTATCTTCAAGTTGACGTCAGAGGGAGACTCAAGGTCCATCAAGTCTGCCCAGAAATCCCTAAGCCCATTAATGATATGTATTTTTTTAAACTTAAATTTTATTAATATTTTCAGAGGTTCCAGTTTAACGTAATTTGTACTATTTCATACAATTACCAATGACATCATAAAGGTCTGAGACAATATTTTCTTCATACTTTATCAGAAAAGAAGAAAAAATTAGAGCATTCTGATACCCATGGCTCCCACAAAGTGGGGCTCATTGAGTGAGGAAGAAAGAGAAAAATCCATGATAGAGACCTTCAAATATCTAAAGGGAATCAGCAGGGTACCAGAGGGGAGCATCTTTCACATGAAGGGAAACAGAAGAACAAGGGGGTACAGCATGAGACTAAAAGGTGGAAAACTTAGAGGGAACTTGAGGAAATTCTACTTCACTGAAAGGGTAGTGGAGAGATGGAGCAGTCTCCCCCAGGAAGTGGTGGGGGTGGCCATGGTTCAGGGATTCAAGAATGCGAGGGATAGGCACATGGGAATTATCAAGCTAGGGGTGAAGGGGCTTGTAGCATCTAGGGTACCTTAAGCATTAGAAAGAGGGATAGGGAAGACTGGATGGGCCACAAGGCCCTTATATGAGATCAGCAATTTATCTATATTTTTATTTTTGTGTCTATGTTTCTGGCGCCCAAGAGGAGAGAGACCAGGAAGACCTCCCTCACCTGTCCCACCCCCCCATTCACCAGGCGCTCCCTCTAGGAAGGTGGGGTTTAATACTCAGCCCTCAACCATGTACATAATTATGTCTTCTAGGGTACTACATCTGGGCGATGCATCGCCATGCTTAAAAACCATTTGATCCATCTATTTCGGATCATGTCTTCTGTAGTCTGTAATTTGGCTGTCATTATTCCATCATATAAATGTCTTGTACTATGTCTTGCCAATGTATTAATGAGGGTGGGTCTGATTGTAACCAATTTCTGGTGATGGCTTTTTTGCCACTGTCAAGAGTACAGATGTAAGGTAGATAGCTTGCTTTTGTCTAAAGTAAGGAGGAAAATGTAGAAGAAGGGCAGTCTCAGGAGCAAGGGCTCCCAATTCTGGGAACATTTCTAAGATGATATGTGTTACCCCAGTCCAGTAATCTGCCAGTCTCTGGCAGTACCAGAAAATATGCGCATGTGTGGCTACCTCTGCCCCACATTTCCTCCAACAGGAGGAGTCACCCGACAATGAAAACTTGGCAGAGATTTGTGGTGTACGGAAGTATCTGGTGGTGACCTTCCAGCCGTATTCATGCCATGTATATGAATTTGTAATGTGGTATTGGCAATGCCAGATCCATAACCAATCTTTTGGGGTAAATTCAGTCACTAGATCTGCCTCCCAAACTTCCTGTACCGTACTCCAGTTTGGGTGAGTCTGAGACATTACCACTTTGTACAAGCAGGAGACTAAGTGTCTTGATGTTGCTTCTCCAGGCATTTGTGTCAGGAGGAAAAAGTGTGTGTGTGTGGGGGGGGGAGGATCGATAGGTCAATAATATTAAGACCCAGAGTGGTTTCTAGATAATGTCTAATTTGGATATAACAAAAAAAATCTTTCTGGGGTAGTGAAAATTCCTCTCGTAATTGTTGAAATGTTTTAAAAAATCCTAGATTATAGAATTGAAAGGTATGAAGCAATCCCGCTCTGGCCCAGTGGCGAAATCCTAAGTCTAGTTTCGCTGGGAGAAAGGAGGGATCCCAAGCAGGCAGCCCCATCCATCTCGTCCCTTGTTGATTTTTGGTCTGTTTTAAGAAGCTCAGGCAGTTCTGTAAATACTTGGAGCAGACTTTGAGGGGGCGGAGACTGGCCATGAATCAGGAAGCGCTGCCGTAAGCCGAGCGAAGCGCGAGCGTTATGAGTGGCGCGAGTGCCACTTGGTACTGGAATACTTGTCTGCAAATGGGGAAGAGAAATGGGCTGTTTATATATGTTTAAATATTTGCCAAGCTAAGTATTTTTATCTATTTATTTTGTTTAGATGTATTAAGGTGGAGCTTATTTTAGCACTGCTTCTTTTGGTTTAATGTAGGTCAGGTTGTTACTTTCTGCTATTTTATAGTGCCTAAATAGCAGTTTGTGCTCTTTTGAAATGTTTAGGGATTATGTGGGAGGATCTGTGGGGATTAGGATTACCTATAGCCACTCGTTGCTTTATGGTCTATGCCCCTCTATCCCCCTTTCTGTGTCTGACACTATTGTTAGACGTTGTCAGGAAGTGGGAATTGTAGGGGGTTATACTGATTATTGGCAGCAGGTGATCAGGCTGTGGGTGATGCTAGGATTGGAGGTTCTTAGGTCCAGAAGGCGCCTGGGTTGCGACGGCATCTGGGAGAGGTCAGGCGTGGTTGGTGCCCGTCCCCAGGAGTCCACCAGTTCGAGTGGCCAGGTAGCCTGTGGGCTGTACCACCCTCCAGTCCTCTGAAGGCAGTGTTGTGTAATGCCAGGTCGATTAGGAACAAGCGGCAATGTTGCCGCCTTGATTTCATCAGTCGATCTGGCTTGCATTCTGAGGAGACCTGGGTGGGTGATGATGCAGGCCCTATTTTTGAGGCCGCGTCCTCCCGGGTATACCGTGGTACACTGCCCCAGAGTGAATCGCAGGGGTGGCGTGTAGCCATCTGTTTTAGATCCGGTTTGACCTTCACCGTGCACCCAGTGGAAGCTCCGGGTTCTTTTGTGTGGCTATCCGCGGTGGTCTCGTGGCGGCTGCAGGATTTTCCTCGCCTATCGCTCTTCTGGCCCGATGGGGGAATTTCTGCAGGAGTTTGCTGAGTTCACTGCTGGTGAGTGATTGGGATCCCCCAGATGTATTTTTCTGGGGATTTCAATGTTTGGGTGGATGATGGTGATCAAAGATGCGGCGCGACTTTTGGCGGAGTATGTCCTCTTGACTGACGCAGGTCGCTGCGGCACCCACCCACCAGGATGGCCACATGCTGGACCTGGTGTTCACTGGGGCTTGAGATCACTGATCCTGGATTGATCGGGTTTTTGGTCCCATCACTGCACTGTGAGGTTCACATTTGGGGCTCCGCCATAAGCCCTTCCCTGCTGAGATGATTAGCTGTCGCCTTGCGGGTTCTACCCCGAGGGTTTTTGGCGGCAGCTGATTTATCTAGTGGGTGCTGCATGCGTCGGAGGAGTTGGCGCGGAGTTGACACCTATAATGGGTGCTCTCTGGCGCCATCAACTCCCTCGCACCTGTCCGTGTCTGACCCAGAACCACATACCTGAGGTCCCCATGGTTTGATGGGGACCCTAGAGATGAAGAGGGATGGGTCAGAGATTGAGCGCTGCTGGAGAGGATCCCGCCTGGAGGTGGACAGACTGGCCCTGCGTGACGCACTATCCGTGTATCAGGAGGCAATCAATCGTAAGAAGGCAGTGTTTCTGTCCAGGAGATTGCTGCCGGGAAGAATCGACCAGCTTCACTCTTCCGGACTGTAGACAGACTTCTTCATCTCTCTGTCTGCAGCCTAGGAGGGTTTTTTCCACTGAAGATTGTGAGGAGTTTGCTCGGTTCTTCTCGGACAGGGTGTCCACGATCCGGCGGGATGCCTCTTCAGCTAGCAATACCATAGCTAACAGCGGTCGCCAGATGTGTTCTGAGTGCACTGCCAAGTTGGGGGAGTTCAGACCAGTGGAGGCTAGTGAGGTTATTGAGGTAGCAACCAATTTGAGGCATACCTTTTGTGAACTGGACCCAGTGCCAACGCTGCTTTTTTAATGAGATGCTGATTCTGTTGGGCCTGGTGTTCGCCATGATCGTACGGGTGTTCTTATCTGAGGGAGTCTTTCCGATGCCTTAAAGGAGGCTCTGGTGAGACCCCTTTAAAGAAACCATCTTTGGACCCGGAGATCATGGCGACTATCTCCGATCTCCAACCTCCCATTTTGGGAAGGTGGTGGAGAAGGTGGTAGCGCTCAATTGGAAGAGCACCCGTGACTCACGAGTTGTAATGATCCCTTCCAGTCGCTTGGGCCAGACATAGTACAGAAACTGCTCTTGTATGGGTGCAGAATGATCTCCTCAGGGCTAGAGATCGGGGGGACAGGTCAATTCTTATTCTTCTCGATCTCTCTTCGGCATTTGACACTGTGGACCATAGTGTGTTGCTAGTTCGCCTTAGGGATTTATGTGGACTCACCGGTACTGTCATCAACTGGTTTGAGTCCTTTCTTACAAACAGAAGGCAACGGGTTATGATGGGTAATTTCTCATCTACACCCAATATCCTTCCTTGTGGAGTCCCTCAGGGTTCGGTACTGGCCCCAATGTTGTTCGCAGTGTACATGCTGCCCCTTGGTGGGATCATTAGGAGGTATGGTCTGAGTTTTCATTGCTATGCTGATGATACCAGCTATACTTTCCTTTGCCCCAGGAACATCCAATGCAGTGATATGCTAAACATCTGTCTGACCGAGATAAGTGACTGGATGGCCTCCAGCTGGTTGAGACTGAATCCAGACAAGACGGAGGTACTGGTAGTCGAGTCGAACAGAGTACGTGATAAGGAGGTCTCTGATTCAGCAACTGGACTTGGTCTTGGGGCTGTCTCATTGAAGGCCTCCTCTAGGGTGCATAGTCTTGGAGTGATTCTGGACAGGAACCTGACCATGGAGACTCATGTATCTTCCGTGGTTCGTGCCTGTTTTTTCCATCTCAGAAACATTGCCAGGATTAGGCCCCTTGTTCCGTCTCTGGACCTCCCTACCTTGATACATGCCTTAGTCACATCTAGGCTGGACTACTGTAATGCGCTCTATCTTGGGGTCACAGGAGGGCTTCTCCGCAGACTGCAGCTGGTGCAGAACGCAGCTGCCCGGTTATTGACTGGGCAGTATAAATTTTGCCATATTACACCGGTACTGCGTGAATTGCACTGGCTGCCGGTCAGGTGGAGAGTCCTCTTTAAGGTGGGTCTTCTCACCTTTAAGGCCCTACACGGGCTGGGCCCTGGTTACCTGTCAGTCCTCCTGATACCTGTTCCATCGGTCCGCCCTCTTCGATCCTCCAGTAGTGGCCTCCTGACCGCCTTAGGCGAGGCTGAAGTCAGCCGTGATAGAGCTTTTAGCGCTAAGTGCTCCCGCCTCTTTGGAACTTACTACCAGCTATGGTCAGAGAGGCCTCAACTGTAAATATCTTTAAGATCCGCCTGAAAACTTTTTTATTCTCTCAGGCTTTTGGTGTTTAGACTACATTAGACTACTATGTATTTATTACCTGCTATTTCATTTATTTATGTATTATGTTTTTTTAAAATTTTGTACGGCGCCCAGAGCCTCCGGGATTGGGCGTCTTTTAAATAAATTTGACTTGACTTGACTTGACTTACTTTATAGTGTAAAGTGAGGGTTTGGAGGCAACCAAGCTTAGGATTGGCTGGAACAGCGTTGTGTTATCTAATGGTAGCTGTGAACTCCACCCTTCTACTATTACCAATTGTGGCTCTTTTCCCAGGGGTTCAAGCCACACTATCATGTGAGAAAGCTGGGCCACCAATATGTATCCTGTCAGACTTGGCAGGGCAAGTCTGCCTTTCTCTTTAGGTGCCTATAGTCTAGTAAGGAAACTTCTAGGCTTTCCTCCTTACCACAGGTAGTTAAGAAGCAGTCTGTTCCATCTACATTCCTCTTTCTGCAGGAGGGGAAGTGGGATAGTCTGCATAAGATATAATATCGGGGTAAAAGATTCATCTGAACTGATTGTACTCTGTTTATTAAGGGCATGGGTAGGTGTATCCATGTTTTAAGCTCTTCACTAATTTGTCTGAATAAAGTATTATAATTAAGAGAACAGACCTCAAGAGGAGAGATGTTTGCTCCCATTGATACTGGAACTGGCACTTCAAATCCGGTGGGGGTTGCCCGCCTATATAGAGTGTCTCTGTTTTGGATGCATTTATTTAATATCCCGTCGGGTCTTCTGTCTCTTTTAAACTACTTTCTAGGGGTCTTAGAGATATCTCAGGTTCGGTTATATACTGTATATGAAAAGATCGTCAGCATAAAATGCTACTTTATGCTCGTGGTTTTGGATCTTAAATCCTGAATCTCTGAGTTTTGCCTAAGATATTGTGTTATTGGCTCTGCATGGAGAGCAAAAAGATAGGGGGACAATGGGCATCCCTGACAGGTGCCTCTAGATAGGAAGAAACTAGTAGAACAGGATCTATTAACTTTGACTGTTGCTGTGGGTGCGGATTAAATCCCCTGTATATTTTTAATAAATTCACCCAGAAATCCAAAGTTTGTCAGGGTCTGATACAGGAATCCCCATGGTATCCTATCAAATGCCTTTCGGGCATCTAAGCTGAGTATCATCAGGGGTGTGTGGGAGCGATGGGTATATTCAATGAGAAATAGGGTCCTTTTGATGTTGTCTGAAGTTTGTCTTGTTTTTATTGTTTATTGTGAAATATTTGGAAAGACCTTTGAGTCAGAGACTCATTTACAAAGGTTCCACGTCATACAACAGGGACAGCACAAACAATTGATAAATAGAGATGGCAGTACAGGATATTTAAATAACGAAGGATTACATTACAAATTCATGAGGTACAGGGTAGATCAGGAGGGGGATTTGGTTAGTATAGTAGAGGGGTCACCGTAAAGCACAGCCAAACAGTTGCAGAAGAGTCTTTAACTGGCTGATATATAAATCCCACTTGATCGGGATGTATTGTTTGGGGCATAATACCATCTAGCCGATGGGCTATTATACTTGTATACAATTTATAATCTTGATTGAGTACTGAGATGGGACGGTATGAGCTGCATTGTTGAGGGGTTGTTTGGTTTTATAATGGCTGAAATTATTGCTTGTGACCATAATATCAGGTAGTTTGCCATAGTATGACTTTCCTGGATAGCATTCGTGAGAGGGTTTTTGATAAGGTCCCAAGCTGCCTTATAAAATTCTGCCCCATACCTGTCGGGGCCTGTGGACTTTCCATTTTTAAGGCTTTTAACAGCTAAGTGTATTTCTTGCATGGTGATAGGCTGGGTCAGCTTTTGAGATTGTAATTCAGTCCAGTGGGGGAGGGTTAGTTGTGTAAAGAAGGAATCAAGGGATACCTGTGAAGGGGAAGGCCAGCACTATATAGGTTGGCATAATATTGTCGAAATATGTCTAGAATTTGAGGGGTAGATATTTGTGTTTGGCCTGTTGTGGGGTCTTTACTCTTGGACACTCTTACCTTCTGAGTTTGTCTCTGAAGGTGATGCGCTATTATGTGGGTGGCCCATGCTACCCGCTCAAAATACCTCTGTCTCAGCCAAAGTAAGGCCTGTTTGGTTTTTGCTGTCAGGAGTTTTTGAATAGTGTGTTGTGTGATATTAATTTGTTCCAGTAAGGAGTCATCTCTCTGCATGTGGGCTTCTTGTAAAAATTGCAATTTTTCTTGAAGTTCTCTGAGCTGGATCTCGGCTTTGCATTTTTGTGTGTTGCATAAGCTATGATATAACCTTGGAGCACTGTCTTTAATGTGTTCCAAAGGAGTTGTGGGGAAACATGAGGGGTGGAGTTATTATTAACAATTTCAGGGATCCTTTCTTTAAGCATTTCTATAAAAGCAGGGTCTTGTAGAAGAGAGTTTAATCTCCAAAAATTATTTTTGTGCCTATTAATGATCATTAATGATCCAAGGACCTAGCCCCCCCGAACTCCATCACTCGGCTTCCGCCTGGCCCTTAATCCGTTGTTCCATCTGTCCCAGCCCAGTTTGAACACAGTCACCGACTTTGCCCCCGCCAAATCAGGCAGCCTATTCCAAGGGTCCACCACCCTTTCCGTGAAGTAGTGTTTCCTAAGATCTTTTTTAAAGCTCCCTGCCCCTCAACTTCCATTCATGCCCCCTAGTGTTAGAGCAGAGAGCTCTATTGAACAGTTCTGGATAGGGAAACCTGTTTATTCCTTTCAGGAACTTGAAGGTTTCCATCATGTCCCCCCTCTCCCTCCTAGACTCCAGTGAAAACATGTTCACCTCATCTAAGCGTCCTTCATATGTTAACTCATGTAAACCCTGAATAATTTTTGTAGCTCTCCTCTGAACCGTCTCCAGTCTGTTTATATCCTTCTTTAGGTGGGGGCCCAAAACTGGACACAATACTCTAGGTGGGGCTTCACCGGGGAACTGTATAGTGGTAGAATCACTTCCCCGCTTCTGCTGTCAAACCCCCTCCCAATGCATCCTAACGTTATGCTGGCTTTACTGTATGCTGTGGTGTGCTGCCTGGACTGCTTAAGAATGTCATAGACTATGACTCCCAGACCCCTCTCTTCCTGAGAAACACTGAGTCTGATCACATGGTATGGCTCAATTTGGCCACTAGAGCTAAATCATCCCATTCCAAGACAAAAGTATGGGACTTCAGAGGAGTTGACTTTGATAAGATGGCCCAGAGTTAAGCTAACCCTGGCAAGAAGCAATACAGGTGAGGAGGTACAGGCAAAGTGGGCAAGCAATAAGGATGCAATACTTGAAACAACATCCCACTGTGTTAGAGAGAAAAACAAGAGCAAAAGAAGAAGAAAACCACTTTGATTCTCAAAAACAGTAGCAGAAAAGGTCAGAGGCAAAATGCTAGCCTTCAGGAAATATAAGGGAATGCAGCGGGATGAAGATAGGGAGGCGTACCAAACTTCCCTAAGGGACCAGGGAAGGCAGTAAGGCAAGCAAAGGCCCAAACTGAGGAAACATTAGCATGAACAGTAAAAGAAGGGGACAATACTTTCTATAGATACATTAGTGAAAGGAGTAAGTCCAAAGGGAGTATTGCTAAGATCAAAGGGGATATGGGGGAGTGTGTGGCGGAGGACCAAGGAAAAGCATCTATCCTAAATAGATACTTCTGCTCAGTATTTACCGAGGAGAAGGTAGGGCAGGGCCCATAGCTCAGCACCTTGGACACAGGGGGGAGGGAGGTGTGCACTAATCCATTCACAAAAGAAAGGGTCCTACAAGAGCTCGCTAAGCTCAAGGTGGACAAGGTAATGGGACCTGATGGCATACATCCCAGGGTACTAAAGGAGCTAAGGGTGGAACTAGCAGAGCCATTAGCAGAACTGTTTAGTGAGTCTCTGAGCACAGGAGAGGTCCCAGAAGACTGGAGAAGGGCTCATGTGATCCCGCTCCTCAAGAGGGGTAGCAGGGAGGAGGCAGGGAACTACAGACCAGTCAGTCTTACCTCAGTAGTGGGCAAGATTATGGAGACACTCCTTAAGGAAAGGACAGTGCAACAGCTGGAATCCATAGAAAAATAGAATTTGATGGCAGATAAGGACCGCTTGGCCCACCTAGTCTGCCCATTTCCCTACTTAATGGATAAGCTGCAGGTCCTAGTTAACCAACAGCCTACTTCTCCCTACTTCCCACTAGAATTGCTTTATGTCTGTCCCATGCATTCTTGAATTCCTCCACTGTTTTTGACTCCACAACCTCCTCAGAAAGGCTGTTCCATGCATCCACAACCCTCTCTGTGAAAAATACTTCTTCACATTACCTCTGAGTCATCCCCTTACCTTCAAATTGTACCCCATTGTTCTTGCATATCTCTTTTTTGAAAGAAGCTACCTCTTGGACTTTGTTAATTCCCTTGAGGTACGTGAAAGTTTCTATCATGTCCCCCTCCTCTCCTCCTTTCCTCAAGGGTATACATATTAAGCTCCTTTAGTCTCTCTTATTAATGTCTTCTCGTGCAGACCCTGCACCATTTTGGTTGCACTCCTGGACAGCCTCCACCCTGTCTATGTCTTTGCGGAGATGGAGTCTCCAGAACTGCACACAGTACTCCAGATGGGGTCTCACCAACTGTCTGTATAGAGGGATAACAACTTCCTGTTTTCTACTGGTGATGCCTCTCCCTATGCATCCCAGTATCCTCCCAGCCCTCCTTACTGCCTTCTCACATTGCTTGCCTACTTTTAGGTCATCTGATATAACTACCCCCAGGTCCCTTTCCATTTTTGTTTTTGTCAGTATCTCATCTCTCATTGTGTACTCTTCCCCTGGGATTTTGTTTCCCAGGTGCATTACTTTGCACTTCTTTGCATTGAATCTAAGCTGCCATACATTTGACTATTCCTCCAACCTTGCCAAGTCCCTTCTCATCCTTTCCACTCCACCTTGTGTATCAACCCTGTTGCAGATAGGAGCACAGGATCCAAGGCAGCATGGATTTACAACAGGAAGGTCCTGTCAAACTGATCTCATAGATTTCTTTGACTGGGTAACCAGAGTGGTGGACCAAGCGGGTGCAGTTGATGTCGCCTGTCTTGACCTCAGCAAAGCTTTTAATACTGTTCAACATAGAAGATTGATTAATAAGCTTGGTAGGCTTGGGGTGGATCAGAAGTCGGTCAACTGGGTGGCAAACTGGTTGGCGGGTAGAAAACAGAGAGTAGTGGTAAACGGTATACAGTCAGAAGATATGCAAGTCACAAGTGGGGTACCTCAGGGATCAGTCCTGGGGCCAGTCCTCTTCAATATCTTCATAAGTGACATTGCAGATGGACCGGAGGGTAAGGTTTGTCTATTTGCAGATGACACCAAGATCTGCAGCAGAGTAGATGATCCAGATGGGGTGGGCAGAATGAGAAGGGATCTGGATAAACTGGCAAAATGGTTGGAAGAGTGGCAACCGGGGTTTAATGTTAAGAAGTGCAAGATCATGCACATGGGGAAAAGAAACCCTGAAGCCACCTATAGGTTGAGAGGGGAGTTGCTGGCAATCACAAGGGAAGAAAGAGACTTGGGCATCATCATCACAGATGACCTGAAATTATCCAAGCAGACCACTAAACAGTAGGTAAGGCTAGAGGGATGTTGGGGTGTATTTGTATGGGTATCGCAAGTCGTAAGAGGGAGGTAATAATCCCTCTTTACAAGACACTGGTTAGGCCCCATCTGGAGTACTGTGTGCAGTACTGGAGGCCGTACCTGCACAAGGACATTAACAACATGGAGGCAGTCCAGAGAAGGGCAACCAAAATGGTGCAGTGACTGCATCAGAAAACATATGATGACAGATTAACAGAGCTTGATATGTATACCCTAGAGCAAAGGAGGGAGAGAGGTGATATGATTGAAACATTCAAACGTTTTAAGGGCATTAACAAGGTGAAAGAGTCTAACATGTTTCAATATAAGAAAAATAGCAGGACAAGAGGACACAGCATGTGATTAGAGGGAGGTTGATTAAGAAGTAATGTGTGGAAGTTCTTTTTCACAGAAAGGGTGGTGGATGCATTGAATGGCTTTCCTCAGGAAGTGGTGGATAGGAATACAGTGCAGGGCTTCAAACAGGCATGGGATAGGCATAAGGGAGCAATACAGATGAGTATGAATAGATATACTATTGACAGAGTAAAGGCCTGTGGCACATTCATAAGGTAGAAAAAATGAGCAGACTGGATGGATCTTGCGGTCCTTATCTGCCATCACCTTTTATGTTTCTATACCATTTAGCCAATAGGTTGTTCTAGGGTTCTTGTTACCCAGGTGCATCACCTCAAACGTCTTGGTGTTAAACTTTAGCTGCCAGATGCTTGCCCATTTTTCCAGCCTCTGAAGATCTTTTTGCAGGCTTCTAACTCATCCTCACTGTCCACCCTCCCTCCTAATTTTTTATCATCAGTAAATATGGCTGTCTTACCCTGGATACCAACCCCGATGTCGCTGATGAACATGCTGAGCAGTACTAGACCCAGGACAAAGCCCTGTGGTACACCACTTGTGACATCACCCTCCTCTGATTTCTCCCCATTGATGACTACTCTGCTTCCTGTCCTTCAGCCAGTTACCTACCCATCTAACAATGCGCCTTGTGGCACCCAGATCCTCTAGCTTCCTCAGCAAGCAGTTGTGTGGTAGTGAATCAAGGTCCTTGCTGAAGTCAAAGTAAAGGAGATCTACTGGATGTCCACTGTCGACTTCCCTAATTTCCCAGTCGAAAAATGAAATCAGATTCATCTGACACGATCTTCCTGCCACAAACCCATGCAGTCTGTCATCCTGAAGGACACTGTTTTCTAGGCAATCCACCAGATCCTGCTTAATCAAGGATTCCATTAATTTTCCTACCACAGATGTGAGATTGGCTGGTCTGTATTTAGCAGTCTCCTCCCTGCTACCACTCTTGTGAAGTGGTACCACATCTACTCGTCTCCAGTCTTCCGGCACAACTCCCGTCTGAAGCGATCTGTTGAATAAATGAGCCAATGGGTCTGCCAACTCCCCTGCTAGCTTCTTCAGTATCCTAGGATGGATCCCATCTGGTCCAGGTGATTTGTCCTGCTTTATGTATTCTAGTGCCTCCATTACCCTATTGGTGGAAATAGCTGCCATTTCCATCTGTGAGACCCTCTACCCCCTGTCTACAGCTCTAATACCGCTATCAGGCAATGATTCTAGGTGTTCCTTGGTGAACACTGAACAGAAGAAATTGTTCAAGACCATGGCCTTTTGCTTGTTGTCCTCCATGATCCTGTCCCCATCCTTTAACTTAACTACCTCTCCTCCTTTCTTTCTTTTTTCCTGAATATACCGAAAACTGTTTGTTGCCCATCTTGACCCTCTTCTGCTATTCACTGTTCTGTTGCCACTTTAGCTTGCTTCACAGCCTTTAGTCTCCCTATTCTTCTGTACATACTTCTCCCAGTTATTGTCCACTCGCCTTTTTAAAGTTGAGAAAAGCCTTTCTGTTGGCTTTTAAAGATGAGCTCACTTGGTCCGAAAACCATATTGGCCTTTTAGGCCTATTCTTCTTTGTTACTACCCTTATGCATGACCTTGTGGCCTCTAGGATGGCTTGTTTGTTCTGGCACCAAATAATTTCCACTTCTAGTCACTCGTGGATCCCCACTAGCCTTTCTCTGACTACCTCTCCCATTTTTCCAAAGTTCACCTTTCCAAAGTTCAGGATTTCTGTTCTGGATTGGGATTTTATAACCCCCAGTAGATAAGCTTAACCAGACTGAGTTATGGTCACTGTTAGCCAGAGGTTCACCCACTCTAACAGCACAGGTGGCTCAGTGGTTAGTGCAAAAATTGCTAGTTTGCATTTCCCCACTATCTAGATCAGTTTCAGCCTTATGCACGTCATTGCTGATTTACATGAGGTGTCAGTGGCAACCCCCACCATCTGATGTCTCGCAGAGCCAGAAAAGAAGAAAATGGTCACTCAGTGTCTTTTTCAAATCTGTAAAAATGTGTGTAGACAGTGCACTGCTATTTTATACTGGAATATATATGCATATACTGAGTGTGTATATGTATTAGTCAGTGAACGTGTGTATCACAACAATTAAAAAGTGCAGTTAGGTGGCTCAGTGGTTAGTGCAAAAATTGCTAGTCTACATTCCCCCATTATCTAGATCAGTTTCAGCCCTATGCATGTTATTGCTGATTTTAGTGAGGTGTCTAGTGGCAAATCCCCTACCCTCCAATGTCCCTCAGAGCCTGAAAAATAGAACATGGTCCCTCAATGTCTTTTTTTAATCTGTTAAAAAGGTCCATCGTTGATGCCTTCCCACACCCTCAACCCAACCTCCCACTGAGTACCTGCCACCCCACACCCACCAGATGCCCCCACACACTCTCACTTATGTGAACAGATCCCAGTGTGAAGATCCACTGTCCCACGGAAGACACGTCTTGCTGCTGGAACTGGCGACTGCTATATGAGAAATAAGGTAAGTGCATTTGAAAATCCATTGAAATACACTGAACCACACTTACCTTATTTCCTCATATAGCAGTCCCCAGTTGCAGCAGCAAGACGTGTCTTTGGTGGGAGAGTGGATCTTCACACTGGGATCAGGTGAGTGAGGGGTGGTGGGTGCTCAGTGGGATGTCAGGCTGGGGGGTGGGAGTCACATCACCACCCAGTCTGCCCTATTAAGCCCTATCTAGTGTGAGGCCCCATGCCCAAACTGAACTCTGGAGCCTTTCCCCTTACCTCCAGGATACTCCTGTGTCTATCCCACTTCTTCTTAAATTCTGTGACCATTTCCCCCCTCCTTCCTTTCCTCCAGAGAATATTTTGTTTAACTCCTTTAGTCTTTCCTCATAGGTCTCATCCCACAGGCCGTGTACCATTTTACTTGCCCTCCACTGCACTGCCTCCACCCTGTCTATGTTCCTTCTCAGATGGGGCCTCCAGAACTGGCCTTAGTATTCAAGGTGCAGTCTCTCGAGTGTCTTATACAGGGCAAAATGACCTCCCTCTTTCTACTTGTGATACCCCTTCCTATGCATGCAAGCATCTGGCTAGCCTTTCCAGCCATCTCATCGCACTGCCTACTTTCTCTTAGGTCCTCTGACATAAAAACTCCCAGGTCCCTTTACTGCTTTGTGACTGTCTGTACCTCACCTAGTTTGTATTTTGCCCCTGGGTTCTTGTGCCCTATGTGGATGATCCTGGAGTGTCTACCCTGTTGCATACCTTTGTATCATTTGCAAAGAGGCATACCTTCCCTCCAGCCCCTCTGCAATGTTCCCAATAAAGACATTGAAGAGGACCAGCCCCAACACTGACCCTGAGGCACCCTGCTCATCACCTCTCCACAACCCTCTGACTCCTGCCATTCAGTCAGTTCTCCACCCACAGAACTATTTTAGGATCCACCCCTTGCTGCACAGTTTGTTAATCAACCTTCTATGGGGGACAGTGTCGAAGGCCTTTCTGAAGTCCAGATAGGCCTCATCCACGACACCTCCCTGGTCCACTACCTCAGTTACCCAGTCATGCCATAGATTAGTACAATGAGTTAGTGCAAAACACAGTGCTTATCCTAAATACAGTAAAAGTTAGGGTTAGATGTGTAAGTAAATAAATGCCATATAAGGCAGTTTATGTGTGTTAGTGTGTCTGCGGCAATGTTCTGTGTGTAGACAGTGCACTGCTATGTTATACTGGAATATATATGCATATATGTGTATACAGTATGCATTAGTCAGTGTGTGTATCACAACAATTAGAAAGTGTAGTTAGGTGGCTCAGTGGTTAGTGCAAAAATTGCTAGTCTACATTCTCCCCCGCTATCTAGATCAGTTTCAGCCTTACGTATGTCATTGCTGATTTAAATGAGTTGTCTAGTGGCAACCTCCCCCCACAGTCTGAAGTCCCTTGGAGCCTGAAAAGAAGAAAATGGACCCTCTATGTCTTTTTTTAATCTGTAAAAATGTGTGTAGATTTGTATACTGCTATGTTACACTGGAATATATGATATATATATATATATATATATATATATATATATATATATATATTAGTCAGTGTGTCTGTATCACAGCAGTTAGAAAATGCAATTAGGTGGCTGGGTGGTTAGTGCAAAAATTACTAGTTTACACATTTCTCACTGCCCAAAATACCAAGATTTTGCAGCCGTATTGGCTCTTGCTAGAGTTTATTTATTTCACATTCACTAACAGCATTTTACCAGAATGGCAGACATTCAGTCCACACTAAAGTGCATCCCGTGGTTCACTTGTTATCGTACTCCACCCTTAATTAACTTGCTGTCCTAAATAAATATTCAAATTTATTACATTTAAAATCTTTGTCAGCGTATATTGTTTTAAATATAGTTGGTTTATGAAAAAATCTTGACAGCTGCCTGACATCCACATTGCTGGTACTGCAAATGACAGTGTAGGAGAATGAGCTGCTATTGATCTGTGAGATAAGAAATATTTCATAGGTTTCATAGGTTTGGTGTCAAGTCTATAGCTTTAGGCAAGTGGACTTGCCATTTTTCAATGGATAGGGTTTCTACCGATATGTAAATCTATGATATTTTAAAAGTCGTTATTGTGTCACTTTCCACTGTTTCTTTCTGGAGTCCATTCCAAGGGGTCACTACCCTTTGGTTGATCCAAGACCCTCTCTTGTTTTGTACTGTTCTCCCATGAGCTGATATCTATGTGCTCTTGTTGTTTTGTACTGTTCTCCCATGAGCTGATATCTATGTGCTGTTGTTGTTTTATACTGTTCTCCCATAAGCTGATATCTATGTGCTCTTGTTGTTTTGTACTGTTCTCCCATGAGCTGATATCTATGTGCTCTTGTTGTTTTATAATGTTCTCCCATGAGTTGATATCTATTTGCTCTTGTTGTTTTATACTGTTCTCCCATGAGCTGATATCTATGTGCTCTTGTTGTTTTGTACTGTTTCTCCCATGAGCTGATATCTATGTGCTCTTTGTGTTTTGTACTGTTCTCCCATGAGCTGATATCTATGTGCTCTTGTTGTTTTGGTTGATATCTTTTCTTCCAAACCCAGACATTCCCATAGATCTTTATTTCTATATGCTACAAAGACAAGGCAGAGATCACACCTTTTTCTGCAGTATGCCAGTGTATACAATCTGAGTTCCTGGAGTCTTTCCTCATATGTCAGGTGTTTTAGCCTGGCGATTCTTTTGGTAGCTCTTCTCTAAAACCTTTCCTTTCAAATACTTAATATGGGTTTATTACTGCTTTTTCTGTTTATTAATTGCATTAGTTCTGTATTGCTATCTGCCAACCTACCCAATATGCAGCAGACTGTGTCCCAGAAAAATCAAACATTGAAACTACTCTTGAAGCCCACCAGCAGCACACAGAGTAATGGGACTTTCATGACTTAACACACCGCATATGGATATATGCTGTTCACACTCCTTGCTATACCCTCTTTTACCAGAAGGCATTTCAACAGTTAATCAGGCTGCAGCAATCTCTCCACACTCACCTGCTACACCCACCATCACTGAGAAGGCACTTAGTTAAAAATTTTGTAACTCATGCCATGTCCCCAAAAATCAACTACTAAGCCTGCCAGTAGTATGCAGAGTAATGGGACTTTCATGATCTAAGACACCGCAGATGGCTGCGTGCTGCTGTAAACTGCCAACACCCCCGCTACACTCTCTGTCATGAGAATGCACTCCAACAGTTAATCAGGCTGTTGGCGATCTCTTCACACTCATCCACTACACCAGCCATCACCGAGAAGACACTTAGTTTGAGATTGAGCAGCACATGCCATGTCCCCGAAAACTGTCTACTAAAACGTCTCTTGAAGCCCACTGGCAGCAGGCAGAGCAGTGGAACTTTTGTGACTTTGAACACCGCAGAAGGATATGTGCTGCTGGGGGCTCTCCACACTCTCTCACTATTTCCACTGTCATCGATGAGGCACTACAATAGTGATAAAGTATGAGAACCTAGTGATTTAAAACCATAAAAATTAACCAAAAAATTATTCTGTGACAGAAGAGGATGCTGGCCTAAGACTAAAGAGGGATTATTGAGAGAGGACTATTTTATTCCAAATGTCCATACATTGTCTCAGTTGAAATGCATTTTTCTTTTTTTGTCAAATACAGAATCTGTTTTGAGTAATACAGTTTTTTATTTTATTTATTTTTTGCTATTTCATAAGCACAAAAAGACACACCGGGGTTTGTTCATTGTGCTGTCACAATGCACACCCGTGGGCGTAAAGCACTCTGCCTGCAGCATTGTGCCTCACAACACCCCAGGTTGTGTGTTATGACAGCACAGCCCCCCCCCCCGTTATGTCTTATTGCTTATGTATCATGTACTTGAACTGTGCAACAAGTATACTGCACCTTGATATTTTATCTGGGGTCGGTCTCCACCTGTCTTTGCATAATTCAGTCGCTGTTGCTAAAGCAGAGATTTTTACTGGTCTCAGGTTATTATAGTACTGTATTTCAGAGTGATTGAAGAATTGGGTAGGGGGCCTTTGCCTGTATGTCTCTAATTCATATTGCTACCCAATCTTCTCCTTATTGTTTCTTTTGTTTTATTAAAGAGAGCTAATACAGTAAGACACAGAAGTTCATATAATTTACGTCCTGGGGACAAACGGTTGAATGGAACCCTTTTATATATGTGGGCTAATGGCCATCCATGATCCTCCCCACTGAGGACATAGAGTGATGGGGTTGGCCTTATGTTTTTAATTAGTGCCCTGCCTGAATGTGGAACCTTATCATAAACTGCAGAGAGGCAACTCTCCAACTGTGTCTAATTTGATTCTGATGGGCACAAGGGGAGAACACAATCTTCTCAAATTACACAAGTTTTACATCTCTGGGATCGGGCTCTTTTAACATTTTAAATCAATATTGGGGGCATCAACAGCAAGCAGGGAAAGGCAGATGTAACAGGTAATGTTAGGTGCGATATGAATTACCTTGTGCAGGCATTGCTAATCCAGGTGCATTAAAGATCCAAGAGGCGCCACCTGAAGTGAGAGGGCCCTGGTGATGCCCTGTTCCTTGAAATGCTGATTCTTTATTTTAGGAATGTATGGCCTTGAAGCATGGGACTCACTGGCTCCTCCCACATGAAAGAGGCCCCACATATAATATTTGCTGCACACCTATGAATATTATAATGCTTTTCTTTACTTACCAGGCTGAGTGCCTCATCTGAGACGCTAAGACCATAACGTATTGCAGTATGGGGAGACTTTTGTATGTGACAGGGGTTGATCCATTACTCAACAGATACTTTACCAGACCAAGACTATTTCCTTTTCCAGTCCACATATAATGGGCTTGGGATTTTAGCAGGCGAGGGCTATCGTAGTTAGTTTTTTACACCCACAATGGTCAGAGTGTTTGATGCTCACTGCCATTGTCAACTGATAGGTATCATAATTACCCTCTCTCTGACCATTCCCATTCTCTACTGCATTTTAAAGCACTGGAGGCATGTTGCTACTCCAAGAGACAGATTTCCAGTCTGGACAAGGACGACAGAAATCCAACCTGCTTTTACCCTTGACCATACAGGGCTATCTGGTTCATTATCCTCTACTTAGGAAGACCCCCTACTAAAATGTATATCGTTCACAGCAGTTATGTTTTTTTTCCATCAATACTTTCTGCACCTCATCCACTCAGTCAGTGACTCCCCCACAGCCTCGACACCAACCCATCTGGTGGTCTTACTGGTTGTCTATCACAAGGGTGATCTGCCACATGGGGATGTGCAGGGCCATAGGAAAGTTGAGTGACTGGAGGCTTTGCCCTCCAGATTCATCTTCCCGTGATGTCGGTGTGCAATGAGTCTGCGAGTCTGCTGATGTTATCCATGTCAGTCTACTCACGCTGTCAGGTGGCAGTCATGTAGTAGGACACAAACAGTCCTTAGGATGCTTAGTACTCCCTCACCAGGCCAACCCCCAGTGACCCAAGTCTATTCACAAACCCAGGTTGCCAGCATGGTGGCAGATAAGGCGTCCAATGCCGCAACCCTCCATGCCACCGGACTGGCAGTGGACACAACCCTCCATGCCACCAGACTGACAGTGCACATGTAACCCCCCTACAAACGGGAGTTCCTAAAAGCCTTCCCAGAGCTTGCTTAAATGCTCCATGCCTGGCTGGTGTTCGGCATAAGGCTGTTAAATGTGGGGGTTGTGAGTGCTTTTAAAGCCTCCACGTACTGTCTCTTTAAGAGCCATCTGCTTGCAGGCAAAATCCTTGTTTATGAGGGGGACTGCGTGTTTCCCTGCTCGAGTCCCGCTTGAGCTATACTACAATTGCCCCTTTTTGTGGTTGCTGAAAGCGCCATGGGAGCCCCCTCGACAGGAGTAACTATTTGCCTGAAATCATTTAGAGTGATAGTAAGAATGCAGTTTGTTTAACCTGCTTTTGTTGCAGATGGGACTCTGTGTGCTGTTCCCCTCCATCTTGGACCCAGACAGTTCAAGGTGTCCAATAGGAGTGAGGGGGTATCTAATCTGGAGTAAAAAAGCAGCCAACCAGAAACCAGGACTCTAGATGGAGCCAGCTGACAAATGGGGACACAGCTTGTAATTCTGTCAAATGGCATTCTGGGCCATGGCGCCGTTTTGCACCAATGAGGGCAGTAACAAGTGACTGGCATCTGTAGCTCTCCAATGGGATCGGGTTGCGCCCGAATAGAGAGACTTGCCCCAACTGCCAAGGGGCAGATGCGTTGAGACTGTGAGTGAGGAAGGAGCTCTGAGCTCCTGCACTGTTGACTGTTCGCGCAGGAAGCGCGTGAAGGGCCTGAGGCAGCCGTTTGCATCGCCAGCCTTCCATGGACTAAATACGCGAGGGCAGCGGTCAGAGGAGGCTGTGTACAAGCACAGCTACCTACCAGGCTCAACCTGAAGAGGACTGGAGAATCTGCTAAATCGCACTCGGTCTGTCAGGAAAGTTGAAGCTGCAGTGAGACTCCCGATAGCTGTGAGTTCATTTGGGTCCAAGGAGCAGCTGCCTGGTATGGCACCCCTGTGTGGTTTTCCATATAAATGTGTGAGGAGGCCTTTGAAGCTCAGGCTCAGCCCTGAAAGTGGTGAAGGAGTGCTTATCTGCTGGAGTGTGAGTAATGGATCAGGGTAGCTCCCTGTTAGAGCTTACAAACCAAGGCAAAATCATTTTGTTATATTGTTGACTGCACTAATTGAACTTTCTGGCTCCATCTGATCTTCTAAGGAATCAAATCTCGCTTGTGTCAGGGCCCCAACCAGTGCATCGAGGAACTAGCCATTAGGGCTTGGGTACCCAAAGGCAGTAATTAATAGATTAGGCCTGTGCACAGAGCCATAGGCAGATTTTCATATATGGTAGTGGTAAACTAATCAACCTGATTTCCCCCGGTCCTTGTTATCTTCCCTCAGATAAATCAGATTGTTTGTTTTGCAAAAGTACACTGGCTAGTCTGTGTATTAATGGTGAAATACTGCCTAGTGAATGTGGTGTAACTGTACCTTACTTTCCAGGGGGTCCCCATTGTGAGCTGACTGGTTCGAGCCGTGGGGTAAGTGTATATGGTAAGGACTCTGAAATTGAACTGTGTGGGCCACTAGTGGGAAGAAAGGGGGGTTACAGCAACCCAGAGGGCTGTGACTGAGTCAACCTCGACTGTTCTAACCCCGACCTCTGGGTGGAGGCACCCGCCAACGGATCTGGACCCCTCACCCTGCTACAGTTAGGGCAGGCAGGGGTAGTAGCCCTTAGGATAGTGCCCCCTGGGGGTTACAAATTGGAGGCACCACTGGGATTAGTGTCTCCTAGTGGCTGAGTGGGTGAAGTGCACAAATATGGATAAGTTAAAGGAAAAACTGGAAGGGGGTATCATGGCTAAGATTAAGCTGGGCCCTATTAAGACAATGGTACACAAACTGATGGGATGGGGTGAAGCTGAAGAGCTGGACTCCCAGAGAATTGTGTTACTACTAGATGTAGCTCTGGGGACAACGACTGCTGATATTATTTCTACCGCAGAGCGTGTTAAATGTTTGGGCAAGGTAGAGGTGAAGGGGCGTATGGTTGACCTGCTCGATCAGACCTTGCAGGTGTTACTTTTGTGTAGTCTAGCCATCGACCCCGAGAGTGTACCCCCAGTGATTTACCTGGAAGGTGCCCAACAGGGGTGGAGGCTTGTTCACATCCGGAGTGGGTCAGTCACTCCTGGGGTGGTCTCCCCAGACTAATAGTTTCAAAGATAAACTGCTTAAATTACTGGCTGTGGAGGGGAGGGCTACCCAATAATTACTGCAGGCGTTGGACCTTTCTAGTGAACTCACCCCCCAGGTTTCCCCCGGTACCTCTCCCTGTCCCCCCAAGAGTTCTATTTTGGTTCCACCGCCCCAGTGGTTCCCCCCTATACAGCTAGATTCTTACCGTAGGCTAAAACTTTTTTCTGGCACAGTGCCAGTGCCTTCAGGGGAGGATGATTTGGAGGCATGGATGAACTACGCCAATCCCCCTAGTCCAGGAGTGGCAATGCTCTGAGGGAGAGAAACAAAAGAGACTGATGGAGAGTCTGCAGGGCCCAGCTTTGGAAGCCATTAGGTTCTTGTGGGCCACTAGCCCGGAGGCTACCACAGCAGAGTACCTTTCTGCTTTAGAGGGAGTGTTTGGGAGTACAGAAACTGGGGAAGACTTATGGAAATTCAAGTCTGCCAAGCAATGGAGGAATGAGAAGTTGTCCGCCTTTTTTACTAGGGTGGAACGGGCCTTGCAGAAGGCCTATCAAAAAGTGGGGATCACAGCCTCAGCCTTGAACCAGGTCAGGTTGGAACATGTTTTGAAATCTGCTAGATTTTCCAGTGTGATATTGTTAAAACTTAAGTTACATGATAGACGGGCCACCCCGCCTGAATACTGTCAATTGATGAGGGAGATTAGAGAAGTGGAGACTGATGAGGAGGGGTGGGAACCCTATGTGGGGGCTGTGAATCTGAGCCAAACCCCTGAGTCTAGTACACCCGATAAGACCCACCCTTCGGGGGGGCCTGATGTGTCCCCCGAATTACAGGGAGGGGTGGGGGTGCGTCCTATTTCCTCTAATCCCCAAGTAGAAAGTGAGTTGAGGGCCGAGGTCAGAAATTTACGAGAACTGGTGAGGGACTTGAAGTGATCCACTACCCACCCTGTTAGGTCTGGGGAACCCGAGTTATTTAGAGACCAATGCCCTGGCCCAGGGGAACCCCCTTGCCCCCAGAGGGCCCCAGCAGATAAAGTATTCCCGTCTCCATAGAGACCCTCGGGATCCCAAGTTCTGTTACCATTGTGGGGAGGATGGACACTTTCAGCCTGAGTGCCAGTTGCCAGAGAATTTAAGGAAGGTCAACAGCAGACTGATCACTTGGCATCGCAGGGCCTACGTCCGAACCCCCAGGAAGGGCTTTGTGACCCGGGCCAATGCCCAAACAACTGTCAATGCTGTGCCTCCTGAATGGTCTGATGTGGTCGGGCCCTCGATGGAGGCCCCGGTGCGAGTAAATGGGATTCCCACCCGAGCTGTATTAGATAGTGGCTCTCAGGTAACCATCATGTTTCGGGACTGGTATCAGACACACCTACCTGAGGTGCCACTACAACCCTTGGATGGTCTACATGTATGGGGGCTAAGTGACAAGGCGTATCCGTATTTGGGGTATATCTGGATCTGGTTGTCATTTCCTACTTCTGTGGCTGGAGTGGATGAACAGGTGGAAACCTTGGCTTTAGTCTGCCCCCCCACTGGACTGTATGATGGGGTACCCCATTGATTGGGACAAATGCTCATATGTTTGGTCGATTAACCCAATTGCGTTCAGAAAAGCAAGTGTTTAGGACTAGGCGAGCCCTAAGAATACCAGCTGTGATCCAAAAGGCCTATGAAACTCGGAGGAAGGTTAGCCAGGAGGAACCTGAAGGCCCCGTGGGTGTAGTATGGAAGAAGGATCCGGCACCGCTGATACTTGCCCCAAATGCCCAGTGTGTTTTGCAAGGGGAAATCTGAATGAGAACAGATGTTAAGAATAAGTTATTGATGTTGGATGCACCCGGGAAGGGAAGATTGCCTGAGGGACTGCTGGTTAAACCCAGTATCTTGCCTGCTAGAGCCCATGCTTATGCCAGGAGGGTGATGGTTCAAGTTCATAATGTGTCTGACAAGGAGACTCGAATAAAAAGAGGTTGCATCCTGGCAAGTGTACATTGTGCAGATACTGCAGTGCTGCCCAATAGCAAGGGTTCAAGGAAGGATGATGGAGTAACTGCCAACTTGTTTGATTTCGGTGACTCCCCGTTGCCTGCTGAATGGAAAGTGAGGATCAGTGAGAAGCTTGCCAAAAGAGACCAGGTATTTTCCCTAAAATAATGGGACATGAGATGTGTACAAGGGGCTGAGCTCCACATCCAGCTACATGATGAAAGGCCTTTTCGTGAGAGATCTCGGCGCCTGGCCCTGGCTGACATAGACGATGTGAGGCGGCATTTGCAAGAGATGCTTGCTGCTGGTGTGATACAAGAGTCCAGGAGTCCCTATCCTTCCCCCATTGTAGTAGTGAGAAAAAAGAATGGGGCGATTCGGATGTGTGTAGATTACTGTACCTTGAATCGGAGGACCATCCCAGACCAGTATACCATGCCATGCATACAGGACGCCTTGGATTGTCTAAATGGCAGTAAGTGGTTCTCTGTGTTAGACCTCCACAGTGGGTACTATCAGATCCCGATGGCCCCAGAGGACCGAGAGAAGACTGCATTCATTTGCCTCCTAGGTTTCTATGAGTTTATCTGGATGTCTCAGGGGATTTCAGGTGCCCCAGCTACCTTTCAGCACCTGATGGAACGTGCTATGGGGGACATGAATTTGCTCGAGTATTTGGTTTACTTAGATGATGCCATAGTGTTTGCCAGCTCGTTGGAAGAACATGAACATTGATTGTTCACAGTCCTGGATCAGCTGGAGGATTTCAGTCTCAAGCTATCCATAGACAAGTGCCAATTCTTCCAAACTTCTGTGAAGTATGTGGGCCACATAGTATCCACTAAAGGCATAGAGACTGACCCCAGAAAAGTGGAGGCTTTGACTACTTGGCCTCAGCTGAAGAATTTGAAAGAGCTGCAACGGTTCCTGGGGTTTTGTGGATATTATAGGCGGTTTGTCAAAGATTATTCTCGAGTGATCCGCCCCCTCCTCAACCTTACTCAGGAGTACCCTCCCATGCACAAAAAGTATAAGAAAGTTGTGCACTCAGAGACAGAGAAGAAGTATTTTCAACCGAATGATGTGTTTGGAAACCGCTGGACTACTGAGTGTGAGGATGCTTTCTATGACATCATATATCAACTTACCCATGCCCCAGTGCTGGCCTATGCTGACCCGGCCAAGCCGTACATTCTCCATACTGATGCCAGTCTACAAGGATTGGGGGTTGTGTTATTTCAGGAGCACTCGAACGGTCTGAGACCTGTAGCTTTTGCCAGCAGAAGTCTGACTCCTTCAGAAAAAAATTATCCAGTACACAAACTAGAGTTCCTGGCTCTGAAGTGGGCCATTGTTGATCAATTTCATGACTATTTGTACGGTGCCAAGATATTGGTAAAGACTGATAACAATCCGCTAACCTATGTGCAGACCTCAGCCAAGTTGGATGCCACTGGCCATAGGTTGGTCTCTGCATTGGCTACCTACGACTATGCTGTTGAGTACAGAGCAGGTCTAAACCATATAGATGCGGATGCTCTCTCTCCGAGGCCTATGCCACTAACTGACTGGGTCAGGTTGTCAGAACCTGACATAAGAGCCCTTTGCCAAAAAATTTGACAAGAAGGAACAGGGGTCTCCTGATGCTGTGGACTGCATGGTGGATTGCTTGGGGCCATCTGAGAACTGCATACCTGCTGCTTACTGTCATTTTTCTGCATTAGACACTAGTTTGCTGCCCCAATTCAACAATGATAGTCTCCAACGGGCTCAATCCTGAGACCCCATGATAAAAGCTACCATGGAGGCTTTGCAGGCCGGGAGGAACGTGTCCAAGTTGCGTTCCACTGACCTGAGAACTGCCTTGTTATACAAAGAAGGGTCAAAGTTAAAACTGATTAACCAACTACTATACAGAGAGACTGTGGATAAGGAAGGCCGGGTAGACAAACAACAACTGGTGCTGCCCACTGCTTTTAGAGAACTGGTCTTGAGGTCCCTGCATAATCACATGGGGCATCTTGGCATAGACAGAACTCTTGACCTGGTACGGACCCGATTCTACTGGCCAAAAATGAGTGCAGATGTAGAGCAGTATGTCAAGACCTGTGGCCGCTGTTTGCAAAGAAAAAGCTCTACCTCAGAGAGCTGCCCCCCTGGTCAATATCACTGCCAGTGCCCCTATGGAACTGGTCTGCATTGATTTCCTGAGTTTAGAACCGGATCTAAAAAACATCAGTAACATATTGGTAGTCATTGATAATTTTATCCGGTATGCACAGGCTTTTTCTACTAAAGATCAGAAAGCAACCACAGTGGCTAAAGTACTTGTTGAGAACTTCTTTGTCCACTATGGGACCCCCCAGAGGATCCATTCTGACCAGGGCAGGGACTTTGAGAGCCGCCTGATTAAAGAAATGCTATCTTTGTGGGGAGTACGAAAAATCAAGAACCACCCCATACCATCCTCAGGGAGATCTCCAACCTGAAAGGTTTAACCGCACATTGCTTGATATGTTGGGCACACTGCAACCCAAAGACAAGCCTAGATGGAGCCAGCAGATTAGCACCCTGGTTCATGCTTATAACTGCACCAAAAGTGATGCCACTGGATGTTCCCCGTACAGGCTGATGTTTGGGAGGGAGGCTAGACTGCCAGTGGATGTGTGTTTAGGGGTTTCCCCTAATGGGGTGCAAGCATAAAATCATCTACAGTATGTACAGAAGTTGAAGGCCCGATTGAACCATGCCTACCAACTGGCCCAGACCATGGCTGCTAAACGAAACCTGGCCATAAAAGGAGAGGTATGATAAGAAAGTGAAAACAATGGAACTGAGAGAAGGGGATAGAGTGCTATTGAGGAATTTGGGACTGCATGACAAACATAAGATTGCTGACAGATGGCATCACCTCCCTCATATTGTTGTGGGGAAATTGGCAGATTTACCTGTATATAAAGTGCAGCCTGAAAACAATTCAAAAGATGTGAAAACTATACACAGAAATCATCTGCTGCCAGTCGGGCAAATCTTGATTGAAGCTGAACCTCCCAATGCCCCCCCCCAGGCCTATGACTAGATCTGCTGCCAAGAAAAAACCCAGACCACTTGATTCTTCAGAAAGCCAAACAAGAGGGCCTTGTCCAAACCCCTCTAATGAAGATGATCGCCACTCTGTGTCTGAAGACAATGAAAATAATATTGAATACTATCCCTCTTATGAACTGAGCCAGCTGTTTCGGGGCAATCCTCTCGTTAACTCTGGAGATGAGGTTGGGTTTTCTGGACTGTCTGAGCCCCTGCTTTGTCTCCGGAACCAATGCTTCCAGAGGATGAATTGGGTAGCAGCAAAGCCCAAGGGGTGGGGTCCTTGAGCATGGCTGAACTGTCTGGTCTGGCTGAACTATCTGACTTTTCAGAAGAAGAGAGTGATGTGGGGGAACAAGCCAGTGATATGCCGGAACCGGAAGAATATTTTGAATGCTCTGATGGTTCCTTACTAGTGCCTGAACAGTCTTCAGCTGTGCCAAGTAGTGTGGGTCCTGATATAGAGGGTCATGCCCCTGAAAGCACTATGAGCACTGGGTCCCCTTCCCCTGTGGAGGTTCCCTCTACTAATCTCAATGAGGCTGAAATGGAATCGGGGCCTGTGGCAGGGTTTTCAGAGACCCCTAGATGCTCCAGCCGAGAAGTATGGCCTGTAGTAAAGTTGAGTTAGGAGTCTCTGGGCCAGCCTGTGGACCTGCCCTTAAATGTAGTCCATAAAGGGGTATATGTGTCCCTGAGCTCCTTGTCTAAGTTAGCCTTGGGGGATAACTCCAGCCTTTTAGTATTGCCCTTCGAGTGTGGTGCCCCTACCCCAGTTAGCCTGCCAGTAGCTGATAGGGAAGGGCCCCCTCTTTTCAGGTGTCATGGGCAGAGAGTAATGACCTGATTCAAAAATAAAAGGTCATGTGTGTGTGTGTATAATGTTGCATAGACCGTAGTAAACTGTGAATACAGTATCCATGCATGTAATCTAAAGTGTGATATAATGTTAATTAAACTGTTTGCCTTAAAGTGATTTAAGGGTAACTACTTGACGCGGATGCCAAGTTCTTTCCAGGCCAGGAAGGGTGTAACCCCCCTACAAATGGGGGTTCCTAAAAGCCTTCCCGGAGCTTGCTTAAATGCTCCATGCCTGGCTGGTGTTCGGCGTAAGGTCGTTAAATGTGGGGGTTGTGAGTGCTTTTAAAGCCTCCACGTACTGTCTCTTTAAGAGCTGTCTGCTTGCAGGCAAAATCCTTGTTTATAGGGGGGACTGTGTGTTTCCCTGCTCGAGTCCTGCTCGAGCTGTACTACAATTGCTCCTTTTTGTGGTCACTGAAAGCGCCAGGGGAGCCTCCTTGACAGGTGTAACTATTTGCCTGAAATCATTTAGAGTGATAGTAAGAATGCAGTTTGTTTAACCTGCTTTTGTTGCAGATGGGACTCTGTGTGCTGTTCCCCTACATCTTGGACCAGGACAGTTCAAGGGGTCCAATAGAGTGAGGGGGTATCTAATCTGAAGTAAAAAAGCAGCCAACCAGAAACCAGGACTCTAGATGGAGCCGTCCGACAAATGGGGACACAGCTTGCAATTCTGTGAAATAGCATTCTGGGCCATGGCGCTGTTTTACACCAATGAGGGCAGTAACAAGTGACTGGCATCTGTAGCCCTCCAATGGGATCGGGTGGTGCCCGAATAGAGAGACTTGCCCCAACTGCCAAGGGGCAGATGCGTTGTGACTGTGAGTGAGGAAGGAGCTCTGAGCTCCTACACCGTTGAGTGTTCACGCGGGAAGCGCGTGAAGGGCCTGAGGCGGCCGTTTGCATTGACAGCATTCCATGGACTAAATCCACGAGGGCAATGGTCAGAGGAGGCTGTGTACAAGCACAGCTACTAGGCTCACCCTGAAGAGGACTGGAGAATCTGCTAAATCGCGCTCGGTCTGTCAGGAAAGTTGAAGCTGCAGTGAGACTCCCGATAGCTGTGAGTTCATTTGGGTCCAAGGAGCAGCTGCCTGGTATAGTACCCCTCTGTTGTTTTCCATATAAATATGTGAGGAGGCCTTTGAAACTCAGGCTTAGCCCTGCAAGTGGTGAAGGAGTGGTTATCTGCTGGAGTGTGAGTAATGGATCAGGGTAGCTCCCTGTTAAAGCTTACAAACCAAGGCAAAATCATTTTGTTATATTGCTGACTGCACTAATTGAGCTTTCTGGCTCCATCTGATCTTCTAAGGAATCAAATCTCACTTGTGTCAGGGCCCCAACCAGCTGCATCGAGGAACTAGCCATTAGGGCTTGGGTACCCATAGACAGTAATTAATAGGTTAGGCCTGTGCACAGAGCCGTCTCTTGATACCACAAACCCCATCCCTCTGAGACAGAGTTCTGCTTTCAAACTGTGCAGGAAGTGCTTGAAGCAGTGGGAGTGGGGTGATATGTGTGGAGGGTTTTGCATACATGACATCAGGATTATTTGCCTCCCCATGGCTCCTATTCACAGAAAGATTACTTTTTTTTTGTTTGTTTAATTTGTTTTTATGCTCCCTATGCCTCTGCTAGCCCCTTTCCCCCATGACCCCCAACTCTGTCACCCACCATACTTGGGGCACCCCGCTGCTTATTACATTATTGGGTCAGTGGGTCCTAGTAGGTGATGCAGAGCTGTAGTGGTAATAGTAAATTTTATTTCTTTATGGCACCCTTCCCTTGAGGCCCAGCGTGCCATTGCAGTAAAATACAGATTTAAAATAATACACTTATAATGTATGGTAGAACGTTGTTATGCATAAAAATTCATACCAGCTAAAAAGTTGTTATGCTGCAGTAGCTTGTTGTTATGCTGCACCAGGTACGTAGCTACTGCAGCATAACAACTTGGAACCTTTCACATAATGATGTAGGTGCTGCGCGAGCCACATTCTCTTTAAACAGCTGTCATAACTGTACACAGTTGCGAGTGGTGATTTTAAAAATGCAGGCACCAGATTAAAGCATGTCCACCGCTGTTTTCTCCCGGGAGCTACCTGATCGTTTTTTGTTTTTTTTTCCAGTCTACCACAATCGCTCTTGGCATCCAATGTAAGCTTATGAAATGTAAGTACTGTAAAATTCAAGAGAAACTGTTGCCGTCTTCGCATTTCTGTCTCATTATGTGGGGTACAGTAACAATTTTCTAATTTGTCATCACAGATAGGTGACCATACACTATAAAAGATAATGTATAGTCCTTTATCTGTGACAAATAGAACAATACACAACCGATAACATATAATAAATCCCAATTAAAACAGTCCAAATAACAAATAAATATTAAAAAGCTCAATTAAAACTAAACAGATGTGCTGCAGAGTTTTACATGGAATCCCCAAAAGTCTGCCATAACAGGTTTTAATATTTAAAACAAACAAACAAACAAAAAAACAGCCACTGAGGGGGGCCTTCCTCAGGGTCCTAAGCAAGGAATTCCATAATAGCGGGCCTGCAGTTTCAAAGGTGTAGTCACCAGATGATTTTAGTCTTGCCCTAGGACCCATCAGAAGGCCCTACTTGGAGGAGTGGAGTGGGTAAACTGGGGTGTACAGATGCAGGAGCTCATTCAGGTAGGCTGGGCCCAGTCTGTGCAAGGCTTTTTAGGTTAATAAACCTATTTTAAATGAGATACAACATTTCACTGGCAGCCTGTGCAAATCATGCAGTGCTGAGAAATATGGCAAGTTCTAGGTAAGCCCATGAGTAGTCGGGCAGCTGCATTCTGCAGTTACTGCAGGTACTTAGCGCACTGGGTAACCCGAGGCAGAGCATTGCAATAGTCCAGCCTTGAGGTCACAAATGCATGGATTAGTGTGGCAAGATCTTTTTTTTTTTCTGAATCAGAGCATGGCATGTCATCCTGTTGATATGAAATTAGGGAATCAGTTGCCAGTCATCATTTTTCAGAAGGTGCCAGGAGGTCTGGGTCACAGCACCTATCCATTATTCCATTATTAGATTTTTCTATAGTGTACGAAAAGGTTGCGCAAGGCCTTTTCAGGGTTTTTTTCAGATATTCTAGAAGGGGATCCCATATGCCTTTGAATATGGGAAAGTTAGCTTCTTGAATATAAAAGATCCTTTCTAGATTGCTACAGTCCATCAATAGATCAAACCACTTATTCTTTTGTGGAAATGTTTCTGTCTTTCCAGCTCTGCACGATCAATTTTTGCATTATATCTAATGGCTTTTCCTTTTTCCCTTCACTCTGTTCTAGGAGTTGCAAGAAGCTACTTCTGAAAATCATTGTTCCTGGGTCATATGGGAAGTCAATTTCCAGTATTTTCATTACTACTGTTAAGTCTTTCTTCCAATATTTTGATAATTTTGGACAATTTACTAACGAGGATAAGCAATCCTGATTTTGACATCTGGGGCATTTATCAGTTATTTTTATATTTAAATTATGAATTTTCTTTGGGGTATAGTATACCTGATGTAAAATTGTATATTGAATTTGCTGAAGTTTACTGTTCTTGGACACCTCCAAGTTTTAGGGATAATTTGTTGCCATTCTACTAGCGACAGCTCTGGTCCTAAATCCTCCCTCCATTTCTTACATAATTTATCTAACTCAGGTAATTGTGCTTCTTGGCACTTACTACAGATTTGCCTGATCAACTCTTGATTCATTTCTGAACTTAGTATTTCTTCAAATGAAGAACTTGGTATTTCGTATGGATTACCTCTTTTGGCCCTTATAAAATGCTTTATTTGAAGGTAAGGGAGAAGATAACCCTCTTCTAGATTGAAATGATGTTTAAAAGCATCAGACTCCAAAAATTCTCCCCGATTATACAACAGCACACATTTGGTAGTTACCTTTATCCTCTAGTTTTTAGAAGCAAAGATTCTTTTTAAAGTTAGGAATAAGTTTTAGATATGTAAATGGCTTTAACATTTCTTTCCAACCAATTATCTTGTGTATTTCCGCCCATATTTTAATTGATAATTTAACTGATTCCAAACATATTGTTTCATTATGGGAGTTTTGTCCCCAGTGGAGGATTCCTGTCACAATTTTTAGACTTGATTTAGCCTCCTCGATTTCTACCCAATCTGATTTTTCTTGTAATTGAAAGTATGGTTTAATCTGTGCTATTTGGACTTCGTTATATCAGTAGAAATTTGGCAAACCAAGCCCACCCATATCAGTGGGCACATATAGTTTAGAAAGACTTATCCTAGGTTGTCTATTTTGCCAAATGAATTTTCTGACCTCCATCTCAATATTTTTGAATTTTTTTTTTTGAATCCAAACAGGAAGTGCTTGAAAGAGAAACAGCATTCTAGGCAATAGGTTAATCCTGACCGCATTTGTTCTCCTGATTAAAGTCAAGAGGAGTAGTTGCCATCTCTGTAGATCATTGTGAATTTTCTGAATTATAGTGTCATACTTATTATTATATATATCTTTTTTTGTGTGATCCAAACCCCCAGGTACTTAATTTTGTTTGTAGTTTCCATATTATTGTCTGTTTTGAATCGGGTTACTGGGAATTCTACACTTATCAGGAGAACTTCAGGTTTATTTGTGTTTATATCCTGAGATGTCTGCAAATGTCTTAATGAGATTCATCAGTGGAGGTGTGGACCGAACAGCATCTTCCAAATATAATAAAATACCATCTGCATACAGAGATATCACATGATTTTTACCCTTTATTTCTATGCCTTTAATTCCCTTAGCTTGTCTTATTGCCTGGGCTAATGGTTCAATATAAATAACAAACAGCAACATAGATGGGGCAACCTTGTCTCATACCTCTTTTTAAATGTAGATCAGATGATATCTGGTTATTTGTTTTTATATGGGCAGTGAGGGATCTATAAATTAACCTAATCAAGTTTATAAATCTTTGTCCACACCCGTTTTTGTAATGTTGTAAATAAGTACTCCCAACCAACCCTGTCGAAAGTTTTTCTGAGTCGAGTGGTATTAACGCTGCGTGTTTGTGTGTTGAACTTTCCAAAATGTTAAATGTATGGCGTATATTATCCAGCAGTTTTTTACCCGGGATAAACCACTTCTGGTCCGGGTGGATAATTTTGGGTATGACCCGTGACAACCTCTTTGCTAGTATTCTTTGTAAATAATTTATAGTCAGTATTTAATAATGATATGGGTGTGTAGGATCCACATTCATGAAGTGGTTTACCTTGTTTTGGAATTAATGTAAGGATGGCTTGGTAAAAAAGAAGGTGGAGGGTCATTCCCATCTAAAATACTGTTAAATACCTGATGGAGTAGATGGATTATATTGTCTTTGAAATGTTTATAGAACTCATTTATATAATCATCTGGACCGGGAGATTTATTATTTGGCAGTTCTGCAATAGCTTCTGATACTTCTTGTATAGTAATATAATATTGTAGTATTTGTTGGTCTTGTACATCTAATTTGTTTAGTGCTATTGTTGAAAATAATTCTTCAGTTTTTTATCTATTGTATTTTTGTGTGTGTATAATTTTGAATAAAATAATGAAAAGTATTTGTTTATCATTTTTGGGGTTGTTACCAATTGTTCTCTTTCATTTTCTATTGAGTCTATTATATTTTGTGCCTTTTCTGCTTGTGATTGAAAAGCTAACAGTCTATCCATTTTTTCGCCCAGGAGGTAGTATTTCGCCCTTGCCCTTGCTAATGCTCCTTTTGCCCTAGTTTCCAAAATCTGTTTTATTTTATTTCTCAAAAGCAGAATCCTGTGGAGGCCTCTATCTGATGTTATTAGTTCTGCTTCCGCATTAGCCAGATCCTGTTCTAAAGAATTGATAAGGTTTTGGTCTGTTTTGTTTTCAAAGGAATTATATGAAATATATACACCTCTTAAGCATGCCTTCAGTGCATCCCATTTCATTTGTAAGTCCATTTCTTGTGAATTGCCATTTAAGAAGTTATCTAGTTCCTCAATCAATATTTTGTGAAATATTTCATAATTGAGGAATTTAACATCGAATTTCCATTGAAACTGGGGTGATTTGTAGCTGGCCCAGTGGCATGGAGGGCTGAGGCAGTGATGCCTTACCTCCTGCCATGCTGGCGACGCATGTTTGTGGTGTGAGCGGTTCATGGGAGGCTGGCTGGGGTGGGAGAGGAACGAGCGTCTAGAGGACAGCTCTCCCATCCCAGGGAGGGTGGAGAACAGAGGCCTGTGACTGTCTGACACCTAGCAGAGGATAGGTGTTGGCACACCTGGCCCTGTACAGTGGAGCACAGAGGTGGAGCAGCTGGCGGGTTTGTGGTGTGCATGTGGCATGCCCATCACTGGCATTGCATGCTCCGCCGCTGATAGAAAACCCAGTGAAAATGGCAGGCCTGGTTGTGTGGCTTGATGGCCATCCATAGCAAATGCACCACATCCAGAGGGCATTTTATTTATTTATTTATTTTTTAACCAGGAGAGACACACTAAGCTGAAAGCCTGTTTACAGATGCAACCTGGGAGAACAACAAAGTTTAGTGACTTGCTCAGGGTCACACAGTATGCAAATGGGGGCCGTGGGATTCAAACCTAGGTTTCCAAGTTGGCAGCTCAGACCCTTAAACCACTGCGCTATACTGGCATGACTGCCAATACTGGATCCGGTCCTGGTGGGAAGGTTGAGGGGCTCCCCACCACCCCATCATGAAGGTAAGCCATGGGGGTGGGGTGGTGATGGCCCGGTGTGTGGAGGATGATGCGGGATGGATGGTGGCTGGAAGACAGGATGCCAGGTAAGAAGAGACAATCAGGGGGCCAGGGGCAGGAATATCACCACCAAAAAAAATTTAACTGGGGTCATTCAATTCCTAGTTGTTTGATTATAAAATTCACTGGAACATGGTCTGATACTGTAACTGAATCATATTCCAGTTCTTCTATACCACTTACTAGTAGTTTAGACAACAAAAAGAAATCAGTTATTGAATAAGTATTATGGATCGTAGAGTGAAATGAATACACCTCTTTATCTGAGTAGAGAACTCAGCGGGTCTGCTAGATTAAATCCTTGCATATAGTTTTTGAATAGAGGGATTATTTTATGTTTTTTTTCCTTTGCTCCCAAACTTCTGTCCAGATGGACCAGAGTACTATTAAAGTCCCCTGCGGTTATATATGGGGCACGAAAAGTTGAAATGTCAATAAATAGTCTATTTTAAAAGTCAGGGTCTTCTTCATTTGGTGCATAGCCTGACACTAATGTATATTCAGAGAGATTCCTTTTAATTCTAAGTAATAGTTGCCTCTTTCCCTATCATTATGTTGTGTTGTTATTGTATAGCCAGTTTTTTTTTTTAATCATTATTGCAATGCCTCTGGCTTTGTTATTAAATTAAGAGAAAAATCCAGTTGCTCTATAGAGATTCTTGAAGTAATTAAAGTATTTGCTTTCAAAATGTGTTTCCCATAGAAACAAAATGACCACTGTTTCCCTCTCACACTGATGTATTATTGTCCTTATTTTTGTCCTGTCCCTCATGCCCTTTATGTTCCACCTCATTGCATTAATTGTTTTCATTTGTTATAGTTGGATTTAGTTTTGCTTCTAATGTCCTCACAAGACCTGTACCTAGACCCTCTATAGCCTAGAGGTTAGAGGAACGAAGTGTGAATGAGCTTGATAGATCCAGCAGGCCAGACCAGAGTTTGATTCTCACAACCTCCACTTACATACTGTGTGACTCTGAGCAAGTCACTTAACCACCCAGGGCTCCCAGGTCACCCCTGAAAACAGGCACTTGTGCCTAGTGGGCCTTAACCAGTTACCAAAGACTAAAATTAAAAAAAAAATAATATTGATTGTTTCTTTTTCTATCATTGTATATAGATAATGATATGTGTGAAGGCCAGTGCAGTTAGTTCTTTTTTAGTAATTCCCTCTGTTCTGTTATTGAGTTGTCTATTTCTTAAGTTGCAATTTTTCCCCCAGCCTACCCCTCTCTTTATCCCCCCCCCGTATCAAAACCCTTAGTCCTAAAGGGGTAGAAAAAAACAGAGCTACTGTTAAGCCAAATCTTTGCATTTTTACCCCAAATCTTTTCCTAATGCCCTGGTTTTGACTTAACTTTCTTACCCAATTGACTCTCTTGAGCCTTCCTCTCATCTCCCCCTTACTTGCTAGATAGTCAGAAAACATCTGCTATCCTCAGTATCTGACACCAGATGTAGTACTAATCGACTACCCTGAGATGGCACTGCTCTGCCCTAGGAGAGGAAAATAATATAAAATTCTCTTCCCTTTTGGCTGCTTCCATCTTTTATTCTCTCTTTGCTTTCCCCCTTCATCAACTTTCCTTTCTGAATTTTTCCTATTTCCCTTAAACTAAACTTCTAGCTCTTCTTTTTCCTATGGTATAGACATCGCTTATGGTGTGGGGTAAATACTCTCCCATCACTCTGAAGCGTTTGGGGGTTGGAGAGTAAAGCTTGATATATTATCTCCCCCTTTTTTATTTATATATAGATAAGTATAGCTCTCTTCTTTAGCTTTCAACTTCTTACTCTCTTCCCTCGAGATACATTGTTCAGCCATTTTCTTCCGGTTTCTCCATGATCCATTGTTTTATGTTTTTTTCAGTTTCTGTTGGAGAAAGGAAAATTCTCACTTTTACCTGGAACCAAACCTTCAATTTTGCTTGGGGAATCATCATAAATCAAATATTCCTTTTCACCAGCATAGACTTGGCATTAGCGAAGGCTTTTCTTCTATGTAAAAACCTCGTAGGCAGATCAGGGAAGACTTGAATATTCGTTCCTGCTGCCTTAATGCCATTTTCCAGCCTGGCTTTCCTCAGAATTGCCTTCTTACCTTGGTAGTGATGTGGTTTGATGAAAACAAATCACGCTTGAGAACCCTAGTAATTCAGGTTTTTTCTTCCTCTGTGGGCTCTATCAAGCTCTGTTTTCTTTTCCAGATAGGGCCTATCCAATGCTTCAGTGTGCAGTTTCTCAAAGAACTCTATAGAATGTATCCCCTCCAGACCTTCAGGTATACCACCCAGCTTCAGTTTCCCTCTTCTACTTCTTGTTTCTAATTCTTCGATTTTGCTGCGTAGATTTTTAATCCTTCTACATGATCCTCTATTTTTAGTTTCAGTGGATTTAAAGCGTCTTCCATTGTACCCACTCTGTCCTCCAGCTGTGCCATCCTAATTGACAGAGTTAATTTTTTGGCAAGATCAGTTACAGAGCCTGTTAATTCTGCAGTGGGGGTTTTGACACTCTTGAAACCTTCTCTTATTTCCCTGAGTAAATCCTCTTTGTAGTCATTTATTTCTATGTTTTGCTTCTGCTTTGTTGTTATCTGGATTTTTTTGCACTTTCCTGTACGTGTGTCTGTGAGTGTTCTTTATAAGGCAGGTTCATTCTATCCTTTTCCTGTGTTGTTTGTATCCTGTGTCAAGTTTGAGTTTTTTCTGGTCCTGCTCTCTCACCTTGGCTGCCCAGTTTGGATCACCAGCTCCTGCTGAAGAGTCAGGTTTCTAGTTGCTTCCTCTGCAGAGTTGCTGTTTCCAGAGGTTATTTTTTTTTGCTTAATGTGTTCTCAATTTCACAGTCATTTCAACAGGGTCTTGCAGTCCCCATGGAGTGTCCTGTTGTGGTTTTGTGTTTAAATTATTGCTTCCAATATCTACAACTGTGGGGTGGCTGGTAGATGGTGACTGGGGAGTGGCATCCATTTCTGTGGCCCCTGCAAAAACATTGAGTGGGTTAAACATCTGTGGAAACATAGAAACATAGAAACATAGAATTTGATGGCAGATAAGGACCGCTTGGCCCACCCAGTCTGCCAATTTCCCTACCTACTGGATAAGCTGCAGATCCTAGTTAACCAGCAGCCTACTTCTTCTTACCCCCACCCCCCAGAATTGCCTTATGACTGTCTCATGCATGCTTGAATTCCACTACTGATTTTGACTCCACAACCTCCTCTGGAAGGCCGTTCCATGTATCCACAACCTTCTCTGTGAAAAAATACTTCCTTAAATTACCTCTGAGCTGCCCCCATCTTCAAATTGTGCCCTCTTGTTCTTGCACACCTCTTTTTTTGAAAGATGCTACCCTCTTGGACTTTGTTGATTCCCTTGAGGTACTTGAAAGTTTCTATCATGTCCCCCCTCTCTCTCCTTTCCTCGAGGCTATACATATTAAGCTCCTTAGTCTCTCTTCATATGTCTTCGGTGCAGACCCTGCACCATTTTAGTTGCCCTCCTCTGGACAGCTTCCATCCTGTCTATGTCTTTGCGGAGATTGGGTCTCCAGAACTGCACACAGTACTCCAGATGGGGTCTCACCAGCTGTCTGTACAGAGGGTAATAACTTCCGTTTTCTACTGGTGATGCCTCTCCTATGCATCCCAGTAACCCCCAGCCTCCTTATTGCCCTCTCACATTGCTTGCCCACCTTTAGGTCATCTGATATGACTACCCCCAGGTCCCTTTCCATTTTTGTTGTTGTTAGTATCTCACCCCCCATTGTGTACTCTTCCCCTGGGTTTTTGTTTCCCAGGTGCATTACCTTGCACTTCTTAGCATTGAATCTAAGCTGCCATACATTTGACCATTCCTCTAACCTGCCAAGTCCCTTCTCATCCTTTCCATCCCACCCTGTGCATCAACTCTGTTGCAGATCTTAGTGTCATCTGCAAAGAGACATACTTTTCCTTTCAGTCCTTCCGCAATGTTGCTTATAAAGACATTGAAGAGGACCGGTCCTAATACTGAACCCTGAGGTACCCCACTAGTAATCCTCCTTTCTTCTGAGTGGACTCCATTTACTATTACTCTCTGTGTCCTATTCTCCAGCCAAGTCTTTACCCAGGCTGTCATTTTGGGACCCACTCCCAGGCTGGCTAACTTGTATATTAATCTTTTGTGTGGGACTGTGTCAAATGCCTTGCTAAAGTCTAGGTAGGCCATGTCCACAGCCCCTCCCTGATCTACTACTTTGGTCACCCAGTCAAAGAAATCTATCAGATTTGTCTGGCATGACCTTCCCGCTATGAATCCATGCTGCCTAGGGTCCTGTGCCCTCTGGCCTCTAGATACTCGACAATTCTTTCCTTCAGAAGTGATTCCATCATTTTCCTATCACTGAGGTTAAACTAACAGGTCTGTAGTTTCCTGCTTCTGCCTTGCTCCCACTTTTGTGAAGGGGAATCACATCTGCCCTCCTCCAGTCCTCGGTACCACCCCATCCTCCCATGATTTGTTAAAAGGATAGTCAGTGGTGTCACTAGTTCTACCCTTAGCTCTTTTAGAATTCTGGGATGAATCCCATCAGGCCCCATTGCTTTGTCCACCTTCAGTTTTAAGAGTTCTTTAGAACCCTTTCTTCTGTAAATGGGCTGGTATCAACTTCTGTATCCAGAGTGTTACTACTGTTTGTTTTATGTACCTCCCTCTTCATTTGTAAATACTGAGCAAAATATTTGTTTAGTATCTCTGCCTTTCACAGTCTCCTCTGCCCACCCTCCCTCCTTTATTAAGCTCCTCACTATCCCTCCCTTGGTCTTCCTTTGCTCCCTGATGTACCTATAAAAGGTTTTATCCCCCTTCTTAACTGAGTTGGCTATCTTTTCCTCGGTTTGGGCCTTTGCTGTTCTGACTGCCTTCCCAGCCTCCTTTTGCTTTAACTGATACAGTTCTCTGTCCTGCTCCTTCTGCGATTCCTTGTACTTCCTGAATGCTTTCTTTTTCTCTTGAACCTTCACTGCCACTTCCTTTGAGAACCATAATGGTTTCTTACATCGTCTTGTTTTGTTTATTTGCTTCACACAAAGGCTCGTTACCTCTGTGATGGCAGTTTTTATTATTCCCCATTGTTCTTCCACCCCTCCTTCCTGTCCATTTGCTAGTGCATTCCTTAGGCAGTCACCCATTTTGGCAAAGTCAGCCCTCCTAAAGTCCAGTACTTTTGTCTTTGTATGGCTTGACTCTATTGCTGTGATTATTGTGAACCATATTGTTCAATGGTCGCTAGTTCCCAGATGGCTACCCACTTCTACATCTGTGATCCTCTCTCCATCTCCATTTGAGATAATCAAGTCTAATATCGCTCCCTCTCGAGTAGGCTCCAGTACTAGTTGTCTAAGGCATGCCCCCCTGTAGGGCATCTAGAATAACTGCACTCTTCGAAGTGGCAGCTGCAACTGCACTCCAGCTAACATCTGGCATATTCAGATCACCCATCAGCAATATCTCCCCTTTTTCTGCCATTCTAAGTATACTTTCAGGTCACTTGGAGTTTCAGGTGTGGACTTATCAGAAGCCAGGTCCATTGTAGAGCCTAATAGTGCTGTTAAACTGCAGGCTGGTGACTTAAAGCAGTTAAAAAGATTCTCCGAAGCTTGTTTAGACTGCCAATTTTGGGGGGATTGTTTGCTTCCCTTGCACTTCTGCTTCATTTGGTTTGCGGCTCCTTTTCAAGATTCTTCTGGGAAACTTTTACCTCCCTTGTGTGCCGGGGGCCTCTGCAACTTACCCCCTCCCCGCTGCGCCTCTGAGCTCTGCAGGGAAAAAGTGGCTGCCAGGGAATTTGCTACAGAGAACAAAAGAAAAGAACAGGGAGATTTATTATTTGGCAGTTCTGCAATAGCTTCTGATACTTCTTGTATAGTAATATTACATTGTAGTATTTGTTGGTCTTGTACATCTAATTTGTTTAGTGCCCTACCTTCAGCTTGTGAGCCAGTGAATATGGAGCAGAACTGGGAGGAAAATAACACCGAGACAGAAATATCCTTAGGACAATGAATTCTGCAGCACAGGTAAAGAGAGAGAGCTTATTGTTTTTGTTACTCTCGGGAGGCAGTAGCAATTAGTAACACACAGAGGAAATAAAGGGAGAAGACTACTTATCTGCTTTTTACATTTTCATTCCTGCCACAGCAGCATACATGGTTCCCCTCTCCTCCGTGGTTGTAGTGCATCTACTCAGTTCGTCAGCATGTCTGCCATATTGCTTCCCTAATGCAGTGTATTCTCAGTGTGGCAAGATCTTGGGGCAGATAAGGGATCTGATCTGGCAGATATTCCTTAGATGAAAAAAGCCATTCCAGATTACAGCTGACACCTGGGCCTTCATTGTCAGGCCTTTGTCCAGAATGACTCCCAGATTCTTCACCCTGGGGGAGGCCGGCAGATCAGAGCCACCAAGCCAAAACCCAGTCACTCCTACGCCAGCCCCCAATCCCCCATTTAGACCTGGCTCAACCACCAATACCTCAGTCTTCTCAGGGTTCAGTTTCAGCCAGCTAGAGGCCATTCAGTTCTGGATTTCAGCCAAACATTTGTTAAACACATCAACAGCAACCTGAGTCCCAGGCACGAAAAACAGATAGAGCTGGGTATCATCTGTATAACAGTGAAACCTCTGCCTGAACTGCCTTATAACCATGCCCAGGAGCAGCATGTACACTGCAAAGAACATTGCTGACAGGACCGAACCCTGGGGTACACCACAGGATAGAACCGTCGGGTCTGAGGAGTAACTCCCCAGTACTACCCTCTGGGTTCTACCCTGTAAAAAGGACTTGAATCAGCAAATCATGGTGCTGGTGAGTCCAACATACTCCCTGAGCTGGTCCAAAGATACACCATGGTCCGCAGTGTCAAATGCTGAAGAGAGACCGAGGAGAATGAGAATCAAACACTCTCCTCTATCCCTCACCCTGAGCAGGTCATTAAGCACCCTGACCAGGGCAGTTACCATGCTATACCTGGCCCTGAAACCTGAATGGAATGGCACATAGATGTCAGAGGCCTTCAGAGTGAGCTGATGCATGAAACCAGGGAGCGTACACAGACCAGCACTAGAAGGTTGAGGGTCCAGTTATGACCCTGTTATAGGCCAGCACTGTGGCCTCCATTCCTTCAGCACAGGCTGACAACATTTTTGAGGTGTCCAATACTGACATCAGTCCTTCAGGTTCTGCACCCTTTAAAGGTCGGTATTGCACTACCTCCACCAGAGATGGATTACAAGGGAGGGCCCCGAAATGGAACTTTATGACACAGTGATCTAACCAACTGACCAGATCAATCTTGAGACCTTTCACCTCAAGCCCCAGGGCTAATATCTGGTCCAGTGCATAGCCATGAAGGTGGGTATTGGAGGTAATAACCTGTGCAAGGCCCAGTGTCTCCATACCCTGGAGGAAATCTCTACCAAAACAAGAACCCTCGACATCGACCCAGGCATTGAAGTCACCTAGTATGAACCATCTAGGTGACTCCAAGACCAAGTCTGAGATGAGAGATGAGATTTCCTGCAGAAACTCCCCTTGTGAGCTGGAGGCCGGTACATGAGGAGGATTCTGCAACATGCACCTGGCCTTCCACGCACTGCCACACCCTTGAAAGACATAGTTTCCTCCTCTGGGTGTACCATCAGGTTTTGTTCGGTTCTGAAACATATGGTAACCCCCCCGTGATCTCTACTTGAGCAGTGCACTACTGAGAAACCGACAGGGACTGATGCCTCCAAAACTGGACCTGCATTGTCCCCTAGCCAAGTCTCGGTGATGAAAGCCTGATCAACTGAGGAAATAAGATCCGTCATAATTATGGTCTTATTCCTCATCGACCTGGCATTGCATAGCACTGCCTGAAGTGGATGGGATGTGCCAGCCAACCCATTGTCTGCCTACCCACTTAGCCCGGCAGGAACTCTGGGGACAGAAACCAGATGGGGACCCCCTCTCAAGATCTTTCCTAGCACCAGGGTGTCTCCCGCTCCACACAACCCCAATAGAACCCACTCAGTTCATACTCCTACAACCCCAGATCTTACGTCTGCCTCTCCAGTCAGTTCCCTCCTCCCTACACTAGTGATATTTTTTTTTTATTTTATTAAACTCTAGGATTACAAATACCTCTGAGCAGGAACTGCTCATTTACAAAGGTTCCACGTCAAGAATATACCTCTCCTGGTAGTGGGAGGGGGTCAAAGGGGCATAACTCTTTAAGTAGAGTAGGAGAGTACTGCATGGGGTTACTCCAGCACATCTAAATCCTACCCTAGTTCCCCTAATTCTTCCCCACCCCACTCCCAAACCCTTCCTCACAACCCCCTCCTCAGAGCCTGCGAGGTTGGCGAGATCGTCCTGCCATCTGATGATTTTTTCCTCCATTTCACTCTCTCTTCCCTTGCATGGGCCAGCACATGCACAGTGGTGAGCAGGTATAGTGTGAAGACACTGTACAACCTAACATCTGCATTCATGGCTGACAAACATGGCCTGTCACTTGCTGTTGCCACCTAGCCTCTGCTGGGTGGCAGTCAAGCAATGGCATGCACAGTCACCCCTTCCCAAAGGAGGAGAGCTGTCTCTAGATGCTTGATCCCCCTTCCCCTGGCTGTGCATCAAGCAGCCCTGGCTTGTTTGTGAACCCCGGCCACTGGCATGGTGGGAGGTGTGGCCCTACAGTGCCTCAACTCTCTGCACCACTGGGACTGCTAACTAGATTACTTTTTCATGAATGTGGTTGATGTACAGTAGTTGGGGTGCATGACTGCAGGATAGTCCTCATGACACTCTCAGATCATACCCCACTGGAGTTGTGCATGCATATAACTGAAAACAGATGTAACACACACTGGATGACCCATCCTAATGATCCTGAATTCATAAAATTGTTAGAAAAGTGGGTTCAACAGATCCTCATGAAAAATTGCACAGAAGACCTGAAACCCAATATGTTATGGGACACATTAAAAGTTGTAGTAAGGGTGACACAATCTCTTACTCTAGAGGCATAAAAAGAACAGGGACACCAGAAAGAAAGACTCAGCTGAGACCATAAACCGACTGCTGATCAACATAAGCAGTGAGATGGGTCAGTTTTGCCTGAGTTGTGAAAGGCTCAGCAGGAGTGTCTAGAGGATATAAATAGCCAGATGGAGATCTCATTGTGATACCTCCAGCACAGATAATATGATGGGGACCTCAAACAAAATAGAGGATAATGTGTGAGCAGCCATACACAATAAGCCTGTGTCTGCATCGAGAGAATACTATGACAACCAAGAACTTTCAGAGCGAAGCTCGAGGGGTTCCCTGGTTGCCATAGAAAACTAGAGATGAAGACAGGTTTGTCTGTGCATGGCTGTCCATAAATAGGGCCCTATAGTCAGAGCTGTATGACTGTACATGTGCACAGGTGTGCTGCTTGAAAATATAGGGCCAGCCAGCTGTGGTGCAATATTCAAACAGATAGTGTGATCCAAACTGACTGCACTATCTGTCTGAATATTGGGCCATGACAGTGCAGTGCACAGTGTTGCCTAAACACTCTTGGTGTGTAGGGTAAATACTAATAATACAGATTCTTATGTCTCAAAGTCTGCTAAGAAACATTCGTAAACAAGCAAGGAGTACTAATAAAGTTTATTATACTACTTACACCAAGGCATGTAACAGAGAAAATCACAAGGGAGATGGGTTTCTCACAACTAGCCTGAAGAATGTACATAATCTCCAGGATTGTAGATCTTAGGTTCTCTAAGGTCTTGTCTCACTCCCTGCTCTTCTAGAGTACTAATCTTCTAGAGCCCACTTACAGTTGGTTGCAGACAACTATATACTACAGATAACAGCATAGCAACAGAGATTACCTCATAGTTACAGATATGAGAAACAATATGTATTGGTCCAAAGTCATTCTCCATTGGATAATGACTTAAGAGACAGAATTACAAGTGAGTATCATATGAGACAGAATATGCTTCCATTAGCATTATAGCTTAGACAAAAGAAATGCTGACGGGTTCAAACTACATGTGGCATTTCTTGCTTACGTACAATATAAAACATAGAGACATAACAAAGGCTTTCTCTCTCTGTCAGCTTGCTTAGACAAAGAGAACTGCTGACAGGGTTCTATTACACGTGGCATATCTGCCTGAGTATAAAACACACACTACATATAATTATATGAGAATATAAGTTTACAATAATCACTGATGATCCCTCAGAGTCATTTTATCAGTGATTAGGTAGCTTATATATGGAATATATATGAAAGACAAACATAATCTTGATAAATGTATTATAGTGCAGTATAATGAATTAGGTATGATAAACATTAGCATATCTTAGTAGCAAAGCACATTCCTAGCACTCATGCTTATATAATCAGTGCCTATATCTATATGTTAGTGCAAAACAGCAGTGTTACTGTACAATAGACCAGGAATACAGTGTGAGTTGTATGTGAGGTGTATATGGAATGATAGGGGGCATAACCCAGGTGCAACAGTCCCCTCTTTGTTGCCCTAATTGCAAAAGTGGCAACACAACAAAAAGATGATGGTTAGGCATCATTCATCTACAGGCCCATGGCACGAGCCTGATAGAGGAAATTAACTCATCACACAAGTGTTTCAGGATTTTCCTTAAACAACAAAATGTAATTATAGGGGAAAATGTTAGTAAACCATTTATTACTAGAAAGATTTGGAATAAAACTTCACAATGGGGGTTTCCAATATGAAAACAATCAGTAAATACTGATATATATAAGGTGTGTATCTGTCCTATTGGAAAGAAATTGAAGAGACAAACTTAAGTTGCCTGTATGGATATTAAAAATAAATAAAAATCGAGATAGAGCATCAAGATAGTTAGGACTAGACTTAATGGTATCTGGTTCTGGGATGGGAACAGGTGTGATTACCGTATAACCTATTATCTGTTTAGGGAGTAAAAACAGAAGTTAGAAATGTTCACATTGCATAACTTTTAGTCCATGTCAGAAGAATGCATAATTGGTCACCACACAATGTTCCACATCAGCAGAATATACCACCTTGAAGGATGGCATTTTTCAGTTGGTAAGTTGAACAGGACATGAAATGTCAATGTCCACAAGTCATAAACTACGAACAGTTCCAGGGAAAAATCCAAGGTTTCTTCAAGTGTTAGATGAAGATTCATAGTTCAAATTCGATGTATTCAGATTTTCCAAAGGTTGATCCAAATGTTCAGGAGGCAGCAGTATTTTCAGAGGCCTCATCAGGGGGTGCATTAGATTGCATATTGAGTTTTACAATTGAATAGCAACAGTGTTCGGTTGATGATGATCACATGGCTGCACAAAATGTAAATGTTTATGACAGTACTCAGTTTGTATGAGGTGCCAGCCAGGCTTGGAAAACAAGCAGTGAAGAAAATGGATTTCTTGATTCTTCTTGCTGAAGTTAGGGGATTGCCACCACCCCAGACTTGCTTCAGTATACATAACAATGAGCTTGATTGTAGAATCTAAATTGGCTGGACTGAATACAGTTTATTTGAAAGTTCACAAGTGGAAGCCTAATTTTCAGTAATTAGGCCTGCATTCACAAGTTGGTAAGACAAGTTGGAAGATGTAACATCTGCATAAAAGGTGATGTTCCTTTCAGGCATGACATTCAATATTCAGAGTCAGTCACAATTCCAAGACCTCTTGGTAAATAAGGAAAGGAGGTAGTTTCAACCTTTCACGATAAAAGTTCCCATCAAGATGATCAATAGAATGGACAGTTGCCAGACGATCAGAGATGGATGTTGCTGGATGAAAATGCGACAATGACACTGTGAGAGTCACAAACATGGCTTCCTGGATAGTGCAGGAATAAGTTTCGAAACATGGAGCAATACTGGTGTGTGTGGTGACATATCCAAGGTTCCTTGCCATTGACAAGGGAATAGTGCTAAATTCAACTAAACATTTGTTAACACATGCAATAGAAGTGCATAATGTGGCAATGCCACTGACCCATACATCTGTCATGTATGAGATCAAGGATATATCCTAATTCCAGATCCTGGAAGAGATAACCAAAGGGTTGTAAAACATAATAGCTGTAGGCAGTGCCAAGGACTTTCCTAGCTACGTGATGCTCATCTGCTTCCTTAATGTGAGCAGAAATTAATCTATTAACAAGAACATTTGTCAGGTCAAACCCCTTTACAATATCCTTAATATTGTAAATGTAAATTGCTTATAATTACAGGTGACCCCCTTTATCAACCTGTTTTCAGGGTCTGCAAAATGCCGTAATAACCCGAAAATGAGTTATTACAGTATTTTGCTTTAAAAATCTGTTCACTTCCCCTTCGTTTCTTTTCTTTCAAACCTAGCGTGCCACCTTATTGGCCCTTAGTTTGTCAGTGGGCAGGATGCTCAACTATTTCAATATGACGGCTCCATTTTGTTGGGACTGAAGCACCTGCACTGATTACCTGCTTCCTAGCCCTCACACAAGTAATGTATTACTTTTTAAATATATTTATGTGGTTGATCCTGCCTTCGGAAACAAAAAAATAACCTCATACAGTATCAGGTTGATCCTGCAGTACTCGCGCTTAGGGCAGTGCTTCGGCAGTCAGTCACATTGGGAACCAGCTGTGACTGACTGACTGCTCATTCATGTGGTGCTACAGTAAAAGCACCAGCAATTATAAAAAATAAAAGATTGGCAAATGTGTGCCTATGAATATTTTTTCCACACCCTTGACAAAATCATGTATACCATGAAATGGGCAGGATGATATTATATTTCATACTATCATAAACCTTTAACATACTATATGTGTTTGAATAATGGCTAAATCAGTGCTATTTCAAATAGATATGTCACAGCCAAATAGGACTGAGTCTAAACCTGTGTTTTTTTTAAATAAAAAACAAAACAAAACCAAAATGCCTAGTGCATTTGGATAGGTTTACAGTCATAAGATATACAACTAGCAGTCAGGATGTGAAAATCCTGTGTGTGTGTGTGGTGCTATCAGTCCCTGTATATGGGCCATTAATGAGTACCTGGTTAAAAAAAAGTGTCAGAAATGTTTGTTGTCAAACATAAAACAAATCATTCCAAGTTTAAAAGGTGAGATTTGAAATTACTGGGATGTGCATGAACTGCACATTATTGACTAGGGTACCTGGTTGAGAAGTGGCTGTTAGACCACTGGGTGTGCCAGTGTTCTGTATTTTGGGCACACAGTATTAAGTGTCTGGGAAGTATGGGGCATCATAGGGTTAAAAACCTTAAGGTCTAATTGCCATGTAATTTGGATGCAACAATTTCCTGATTATCAATAAGATGCAAACAGGAGTCCAGATCAAGTCTAGCTGCTAGAATTGATCCAAAGCAATGATCATAACATTCAGTAGGGCTTCACTACCCTTCTGGACAATGAACATGTCTTTTAGGACCTTAGTGTGAATTCCACAGGATGCAATTAAATCATGTGAGCTTGTGAGGTGTTCTGCCTCAACAAGCGGTTTAGGATTAGGTCACTGGTTCTTATCTGCAATAAAATGTGCAGTTTGGGCTTGTAAGAAGACCCATACTTTTAAAAAGAATAATAAGCATAAAAGCAAGCATCTCTCTCTCTCTGGAACCTAAAAGGAAATAGAAAAGAAAAAAAAAAACATAGTTTAGTACTATTACACCCATTGGGGTATGGAAAAGTAATTTAATCTCCTTTAAACGGGTTCATTTGATTGGCACATAGCCATTTATCAATGACTGTTATAGTGAGGCAGTCTAACTTGGTAGACTGCTGGACTGCATTTGTTTACAATGGGATATGGCCTGTTGTAGGGCCTTTCCTATACATTGTGCAGCAAACAAGTGTACTTTTTGGATGTCTTGCTTGAGATATTTAACATATTTATCTACTGATACGCCATCAACAGTGGCAGTACACAGGTCCAGAAGTAAATGTTCTGGGAGTCTCATTGACTGTCCGGTTATGATTTTAAAAATGGGTGAGCTGTGTACCTGCAGAGGGTGTACCTCTTATTGCCACAAGGAGTAAAGGCAATAATGAATTCCAGTCGTTTATGGTTTTCTGAACAAGTCTGGATAACATAACTTTGATCTGCGTGTTAGCCCATTCCACCTGTCCTAATGACTGTGGGTTGTAAGGGATATAAAACTTTTGTTTTACCCAAAATAAATGCAGAATTTCCTGCATTACTTAGGCTCTAAAGTCATATCTCTGTAATCAGAATTTACCTTTTAGGGGTAAGCCCTACCTAGTATATAGCTGGTTTACCAAAACATTTGTAGTTACTTTGGCTGTGTTGCTCTGTTAGGTTGGTGATCACTAGTGAAAACTAGTTGTTCTTAGTGGTTGGCATAAGGCCAATGTAGTCAATCTGGATGTTGTTCTGGGGGCCTGATTGCCTCTTTTATAACAAAGTATTTTTACTAGCTGGTTTAGGATTGTTCTGTTCACGGATCAGACAGTTACTAATGTAGTGTTCTACATCATTTCTCATGTGTGGCCACAAGACGGAGGATTTAAGACTGTCTAGGGTTTTTACTGACTACCTGGTGTCCACCAGTTGGAGTATCCTGTTCTTGGTACAGTAGATAAAATCTACTCTCAGGTGTTCTGGAATTCCCCATAATTTTTCATGAGTGTTACAGCAGTGATGTTCCAAATGAGTAGGCCATCACTGGATAGGTGAATGTCATTTTCACTTTCTTATAATACAGTACAATTGGGGTATAAGGGATTATTTCAGGAAGTTATTCTCCAGTTCCTTTATTAAGGAACCTATACACTGCCCTCAAATGAGGGCCCTTCTTATGGAGCATAAAGTTCATGTTTAAAATATGCTTGAACCTTATGAATGTACAGTATGTATTTATACTATTAGTGCTGTGACGTACACAAGCAAGTCACTGTATTCCTCAGAGGTAATATCAGAGAATTGGAACAGAAGTTTGTCTTCTGCCAAAGAAATTCAGTTTAGAGAGAAACAGACCCAATTAGAAGCTATAATAAAAACATAGTATCTGCAGTGCTTTCTGTAATTATCTCAAGGACATTTCTTGAAGCGGGCAGAACTTAACCCTTTCATAAAGTGCTGGTATAATTTTATATAAGGAAAAATCTTTTCATTCCTTTCTTAACACAATCTGTGTCTTTCTCAAGGACGTTCCGGTTTTCTAAACCATCCACAAATATTTGTGGTAATAAGGAGACTCCTCACCTCCCTGCTTTTCATTTTATTTGCCAGGCATGTTTTAACATTGCCTGTGAATCGTACATATACGATGATGCAGTTACTTGCCATGCACACTCTGTCATCACCAGAATGTACAACAATTCCAAATCCTGCTATCTGACCCTCGTTGATATGTGTGGCTGAGTCGTCAGTCAAAACATGGCACACAGTGGTGTCTTTTAACTTTCTGGGGTTCTGTCAGAAAGGGCCCTGGGACAGGTAGGTTAGGGGGTTGGAGTGAACAATCATGGGTCTCTCCTGAAATTTGCAGGCCATGAGCCAACAAGGATGGAGTTTTGATAGGAAGGGAAGTGATGTCATGATCCTGCAAAATGAGAGACCAGTTTGTAAGTCAGGCATTAGTTATAGTCATCTTTTACTCTGTCTGACAACAGAACATTAGATGGCAAATGATTGGAATGCAGCACAATGGGTGCATATCCAATGATGTACATAAAGTATCTCACTGCCCAGTATGTAGCCAAAAGATTCCTTTCACAAAGGTTGTATTTTAGCTCCACTGGGGCAAGCATCTGGGATGCATAAGCAATGGTTCTGATATGTCCATTGTATTTTGGGGCTAAAACTGCTGAGATTACTATATCTGATGTGGCAGTTTCAAAATACCCTAAAACTGTGTTAGGATTAACCAATGCTGGGACCATGGTTAGTGATCCCAAAAGAAAAGACAATGATATCAGTATTAGGATACCTTGTACCTTCTTGCAAAACATGCCTGCTGTTGTCTGTACTGGGAATAATCCAGACTGTTCCTGGCTTGTGCCTGCTATTGCAGTCACAGTATGGGATGATCCAGGTGTCACTGATGGAGGGGGTTCTGCATCACATGCTGGCAGTGCTGGCACTATCAGGGGTGCCTGCACAGTGGGGAAAAGTAGTGTGCCAGATGCACATAGTTCTCCAGCTATGGATTGTGGTTCAGTAGCCATCAGGGGTGGAGAAAATAGTACTGAAACAGGTTCAGAAATCAAACCTGTAACCCTCCCCCCCAACGTGGCCTGTGATGCTGAAAATATCACGGCCACGGGGCTATTAGAATCAGGGTTGTCCCCTTCCCCATCAAATGTAAAGTGGGTTTCCCCACCGGAGTGTTGCTGAATGGTAGCAGCATTGTTTTTAACATTGCAGCTTAAGATATTAATGCAGTGCATAGGAAAAGCAGTACGTTCAGTCTTCTCAGGTAAAGCTGATGTTAAATTGCATAGGAAATAAAAACATTTCATGTAATTAACTGCAATATGTTCTTTAACCAAGGCCATTCGAATAAAATAAATATTGCTAGCAGCAGCTTCTTCTGCAGTGTCAGACACTGACTTCATGACAGATTGTAAAAGTATGTCAACATCATTTTTAATGAGAATCTTTTGTCCCTCAGAAACACTAGTGTTACTGATAACATTATTAATCATGCCAAAAAACTCTGGTATATTTTGTTTGGTTATGGCAGTAATCACAGATCCCTCTGGCTGCAGGATCGAACCTCTGTGATATGGTGGTCGGCCATTTTGAATTACCTCATGGGCATCTTGGGTTACTGTGTTATGACCATCATCACATGACCATAAGTGGCCATCTTGGGGATGGTGTGGGGATGCAACCTGATGACATGTGTGTCCACTATTTTGAGACTCTAACAATTCTCCATTTTAATCACAGAAAAACAAGTGGCTAGCCTTTGCTCTAGTCCACCCCACAGCATACTGTGAGTGTTCAAAATCAAACTCTTCAACATCAGAAGAGGCAAGGTCTTTGGGCATTAAGTTAGTATGCCCTGCCAATACCTCTGGCTGATGGCACAAGTTCGCCATATCTGACTTTTTACTTCTACATTCTAACTGCTCAGATACAGGAGTTAGCATGCTGTAAAGTGCATTGTTTTCAGATTGCAAGACATTCCCATCTTGTAAAACTTGCTTTTTATCAACAAAAGCTGTGTCATACAGTAGTTTATATTCAAAACCTTCATTTCAAGTCTGCTGTACTAAAAACATACTGAATCAGGCTGTTCAGTCAAGGTCTGGTGTTGAAATACCAGCACGTTGACTCTTTCAGTAATTACTTCAGACTTATCAACTCTAAGTTCCTTGTTCCCAAAATGTAAGGAATCAGTGTTACTAGCCAGAACACCTTTCGTCTGAAAAACTTTATTTCTAACAAGTTTTGCCTTTTTAGCGTTATCTCTTAAGGCAAGCAGGTCTTTGCTGCTTCTCTCATTAAATAGAGACTTATTTACTAGACAGACAGACTGCAGCTCAGACTGCAGTCCAGTTATCTTTTCTATATGAGAAGCCTGTTTCAAACAAATTTCCTGCTTGAAAGCAGCATTCTCCATTTTGCAAGCAATATACTCAGATTTCAAAACAGATATTTTATTTAGAACAGCATCAAAACAATTAAACAATGTTGCAATTAATAATCCTTCAGGATCGTTGGTACCATTTTTCAGTTCCCCATAATGGGCAATGATATCCCTTAAAGGGCTACCACCAGAATTTACTACTTCAGCAAAACCAAACCAATCACCATAAGCAGTTTGGCTTGTTAAGGCATCCAGCCTCAACTCAGTACTAATATTTATAGACATGTCTTTTAAGAAAAGAAACCCTTAGCTGTCTGTGGATCAAAAACTTTGTTTGCAACCAAAGTTCATGACAGAACACAAACAGCCTTTGGCATATGTGGACTCCCAGATGAGTATATACACATTAGGATTTGAATCAACAAGAAAGCAGTCTATCAGTCTGTTCAGATCCCCTTACAGCTGTGTTCCCACAGAGAAAGACTACCTGTCTGAATATTGGGCCATGATAGTGCAGTGCACAGTGTTGCCTAAACACTCTTGGTGTGTAGGGTAAATAATAATAATACATATTCTTGTGTCTTGGAGTCTGCCAAGAAACATTCATAAACAAACAAGGAGTACTAATAAAGTTTATTATACTACTTACGCCAAGCATGTGACAGAGAAAATCACAAGGGAGCTGGGTTTCTCACAACTAGCCTGAAAAATGTATATAATCTCCAGGATTGTAGATCTTAGGTTCTCTAAGGTCTTATCTCTCTCCCCACACTTCTAGAGTACTAATCTTCTAGAGCCCACTTACAGTTGGTTGCAGACAACTATATACTACAGATAACAGCATAGCAACAGAGATTACCTCATAGTTACAGATATGAGAAACAATATGTATTGGTCCTAAGTCATTCTCCATTGGAGAATGACTTAGGAGACAGAATTACAAATGAGTATCATATGAGACAGAATATGCTTCCATTAGCATTATAGCTTAGACAAAAGAAATGCTGACGGTTTCAACCTACATGTGGCATTTCTTGCTTACGTACAGTATAAGACATAGAGACATAACAAAGGCTTTCTCTCTCTGTCAGCTTGCTTAGACAAAGAGAACTGCTGACAGGGTTCTATTACACATGGCATATCTGCCTGAGTGTAAAACACACACTACATATAATTATATGAGAATGTAAGTATACAATAATCACTGATGATCCCTCAGAATAATCTTATTAGTGATTAGGTAGATTATATATGGAATATATATGAAAGACAAATATAATCTAGATAAATGTTTTATAGTGCGGTATCATGAATCAGGCATGATAAACATTAGCATATTTTAGTGGCAAAGCACATTCCTAGCACTCATGCTTATATGATCAGTGCCTATATCTATATGTTAGTGCAAAACAGCAGTATCACAGTACAGTAGACCAGGAATACAGTGTGAGGTGTATGTAGGATGATAGGGGGCATAACCCAGGTGCAACAGTAGTAGGCAGTTGCTGTGCTGTGTGTCATGCTACCAGAATGCTGGGCTGAAGACCACCCATGGGGTACAGCATAGCACACACAGGATTGCACCGCAGCCCCTATGGGTGATATTCAGCCCAAACATGCAGATGAGCCAATTGGGAATGTCTGGCACAAATGGAACATTTGCATACCCATTATGGGCTCATCTGCATGTTGTACATTGGCCGAGTGCACCAGGCCAGGTCCCCTTCCCAAACCCTGATCCCGCTTGTCATAAATAAACTGATGTCCTGGTGGTCTAGTTGTCCCTTCTAGCTCTGATCCCCTCTTGGAATACAGCAACTGAATTCCTGGTTGTCTGTTGGTCCCTCCCTAGGCCAGCCTCTCCTAGAATACTCAAAATGTATCCCTGGTGGTCTAACAGTCCCCCCCTCCCTAGCCCTGACCTGCCCTTATCATACATATCTCTGCTTCTGGTGATCTAGTGGACCCTCCAGCCCAGCAAGTACTGTCCCACCACCCCACTCTCCTGTCCCAACCCCGAGATCTGGTGATCGCACAGCCCTCTGTTCACCAGCATGGCTGGCCACAGACTGAGCTCTCATGGAGTGTGTACTGTGACAGCTGATTGTACAGTACCTGCTCCATGAGACCTCAGTCTGTGGCTGGCCATGGTGGTGAGCAGCTGGCTGAGCTGGTTGCTGGCTCTTGGGGTTGGGGAGGAAGCAGGGTGGTGGGACAATGCCTGCTGGGGTGGGGTCTACTAGACCATCAGGAACAGAGATATGTAGAATACAAGCAGGTTGGGGTTAGGGAGGGGGGACTGCTAAGTCACCAGGGATACATTTCAGGTCTTCTGAGAGGGGGGATCAGGGATAGGGAGGGACTGCTAGACTACTATGAAATCCATGTATGTATTCTAAGAAGGGATTGGGGCTAGGGAGGGATTGCTAGACCACCAGGGAACCCTGCCCTTGACAGTGCATGGATGGTGTGTGGGGTACCCTCCTCCTCTGGGAACCATTAAAGGCTGAGCTTCAAAAACGTTAAACTGTGCCATGCTACTGGCCATTTAGTGCCTCTGCAAACATTCACTATCATGCTGCACTGCATATGTATAAGAGATTCCCTCATTTTCATGTGCACAGCATGATATTATCCATGACGGCGCTATTGGGTGTGCACCCTGCATAGATGGCCTTTGAATATGGGCATGCTCCTGACAGCCGGTGTTATTCTAGGTTAGCACGGTGCAAACTGGGTTTGTACCATGCTAACCTTTTGAATGTGGGATTGTGGTGAGCTAGCCAACTTTCAGTCACTATTTGCAGATATATTTCTGTAATGCATCATGGGCTGTATATGCAAATCACCACAAAATATTATGCTGATTCAACTTTAAGAAGAAATGCATGGTGCCAAAAGGCCTCTCACACAGTCTGCAAAGGGTGCAAACAGAAGACACAGACACGTGTTTCATCCTATCAGGACTCATCAGTGTGCCTCGTCTGTATGACACCCCAGTGGAATAAACCAGCTACCCTAAGTTGGTCTATCTGGGTTGGGTTGTGGTGAGACCAATAAAAACAAACAACAAGCTAAAAGACAAGAACGTTAATGCGAAAGCACTGAGGTAAGAGTTACCCCCAAAGGGCATTGGCTGGAAAGCCAAGTTTCTTTGAAACTTGTCTTTTAGCTTGATACACTATCATGGGGCCTCTACCCGGTGGCTTCCAAGAGCCAGGGAAGCTTATGTTCCCTGACTGGAAGAGGAGAGATGCCAGACAGCTGCGTGATTCTCTCTCAGCCCTCCCCCAGGGTCAATCTCCAAAGCCCAAACTCTTTTCTGAACACTGGTTGATGGCATGGTAAGAGGTAAGGTGCTGAAGCCCCTCAGCCCTCTACACTACCAGGCTGACTTACCTGCTTCCATTTTTATATTTCTTCCAAACATTCCCATTTGCCCCAGTACAGTAGATTTCAGTTTTGGAGAGAAACAAATTTCCTGGTTCATCTGTGCAGGAAAAGAGCCCAGGATTAAATTCAAAATATTACAACTCAGAGGCATTGCTAGGATGATAAATTACCCATGGCCCTGGTCCCAGAGGAAATGGTGCAGGGTCTGGGGGCTGCCTATGCACCAGAAGCTGTAGACATTTTTAGTGTTCTTTGGTGCAAAATGACACATCTCAGATGCTTTTTTCCTTGTTTCTTTTTTTCCCACTTCTGTTTCATTTTGTGTCCTCTTTTTGTTCCTTTGTCAGATGAAGACTTCACATTGTAGAGTATTAAGAAGCATTAACTACAAATTATCCCACAATGCATGTGCGTAATGTGAGAAGAGAGTTTATGGAAGTGACTGAAACATAGCAGCAGGATGCAGGAAATAACAATCACATCACCCTTACAAGAACCAACTGTCATGCTCTGCTCTCTCCCCTCTCCCCACCAACTGCAGATTTACCTGTCCCTCCAACACACACAACATAGCACAAGTGTCGGAGCCTTTTTTGCACACTGTTGAGGTATTGACCCAATGATTACACTGGAAATGAGGAATTGCAGACCACAAAGCAAGGTTTATTGTACTAACACATACACTGCACTTGCAGTCCAGCTTTTTCAAAGTACAGGTAATGATCAGTTACCTTCCCGTGGGAGGATGAACCAGGCAGGTGTGGAGGCTTCAGCACTTCATTTTGGGGTTTGTAGTTCCTCACACTGCACCTCCCACAATCCTTTGTTTTATACACTTTCCAGTACTTCTTATCTTACAAAACTCAGCATACTGTATGTCCATACATGGTAATTAGATGTTTGGGTAAATTACTGTATTGCACAACCTTATACCATTTTTCTGGTCTGAAACTACATGTCTTACACACATAGATAATTCTGTTTATATGTTCAACATTTTGTCATAGTAACAAAGTATGCACAGTGTACTAACAAGTCCATTTTTGTAGCAGAAAGGACATTAGCAAGAAATAATTAGTACATAAAATATTCTTATTAACCCATGGCCTTCTCCTGCTAACACTTTAATGTTTTCATTACACCAAATTGTCACATTCCTCCAACACCAGCATCACAGATTTCCTGTTACTAACTGACAATGATCTCTTTAGTTTTTCTAGCCTCGAGGCAGACAGTCAGAAGGCATGCAGCAGCACTGTAGCAGAGATAGGGAGAAAAGAATCAATCAGTCCATCTCCTCAGTTGGCTCTACGTCTCCCACTCCTACTCACTCCATCCTCCTTTTACCTACCTTGTATCCATGATGGCCCTCATCCTTCCCTGATCTGGCCTCTTGGTGGAAGTGGCTGGTTGAGGCTGGTGTCTGTAAAGTCCTCCCTTAGAAGGGACCCCCTCGATGAATTCTGGTGACATTGTCACTTATGGAGGAACAAGCTCCAGGAGCTCCACAAGACACCCTCTCATATCCATCTAAATCCACTCCATAAAGCAAAGAAACAACTTGTGGTAGTGATATATTGCCTTCTTACTTGCCGGGGAAAAGCTCATGGTGTGAATTGATGCAGAAGGAGCAACTGGGGAGATACACTTTGTTATCGCGGTCAAACAGCATGGCCTTGTCAGTGGCAGATAGCTCCCCAGAGGCGCATTCAGCAGTTGAGCTAGAGAAAAAAACCCTTACTACCACCTTGAAATCTTTGGTGATGGGGCTCCTCAACATCATTGTGAAGTTAACAAAACGGTAGGAAAGGGAGTCCCTTGATGAATTCTGGTGACACCATCACCTATGTAGGAACGAGCTCCTGGAGCATCATAAGACACCCTCTCAAATCCACCTTAATCCAACCCATAATGCAAAGAAACAGATAATTTTAGTGTTGTATTACCTTCTTACATGGCGGGGAAAGGCCAGTGAGGTGAACTGATGCAGGAGGAGAAACTGGGGAGACACACTTTGTGATTGTGGTCAAACAGCATGGCCTTGTCAGCATCAGATAGTTTCCTGGAGGCATGTTCAGCAGTTGAGCTGGAGTAAGAAACTTTCTTTTCACAACATCTCAGTGAAGAGACTTTGCTAGCTGAACACTATTCTTACTGAATCTATTTACCTTACTGTAATTTCTAAAACGGTTTCTGAAAATCATGAAAACTGCCCTATACTTGAACCCAGCTCAAAAAGTGTCCTAACTGCTATTCCTATTCCAGGTGTATTAATTAATTATGTAAATTACATGTATATGCCTGTAATTTCTAAATTTATCTAACTGGGACATGGCCGAATTTGGTCATTGTTGCGAAACGAACAGTTCTACAGTAATGCTAGTTGACATTATGGCAGCATTTCAAACATGAGCTCAAGACCCTGTAGCAGGGAAGTATTCTACAGAACACCCTGGGGTGTTCAGGCCTAAATGTGGGAAAAGAGGGTTAGGTCTTCTGGACAGGCATTGTAGGGTCTACCACAGGTATTTTGGTACTGAATTATCTATTTGTAATAGGACCGATTTGGACAAAATTGGGAGACATGCTAAATTACTTAATAGTAAAATAAACCAGGACGTAATACAGCCTATGCTGCACGGTATTGTGGGCCTTGCACAAAAAGAAAGTTCACCACCTATAACCTGCACTTTATTGCTAGGATTTTCAATCAGACCAGATGCAAGATAATACAGTTAATACACTTTAATAATAGAGGGGCTAGACAACACCACATAGGTAGGGAAATCATTTGCTCTGCTTGTGGAAGCTTTGCACTCACCACCATTACAAATCTCTTACAAGATTTAGAAACTTGTAAGATCCCAGATTTTTTCAATGACAGACGTATAACCCCCATTGAGACAATATAGCATGTACTACGAAGTGCATGGATCACACAGTTCCAGAAGCAAATGGTTTGATACCTTTTATTGGACCAACATTTTATTTTATTAGACGTTTTGTTTGGTCCAATAAAAGTATCAAATCATTACTTCTGAACTTTCTTCTTAAGGACTAATTACGAGCTAATCTATTTCTGTATGAATCATGTGGTCACATTTGCCATTGCTAGAAACTTTGGTTATGTTACAGTGCACGCAACCAGGGCCCCTGCTATAATAGACATGACTGTGATATAAAGATACAATGTGTGTCACATTTACTCTTTCACTGCCTATATTTAATAAGGATGCTGCAGTATTTAATAAACTGGTACAGGTACAATCACCTGGGCACTTGGAAGAAGACATCTTTCAAGAACGGATAAAGCTGCCAGATCTCCTTGTTCATCACCATCACCTGAATGCCTGGGTAGCCCCCCCATACAGACTACTGCACCAGGAATGGCTACCACTACCTGTGCAGGTGTGGTGTCTTTACCGTGGTCACACCTGTGTGCAGATATGAACCAGACTTCAGAGAAGGGTCATCCATTGACCAAGCCGATACGAACTTTGATGCAACTGATGGAAACCAGCACACTGCTTCCTTGCCAGCCAGCACTGGTACCCACAACAATGCTAATACTTGGGGTACCTTACATTAAGGGCAAGCCTGAGGGAGGGGCAGTCCCTGACTTCAGCAAAGAAAACATTTCTTCAGACGTCTCTTCAATCAAGACTTCAATCATGCACAGCAGCAACGCTTTCATCAAGGCTGCTGGAATTTCATTCTCTACTAAACCCACCAACTTCTTGATTTTGTGCCCCATCAGACTTACCAAATGGTTTGTACCTGATGTTTGAATATGGCTACTAACCATAAGTCTTATGTTTATAACAATGTGGTTCGTAATGTGACAACACCCAATTCCTGCTTTACACCCCATGAACGTACTGTCATTACCCTGGTGCCCCTCCATGACCAAGATTCTTTATATGCTGAACCCACCCATTTAAAACATCTGAGCCAGTACTTACCAGTTTGTAATGTTCACATAGATCAGTTGCACTTTGGTGTTAAAAGGTTAATGAAAAGGAAAGACACACACATTATTCAAATCAAAAATATTGTTCAGAAGACAGAGGATTCATTAAAAGCTGTTTCATGATGGAGATACACATTGCACTTACCAACACATGGTTGGAGTTTACATTTAAAGGATTTGTTATTGTTCAGGCTTTTCTCATTTTTATACTTCTTGCCTCTATAAAACTCTTAACTTTCACTGATCTCAACTCACGTTTCTGTATGCTAACCAATCTGCCCACTCTCCTACTCACTAATTCTCTCTTTCTTTCTCTTTTTCTGTGTTGCTTGTATACATGCAGGTAAAGGGGGGGGAGTGTAGGGATGTAAGATATGCTTACCTACACACATGTGACGCACACAAGGTACATCATCACTACAAAGATTACTCACATGTGCATGCGGCATAACATACACAAGGTGCATCATGATTACCTGTATGCTCATGTCATGCAAATGAAACACAAGTACATAACCCACAGCCATAAGTGGGATAGCCTTACACACAAGCCCACATCTATAAGTGGGGATACTTTTTTTTAAAAAACTCGGCTGACCAGGGCATTTCTCTGAGGTGCCCGCTCAACTGTTGCCTCTACTGCCCACCTGAGACCTCCCTTCTCCCGGGATCTCCCCACCCAGGACCTTCCATCCCCCCCCAGAGGGAGGGCCTGCCCCACCTACCTGGTGGACTTTCTATTATTAGAGGGTCAGTCCTGGTGGACAGCCCTGGAGGAGAGGCAGTCTGGTATTGGGGATGAGGGCTAGGTCCCAGGAGCCCTCATTGCCTCCCTGGTCCTCCAAGGGTTTTCTGCTTAATTTAGTTGTCCCAAGGCCCTGGAAGCAGTAGTGCATGCATGTGGAGGTGCACATGCACACTGCAGCTCCAGTCCACAGCCTCATCCACCCTTCCTGGCTACCACTGAGCTCATCAGATGTGACACTGGCAACCCAGCCTCCAGCAGGGGGCAGCCAAACCCTGAGGAGCCCCTCAGATCACTCCCCAAGGGTGATAGCTGCCAAGCGGTGGCTCAATCAGTTCCTCACCCTCACCCCCCTGGCCGACCCCTGATGACCTAAGTCTGTTCCTGAACCGGGGTCACTGGCATGACATGAGGTGTGGCATCCAGCACCTCAACCCTCAGAACCACCAGGCCGGCCCCATAAGTGGGGATACTTAAACGCACACCCACATCTATAAGTGGACATTTAGATTTACACATAACCCACAGCTATAAGTGGGATCACAACACACATGCAGATACACGGAAACCTGACATCTCACACAGACATGCCATTTACAGGATGGAGCTAGGGTTCTACACTTGGGGGGTACACATTTTCACATAGCACTAGGGACACTTACATAGAGTTAGTTTTAGGTATACACATACACGTAAGGATAGGTGGCACTATTTTTGCATATATATAATATACTGTAGAAAGCAGCTTTGCCAGAAAAATGATTTTTACTGTACTAAGGCTACAGGCTATGCAATGCACTGCTATTGAAGGAAGACCTTTGCCCTACATTTGATCATGCAGGACAAAAACAAACAATCTCGAATTATGTTTTTTACTACTGCAACACATTGCCTCTACTGCCATAATGTTTGAACTGCAATGATCGAGAAGTACTAATGTGATACGGGAGCTCCTTCTATAGATAAGGTGTCCTCTACTGAACACAGCACAATTTATGAATAGAACGTTCAGAGAAGTATACAAATTGTTTCACCTATAAGAATATGTCATTGACATAAGCATATTCTTATAAATAGACTGCTACAAATTGTAGCAACCAAAAGGGCAACTAAGATAATATCTCATCAGCCCACCAAACTGACCAATAAGAGTAATAGAAAGTGTGCTCATCCATGCACACATGAACTGGTTATCTATAACCAGCTTAGATGTTTTCAGGGTATAAAACCCCGTGCACCCACTAGCCTCTCCGAGGAAAATACAGGTAGACGCTGCAGTGTATGAGAGCTTCCAGACTCCCAGGTGTGTATGTTACATAATTAGTATGCAATGTATAATGACTGTCCTATAGGCAAGCTGGTAGGACAATACAAGAACCTTATGTTGCTTTTATAATTGATTCTGTTTCTTTTTATTATCCTTTCTTAGTCCTAGAATCTGTAAGAGGGGTATTGTATGTTTTGTTAAGGTGTAGTGATCTCCTGACATTCTCCAAAGGGTTATGTTTCCCTGTAGGTAACTAAGGGTTTATTAGATCATAAAAACTAAATCAGAGGATGTCCAACACAGCCCAGTAAAATACCCAACAATACTATACCTCCACATAGTGAAGGATTACAGGTGATTAGCCACATTTACTTTAACTGCTGACTGTACATTGTTTTCCTTTTCATTAACTCTGTGGGACAGGGTGATCCCTGTCTAGGGTGGATGCCCATGTGTGGGATGTCAGCCCCCCCCATTCCTTTCACTCTTTGTTTGAGTGGGATGGCCATTCACACTGGGAATGAAAATGAAATATATTAGCTATATGCTTGTCTATTTTAGGGTGTCACATTTAATGATTTAATGGAATGAAAAAGAAAAAGAAAAAGATAATGAGTTCCAAGGGTTGGCAGAGGAAGGGAGAAGAAGATCGCACCCTCATTCTTCCATTCCCCTTGCAAACCCAGTGGCACCCTCATGGACTTACTATCTTATTAAAACTATCCTTTGAGATGAAACAAAAGGGTAACATAAATTCCCCTTAACTAAGAAAAGAGGAGTTGAGTCTAGGCTAGAAAAATTAGCATGTATGAACATATAAGTCTTTACTGTTTAATGGGTAACTCATGAGAATAAGAGGTTTATACTGGTTTTAGCAAAAAGGGCTGGTTCACCTGATGGTGATGTCATCCTTGAAAGGTATAAAAACCCACCACTTGGAGTAACAAAGTTAGAGAGGGGAATCAGTTGAATACTGACTACCAAGTGAGGATGACCTCAGAAGTGTGTGCTTGTTTCCACACTGTTCTATTTGCATAGGCTGAAGCTAAAGCATCAGGAATTTTCAAAATTAGAAAGTTTGCTGGATACTGGACACTGAATAACCTTTTGCTTCCTGTATGTTTATCATTTTTATTTTCTGATTTGAATAAAATAACAATGCACGTTTGCATTTTTATGCACCTGACTTCTGGTTTATTGTTTCTGTTTTATTCCACACCTTCACACTCTGCCAGACTACCACTAGTCTTACCAAATGCCCAGAGGAACTCAATTTGTTCTCTTTGATTTTATTTTAAGTTTGTACTTAACCTGATCTTCTTTTATTGCATTAGGGTTTGTGCTTGTGCAGGGAGGTGACCGAGGGGTGACCAGGATAAGACTACTCATTGTGCAAAGGGATATCCTTGATTTTTTTTAGTGCATTAGTTAAGAGCTGTCACTGCTTGAGCTATATTATAAGGGGTTGCATATCTAATTGGAGGGGTAAAATATAAGGAGGAGTTTTCTACTGGTGTGTGTGTGTGTGTGTGTGTGTGTGTGTGTGTGTGTGATGATTGTACCAATCCGTAGTGCTGGGGGACACTTCTGGGTACTTCCCCCTTATTTATTCTTACTCAGAGCTATATCACTATAATTTGAGGGCTACAGGCTAGAAACTTGGGGTCATTTGAAGCCAAGGGGGTGGGGGTAGGAGGCGAGAAGTATAACATGGAGCAATGGGGGCCAGCATGCATTTCAGTGTGGTAGGATGCTATGGCTGAGAGGTCTAGGAGGGGATATATCTCTCCAAATGTAAAACTAGCAGGTGCAGGGTGGGCCATGTGGCTGAATTAAATGGTTAATGAGGCAGCTAGAGAGGTGATAAAAAATCAATTACTGGGTTTTCCATGGTTTATAGTGAATAAATGGGCCATCCCAATACCAACCAGTGTGATCCTTGGTGCAACACACTACTACAGCAGAAAGTTTGGGGCTAAGGCTTCAGCTGGAAATCCATTGGCTGACAGTGGATGACCATAATCCACCCAGTCACCACAGAGTTACTTGCATCATCTTGGTGGGGGCCCCCTTAGATGCCCATCTTGCAGGGACCTCCAGATTTACATGTAGCTCATCTCAGCTTGCAGTGACACTCCCTGTTAATAACTAACATTATGCCTGGGACGTAAGAATTAAATGACCATGATCTTGGTCTAGCATACTTCTGGATTGGTGTGGGTGTTCCGGTGGTGGACACAGGCACCTCAGCATGTAGGCCCTGTGCAGAGATTAGGTTTTTACCTATAAAGTAAGTGTGTGTGTGTGTGTGTGTGTGTGGTAATTCTCAGATATGTGGATCAAATATTCCACCATGCAGGAACTCATCCAGAATTATTTATAGTTATAAGGGGGGATGTGTTAACAGCTACTACCATGGTGATGATGTGCTTTAGAGATGGGCTATGGGCAGCACAGCAAGAGTGCCATGTTCTGTAGTTGCTGACAAGCAGCATAACAGGATTCAAACGCAGGGCTTGGCGGTATAGCGTAAACTCTTTAACAGCATGACCCAAGCCTTTATACAGAGCCTTGGAGTTAATTGTTTACTATTTGTTGGTTCAGTGTGGGTTTACCAGTTACTGTTTTGGTCTGTGCTAACTACTTTTAGCATCGGAGTTTAGGTGGATCATGCAGCCCAATTTAGACAACTGGTGACTAATACAAATGTCTCTTTGTATAATGGCCAGTACTGAGTTGAACGTAATAACCTATAATGTGAAGGGGCTGGCAAACCCTATGAAGTGAAGTAGGGTCCTGCAGAAGCTTCAGAGACATGTACTTCAATGACTCTGTTGCAAGAAACACAGCTCACCCATAAGGAACATAGGAAGTTGAAAAGGTCTTGGGTAGGTGAATACTATGCCTCTACTTCCCAGCAACACCCCTACAGGTGAGGAGCAGCTGTGCACATTCACAGGGGTACTCCTCTGTGGATTGAAAAAGTAGAGGAGGATGAAAATGGACAATTAATGTACCTAGAAGGTTCATATGGGGGTACCCACTTGCCCTGCTGAATCATTACGCCCCCAACTCAGATCAGGAGAGGGTGGTATTTTATCAGAAAATCCTGCTGCAGTTCCCCACAGGCTCTGGGAAATCATATATATTTTGAGGGGTGACTTCAACATGGTCCTGAACAATTCAACAGACAGGCAGGGGCAAGGTGGGAGAGGGAAAAGCCAGGACAGGAGTAGCACGACCCTTAAGAAGCTGCTCCTGGGGCTGGGTTTGGAAGATACATGGCTGGCCTCACACCTGAGGGATGAGGATTTTACATTTTTCTTAGCACCTTAGAACTCTTACTCATAGATAGACATGGTGTTCCTGATGGTGGAATGGTTATATACAATGGAGGAGGCCAAAACTGGGCATATCATATTATTTAACCAAACTCTTGATTGGGTAGGGTTCCACATCATCTCCCCTCTCCTCCACTTAGGAACTCAGCTTGGAGACTCAACAATTCCCTTATGAACAACCCAGATTTTGTTTCACTCATTAAAGGGAAAATTAAAGACTATTTATGTCTCAGTAAGGAACGGGACATATCCATGGGGGATAGATGGGATGGGCTCAAGGCCACAAGCACAGGGGACATCATACAATCTTCCTCTAGAAAAAGACAAAGGATGCTGCTAGGAAGATAGTGTTAGAACAGGATCTGTTTGATGCTGAGGCAGCTCATGGGGCCCTACTGCCCCAAATTCAGGAATGTAAACGAAGACTGCAACACTTCATAAAAAAAAATAGAGGGGTAGCTGAGATTTGCCATGCAGAAGTTTTTTGAATCATGCTATAGGGCTGGTTGTCTCCTTGCTTGCCAAATCAGGAAACAACAAGCCAACAGGGTAATTCTTAAAATTCAGGGGGGGGGGGGGATTGTTAGTAACTCACCCTGTGAAAATAGTAGATGCTTTTGCTTTTTACTACTGAACCTTATACACGCAGGTGTGGGAATCAACAGATGGGGAACTGAAAGAGGCATTTTTTAAAAATATACACATACCCTGCCTGGTAAAACAGGATATGGAGGAACAGGAGGCCCCTATTACAGTAGAAGAATTAGCAGTGGTGATTGCGGATCTTAAGAATGGGAAATTCACGGGGGTGGACAGATTTATAGCTGAATACTAAAAGACTTTTAGGGAGGCCCTATCAGGGGAGTTGCTGAAACTATACACAATAGTTATGGGGGGGAAGGGGTAATAGGACACTGAAAACCTGTCAGAGGGTCCAGATTTCTATATTGTTAAAACATAATAAGGACCCCACCTGGTGCGACTCATATCACCCTATATCTTTCCAGCCAGTAGATCTTAAAAGTTGTCCTCTGTCCTGACTAAAAGGCTACAGGCAAAAGTGGGGGACCTAGCCCACCCAGATCAAACCGAATTTATTAAGGGGTGGAAACTTCATGATAATATATGGCAATTCTTTAATATCGTGGCCTTTCAGCAGGATAGTCCTCAGTTCCAATTAGCAGTCTCAATGCAGCAAAGGCTTTTGATGGGTGGACTTGGCCTTCCTGCAGCCTACCTTTGTAGTGATGGGACTTGGGCCTAAATTCAGGGTTTGTATGGATGCATTATGTGAGCATCCAGAAGTGGTGGTCAGGGCCAATGGGATAACATCTTCCCAATTTACTTTACAGTGGGGCACCAGCCAGTGGTGTTCTCTCTCCTCCCTCCTGTTTTCTCTCTACATCAAGCTGCTGGCAGTGGTGGTATGACAAAGGGTATAAGGGGAATCAAGGTGGGGAGCCTGGAGCAACAACAACTGTCCAAATCTGCTGCCCCCCATTTTGCAAAGTTCAGGAGTTGAGAGCATGGCGGGTGCTGCACAGTTCCATTTAGTGTGAAAGTAATACATTTGCATTGAAGCGAGGGGTACAGTGCAGCGCTGCACTTTCACACTAAATGGAACTGTGCAGGGTCCACCATGTTCCAGGCTTTCGGCCTTTACAGACTTAAAATACAGTGGCCCAGATATTCAAACTGCGCCAGGCTGTGGCGCAAGCTTGGGCGCAGGGCAACTTGGCTGCGCAGGGGCGTTGACTTGGCGATATTCAACGGAGCTGCACAATGGCACAGCATCATTGAATATCACACCCTGGCCACCCACAGTGTGCATGGAGCAGTGGCACTGCGCCAGCTCAAGTCACCAGAGTGGAGCAGGGGGATGCGCTAGCGCAAGTTCCATTGCGCTATGTGCAGCAACCGCGATATTCAAAAGTGCACATGCAAATGGGGCCATAATGTATGCAAGGCACAAATGGGACCATTTGCATGTCATTGTGGCCCCATTTGCATGCAGGTGCGCCAATCCCTGGCGACTTGCACCTGGCGCCCTGCCAGGCAGCAGCTGTCGGGGACCGACGCCCCCTGCACAGCGTGGCAATGTGCCCCACAGCCCGATCGCAGGCTTCAGTATAAATAAAAATAATCCAATATCCCTGGTGGTCCAGTGGACCGCTGTCTGCCCGATCGCGGGCATTTGTAATAAAATGAAAGTATTCTGTCCAATATCCCTGGTGGTCCAGTGGACCGCCGTCTGCTCAATCATGGGCATTTGTAATAAAATGAAAGTATTCTGTCCAATATCCCTGGTGGTCCAGTAGACCGCTGACTGCCCGATCGCGGGCATTTGTAATAAAAAAAAATAAGTATGTCCAATATCCCTGGTGGTCTGCGGTAGCCCCTCCCCACCCGCCCACTGAGCCCCACCGCCTCTGCTCCTCCGCCTCAGCAGCACTCACCCGCTCTGCCTCCTCGCTGCCCGCCGACTGACACCGTAGGTGAGATGTACGCCCATTGGTCCACAGCGTGAGCCAATGGGCATGTAGCCAGTAGCTGTACTACACATTCCAGATATGTGAATGGATCCATTCACATCACCGAATGTGTAGAGAGACGGAGCGCACGCCCATTGGCTCACGCTAGGACCAATGGGCGACAGCCCTACCTACGGTGTCAGTTGGCGGGCAGCGGGCGGCAGGCGGGTGGGTGCTGCCGCCCGCCGGCTGACCGGGGGAGCGGGCAGGGGCTCAGTGGGTGGTGGAGGGGGGACCGCTAGACCACCAGGGATATTGGACATATTTTTTTTTTTTTTACAAATGCCCACGATTGGGCAGTCAGCGGTTCACTGGACCACCAGGTATATTGGAATCAATTATTTTTATTAATACTTAAGCACGCGATCAGACAGTCACCGGTCCACTGGACCACCAGGGATATTGGACAGAATACTTTCATTTTCTCACAAATGTCTGTGATCGGGCAGTCAGCGGTCCACTGGACCACCAGGGATATAGGGGTTCTTTTACTTTACAAATGCCCACGATCGGGCATGGGGGGGGCACCGCCAGGTGTAGCCGGAGCTCGAGTGGCCACCCACAGGTGGCAGCTGCTGTGTTGCACCCTGCAATGCGGCAGATCACCTGTGGGTAGCCATCTGTTGTTCCTTTTTTTTGGATCAACTTTGTGCTGGCTCAGGTAGGGGTTGTGCATGCATGGCTCTGCACATCCCGGGCTGAATATGGGCTGTGCAGAGTATGCATGGGCCCGCCCCCCCTACCTGTGCCTGCATACATTACTGATGCGCTCTGGCGCATTGGGATTTGTGCCGCGACTTTTCCTTTTGAATATCGCGCCGTGGTGCATCAGTGGGTTGCGCATGGCACAACACTGTTGCACCATGCGCAACCCTTTTGAATATCTGGCCCAGTAAGTTCTAGCATGTAAACCAAAGGCTTTTCCTTGCAAAAAAACTTAATCGGGGTAAAACTTTGGGGGGTACAGAGCTGCAGATCTGGACAGTTTTCCTTTAAGAGACCTCCAGGTATCCACACCAGCTCTTTGCAGAGAGTTGGAAATATCTGGAACAGTGTCAGGTTATAAATTAAATTATGGTACGTTTGAAGCCCTTCTGGTTTCTGGGACCTGCACTGCCCCATTTTGGGCAACCTTTCCCTTTAAATAGAAACATAGAAACATAGAAGTTGACGGCAGATAAGGACCGCAAGGCCCATCCAGTCTGCCCATTTCTTTTTCTACCTTATAAATGTGCCATTGGCCTTTGCTCTGTCAGTGGCCTATCTATTCATAGTCATTTGTATTGCTCCCTTATGCCTATCCCATGCCTGTTGGAAGCCCTGCACTGTATTCATAGCCACCACTTCTTGTGGTAAGCCATTCCATGCATCCACCACCCTTTCTGTGAAAAAGAATTTCCTCACATTCCCCCTTAATCGGCCCCCCTCAAATCTCATGCTGTGTCCTCTTGTCCTGCTATTTTTCTTATATTTAAACATGTTAGACTCTTTCACCTTGTTAATGCCCTTAAGGTGTTTGAATGCCTCAATCATATCACCTCTCTCCCTCCTTTGCTCAAGGGTATACATATTGAGCTCTGTTAATCTGTCCTCATATGTCTTCTGATGCAGTCCCTGCACCATTTGGTTGCCCTTCTCTGGACTGCCTCAATTTGGTTAATGTCCTTGTGAAGGTGTGGCCTCCAATACTGCATGAGTACTCCAGATGGGGCCTAACCAGTGTCTTGTAAAGAGGATTATGACCTCCCTCTACGACTTGTGATACCCTACTAATACACGTAACACCCCCTAGCCTTACCTACTGCTTTAGAGGTCTGCTTGGATGATTTCAGGTCATCAGTGATGATGATGCCTAAGTCTCTTTCTTCCTTTGTGACTGCTAGCAACTCCCTCCCAGCCTATAGGTGGCTTCAGGGTTTCTTCCCTATGTGCATGATTTGCACTTCTTGCATTAAATCCTAGTTGCCACTCTTCTGACCATTTTGCTAGTTTATCCAGATCTCTTCTCATTCTGCCCACCCCATCTGGATCATCTACTCTGTTGCAGATCTTGATGTCATCTGCAAACAGACAAGCCTTACCCTCTAGTCCATCTGCAAGGTCGCTAATGAAGATGTTGAAGAGGACTGGCCTCAGGACTGATCCTGAGGTACCCACTTGTGACTTGCATCTTCTGACTGTATACCATTTACCACCACTCTCTGTTTTCTGCCGCCAACCAGTTTGCCACCCAGTTGACCAACTTCTGACCCACCCCGAGCCTACCCAGCTTATTTATCAATCTTCTATGTGGAACAGTGTCAAAAGCTTTGCTGAAGTCAAGGTAGGCAACATCAACTGCTCCCTTGGTCCACCACTCTGGTTACCCAGTCAAAGAAATCTATGAGATTAGTTTGACGGACCTTCCTTTGTAAACCCATGCTGTCTTGGATCCTGTGCCCTATGGATTCCAGGTGTTGCACTATCCTTTCCTTAAGGAGTGCCTCCATAATCTTGCCCACTACTGAGGTAAGACTGACTGGTCTGTAGTTCCCCGCCTCCTCCCTGCTACCACTCTTGTGGAGCAGGATCACATGAGCCCTTCTCCAGTCTTCTGGGACCTCTCCTGTGCTCAGAGACTCACTAAACAGTTCTGCTAATGGTTCTGCTAGTTCCACCTTTAACTCCTTAAGTACCCTGGGATGTATGCCATCAGGTCCCATTGCCTTATCCGCTCTGAGCTTAGCAAGCTCTTGTAGGACCCTTTCTTTTGTGAAGGGAGTAGTGCTCACCTCCCTCCCCCCTGTGTCCATGATGCTGAGCTGTGGGCCCTGCCCTACCTTCTCTTCAGTAAATACTGAGCAAAAGTATCTATTTAGGATAGATGCCTTTACAGGGTCCTCCTCCTCACATGCCCCTTTCTCCATTAAGCTTAGCAATACCCCCTCTGGACTTTCTCCTTTCACTAATGTATCTATAGAAAGTCTTGTCACCTTCTTTACTGTTCATGTTAGTGTTTCCTCAGTTTGGGACTTTGCCTGCCTTACTGCCTTCCCTGCTTCCCTTAGGGCAGTTTGGTATGCCTCCCTATCTTCATCCCGCTGTGTTCCCTTATATTTCCTGAAGGCCAGCCTTTTGGCTCTGACCTTTCTGCTACTGTATTTGAGAACCAAAGTGGTTTCCTTCTTCTTTTGCACTTCCTTTTCTGTCTAACACAATGGGATGTTGCTTCAAGTATTGCATCCTTAATGCTTGCCCACCTTGCCTGTACCCCTCACCTGTGTTTCTTTTTGCCAGGGCTAGCTTAACTCTGTTGGCCATCTTATCAAAGTCAGCTCCTCTGAAGTCCCATATTTTGCCTTGGAATGGGATGATTTAGATGTAGTAACCAAATTGAACCATACCATGTGATGGTCACTGGCCCCCAGGTGACCTTCTACCTGGAGATCTGTGATCCCTTCTCTGTTAGTCAGTACTAGATCTAGGATAGCCCAGTCTCTTGTGGGTTGCTGTACCAGTTGTTTGAGGCCCTCCCCCTGCAGGGAATCCACTATGTGTCTAGTTCTGGCAGATGTTCCAGCTGGTGTTGACCAATCTGTATCCGGCATGTTGAAGTCTCCCATTATCAGAACCTCCCCTTTAGCTGTCATGTTTTGTATATCTTCTAACATTAATGTGTCTATGTCCTCCCCCTGGTCTGGGGGCCTGTAGACAACCCCAGTTCTTATGGCTGTCCCATTTTCTGTTTCCAGGGTGACCCACAGTTCTTCCGGCTCCTTATGTGTATTCTGAATTTCTGTAGTTTGATATTTTCATTGACATACAGGGCCACTCCTCCTTCCTTTTGCACCTCAGTCTCTTCTGAACAATACATAGCCAGGTACTGAAGTCTCCCAAGTGTGGTTACTGGTAAACCACGCCTCACTAATTGCTATGTCCAGTTTAGCCTCTGACATTATTGCCTGCAGGTCTGGGATCTTATTTCCAGGCTGTGAGCATTTGTGTACATGATTTTCCATTGGCCAGATTTTGGTGTGTTAGTTGTTGGGTGAGGTTTGGCATTACCCTGTGCGTCAGATGGGGAGACAAACCTTTTTCTTACCTGGTGATGCAAATGAACTGCAAACATGCTGAATCCTGTTTGATCACTAGCTGAGGGGAGGGGTGTTCTTCCTTTCGACAGTATGGGTGCTGCACCCTCTCCCTTTTGCTAGTTTAAATATTCTGCAAAGACGCCAAACTTCTGCCCCAATGCACTGACTCCTCCTTAGTCAGATGCAGTCCATCAAATTTAAAGAACTTTCGCTCCCAGAACTGTTGCCAGTTCCCTACAAATCTGTGTCCTTTTTCCTGGCACCAGCCTTTGAGCCACGTGTTTAGCTCCCCTACCTCCTCTTCTCTGACCTTCCGTCCATCTGATCCCCTCTCCCAGACTGGCAGGATCTCAGAGAAGGAGATGATGGACGAAATAGATGATAGTTTCTCACCCAGCCTGGTCAGGTGTTCCTTGGTCTCCACAACTGACCGGCTATACTATACATTATCTAGGAGTCAGAATAACACCCAGATTATCCAGACTATATCAGTTGAACCATCTGAGACTCCCAAGGGAAATAATAGAAGACCTGAAACTTGGACACTACTCCCCTCTCACTAGGGGGGGCAGGGTTAGCAATTCTTAAAATGAATGTACCACCACGGCTGCTTTTTTACTTTCAAGCACTACCTATAGTTATTCCCAAGACATTCTGGGCCAGGCTGTGCAGAGTCACACTCAAATTCACATGGCAGGGCAACAGAATAAGAGTCAGTATGACCACACTCTCCTTACCTAGGGAGAAAAGGGGATTGGGCTTCCTTGATTTTGAGCACTATTATTTTGCTGCTTAAGTGCCCCAGATTATTGTCTTTGCCAAGCAAAATAGAGAAATGGGATGATATGCCATGGAAAACAGAAACCCGCTACCAGGCCCCCTATACACCCTATCCTTCATTCACTGGACAGCTTCCTGGGACCACTAAACAGACAATCTGTAGATCAAGACCTCAGTCTGGGTCCTGTGTAAGATCTAACAGACATCTGAAAGCATGGGCCTACTCACAGTGATAATTGGTAACCCAGATTTCCCCAAGGGCGCCACAGACCTAGGCTTTCATAGGTGCAACCAAGCAGGCCTCTATACATTTAGCCAGTTCTTTACGAATGAAGTCTGTTTTATTTGCAGATCTCCATGCTAAATTTAATTTACAGATATGGAATTCCAGTCCAGCCAACCTCAAAATATAAATAAAGAAACTCAAATAAGGGAGCAGTCTGTTCCAATCAAGGCTCAATATGTACAAAAATAGACTGGAGAATAAAATATCTTGCAATAAAAATTTATTATACAATAATTGCCTGCATACTATATTTTTTCTTTACTATATCCTTGTTATGGCCTATTCATAATATTCATGAACTATAGTACTAGTTCTATACTGTAAAATAAAAAAAAAATACATTGTTCATCCTCTTTGTTTAAAAATAAAGAGAAATATTTACATCTATTATGTTTATAGCATTTCCCTTTTAAATCTATTCATGCCACAGAAATCCCTAAAGTCACCATTTTACATACATACCATTAAATATATGTGCACAATGTAACTATAAGCCTGCACCTTATTAATTCACTCTGTCAGAATATTTATCGTCTTATAAAGGCTTGATTTTAAAACCCTTATTTTTGAATGCTCCAGTGAGCCTCCTAACGTATACGGCAATGGCATTTCTCCACTCAACTCATTTCAAAGCCAAAATATTTAATTTTGTCTTTGTAAAATCAGTCCAAAAGAAAGCATGTATTTAAATCACACAAATTTTTTTTCAGAAAGCTGGCTCACCATATGTTTTTTTTTTGTGATCTCCGGATACTGTCTGTTTCACTACTGGAAGAATAAAAAGAGGAATCTGTATCTGGCGTATACACAAAATTCTTATTAAACTAACTTTTTTATCCTTCATCCAGGTGTAAACCTTATTGTTTTTGTAGTCGTCTAAGTCTCCTTAAACTTTCAAATCTTAGTGACTCTAATTCCTTCCTCAAATTCTTTCAGTTTGCATTCACTTCACAGAGGAATTCCTTCAACTCTTCTGAACTGAATTTTAATTTGCAGGAAGGTTGGTATCATGAGAAAGAGATGGAAGAGAGCAAAGGACATAAGGAGGACTGGGGAGCCAGATCGATAGGTGTACTAAGGACCAGGAGACACCCTGGGCTGAGATGGGGACTGGAGAGAGGTCAGATGTGTTTAGTCCCTGTTCTCAGGGCTCCCACCAGACAGAGTGGGCAGGCAGCTGAGAGGCCGGCTGATTCTTTCTGTCTTCTTTGGGTAGTGCTATGTAGTGCTAGGTCAATGAGGAACAAGACTGCAGTTATAGCAGATCTTGTTTCCTCTGTCAACCTGGCTTGCATTACTGAGACCTGGCCAGAGGATGACTCTGGGCCAGTCCTGGAGGTGTTGCTGGGTTCCCAGTTGTGCACTGCCTGAGGAGGGACCACAGGGGAAGGGGAGGACATCTGTTTTAGATCCAATCTGAATCTGGTGGTGCACCCAGTGGAGGACACCGAGTCATTCAAATGTGTGATCGTACATTGTGGGTCCGGGTGCAGGCTGTAGAATCTTCCTGGTGTACTGACCTCCAGGTCTCGAGGGGGAGTTTCTGTAGGAAATTGTGTCCTTCATCACTGACCTTGTTTTGGAATTGCCAAGATGGCTTATTCTTGATGATTTCAATGCCTGGATGGGCAACAAGTGTTTGCAATTTGGTCAGGATTTCCTCCAGTACATGTATGCTCTGGGCCTTGCACAAGTGATTACATCTGTGACCCATCAACATGGCCACACCTTGGACCTGCTGTTCTCCCTAGGGCTCGAGGTGGGTATTCTTGAGATTGATATAGTTAGTTGGTCAGATCACTACACTATCACATTCAGTTTCAGGGTGCCCCTTGTAGTCCATCCCTTGTGGAGGTGGCTCAATATTGCCCTTTGAAAGGGCTCAGCCCAGAAAAGGACATACAGCAATTTTGGATTTCTCAGAAATTTTGACAGCTTGTGCTCAAAGTGTGGAGGCTGCAGTAGAGGTCTATAACAAGGTTATTACTGTAGCCTTTGACCTCATTGAGGTAGCTTGTTTACATTCCCCTGCTGATGCACCTCATCTCACCATGGTTTGATGGCTAGTTGAGGGCACTGAAGGCCAGGGGACAGAAGTTAGAGCATTGCTGGGGAACGTCCAAGGCCCTGGAGGATAAACTAGTTCTGATGTCCCATTATAAGAAATATCAGAAAGCAATCAGTCTGAAAAAGGCAGAATTTCTGTCCAGAGACATTACTGCTGGGAGGAACTGACTGGCTCAGCTCTTTTGGACCATAGACAGGCTTCTTCATCTGGCCTGTCTAGAGCCCATGAGAGCTTGAACATCCATGAAATGCGAGGAGTTGATTCAGTTCTTCTCAGATAGAGTGTCCTTTATTAGGGCTGGAAAAACTCCAACTGGACTGGGACAGACCAGCAGTGGAGCACCTGGTAGTCACGGACACAGTCAGGGATCCTGGGAGGAGCTTCAGCCAGTGATGATGGGGGAGGTATATGAGATGATCTTGGAGCTACAGCCAGCATTTTGCAACCTGGATCCAGGTCTGATGCAATTACTGATGGGTTGTATCAGACATCTGGGTCCAGTGTTCCCTGAGATTGTCTGGTGCTCCTTATCAGAAGGTGCTCTCCAGTGGCACTTAAATGCACACTGGGGAATCCTCTTCTGAAAAAACAACAACTCTGGACCCGGAGGTCTTGGTGAATTATCATCTGGTCTCTAACCTTCCCTTTCTGGGAAAGGTTATCAAGAAGATTGTTGTGCTGCAGCTTGAGGCACACTTTGCAGCCGTTGACATCTTTGAGCCTCTCTAGTTGGGATCTAGGTCCAGGCATAGCACTGAAACTGCTCTTGTCTGGGTGCACAATGATCTACACAGGGCAAGAGATGGGGGAATTGGTCAATTCTTGTCCTCTTAGATCTCTGATAGGCATTTGATACAGTGGACCATAAGCTTCTTTTGGACTGGCTTAGGGAGTATGCAGGGCTCACCAGCACAGTCATCAGCTAGTTTGAGTCCTAACTCAGGGACAGAACCTAGAGGGTGGTGTTAAGGAGATTCTCCTTGCACCCAGTGGTTCTGCCCTGTGGTGTACCCCAAGGTTCTGTCCTGCCACCCATGTTGTTTGTGGTCTATATGCTGCCCCTGGATAAGGTCATTAAGAAGTATGGGCTTGGGTTTCATTGCTATGCAAATGATACCCAACTCTACATGTCCTTTGTGCCCAGGACATTTAGAGCAGTGGACGTGTTTAACAGATGCCTGACCAAGATCCAAGACTGGATGTCGTTGAGCTTACTGAGGCTTAACCCAGAGAAAACAGAAGCTCTAGTGCTAGCTGTGGGGGGGGGATTGAGAGCTGCTGAAGGACAGACCGGACTTTGGCTTTGTCCCCCTTGGCTTATAGCCACCACTAAGGTGAAACATCTGGGTGTCATTGTGGATGAGAGGCTGACTATGGAGGCTCAAACGTCAGCCATGGTCTGGAATGACTTCTTCCACCTGCGGAATATCAGTCAGATTAGGTCCCCTATTCCACCTGCCGACCTGGCCACACTGGTACACGTGTTCATGACCTCAAGACTTGACTACTGTTAAGGCCCTTTACCTTGGGGTCAGTGGAGGTAAGCTACGATGCCTGCAGCTGCTGTGGAATGCAGCAGCCTGGTTACTAACAGGCCATCCAAGATTGTGCCACATATCAATGGCGCTGTGTGATCTGCGCTGGCTGCCGTTCAAATGGCGCATCTCTTTTAAACTGGGTCTCTTGACCTATAAGGCACAACATAGACTGGGCCCAGGTTACCTGGCTGGATTCCTGCATCCTTATATGCCCTCTCGCCCAATCCACTCTGCTGAAAGGGGCCTTCTGGTAGTGTCGAAGTCAAGGCTGAAGATGTCAGGGGACCGAGTGTTTGAAGTGACGGGCCTGGTCCTCTGGGAATCCCTGCCTGGTGCTTTGAGGGAGGGCCCCCTCAGTGGAGGCCTCAAGAGGGGCCTGAAAACATATTTAATTCAGCAGGCATTTTGGGTTCTCTCTTAATATCTGAAACTCCTTTTAGTTATTTATCCACTGGACCAAGTGGGCAGGTAGCTGAGGGGCCTGCTAACGCTTTCCATTTTCTTTGGGCAGTGCTATGTAGTGCTACAGTAGGTCATAATTATGATCTAGTTTTACATCTTCTTGGAATTAAGCCCTACTGTATGTAATGGCGCCATGAGCTTCCAGGGAAGGGCACCACAAATAAAAGAATACTACTACTTAATTTAAAGGAAATGTCTAAGATTTCGGTAATCACATTTTAAATACAGTACTTCATTACCTTCTTCTAGGATATCCATTTGAGCACAGAAAGGAATATTTTCCTTAAGTCAACTATGGGAGGGAAGGGATCAAAGATTGTGCTGAACAGATGGCCAGGCAACCCCTTCTGTTCCTGACCTGCCAGCTCCACCCCCATGCTCAGGCAGTTTGTGATGTCTAAGCAGGCAGAACACAGGAGTGTGTCACGTAGAAGTCAATGGAGGACATTTTTGAAACAGTTTTATGTATGTTACAGCAAACTTTGTTATAAATAAAAGTTATTGCTCAGCTGATAGGGCCCCTGCTAGCTGGGCAGTGACTTTCATTTACAGTATATCAAAGATTACTTTAGTATATACAGCATTAAACAGTTCAGAAAATGTCCTCCTTTGACTTTCTATGTGGAACACACCCTTCCTCTGCCTGGTTAGACTTACTAAAACATCTGAGTGAGGGGGTGGGGCCGGCGGACCATGAATTGAAAGAGTTCAGCAGGCTATCTGTTCAGCACAATTTTCAATCTCTTCCCTTCTATAGTGGACTTAATGAAATAAATTCCTTTCTGGGCTCAAATGAATGTTGCTAGCATAAGGTAATGGACTAATGTATTTTAAAAAACCATTACCAAAATCTTGGATATTCTCTTTACCTTCTGTCTCAGTACTTTTCAGTTCTCTCTGTTTTATGTAACTCTTTTGTAATGGGTTCAACAAGTAATAATATAAAATACTTGGAACATCTGTTCCTTGCTTCATCCCTTTTAATGTCTAGCTCCTGGTCTATAAACCCAAAATTTGACTCCACATTAACCATAAGACCCCGGGTATATGTTCTTGTATTAAATACTGTACCATTCCAGCTTTACTTTGATGTGCTTATGAAACTGGATAAGATAAGGAGATGATGCTTGTGTAACTTAATTTGCTTTGTGGCTTTCCGCCTCTCTATCCATGGGATATACCACCCTGTAGGGGTACAACACAAGGAACCCTAGAGGAGGGTTCCCCCATACAGGCGCTGGGAATGATTGCGTCGGCTAAAGGTAGCTTAGGAAGAAGCCCACGGGTAAGAGAGACAAGCCACTGGAGGAGGAGTGGTGGATGGTAGGCAACAAAAAAGAATCCTGGTGAGGTCCAGGATGTTGTGACCTTTTAAGGTTGATGGGGGAGTGACGTTGTTGCTCCGCCCATCGAACCTCGGGGCTTAAAGCCCTCCCATTCGATGTGTTTATGCAACTGGATAAGATAAGAAGATGATGCTTGTGTAACTTGATTTGCTTTGTGGCTTTCTGCCTCTTTATCCATGGGATATACCACCCTGTAGGGGTACGACTCAAGGAACCCTAGAGGAGGGTTCCCCTCCTACAGGTGCTGGGAATGATTGCATCGGCTAAAGGTAGGTTAAGAAGAAGACCAAAAAGAATACCTAAAGGTGTCGAGCATCGAAGAGGCAAGGATGATGAATGAATGAATTCTGAGAAGATGATAAGGGCTGACTTTCTATTGAGAGAGGGGAAAGCCGGAGCCACCATCTGCCTCCATCAAACAGTGGAACCTAACTAACCAACCTAAGAAAGCACTAACTCTAATATAATGACCATTGGCATGGAGGAGAGGAAGGCCCCCCTTTGAGGAGGAAACCTCTGGGGATCCAAGGCGTAGGTCGCCTTCCCTCCAGGATGACGACGATGTTTGATTTGAGGAAGTATGTAGTTAAAAGAAGATTCAGTAACAAGAGGACTACGAGTAGGGAGGATGATTATGAAATAGGAAAATCCCTAAAAGAGAGCACAGATTGAAGAGGGAACATGAGGCTGCATGCAGATTGCAGAAGGAACATGAGGCACAATTAATATTTTCCATGACGATGAGAGGGAGGAAATCCATGTAGAAGTCAGGGGAGCAAGGGTTATCCAGATGTGCGCACAAGGAGATTCCAGATGTGTTGATGAGAAGACAGAGGACAATGCAGACTGGATTGAGTGAACGATGTGAGAGAGCAGACGTGGAGGTTGAAGAGGCATGCTTGATTATGCGATATGAACGAGTAGACTTTGAACAATTACACTCTGAGGTTGTAGTCGGTGAGGTAGCATAGGATTCAATGATAGGAATGTACAAGTAAGTGATATAAATAGATGAACCTTGATGTAAGGCTGTGACGGATGATAGGAAGGTCAATGGGAAGCATAGGACCCAGCTGGTACAAATCATTAAGCAATGAAAATAGATAGACCCTGTGGTAATGCTGAGTGAATGATGACAGGATTTATGAACTCGATATGACTGGAGGCATAAACTTGATACATGCGGCATGATGGCCGTGGTTGATAGGTGGCATAGGAGTTATGGTAGGTACACCCAAAAAGAATATCGATAGCAGGCCACGAGCGGAGTGAATCCTGGATATCCGGAACTGAATTAGAAGATGAGACAGGAAGGAACTTGAACATGAACTTGTATGAAGGAAGTAAAAGGAAGTAGGCTTCTCAAAAGGAGGTAGACTCCAAGGCCAAGAAAGTAGATCTGGAACCAGAGGCAACTCAGGTTGAGCGATTGGGGAGCAAAACCACACGAGGTATGACAAGCAGGGAAGCAAAGTGGAATTCAACAGAACGATGCAAGCAATGAGGCTCCTCGAAAGGAGGCATATTCTGATGCCAAAAAGGCATATCTGAAACCAGAGGGTATGCAAACTAGAGGGGAAGGTTGAGGGGGTAGCATAGGACCCAAGGAGCAAGACTAGTTGAAGTCACATGGACGTGTGGCAGATCATTCAGGATAGGTACAGTAGGCCAAAAAGAAATGTTGAGTGCTGGCCAGATGAAGACAGCCAGGGCAGTACGGATGGAATACAGAACAGGAAGAGGAAAATGAGGCATTGACGTCAGGGAGGCAGGTACTGGAAATCAAGATATGAAAGTACAAAGGATGACAGGGAGGTCAATAGGGTAGCATAGGACCCAGTCGGTATGGAAGGAGAACTGCAGCAGGGAGAGTCACGTACAAATGAGAACTGCATGTGGGCGAGTCAGATTAGGTTGTATATGATCCATGATAGGTATGGCAGTATTGAGAGCTGGAAGAGGTGGCACACAGGCCAGATTCGATGGAAGGGCCAGGTTCGATGGAAGGCCAGATGGAGTCAGGCATAGATGGCCCAACTATGTGAATAGCAGAGCAAGCTAATAGAAAACCGTGTCATGATAAAATATAGAAGCCATGACTGGATGAATCCTGGATGGCTGATGATGGATGGAATCAGGAACCAGAGACATGCAGTGGGAGGGCCCTGTATTGATGAGGCGGGCATATGAGTGATGATAGTTATGCCCAAAAGAAATACTGAAGGCAGCTGAGGAAGGTAACAGAAGAAGGATGAATTAACGAGGAGGGATGGATGCCATGAAGACAGGTACTGGAAAGCGAGGTAGGAAAGGACGTAGGATGGTAGGGATTGAACAGGATGAGTAGGTCGAGGCAAGGCAGAGCTGGTATAGGATCCATGAGAGGAATGCCCATTCATGAGAGGAACACCCAAAAGAAAGAACAAGTGCAGGCTGTGAGAGCAGTGAATCTATGAATGATGAGCAGGGCAGTAGAACCCCAAAAGAGGCAGCTGAGCTGAGGAAAATCCGTGCAGTTCATGATAATGATTTTTTTTGTAGTCAGGTCAATTAGGGCCATAGCATGCTCAGCAGTCAGAAGAAAACACTACAGGACAATTCTTGTATTTGCAGTGTTCAGGGGGGACCAGGGAGAGTAAGATGAAGAAAGCCTCTGCCATGGAAAAAACATGTTCAATGGAGCCTTCTGAAAGATCAGTAATGAACAGTGCACAATGTTGCAGTGCTTGACAAAAGCAGTCTGAACGAGGGTCACTGGGAGATGCACTGAACTCATAATTCACCCACCCTTCACAAAACCATGCAACCGCTGTACAGGTGAAGGCAGACTAAGTGAAGGGCAAGCAGCCAGATAGTAACGACAGACAAAGGGGCCCAGAACGAAGGAGCAGTGTCTGAGAGTAGTTAGAGCTGGAAAAATTACATGCAGAACCAGGATTCCAACAGTAGGAGGTGATTGGAAGGAAACCCTGTCGGGTGCAGTGTGGGAGAATGAACAAGGAAAAAGCCGGTAGTGCGGCTGGCAATGAAGTCGGCAGGGTCGCCAAGCACAGGGAAGACACACTAGCAGGAAAGGCAAAGGCCGTGCCACCATAGGACAGCCCATCCCAAACAATCCGATTGTCCGGTACTGGAAGAAGCAAGTGGTGTATGAGAATAGTGTTTCGCTTTACGGCTGACAGGACAAATGCAGAGACGTGTGAGTGCCCAGAGCCGCCGGAGGAAGGAGAAATGGGAGCGAAGCCAGAGAACTGGGGAATGACTGCTACAAACTGGGCTGACATGCAGGCAGAGAAAGAGCCATTGTCTGGAAAGCAACTCAGCCCCACAGCACAGCGAACCACCAGACCCAGAGCCAGAAAGTGCGGGACAGCACACACGGCGGGTAACTGCAAGGGGACAGGCAAGAATGCAGGCTAAAAAGGAATAGCAGCAGCATAGGTCCAGATACAGCGAAAAGAAGCTAGCAACACAGTAGGGTGACAGGGGCCAAAACACAGAGAGAGAAGCGAATAGGCACCTGGAGGCAGCTGCATAGGCAGAGGACAAGCAGTAGAAATCCAGAGAAGCGACAGGGAGCAGCGGCTCCGGCTGCAACGAAAAAGAATCCTGGTGAGGTCCAGGATGTTGTGACCTTTAAGATTGATGGGAAGTGACGTTGTTGTTCGACTTATTGAACCTCGGCTTAACGCCTCCCATTGTTTCTTTTCAAAAATTCTAACTGATTTGGTGATTGATCTATTAGTTGTAGACAAACTGAATTGCCTTTTGCTTGTAAAGCCCTCCCAACTCCCTTGTTCATAAAATAATAATAGGATGTGACCTATTTTCAGTTACCATGTCATGTTCATTTATGTTAATCATAGTTAATTAGCTGACTAAATAACAGCTTATATTTTGAAATGATTATAAATTTTTTATGAGACAGTCCATGAGAGTATGATTGGGGTCCCTTTCCGGGGAGAGAGAAGAAAGAGCCCACCCGGGTCAAAGGTTCCTAAAGTTCCTAAAATAAGTTCTGAAAGTTTGTATTCCTGTTGAAATTTAATGTAATCCTTTTCTCTTCAAAAATGGATCCTTGATTGAAGTTGTATCTTGATTTTCCAAATGGAGTCCAGCTGGTAAATGCACTAGCCAAGTGCCTGTAAATCCAGATGTGGAATTCCAATCCAGTCAACTTCAAAAATAAAGAAACTCATATAAGGGAGTAGCCTGCTCAAATCAAGGCTCAATAAGTACAAAAACAGACTGAAGAATAAAACTCACTCACCACAATTTATATATTACAGATAGGTATTGTTTCTTTCCCATAACATCAATAACCAGATGCAAAGTAATGTTAAAGTCAATATTTCGGAGATGTTCTCCTTCTTCAGGACTATCTGGCATGTGTTCTATAATTAAAATTAACTTAAATAAACTTTTATTACAAGGTATCTAATGAAACTTTGATTAAATATGTAAAGGTGCCAAAACACATATTTAAACATAACTCATTAGAAAGCGTAACAGGTTGTTATTGGACTCAACGGGCAGGATTCACAAAAGGGATGTGCCAGCGCATCCCCGACTTGCACACTAGCGTGATCCTGGGAAGGCATGGTTGCGCCGGTGCATCGATGCACTGCACACCACCCATAATGTTATGCAACGCATCTGGAGGGGTTGTGCATGGGGCATGCCCATGCATATGGTGCACAGCCCCATTCACAACACAACTTGGAGGCATATGACCAGAGCAAGTCCGGAAATGTGCCTCCAAAGATAAGTCTAAAACAAGTAGACATAAGTGGGTGTCCACCCACAGGCAGGCTGCTGTACTGCAGCTGGCAGCACGGCAGTCTGCCCACCCTGGCAGTCCAGTGATCCCCCCCACATCCCCAGTAGAATGATGCTCACTGCGGCAGATGTCCCATTGTAAAAGCAGAATCACCCTCCCTGCCTGCATCCCCAGTAGAATGCCGCTCACTGCAGCAATAACCCTGTTATAAAAGCACAGTAGAAACCCCCTCCCTGCCACAACCCGATCACAACATCGAATGGAGTCCTAATGACTCCCTGGTGGGCCAGCAGGTCCCCCATCCCCCCACCCACTCAGGCACCCCCACCCCACCCGACTCTGTGAATGAAAGAGTACAGTACACACTACAAGCCCATTGGTCATCAGAGTCCACCAATGGGCTTCCAGGTGTACAGTAGCTGTCATTCACAGACAGCTCTGTCGGCGGGCAGCCATGGTGGCATGTGGATGGGTTGAGCTGCCCAACAAAGATAGGACTATGCTGGGATGGGGGGAGTGGGGTGAGGTGTGGGTGCCTGAGTGAGTGGGGGTCCACTGGACTGCCAGGGAATCATCGGGACTCCATTCAATGTTGCGACTGGGTTGGGACAGGGCGGTTCTACTGTTCAACGGGACTACCGGTGATGTGCTTGGCATTCTACTGTGGACTCGGGCAGGGAAGAGGATTCTGCTTTTCAATGGGGATACTGCTGCAGTGAGTGGCATTCTACCGGGGGTGTGGGCAGGGAGGGGGATTCTGCTTTTACAATGGGACATCTGCTGCATTGAGTGGCATTCTACTGGGGATGCGGGCAGGGAGAGGGATTCTAATTTTACAAAGGGACATCTGCCACATTGTGTGGCATTCTACCAGGGATGCAGGCAGGGAGGGGAGAACACCGGCCCACCAGGGCTCCTTTGTGGGCATACACATGGATTGCGATTGGGCCATGGATGGGTGGGGGGCACCACAGGACAGCCAGGGGATATGTGTCCCACACACAGCCCTTGCAAGGCACCCAGAGTATTCTGCTGGGCCCATCCCTGCAAGTATCATGCAAATTGGGCCATAATGACATGCCAATGGCCCCATTTGCATGTTTGTGGCTGTGAATGGCAACATTGGCACAGCGCATCTGAAGATACGCTGCCCCATTGGTTTCCCAGCCTGACCAGGGGGTTGAGAACAACTGTGGTATTCATAGAGGAGATGTGCCGGGAGCATCCTCTGGCTCATCTTCTGCGAATATCACAGTTTGGCTTGGCGCATCTTAGTTGCGCCTGGGCAGCCAAGATGCGCCGAGTACATATGCTTTGAGAATCCTGCTCAACATGTTTAAATAACCGTATATCATTTTTACATTTTCAGCCTGTGATAAATTGATATGCTAAATATCTTTCAATCAATCTATGTATGTATGTATGTATCTAGGCACTTCGGCAGGAGCAGGCTTCATTCCTGTATTTTGCTGGTATCACTCTACGGCTCACCCATCATTCACCCTCACTACAACATAGCTCCACACTCACTATTCCCTTCCATTGCTATACCTGCACACTTACTACTCCATTGGGCGCGCAAATTTAGTTGCTCATATTTGAGCCACTCAGTTTGCTTCACCCATAACACAGGATACCTCAATCAGTTTCAAGCAACAGAAGTAAAACATGGGTTAAATGGTTCTATAGATATGCAACCCATTATCTGAGTTACTGGCTTCTTACCCATTGGCTGGGTTCCTTTACCTGTAAGTCCAGTGGTTAAAGTAATGGAATACTTTTTTTTCAACATTTACTTTGGATGTGTCCATCAAATTGATGTGAGGCTCTTTCTTTGTAGATTACCTTTAATGAACCATCATCTGGGGCTGAGGAGTTTATGGAGGGTTTTTACTTTTGGGTGGGGGGTGGTGCTTAATGTCTTGGACCTCAGGCACTTTCAGGTTCATCTGAATATTTCCTTGTTAAAAGAAAACAGAATAGACTTGAGTGAAGAATAAATTGTAGAACCTGAATGAAATGCAAGAGAGTTGGTCAAAAATGATGTAATCCTCATATGCAGAAATCGATAACTGCTGTTTAAACTTTATATAATAGCAGTTGCTAGTAGTTGCTACTTTAAGAGCAGATCAGTCATGTTTGGGAACACACACACACACAGCTACCACATTAACACTTTACAGACTGCCAGATTCCAGCATGGACCTCACATTGTCTAGACTCAAGGCTGGATTCTGAAAACACTCTAAAGGTGCAAAACCATCTGCAAGTCCTCAAAAGTTCCACAGATGTGGAAAAAAAGGGAAAATTGCTCTGAGTGGTATACACAAAACTTCCGCAGCTGCGGAAGAAAATACTCTGCAGAATGCGGAAAAAAGTGCAGCTGTGGAAAGTTCCTGAGGGAAAAAAAGCTATTGAAACGTATGGCATATCCTCTTAAAGGCTATTCTCAGCCAGTGTTTTTTCACAGTTACCGGAAAAATGCTCACACATGCTGCATCACAGAGAGTGAGGAGTAACTCTCCCTGAGCAAAATGAAGTGTACCAACAATTGAGATGCAATTATAGCAGAGGTTCAGGCACCAAGCAACAGCAAACCAGTGGGTATATAGTAGTGTCAGTTGTTACAACTAAAGTGGCACACATTTTCATTAAAAGGCAACAAACCACAACCACTAGACTCAGTGCAGCCCATAAGAGAATCTCACAGGCAGGAGAAGCAGAGCTGGTAACAGCGTACAGTGAGTGCTACTGAAGCAGGCAACATAAACACTCCAGGGAGAGACACAACCATCAGTTCCACCAACAGTTACAGATAGCCACTGTGGTGCATGGCCCTGCTGGTACCAGTGGTGCTGAAGTGGTCTCAGTTGAGGGACTGGCAGCTGGTCTCTCTCTGTGAGTACTTACTGCAGCATCTATGGCAAGACTGTCAAAGTCTGCTGCTCCAGTTAATATGGATCAACTGTTGTTGTGCCTGCTGAGCCTTATCCTCAGCTACAAATCTGCAATTGTGAATGTTCAGCAGTTGCAAAAAAATGTTTTGGATTTTCAGCACTTGCAGAATTTTGCAACTTGCCCGTTTTGCGATTTTCCACAGCTGCGGACATTTTCTTTGCGAATATGCTGCAACTAAATTTCTGCAGTTCTATAAGCCATTTTTCCACAACTACAGACTTTTTAGCTCTCTTTGAGAATCCTACTTAGTCTGAAAATACGCTGGTTACTTCCCAAAGAGAAGTCAGAGGGGAGCAGGGCAGAAGACACATAGATACATAGACAGTGTCGGCAGATAAGGGCCTATGGCCCACCTAGTCTGCCCATTTGAGTTTGTAACTTCAGTTTATGTTTTCCTAGAACTCTGTTGCCCCTTACCTCCAGAATTCCTTTATGTCTATCCCATGCATTCTTAAATCCCGTGATTGTTTCAGTCCCCACCACTTCCTCAGGCAGGGTGTTCCACTTGTCCACCACCTGCTCTGTGAAGAAATTCTTCCTCACATTTCCTCTGAATCGTCCTCCCTCCAACTTCACCCCATGCCCTCTAGTCCTGGAACATCTTTTTCACTTAAAAATAGTGTATTCTTGCACCCTGTTCCTCCCTGTAAGATACTTGTATGTCTCTATCATGTCCCCTCTCTCCCTCCTCTCCTCCAGGGAGTACATATTCAATTACTTCAACCTGTCCTCATAGGACTTGTGATGCAATCCACGTACCATCTTTGTTGCCCTCCTCTGAACCTTCTCTACCCTGTCTATGTCCTTACGTAGGTAAGGTCTCCAGAACTGTACGCTGTACTCCAGGTGGGGCCTCACTAGTGTCTCGTATAGTGGAATCATGACCTCCCTTTTCCTGCTGGTGATGCCCCTGCCTATGCATCCCAGCATCCTATTTGCTTTGCCTGCTGCCTTGTCACACTGTTTCCCTACCTTGAGGTCATCAGAGATGACCTCAGGTCCATCACTAATAATATTATTAGATCCTGTACATCCAAACCTCTGGCCTATCTCCTGCCCTTCCATAAAACCAATTATGCGTTGCGCTCTGCAGAAAATGCCCCTGTCCTTACACACACACACACACACACACACACACACACACACACACACAAGTCAGCTTTCTAAAATATATATAAAAAAACATTGTGTGATTTAAAAACATGCTTTCTTTTAGATTGTGATATTACATGCAACATGCAATATGCTGACCTCACTCATTGCACCTCCACTTTCACTACCCCATCAAACCTTATCTCTTCTGCAAATTCCTCATGACCCACTTTCCATTTCAAGTCTATCTTAAAAAGTGAGGTCCTCCAACTCGTTAGAAACATCTCTGACCGTGCAGCTGTTGGGTCCGATAATTTGGAACCCAGGCTCCTAAAATTGGCTGCCCCTCACATAGTTGCTCCCCTTGCTAAGATTTTTCCTTCTCTCTGTGTCACTGCACTGTCCCAGATATCTGGAAAATGGCTGGAATTACCCCCGTATTTAAAAAAGGAGACCCGCATGAGTGACCCATCAAATTACATACCCATTGCCATCCTATCTGTTCTCAGTAAAATTCTTGAGAAACTTGTTGCCACCCAAACTACTGATTTTCTCCTGAAACATGAACTCCTAACTGACGGTCAACATGGTTTTCGCAAGGGACATAGTACCACAACTGCTCTACTCAAACTCACGTCTGACACCCTAGTGGCTATGGACCCTGGCAGGCTCACGGGGTCCGTCTTTATTGACATGACCAAAGCGTTTGATCTTGTTGACCATTCCATCCCAGCTGATACTCTAAACTCTCTAGGTTTCTTGCCAAACGTTGCAAAATGATTTGACAGCTATCTGACTGATAGGTCTCAATACGTGAAATTTAACTCCACCCTCTCTGACAAAGTCACCATTAACATTGGTGTACCTCAAGGGTCTATCTTAGGTCCTCTGCTTTTCTCTATTTTCATCAATAGTATTACCACTAATCTCCTTAGTACATCCTCCTTACTATATGCTGATGACATTGTACTATATTCCAGTTCAAACAGTACTGAGGACATAAACTCTAAACTCTCCCGTGACTATCAGCTTATCCAACTGTGGCTAACAAATCACAAACTTGTTCTAAATAAATCAAAGACCCAAGATATGCTATTTGGCTCCAGTCTCAAACTCAAACACTCCCAAACCAAATTTAATGTCTCCTCCCTTGATGGCTCATCAGTTGGGGTGGTAAACTCATTCAAATATCTGGGGGTCACTCTTGACCCATCCCTGAGTTTTGACCACCACATTCAATCTACCTGTAAGCAGCTATACTCCAAGCTTGGGATTGCCTACCGGACTAGTTATGCTTTCACTCCTCAGCTAGACTTGCATGTCTGGGATACTACTTCCTCTCTCACCTATGGGTTGCTACTTATGCTACAGCCAGCAGCTTGAGTCTTCGTAAATGGGATGCTACCTATAATAACATCTATCATTTTGCCTCTAGCTCCCCGAGGCTGAAACATCACTGCCTTCTCTACACAGATCTAGGATTGCTTCCGGCCCAAGAACTAAGATCCTGTGCTCTCGGGTCCATCACTGATAATATTATTAGATCCTGTACACCCAAACCTCTGGCCTGTCTCCTTCCCTTCCATAAAACCAATTATGCATTGTGCTCTGCAGAAAATGCCCCTGTCCTTATCCCGAGACATCATACCAAAAAAGGGAGTCGTGCTTTTGCCTGTTATGCACCCCATTTCTGGAATTCACTCCTTCTAACACTTCGTCTATCTGCTTCCCACATCTCCTTTAAGAGAGAACTTAGACATTATCTCTTCTCCTTCCACAGATGCTCCTGCTTTAAACCACCCTAACCCTTAATCTCTAACTCCACCCCCTTCTCAGTTGTCACCTTGGGTGCTGGGGTCCACCCCACATGGTGCACTTCCTCTCAGTTTCACTTCTTCATCTCTAACCTTCTCATCCTCTGTTTTTCCTCTTCTCTTTCCTGCATAAACATAGCTACCTCCTTCTCTCAAACTCTGTAGCTCTCATCTTTTATACCCTTTACACTACTGCCTCTATACTCCTCTCCTTCCTTCCAGCTCCCCCTTCAACTATTTCTGCCTGACTGGTCTCGCTCTCTTAGCACTTTACCCCTTATTATTAAATCAGTGTCTGGACGCTTTAAATTTGCCTGATTGTACTGTCTTGTATAACCTGAAAATTGTATTTTGGTGTATTTGGTCCCGCTACCTAAAATCCTTGTCATAATTACCATTGTTATGCTCAAATATCTGCATGTAACTTGTATTATGTATTCTTATTTGTTGCTATTGAAGTTTGTCTCTACTCTCCTGGGTCATGCCTGAAAATAGTCTTTCTGGCTACTGTACCTACCCGGTAAACAAAAACTAAGTAAAAAATAAATAAAAATAAACAATGACAGAACTAAATATTTTGGCTTTGCATTAGGTTGTGTGGAGAAACATTGCCATTTGATTTAGGGAGCTCACCGGACCATTTCAAAGTAAGGGTTTTAAAAGCAAGCCTTTATAAGACAATAAATATGCTGACAGGGTGAAATAATAAGGTGCAGGCTTATAGTTACACTGTGCACATATATTTAATGGTGTGTATGATGACTTTAGGGATTGTTGTGGCACAAAAAGATTTAAAAGGGCAATACCATAAACATAATAGAAGTAAATCTTTCTCTGTATTTTTAAACAAAGAGGAAGAACAATGTATAATTATTAAATAAAAGAGAATGAACAATGTAATATGTTCATTTTACAGTATAGCACTGGTGTATATAGGCCATACCAAGGATATAGTAAAGAAAAAATATAGGTATGCAAGCCATTATTATATAATAAGTTTTTTTTGGAAAGATATTTAGCATATACAACTTTATTCCAGGCTGAAAATTTAAAAATGGTATATGCTTATTTAAACAGGTGGACTCCATTAACAATCCATTGCTCTTTTCAATTTAAGTGTTATGTTTAAATAAGTGTTTTTGCACCTTTATATATATATATATATATATATATATATATATATATATATATTTTGTATTATCTTTTTACCCCTCCTACGTGCTACCATGCCCTGCCACTCCTTCAGGCTGCCAAGGCCCCCCTCGGACTCACCTGTTCCCCGAGCCTTCGATCTCACATAGCAGCCACTTCCCAGGGTAATCTGGCATAACCCTTCTCCAGATGGGTCCTAACCTTTTCATATTTAATCAAAATTTCTTTAGACCTGTAAGGCTCAGAAGGGACATGGGAGTGTGAGGAGGGGGACCTGGAAAAGGTGGAAATACTGAACAAATACTTCTGTTCAGTATTCACTGAGGAGGGGGAAGGTCAGTGACCACAGCTGGGTAATAGACACAAGGAGGGGGAGAGGTAAACACAAGTCTATTCACAGTGGAGAGAGTTCTGGAGGTGCTCACAAAACTGAAGGAAGACATAGCGATGGAGCCAGATGGCATACACTTGAGGATATTAAGGGAACTGCGAAGAGAGCTAGTAGCACCTCTGGCAGCCATGTTCACTGAGTCACTCAACATAGGAGTGGTTCCGGAAGACTGGAAGAGGGCACATGTAGTCCCTCTACACAAAAGTGGTAGTAGGGAGGGGGCAGGGAACTATAGGCTGGTCAGCCTCACTTTGGTAGTGGGTAAGATCATGGAGGTACTGCTTAAAGAAAGAATAGTGGCTCATTTGGAAGCCAATGGTGCCCAGGATCTGAGGCAACATGGATTCACAGCAGGAAGGTCATGCCAGATGAATCTGATAGACTTTTTTGACTGGGTGATGAGGGAGGTAAGTCGGGGGGAGGAGCGGTGGATGTCACCTACTTAGATTTTAGCAAGGCCTTCGACACCGTTCCTCATAAAAAGGCTAGTTAACAAGATGGTAGTCTAGGCATGGGGCACAAGATGATTACCTGGGTTAGGAGCTGGCTAATGGACAGGAGGCAGAGGGTGGTAGTAAATGGGATCCAATCTGGGGAGAGGGAGTGACTAGCGGTGTACCTCAGGGATCAGCCCTTGGGCCAGTCTTGTTTAATTTCTTGATTAGTGACATTGCATAAGGGCTGGAGGGAAAAATCTGCCTGTTTGTAGATGACACCAAGATCTGAAATAGTGTGGATATGCCAGACAGGGTGGAGAAAATGAGAAGGGACCTGGGGAAGCTTGAGAAGTGGTCTGAGGTGTGGCAGCTGAGGTTCAATTCAATGAAGTGCAAAGTGATGCACCTGGGATGAGGGAACCCCCGGGAATGCTACAGGATGGGGGGAGTTGCTGACGATCACCAAGGAGGAAAGGGACCTGGGGTTATCATTTCAGATGACCTAAAGCTGTCTAAGCAGAGAACAAAGGCTGCAGGGAGGGCCAGCCAGAGGCATGCTGAAGTGCATAGGCAGAGGTATCACTAGCAGAAGGTGGAAGGTAGTGATGTCATTGTATAAAACACTAGTGAGGCCACACCTGGAGTACTGTGTGCAGTTCTGGAGGCTGCACCTTCATACGGACATTGATAGGGTGGAGGCAGTCCAGAGAAGGGTGACAAAGATGGTACTGGGCTTGCACCAGAAAACAAATGAGGAGAGATTGAAGGACCTCAATATGTACCTGCTGGAGGAGAGGATGGATTGGGGGGACATGACTGAAACATTCAAGTACATTAAGGGCATAAACAAGGTGCAGGGGGTAGAGATCTTCCAATAAAGAAGGAGTACAAGAATGAGGAGGCATGCTATGAAATTGGAAGTTGGCAGACTGAGGGGAAAGGTAAGGAAGTTTTTCTATACATAGAGAGTGGTGGACGCATGGAACAGTCTGCCACAGGAGGTGGTGGGAGCGACCACAGTGGAGAGATTTAAGCATGCCTGGGACAGGCATATGGAGACCTTAGAGGTGGGAAGGGGTGGTGGAAAGCCTTTGACCAGATACGGTCAGAGGCTGAAAACAAGAGTAGGGCTTATGGGCAGACTGGCTGGACCTATCGGTCCTAATCTGCTGACAATTTCAATGTTTCTATTAGATACCGTGTAAAAATGTTGATTTAAGTTAATTTTAATTGTAGAACACCCACCAGATAGTCCTGAAGGACAGCCTCTCAAAAACATTGACTATAGTGTAAGCCCCCCAATTTGGGCTTACCTGCATGGGCTCTGACCCCGACCTGGTGCTGATGCCTCACTAGGGGGTCCTGGGTGGTATCCGGACCTTGGCACCTTCTGTGGCCTTGCAGCTGTAGCCGACGATGCCAGTGATGTCCTCGGCCCCTAGGAGTCTCTGCAGAGGGGGGCTGAGGTCTGTGTACAGGATTTCTGTGCCTCTGGGCGCTGAAGGAAAACAAAACAAAACATAACTTACGGTCCCGGTGTTCTGGGGAACCAGGACTGCAAATTAAACAAATAACATGGCGGCCGCAGTCCCTCTGAGCATGCGCAGCCATCAAGGGTAAGATTTAATGGAACTGCGCTCCCATCTCAGTTTGGTTATGTGGCTGTCAATAAAAAAAATATATCCCTGGCTCTAGAAGGGGCAAAGGAGCCAGGGATCTAAAAAATATTATTTTATTTTATTTTATTTATCAAGTCTAGGATTATAAATACCTTTGAGCCATGGCTCTTTTACAAAGGTTCCACGTCACAGAAATACAAATTATGGGGAACATCAAGACAGGCATTACAACAATGTGGACATTGCAAACAGAGTACAGATTAATACAGTTCAAGGGTAGCATTGTAACAAGGCAGCCGACGGCATTTGTCAGAGAAAACAGACAACAGATAAGAAGTGCCAGAGTCATAGGGAGAGGGAAGAGGGTAGGGGGAGAAGGAATGTAGGAAGGGTGGCGAGAGGGTGAAAAGTGCAGCATTGGGTATACCAAGATGTGAGGGTAGAATCCAGTGGGGGAGGGGAGACAACTAGAGCAGAAAGGGAAGTGGAGAAACAAGGTTAAGTTGGGCAGTCACAGGAGCTGTTGGTAGTGAGATAGTCCCGGAGCCTAGTTTTAAACATACCAATAGTTGGGGCAGAGGAGATGGTTGGGCTGAGGCCATTGAACCAGAGTGGCGCCTGATAGCAAAAGAGCGTTGTCCCTGTGAAGTGTGACTGTGGGGACTTTCAGTAGCTGTAGCGTGGATCTCCTCAGGCACCATTTGTTAATTCGGTGTTGTAACAGAGTTGAGACCCCAGGAGGTGCAAGGCCAAGGTAGATTTTTTTCACCATGGAGCAGGTGAGAAACTTTATGCAGTTTGATAGTTGGAGCCAGCGGTCTGAGTGTACAGGTCTGCACTGTGGCTGAGACGGTGAGCACCAGTGATGAGCCGACATGCTTTATTTAAGGTAGTTGAGAGGCATCTAAGGGTTGTGGTTGTGGCCGAGCCATAAATGATGAGACCATAGTCTATTACAGAGATCACAGAGCTCAGGACTGCAACCTTCAAAGCTTCTGGCGTGAGGTGTGGTCTGTGTTTGTAGAGGAGACCGAGCTGTGTATTAGCAGCTCTAGCTACATTAACTACATGAAGTCCATAGGAGAGATTAGGGTCAAGCTGTATCCCTAAGTATTTGAAGGACCCCACCTGATCTAGAGTGTTCCCCTGGGTGGTGGAGATAGCCAAGTGGTGTAGCTTGTGTGGGTTATGAGAGCTGCAGAAGAGCATAGATTTGGTTTTCTTGTCATTGAGGACCAGTTTATGATTAAGAAACCATGTCTCTACAGAACTGAAACCAAGTTGAAGGTTGTGTTGAAGAGTTGCAGGATCTTTGTGAGTGGAGAATACAACAGCATCATTGGCATATAGTATGATCTGCTCAGAGCAGTGGTAAGGGAGGGAGTTTAAGAAAAGGCTAAAAAGGAGGGGTCCCAGTATGGATCCCTGTGGGACACCCGAGCGAACAGGCAGGGTGTTAGAAAGAGCGTCCACAATTTTTACTCTCTGTGACCAGTTTTCTGAGTAGCTTTTAAACCAGAGAGAAGAGTCAGGTGATAGCCCGGCATTCAGTAGTTGGTGTATTAGTAGTCCATGGTGTACTGTATCAAGGCCTTGGGAGGTCTAAGAAAAGGCCCCTGTGAGAAGGCCGTTGTCAAGGGATTTGTGCAAAGCTCCAGTGAACTCAAGAAGGGCTGTGGTGGTGCTGTGACCTTCTGGAAGCCGTGTTGTTGTGACAAGGTATATTGTATTTATCAAGTGGTCGGTAAGTTGATCACACGATGCGCTCAAGTGCCTTAGAGAGTGGGGCAGTATAGAGATAGGCGATAATTTGAGTGAATCGTCTTGTCCCCACTTTATGGACGGAGATCACAGTGGCTGTTTTCCATAGGTCCTGGAATTTTCCACAGCTGAGAGAGAGGTTTAGGATTTTTGTTAATGGATGAATTACCTCATCGAGGGTGAGCAACAGAAGCTTAAGGTCCAGGGTGTCGCTACTAGATCTAGATTTAGAGATAGCTGCAGTAATATAGTGGCGAGCTTCATTCAGCCTTACCTTCCTGAAGTAGAAGAGGGGATGGTTAGACTGAGGGGCTGAGGTATTTGGGGAGTAGGCCCTGTTTTTGAAAAAGTCATAGGGTAGAACAGCACTAAGGTCTGAAAAAGCCGTGTTAAAGATGTTTGCGATCACCTTGGGGTCAAGGGTTGACCGGATGGTCTCCGGTTAAGGGGGTGTAGTTTCTAGCCCTGTTAAAGAGCTCAATTAAATAAATTCAGGCTGGACTGCAGCGAGACCTACAGGAAGATAAAATGGCAGCCGCCCCCCCAAAAAAACTACAGAATGGGGCTGCTGGTAAAATATAGAGCCAGCACTGAGATCACCTGGTGAGCTGCAGCCTATGAGAGGGAGGGAGGGAGGCCGTTAGAGGGAGATATGACTGTTTTGCTGCCAGAAAGAGGGGTTGTAGTTGAGAGATGCTGCAGGGTGGCTGTGATTAGAAAGACTGCCCAGGTGTATCAGGTCTGCCTGGCAGTTTAAAGCCCTGGCTCCTCAAACTAGTAATCTGAGTGCAGGAGGAATGGTAGCTGTCTTGTGTACTGAAGTAGAGAAAGAGAAAAAAAGTGTTCTATAGAGCCTAAGCAATTGGACAGCTGTTTGAACTCGGAAAAGAGTTTGGGCTGCATACCCTGAATGAGCCCCTGCTCCCCTTGGTGTAGAAACTGGGTGGGGGAAGTGAATGTTCGGCCAGGGGAGAAACTGTGAGTGTCGATGTAAGCTGCTTGGACTGTACCCAGCACCGCTTGTGGAGCCATCCCCTGAGATAAGGGCTGTGAGGAGAGAGACTGTGTCAGCCCCGTTGCCCTGTGCAGGTCCTGTAGGGTGGCTAGATGTATAATATAAGGTTTTGAGGAACATAGGCAATCCTGGTTCCTCAGACTGAAGATGGCGATGCCTGGGATTGAAGGAAAGAACAAGCCTGCCTGAGTGAAGTCTGCCTATAAAGGCCCATAGGCGAAGTTGGCAAGGCCAGGCAGGCGAAGATTATCACCCCTTGAGTTTGTCCAGTTCTGGTTTCCCACCGGTGGTGCACTACCAATGTAGAGCTTCCACGGTACCGTGCAACTCATCTGGCTCTGAACCCCACTGTGTGAACTGCAAAAAACATGAGTACCCTGAGCTGCGGCTCTGGGGAGACTATTAGTTAGCTAGCCAGTTAGGATTCTGGGGGATATCTCTGCACAGGATTTTTTGGGTGACATACCAGTTTGGAAAGCCTAGGATTACAAGTCCAAAGTGTGTTTCATGTTTATCTGGGCCCTACCGAAAGACTACAGGCCTGCATCATTGAGTGGCGAGGTACCCACTGTACAGGGACAATCTGGATGCACCCAGGTGTGGGAAGAGGGGTTGCTATGGGGAAAGTTATTGACCAGCTAAAATGAATGGTGGTTGACATTCTCCTCCTCGTGTTACCCCTCCCCCAATAAATAAGGTTACTGTTTGCAGTTTATCCACTGTCACTGTGTTATTGAGAGAGTGCTGTTGGGGTGTGGGAGGCTATTGTGTGGGAAACTGTTATTGTGTGGGGAAAAGTATTACAGGGGCAGCTTACTTATTTCCTGGGATGGTGGTAAGCTGTTTTTTTATCCACAGGAGTTCCCTGCCACTACCCCAGGTGGAGGCACCACGCCACATTTGCTACCACTGGGGAACCCAGGCTGGCCCCGGCTCGGAGGTGTTTGCTGAATTATCCTGAGGGCCACGGTGCAGCCTAGGTGAGTCAAAGGGGCTGTTACAATAGCACTAATTTGCATATGGTTGTTGATGTTATGTTAAATGAATACTTTAATAATGTAATATCTGTCTTTAATATATACACTGTGGTGAGTCTTATTTTTCAATAATACCTAGCCATAATATGTAAACTGTGGTGAGTCTTATTTTCTAATCTGTTTTTGTAAATTTAATTTACCATACAGTGATCACTTTTAATTCCTCAAAGTGAGGCACTATGTTCTGACTGCTAAGAATTAGAGATGTTGCGAAGTTTTACTCTGCGGGCGAAGTTTTGATGAAGCTGCCAAATTCACCCGCTGGCGGGCGTTGTGGTGCAGAGGCACATCCGAAATTCGCCTTGCAACTTGCAACTTACTTTCTTGAGCTTTTTAAGCAAAGTTTACCAATAAAACTGCAGAATCACATGACAGAGTTTCTGCAGGTCACATGAGACTGAAGCAGGCAGGAAGTGAGGTATATGTTCTTTATCTTGGGAGGAAGCGAGTGAGTTACTTTCATTTTCTCCCAGTGTTTGAGAGATACAGACTGAGAACAGTTCTGTGGCACACAACCTGCTTCAGAAAAATCTTTAGTTTATCACTTTTTCTGCATTACTTATACTTATCTGTCCTCTGTTCACAATTTGTTTGTGCTTTGCATTTTTTTCTGTTGTTTGTTTTCTATTTGATTTTACTTCTTCACTGCTATATTTCTCTTTTTTTTGTGGGGGAGTAGTTATTATAGTTAATATGTCGGAGGAGCAAGAAGCGGCCTGCGCAGGACCTAGTGGGTGCCAGGTGCGCAGTCTGCGTGTGGGGCTTCATCTTATTTGTGATGCATTTTGGCCAGGGAGGGAGGTATCTGGCAAAATGAAGCAGCAGCTGCAGGGGCAGGTGGAACAAAAGCAGCAGGTGGAGCAGCAGCAGTAGGCGGTGCCCGGTACAACAGCAGCAGCAACAGCAAGCAGCAGGTGGTGCCGGTACAACAGCAGCAGCAAGCAGCAGGCGGTGCCGGTACAGCAGCAACAGCAAGCAGCAGGCAGTGCCAGTACAACAGCAGCAGCAACAGCAAGCAGCAGGCGGTGCTGGTACAGCAGCAGCAGCAACAGGCGGTGCCGGTACAGCAGCAGCAGCTCACTGTAACTCCAGGGTCACCCCTGCTTTATCCACGGACATCTCCAGTGTTGGAGTTCTTTGTGTGTTACACTGAAGACAGCAATAATGTGACATGCAAACTCTGTAGAATAGAGGTATGGAGTGGGGAAAAAGGGTACCCATTTAGGTACAGGTGGGCAGCGAACCCACCTCAGTGTCCACCATGCCAAAGAATGGCATGGCAGGCTGCAGTAAGAGCATGAGGCTCTTCAGGGGGGATGTTAAATGGGGGAGGGGGTCAAGGCATGCAGTCAGATGTAGGCATGCAGGTAGTGTCTACGCACAGTCCAGCAAAGTCAGGGAACAGCAAGTAGTGGCAGCTGAAGCTCCAGCAGCCCATCCCCCGCTGCCACCATCAGCTCCCAATACAGTGGTGATGCAGATGGACCTGGCTGTCTTGTGGGACGAAGTTTCTGACTTCTGGCATGTGTTCACTGAAGTATGTTAGGATGTGAAAAACAATCAAAGAAAAGGAGACCATAATTGCCAACCAAGAGAAGCTCCTGAAAGTGGTTGAGGAGCTCTGTGGGCGTAGCAGTAGCAATACCACTTCATTTTTTTCCTGTCCTTTTTTTCAGTTCTTTATGTTGTAAGTGTATGTCCCTCAAGTGTCATTGTCCCAGCAAAACAAAAAAACAAACAAAAAATAAAAAAAGGATATAAAAAAGTGAAAAAAAAAAATTCTATTCTCATGTCTTCCTTGTCTAACTTCTTGTCCTACTTTGTACTCCCTTTGTAGCCTTCCACAGGAAATAACTGTCTTGTTCTTATCTTTCTTTATATCCAAGATTTTTTTTCTGTTCTGTACTAATCGTCCTAGTTTTATGGTAGATCATCAATCAGTCAATCAAATTTTATTTGTTATAGCGCATTTCTCATTTTTTTTTTTGAAATTGCAATTTATTCATCCCCTGCATCCTGCTGGCCCTGACCCTTCGGGGCCACCAAGGAGTCATCCTGCTGCCTCCCGATCTACCCGCACGTACCTCCAGGCCCCACGGAGCTTTCGTTTCCCCCCCCCGAGTGGGGATGAGTGGTGCATGACAACCCGTGCTACTATCTTTTCGTTGGTCCTAGGTGGCCGGGTGAGTGGGACATCTGAGGCATGCTCCAGGCAGTCCGTCTTCCCTGTGCCGGCATGTGTTTTTCTGTTTTCTCCCCTCGTGCAGTGTAGCCCCAATGTCATGATGCAACTTGCTGATGTCCACTGTGTGTTCTGGCTGCCCTTCCCTGTGGGGCTTGCAGTACCCCGAGCCTCCACTCGAGGTCAGACAAGTTGCGGAGCTGTCATGGGCAGCCGTTCTCCCCTGCCAGCCCTCCAGTGACCCAAGTCCGCCCCGAACCCGGTCGCCGGGCGCTGAAGTGGAAATCCAACCGCTTTGCTGATGGGCCAGCCGCACTTCTCATTTTGATTCAGTGCGCTTTACAGTAAAATAACATTTCAATATCAGTAAAAACAAGCAATACAGCTTCACATAAAACAAATCCAATTAAGAGTATATAAAAGCTTGGACAAATAAAAAACATTTCAGCCCCCTTTTAAAGATTTCAATAGATACACTATCTCACAGTGAATGAGGGAGGGAGGGAGGTCCAGAAAACTGAGGCTGCAAATGAAAAGGCGTGTGCCCCTGAAGATTTTAGATGAGTCTTGGGAACCTCCAATAAACCTTCACCACTGGAGCATAGGGGTGAACAGGGCAGTAAGGATTTAGGAGGTCTTGCAGGTAACCGGGCCCCTGGCCATGCAGGGTTTTGTAGGTCAGCAAACTGACCTTGAAGGCGATCTGCTACCTATCTGACAGTCAATGCAGACAGCACAGCACAGGTGTAATATGACATTATCTTGGAAGGCCAGTCAACAGCCTGGCCGCAGCATTCTGAACTAGCTGCAAGTGACGCAGATCCACCCCCACCAGCCCCAGGTATAGGGCATTACACTAGTGCAAACATGAGATCACAAAGGAGTGAATCAATACTGGCAGATCTGCCAGGGGAATCAGGTGTTTCACCCTGGCAATGTTTCTAAGATGATAGAAATAAGTCTTGACCATGGCCAACACCTGAGATTTCAGCGTCAGCCTACAGTCAAGAACCATGCCAAGGTTCCCCAGCTGATCAGATGTAAGCAACTGGGAGTCCCAAAGCCTTAGCCTTGAGACTTGACCAGCTTGCTCTCCCATCTCCAGGTGACCGGGTTCCAGCAGTAGGACCACTGTCTTATCTGGATTCAGCTTGAACCAGTTTGCCCTCATCCAGTCCTGAATTTCATCCAGGCAGTTGTTAAGCACCGGAACCAACCCTTGCTGCTCGGGCGCAAAGGACATGTAGAGCTAAGTATCATCTGCATAACAGTGAAAACTCAGCCCATACCACCTTATGATGTCCCCTAGTGGCAGCATGTACACCGCAAATTACATGGAGAACAAAATGGAGCCCTGCAAGACCCCACAAGGCAGAGGCACGGGGGCTGAGGAATATACCCCAGACACTACACGTTGCGATCTACCTGTGAGGTAAGATTTAAACCAGCCGTGGACTGTTCCCACTAGCCCACAGCATACCTGCAGATGTTCCAATAGCACCCCATGGTCCACGGTGTCAAATGCCACTGAGAGATCGAGAACAAGGATGGAACGTCTCCCTCAATCTCTCGTCACCAGGAGATCAATAAGCACCTGAACCAGGACGGTCTCAGTGCTATGCCTTTTGCAGAAACCAGACTAGAGAGGCTCATAGATGTCATGAGCTATTAAATGAGCCTCCAGTTGAGCGGCCACCACCTCTCAACAACCTTCTCCACAAAGGGAAGGTTAGAGACTGGCCTGTAGTTTGCCAGACAGTCCGCATCCAATGATGGTTTCTTAGCCCTTAGAGTAGTTTGTGCTGTTTTTCAGGGTTGTATTTGTTCCCCCCTCCCCCTATAAAGTAAAAATTCAAAAACAATTTTCAAAAGTGAGGTGAACACACAACCAAAAAATCTTTCCTATCTTAGTACAACTGGGCAGGCCTGAGGTCACTACAGCTTGCTGCCTGCCTTTACATAGTTATGAACATACAAAACTGCCAGCAGATACAGGGCAAATGGTCTATCACATCTGCTCAATTGTGCAGCACAGAGGTTAGACTCCTGCTGCTCTTCCCACCTCATCCTTGCCCCTCTCTTCCCCTCATCTTCCCTGTAACAATCACACAGGAGGTTGGTGTGCATATTTATGGAACACATACAAACAGAAGCAAGAAAGAAGTAAGTGCCTCAGCTGAGACTTGAACCCAGGCCGCCCAGAATACCATTCCGATTGTGCTAACCAGCTGCGCCATTGAGACAACTGGAACCTGGGTTGTCCCCAGGCACATTACTCTTTCTCAAATGCACAATCCAATGGCAACACAAATATTTACTTGTAACAATCACGCAGGAGTGTGGTGTGCATATTTGTGGAACACATACAGAGGTGAGAAAGAAGACTGGGGACTTGAACCCAGGCTGCCCGGAATACCGTTCTGGAATGGTATACCGGGTAGCCTGGGTTCAAGTCCCAGCTGAGGCACTTACTTCTTTCTCACCTCTCTTTGTATGAGTTCCATAAATATGCACACCACACTCCTGTGTGATTGTTACAAGTAAATATTTGTGTTGCCACATTAGGTTGTACATTTGAGAAAGAGTAATGTGCTCGGGGACGGCCCAGGTTCCAGTTGTCTCAGTGGCGCAGCTGGTTAGCGCGATTGGAACAGTATTCTGGGTGGCTTGGGTTCAAGTCCCAGCTGAGGCACTTACTTTTTTCTCACCTCTGTTTGTATGTGTTCCATAAAATATGCACACCACACTCCTGTGTGATTATTACAAGTAAATATTTGCATTGCCATTGGATTGTGCATTTGAGAAAGAGTAATGTGCTCGGGGACAGCCCAGGTTCTAGTTATCTCAGTGGTGCAACTGGTTAGCACAATCGAAAGGGTATTCCGGGTGGCCTGGGTTCAAGTCCCAGCTGAGGCACTTACTTCTTTCTCACCTCTGTTTGTATATGTCCCCCTCGTCTTTCCACTGACTTGTGTCTCGCCCTTGACCCTATCCCACCCCTTTTAAAGCTCTCCACTGTTTTAAGAGATACCACTTCTTCAGGAAGCGTGTTCCATCCCCCTTCCATCCTCCCCGTGAAGTAATGCTTCCTCGCCTCCCTCCTGACTCTACCCTCCACCAACTTCAGGCTCTGCTCCCTAGTAATCCCTACTCCCTTTAATCAAAACAAGCCCTCTGTACTGACCCTGTTGAGGTCCTTTAAGTACTTGAAGGTTTCGATCAGATCACCCCTTTCCCTTCTCTCCTCCAATGAGTACATGTTGAGGCCCCTCAACCTATCCCCATAAGGCTTTCCCTCCATACCTCTGATCATTTTAGTCACCCTCTGCTGTACCCCCTCTAGGAACCTACTGTCCTTCTTTAAGTATGGGTTCCAGAACTGTACACATTACTCTAAGTATGGCCTCACCAGTGACCTGTACAGTGGCAGAATGACTTCCTCCCTCCTAGTGGTGATTCCTCTAGCAATGCACGCCAGCATTCTATTGGCTTTTGCCCCTGCTTTCCTACATTGAGATGAGTGGTTCATATTCTTTGTGACCATTACCCCCAAATCCTTTTCCTCCTCAGAGACGGACAGCTGAACCCCTCCCAGGTGGTAACTGTACCCAGTATTCCTCGTTCCGAAGTGCATGACCTTGCACTTCTTAGCATTGAAACCCAGCTGCTGAGTGTCTGACTACTGCTCAAGCCTTCCCAAATCTTCTTGGAGGCCTTTTCCTCCCTCTACCCCATCCACAACTGCCCCTATCTTGGTGTCTTCCATGAATAGACTGATTCTGCTCTTAACTCCAACTGCTATATTGGCTGTGAAGATGTTAAACAGCACTGGACCCAGCACTGAACCCTGTGGGACCCCACTGGTGACTGCTCTATGAGTTGAGTCCCCCCCCCCACAACCACCCTGTGATGTCTGTCTTCCAACCAGTTACCAAGCCACCTAATCAGTTTCTCCCCTGCTCCCAGGTCCCTCAATTTACTAGTTAATCTGCCATGCGGTACTGAGTCAAGGGCCTTTCTGAAATCCAGATACAGGACATCTATGGCCCAACCGGTGTCTAGTTCTTTTGTCACACAGTCAAAAAAGTGAACCAGGTTTTTTTGACATGATCTTCTGGAGACGAATCCATGCTGTTTGTCACCCATAAGACCGTTCATCCCCAAGAAGGTCATCAACTTTTCCTTTTGGATCATTTCCATGAACTTACCCACAATGGGTGTCAGACTGACTGGTCTATAGTTACCAGGCTCATCCTTGGGACCGCTGTTGTGCAGGGGTACCACATGTGCCATCCTCCAGTCCTGAGGCATGCACCCCGTCTGCAGGGAGGTATTGAACAAGTCTGTCAGTGATGCCGCCAGGACCTCAGCCACCTCCTTCAGGACTCTAGGGTGCAGCCCATCGGGCCCTGGATCCTTGTCCATGTTCAGTGACTTAAGACCCTCAAGCACTTTGCTCACAGGGATCTCCCCCATCCATTATCCTATCTCCTCTCATGCCAGGGTTGCCCTGCCCCTGCGGTATTGGCCCATCTCTCTCCCTGGTAAAAACTGAGCAGAAGTACTCACTGATCACCTCTGCCTGTTCAGCCCCCTTCTCTACCCAACCTCCATCCTTCTTTATCCTGGTGATTTGCTCCTTGCAGTTCCTCTTCTCCCTTATGTACTTGAAGAAGGCCTTGTCCCCCTCCTTAATCCCCTCTGTTAGCCTTAGTTCCTTTGAAGCCTTGGCAACCCTCACAGCTCTGCTCACCTCCCTGGTTTTCCTTGTCCACTTCTCCCTATACTCCTCCCTTTTGGACTCCTTCTGTCTTCTGAAGGATGTCTTTTTTTCTCCCTCACCCTTATCTGCACCTCCTTTTCCTTTAACCACCAACATGGCTTCTTGGTCCCTGCCTTCTTACTGCGTTTCTTTGTGCAGGTGTCTGTGGCCACTAACAGACCTTTCTTCAGAATGGCCCATTTCTGGATGGTATCCATGTCAGGGGTGATGCTAGCCAAATGCCCACTGAGGATGTCAGCCATCCTGCAGAAGTCAGCCCTTTTGAAATCCACTGTCTTGGTTTTTGTAGACATCCCCTCCCTACCCATATCCAGGGAGAACTACACTGTTCGGTGGTCGCTACCTGCTAGGAGGTCCTCAGTCCATACACCCTGCATGTAGTCTCCATCGGTCAGCACAAGATCCAAGATGTTTCCCTCCTTTGTTGGTTCCTCCACCTTTTGTGACAGGAGTACATCCTGGAAAGCTTCCAGAATGACCTGCTCCCTAGCGCTTGTTCTAGACATGGTTTTCCAATCCACCCCTGGTAGACTGAAATCCCTGACCACCACAGTGCCACCCCTTCCACAGTGTTTCCGTAACTAATCTGCCAGTTCTCTATTGAGACCCTCTGACTGAGGGTGGTCTGTACACAGCCCCCAGTCTGACCCTTTTACCTTTATTGTTCTGCAGTTGAATCCATAAGGCTTCCGGCCTCCCCTTACCTCCCTCCTCCATACTGCTCACTATCCCTTCCCTCACAGCTAAAGCCACCCCTCCACTCTTCCCTTTTGTCCTATCTCTGTGATGCAGTCTGTATCCCAGTAACATGATGTCCCAGTCATGGTGCTGGTTGGCTCATGTCTCGGTGATGGCAGCTATATCTACCTCCCCTTCTGCCATTAGTGCTTGGAGCTCAGGTATTTTGTTCCCCAAGCTCCTTGTATTTAGTGACACCACCCTCTAGTTGGATCCCCTGCTTACCTCAATACTCCCCTCCCCTCCCCTCTACCTCCTCTACGTTTTGATTGCCCCCTTCCCTCCTTGCTAGCTGGGGGTGGAGCAGCATTGCCTCCCTCTCCTTTTGGCTCTGAGTGCTGCACAGTGCTAAGCCTCCCCCTTATTCAGTTTAAATTATACGTGGCTGTAATGAACTCCCCCAGTTTCTGTTTCAGGACACAGGAACCCTCCTTGCTCAGGTGAAGCCTATCCAGTGAGTAGAGGTTCTTGTTATCACATGTTGCCCCCCAACTGCCTTCTAATCCAAACCCTATAGTTCTACACTACTCTGCCAGCCATGCATTAAATTCTATGATCCTCTGTTTCCTGGCTGTGCTTGCCCTGGGTACTGGTAGGATCTCAGAGAATGTGATTGTTTGTCCCTTGATTCTGCACAACCTGCCTAACTCCCTGAAACTGTCCTGCACTTCCTCCACTCTGCTGCCCCTCAGAGCATTAGTGCCTAAGTGCATCACTATGTGGGGCTTCACCCTCTGTCTTCCCACACATTTAATAGCATGCTGTCCTACTCTACCTGTCATCATACCTGGCATGCATTCCACCCAGATAGAACTCTTCCTGGCTCCTTTGCCCCCCCCCACCTGCTACCTTTCACTATTTAGTCACCCAGTATGATGACCCTCTGTTCTAATCCTTGCAGCCCCCCAGTTTTCTCACCCATAATCTGCCTCTCACCCTGCTGTCCCACCCCTCCAGCACTGTCATCGTCCCCTGTTGTCTCTGCTTCTTCCATTGTGCTCTCTTCAGGGGGTGTCTCTTTTCTCTCACTGGCATAGTGTTTCTGCCTTCCCTCCTGTCTCCCATGATCCATGTGCTCCCCTCCTTCTCCTATATCCTGGTCTCTAAATCCAGTGAACTTTTCCAATCCATCATGCTTGCCTCCTGGCTGGGCTCCCCTTTGCAGGCCACAGTCCCCATGTGGGTCCTCGTTCCTCATGCCCCCATTTCCTCTTGCTCTACCTATTCCTCCTTACCCCCCATGAAGCCTTCTTAAGTTCTGATGCACTCCTGATCCCCACCCATGTCATATCATCAGCTGGCTCACTGTCATCCCCACTGCCAGCCCCTCTTGTATGCCCTCCCAGCCCCCCCATCCTCACCAACATTACCACCTTCATTCAACCTCTGCCCACCATCTGCTTGCTCGCCTTTCCCTAATGTCTCCTCCATCCCACACCTCTCCTTAGTCTCTGCTATCCTACTTGTATCTTCTGACACCCTGACCTTGCCATCAGCCAGGCCGATGGCCTCTGTTTTGTTTCTCTTCCCCCTTAGTTGACGGTGCCTAACAGGAAATTGTAAGAGTATGATTACTGGATAGAAGATGACCCAAAAAAATAGCAATATAATTGACTTTAGTCTTCTTGTTTTGAAAAGTTTTGTGATATTCACACAGGTGAATTAAATGCTCCCCCAAATTTATCACACATCGCTGTAATACTGCTTGGTCACTCTTTTGCAGTGGTGTGTAACTGCTCAGAGAAGTCACTATGAATCATATGAGAAAATATTTAAGTCAAAAAACTGTTGTCCTGCTGCTATGTCCCTGTCTTGTCTGCTGTGCTGTATGCATACTGCCCTGAGAAATCACCCAGAATAAAATAAGAAAATATTTATGTCAAGGGAATATGTCTCTTGTACTCCAATATGCCTCCTGCCACTAACAACAAATGGGAAACAGTGGCGGCAGCCAAAAAATGTGTGCTGTCCTGTAGTTCATAAGTGATGCAGCTGCTAGACAGCTATGCAATTGCTAAATGAGAACAGGCAGGAATAATTTGGATCATAAGGAAAATTCACAATGTCTGGTCGATAACACAGGAAGACTTCTAACACTGAGAATTTACAGTAAAAGTCTTGCTGCTACTGCTATTATTATTATCATTTATGCACTTGGAAGGATTAGTTGGAGTGCTGCCGCTGCTGTCTGTGTGCTGCTTCTGCTGCTGGTTACGGACCACAGTGACAGATCGAAGGTACCCATTGTATTCTGTACTCCTGCACTACGAGTGGTAAGTTCTTTTATTTTGTTGAGATAATGTGGTATTGAGAGGGGATGTTTGATCATTTGGTTTTTAAACAGTGATTGAGTCTCTTTCCTTGTAGGGATTTCCCATCACTGAGAGTCTGGATTGCTTTCTGGGAGTTGATGCTTTCCTGTTCCAGTTGTGCCAGGCAAGGTAATGTTTTCTTTTATTGTTTGGGGGGTGGGGCGTGGGTGAAGGTAAGTATTTTTTTTGTGGTGGTTCTGTTTCCTCTGTAGCATGTTTATCAAAACTGTCAAACACTGTATCTTTTAACATCTGTGTTTCTGCATCCCTGGAGGTATTTCTGGAGATTCCATCAATCTGAAATATGATTGAAGTGTGTTTTCACTGATGCTCTAGATTCTGGTTGCTACATACCAGTGCTGGAAGGTAAGTCTTTTAAATTATTTGGTTATTTGGTGGTTTTCCTTTCTCAATATGTACAGTTCAATGGATGTTACACTTAATGTTTTCTGTTCTTGATGATATAATTTCAGGTAATCCCCTGAAGCTATCTGTTCTTTATGCTGCGCGGATAAGATGAGGATGTCTCTTCTGTGTGACGATTCTGGAGACAGGCACATTAAGAAACAAACAGCACTGGAGACCCCTGAAGAAAAGAATAAAAAAGAATAGTCACATGGATTTTACTTAAAGAATTACTCATTGTGTTCCTGGATTTAAAACAAAAAAGAACACAGTAATTTGCCTCAGCAACACTCACTGTGTCAGTGGAGGGCACCCACTAAAGTCATTACATTACTATCAATCTGACTATACCTGTGTGGCCTTTGATTAAAAAAAACAAAACATTAATTATTTTGCTGCACTCAACCACAGTGGGGTCTACACCCAGTGAAGCCCTCTTCCACTCCATGACCACTGCTTCTATGCAAGTCACCTTATAAAAGAACTGCAGAATTATTTTGTTTCCTTTTGGCCACCGTGGCACACTTTTCCTTGAAAAATAACGAAAAATCCCCTCCAAAATCTTATACTTACCATTTACCCCAAAATATAAAATAAAAATAAATAAATAATTGAGGTAATGATACTTACGTCATTGGAAGTGTTCGAGTCCTTTGCATTCCATCCAGGTTCCACACAGATGTTCGCTGTGTCTGAATCTTAGCAAGCACTGTAACCTGCACGGGAGAACAAAAATTAGAGGAAAAACAGTTTAATATTTCACTTTAATGAGAAATGTCATCATCAGCTGTACACAATGGTGACTACAAGAACAATAACAGGAAACTCAACTTTTTAAACAGCAAAGCAGAGTGTAGCGGTTGGAACAGGATTATCAACATTTTCATAACCATGTAATGCACGCTGTGAAGCATTTTATTGTTTTCAATGTCAGACAGACGGTATTTATACTAACCCTTTCTAACCTTCTGATGGAAAAACGATGCACAGGTCCACCCAAAAAATATGTAACCATGAAATATTACTGACATAATTGTTCAATATTGTATACATACAGCAGTTTATGTTAAAAAAAGAAACATACAATTTTCAAAGCCAAATTATATGTATCCATGCAAACACTCCATGACAGATTTGTTAAGTAATGAACACAATCGACTATCAGAGAGAGAGAGAGAGAGAGAGAAAGGATTATGCTTACGTCCTGCTACAAACTACTGGCAGTGCTCATGCCAGTCAGGCAGCGTATGACGTTGGACAGGCGTTAACCTGTAGGGACAACAAAAGGCAGGCAAAATCAGAAGAAGCAGTGAGAATGATGACTGCAAGCCAAGTGACTCATTGTTACCTTCACAGTCCTCAGTGACAGGACTTGCAGGGGGTGAGTGATGGTACTCGTATCATTGAACTGGTGTTTCAATGCCTCTTGGCCTTCAAGCAATGGACCTCCTGTGACTGCAGCATTCCCACTATCGAGTCACATTTCCAGTACACAAGTGTTTGTAGGTGCTCAACATTGGGGAAGGGAGATCAGTTCAAAATGTAAAACATAACGGGATGGGCACCTTCTGTACTAACATTGAGAAAGACAGCACGAGTGACACAGGATCAAAATACCTAATCTGCTTGCCCTCAGGAACATGGCTTCACCACCAGTGCAACAACTGAATAATGCTGTCTAACACAGAGCAAAATCATAGTGTTGGGTAGTAACTAATAAATTGTAACTAGTAACTGTAATCTGATTACTTTTCTAGGGAACTAGTAATAGTAATTGATTACTTTTAAAATAAAGTAATAAGTAACTGTAAGGACATTACTTTCCCCCAAAAGTAACTAGTTAGTGTAATATAAACAGTAATATAAATAGAGTAACAGATGGGCATCCATTTGTTACAGTTGCTATAATCCATCAAGGGGTTTCTGTGACTTCATAAACCTCAAGAGCGAAGCTCAAGGGCTTTATGACATCACAGAAATCCGGAGATTGTGCAGGTGTCTTTTGATATTCAGGTTTTGGTGTAAACAAAGGCTGCTCAACTGACTGCATGCTTGATTTATTACAACAACAGACTAAAAAAACCTGCCTTCTGACAAGCACTGCATGAGCACCCAACATCTTCACCTTGCACTGTGAATGCAAGTTGCCTACCATCTTTTCCCTATTTTCACAATAAAAAGTTTAGGCAACATTTCATGGCTGTGAGGTGGCTTTTAGTGTAGCTTTGCTGATATTCAGGTTTGAGTAGTCACAGTGTCTCGGTATTATGAGCTGCCAAAGGTACCGGGTGGTGTAAACCCGTGGCACAACAACTGGAGCAAAGACGTGCAGCCTTGTAACATTTAACCTAGAATTTTACCTAATACTGGTTTGTCCTACAAGATCTTTGCTCTAACACAGTGGCTATGACTACAAAGTAGTCTTATTTATCGCACCTACTCTTTCTCCATGGTTACACTCTCACTGCCTTTGGGTATTGGGGTTGTTTTGCCAGTTGTCTCATTACAGAAGCGTTGTTTGGTTAAATGGCTCTGATGAGAGTCCTTGTACCAATTCATGAAACCGATGTAAATCACTGGCTCCTCCAGTTTGAGTGTTTCTTTAGGCCCTTTTACACACAGTGGTCTGTATTGGAATGACCAGTACAGACACACTGTAATGCTACCTGTCTCTGTGTGGACAGTTGATCCATGCTGCAACATTGTGAACGCTCACTTAAAATGGGTTCTCTGTTTTTCGTGGTTTGTGGGCTTCTGTGGCGTTGTAACCTGGCATGTAATCATCAATCAATCAAACTTTATTTAACCAGGCAAAATCATCCTTGAGCAAGCTCATTTGCAAGATGGTCCTGGACAAGTAGGACATATACAACTACAGCAAAATTACCAGATAAGCAGTGTACACAAAATGAGCAAATAAAAGACAGCTACAGAAACAGATAAGATCAGGGCTGGGGAGTACATATGGGGAACACTATCTGGGTTGATAATTGACTGTATATATAAAGGATTCCCTCAAAACGTGGGATTATTCAGACCAAGGTCACAATGTTACAATAAAACAAGGGATACCAGGTAAGGTAAGTGAGGGAACAACAATCAAAGGTTTATGGGTGGGGGAAAAACAATGGAAATGGTCAGTGAGGGGTGGAAATAGATGTAGTTAAACAAACAAGTGGGAGTTGGCAGAATAAACCCAAGGTGGAAATAAGAAGAGAAGTGCTAGGGGAATACATGTAAGTGCCAAGAGTTTGGAGAGCCAAAGGAGTTGGAGGAGGTGGTTATTTGCGGCATACACACAGGCCTCTCAGTTTCAGAGTGAGCAGACTCCTGAAAGAGTGAGGCCCCAGGGGGGAGAACAGCATGAGAGTTTTTTGCATGACATTCCAAAGGGAAGACAGAGAAAAGATGATAGACACTGAGCCATGTTGTGTCCTTATTTTGGGTACTTTAAGAGAGACAAGAGATAAACTCCTTAGACTATACGTTCCCTCAGTACACTGACTATGTGATCTGCCCCCATTATGTAATTAAGTTCAAATGTTCCTTTTAAAGGCTCATAACTCAGCCTATACAGAATAAAAGAGGGTTACTTCTAAGCCTTAGTTATTCTTTTTCATGTCCTGGACCCAACACTAAAGAAAAATGCCATACATTTTGGTTTATTCAGGTAAGAACATTAATTGCCTCTTATCAAGAAAACTCCTCCCCTAATAGATAATGAGCTAGAGAAGCTTTTGGGTATAAATATAGCCCTTTAGGAGCCGCTGTTCTGCTATAGAGACAAGATCTGGCAAAGCCACTATGACTGTGAATGCATTAACTAGATAAGGGTGTTTCATGGGCTTAAACATAAACATTTATTTATTTAAAAAATATCAGATTTACAAACCTTTGAGTCAGAGACTCATTTACAAAGGCACCTCGTCAAAATTAATACAAAGACAGCACAGTTAACAAGTTAAAAAACAATGGCTCGGAGAGCAGACAGTTATAACAATCATTCAGTGGAGATACATGGGTAGCAGTAGATAAACAGATTACATAGTTTAGGCAACAAGCACCACATCAAGAAGACCAAAGCAGTTCAAACATTATACAATAGCTAAAGCAAATAGACATCAGGAGTCAAAGAGAAGCCCAGAGTGGTCACATGAAGGCTGTTGCATACACTAACTGAATCAAAGTATAGTACATTGAGAAAGGGCATATTTAAGCAATAATGCATGACAAGGTGTGTGTTATCATGTAATAACATCACTCCTGGGGTGGGTTGAAGCACGAGGCGAAGCTGAGTATTTATTTATTTGCACGTATTTATTTGATCCACTGGATCAGCAATATTTGCATAAGTTGTGCCCAGTGCAGATTTTATAGCACTGGTCCTGGTCTGGTGATCTGGGTTTTACCCATACCACACTGCATATGGCTTAGTGATATACTGTACAGATGGCTGCAGAGTCTAACCCATTGAAAGTTGAAGTTTCAGAAAACCATTATGCTACAAATATCAAGACTTACTCCCTCCCTCATCCCCAGTCACAATTAATCCTCTACCAAAGTCATGCTTAAATACCGGTGCCTCTACATCCATGCCACTAAGCTTTTAATGCCAACATGCTTCTTCTGCTGCTGTGAGTTAAACTCTTTATTTAAAAACATACTGTTTATTTATTTGTGTTTTAGTATATCCATGGTCAGGAAAATGAATTTGTAAAAGAAACCAAAATCCCCATTTATCAGTTCATTGAATTACAATACAGCATGTTATGAATTTTTCAGATTCTATGTGTAACCTACAGTGAGTCAAACAGAAATAGACACAAATGCCTACCTATTTGCAAGTGAAGCAAATATGGTTATTATCATTCAGTTGTAAATACCTATAGTCACAGCCAGGATTCACATTGCTAGACTCTGGGTAAGTATGACAAGTTTCCTAAATACTGGTATCTTATCCAGCTGTGTTCTGCTTGGTGTGTGCGTGTGTGTGTGTGTGTGTGTGTGTGTGTGTGCTGCTCTTAGGATGGTGGTGTCAAATGCTGTGAGGTGCCATGGGGAACTTGTTAAGCAGAAAGTTCCAGGAAGTGTTTAACCCATTCTACTTCTAATAGCTTTCTATGATGTCTATACTATCCATTATAGTATTGATGATCTGGGCAGTTTATGTGCTTTTATGCTTGTGTATAGTTTGATAAAATTAAAAGTTTTAAAATTGAAACACTCCTGCTAGCTAGACCCGACACACACAGAAAATAAAAATAGTGAATTAGAGCTATTTAGTAGCTGTTGTCTTACAGAAACCCCAGTTAGCTAGCTCTCCCCTGGTCTGGGAAGGAAAAAGCCTGAGAGGGCAGGGGGCACAGCATGGTCAGCTCCCAGGGTGGGGACTGACCAAAGGAGCAGACATGAAAGCCCACTAGGCCTATTCTGCTGGCATTTTTGTATGTTAGTATGCTTACTACACCAACACCATGAACCATAAAACAGATGACTGCCATAACTGGGTAGGCAGTATAGCACAGTGGTTTAAGGCTCTTCTCTGCAAATCTGGAGATTTAGGTTTGAATCCCACAGCCCCTACACAAATGTGGAGTATCTTTTTAAGAAAGTATAAAATACTGTGAAATTATTTTAAAGCAGTGCAAATGCTAAATCCTACTGCCACATTCAAAACATCATACCCTACCTACTTACCACATATAAACTCAAGTATATTAAAAAAAATAATTCCAGGCACTTTTTTTTACCAGGAGAGACACACTAAGCTGAAAGCTTGTTTACTGGTGTGACCTTGGAGCACAAGGAAGTTAAGTGATATGCGCAGGATCACACAGTATGCAAGTGGGGGCTGTGGAAGTCAAACCCAGGTCTCCAGGTTTGTAGCTCAGAGCCTTAAACCACTGCCTACTTAACCATTTACAACATGGTTACACTTATATATAATACATACTTCTCAAACTTGAAAGAAAAAATTCACTTTATCATCAGAGTCTGTATTTACCAAGTACTGTGCCCAAGTTTAAAATAATTTGAACCCCCAATAAATGTGCCCTGACATGAAACTGCATATTTAACTGTAAAGACAATTAAAAATTGTATTTCTAAATGCATTACTAACACCAATGCTTCATGATTAAAACAATTTCAGCCCCTCCCCATGTGACAGATTGCATTCTAGGAAGATTACCTTGGCAAGATGCTATAAAAAACCTTAAAAACAGGTTTAATGGAGTGAATGCTGACATCCTATTCTAGTATCCATGAGAAAAGAAAAAATAGTTAAGATTTTGTTTATGTCAGCTCTGATCAGAATAGCTTTTAAAATCATCAATTGTTTTCTTGTTTAGTGTTTTCTAATACATCTCAAACTTAAAAGAAAAAAACACACTTTATCATCAAAGTCTGTTTTCAGCTTCCTACCATGCACTTCATTTGTAAAAAAAAAATGATCTTGTCACAGACCACAATCAGCACTAACTACTAACAGAATGCTGACACCTACATTTACAATTTAGCAAATACTTGAAATCAAAGATTCTATGTATAACCCACAGTAAGTCAAACAGAAATTAGACACAAATGCCTACCTATTTGCAAGTGAAGCAAATGTGGTTATTATCATTCAGTTGTAAACACCTATAGTCACAGCCAGGATTCACATTGCTAGACTCTGGGAAAGTATGACAAGTTTCCTAAATACTGGTACCTTAGCCAGCTGTGTTCTGCTTGGTGTGTGTGTGTGTGTGTGTCAATGCTTTCAAAGTTTTGAAACTACTAAAGACAAATTATATATAAACTAAACATATAAATAATGTTTAAGAAAAACATGTAGCTCTTATTGTAAATTAGAATATGTGTCTAGGTCTCCTTCTGAGGCCCCAGGTGGCTCTGATAATCATTTATTCCAAAGGATTTTTAACCAATTTGAAGGCATTAAATATATTCTGTTCTGTTCTGTTATCCACTGCACAGGCATGTATGTGTCTCAAACTAGTGTCTCTTGTTACAGCATGCTAGAGCTATCTCATGCCCCTCCCACATGAATCAGAAAAAAGTTTGGGGTGGAGGCGGAGGTGGATCTTATTCCAAAAAAAAAAACCTAATGCTGCCTCCCACTACGCAGGTTCCAGTTCTTGTACCACCCATTTAAAAAAGAAAATAGTACCCTGCAACCATTGACTAACATGAAAGCGTATTTATTTGAGGGTGGAAAACATTGCTTGGAGGAGTGTAAGGCGGAAGAGACTATTTACATCTTCAGTCAGTTCCACAGACAGAAAACATGACATCACTCCTTTTGTACATGCAATACTCCTGTAGGCTCCACCCACAGTCATAAAAAGTTCAGTCTTGATGTGCAAGCCACAGGTCAGTACCTACTTTATTAGCTCTGACAATTGTACATTTATATCAGTTTACATAAGTACTAAATGCTTTATTGCCTTACCTCTTTCAATGCCTAACTGGATTCTGGGTAGCAGGGAAGATAAAGGAACCTTTTTTATAGACTCTCTAGTCTCCTTACCTTAATTAAGCTCTCTTAGGGTTGCCACACTTTAAACAGCTTATTTGCTTCAAAGGGATGCCCTGTCTCTTTAATTTCTGTCAGTTACATTAGAGCAGCAGTTTGCGCAAGACTTATCATGCTGCTTTACTTTGTTTTTTGGCAGCATTCTGGTAAGCCTTTGTTTTACCTCATTTTGTCTCTTCCACAGAAGCATACTAGGAGTGGTGGCTGACATTTAGTCAAGGATTCAGCCACATGCTCTCTTCTTTGCTGCGTCAGAGCAGTCCCAGCTGAAAAGGAGATAACTTGCTCATTTTTATTTTATAGTCTCCCTTTTTACTCCAAGAGTACACTTGATTCCAAGGAGTCTTTCTTTCTTTCTTCGCACCTTGAGAGAATTTAACACAGGGAGTGCATTACTTAGAACAGGGTTTCTCAAATGGTGAGACCAGCCTCCCAGGGGAGACCCCAACCTGTTCCAGGGGAGGCTCAACCAAGCCTTAAAATGTCAAGTTTTGGATGCTTTGTGTGAAAGGATGCGGCAAACTAAAGTAAATAATGGCATGTGAATTTATGTACAAAAATGGGTGACCAGGAAAGTCGCAATCAGCAAGCACTTGTTTCCTGATGTGACATGACAGGGAAAGCTGAACGAAGGAAATACAGTTCTTGGAAACTGTGCAAAACAAAATGCAAAATAATACAAATGAATAGGAACAAGGTAACAAATGATTCATTATACTGGCTTCAGAACAGCACAAATACAAAGGCTGAGTGGAGATGTACTAGGAGAAAGAGCAGGACAAAGCAAAATGGTCCCTGAGAAGGTGTCTAACAACAAGATAAAACTGACAAAGAAAGCAATCTGACTCATGGAGGTATTGTAACAAGGGGAAAATAGGGTCCAAAACCCAGAAGTGTGGAGTGAGTAAGCTGACATGGGAAGGGGGGTTATACAGAGTAAGAATAATAAGTTAAATAAAATGAGAATAAACTCAATGACTCAAAGGCATGTCACTGTATTCCTTGTATACTGTGCAAAGTATGATAGTTGTTCTAACTAAGGGGAGGCCCAAAATTATTTCTATATTAGGGGGAAGCTCAGGATCTTTTCCAAGGCTTGGGGGAAGTTCACTATGACAAAGTGTGAGAACTCCTGACTTGGAACAATATTAGCTGCACATCGGCTGGGAAAGGGGGTTATAGGTATACTGCTACAGGACTGGGGTTACATATATACAGTGTATATATATATATATATATATATATATATATATATATATATATATAGCCAATACCTATCCATGTGCATGTATAATGATAGCAAATTCAGATAATGTTTATACTAATGAATTGCATAATACAGGGCACATTATCCCTGTGTAGTCCTATGTAGCCCATCAAGGAAGAAACCCTTAAGGATTTTCACATAACTGCAGGCTTTCTATGCCTATGCTGCTTGTCAGCCCCACCTTTCTTAGGGGACTCCCTTAACATTTTATTTAGTTAATACCCCGTAGGCATCATTTTACTTTTTATCACTTGAAACTGAATCTGTTCTTTATACACCTTTCAAGGTGTTTTCACATATTTCTGTTTAGGAGGACTCCATGGATGGAAAAGTGAATAAGCAAAAGTTCAAAGGAATGGCAGGGAAATACAGCAGATAGAAAAGTACTACACTAGGTGGCCTTCCTAGGGTAGTGAAACAGAATAAAAAGTATAGAATTAGGATACATTGCGCAACAGAAGTTTTTGTATGATAAATGAGGAGAAGGAAAAGGAGATAGAAAAGTGTCTAGCAGTCCAGACTTGGGGGGAGGGGGTGTAGCCACACTCTGCCACAGCAATGAAGCTCCGACAGCAGACTGCGCTGAAACTCTGGGATGGTGATTGCACAGGTATATGACTTTATTTTATATAATTGCTGTGGCAAAAAAACACTCCCCATCAATTATATAAAATAAAATATGGGGCGGTGTGTTTAACTCGAGATTTTACACACACCCACAGAATTGTTGGATGTTAAATAAACCCCTTAAGCTTCACTCTCGGGATTTATGTGGCACCCAACACCTCAAGTGTGTGTAAAATCTCGTTAAACACACTAACCCATGTATTATTCTATATTTCTCCTACAGCCTCCCCCTATTTTCTTTCCTCACATATAGTTCTCTTATTTCCCTAACCTGCTTTTTTCTCTTTTAGATAATTCATGAAGAAGACCTAAGGTTGAAACATTGATTCTAACTCAGTTTTCTATTTTCAGCATGCATTTAATATTACTATTTTGTTCTATATCTGTAACATGTGCTGTGCAAATTAAAGTCAGAAAACATCATTTTATTTGTCAGTTTATTATTAAATATATCATTTTGCAACATTTGATATACAAATTATACTACTTATGCTCTGCTACATGGTACGGCTAAGAATCACTATAGGAATTGATGAAATTTGTCTGAGGGGGCAACAGATTGGCCAGTTGATGTACAATTTATAGATAGCTTGCTACACCCATGCATGTCATCAGTCATGGCCCTCTACAGTAGCCATTGTGAACCCCGAGGGCATCGGGGCCAGAATAGCCATTGTGAGGAAAAAGGCAAGTAGTCCATCTGCAGGCAGAGCTCAGGGCCTATTTCCATCAACACCACATGTGCCAAACTGCCACAGCAGGCTGCTTGATCGTCCATCCACCCCCCTGCCAGGTCTATCACCATCACCCAACCCATCTCAAAGAAAATCTTCATCAAAGGTTATGTAGTGGAGTGCAACAAGTGTTCTGTGTTGTGTCATAACTCGATGGTAAGGGACACTGTCTGACTTCCGTTGTGGCATACTGGCCGTGGCATAATAGTCATGGCAGACTTAGTTATAATTATAACTGTGTCTCAGTGACAGTAGCAAGTCAAGGTTCAGCTGTGGGAAAGAGTGTTTAAATTTTGTTGGGGTACGCAGGTGTGTGCTGGTGGAATTTATTGTATGTGATATGGGGTGGATCTGTGGCTGGCAATGGCAAAGTTAAGATTTAGGCTGCTGTGAAGAAATGAGAAAAGATCACTAAGGCAAGAAAGGGCAGTAGATCTGCATGGTGCACGCATGCATGTGTGTGTGTTTGGTGTGTTTGTGTGTATGTGTGTAGGGGGAGCTATGTGAGGGTGGGATTTCATTATAGAAATTTATTGGGGTGGTTGTGGCTCTTGCATAGTCAGGAGGAGAATACAGGCTAGATGTGGAAAATATTGTCAAGTGGAGAAGATGCAGCAGGGTGTGTGTGTGTAGCAGTGGGGTAAGGATGGGATGTAAAGGGATAGTTGTGGCTGGCATTGTCAGAGGTGGTGGCGGTTGGGGGAGAAGATGCCAATGGGGTCAGGGTGGACACAAATCAGCTGGCCAAACAGCATACTAAATTGCAAAAACAAAAAAAAGGATATACAGCTGTATAGGAAAGATCCCCAAGGGCACTGGCAGTAGATGTTAGGTTTTTGTGTGTGTGTGCGCGTGTGTGTGTATTGGTGGGTGAGTGTGGGTGTTACACAAATGAAAAAGATCCGGGACAGCTGTGGGGGAAAAGATTGTGGAAGGCAGCAGTAGATGCAGGGTATGTGTGTTTTTTCAATTCTATTTATGCCTCTTACTCACTGGCCCCATAGGTCTCTCTCCAGCATGGACCACTGGGCACAGAGTTCTCCTGCTCTGCCTGAAATCCTCTGGTCCAACCTCTGTCCCGAGGTGCTCTTATGCCTCACCCTGACCTACCAGCCCCACTGTTATGAGTCCCCTGAGGTGGGATCGCTGACTCCTCCAGCACTTTATCTACAATCTAGATGATGGCCAGAGTGAGGGTACGAGTCAGAGGCTGGTCGGAAGGATCCAGTGGTGAGCATGGGTGCCATCCTTGATGTCCCACTTTTGCCTGCCCAGGTGCCAGGACTTTTTCTACTTTTCTGTTTCTCTGGGGGCACAGACATGCAGTAACATCCAGTGTGTGACAGGAGTGCCCCGCATCCATGTGCAGGATGACTGCCGACATCCCCCTCTCCCATGTACATGTCCCCAGTAGCTGCGATGCCTACAGTCTCCACTGTGAGCTGCCAGAACTATGAGGTACACCACCCTTCCTCCCAGGAGAGGAGAGCAGTTCTCCAGATGCTCGATCCTGTCCTTCCCAGCTGACCCCCAGCGACCTGAGTCTGCTCACGAACCCAAGTCCCCGGCATGGAGCGAGGAGTGGCGTCCAGTGCCTCAATCCTCAACACCACCAGGCCAGCACAGAGTGTGCGTTTGAGTGTTTTTGTTTAATAGAGCTCTTATTTATGGAAATGTAAAGGGATTGTTGTGGCTGGCAGTGTTAGATGGGTACTGTGTTATAAATTAACATATTAATTGTCTTTAGAATCTGTTTTATTTCTTTTATACACTTCTTGGGGTTTCATGAGTACATAGCTATGTTCAATAAGCAAATATACCCATGTTATCAAAAGTAATATAAAGTAATATGAAAAGTAATATGCATTACAGTTACAGTTACTAATTACTTTTTATATAAAAGGAATAAGTAACTAACTGATTACATTTATATGAAAGTAACTAGTAACTGTAACTGATTACTTTTTAAAAGTAACTTACTCAACACTGCAAAATCATACACAAGGTCGGAGAGGGTGGTGGTGGATCAGCAGGAGACTAGGCTATGTCTTTATTGGATTTGCTAGCCATAGCAGGAATTGCTTGCTGGGTTGCTAAAAAGTAATTTTTTGTAGTTTGAGGCAGTGCCGGTGAGGGCTGACACTATTGGTGGGCAGGAGCAGGCATTGCCAGTACTGCAAAACATTACATTGTAGTGTTGTTTTTGATAGGTTGAGAATGCATGTAAATGGGCAAAAGGAAGCAGCAGCAATACAGTTCTGAGAAGAGAACAGTAACAATAACAAATTTTTGAGACGTTGTGTGGGAATACACTAAGGGCATGCAAAGGAGGGACAGCACGGATAATATTGTTTCCTTAAGCATCACCTTCTTCAAAGAAGCAGCCCTCATAGTCGTCTAGACTGGAGTTGTCATATGATGGGGATTCACGTTCCAGTATTGTGACATCAACATTGGTGTCACTAGTGTATGACTTTATCTTTCTGCCAACAGCACCACTTGTCTCTTCATCTTCCTCGGAAGATCCACTGGCAGGATATGGTAGGAACATGGATGTCATGATCTTGCATGGAATGTGTCCCTTATTCATTTTTATAAGTGTTATAATTTCCATATTCTTTGGTGAAAGGTTCATGCGCTGGTCATGTACAATGGCACCTGCAGCACTGAACACATGCTCAACACTGACACTAGAGGGAGGAAAGCTAAGGTATTTTATCACCTCAGCTGTCAGTGCAGACCACTCAGTTACCTTGCTCACCCAGTACAACAATGGCTCATCACCAATTGCGAGGTTTTTTCTTCAGCCATGAAACAGTTAACCATGCGTCGTGCTGCTCTGAGTCTGGCTGCCTCATTGTACTCCTCCTCCTCCTCCTCCTGGTCTTCCATGGATGCAACTCCAACCTGGCTTAAAACATCCCAAACAGGATTGCTCATTTTTGGTTTTTGTCTGCCTGTTAACTTGGTTGTGCCACGTGAAGATGACAGTGCTGTGGTGGTGGTGGTTGTAGCAACAACAACACTCGGTGCCCTATGTGTCTTGAGCAAATGTTCCCCTCTGACCCTTCTGACAAGAAGGTTGGTAAGGGTTTCCACCCTCTGAGGGCCACCGTTTAGTGTAGACTCAAGGCCACGCTTATAACATGGGTCAAGCATGGTGGCAATGCCAAAGTCGTCAGACTGCAGAATTCCAACAGTATGAAGGTTGGAGTCCAACACATGGCGCATGTGCTGCATCAAGGCCAAACTGGTACTGTCACCACCTGCCTCAGTCGACTGCTGCACATTAACCAGTGTTCACCTCAGTACGCATAGCAAAGGGATGGACTGACTGATATAGTCCCCACTCAATGCCTGTGTTGCATGTTCAAAGGGACATAGAACTATAATCAGTCCATCCATTAAATGCCACTGTTCTCTGGTGAGAACCATGGACAGTCCAGCACTGTCACAACTAGTGTGTAGCAGCAGATAATTGGGCACTGCTTTATACTGCTCATAGAGCTGCTCCACCATGTACAGTGTGGAGTTCCATCTGGTCACCACAACCAGCTTCATGCAGTGATGAGGCAGATAGTTCTTTATCTGAAACAGGCGTAGCTGGTCATAGCCCTTCCCAGAATGGGCAAAGTGGGCACAGATGAGCAGGCCACCAACAAGATATCCTTCACATCAAGATGGCTAATAAACTGCTGGACCATGAGGTTGAGGCAGTGTGCCAGGCATGGCACCCAGGAAAACCCACCATCACTTATGTATTTTACAATGTTGGAGCCATTGTTGCTCGCAATGAAGCCAGTTTTCATTGAGTGTGGGTGCAGCCAGTCATCAATCGTACCCAGTGGTACTTTGAGCATTTTCTCCCCTGTGTGGGATCCAGGCATGCTTTTCATTGTGAGTGTTGCATGCTGCCTAATACTGGATGTATTGCTACCAGCACAGTGTTCTTTTTTTTTTTACTTATTCTTTATACTCCCCTGCCCGCAGCACTCCCACTCTTTGGGAGACACCTATGGCCTTCTAGTCCCTGCCCTCTTACCTGGAGCCCGGTGCAGTCCGTCCCCCATGTAGCTGTGGTTATATCCCCCAGGCGGGCACGGGGCCAGGCCACCCCTGAAGTCCTTCTTGTTGTCGTCAGGACGCTGGTACCGGGACAGGCAGGGGCACTGGGGATCGGGGCCTGGTGCTCCGTCTACCGGGAGCACTGCGGGGTGATTTTTCCCTTTTTCTTGTGGGAGTGGTGCGTACCCCAACATCAAGGCGTCACCGCCGATGTCAACCACTCCCAACCCCCCTCTGTATCCTCATGTGCTTGCTGTGCCTCCGGCTTCCACCAGAGGCCAGTCAGGCGCTGAGTGTGTGTCCCCCTCCCTTCCGGGAAAGGAGAGCTGTCCTCTGGAAGCTCAATCCTTTCCCTCCCTGCTGACCCCCGATGCCCCGGGCTCATTCCCGAACCCGGGTCGCCGGCGTGGAGCGAGGTGTGGCGTCCAGCGCCTCAACCCTCAGTGCCACCGGGCCGGCACGACCACAGTGTTCTAAGATAGATGGTGATGAAGAATGCTCAAGTGCGTGGAACACCGCCTCCTTTACTGTGACATGCAGTTGAGAAACAGCACATTTGGAGAAGTATGTCCTTGATGTTACCTTCCATTTTGGACATGCACAAGCAGCAAACTTTCTAAATCCTTCATTCTGAACAAAGGAGAATGGGAGCAGGTCAAGTACGAGCATTTCTGCAGCAGCCACACTAAGCTCCCATGCAGTAGCATGATTCATAGGATATTTGCTCTGCTGTTCAAACAGTCTTCAGAGTTGGCTGTACTTTTTGGGGTGTTGGGCTGGCAAACATATGGCTGCATCGCAGTGGCCTAGTAGGGGTTCTGTTTGACTCAAGAACAATATGTGGTGCTGATAAAGGGACACAACTTATTTTAGCTTTTTTATGGGTTGGTATTGGCATTACTGTGGACTGACTCTGGAGGGGACTGCTGAAGCTGCCACTGCTGCTATGCCCACTACTTGTAGCAACCACCTCCACATCCTTCTCCGCCACTATGTACTCCCCCTCAGTGGCACCACCGAAAGATGATCAGGATGAGGGACCAGGACCACCTACAACTGCTTCCTTCTGGTGTTTAAGCCACTGGAGAGTGTGCCGGTTCTTTAAGTGCATGTGCTGATCACCAGTACCTAGGTGACTGCCCTTCCTCCCCCTACTGACCCTTACGTGGCAAACCTGACATACTGCCACCATTTCATCTACTGGGGTCAGCATACAGAAGTCCCACACTAGGGATTTTCTAGGCCTTTTTTATTGTGATGCTGGGACTGGGACAGCAGAGTGAAAGTATAGGGGGCATACTACTGTTTTTGTAGTTTGACTCTTTCTCATGACATCAAGAATAGTAGGAGGGAGTTTGGTCTTCCTCGGACAGACCATCATCGCTTTCTCCAGCTGCGAGCTTATATGTTGCATCAAATCCCTGACAGGACCAGGGTCCTGACCCCTAAACCTCCTTTATTAATTCTTCTGATTGACACCCTCTAGGGGGCACTCATTGGCCAGCTTATTGGTCATTTATATTGTATTTTTAGGGACGCATTTGGGGATTCCACTAAGTCTATCTTGGACAAATGGAATAATGACCTTGATTTGACTGTAACATATAAAAAGCTGGATAAAATCAGCTCTATCAGCAGTCAAAATAACTCTTTACGCAGTTTTGAGAGAATTCACATGGAAATGCCATTCAAGGTTTTTTAGAGCTCCAGCATTACTCATAAAATACATGCCTCAGGCTTTTGGAACTTGTTGGAGGGGCTGCAAGTGTCAAGTGGCAGATCTGGGCCATATATTCTGGTACTGTCCAGTACTAACCCCATTTTGGTGCAAGTTGCAAGTTGAATTACGAGAATGCCTGGGTGTCAACACTGAGTTAACCACAGAGCTTGTACTATTATCAAGATTTCCTGATCACAAACCTAAATGGTGTAAAACTCTTTTGCCCATTTATCTGGTGGCAGCTAAAAGAGCAATTACTCGGCAATGGATGACAGTAGTCATCCCCTCGATTAATGATTGGAGTACTGTAGTGTTGAATATTTACCAAATGGAGAAGCTCACGGCTACATTACATGAAAAAGTAGATGCTTTTACTTTCAAGTGGCAAAAATGGATTTGGTATATGGCTCAGGTTGATTCTGATTTTGTCCCCTGAAGGGCATCTCGTGGCTTGACTGGGGGTGTTGCTCCTAATTAAAGGAATGAAGAAGGCTTACACCGATTATAAAGGGAAGCTTGCATTCAGGGATCATAGTCTGATAATCTCATTTAATGTGAGTGAAAGTGTCGTACTTTTCTAATGCTCATGGTTACTTGATCATTCAATGCTGTAAGACTATTGTATTGGTAGCCTACCCTGTCTTTTTATAAAGTCGGGATATTTACTGACAACTCTCTAAATCCATACTGTACTTGTGTGCCGTCATTGAAAAACTTAATAAAAATTAAATAAAAAAAAAGAATAATACGGGGGGACCTTCAGTGTGAGATTCGGTGGTTAAATCAATGCTGCACTTAAATAACCCCTGCACTGTCACCGCCTTTCTGCTTCTTCTTCTCCGGTTCTCATGTGGGATCCAACACCTCATCATCATGATCATCATCATCATCATCATCGGCATGCCATCCACTGATGTCCTCCTCATGCTCCTCCTCATGCTCAATCTGTGAGTCATGGACCTCTATCTCAACAACTTCTGTGGCCATCTCCACAGCAACAGTTGCCATAGTGGTGTGACCCACGTTTTCAGGCTTTCCAACATTCCCCTCAACCACTGCCTCTACTGTATCGATCAATCAATCAAATCTTTATTTATTCAGGCGATCATCATTGAGCAAGGCTCATTTACAAGATGGACCTGATAAGGTCAAGGTTCGAGTTGGTGCACAACAATTACATCACATACTTATGAGACAGTTATACATACAGAAACAAGAAAATGTTATTTATAACACAATAATATACAGAGAATTCACATGTTAAAGCTTGGCAAGAGAAAGTATCGAGATGAACACCACCACCACCGCCAGCAGCAACAGAAGTGGGAATATTCTCCACCTTATCTTTATGAGACACTGCTACTGGTGTAATTTTCAGCCTGCTTGCACTATCACCGCCTCCCACATCACCCACTACCATGGCTGCCACAGAGGTTGCCGGAAAAAATCTAGATGCAGGAAAGGCACTGGTAAATACTACTGCTAGCAGCACCCGTTCCAGAGCACTTAGAACTTGCTGATGGCAACACCATGTCAAAAGACAGTCCTTCATGCAGCATTTCAGCTGCACCACTTTTCACAAACAATGTTAAAGTCTTGCCTGCATGATTCGCTCCTCCTCTTCCTTTCTTGTTTTTCTTCACTGGCATTCTTGTTTTGTTAATGTTTGGCAACACTATTTCTCACAGCACATGGGGGTACAATATGTTGGGTAGGCTAGCTGGCTGAATAGCTGGATTTCTAAAGCTTGTACTTTTTGCAGACAGAGCAGTACTGCACCACAGGCTGGGATACCACTGGTGTTCACAAACAGAGGAAAGTTCAGTCTGAAAAACTGATGTTTTTGGACACTATTTCTCACAGCATACAGGGGTACAACAACAGGCTGGTTAGGCTAACCGGGTGAATAGCTGGATTTCTAAAGCTTGTACTTTGCCAACAGAGCGGTACTACACTGGCACAGGGTCATAATGCTGCAGTGTAAATCGCACGGGCAAATTACAGTGAACACAAAATAATGTCAGTGAAAACACTGGCAATACCAGGACCACTCACACCCCATTGCAAACATTGGGACTTTTTGTTTTTTGGCCCTGAACCCCCCCCCCACATGGGGGCTTCACCCCAACACACCTCTGAATTAATTAAACTAACTTCAAGGGTGTGTGGACTTCGGGGATGGGACAAAACACTGCAGGAAACAAAATTCCATAAAAAAAAAAAAATAATAAAGCTGCAACAATACAGGGCCTGGGGAGAATCAAACCATGGTCCCAGGTCCCTTGAGGTGCCGGGTGCTCGTGCTGGTGCTCTAGGAACTCCACCACAGGAGCAGCTCGACCAGACACTGCACCGGCAGCCTCCCTGACACTTCCGCATTTAACTGTACAGTGATAATGGTAGCGGTTATTCCCAATCACTGTAACACCCATGTCGCTATAGTGCCTCTAGCGCTTTTTGCAGCACGGTAATCCATGCGCTGCTTTGACAGTGCTATATTGACCCAGTACCTACTGTACCACAGGCTGGGATACCACTGGTGTTCACAAACAGAGGAAAGTGCAGTCTGGAACACTGATATTTCTGGATGCTACTTCTTACAGCACAGGGGAGTACAACAGGCTGGGTAGGCTAGCCAGGTGAATAGCTAGATTTCTAAAGCTTGTACTTTGCCAACAAAGCAGTACTGCACCACAGGCAGGGATACCACTGGTGTTCACAGACAGAGGAAAGTTCAGTCTGGAAAACTGATATTTTTGGATGCTATTTCTCACAGCACATGGGGGTACAACAACAGGCTGGGTAGGCTAGCCAGGTGTATAGCTGAATTTCTAACTACTACACCACAGGTTCGGAAGGATACCACTGCTGTTCACAGCATGGGGGTCAACAACAGGACATGTAGGATAGGTGGGTTTTTCTTTTCTTTTTTTTTTTTCTTTTTTTTCTCCCCCTGAGCCACCAGCCACCCAGTACTTTTGGCCTGGTCACGGGCCACGGACTTCCAACCCTCATATCGGCCGCGAGCCCTCCGATACCCCATGGCTTCCCCCCATGGTGGGGCTGTGCTGTTCCCCCTACATGCCACAGTCTTCAGGATAGGTCAGAGGGCTGGAATGAGGGGCTAATTGAAGCTGTGGCGGGCTTCATTGAAGGTGGCTGGCAGCTATCCTTTTTCCGGTTTTCTGTGGGAGGCAGTGTCGTGCAATGATGTCCAGCGTCTGCCCATCCTCATGTGCGTGCTAGTGCCGGTAGCTGTGTGACTCCTGACCTCTGCCAGGGGTCATCCATGCGCTGGGCACTTCCCCACCCTCCTCCCCAGAGAAGGAGAGCAGTCCTAGGGATGTTTTAGCCTTCTCCCCTGGCCGGCCCTCCAGCGACCCTGGTCTGTTCCCGAACCTGGGTCGCTGTTGTTGTAAGCCGAAATCCAACTGCTGCACTGAGGGGCTGGATTTTTCTTTTATTTTCAAAGCACAAGGGATTACAAAAATGAAGGGGAGGGGGACTGCAAAATACAAGGGGTGGGTGTGGGGCCCGGGGGTATTCAAATTAAAACACACACTCACTCACTCCCAAACCCTCACACAGACAGTCACAATCATGACACTCAGACTACAAAACCAAAAATTAACATAATACAGTAATAAAATACACACAAAAACAAGCTCAAAACAGGTCTGAAAATGTTTAAACAGGAAATATTCAGGTTTATCTCCATAATCTCTTCCCAATCACTAGCTGTTGTGTCCTCTCTCCTCACTCTGTTAACACCACACAGAGAAACTTTCCCCTCAGCTTTCTATTGGCTGTTTCGCCACATGTGACCTTCTTGTGTGTACTTGAAGCATTTATCACCCCCACATCTATCTGCCGCCACTGTTGTATTCTGTAATGTAATGTACCTACTGCCCTCTTCCACAAAAACTGTATACTGTCTTTGTAATCCTGTATGATATGTCCTGCACTGTATTACCTGCCTGTATGTGCAAATTATATGTAACTAACCCCGGATCGCCCCTGAAAAAGGGACCTTCGGGGCCCAGTGGGCTTACCTGGTTAACAAAATTTAATAAATAAATAAATAAATAAATAAATGTGACCTCTGTTTAACAACATGTGACCTTTAATACTACAAGACATTGCAAACTTCACCTCTTGCAGTAAATTTCGCCAGTGAAGTAGGCGAAGTTGGCATCTCCAACTAGCATTTTGCATCTCTGTCTTGTGAATAGCGAAGCTGCACTGCACTGCTGCGAAGTGAGCCTAATCCATGAATTTTAGACTTCGCCCAGTGGAGTAATTTATGAAATGAAGCAAATTCACAGAATACTATATGGAGCAAATTTTTTGCAACTTTTCACATCTCTACTAAGAATAGAACCCTCTCTAGAAGTATGTCCAAACTGGAAGATAATTTTTATGGCCGCTCAGGCTCAAGGACAAGAACAGATACATCTCCGGCATGTACAAGGTGTTATAGAAAGCAGGTAGACCCAGCTTGGAACATATTTTGCAATGATGGCAGGGGTTTGGCTTCATTGGGGACTAGGGTTCCACCTGGTGGGACACCAGTCTATACTGGCAGAATAGTCTGCATCCGTTCAGGAAGGGAACAAGTCTTTTGGGCAATCAGTTTAAATGCTTCATTGGTAAGCTTTTAAACTAGTCAATGGGGGAGGCACTGATAAGCAGCAGGAAATTCCCAGCCTCCCCCTACAAAACAGGGTACTAAATGAGGAAAAATAAGAAAGAAAGAAAAGAAAGAAAGAAAGAAAGAAAGAAAGGTCAGTGGGGGATGCTGCTACAAAAGGTAAAGCCATCAAAAAATGGAGAGCCATGAGTACCAATGCCCATAGTCTGGGTAACAAGCTTCCTGAATTAGTGGTCTTGATGGAGGAGGAACATCTGGATATTGTGGCAGTCACAGAAACATGGTACACACAGAACCATGACTGGGACGTAAACATACCAGGATACACTATCTACAGGAGGGACAGGGAGGGTAAAAAGAGGAGGAGGAGTAGCTCTCTACATAAGGGAAGGAAACAAAGCAACAGAACAAAAGGGTAAACAGGGAGGAGAAGAAGCACTGTGGGTCAATTTGGAGACAGGCAATGGCACCACAATCCACACAGGGGTTGTATACAGACCCCCCTCTCAGGGGGAGGAAATGGACAAGAAAATGACAGAAAGTATACTTAGAATGGCAGAAAAAGGGAAGATATTGCTGATGGGGGATCTGAATATGCCAGATGTTAACTGGAGTGCAGTTGCAGCAGCAACTTCTAAGAGTGGAGTTATTCTAGATGCCCTACAGGGGGCATGCTTTAGACAACTAGTATTGGAACCCACTACAGAGGGAGCAATCTTAGACCTGATTCTCTCAAATGGAGATGGAGAGAGGATCACAGATGTAGACGAGGGTAGCCATCTGGGAACTAGCGACCATCGAATAGTATGGTTCACAATAAACACAGCAGTAGAGTCAAGCCATACAAAGGCAAAAGTACTGGACTTTAGGAGGGCTGACTTTGCCAAAATGGGTGAGTGCCTAAGGAATGCACTAGCAAATGGGCAGGAAGGAGGGGTGGAAGAACAATGGGAATAATCAAAACTGCCATCACAGAGGCAACAAGTCTTTGTGTGTAGCAAATAAACAAAACAAAATGATGTAAGAAACCACTATGGTTCTAAAGGAGGTGGCAGTGAAGTTCAAGAGAAAAGAAAGCATTCAGGAAGTACAAGGAATCACAGAAGGAGCAGGACAGAGAATTGTATCAGTTAAAACAAAAGGAAGCTGGGAAGGCAGTCAGAACAGCAAAGGCCGAAACCGAGGAAAAGATAGCCAATACAGTTAAGAAGGGGGATAAAACCTTTTATAGGTACATCAGGGAGCGAAGGAAGACCAAGGGAGGGATAGTGAGGCTTAATAAAGGGGAGGGGGTAGACGGTAACTGTGAAAAGGCAGAGATACTAAACAAATATTTTTGCTCAGTATTTACAAATGAAGAGGGGGGGTACCTAAACCAAACAATAGAAACACTCTGGATACAGAACTTGATACCAGCCCATTTACAGAAGAAAGGGTTCTGAAATAACTCTTAAAACTGAAGGTGGACAAAGCAATGGGGCCTGATGGGATTCATCCCAGAATTCTAAAAGAACTAAGTGTGAGAACTAGTGACACCACTGACTACTCTCTTTAACAAATCATGGGAGGATAGGGTGGTACCTGAGGACTGGAGGAGGGCAGATTGATTCCCTTCACAAAAGTAGGAGCAGGGCAGAAGCAGGAAACTACAGACCAGTTAGTTTAACCTCAGTGATAGGGAAAATGATGGAATCACTTCTGAAGGAAAGAATTGTCGAGTACCTAGAGGCCAGAGGGGCACAGGACCCAAGGCAGCATGGATTCACAGCAGGAAGGTCATGTCAGATGAATCTAATAGATTTCTTTGACTGGGTGACCAAGTAGTAGATCAGGGAGGGCTGTGGACATGGCCTACCTAAACTTTAGCAAGGCATTTGACACAGTCCCACACAAAAGATTAATATACAAGTTAGCCAGCCGGGAAATGGGTCCCAAGATGATAGCCTGGGTAAAAAATTTGCTGGAGAATAGGACAAAGAGGGTAATAGTCAATGGAGTCCGCTCTGAAGAAAGGGGGCTTACTAGTCGGGTACCAAAGGGTTCAGTATTAGGACCGGTCCTTTTCAATGTCTTTATAAGCGACATTGCAGAGGGACTGGAAGGAAAAGTATGTCTCTGTAGATGACACAAAGATCTGCAACAGAGTTGATGCACAAGGTGGGGTGGAAAGGATGAGAAGGGACTTGGCAAGGTTAGAGGAATGGTCAAATGTATGGCAGCTTAGATTCAGTGCTAAGAAGTGCAAGGTAATGCACCTGGGAAACAAAAACCCAGGGGAAGAGTACACAGTGGGGGGTGAGATACTAACAACAACAAAAATGGAAAAGGACCTGGGGTAGTCATATCAGATGACCTAAAGGTGGGCAAGCAATGTGAGAGGGCAGTAAGGAGGGCTGGGGATACTGGGATGCGTGGGAGAGCATCACCAGTAGAAAACAGGAAGTTGTTATCCCTCTGTACAGACAGCTGGTGAGACCCCATCTGGAGTACTGCATGCAGTTCTGGAGACCCAATCTCTGCAAAGACATAGACAGGATGGAGGCTGTCAGAGAAGGGCAACTAAAATGGTGCAGGATCTGCACCGGAAGACATATGAAGAGAGACTTAAGGAGCTTAATATGTATAGCCTCGAGGAAAGGAGGAGAGGGGACATGATAGAAACTTTAAAGTACCTCAAGGAATCAACAAAGTTCAACAGGGTAGCATCTTTCAGAAAAGAGGTGCAAAACAAAGGGCACAATTTGAAGCAGGGGCAGCTCAGAGGTAATGTAAGGAAGTATTTTTTCACAGAGAGGGTTGTGGATGTATGGAACGGCCTTCCAGAGGAGGTTGTGGAGTCAAAAACAGTGGTGGAATTCAAGCATGCATGGGACAGTCATAAGGCAATTCTAGGGGGTGGGGGTAGGAAGAAGAAGTAGGCTGCTGGTTAACTAGGATCTGCAACTTATCCATTAGGTAGGGAAATGGGCAGACTGGGTGGGCCAAGCAGTACTTATCTGTCATCAAATTCTATGTTTCTATGTTTCTATGCAAGAAAGAGATGGGCCAGTCAATTCCAGAAGCCACATTAGAAAGGGGATAGAAAGTTACTGAGTCTCACAGTTGGAGGGAATACTAGCGGAAGATACTGACACAGTTCTTCCACCTCCCATCCATAACTGTGCATTTTCCCCAAGGGAATACTGATAAATGCTGGAGAAGGTGTAATGGTAAAGTTATGGAATTGTTCCGGAACTGTCCCATTATCTGGCCATGTTGGCTCTTGGTTCTTGGTTCATGGGGAATTGGGAAAGATTTGGACACAACCAATCCCACTTAACTTTGAGACATTGGTATCGGGCTTCCCCCTCTATTGCTAAAGAAAAAAACAGAGGGAACTGCTTCACATATTCTGTCTGGTAGCCCTTATAAAGAGATAGTCCATTTAGACTTTTATTCTATTTCTCTATGTAGTTTGTAGGCACACTGATTGCCTCTATTCTACCCTCCTAATTTCATCAGGATTTAAATGCAAATGAAGTTAATTAAGTCTGATGTAAAAAGCTGCTTGACTCCATTGTAAAGGTCAGGACCCCAATTAATGTAAGGCATCCTGGAATTTTATGATGTTTCATTGCTAAAGCCTGCAGTAGTTGTACTGTATCAGTCACTTCTGTTGCTGTCCCCTGCAGTCCCTATCTTCTTGTCTTCTGTTGGTCATGACACTTTTTAACGATCATGTGCAATGTTTTTTGCATATTTTTAATAAAAGCTTTAAAAGCTGAAATTCAAGTCCTTGTGTCATGATTAGTGTTTCCTGAACATTTCATGCTGTTTGGTTTTGTGGTTTGCTTTAAATCAGCATTTGTTAACTTGCTCTACAGTGGCTGAAAACAGTGGAGTTATTTCTGTCCTCTCAGTCAAACTTAGAGTGCAATGACATCATTTTGGAGTAGCTTACTGTTTCAAATTCCCGATCAGAGCAGCACTCTGTAGAGTTTATGGTTTGCTGAGCTCTCCAGGTTCCTTACAATCCCAGTCTCTGGTTTGTGTTTAGAAAGATCAGCTTGAAATATATCATTCTCTTCCTTTAAAAAGCTGATCATTTCAGTTTCAATGCTGAATTGAAGTAGTGGAAATCTTTTTCTGTGAGAAATCAGCTAGTCTGTATCACAGCTCTGTTCTTTCTAATCAAACCTCAATTTTTTTCTAACTATATAACACAGAGCTGTTCAATCAATATAAAATAAATCTAAATGTTGTTCATTTACATGAAACAGTTTGTCTTTGATGTAGCCTTCATAAATACAATCATGTAAGGACATTTTTTTTCATGTCAGATTGACAAACAGGTGCTTGTCACACTCTATTACAGTATTTCAAGCACATGTACTGTCAGAACTCACAAATGTAAGCTCCTTGGTGGCTTCTGTGTGAAAATACATCATGTACGTTTACAACTAGGACCACTATGTGGCAACCTGATGCACTGTGTCTCTGCCCCACAGTTGAGGCAGCTGCAGTCTACTACCACCTGTCCCTGCCCCACAAGCCCCCTGCCTTCTACTCCACATTCGAAGCTGCTGCACCCTGCTGCCCACTGTCTTCTCCCACACAGTCAGGGATTGTGCACCCTGCTGTGTGGGTGAGGGAGAAAGGGCAGCAGGGTGCGTCATCCCCAATTGTTTGGGCAGGGGTTGGCAGGGTGCAGCAGCCCTGATTCTTTAGGCAGGGCATGAAAGCAGCAGGGTGCATAATCCCTGACTGTGTGGAAGAAGACAGTGGGAAGCAGGATGCAGCGGTCTCGCATGTGGAGCAGAAGGCAGGGGGCTTGTGGGGCAGGGACAGATGGTAGTAGACTGCAGCTGCCTCAGCTGTGGGACAGAGACATGGTGCATCAGGATGCCACATAGTGTTTCTAGTTGTAGACATACATAATGTATTTTCACACAGAAACCGCCAAAGAACTGAAATTTCTGAGTTCAGACAGGTGCCTGTCACACTCTGCTACAGTATTTCAAGCACATGTACTCTTTGTCAATCTGACATAAAAAAAATGTTCTTACAGTACATGAAGGCTACATCAAAGACAAACTGTTTCTGTGAATGAACAAAATTTAGATTTGTTTTATAATCATTAAACAAACAGTCCTGTGCTATATAGTTAGAAAAAAATAAGATTTTTGATTAGAAATAACTGAAAGCTGTGATACAGACAAGCTGATTTCTCACAGAGAAAGATTTCCACTACTTCAATTCAGCATTGAAACTGAAATGATCAGCTCTCTATCAGAAGATAATGATATGTTTTAAGTTGATCCATCTAAACACAAACCAGAGACTGGGCTTGTAAGAAACTTGGAGAGCTCAGCAAACCATTAACTCTACAAAGTACTGCTCTGATTGGGAATCTGAAACAGTAAGATACTCCAAAATGATGTCATCGCACTCTAAGTTTGACTGAGAGGACAGAAATAACTCCACTGTTTTCAGTCACTGTAGAGCAAGTTAACAAATGCTGATTTAAAGAAAACCACAAAATCATTCAGCATGAAATTTTCAGGAAACACTAATCATGACACAGGGACTTGAATGTCAGCTTTTAAAGCTTTTATAAAAAATATGTAAAAACAATAAGTGCACTGCTGTTTTCTGTAGTTTAAAGAGTACCTGAGTTAGAAAAAATGCTTTTAGAAAATACAGGGACTTCAAAAAACATGTAACAGAACTGAGACTATAACTTCTGTTGGCTTGTGCAGGTACGCATCATCAACTCCCATGATGCCTTGTATGAGTGGGTTCATGACCTTTGCAATGGAGTAAAATGAGTTTTCACACCAGGGCAGAACAGAGTGAAGCAACCTTGTTTATATTTAAATTAGGATGACATTTGGGGGATGCAAGAATGGGAGTTCTTGCTCATGCCTACAAACTACACAGGTATACAGAAAATGGGTTGAGGGAACTTTCCCTTTGGACTTACATGTCACTGGCTCTGAGCAAATATCCCTACAGTGACACAGTGGCAGGGAAGGATACAGGAAATTGCTGACATGGAAAATATTACAGCAGACCTCAGGCTTCAGCCAGAAAAACATCTGGAGAAATGGGCAACTTACAGGTCTACTCACTGATGGGGGAGGTGGAATGAGGGGAGAGGAGTTGATCCAGTCAAAAAAACACTGTATGATCGCTACTAGTTAATATGATTGATAGACACAGACCAGCTTGTTTCAGAAATTACAATTTATTGTTCATGTTACTGTTAGGTTATTGGTATAAAGTGTAATTTCCTGATGTGAATAGGACATAGTACCTGCGCTATCTGCTTCAGAAGAAAGATGGTACTCAGAGATGAATGAATATTGCAGTCAGCTTAGACTTTTCTTGGGATTCTTTCCCCCCAGCAGTTCGGAGACATATTATCTAATTTCACACAGTATGTTAACATGACAGCAGAATATACTCTGTAATGCTATAATAAACTGCAATTTTTTGTATGTTGTACCACTGACTAGAAGGGCACTAGCATACCAGAAAAGCCCAAAAAGCAAACGAAGCAAACAGGACCACAGGAGCAGTAGGGAGAACAAACAACTGAGACAGTAGCACAGACTGCAGCCAGAGGCAAAACACGGACTGAGAAGCAGAAGGCAAAGGCAAAATTACTGACCCAGAAGCAGGAGAAGAACAAACCAGGCAGGGAGTCAAGCACAGCCAGCAGAGTCTAACAGGAAGGAAGGGAGTAGGCAAACACAGCAGGTGTTGGGGGGTGGGGTGGGCAGGGCTCAGGGAAAGAGCGGGCCCAGAGAGAGGATGAACAGAGCCTCTGGCTGCAAGGAAAAAATGCTTGTGTGTGGAGTGAGGAGAGCAGCCCTTAAATAGGCCGATTGAGGGTGTGGCTAGTTGTACTGCTCCCTTGAACTACAAGCTGTAGCCTTCCAACTGAGGTCCTGTGAGGTGACATAAACTTTGGGACAATTAAATACTTAAGTGTGCTACTTTTACTGACAGACTGATATATTTTGATTAAGGAAGACATTTGTAGTCAGAATATTACTAACATACTATTTGCCAGCAGATTAGGCCTTACGGTCTATCGAGTCTGCTCGAACCTTAGATCCTTAGTTGGGTGCCGAGACCCTCCCATCCCTTGTGCTCCAGAAATCTGTGTCATCCATCCCCACCCCCCTGGGACAGGCCATCATCTGATACATCCACTTTCTGTGTCTGTCCCACCCTCTCTTGAAGCCCTCCACTGTGGATCTCTGAACCATCTCACCAGGCAGTGCATTCCAAGGGTCCACCACCCTCTCAGTGAAAAACCTCCTCCTCTTTTCCCCCCTCACCCTTCCACCTTCCAACTTCAAACCATGCCCTCTGGTGATACCTCCCTGCTTTAGTCTAAAGATCCCCTCCATGTTTACCCTATTTATTCCCTTGAGGTACTCAAGATTCTCAAGATTAGTTGCATTTTAATTATGGGATGGACCACAACAGCTTTGCTGATACAAACATAGAAACATAGACTTTGACGGCAGATAAGGACTGCTTGGCCCACCTAATCTGCCCATTTCCCTACCTACAGGATAGGCCGCAGAGCCTAGTTAACCAACAGCCTATTTCTTCCTACCCCCCACAAGAATTGCCTTATGTCTGTCCCATGCATTTTTGAATTCTCCCACAGTTTTAGACCCCACAACCTCCTCAAGAAGGCTGTTCCATGAATCCACTACCCTCTCTGTGAAAAAATACTTCCTCACATTGCCCCTGAACTGCCCCCCCCTCTATCTTTAAACTGTGTCCCCTTGTTCTTGCACGTCTCTTTTTCCGAAAGATGTTACCTTCTTGGACTTTGGTGATTCCACTGAGGTACTTAAAAGTTTCTATCATGTCCCCCCTCTCCCTTCTTTCCTCAAGGGTATACATATTAAGCTCCTTTAGTCTCTCCTCATACGGCTTCTCTTGCAGACCCTGCACCATTTTAGTTACCCTCCTCTGGACTGCCTCTATCCTGTCTATGTCCTTGCGGAGATGGGGTCTCCAGAACTGGACGCAGTACTCTCAGATGGGGTCTCACCAACTGTCTGTACAGAGGGATAACAACTTCCTGTTTTCTGCTGGTGATGCCTCTCTATGCATCCCAGTATACCCCAGCCCTCCCTACTGCCTTCTCACATTGCTTGCTAACCTAAGGTCATCTGATATGATTACCCCCAGGTCCCTTTCCTTTTTTGTTGTTGTTACTACCTCCCCCCCCACTGTGTAATCTTCCCCTGTGTTCTTGTTTCCCAGGTGCATTATTTTGCACTTCTTTGCATTGAATCCAAGCTGCCATACTTCTGACCATTCCTCCAACCTTGCCAAGTCCCTTCAAATCCTTTCCATGCCTCCTTGTGTATCAACCCTGTTGCAGATCTTTGTGTCATCTGCAAAGAGGCATACTTTTCCTTCCAGTCCCTCTGCAATGTCACTTATAAAGACATTAAAAAGGACTGGACCCAGTACTGAACCCTCCGGACCACTAGTAACCCCCCTTTCTTCAGAGTGCACTCCATTTACAATTACCTTCTGTGTCCTGTTGTCCAGCCAATGTTTTACCCAGGCTGCCACCCTGGGACCCACTCCCAGGCTGGTTAATTTGACTATTAATCTTTTGTGTGGGACTGTGTCAAATGCCTTGCTAAAGTCTAGGTAGGCCATGTCCACAGCCCCTCCCTGGTCTACTACTTTGGTCACCCAGTCAAAGAAATCTATTAGATTTGTCTGATATGACCTTCCCGCTGTGAACCCATGCTGCCTTGGGTCCTGTGCCCCACTGGCCTCTAGGTACTCAACAATTCTTTCCTTCAGAAGTGACTCCATCACTTTCCCTACCACAGATGTCAAACTGACAGGTCTGTAGTTTCCTGCCTCTGTCTTGGTCCCACTTTTGTGAAGGGGGAATCACATCCACCTTCCTCCAGTCCTCGGGTACCACACCATCCTCCCATGATTTATTAAAAAGAGTAGTCAGTGGTTTCACTAGTTCCCCCCCTTTAATTCTTTTAGAATTCTGGGGTGAATTCCATCATGCCCCATTGTTTTGTCCACCTTCAGTTTTAGGAGTTCTTGCAGAACCCTTTCTTCTATGAAAGGACTGGGCTCGACCCCCATCAAGAGTGCTTCTGTTAATTGGATTAGGCACTTCCCCCTCCTCTTTTGTGAATACTGAGCAGAAATATTCATTCAGTATCCCTGCTTTTTCACTGTCCCCCCTCTGCCCACCCACCGTTCATTCTATTCAGCCTCACTATCCCTCCCTTTGTCTTTCTACGCTCTCTGATGTACCTATAAAAGGTTTTATCCCCCTTCTCAACCGAGTTAGCTATCTTTTCCTCAGTTTGGGCCTTTGCTATTCTGACTTCCCTCCCTGCTTCTTTCTGCCTTAACTGGTACAGCTCTCTGTCCTGCTCCTTCTGTGTTTCCTTATACTTCCTGAATGCTATTCTCCCTGACTTTCCCAGCCACCTCTTTTGAGAACCATAGTGGCTTTTTCATTTGTTTTGATTTGTTTATTTGCTTCACACAAAGGCTTGTTGCCTGTGTGATGGCAGTTTTGATGATTCCCCATTGTTGCTCCACCAGCCATGAAGCATCCAGAAAGGAGATGCAGGCATAGTGGGATCATCTACACGTGTCACAGGAGAAGCCTTGAATATAGCCTTGTTATTATAGGCAATATGGACACTCAATAAAATAGTTGAGGGATTCAACTTCTGTACAGCAGAATGCTGCCCACAAAAACAAAACAATGGAAAATACAGTTTTTCACATCGGTTTTTATTCAGGTATAGTTAAATATGGATAATTTAGAGGTATGAATATCATTTCTGAAAATGGAAACATTATAAATAGCTACCAGTCAGAAATAAATTCCTTCCTTCTTTAAGTAAGCATTAGTTTGGAGTCTTGTAGCTGATGTATAACACTAAAAGGATCATAAGTGAGACTCCATATGATGAACAGCCCTAGGACAAAGCATCTTCCATGTGAAACCTTAAATCCTGTATTTCATTTTTTAATGCATGCCACTTTATCAGACTTGTAATATTTGAACATGTTCAGTACTGTATTTATAATGCTGTGAAAGTGAAATAAAAATCAAGTTTAAAAAAAAGAAGTGAACTTGACATATTTTTTTCTTGTGTTTGTTTATTTTTTATTATCATCTGTGCCTCTATAAAATGTTTCAGCTGAGATGGGACGTCTGCTGGAAACTGAAAATTGCATTCTACTGGAGACCATGTCTGGGAGCACTCAGCTAGGTGGAGCCTTTGTGTTTTGGGTTGAATTTCAAAGGGCTAAATCTCTTTCATAGCAAAAAAGGAATGTTTTGAGTGTAAACAGGGCCAAGGCAGAGGAGATGGGTGTGACACTGGACAGCTGGTTCCGATTGCTGTATGATTTTTGTAATATAAAAATGTATTATTGGGTGTCTGTCATGAAACATGCTGTTTCAGCTAAAAGATAAAAGCCAGGAGATAATTACAGGCTAGAAGAGACTTAAAGTAAGGATCTCCTGTTTATCTAGCTTAATTGTAGTTGCCAGCTACTAGGATGGGAAATCATAAACTTTTATAATGTTTCGAGGAAGAGAGCAGATTATGGTGCTTTAGTGTGAACTCATAAAAGATTCTTTGATGTGTCCTGGGAAGAAGAGCTACTTGAGATCAAAGAGGGGATGCTATTTAAAGAGTGTCATAATTTGTGAAATGAGTTTTGCTGAAATGTCACTTAATTAATTTACATCCTGATTGATAAGTCATCCTGGGTGTATATTTTTTTATATTCTGACAGGGAGGAGCTAGGTGACCTCATGCAAAGAGGTTGGCACAGCCAGTTTTAAAACAGTATTCTGTTTTCCACTAAGACACACATGTTTGGACTCTGAAAAAAGAAACATCTACAGCACTATAAGAAGATAAGAATACATTAGGTAGATAGGTCTAAGTGTATTATTGGTAGGAATTTGCACTTTTTAAACCTTATTGTTTTAAAAGATTGTATTTTTGTGGTATATGGTTCTGTGTTTTGCATTTTACATTTTTATCTATTTTAAGTAAACCTCTATTTTTAGAGACTACCTGGTGTGCCTTTGAAATTCTTTCTTTGACAAGTGAAGCATATATGGTTAAAGCTGACACTGTACAAAGCTTACTGGTTTTACCAAACTGGGAAAAGGTAAGAGTTTACTCTGAGGTCTTTCACAGAGTTTTTAAGGGTTCATTTTGTACACCTGGTTAGGTGCCCGTAGGCGAAAGGTATCTGGCCATCCCAAAGAGCAGAATTATCTGAGCCTGTATATTGGGTACGCTAGCAAGAGGTTCACAGTTTGAATCCCTCCAAGTACCTGAGACCAAAGGTTGATTCGAACCCACAAAACAGACAGGAAGGTTACCCTGTTCTGTTAACTGTTCACAATACTGCATTCGGAGGTTGGCACTGTGGGAGTAGAGGGCCAGACCTGCTGAGTGGGGTTGTGACAATGGGTTCCTACTGTGAAACTGAAACAAAAATTAAGTTTAAAAAAAGAAGAAAGCCTTAGCAAGCTCAACAAAAATAGCACGTCATTTTGTCCTGATCCAGCTCGTTTGGGTCAGTGTCAGTGAGTGTGAGAAGGGGTAATACAGATTAGTGTTCTTTCTGAACTCAGACAGGAAGGACTGAGGAAGGAGGAGGAGAAGTCAAGAAAGGGGGAGAGAGGGTGTGGCCAGTGGCCTAAGCAGCAGGACAAACAGTGACTGAGATCCCATGCAGCGACATAAACTTTGAGATAATTACATATTTAAGTGTACTACTTTTACTGAGATCAGAGGATTAGCCGATTTCAACACCACAGTTCACAAAATACATCTAAAGACTTGTTGTCCCATTTGCTTTTAACTTTTATTTGGGGTCAAAAAAAGTGTAAAACAGCATACCACTTGAAAAAGAGCCAGTGTGGCTTGAAACGTAGAAGACTGCTGTTGTGGGGTGCTGCTAGTGTGGTATGCTATTTTACACTTTTTTTTACCTCAAATAAAAGTTGAAGCAAATGGGACAAGTCTTCAGATGTATTTCGTGAACTGTGGCATTGAGACTGGCTAATCCTCTGAAACCTGTGACTTTTTGCATGCTGTGGATCCACTTGATCACTCTGTGCAGTCTCCTTTTACCTGCACTTTTACTGAGAGACTGATATATTTTGATTGACGAACACCTTTGGAGTCAGAATCATCAATCCTGGGCCCTCTAGTCCCACAACAGCACCGAACTCTAATGCTGCAAACCTTCGCCTCCTCAAAGGTCTGAAAATAGCCCATATGAATATTCATGGCATCCAGCCAAAAATGGCTGAACTTGAAGCCTGGGCTATGCAGATGTCCCCAGATATTCTCTGTATCACTGAGTCCTGGCTCAAGCCTGCTATCAAGCAACATGAGGTAGCCCTTTCTGGCTATAACTGTTTTAGGAAGGACAGGGTAGGTAAAAGAGCCGGTGGAGTTCTAATATTTACGTCCGGTCTGACCTTGATGTCGATGAGTTCCCCAACCCTGACCATAGCTCATCCTCAGTAGAATCCCTGTTTTTCTCACTGACACTCAGCAATGTCAAGAAGTTAATCGTTGGCTGTGCCTACCTGCCCCCTGACAAAGCTTCCTATAGCCTCTTTCCCTTCCTTGGCTCACTTACCAATCTTCCTCTCCAGGACCTAGTGTTGTATGGAGATTTCAACATGGATTGGCTTAACCCTGCTACTAATAAAGTACGAGCAGCTCTAGCTGACTCCAACCTAGCTCAACTTATACATGAACCCACCTGTCTCAATAGTAAGTCTGGTAAGCATACTTTGCTGGACTGGGTCGTTAAAAATTGCCCTCTAAAGATCAAAACAGTAGCAGTTATGTCCGACTGCATAAGTGATCATTCTCCTACCTTATGTGTATGGAGGAATGATTGCCCCAACCTCCCTCCCAAGATCACCCTTGTCCGTGATATGTCCAATCTGGATACTAATAAGTTTATTACCTTGATCCACGACACCAACTGGAGCCCCATCACAACTCTCCCTGATGTCAACCAAGCTCTGGACTTTTTCATCTCTACATTCACTCAGATAGTCAATAGCCATGCTCCTTTAAAAAAAATGTAGAATTAAGGGCATCAAGGTTCCTTGGCTCAATAATGAACTAAGGATGCTCATGTCCTCCTGTAACAGGACCTGGAGGTCCTACAAAAAAAGTGGGCTACCCTCTGACTAGCAGGAATACAGGCATCTCAGGAACCTATGTAAGAGCACCCTTCACAAAGCCAAGCACCACTCTTCAAATTGCTACAAATGGAACACCTAAGCAAACAAAAGAATTCTGGAGGCAGGTTAACTCGCTGGTAAAAGGGAAAGCAACTGAACTTCCCAGCTCCCTTATTGTCCAGGGCATTACCCTCACTGACCCCTTGTCTATTGCCTCTAAGTTTAATTAATTCTTCACTGATTTAAACAAATACACCTCGCTATTTCATAATATTCCTGCCCCCCCCACCCCAACTCCTGGTGACATCTTTGAAACTCGTCCTGCCTTCCATTTGAAGCTGGCCACCAGTAATGAGGTCCTAAGACTTCTTGTGAGCCTAAAAGGTGAGCGCTCTTCTGGCCATGATACCCTGGAGCCTAGATTTTTAAAGCTCGGTGCTCCTGCCCTTGCTCGTCCAATTCGGGACCTACTCAACCTCGCCTTTCTATCCTGCACCATACCTGACAAATGGAAGGTTGCTGTGGTTGTTCCAGTACACAAAGGGGGGCCTAGCCTAGTACCAGTTAAGGCAGAAAGAAGCAGGGAGGGAAGTCAGAATAGCAAAGGCCCAAACTGAGGAAAAGATAGCCAACTCAGTTAAGAAGGAGGATAAAACCTTTTATAGGTACATCAGCGAGCGTAGAAAGACAAAGGGAGGGATAGTGAGGCTGAATAGAATGAATGGTGGGTGGGCAGAGGGGACAGTGAAAACCAGGAATACTGAACTAATATTTCTGCTCAGTATTCACAAAAGAGGAGGAAGTGCCTAATCCAATTAACAGAAGCAGTCTTGATAGGGGGTCGATCCCAGTCCTTTCACAGAAGAAAGGGTTCTGCAAGAACTCCTAAAACTGAAGTTGGACAAAGCAATGGGTCCTGATGGAATTCACCCCAGAATTCTAAAATAATTAAGGAAGGAACTAGTGAAACCACTGACTACTCTTTTAATAAATCATGGGAGGATGGTGTGGTACCCGAGGACTGGAGGAAGGCGGATGTGATTCCCTTCACAAAAGTGGGACCAAGACAGAGGCAGGAAACTACAGACCTGTCAGTCTGACCTCTGTGGTAGGGAAAGTGATGGAGTCACTTTGAAGGAAAGAATAGTTGAGTACCTAGAGGTCAGTGGAGCACAGGATCCAAGGCAGCATGGGTTCACAGCGGGAAGGTCATGTCAGACGAATCTAATAGATTTCTTTGACTGGGTGACCAAAGTAGACGACCAGGGAAGGGATGTGGACATGGCCTACCTAGACTTTAGCAAGGCATTTGACTCAGTCCCACACAAAAGACCGATAGTCAAATTAACCAGCCTGGGAGTGGGTCCCAGGGTGCTAGCCTGGGTAAAACATTGGCTGGACAACAGGACACAGAAGGTAATTGTAAATGGAGTCCACTCTGAAGAAAGGGCGGTTACTAGTGGGACCGAGGGTTCAGATGATCCAGTCCTTTAATGTCTTCATCAGTGACATTGCAGAGGGACTGGAAGGAAGATGCCTTTGCAGATGACACAAAGATCTGCAACAGGTTGATACACAAGGAGGCGTGGAAAGGATGAAAAGGGACTTGGCAAGGTTGGATGAATGGTCAGACGATGGCAGCTAGGATTCAATGCAAAAAGTACAAATAATGCACCTGGGAAACAAGAACCCAGGGAAGAATACACAATGGGTGGGGAGGTAGTAACAACAACAAAACAGGAAAGGGACCTGGGGTAATCATATCTGATGACCTAAGGTTAGCAAGCAATGTGAGAAGGCAGTAGGGAGGGCCGGGGTATACTGGGATGTATAGGAGAGGCATCAGCAGCAGAAAACAGGAAGTTGTTATCCCTCTGTACAGACAGTTGGTGAGACCCATCTGAATACTGTGTCCAGTTCTGGACACCCCATCTCCATAAGGACATAGACAGGATAGAGGCAGTCAGAGGAGGGCAACTAAAATGGTGCAGGGTCTGCAAGAGAAGCCGTGATGAGGAGAGACTAAAGCAGCTTAATATGTATACCCCTTGAGGAAAGAAGGGAGAGGGGGGACATGATAGAAACTTTCAAGAACCTCAAGGGAATCAACAAAGTCCAAGAGGGTAGCATCTTTCAGAAAAAGAGACTTGCAAGAACAAGGGGACACAATTTAAAGATAGAAGGAGAGTGGTTCAGGGGCAATGTGAGGAAGTATTATTTCACAGAGAGGGTAGTGGATACATGGAACAGCCTTCCTGAGGAAGTTGTGGGGTCTAAAACTGTGGGAGAATTCAAGAATGCATGGGACAGACATAAGGCAATTCTTGTGGGGGCAGGAAGATAAAGGCTGTTGGTTAACTAGGATCTGCGGCCTATCCTGTAGGTAGGGAAATGGGCAGACTAGATGGGCCTAGCTGTCCTTATCTGCCATCAAAGTCTATGTTTCTATGTTTCTAGCACCGTTGTTGAGAACTTCTGGTCAATATCCTTTCTATGCTCTCTGGCCAAAATTCAGGAGCCTATTGTTTATAAGCACCTCCAGAATTATCTAGAGCACCACAATCAGCTATCCACTTATCAACGTGGTTTCTGAAAAAACTAGGGATGCACGGACAGTTAAATTGGTCCGGATATTGGATCTGGATATATTCTATGAAGTATTTGTCCTGTTCCAGATTTAATCCGGATCGGATATTACCAAACTAAAAAAAAAAACATCAAATAAAACATGAGCACACACTGTTTACTGCAGTATAAAAAAGTTTAATCTGAATATAAATAGTAAAATGCACAGATAATGCACAGGACAACTACTGAAAATGTTCACTTTGTGATAAGTTATGTTTTAAGAAAAGCAGCAAATTAGCATTCTCTGGTGACAAGCGTGGGCGTCTGTCCTTGATAATGTCACCCGCTACACTGATGACATGCTTGCTAGGAACACTTGTGGGCGGCGGTGAAAGAAATCTTTGTGCAATCTTATCTAAAATCGGGAATCGATGCTCTTGCATCTTCCAGTACTGGAGGGGGTCTGGGTTTGCCTTTTAGTGGATAATGGTCTCAGCAAGGTACGTCTCAATTTCATTGTTTCTCTGGGAGTTCAGCACATTTCCAGCTGTAAACAAAAACAGACTGCTGTAGCACTGTGTATTCAGACTTAAAAAACAAATGCAGCAAATTACTAAAATAAAATAAAAGGTTTACATACGGTCTTGAGGTAGCATGTTGCATTGGCTGAAGGTCTCCCAAGGGTCATCTGCTTCATTATCAAAAGTATCTGGGACAGCAAGTACAGACACAAATTTAGGTTCTGGGCGAACTTCTTCTTGCTCCTCAACAAGCTGTTTGACCACAGCCTTAGCAAATGTTCTGCCTTGAGATGTTCTAAAGAAGTGAAGCTTGTATCTGCAGTCCAATAATGTTGCTGCTACAACTTCTTTGGCAGACTTGTAGTGATTTAATCTTGAGTCCATTGTGGCCAGTAATGACTTTCGCATTGACAGCAGCCCCGGTATTTTAATACTTTCTACCGCATGGTACAGCACAGTCAACGTGGGTATTATATCAGACACACAAGACTCCTCTGAACTTAGTCTGTGGGTCTCCGTTTCAAACGGTTTTAGTACGCTACTCACATTTTCAGCTAAAGTCCACTGAGCAGATGTGAAAGTACGATTGTCAGTTTCTGATGCATAGACAGTAAGTACCCTTCGCTGTTCAATTAATCGTTCTAGCATATAATAAGAACTGTTCCATCTAGTGCTCACATCTTGTGTCAGTCGATGTACTGGGACTTGAAGGGTGTTTTGCAAGGCTGCTAATTTCTCAGTTGCTGTGAATGAATGTTTGAAGTGGCCCACAATTGAGCGACCTGTTGCTAATAGGTCTTCAATGGATTTTTGTTTCATAATAGCCTCATTGACTATTAATTGCAGGGTGTGAGCCAAACAACCCTCCCCGGTATAGTACTTAATTGCTTTATATATATTAGCACCATTGTCTCGGATTACTAGGTGACATTGATTGCTTCTTATTTCCCAACTGTCCGGCACTGAAAGAAATTCCTTTAAAAGATTTTCACCTGTGTGGCGATCTCTAAGGTGTTTTAATTCAAGTAAAGTACCTCTTCTCTTAAATTGATCGTCCACCCAATGCACTGTTATGACCACATAAGAAAGGGTAGAATACTCATTAGTCCAGGTGTCAGTGGCAAAACTTAACGCACTAACTTCAGATAACCTTAGCTTTATTTTATCCCGTACTCTGGTATACATTTCAGGCAGAATTTGGTCTGAGAAGTACCTCCATGATAGAATCACATAGTGAGGCTCTAAAACGTTAAATAAACTGCTTAAACCCAGGATTGTCCACTATGCTGTAAGGCTGCTCATCGACTGCCATCATTTCGGCTATTGATTGAGTAATTAAGACTGCACGAGGGTTTTCATTTGTGAATGGGGCAGCTCTCGAAATACAGGCTTCAATAGTTTGGTTCTCTTTTTTTATTTTTTTTGCTGGAGGCTCATAAGAAGCCTGTCTTGCAATTTCTTGCTTTTCTTTCTCAGATTGCATTTCTAAAAATATTTCTCTATGCTTGTTTCAAATGTGATTAATCAAACTGGACATACCATATGACTTGACAGAAGACCCCCGACTTATAAGGGTAGGCATCTGCCATAGTGAACATCTTGCCTTTGAATCAGTTTCACTGGAGACCGAAAAATACTTCCATACAAGGCTTTTCTGTGTGATGTCAGACTGTTGCTTATTGCTTGCTGGTTGCTGGAGTCTGTGAGAGCTGAGCTGAGCAGTATGCATGCATACCTGGTCCACACCTGCTTGAATAAATACCTAATACCTGCCCCGTTTTATAGGGCTGAGATCCTTGACGGACCGGATATTGCCAAAAATGTCAAAACCTGATCAATTCAATAAATTGGGTCGGCTACCCGTGCATCCCTAGAAAAAAACACAGTACCCTCATGTCCTTGTTAAAAATAACCTCCGATATTTACCAGGCCATGAACAATGAATCTGCCACTGGTGTCATCTTCATCGACCTTACAAAAGCATTCGAATTGGTGAATCACAGTCTCCTACTTCGGCAGCTCAAGGCTATTGGAATGGATACCTCAGCCCTTTGTTGGACCCAAAGCTACCTCTCCTGCCGCTCCCAAAGAGTCAAGTGGGTTGGTTCACTATCTGGCTTCAAGAATAAAACACACGGGGTTCCACAGGGATCTATATTGGGCCCAATGTTGTTCTCCCTTTTTGCCAATGATTTGCTAAGACAATGTGGTGGAGCCATTGTGCACCTCTATGCGGACGACACTATTATTTAGCACTCTTCCCCTAGTATCACCCTGATCAACAGTGAACTTGCTGTGGACTTTGCCGAGCTTGAGGGCTAGTTCCAGTGAAACCAACTAGTCCTCAATACAAAAAAAACAAAATGTATGCTTTTTTTTCACCAGCCCCTCTTCTCTCTCCTCATTTCTACTCTGGACATTAAGTCCCTGAATGGCAATTCTCTTGAGTTTGTCCATTCCTTCAGATATCTGGGTGTCACCTTAGATACCTCTCTCTCTCCCTCAATGCACATGTCTCCTCCTTAACTAGGACGCTGAACCAAAAATTGGGACTCCTGTGCCACATCTGCCCTTTCCTCACCTCTGCCTCTTGCCTCAACATTACCTCCTCATCACTCCTTCCACTTCTCACTTATGGTGCCCCTCTGCTGCTTTCAATCAATGCATCTAACATGTCACTCCTTACTCAGGCTTACCACAGAGTGGGAAGGTTCGCTTTAGGAGTCAACGTCCATCACCACATTTGTGACTTCCTCTCATCCTTGGGATGGCTGCCCTGTGATTTAAAATTAAGATACTCTACCCTGTGTTTCATGTACAAGCTTGTCCATAAGCTTACACCCCCTTGCCTATGTGACATTATCTGCCTAAGGCAAGCCCCACGAGCCCTCAGATCAGTATCCCTCCCCCTGCTCTTAAGGCCCAATCTACGACTCACTGTTGTGCGCAAGTCCTTCTCTTATGCAGCAGTGACTGACTGGAACTCCCTAACCCCCTCCATACTGTCCTGCTCCACTCTTCCCTTGTTCCAACATGCTCTATTTACCTTCCTCTACACCTCAGCAACTTGCACCTGCTTCCATTGATTCTCCTACTCTCTCCCCTCTCCCTACCTCCCTATACTTGCCTCCCTCCTCCTCCTCCTTCTCCTCTCTCCCTGCCCTACTGTGTTCCCCCCCATCCACACCTCCCATATGCTAAAATTCTTATGGGATCTCTCAACCTTACCTTGCATGCATACTAACCTAATATTGTCTGTTTTTAGCTTTCTATTTGTCATATATTCTGTAATTTACAGGAACTGTAATATTGTTTTGTAACAGGTCATCGAACAATGTTAATGATCCTCCTGCTTTTTATTATTGGCTCTGTATCATCCTTGTCCTAAATTCATGCCATTGTTTTTTTGTCTTCATTGATTTGCTGTTCTGTATTTTTTCTCTTGCACTGTGCTGTCATGGGTCAACCCTGAAAAAGGGACTGCAATTGTCTCAGTGGTCTTACCTGGTTACCAAAATTCAAATAAATAAAATAAATGCATTTTAAAGACTACTTGCAGGATGGGCCACAATAATTTCGGTGATACAGGCCAACTACGAGGCACCCAGACAGAAGATGCAGGCACAGTGGGTACATCTATACAAGCCACAGGAGAACCCTTGAAGGCAGCCTTGTTATTAAAGGCAATAGCGACACTCAATAAAAAAATCTAGGAATTCAACTGCTGTGTGGCAGTCCTGGAGACAAAACCTGAAATGCTAAGCATGGAGGTGAGGGATTCACTGGAACAGTGGAGAGAGTCCTTACCACTAGTACAACAGGCTACTGAAAGGAAACAAAATTCTGTGTCTGAGACTTGAAAACCTACAGAGCACTGCATGCTCCTGTAAGCTTAACTTTGTTGAAATCCCCGAGGAGCCAAAGGTATGGATGTCCAAATAATAAATACAAAATCAGACATACCCCTATAATGCAAAGTATCATGGGCTATATATGCAAATCAACACAAAATATTATGCTGGATCAACTGTAAGCAAAAATGCATAGTGCTGAAAGGCCTCTCATACAGTCTGCAAAGGGTGCCAACAGAAGACGCAGACACGTGTTTCGTCCTACCAGGACTCATCAGTGTGCTTCATCTGTATGACACCACAGTAGAATGAACCAGCTACCTTAAGTTGATCTGTCTGGGTTGGGTTGTGGTGAGCCCAATAAAAACAAAAGACAAGCTAAAAGACAAAGAACCTTAGCACGCAAGCACTGAGGAAAAGGTTACCCCAAGGGCATTGGCCTGGAAGCAAAGCTTCAAAGAAATACAAAATCATATATACTCCCATAATGCAAAGCACCATGGGCTATAGATGCAAATCACCACAAAATATTATGCTGGTTCAACTTTAAGCAGAAATGCATGGTGCCAAAAGGCTTCTCACACTGTCAAAATGTTAGTTTCAAACAGGCTCATTGAAGCATTGCAAATGCAAGGACCTCCGGTAGTACGTACAGTAGAACTTATTGTCTATATTTTTATCAAAGTCTTCTTTGATCACAATATCAATACATCGATACAGAACTTCTAGTTAAGAAAAACATCACGCTGTTATTTTTTGAGGTTCTCTACGAATTACTATCCATATGTTCAAAATCTGTTGTGGGAGTTTTTTCTCCCCCCTCCCCCCAAAGAATTCAAAATGCATCACATTTGTTGATGGTATGGACTTATCATTGAGTACTGGTCTATAATATTCAAAAAATAGCTAAATACAGTACATATAAATGCACATTGCAAGAATAGTTGAAGGTCAAGATTGTGGTTTAAATCATTCGTTTTTAGCTTGTTAGATGCTAAATCCAAAATGATTCTCGCTGCAACGGCAGAATAATTCTGTCCCCTTCCCGTTTCAAATTCTTAATGTGTTCCAAGACTACAAACATAAACATTTTGATATAAGAATTATGAACCCCTTTGTAGTGTGCTCCCAACGGGGTATCCTCTCTTCCTCGAATTATGCTGTGTGCATGCTCCTGCATGCGCTTCTTCAGAGGTCTTACTGTATGAGCCACATATAGCATATTGCAAGAGCATGTCATGCAGTACACTACAAAAGCAGTTTGACACTTGATAAAGTCACAAATTTCACAATACACATCCCTTGTAGGGTGGTTAAAGTGTTTATATGTCATAGCATAACAACACATATTTCACACCCCATGTGTAAAACCCCACAGGTTTTGTTGGAAGCCAAGTGGTCTCCATTTTACTGCTCTCCCTAAGCTGGCTGTGCACCAACTTGTCATGCAAATTTGGAGGCACCTGTAACTAATCCTTGGTTTATGTCCAACACATTTCCCCACACTTGGGTCACCTGTAAGAATATGCCAGTTCGCATGCAGAAGTTGCTCAATGCGACTTGCTATTTTGCTGTGCTCAATGGACAGCGTAACTGGTGAATTTCTTTCACTTCTGTCTTTCCCCTGCAGTATGATCTCTCTCTGTCCATGTCCTCTACTTCTCTCCTTCAAAAGGTTTGTATTACATTACCTCTTGAAATGTTGCTGTAACTCATCCACTTGCTTACTGAATGCATCCTCTGTACAACAGTTCTGATTTATGTGGATGAACTGTCCGTATGGTATGGACTTGTTTAGTGACCACAGATGTGCACTTGTAGAATGTAATAGAGAATATGTTGCTGTGGGTTTCTTTTTTTTATAATTAAAAGTTTTATTATTTTTACATTTACAGCATAACAGTCATGAAAAGTACAGTACACATGGGGTACGAAAAATGAGAATGCATTTAATGCAAAGTAACGTTCCTTGTTTAGTATTAATTAGCATTCTGGCTGCAGTATTCCCCATGGAGATACAACACTAATACTTCTGACATACTTTAACAGATTGTATTGATCAATTATAGACAAGTTAATGAGGTCACAGCTCTATTCTCTGTTCCATTGTTTCTAACCTGTTCTGTTTGGGCCTAAAACCCTTCTCTACCATGGTTCTACAATATGGCTGGCCATTACACAAATTCTTCTGAAGTGGGTTGAGGCCTATCCCCTCATCCTCCTTCCCAGGCGTTGTGTGAGGTGTGTGGTAATTCCCCTACGTTTGGGTGATTTAACTCTCAAGTGGATGTTCTAAGATATTCTGGTGTGAAATGCCTACTGGGATCCCACAGTAAGCTGAGTTGAGATAGTTACCCTATACTGTATATTGATGAACGTGTCCATCCTACCCCTAGTAGCAAATTGGACTCTGTCATAGCTTGCTGTCTTCCTGAGTTCTAACAACTATTTCTGTATATATGGCATGTCCTGTTCTCTCTCTAGTGTCAAACAATTACCCTCTTGGCCGTGATCACCACCCCTTCTGCCCGCCTATCCTTGTGCACTGGGGGGCCCATACTGTTCCCTACTGTAGTTTCTAGTGCCTGCTCTAACAGTGCCCGCTGCACCCCTCTGAATTTAGATTACTAACTCCAGGGGGGTGCATGTTGGGGAGGGGGGATGACACTCTGGTTGCCATAGTAAAAAAAAGTCGTCAGCCGCAGGCAGTGGCAAAATTTTTGCACTGGTCCCCAGCCCCGAACCCGGTACTTGCTCTGCTACAGCTAGCCACCCTCATCACCACACCACATGACTAGCTCAGTGGCAGGCACATCAGAACCCTAAAAACCCCTTCTCTGTCCCTCCCCTTCCCCTTGCTATCCCCTCCTTCCGGTCGCTGTTCCCCTACCCTTGCCTTCATGTAGGATTGCTACCCTTGCAGGGTAACCCATGAGTATATTGCCCAATATGAGATGCCATTTTGATGGGGAGCCCATATTGGTTCACTTTACTCACTGAATACCCCTGCTGCTTGGGTCAATGAGGTAACTTAGGGATGATATCCCCTGAAGTGCCAATCCACCCCTCGAACCATCTGCCCCCCAATATGGAATCTGGGATAGTGCCATAAAGGTAGTGCTGGAGACCTATCTGGTGCCCGGTCAGTAAGCCTGGCTTCTTGATGCCAGGCTCTGAGTGAATAGCTAAGCATGGGGTATGTTTTCAGATTTTTGGGGAACTTCCCAAAACCTATTGCATTTAGGAGTGAAACACCCAGAATGCGCTCTTCACAGATAATCCACTTGTGTTGTCTCTCAGAGTGTCACCTGTGCGTTACTGTTGCCAGCTGCTGAATGGCTTGGGCCAACCCTTTCATTCCAAAGTGAGGGAGAGAAAACCCTCCTCTGGCAAACTTTTGATTAAGCTTCTTGTGGCTGAGCTTCCTTGACCTGGTGCCCCAGAAGAAAGCTGACATATCTTTATGGGATCAGTTTCTGATCTATATGGATGGGAATGTTATCTAGAACATATTGTATCCTTGGAACCACCATCATTTTATAGGCATGAGCTCTGCCCCAATGTGACAGGTGTAGGTGATTCCATTGTGCCATGTCTTTCTCTATGGCAGCGTGGAGGGGCTCTAGATTTATTTTCCCCTGTTGGGTTGTGTTCCAGGAGAAATTTATTCCTAGGAGCTTTATCTTCTGCTGGTCTGTGGACATATTTCATGGGTAGCCTTGGATGCTACCAAGGGGTGAGAGAGAAAAACTTGGATACATTCACCTTGTAGCCCATGAGTTTCCCATAGGAGCAGATGAGCTCTACCAGACACAAGATTGCATGTTGCAGTTCCATTAGCATGAGCATGAAGTCATCTGCAAATGCCATGACATTATGCTCCTCACCTATATGTATCCCCTACATGCAGGGGTGCTGATGGATGGCCTGTAAAAATGGTTTCAAGGAGAGAACAAACAGCATTGGGGAGAGGGGAAAGCCCTGGTAGATGCCCCTTCCCAAAAAGAAAGCCGGGGAGAGGCACCCATTTGTGATGACTTCTGCAGCTGCACCTTTATACAGCACAGAGATCCATTGTGATATCCTGTGTTGGAAACTGAATCTCCTGTGAGTGTGGAGCAGGACCCCCCCCCACTCCACCCAGTGTAATGCTTTTTAAGTGTCCAATGACAAAAGACCATTGGTGGATAAGGACGAGAGATGAAGAACCTCAGCGTGCAAGCACTGAGGCGATGGTTACCCCAAAGGGCATTGGTCGGGAAGACAAGTTTCAAAGAAATACAAAACCACACATACCCCCGTAACACAAAGCATCATGCATATACAGCCCATGATGCTTTGCATTATGAGGGTATGTGTGATTTTGTATTTTTAAGGATGAGAGGCTTTTCAAATTAGGATGAGTAGCTGCCTTGTGTTGTCCACCCCCTGTCTCCCAGGAATAAGCCCAGCTTGGTCCATGTCCATTAAATGTGAGATCACCTCTTTGACCCAGGCAGCAATCAGTTTTGCAAATATTTTGCAGTCCAGTTTTATCAGGAAGATGGGTCTGTAACTCCTGCATAGCTGAGGATCCTTCCTGGGTTTGGGGAGCACGGTTATTTGCACTGTGTGCATGGATGGGGGTATATGCCTAACTCACAAGCTTCCATTAAGGTGTCTGTTAATGGTTCTATGAGATCAGGCAGCCCTTAAAGCTTGTATAGGATTCTGCTGGAAAACCATCTCTATGCGGAGATTTTCCTGGAGGCATACTCTCCAGCACTGCCTGTAGTTCCTTACCGGTGAAGGGTTTGTCTAGCATGAGTTTCTGCTTGGGTGTGAGAGTGGGTAGAGAGAGGTTCTCAATGAAAGAGTCCATCTCCTTTTCTGAAGGAGAGACTTCAAATGTGTTTAGTTGCTGTTACAAATCCAAAAAGGCCTTGTTTATGCCTTCATGTTCATTTATCAATCTGTTTTTGTACCTAACAGCATGGATTCTGGATGTTTGCTGCTTTTTCTTTAATTGGAAAACTAAGAGCCTTCCTGGCTTCTCTCCAGTTTTCCAGAAAGCTTGGTGAAGCCTAAAAAGGGCAAATTCCGCTTTCTGATGGAGATATACTGTATATTTAGTTTAAAGCATGCCCCCACAGCTTGTGCTAACAGGTCTTGATAATCACAGCCCGCTGCTCTGAATTTTGCCTCTAGATCCTTGAGGAGGGTTTTCTGCTCGCTAAAGCATTTCTCTTTTGCCCTTTTTGCCTGTGCGGCATCTGAAATGCATTTTACCTGAATAATGGCTTTCAGAGAATCCCGTTGGATAGCCACTGAAATGCCAGAATGTTTGCTATGCTCTAGGAATTCTTCTATGGTCTTGGTCATCATTACACAGAATTCAGGATCTCTGATGAAGGTGGAGTTAAACCTCAACTGTCCTCTATTTGGTAGTCATTAGTCAGGTGGTAGTTAAGAGAAGGAGATGAGGCAGTGGTTTGATATCACCGCAGTCTCTATTTTGACTTCAGTTACATTTGTTTTTAATATATACATTTTTCATTTTTTGTGCTCTGGTTTTCTCCCACCTCTGTCTCAGCGCAAACGCGTACATGTGGAGGCACATGCACGTCATGCTCGTGATGCCCTCCCTTCATGTCTCCCCCTCCCACCTTCGCCATCACCGGACCTCCATCCGGCGGTGACGGAACTACGGGGGCGTAACCTCCTGGGAGAGGAGAGATAGCTGCTGTTGAGCGGCTCAGTGCAGCTCCTCTTTCCCCCCATGCCGGCTCCCTGGTGACCTGAGGTTGTTCCGGTTAGGTCGCCACTGTGACATGAGGTAAGGCATACAGTGCTTCAACCCTCAGCGCCACCCAGCCAAATTTCAGTTACATTTTCTACCCAACTCTCCAGCGTTAGACAGATGTCTGTTGTAGAGTCAATGTTGTATGGTATTGAATAGAATGAGTAGTCCCTTCTTTTAGGGTGGACTACTAACCATATGTCTGTGGCCACTCCTTTGGTTGCGAGATCCTGGAGGGCCACTGACACTTGTGTCCGTGTGCCTGTTGGAAGTCTGCTTTTGTCCAGGAAGTCATGCATTACCATATTCATGCCCCCCCCACACAGAATATGGCCTTTACTATATTCTGCTAGTGTCTGAGCTAGGGACATAAAAAAGGAGCCATCAGTTACAGTCGGCCTGTAGACACAACAAAGGGTTGTCTCCCTGCTCCATAATACTACCTGCCCCATAATACTTCCCCACAATCAAGTACCTCCCTTCATGATTTGTATGAGTAAATGAGCTCTTGAAATTTGTGTATCACTATGGCCACCCCCTGCACTTAGTGCTGTAGGAGCTGCTAAATACATGGGTGACCCAGCCAGATTTTAGTTTGTTCGTGTTGTGCCTTGGGAGATGCGTTTCCTGCAGAAAGACTATTCCTGCTTCTAGTCTCCTAAGTTGGTGTAAAATGTTCTTTCTTTTGCTAGGATTGTTAATGCCCTTCACGTTTAATGATACAATTTAGTAGGCTTTCTAGCTATGTTCCTCATTCTGATTAGGGTAGGAGCATGATCTTGATGATGCTCCTTTACTACAGGGCCTGCGTTATGGCCGCACAACTTTTTTTACTTCCAGTATGGTTGTGCTGGCCCCTTAAATGACTCTTAATAAAAATTAAAGTCCTGATGTTAGCCATCTGGAAATAGAACTTGCCCCTGATTTCTAAACAGTCAAGACTGATATTCATCAACTCACATAATCATTTTAAGAACACTGACATTAACAAAGGTATAATAAGTAGCATCACCCTTTGAATAGGATCTAACCAAGAACATTCTGAATGATTAAAGTGAATGAAAATTAGCTTTTTGTAGTCCCTAGTGAGTGTACCCGGCAGTGTTTTTATTGCCTGAAGCTTCTCCTTCAGAGGCCTAGCGCTGTGCATTCTGTTTCTGATGACATTCTTCTCCGTGTAATCCTGTATCACAGCACAGCAATTAATTCCTCTTTTTAACCCCTTCTGGGCTATAGCTTGGTCCATGCTTGCCAGGAAAAGGGGGGGGGCAGGCCCCCCATAGACTCCCTGGTGGGAAGACTCTGCTCTCCATGCGCCCAAGCTGTTATCCATTGTGACACTAAGATAGACCTATGAAGCAAATGGGAGGCAGGCATTGAAGTGGTAGGTGACAACCCTCTGCCCCCTCAACTACCACCACCTCCAGTCAAGCAGGCAGGGGGTAGAAGGCCATCACCCCTCATCAAGCAGGGTGGGTACCATGCTGCTTAAGGTCACTCATTGCTTTGACATACGATGTGCAGCTAGCCTCCCCACATTCAGTCTTAGAGGGCCATTGGTGACATCCCATCCCAGCACCCACTGTCTCTCATTTGTCCCTTGGTGTTGCCCATACAGTGTCAGTTCTCAGTTTTCCTTGTTTCACAGAAAGTTCTCTGTGCTTGAGGCAATACTGGTTCTCCATCCAGCCTGCTTCCCACTTCTTCTCACCATGGTGTTGATGGCAGTAGACTTTCTTGTTTACTTTAGGTTGAGGATAGTGAGGTCATTGACCACGGTATGAATCGTTCCACTGCACAGACTGACATGTGCTCACCCCTTGTAATTCTGATTAATTTTCCATCTCAGCTTTGGTTGTCTGTCTATAAAGCAAAGAGACATGATCTGTGTGCCAGGCTGACAGAGGAAAGCTCTTTTACTACCCTCCTAGCTAACCTCAGCCACTCACTTTTGTCCTGTGTGGATAGATGCTCAAGCCAAGCAGCTTGAGGGAAGCCATCAAGGGTACATTTTGTGAAGACAGGAGAGCCGTGGTTCATTTCATTGCCCTCTGAGCTACCTCAGATGTGTGAATCTTCTCTGTGTAGATGTTCAGTTAAATTGCACTTTTTGCACCTCCAAGCAGCCAGAGGGGAGTGTCATGGGTGTGTCTTGGTGGCCTCGTCCCTCCAATCCTGCTGCAGCATTTATTAACAAGTGCCTCACAGCTTCCCACCAAAACCAACATGGACTAGCACCACCTGTGACCTACATGTCTCAGCATGATGACATTTCTCCCCTCTCTCCTCCTGACTGTGAGGTTTGGCATCCCCCAGCCCCAAAATCCCACTTCAGTGATGAGAAACCTGGTCTCAATTTAGGTCCTGAGCCAGTACCTGACAGCTGTCTACTAGTGCAAACCTAGGTGCTTATATTTCCCTCCCAGACAGGCACGCATGCAAAGATTGTGGTTTATCATAGGCTATACCACCAACAGCTCCCTCTAAGCACATTGGAGATTCAAACATATGGGGGCATCTTGCTGGGTCCTCATAACCCCAGAACTGCTGATAGAGGGGTGATGTGCCCAGTTGGGGGGAACACTTTAGTCTGTGGATCTGAGGCCATTCACAACTGAGGGGTGAGGGATGCCAAACCACCTCAAAGACCAATTCATCAGTCTGATCCTGTAAGGAAACACAGGTTAGATAACTTTTTAAGTATACTCTGCCCTTGTAGAAAAGTCATCTCAGTCCACTAAATCAAATCAAGTTTATTTTAAGCACTGTTCCAAAGATCACAGCACTGTACAGTAAAAGCAATAAAAACAGATGTACAACATAATGGGAGTACCATAATAAATTAAATAAAATCAAACAATAAAATACTCATAACAACAAACTAACTGTCATATTATTTAAATACTCAAATTCAGATAAAAACAAGCATTTGTCAATGCCGAATGTTTGCTTGCTGGTATTAGCATTGGGAATGCAGGCATTAGATAGATGCAGAACAGGAATGGCAGTGAAGTATTGAACTTCATGTCAACCCCACCTCCACCCTGCAGAGAGGGACAGGCATTGGGGTATGCATTTGGGTCGTTGCCCATAACGTTCATGCCATTTCACCTCACCCTATCCTGCAGACACTGACAAGTGTTGAGGTGTGCCTTGGGGTGTTTGGCTTTACAGTCACCCCATTCCAGAAGGACATATACAGAAATGGGTGCAGCATAGGAGAATAAGGTGAACTCTGGGGCCGAAGAGTCCAAGGCACACCTCAATGCCTGTTACTGGCTGCAGGATGGGTGTGGGGTGGGGTGGAATGGCATGAGCATTACAATCGTAAATCCAAAGGCACACCCTTGATGCCTGTTAGTCTGTACAGGGTGGGACGTTATGGTTGGAAACCCTAATGCCCTGGGCGTTTGGTGGTATTTGTACTACAGATTTTTAACATGGCCTTTTTGTGACCCACTCCTCATGAAAGCATTTGGGACCTCTTCTCATGAACAGTGGCACTGTGATTTTGTTAATGTGTCCAGGGCTTTGAGGTACCACAGCGACTGTGCCATTCTGCGCCAGATGTACGAAAACACAGATTGGGCAGGATGTGAAGAATGACAGCTGTACCACTCATAGGGAGGCGTGAAGAGATGGCTATGTTGAAAATCTGTAGTGAAAATGTTAAAAATGCTCGAACTTCTGAGCGTACATGGAAACTGTGCAACACATGCACGTAACAGTCATTTAGTGGAATTATTTCATCGAATTTTCAACATAGGTATTTTATGACCTCTGCTCGTGAACACTATCATTATGATTTTCTTAATCTGTCCCAAACATTAATTTCCCACAGCAACCACGCTATTCTGTGCCAGATGTGTAAATGCATATTTCAGGCAGGATATGAAAAATGACAACTGTACTGTTCATAAGGAGGTGTGAAAAAATGCCAATGTTGAAAATCTGGAGTGAAAATATTACAAATGCACAAAATTACGAGGGTGCGTGGAAACTGTCCAATGTACACTGATAATACAGTCATTTCATAGACTTTTGTCACTAAATTTTCATCATAGGCATTTTAGCACCTCTTCTCATGAACAGTGTCACTGTGATTTTCTTACTCTGTCCTGAACACTGACTTACCACAGCAACCGCGCTATTGTGTGCTGGAAGTGCGAAAACACATTTCAGCCAGGATATGAAAAATGACAGCTGTACCATTCATAAGGAGATGTTAAAAATGCCAATGTTGAAACTATGGAGTGAAAATATTACAAATTTGCGAAGTTACAAGGGTGCGTGGAATCTGCAGAATGCAGGCTCGTAACACAGTCATTTTATGGACTTTCGTCACCAAATTTTCAACATAGGCATTTTAGAACCTCTGCTCATGAACAGTGTTACTGTGATTTTCATCATGTGTCCCAAACACAGATTTCCCACAGCAACCGCGCTATTCTGAGCCGGAAGTGTGAAAACACATTTTGGCCAGGATGTGAAAAATGACAGCTATACTGTTCATAAGGAGGTCTGAATTATTGCCAGTGTTGAAAATCTGTAGTGAAAATATTACAGATTCACGAAGTTACGAGGTAGTGTGGAAACTGTGCAACGCACGTTCGTAAAACAGTCATCTTTTGGATTTTTTTCACCAAATTTGCAACATAGGCTTTTTGAGAACCCACCTCATGAACAGTGGCACTGTCGTTTCATTAATTGGTCCTGAAAGGTGATTCCACGCAGTGACTGTGAAATCACCTTTCAGGACCGAATAACACCATGACAGTGACTGTATTCATGAGGAGGGGGTCCCAATAACCCCATGTTGAAAATTTGGTGGCAAAAGTCCAAAAAATGGATGAGATATCCACATAAGTTGAAAAAACCCTATTTAAACCAATTATACAGCTTACTGGCATTTCTTCAGTTTGTGGTGAGCTTTGAAGAGTGCAGACGTGTTCCCGGTCCACTGAAGATCGTCGCGCCAGGCTCCGGAGGTAAATATGGGGTGAGGGGGTGTGCGGGGAGGTGGGTGCGCAGTGGGTGGGTGTGGGTTGTGGGAGGGGGCACAAAAGACTGCAAGGGACTGTTTTCTTTATTTCAGGGGCCAAAATAATAAAAAGGATGTTGCGGGAAGGTTTTGTTTTTAGGCTTCATTTGTGCACACTGGGGTGGGCTCCCAGTGTGCCACTTGCATTTTGCGGAAGGGGGGACTTAAGCCAATGGGGATTGGGCCCCCCATTGGCAAATAAAGACTGTTTGGGGGGCTGATACCGAGGGGGATTGGGCACCCCCTTGGCACACAACAAATGGGGGGGTACATTATGCTGACGGGGAATGGGCTCCCCCATCGGCAAATGAATTCGGCAAATTAATTGGGTGTTGGCATGCACTATCTGCCAAGCACTTGCTGCACACTGTAAAGTAAGTGAGCTATCTATGACAGCAGTTCAGATGCAGTGATGACATGTAGGCAATTTGCAAACTGCCGATGGCAGTATGCAAATTGCCTACACGTTACTACCTTGGATTGTAGCGGTGGTTTCTCTGAACTGTACGCCACTGCATCTGAACTTCTGTCATAGACAGCTTGGACATTCATTGGTGTGGTGCAGCCGTGCCTGCAAGAAGAAGCAGGGCATTGCAAGCTGGGGTGGCACACCTATGAAAACTCGTATGGTGGCACTATGTTTCTTGCACATGCATGCAAGAAAGCATAAAAAAAATTGTTATCATTCGGATCTGGGAAGGCTAACTGAAACAGATAAATCTTTGGATCAGTTTTACAGCTCTCGTAGGTCAGGCAGTCTCTGATCTGATGGGGCAGAGAATTCCACAGGGCTGCAAAGGCAAAAAAGCAGGCCTCAGAGGTCTTTACCCAGACCCTGGGAACTGCTAGCAATCCCTTGTCAGAGGAGCAGAGAGAGCGGAGGCAGTGGTAAGGACAGAGGAGATCTTGCAAGTAGTATGGACCCTGTCCATGTAGGGCTTTGTAGGTCAGTAACCTGACCTTGAAGGTGGTCTGCCAATGCACTGGCAGCCAGTGCAGTCTGCGGAGCACAGGAGTGACCTGGCAAGATCTCAGTAAGTCAGTCAGAAACCTGGCTGCTATGTTCTGCACTAGCTGCAATTGGTGGAGATCAACCCCTGGTAGCCCTAGGTACAGGGCATTGCAGTAATCAAGGTATGAGGTTATAATGGCATGGTGCAGTGATGGAAGATCACCAGGTGGGACCAGGTGCTTGATCTGGGTGATGTTCCTCAGATGGATAAAAGAGGTCTTAATGACAGCAGTCATCTGAGACTTTAATGTCAGACCACTATTGAACACAACACCCAGTCCGAGGTAAGCAGCTGGTCACCTCTGAGCCAAAGCCTGGATGGTTGACCCACTGACAACCCCAAACCATGGTGATCTGGGTCCACAATCGACACCACAGTCTTGTCCGAGTTCAATGTCAGCCACTTGGAACTCATCCAGTCCTGGATCTCAGAGATCGCAGCTGTTAAAATACTGAGAACATCCCACTCTGTTTGGGCACAAAAGACATGTATAGCTGAGTGTCATCTGCATAGCAGTGAAAACTCAGCCCATACCACCTTATAATGTCTCCCAATGGCAGCATGTACACTGCAAACAACATGGGGGCAGTACTGGGCCATGCAGAACTCCACATGACAGGGGAAGTGGGGCCAAGGAATAAATCCCCGACACCGCCCTCTGGGTTCTGCCAGTGAGGAAAGATTGAAATCATCTAAGAACTGTACCAGACACAGAAAATCTGCAGGTACTCCAGCAGCACCCCATGTTCTACAGCGTCCAACACTGCAGAGAGATCAATAAGAACTAAGATGGTACAGCTCCCCTGATCTCTCACTATCAGGAGATAATTAAGCACCTGGAACAGGGCAGTCTCGGTACTATGCCTTTTCCTAAACTCGGACTGGAGAGGATCGAAGACATTATGAGATGTTAAGTGGTCATCCTGTTGCACCTTCTCAATAACCATACCCACAAAGGGCAGGTTAGAGACCGGTCTGTAGTTCGCTAAGCAGTCTGGGTCTAGGGAAGATTTCTTCAGGAGGGATACTGCTACTACTACCGCCTCCTGCAGGGGGTCCGGAAACACTCCTGTTTTCAATGAGCACCAGACTATCTCAGTGAGGATTGGGCCGATAACTTCAACGCACCCCACTAGGAGGCACATTGGGCCCAGATCCAAACTACAGTAGGTTGGGTGTATATCCTGGACAATCTGCACAATGTCCTTGATCACCAACTGGCCAAAGTTGGACCAGGTAGACTGGGTGCTTGTCACCTCATGCCGATCACTGCAGTGCCCATTTGAGGGCACTGAGTGGATCCCCGACCTGATGGTGGCAACCTTATCTGCAAAGAACCGAGCAAACTAATCACACTTAACTTGTGAAAATGCTCCCCTCAGCTGGAGACAGGTTGAATTGCACAGCCTGTCCACAGTCCGGAAAAGCTGAGATGGTCAATTCCTCACTGCAGCAATCTGCTTGGACAGGAATTCTACCTTCTTATAGTACATTGCCAATTGATAGTCTTTATAATGGGCTATCAAGCTAAGCTTGTCAGCCATCAGTCCAGATTTCTGCCAGCATTGCTCTAGCCTTCGACCCCCTCATCTCAGCTCCTTCAAAGTCCTATCAAACCAAGGGGACTTTGGGTGAAGAGTGAGGTGGCGAACATGGACAGGAGCTAGAGAGTTGAGGGCACCTGTCACTGCCTTATTATAAGCAAGTACCAGTTCCACCGGCCCTCTGCATACACTCAAAATATATAATAGGTCCTGCACTGCCATAAGACCATTAGGGATCAAACCCCTTAAAGGGTGGTACCGGGCCACCTCCATAGGAACAGGTCTATTGGGGGGGTGCCTCGAATCTGAACCTTACAGTGTGATGATCTGACCATCTGACCAGTTCCACCTCCAGGTCTATGATCTCCATCCCCAGCAGCCCACTAGCAAGCCATGGTGTGGATCACATTGAAGAACAAATATACCACTACCTCATACATGCAGACCCATTTAGTCCTGGGTGGCGCTAGCCCAGTCCCATGTGCTGGTCAGAAATGATGTCAGCCTATGGTTTTAGTCCTTGTCTTTGTGAATGCCAGTAATTCTTGGGTCTGGGAGTTCTGATGCAGCTGCATCTTCAACCCTTGGGTTCTGTCCTTTCTTTGGACTTGATCTGCTCATTGCTGGCTCTGCCAGTGAACATATCCCTGTAATAACGATCTGGATCTCTGCTGCCATCTGTCTGACTGTGTGTTGGAAGCCCTTGTGATTTGTTGTGGTCTTTTCCTGTAGGCCTTTTTGACTGCTTTGTTTGCCAGTCTGTCTCAGAAGAGTCACTATTTGGGTGAGGAAATCCTGGATTTCATGAGCCTTGTTGGGTGGAGTGGGCAGCAGGTGGCTCTGTTTTGGGGCTGAAGACTTTTCCAGTGGCCTCCAGGTGCTGCAGTCGATCTGGCCAGTACCCACACAGTTAGCCCACTACCTCTTCTGGTGACTCAAATATATTACCAACCCCATTCCCTAGTATTCTCAGTCGAGTGGAGTATTATAGTTGGTAGGGGATTCCTTGCAGTTGTCATGTTTTTCTGACCTCAGTATACTCTTTCCTTTTAGCAGCCAGTTCAGTCGAGCAATCATTAATGATGAATATCTGATTGCCTTGCCATGTTAGTGGCCCCCTTTCCCTCACCAGTGCCAGTATCCTTTCTTTCTTTGGAAAATGCAAACACCTGACAATTATTTGTCTGGGTCTCCTTCCTGCTTTGGGTGGAGGGGTTATGGTCCTATGGGCCCTTTCTATTTCTAGGGGGGTCTGAAAGTTATGTTGTAATGTTTTGGGCAGTTCATTCTGTACAAAGGTGTCCATGTCCATTCTTTTGGCAGCATTTGGAAAACCAGTGATATGGATGTTATTTCTTTTGCTTCTGTTTTCGGAGTCCTCTACTCGGTGGCAAAAAAGCCCAACCAGCCGGTCCAGCTCTTGGATTTGGGCTTCATGCCTCAAGTCTTTGTCATCTATGTACATGAGGAAGATATCAGTGTCTCTCTACCTGTTTTCTAATGATTTTACTTTTTCTTGCAGGTCTGTTGCCAAAGCCTTGAAGTTCATGATTTCATTGAGTACCTGCGGAAGCATCCTTTTGAGTAGCGATCCATCACTGATTGACATGTGAGCCTCAGGAGTCACCATTCCAGTCATAAGCTCCGCTGACAGAAATTCTCTCTGGGTGCCAACTTTGGACAATGATTTCTCCACCTAGGAATGTCTCAGGTTAGTTGTAAAAAATATTTATTTTAGAAGAAAATCACCTCTAATGAATTATCCAGGGAGGTGGCTGTGTGGTGAATTCTGGTTTCGGATGTTTTTAGATTAGTTAGCCAGCTGTCTGGAGCAGCGGTTTAAGCAGCCATTCAAGTTCACGGCTTGCACATGAGCCATTGCGGTGGCTTTCTGAAATCCCTTTGTACCTGATGACCTGGCGCCACATGTAAGTTTAAGTCAAGGAAACTGGGAAGAAAGCTGGCTGAGGCAAAGGACAGAAATCGCAGCAACTGTAGGATGAGGTATATCACCTAATCAGGGTGTACTTTGGACTTTAAAAGAGGAAGTATAGTAGCCAGCAACCCAACCACACCCCTGATGAAGCTCATGGAGTGAAGCGCCAGGGCAGAGTAACCTGGCAGTTAGGTGAGGGGCAATTTTGATACAGGCAAAATGCTTTTTAACTATTTATTTGCATTAATGTTGCACTGTTTTGTATCAGTCATTGTGAATGATACAGTATGTGCTTTATCCCTATGGGGCATTTATAATTTGCACATCTGTCTGCTTGTAAGTCCCAATGTTGAACGATCAAATGATCAATAAAATATATTCAGCGAGTACTAGAGACTAATGTGTACATCTTGCTACCAGTGGGTAGTAAGGAAAAGGCTCAGTAGTGCACATATATGTTCATAGTGTATGCAATGCTAGCCTCCAAGTGTACCAAACAACTTTTGTGGCAAGAGGTAGCTGGTTTTGGGTCTAACTGACCTGGTTTTGGTGCATTAGCTCTTAAATGAGTAGCACTTTCATTTTGTGGAAAACGGGTTATCTTAGTGGTTTATTGAAGGCAGCACCGGATGCTAATTAGGCCTTTTGAGAGTATCAGGACCCACAACAGGCTACTAGCCCGTTGTGTTTTTTACTTGTTTGTCAGTCCATTTTCTCATTTTTTCCATTCCCCCCAAAAATTTAGAAGGAGTTTAACTGCAAAGAGCTGTGAGAAGGTTTTCTTGTCTTTAACATGCACTAAAGACAATGGACTTGGTCTTGGAATCCATGTTTTTGTGTTTCCTGAAGCAGGATTATGTCCAATGTGGGGAATAAAGTGGATGATGCCATTGAAAAAGAACATTTATGTTTAGGACAACAACCCTCATTAGAGGTGCGATGAAAGAGAACAAAGGATTTGATTGCTTGTGGTGAAATGGAACCTTCAGAGCTAAGTCAGTCAATCAATCAATCAATCAAAATCTTTATTTTGCCAGGCAGAACATCATTGAGACAAGCTCATTTACAAGATGGACCTGGGGCAAAACAATTGCCCACATGGTTAAGACATCACAGGTTGAGTGAACGTACATAACAATTACATAGTAATAATAACAAAATAATGACATAACCATCGCATGTGACAAGATACTTGCACCAGAACATAGCAATAGGTTCAACAGGAGGTAGTGCCATTTATATACAATTGCATGGATACAGATATATGGACGTAAGATAATGAGCTAAAGTTTATACAGTAAACATCACTGGAGGAGTTATAGTGAGCAGGAGTGGCAGTTCCTCTAGCATAAAAATGCGATGAAGATTGCGATGTAAGAGTCCTCTGATAAATACTGTAAGCATGGCTGGCAAGTAGGGTGGGAAGGGGAGGTGGGTATAGGGAGTGGGGAAGGAAGGTCAGCCGAGCTATGAGAGGGTTGGACATGATGGCCTAGGGAGGAAGGACTGTTAGAAGGGAGAACACAACAGATGCCACAGGCAATGGTTGGGGTTTAAGTCCAATATTTAAAGCAAAGACAGATTGTGATGTCGGGAGATGTTGGGACCTTGATTTGGACAATGGCAGAAGGGAGGACTCAAATGACGCCTCAGGCACTGGTTGAGGTTAAAGTCCAGAATTTAAAGCAGTAACAAATCGTGATGTTAAGACCTTGACTTGAAACAATGACAGACCTTGGAGAAGGTCCTCGGGAACAAGGATTTGAAGAGGGAGAATGTGACAGGGGTAGCGAGCCTTAAGGTTTTCTGGATCTTATTCCAGAGCATAGGAAGAGTGAAGCTTATTAAGGATCTACCAAAACATGTTTTAACTTTAGGGATAGCCAGAGATAAGATGGTAAGACTTCTGAGAGAACAGGCTCTAGGGATGCAGGGAGTCAGGCAGCTTGTGAGATACTGAGGTAATTTATGAGTGATTGCCTTATATGTCCATTGAATAGCATTATTTTGCTTCCTGAAGCTAAAGGAGGTCCAACCTATGGAACAGTAGAGGATGCAGCAGTGTGTGTCATAAGGGGCATCTGAAATAAACCTAAGGGCTCTGTGGTATAGGGCATCAAGCTTGGAGAGAGCTGTGCTAGTGCTATGGCCATATAGGAAGTCCGCATAGTCTAGGAGAGGCAAGAAGGTAGCTTGGACTAGGCGTTTTCTAGCCTCCTGGGTTAGTGAGTGCTTGATCCTGAAGAAAATACCGAGCCTTTGATGTAGTTTCTTAGTGAGTTCATCAATGTGATCAATGAAGAACAATTTGTAGTCAATCCTGACCTCCAGATATTTGAATTTTTCCGTGAACTCCAGGGCAACTCTCAAAAGGGTGCTTATGTGAGGAACCGTATCTGGTTTTTTTTTTTTGAGATGAGGGGTCAGTGGAGAGAAAATCATGGCCTTAGTTTTTTTGGCATTGAGCAGGAGTTTCAAGTTGAGTAGGTTTTTTTGGAGGATGTCAAAATCATTCTGGAGGTCCAAAATGGCTTGATCCAGAGTTGATCTATCAATGTATAGCACTGTATCATCAGCGAAGAGACGGATACTAGATAACTTTAGGCCAGTGTCAATTTGATTAATATAAATGGCAAAGAGAAGTGCACCAAGTATGGATCCTTGGGGACACCTCTAAGGAGTATTTTTTTGGCGATAGTTCTCCTTCAGCCTTGACCTACTGCTCTCTGTCCACAAGATAGTTTGCAAACCAACTTAGGGCCAGGTTGTCCACCCCAACTTTCTTCAGGGTCACCAGGAGTAAATTGTGGTCCACCATGTCGAAAGCCTTACTAAGGTCCAGAAACAAGGTGCATATGTATTGTTTGTTATCAAGAGTGGACTGCTAGTCATTTATAACCTTAGCAAGGGCAGTGGAGGTACTATGTATGGGACGGAAACTGGATTGAATTGGGTTCAGTAGATTAAAACTTTCCAGAGGAGATCTCAGCTGTTCATTTACTACCTTCTCCAATAGTTTTGACAAGGCTGGGAGAAAGGAGATTGAGCGGTAATTATTTAGGTTGCAGGGGTCCGACCTTGGGGAGGGAGCCCTGACTGAGAGACAAATTGAAAAGGGGGAGTCAAAATATAGTAGGCCTACTTTAGGAAGAAAGGCTCAATCATATCCGCACCTGCACGTTTCTTAGTATCAAGTTGAAGAAGGAGAGCCTCAACCTGTTTGATGGTGACCGGACAGAAGGAGAAAGAGTGATAAGGGTCAATAGATTCCAGATCATGGCAAACAGATGACTGACTAAGGAACTTTGCCCTGGTGGCATTTGCTGGGGAGGTATCAAAAGCCATCCCTGCTGTGGCAAAGTGATTGTTAAGGAGGTCAAGGATTTCATTTTTACCTGTAGTGTGGGTACCACCAGTCGAAATGTTGTGGGGAAGCGTGCCAGCACTGTTATGGCCTTCTACCTCCCTTAAAGTTTTCCAAAACTTAGTAGCAGAGTTAGTGGATGCATTGATCTCACAGCAGAAATAGCTAGACTTCACAGCGCTGATAGTTTTTGTGCAGAAATTCCTTGTGGTTCGGAAAGCAGACCAGTCTGTGGCCAATTCAAACTTTCTGGCTCTTTTCCAAAGTGACATAACTTCTTTAAAGTTATCTTTTATAAAATTGGAGACACTGCTGCTATCCAAGATCAACCTTACCTATAATGTTACATCCCTAGATACTTACATAGACAACACATCCCAAGAGGTTTACATGTTTTAAAGTTACCATCATGTGGCATGGGTAATTTTAATCTTTAGCAAGAGTGAAAAAAGTGGCCAGAGATTGCTCCAATATTTTCCACTCAGTTAGTGGTGCAAGATGATACAATTAAGTATGGAGCATTAACAAAGGAAATTGCTGCTTTAAGAGAGGAATTGAATAAAAACAAGAGTCACCCACATTTTGGCAAACTTGACAAGCATTTAAAAAAACAAAGTTTTAAAACATGAAAAAGTAATAATTGAAAGCAAGCAGAGGAAACTTGAATGGGACAGAAGGGATTATAAACAGGGTCACTTTTTCACCTAGACAGAAGAAGATAATAGATAATTGAACAGGGGTCACTCCAGAGAGTGAAGGAAAGTGAGAATAAATATAACAACAGCCAAAGTAGAGCAAGTCAAAAACCTTAGGACATTGGGCGGAAGAGTACTATAAAAAAATGAATATCTTGAAAAGGGACTGTCTTTGGCACTCACACCTTTGCCAAATGATTTTGACATCCACCTAGATGTATTTAAATGTAACCCCTCCCTTCCTGCCCCATCTATGGGCATAATTAAAATCTTGCAGATGGTCTGGGCAGAAAGACAGGAGCACTCCCAAAGCACTAACATATGAGACATTGCCTTTCCATGGACCAGGGAAAAAGGTTGGTCCCTACCTAAGGCTGTCTTCAAGCTGCTGATTTACCTTTTCTCTTCAACAACGGATCCACTTCCTGAATCCTCCAACCAGACCGGGACCTCCCTCTTCTCTCTTGGAGATCCAAAAAAGGCCCAAAAGCCTTAGAGGCTGGATTCTTTCCCTTGAATACAAATAAGAGGCAACTTAATCAGACTGCCAGATGAAGAGGAAAAACAAAAGATTTCATTTAATTAAAACTCATTAAAAGTCCATCTCTACAATCAAATGAAGCATGAACCACTGTTTTCTCCCCGAATGACTTTATTGTCACCTGCATGGCAAATGATTTCAGCTATAGAGGGATCACCATTTATCAGTGTACAAAACCCCAGACCATACACTCACTCAGGCGCACACATATTCTCACACCAATCTCTCAGAAACATATTTGATCATGATATATAAAACAGTAACTAAGAGCTTGATTAACAAAGAGTCACCACATCAGCTCCTTAGAGCAATAGTCCTGGCGCAGTCCACAAGTTTGTTAGTTTCAGATGCCTAGGTTGCAGGTCCCCCACCTGGAGGGAAATAAAATGCTGGATTCAGCTTGGTAGTCACTTCTCCAAACGAGTCTTGGATGTAATACTTTGTCCAAGTCTCTGTTAAGTCCTGGATCATAGCAAAGTGCTTGAAAATGGTTAGTCTTGACCAAGTACCTGAGCGACACATCGACTGTGCCCTCTGGAACAACTGTTGAGATAGGGCACTGCCTCCTGGATGGTTCTTCAGCCTTTCCAGTTGTTTTTTAAAAATCCAGTCCTCCCTCATCTCTTCAATAATGTCCCAAATCTTCTGGCATGTAGGGGTAGCTTAGGTTCAGATATTCTACCCTCAGTCTCCTACGAACCCACCTTTCGGCCTGGCTCCATTTGGGCAGGGCCCTCACACTGGTTCTCCTTGCTTGACCTCTGGGTTGCCATATCCCTTGCTGATATTTCAAATTCAACAGGCCACTGGGATTCAACCTGTCCATCTGGGTCTGGAGGGTCTTGGCTTGAAATGGGAGCTGCAGGGTGGCATTTTTAAAGATGATAACAGGGTGGTGGTATGGCCTAGGGATTGCCCTAACCACCATGTAGTCCTGGAACTGGAACTGGCTGCCAACATGCTTCTCCTCATTCAGCTCCCTTGGGTCTTGGAGGTCACTAACCTGTCCACTGGCTGACACAGGTGCAGGGACAAACTTGGGGCCACTTTCCATAATTTGGTCTGCACTTGGCACCCACGCCTGCCTCTGACTTGCTGGGCAATGCCAGAAAGCTACCGCTGGACAGGGGCCATGGTGAGGGTCCCCTGGGCCCTGGAGGATCCACAACTGGTTGTCTGAGACCCCTGCCCCTCCTTCTGCCAGTGGGATAACCAGTAGGTGGCTGAGAGCTGTGAAGATGTCTGTGCTCTCCATCGCCTTTGTCCCTTTCTGGTGCACCTGCTCCCTCCTCTTCTTCAACGGCCTCCACTATCACATCTGGGGGTTCAATTTTGAGTTTTCTCCACCTGGACACATGTGCTCTCTCCCATGGACAATCTTTGAAACCCCTCCAAATCCTCACTGGCTGGTGACCACAGGATGAATAAGCTGGCAGTGAAACTGGGAGCATACATCCCTCTACATGGCATGGGTGCTCTACCTATACAGTAGAGGCATATGGGCAGCCCGGTTACTCCTTCTACAAACCCACACCTCACATAAAGTTCATGTCCTTGCATTGCACCCCAGCCTTCCAAAGCTAAAAAAGAAGTAAGGCTGGAATGGTAGTAAGGGGTTCCTCCTGAGGGGTTGTTTCAGGCCTCTCTGCACCTCCCCCTGCTACCAGTATTGGGTAAGTTATATTTAAAAAGTAATCAGTTACAGTTATTAGTTACTTTCAAATAAATGTAATCCATTACAGTTACTTATTACTGTTATATAAAAAGTAATTAGTAACTGTAACTGTAAATGCATATTACTTTATATTACTTTGATAACATGGTTGTATTTACTCATTGAAAATAACTGTGCTCATGAAACCCCATGGTCTGTATAAAAGAAACAAAACAGATTCTAAAGACAATGAATATGTTAATTTATAATGCAGTGCCCATCTGACTTTGCTAGCCACAACAATCCCTTTACATTTCCATAAATAAGAGCTCTATAAAAAAAAAACACTCAAACACACACCCTGCATGTACTGCTGCCCTTCGCAATCTTCCCCCCCCACAGCTGAATCCTGACTTTGCCAGCCACTGCTGTCTCTGACCTGTTTTATTTCCATAACACCCACGCCACCCTCTAGCACACACATCCTGCATCTACTGCCAGTGCCATTGGTCATCTTTCCCACACAGCTGTATATCCTGACAATGCCAGCCACAACTACCCCTTTACATACCACCCTTATCCCACTGCCACACACACCCTGCTACATCTTCTGCACTTTGTGATCTTACCCATATTCCTGTATTCTCACCCTGACTATACAAGAGCCACAGCTACCCCTTTCCATACTAAAATCCCACCCTCACATAGCTCCCCTACACTCACACACACACACCCTGCAGATCCAGTGCCCTTCCTTGCCTTGGTGATCTTTGCTCATTTCCCCACTGCAGCCTGAATCCTAACTTTGCCATTGCCAGCCACAGATCCACCCCACGTCACATACAATAAATTCCACCAGCACACAGCTGCTTGCCCCAACACACAATTTAAGTACTCTTTCCCACAGCTGAACTTTGACTTGCCACTGTCACCGAGACACAGTTATAATTATAACTAAGTCTGCCATGACTATTATGCCACTGCCAGTATGCCACAACTGAAGCCAGATAGCATCACTTACAATCGAATTATCACACAACACACTTGTACTCCGGTACATACCCCCTCTGATGAGGATTTTCTTTGAGGTGGGTCAGGTGATGGTGATAGGCCTGGCAGGTGGGCGGGTGGGTGGATGGATGATCAAGCAGTCTGTTGTGGTAGTTCGCATGTGGTGTTAGTGGAAATATACCCTGAGCCCTGCCTGCAGATGGTTCACTTGCCTTTTCCCTGTATCAGTTAGGCTGGCTCCAGTTCCTCGGGTTCACAATGGCTACTATAATAAAAAAAAAAAACTTTATTTGATTTAGCACCTTTCAATTTACCAAAGTGTTTTACAAAAGTAACTAAAAACAATGACGTAAACAGCAATACAAATAATCAATAAAATCTGTTACTAAATATACTTAACTAACAAATGCTTGGCCCCATAAATATGTTTTCAGTGCCTGCTTAAAGCCCCCCAGGGTTGTGCACTCTGCAGCTGACGGGGTAGAGAATTCCAAAGGGCTGGGGCCGTGTACATAAATGCATGGACCACAACTGATGACATACAGGGGTGTAGCTAGCTATCTATAAATTGTACATCAACTGGCCAATCTTTTGCCCTCTCAAACAATTTTCATCAATTCCCACAATGATTCTTAAGTGTGCCATGTAGTGGTGCATAAGTAGTATAATGTGTATATCAAATGTTGCAGAGTAATATATTTAATAATGAACCAACATATAAAATGGTGTTTTCTGACTTTTATTTGCACAGCACGTTACAGATCTAGAACAAAATGGTAATATTAAATGCATGCTGAAAATAGAAAATGGAGTTAGAATCAATATTTCAGGGGGTGCTAATGAGCAGCTAACCGGACAGACGTGCCATTTCACTGCTCTGCTCTGACGGCTGAAAAATAAAGAATTAAAATAATTAAATACCTCGTATTTTCAGTTTTCAGTGTGTGGAGAGGTATCGGGAGCGCAAAGGACGAATATCTGATGCCGAATCCAGCAAAAAGTCAGTGGCTGGTGAATAAAAGCTGTAAGAAGGTGGCTGTCGCAGCTGAAAATCCAGGCCTAATCTCCTTATCGGCCACAGAGGTGACGGCACTCAGCAGGGAAGTTATCGGGCAAGTGATAACAGCACTAGAACCACGACTTATGAAATTAGAGGGCAAGCTGGACTACAAATTGCAGGAGGCCTTGGAGCAGCAAACAATCTAGGCTAACAAATTGGCAGAAGCTGAAGATAGAATATCCCACTTGGAAGACAAGCTGGCGTCAGTACCAGGGCAAGTAAGAGCTTTACAGAGGGAGCTGGAGGATTTTAAAGAGGCGTCCGATTACCAGGAAAATTATCAGAGATGCCTTAATCTGCACCTGAGGGGGCTCTCAGAGGGTAGAGATGGTGCAAGTGTCCTGGACTTTTGTCCAAAAACCCTGCCAGAGTTGCTGGGCCTCCAACCTAAGCATGGGCGCGTAAAGATGGAGAGAGCCCACTGTGCCATTATGCTTAGATCGCCACCTGATCAACCCCCGAGGCAGAGCATGATGAGATTCCATAACTTCCAAGCTGGCGAGAAGATGCTGAGGGCATATGAGAAGGAGAACCTGAGCTACGATGGTGTCTGCCTGTTCTTATCACAGGAATACTTTGCCAGATTGCTTCAACGGAGGAAAGTTCATTGGAGTGATGGCCCAGCTAAGAAGCATGAAGGCAGAAAACTTCTTAACTTACCATGCAACTCTGAAGATCCAATACAAAGGGTCAACGTTTTCATTTTGGGAGGTTGCTAAGGCTGAGCAATATGTTAAATCACTACAATTGAAAGTGGGCTGAAGATTACCAGGCTGAGTGGACATTTTCCCTAAATTGCTGTTTTTGAGACTGTTTAACTTTACTCTTCTTGGAGTTTGTTTTTTGCTGCTGTTATGGGTTTGGCGTGCTCTTGCCCTCGAATGTGTGGACAGTGGGAGATGGAGGGCGAATCCTCTTGATACTGAAGAACTGCCAGATGAACTGTGAAAACATGGATAAGAGAGACTAGGGGGACTTACTGTCTGAGATTTTACCCCGCCTAGATTTGCGGGCACCAGGCGGGATGCTATGATACAAGGGGGAACATACTGGTGGATATGGGGGGGATGGTGGGGAGCAGTGGGAAGAATGGTCATCTTGTGTTACGTATCTGGAGATTTTGGATTTTCCCTCACTTGTCTTCTGTTCATCCTCCCTCTGTTTCGATGGTCGCTATTGGGGGAGTCCCCCTCTTGTGGCTCCCAGCTGGTGGTGGGGGAGTGGGTTAAACGAGGAGATGGGGCATGGATGAGAGGTTAGAAATCACTGGAAGTACTGATAGATAAGGTCCGCTTTCCTCTCCTCACTTCTTGACTGCACGGGAGCTGGGAGACATGCATGTGTGTGGGGGGGCATGCTGCATATAAAAAGTTGAGCAAAAGTTATTTGAGTAAAGACGTCAGAAGGGGATTTGCTAGAGAGTTCTCTCTTCCCCTTCATTTGCGATTTCTAAATTTTATGGGGTCTGGATGAGAGGGACATGGGAGGTTGCATACTGGACCTGCGGTTGGGAAATCCTGCTATTTGTGGAGCTGTGAAGGGGTCAGAAATACAACGAGGATGCTACACACGGTTTGGAGGTAGGAAGGGATATAGCGATTGTGGATTCGGCTGTCGGGTGGGGCAGTGGGGCTAACATGTCAGAAGTGGGGATTATCATGACACTCTTGCTTATGTGACAGTTAGTGTCATGGCCTGAGGTAGAGGAGGGGAGGAAGTATGGGTGGGGGGGAAGAAGATTGGTTTAAGTACTGGATGCTGGTGAATAAGGGGATAGGTGACCACAGCATAGAAGGGATAGAAAGGGCAGAGAGGAGGCAGCAGGGTTTGAGAGGACCAGGAATGAGTAGGAGAGGGAAATGGTGTAGATTAAGTAATGGGGGTGCTAGAGATGTATTTGGGAGGGCTGAGGGGGCGATTGAACCGGGCAATACCAAATAAGGAACTGTTGGGAATGGGAGGGGAGGGAGAGACTAGGGGAGGGATGAGGGGGGAGGGAGAAAAGTTGGGGATTAATACTGTTACTGTTTTTACAGTTCTTGTTCTAACTGTTTTTGTTTTAATGTGTTATGGTGCATTAGATGTTTCATGTGTGCATGGATTTCTACAGGCTCTTGTAATACTGATCAGACAACACCATGGGCCCGATGGAATGTGTGGGATCGTTCTTATGTTAATTCACATGATGGGGGGATCAAAGGGGAGGGTATGCTGATATATGGTTAAGAAACAAAACGTTCATGTGGTTTCCTGGAACATAAAGGGGATAGCAAATCCGGTGAAAAGGACATCGTTACTAACAGCTCTAAAAAGGGTAAGGGTGCAAATGGCATTACTTCAAGAAACGCACCTGACAGAAGTGGAACATGCCAAATTGGTACGAAACTGGGTTGGGAAGTGCTATGCGGCGACTTATTCGTCCCACAAATGAGGGGAGGCTATTCTCATACATAAGATCTTCCCCTTTGAGATAAAGAAAGTGTCAAAAGATCAGAAAGAGGGCAGATATGTTTTCATATCAGGGGAACTGTAAGGGGAAAAAGTCACATATGGAAGCATATACACCCCAGCGGTCTATGACCCACTGTTTTATATGTTTTTGTTTACCAAGGAACAGTTCCCAGGCTTGCTGTTGGGTGGGGACTTTAATTGGACAATGGACCCCCCATATGGATCACTCTGAGGGCAAGGGAAGAACATCGGAGATTATGTGGCAGTGGCAGATAGGTATAGCTGACCTAGACTTGGTAGATGGATGGCGTTTGATCAACCCAGGGGTAAAGGAGTATAAATTTTTCTCTAACCCACACAAAACGTGGTCACGTATTGATTATATTTTTATGCTTAGGAACTGGTGTGGGAGGGTGCAGGATGTATCGTATGGCCCCATACACATATCTGACCATGCGATGGTGATCCTCAAAATAGTCTGTAGGGATGGGCAAGAGGCCCCCTTCCCAGAAAATTTCCTACGTAAGAAACCAGGATTTCCGGGAGCACTTAGAGGAACAGTGGCGGCTCTATGAGGAGACAAATGCAGGTCAGAACACGGCCAAAATGATTTTTTGGGATGCAGAGAAGGCATACATTGAGGAGTAATTATAGAATATATGGCGAGACTTAAAAAGGAAAAACAGGAGCAAAGGGGGGAGTTGGAATTGCAGCTGAAGGACTTGGAAAAAAGGGTGGCGGGTGGTGAACTGGGTAGGGCAGAGCAACTACTGAAAACAACTAGGGAGGCACTGAATGCCCTGCTCAGAGAAGAAGTTGGGCAGTCTTGGTTTTATTGCAGATGGCAGATATTCGAGTTGGGTAACCAACCCGGACCCTTACTGGTACGTCTCATGAAGGGGGAGGTGGTGCCCGGTTAGGGTCACAGGGGTCAAGAATACAGGAGGGACCCTATGTACGGAAATAAAGGGGATTAGGGACTGTTTTAGAGCATTCTATAGCCAGCTCTATAGGGTGGAGCATGTAGGGAAGGGGAAACAGATAAAGGATTTTTTGGACAGAATATCGATACCGGGCATTACTCCTGCCCAAAGGGAGTTGCTAGACCGGCCACTTACACCAGTGGAAATAGGGGAGGCCATCCAAAGATTGCAGAGGGGCAAAACCAGTGGACCAGATGGGTTCCCGATCGAGTATTGCCAACTGTTGTGGGGCAATTGACAAGGATACTTTGTGACATATTTGGGAAGGCTGAGGGGGAGGACTTAATTTTGCCAAATACCTGCTATGAAGCAACGATATGTTTGGTGCCTAAACTGGGCAAGGATGAGTCTGAGTGTGTCTCTTATAGGCCAACATCATTGCTTAATTGCGATTTGAAAATACTAGCTAAGGTCCTGGCAACCAGGTTAGAGGATGTCCTGCTGAATCTGATTCATCCATACCAGACCAAGTTTGTCAAAGGGCAACAGTCATACCATAATATGCACCGCCTCCTCAATGTGGTTTGGAAGGCATCCCGGGGGGAGGAGAGGGTGGACATTGTATCTATGGATGCAGAAAAAGTATTTGAGTTGAATGGAAATATCTATTTGAGATCATGTCTCGGTCTGGTCTGGGTGACCAAAACATAGGATGGGTGCGGGCCATGTACGCTGACCCTAGGGCCAGAATTTTGGTGAATGGGGCATTGTCAGATCAGTTTCATCTTGGGCTGGGTACAAGGCAGGGACGTCTGCTATCCCTGCTTCTGTTTGTGTTGGCTATAGAACCGCTTGGCGATTTACCAGCATGAAGACATTGAGGGGATTAAAGGGGTGAAGGGAATTCCACACAAAGTTGCGCTCTATGCGGACGACATGCTCCTCTTTGTTCAAGACCTGCAGAAGTCGATGCCTTCTTTGTTATTATTGATAAAGGACTTTGCAGAGTTTTCGGGATACAAGATTAATCTGGGGAAGTCTGAGTTGCTTCACTTCGCGGGACATTGACAGGAAACAGAGAAGTGGGGGATTAAAGGTGGTACAATCCAGCTTCACTTATCTTGGGGTTAAGGTGGGAAGATCCCTGGGCTCTTTATATGGTTTGAATTACTCCCCTCTGATTAAAGTGGTAGAAGCCAACCTTAGAAGATGGGCACAGATCCCAATTTTATGGCTCGGGAGAGTCAGTCTTATCAAAATGAATGTCCTCCCTAGGATCCTTTATTAGATGCAGATGCTCCATCTGGGGTTAACAAAAGGGGACCTGAAGCATGTGGAATGTGCCTTCTCCAACTTTATCTGGTGAGGGAAATGACCAAGGGCCAGTTTCCAAAGGCTGAAAGCAGAGAAGAGTAAGGGTGGGCTAAATTTTCTGGATCTGGGTATCTATTATGCAAGCAATAACACGCATGACGGTGTAAGTTATCACCTGATAAGAGCACGCCCAGGGGTGTACTAAGGCATGAGGCGCTTGCGCTGAGTGCCTTATGCACCTGGGCGTGCTCTTATCAGGCTATAACCCACACCTCGGAGTGTGTTATTGCGCTTATAAAATGGGTTCCTAAGTAAGTATTTAATAAAAAATTAAAAACGTGTAAAAAAAGATGGGAAATTATTTTTAAATTGAAGTTTTAATAAGGATAGTGTTAAAATAGTCCCTCTATTTCTGTATTTTATGTGATGTCTACTGCATGGTGACACACACACACACACACACACACACATACAGATACTGGTTGTGTTGGAAATGTTCAAATACTGTTAATGTAGCAGAGGAGAGATGACGGTTTTAATTTTATTTTGAAGATTTCTGACTATAGTGAAGTGATCGAGACGACTGTTGAACAGTTACTTCTGGTTTTTCAGTGAACTGTGAGGAGATTTCCTGACTAGATTTATTTTTGTACAGTGTCTAGTTCATTTTATTTAGGGAACTTGAATGTGAGATACATTTTTTATATGCAGAGGTGAAAGTTGACCGAGTTGAGCGCCGAGGAGGACAGACTTCCAGTTTTGAGGTCCGCTTGGGAGACCGCAGTGGAATTTTGAGATCGCGGTTCAGTTTAGATGAGCGAGGTTGGGTGCCAGATTCATAATGCAACCAGCAGATTGGGTGACAGAGATGATTACTGTTTTTTTTTTTGTGTGGTAATGAAAATAAGGAGGAACGGGGCTGTGCTTTGCAAGTCATATCATAGAAGTGTCATGGTTGGCACTCACAGTCGGTTGTTTCCTCGAGGTCTGGTTTGTTTCCTGGATTTATTGGAGAATCTGGTCTTGTAAAGTGGCAGGTAATGTTTACAAAATATATTTTTTTGTAAAGAGAAAGTGGTGCAAAATGACGGTTTGCTTGGGGGGGCTACGGTATTGCTGTTAAGGGTTCGTTAGGTGCTGGCACAACCGCTTCAGTGAGCTCTGTAAGTGAGTATTTTTGTTTAGTGTTGGCAGAGCTCACTGATTTTTGTTGTTATGGGACTCAGGAGTGGCTGTAAGTGCCGGTTGGCTACTATATCTTCTGATAAGGACACGGCTCAGAAGATGTAGTAGCCAATCGGATTCTTGGATTTGTAAGATCCATTTTATAATTAGCAATACAACAACGGTATCTAGAAGACTGAGTCCGTCAACCAAAAGTAGCTAGTTGGGTGGATCTGGAGCAGATGGGAAATGCTGGCAGGCTCACCGCATACTTACATACTAAAGGACCTAAAGCATTTAAAATGGTAGGGAATGGTAATCCGTTGGTTGGGACGGTGTTGGAAGCCTGGGTACAGCTTAAGAAACAGACGGCTGCCCACCGGGGAGAGACAGTGCTGCTGCCAGTTGCGGGAAATCCTTTTTTCCTTCCACGGGTGGAGGATGGAGGGTTTTGGGAATGGGAGAAATGTGGAATCCATAGTGTGGGCGACCTACTGGTGCAGGGGGAGATATGCGCATTTGCTCAAATGCAGCACAGCCTAATGCTTGGGAGGCAACATCAATTTCAATACTGGCAGATTAGGGCTTTTGTGAATCGTTTAGGGAGAGAAGAACCCAGGCAGATTAAATTAGACCCGGTGGAGAGCCTTGTGTACCAAGCTAAGATTGACCCCAAGGGGTTTATTGGGAAAGCGGCCAAGCAAGGAAGGCAATAAATCCCGGATTTAACTGAGAAAACGAAGAGATTATGGGAGAGGGACTTAGGTAGGGCTATTTCAGAGAAGAACTGGGGGGTGGTGCTCCTGATGGACTCTGGTATAATGGTCTGTAATAAATTTAAGGAGGCCTTTTTCAAATTTCTGCACCGGTTGTATTACCCCCCGGTTATAGTGCACAGGGCTCATCCATCAATATCTTCTATGTGTGGGAGGTGTGGGATGGAGAGAGGCACGTACATACACTGGTTTTGGGCTTGCTCTGTATTGAAGAGTTTCTGGGGTGATGTTGTTGCAGAGGTTGCAAAAATGTTGGGGAGGAGTTTGGAAAGAGACCCCTTGGTCTGCTTATTTGGAGTGAAAGAGAAGGAAGAAGGTGAGTGGGTGCCTCTCCCTCAGTGGATAAGAACACTATTTGTGCTTGCCTGCCACTGCATACAAAATACGTGGGTCTCCCAGATTAAACCCACAATACAGCAATGGCGTATGCTAATACTGCAGACCCTGGAACTGGGAAGACTCACAATGGTGATCTGGGAAAGAGAGAGAGAGAGAGGAGAGGAGAGGAGAGCTTTATTCAGCATTGGTCTCCGTTTCTGACTCACTGAGCCCAGTGGAGGAAACGGTGCTAAGGGGAGGCTTAAGTGGGTGAGGGCTTGGAGGGTACAGGAATTACCATGATTACTAGCTCTGAGGGTTGGGGACCCTATGAGTGATTTCATGTGTGCTAGTCATATATTATTTGTACTAGATGATTTAAAGGTCTGGTAGTATTGTGACATTTATGGTTATGAATTGTACACTTTTTTTATTGTACCTGCTTGTCTGTCTTTGTATGTCTATGTTTCCTATGTCCGTTGTTTGTTGTGAAAAATCAGTTCTTAAAATCTTAATATAGAAATTATACCAAAAAAAAAGAATGTTTCAACCATAGGTCTTCTTCAGGAATTAGCTAAAAAAGAGAAAAAAGCAGGTAAAATAAATAAGAGAAATATATGTGAGGAAAGAAAATAGGGGGAGGCTTAGCAGAAAAAGTGATAATAGGTAAGGGAAGAATAGAATCTTGAAAATGAAAAGGTGATGATAGATATGAAAAGACATAGTAGAAGTGAATGAGCTGAGGAGTCCTTAAGTGGGGACTAATTAACAGGACCTAGTAATTTGATTCAGTTCAATTCAATTTTATTTATATGGCACCTTTCAAATACCAAGGCGCCTTAAAAACATTAAAACAACAATAACATAAAATTACATATATAATAAATAATATATAATAGTGGTAGACAGTCAGCAGTAATAAATTAATCACCAAAAGCTCAAACCCATAAAACAGTTTTAAGTGCCTGTTTAAATCCCTCCACGGTTGGGCACTCCTGTAACTGATGGGGTACAGAATTCCATAGGGTGGGGGCCATATGCATGAATGGCCGGGCCCCAGAGGATTTTAAACAAACTCTTGGAATCTCTAGCAACCCCTCGTCAGTTGAGCAGAGCGATCACCCAGGGCAGTAAGGAACTTTCAGGTAGTTTGGACCCTGTCCATGTAGGGCTTTATAAGTCAGAAGCCCGACTTTGAAGGTGATTCACCACTGTACTGGCAGCCAGTGCAGTTTACGCAGCACCGTAGAAATATGACAGGACCGTGAGGTTCCCGTCAATAACTGGGCTGCTGCGTTCTGCACCAGTTGCAGGCGGCGAATATCCACCCCCGGAAGCCCTAGGTAAAGGGCACTGCAATAATCCAGGCAAGAGGACACAAAGGCATGCACCAACGTAGGAAGGTCACTTGACGGAACAAGATGCTTAACTCTGGAGATATTCCTCAGATGGTAAAAAGAGGATTTGACAATGGCCAACAAATGTGTACAAAATGTCAAACCCTCATCGAAAATTACCCCAGGTTTTGCACCTGATTGGAGGTCGGAAGAGGGAGACACCCAAGAAAAAGTCCTGAGGGTGACCCTACCCCAACCCCTCTATCCGGCGACCTGGGTCCACCACCAACACCTCAGTCTTAGCCAAGTTCAACCTCAACCAGCTTGAATTCATCCACTCTTGGATTTCCGCGAGGCAGTTATTAAACACTGAGAGAGCTCTAACCTGGTCAGGTGCATAAGAAAGGTAGAGCTGGGTATCATCAGCATAGCAGTGAAACCTCAGCCCATACCTTCTTACAATGTCTCTGAGGGGCAGCATGTACACTGCGAACAACATGGGGGACAGCACTGATCCCTGAGGAACCCCACATGATAATGGAACTGTGTCAGAGGAATGAATCCCTGACACCACCCTCTGAGTTCTTCCAGTGAGGAAAGATGAAAACCACCTGAGGACCGTACCTGACAGGCCACAGATGAACCTCAGGTGATTGAGCAGGACCCCATGGTCCACAGTGTCAAACGCTGAGGAAAGCTGAAGAAGCACCAGGGTGGATCGGTTCCTCCGATCTCTAGCCATCAGGAGATCATTGAGCACCTGAACCAGCGCCATCTCAGTACTGTGCCTCTTTTGAAAACCAGACTGGAGAGGCTCATAGACATCATGGATGGTCAAATGGTTCTCCAGGTGTATGGCAACTACTTTCTGATCACCTTCCCCAAAAAGGGGAGGTTCGAGATCAGTCTGTAGTTTGCATGGCAATCTGGGTCCAAAGAAGCTTTCTTCAGGAGGGGTGTCACCACTGTCTCCTTCAAGGAGCTAGGAAACTCACCTATTTCTAAGGAGCACCAGACCATCCGTGCAAGGACCGGGCCTAGAATGTCACTACAACCCAAGATCAGGGTAGTTGGTCCCGGATCCAAACTACAGCATGTAGAGTGCATACCCCAGACAATCCGCATGATGTTCACAAACTCCAGCCAGTTGAAGGTACTCCAGGAAGACTATGGGGCAGTGACCAAACGCTGGTCTAGAGCAGCACCCGTGGAGTGTACTGGTTGGAGTTCCGCACTGATGTCAGCCACCTTAGCCGCAAAGAATCGAGCACGCTCCTCGCATTCAACTTGCAAAAATGCTGTTTGGACCTGTAGACAGGCTGGGTTGCACAGTCTGTACACTGTTTGAAAAAGCTGAGCTGGTCAGTTCTGAGTGGCCGTAGTCTCCCCAGACCGAAACTCTGCCTTCTTACGGGTGATTGTGGATTGATAGACTTGATAATGGTCCATCAATCTAAGGTGATCGGCATCAAGAGCGGATCTCCACCAGCAATGCTTCAACCTTCATCCTAGTCACTGCACCTCCCTCAAGGACCCATCAAACAAAGGGGACCGAGGGCGAGGGGAGAGAGTATGAACTTGGACATGAGCAATGACATCCAGGGCCATAGATATGGCCTTATTATAGGCCACAACTAGGGCTTCTGGGTCATTGTTTGCTGATGGAAGGATTGATAAGTCAAGCACCGCTGCCAGGCCTTCAAAGCTTACATCTCATAAAGGGCGGTACTTGATCATCTCCACAGGGGCAGGCCTATGAAGGGGAGCACAAAAACTGAAACATACGGTGTAGTGGTCAGACCATCTGACTGGTTCCACCCACAAATCCAAAGCTTTCGACCCCCAGGAGGAAGACCAAGTCAAGAGAATGACCATATTTATGGGTAGCAGTGGAAACAACCTGTGTAATGCCCAGAGATGACATTAACTGGAGGAGGTGCTGGCCAAATTGCGAGAGTTCGTCATTGACCCAGGCATTAAAGTCACCCAGGACCATCAGCCTGGGTGACTCAAACGCCATGTTGATTACAAAGTCTGCCACTTCCTTAAGGAACCACTTCTCATCCCCAGGTGGACGGTAGATGAGGGCGAGCCTACAACCTACACCTGCTACCACAGTACATTCAAATGCCTGGGTCTCCTCAACTGGTACACTCGTGAGGCCTAGTTCGGACTTGAAACAGACTGCAACCATAGGAGCTGGGTTTGTAAAAGTTTTGGTGGAGCCCAGGGGTCAGGGGTCATGCCCCCAACACTGACCCAGGCCCCACCCCCTGGCCCAGGGGTCAGAGGTGAATCAAGAATAGAAGAGTAGAACAGGGACATATTTCTACATCATACAGTTCTAAAATAGCTCTTAACAGTCATAAACACCCACAAGGAAAACTAAAAAGCCTGGCTAGCTGAAGCAATAATAGCATTTGAACAAGTATCTGAAAACAGCCTCTAGGAGAGATGAGTTACATATTCAGCGCAGTTATCCTTTAAAGCAAGGCAGCACTCAAGCAGAAACACCGGGTGCATGTAAGCCAAAGTCCCATCTCCAACCCCTTAGTGTTGAACCGTTAAGCAGCAAATGCCATGGGAGGGTAATGTGAAACACAACCTCCTCCCCAAAGAAACTATCCACATCTGTTGCTGCCACCATGACATCTTGTACAATAAAACAACAAGTGTTAGGTATCCACAACACACGCACAATCAGGAGAAGAGAAGGTGATCACCCAGGCTTTCTTATTAACAAGTTAGCCAGTCTTGGAGTGAGTCCCAGGGTTGTAGCCTGGGTAAAACATTGGCTGGACAACAGGATGCAGAGGGTAACAGTAAATTGAGTCCACTCCAAAGAAAGGGGAGCTACTAGTGAGGTACCTCAGGGTTCAGTACTGGGACTGGTCCTTTTTAATGCCATTATAGGTGACATTGCAATGGGACTGGAAGGGAAAGCATTCCTTTTTTTTTTTTTTAATCCTCTTCTTTCCTTGGCAGGGCCACTGTCAATCTTCAGCCCTGGCCACGGCCCCCGGGACTTCCACTATCGTCTATTGCTGCTTAATCCCCCAGTTACCCCCTGCTTACCCCCGGAGGGTGGGACTGTGGCAGCGGTCCCCAATCCGTGCCGCTGAAGTATTCCTCTTTGCAGATGACACAAAGATCTGCAACAGGGTTGATACACAAGAGGGGGTGGAAAGGATGAGAAGGGACTTGGCAAGGTTGGAGGAATGGTCAAAAGTATGGCAGCTTAGATTCAATGCAAAGAAGTGCAATGTAACGCACCTGGGAAACAAATCCCAAGGGAAGAGTACATAATGTAAGGGGAGGTACTAACAACAACAAAAGTGGAAAGGGACCTGAGGGCAGTCATATCGGATGACTTCAAGGTAGGCAAGCAATGTAAGAAGGCAGGAAGGAGGGCCGGGGGGGTGCTGGGATGCATGCGGAGAGGTATCATCAGTAGAAAACAGGAAGTTGTTATCCCTCAGTACAGACAGTTGATGAGACCCCATCTGGAATACTGTGTGTAGTTCTGAAGACCTCATCTCCGCAAGGACATAGACAGGATGGAGGCAGTCCAGAGGAGGGCAACTAAAATGGTGCAGGGTCTGCACCAGAAGCCATATGAAGAGAAACTAAAGGAGCTTAATATGTATACCCTCAAAGAAAGGAGGGAGGTGTGGGGCATGATAGAAACATTTAAGTACCTCAAGGGAATCAATAAAGTCCAAAAGGGTAGCATCTTTCACAATAGGAGATGTGCAAGAACAAGGGGCACAATTTGAAGATAAAGGGGGATGGCTCAGGGGCAATGTAAGAAAGTATTTTTTCATAGAGAGGGTAGTGGATGCATGGAACGGCCTTCCTGAAGAGGTTGTGGGGTCAAAAACAGTGGGCGAATTCAAGAATGCATGGGACAGACATAAAGCAATTCTTGTGAGGGGTAGAAGGAAGTAGGCTGTTGGTTAACTACGCTCTGCAGCTTGCGCAATAGGTAGGAAAATGGGCAGACTGGGTGGGCCAAGCAGTCCTTATCTGCCACCAAAGGATATGTTTCTGTGTTTCTCTTCCCCTGCCCCCTAACTCAACCCCCACATCAGGTAAGTCCCAATTAAGAGCTGTAAAAGCACGTGCATATGTGAGGACATGAAATTAGTCTAGAAAATCCCCCCAGATACTGTAATTTACTGCTTCCCTGTTGTAATTACACAACCTGTGATATATCCTCAGGATCGTGAAAAACTGCACTGTGTGGTCCTGCCGCCCAGCAGTGTCCCGATCCAGCCCCCAAACTTACTAGGCCTAGGTGACATTTCACTAGGCATGCTCCCATAATAACACAACACACAAGGCCTGCTGAAACACCTACACGGCAGATAAAGGTAACGCTGCAGGTCAGGGACATCCCCCATTTGACCATAAGGGCCACAATAATTTTCATTTCCTCCTCAGTAGGTTCTGCCTCACCCTCACAGACTTCAAAACAGCAGATAGTTCAGTTGCTTTACTTTGGCTGGAGACCTGGCACCACATTAACCAGTTACCAGTGAACACGGTCCGAAACAGCAGGAAACACCAGGTTTTGTTATCTGTAGGCTAGTAGAGGAGGCAATAGACATGAGAGAAGCCCCCCTCAACATTCCAGGTTCCTCACATCAAGTCACTCACATATCATTTATGAGCACAGTGCACCCCCTTCCTGGCTGACGGCTGCCCTATCTGTTTAGCAGAGCTCAGGAGAGAGTGTGGCATACTGTAAATGGTGTCAGTACTGCATTTCACTGCAGCAGCATATGCCATGCCAGTATCGCCAGGTAGGTAGGTTACAGACAGAGAGGAGAGTCTGAGAGATACTTTATTATATATACTTTTTTGAACATGGCAATGGCATGGGCACATGGAAGACCAAGGGTTAACATTTTGCCACTAGCCAGCAGGACTAGTGACTAGGAAAAACAACATCAGCTCAGCAGACATTTCCAGTGGCCCAGTTGGTGTACATTCTTAACTGAAGTGTTGCCTTCCTCAGTACAAGCCTGCTGGTCCAGTTAAAGGAAAGCAGTCCTTCTGTAGAAACCCCCAACTCACAAAGCTTAATCACCCAATTAGACTTTTCAGCTGTAATAAAAAAAATGTCTCCCATCAGAACTTACTTTACTTTCTTTTGTAAAAGTCTGCAAGCTCAAAACATGGTGGAGGCGTTGTGGATCCATTTCCTATGGAAGTGCAGCAGGTGAGTGGTGCGACATAGCAGTTTCATAAGAAATGGATCTTGATTCCGCGCAGTGTCTGCCATATTTGGACAGTGCAGACTTTTACAAACTAATGTAAAGTAACTTTTAATGGGAGAAATTGTTTTTATTACAGTTGAAATGCCTAATTTGGGGGTAGCCTGATAGTACCACCATTTAACTAGAGGCCTTGTGCCAATTTCGACCCCTGGAAGACACACTGTAAAACCCATAATGCAGCAGCACATTATTAAGGTAAGTTCACCACCACCACAGTCCACAACATTTATTTATTTATTTATTTTTGTTAACCAGGTAAACACACTAGACAACAAGTGCCTATTTTCAGGTGCGACCCGGGAGGTTACAATACAGAAAAAAACTTGGTACATATTCAGGGTAGCATACAGGCCCACAAATACAGGTGGGCCAGAGAGAGAATACAGTACATTGAGACATGTTGCATAGACAGAGAACAATCTTACCCACACACAGGTGGGGCCAGAGTACAGCATATAGACATAGTACAGAGTCAGAGCTAACAAACATGAGTACGACTACAAGCTCAATACGATAAGCCCACATTGTGGCAAGGGGTAAGGAGAACAACAGGTACAGGAAGCTAAGTGGGGGAGGGCCTGAATCTGCAGACAACCCAGGTGGCAGTTGGGAAAACAGGCAAGGGGTAGAGCGAACGTTGCGGTGGATAGCATACAGCTAGTGGGTGAGGAACCCAGCCTGGGGGGACCACCACGGCGGAGGCAGGCACGAACTGCAGGGGGAGTACTGTCCAATCCAGTAGCAGGCCCCAGTGGGCAGGTCAAGAGATAGCGAGGGGACTTTGGGTGCCCCAAGGGAGGGAGCTAGAAGGGTAGGGGTTGCCTGACAGTGGAGAGAGGGAAAAATGCTGTCCTGAGGGGAGGCGGGGGCCAGGAACAGCTTGAGGGTGGGGAGTCGGGTGGCCACAAGAGCAATAAGTGCGGTGGAGGAGAAGTGGCTGAGGCCGAAACCTACATAGTGGGAGAGGTATGGGGCAGCCGCTGGTGCCAGCTACTAGTTGGCACAAAGACAACTCAAACAACAATACCTGTGCTGTCCCAGTAAACCAAGAGCCATATACAATAAAACCTTACTTATAATATTTTAAGTAGCCACTATACAAGAGTGTAGAACCCTAGTAACCAAGCTGTTGTTTTTTCATGCTTTCCTGTCCCTGTGCAGTGCAATGAGAAATGCCATTTAGTTCCTCCTGTTCTTCTCACTGCAGAGACAGAGTTTAGGTCCCCCATGCAGTGGTGTAGCTAGGAAAGTACAATTTGTAAGCTAGACCTCCCTGGTGCCTATCTGCCATCCCCCACAAATTGCTGGCATGATTGTATTTGTTACTCAGACGTTTATATGACCAATAATATATGTCAGGAACTGTATAATAGGAGCAACAAGTACCTCAGTACTTTGCCTTATGCACTGTATTTATCTTTAGTGAAACAGAGCATACCCTTCTTATCACTCCAGTATGGGGTGAACAGCAGACAATAAGTTACCGAAGTCAGTGGCCAAGGCAGGCACTGCAGGCACAGACTGCCCTACCACCCTATCTCCAATCAACTTGTAAGCCATGGTGGCTTACTTGTCATATGTTTCTACACCCATGTCCCCATGAATCGTAGTTCAGAGACAGACATGAGTCAGATGAAACTCAGTACAGTTAGTAGTCAGACAGTACTCATAGACATAGTCCCTAGTCCTAGTAGCCTGTGGACTCAGCAGCCAGTATCCCTCCCCATTCCCACCACACCTTACCTGGTTAGTAGTAGGGTGCTCACTGCTGCTGCCTGGGCCTGGACAAACTATGGTTGAGCTGAAGGGCTCTTGGGGGGGTACGTTACCACCTGGGCCAGTGCTGCTTCACTGGACTCGCTGGCTGGGCGGCGGCCTTCTCATCAGGGCCGACTGCTGGGCTGACTGGTGCAACGCCGTGACCATCACTCAGTCATACACTCCTGCTACTTTCTGGGCCACCTGCTCGACTCCTCCTTGTCCTCTTTTGGTGCCGCCCAGACCTAAGGACACAAACAATCACCCACTCACCCTGGCCATGTCCTACCCCGGTCCCGGCGTACTCACCGTCTGTAACCCCGATCTGCTCAGCCACAGTGCTGCCACACTTTTTCACACCAAGGACTCGGAGTCTTGCCAGACTCTTCTGCTGCCTGCCTCACGCGATCCCAGACCTGACGCTCCTTCCTTCTGCTGGTGGCAGTGGCACTGCAGCTGCCCCTGGGCTGGCTTACGACCTCCACCACACACCAACCTGCATAGTGCACTGCAAGCTGTGACCGCCTTGATGCACCATCTGTTTGCTGCCCGCCACTGGTGTACTGATGGTCCCACTCCCCGGGCTCTCACCCTCCCTCTTCATTGACTCTGCTTGTCTTGTATTGCAGTGGCTGCTGCTGATGACGTCCCGCCACCCGCGCCGGTGCTCTCCAAGTTCTCCCTCAAAATTCATCCCGTCTCCCTCTTGTCACCTAACTCACCTCCCTGTCCTTGCCACCCCACAATCACCTTCCTCGATAGGCAGATGCACACATCTTGTGCCAGTAAGCCCCCCCCCCATGGCCAATCACAGTGTGGCAAGTTTTGAATGGGGGAAGGGCGGGTTGACTTGACTCAGGATCTCAAGATTGAAGGTAGAAGGCAAGGCGCCAATTTTAAATAATAACAGCCTGCGCCAGCCCAGTTAAATTATGATGGGGGAGGGGCTGTCACATCACACAAGTCACACATCAGCAGTGCCGGTCCTGCAAAAAAAAAAAAAAATGATGTATTATGTTTGTGCTTTCAAATATATTGCTGGGGTCAGCCCAGATCACAAAATGTTAGCGGCATGCCCCAACATACGGCGCCTCTGACCTCAATCCTCCTCGGGCGATCCAATCTCAGGTAGTGAATCACCGAGTACCCATCTGGAGTTGCAGCATTCAGTATGGGACCAAAGATTTCATCCAGGTCTCATGATGCAAGCCAGGTCCACTCTACCAACAAGATCTGCTATAGTTGCAGGTCTTGTTTTTAATGGACCTGGCATTACATAACACCACCTGAGTTGGATGAGCTTCCCAGGCCCTCTGGGCCACCTGCTCACCAAAATTGGTGGTGCCCTTGGGTATGGAAACCAGACATGGAGGACCACGATCAGGATTCCATTTCGCCCCAGGGTGTATCCTGGATCTAACGACCCCAATGCGGTGGCTCCACTCATTCACCCTCCCCTGTTCGCACCCCCAAACTCCTCACCTCCTCTGATGAGCAGTACCCAGTGTTCTACAGCACTGATAGATAGTAAACTGCAATGGGGGGGGGAGGTAAAGGTTTGGAGGGCGCGAAGGGCAGAGGATGAATAGTGCACGACCGTGGGGGCAGGCCTCCTACACATTACAATAGCTCAAATAAAACTGTACCATCTACAAAATAAAACACAAAACAAAATTACTAAACAATACATTATCAATCCCCCAACTCTCACTTCAGGGGGGAGGGGAAGAAAAAAAGGAAAATCTATAATCAATTAAATAACCATTACTAAGGAAAATATCACAAAACTAAATAACTTATAAAATATAAAATGTCCCAGTCATTCAAATCATGCCTGCACTGTTAAATAAGTCTGACATTTGGGCATGAATAGCTGGAGAGTTGTCAAAGTCAAACTGTAATTACTGGCTGGGGGATTCAAAAAAAACTAGCCCCCAGTGGTCCTCACACCACCACCAGAGGGGATCAGTTTATAGAAGTCTTGGAACTCTCCCCAACCCCTAAGTACTCTCACTACCAAAGGCGGGGGGTTAAAATGAATCAAGCTTTGAAACCAGGCAGACTCTCACTGTACCAGGCCAAAGAAAACAAGGGCTCTCTCACTGCCTTAAGCAGGTTTAAACATGAAAAATAAAATGAGTCTGACCGTGATCAAAGGAAGAAAGTCCAGGATAGCTGCTTCGATGATGGCTTTCAGGAGCTGGATAAAGCCCCAATAAATCCTGCTAGACAGCAAGACTGCAGGTCCATGGCCACTGCTATCAGTCCCCCACCCTGGCTCACAATCAGCAAACCCGAGGGAGAGACCTGGGGATACACTGGATTAGACAGCCAGCTACCCGGTGGAATAAGACCAAGACCCCCTCACACTGCAGCACACTGCAGCCTGCTTGCCCCCAGGATCGGGACCCTGACTCCAAGCGCGAAACCACAGCTAAACTTCATATGCCCATCGCTCCTGGGCTCGGACCGGCTACCGCCAGAGTTAATCTTCACTACAGTTTATGTGTAAGAAGGTTGAAAGGTGAAAAGCTATGTGTGCATACTCATTTTCATTTTCCATAGATCAAAGAAATATTCAGACTGGAGGGGCCAGTAATTTACACTGGATCTGCGACAATTGGTACAAGGACACCCCACGCAATGACACATCACCAGAGCCATTCAGCCTAAAAACATTTTCTGTAATGAGACAATTGGCAAAACAACCCTGACACCCACCGGCAGTGGGACTGTAACAATGTAGAAAGCAGTGATGTGATAAGTGAGGCTTCCTTGTAGTCGTAGTCACTGTGTTAGAACAAAGATCTCGTAGGGCAAACCAGTATGAGGTCAAAACTCCTAAGTTAAACATCACAAGGCTGCATGCGTGACACAGGTTTACAACACCTCGTAGCTCTGGCAGCTCATAATACCTAGACACTGTGACTATGCAAACCTGAATATTTATTTATTTATTTAGCTTTTGTTAACCGGATAAGTGCACTAGCCATAAAATGACTATTTTCAGGCACGACCTGGGAGAGTACAGACATGCAGAAACTTAACAGGACAACAATTTATAAGTGCTTTACATACAATGAGTTAAAGAGGATACAATATATCGGAACATACAAAGTAAAGCGCTTTACATACAATGAGTTAAAATGGATACAACATATCAGAGACATACAGAGTAGACCATTCTTAAGTTCATAGGTGCCTAACTATGCAATGAAAAGAGAGGACCTTGGACAATAAATTATCGGGTGACATATCATATAAACATAAGCAAGGCTACAAAAAATGACACCTCACAGCCATGAAATGTTGCTTAAACTTTTTATTGTGAAAACAAGCTATAAATGTTAAGCAACTTGCATTCAGTGTGCAAGGTGTAGATGCTGGGTGCTCACACAGTGCTTGTCAGAAAGCAGTTTTTTAGTCTGATGTTGCAATAAATTGAGCACGCAGTCAGCTGAGCAACCTTTGTTTACACTGAAACCTGAATACCAAAAGACACCTGCACAATCTCCAGATTCCCATGATGTCATAAACCTCTTGAGCTTCACTCTTGAGGTTTATGAAGTCTAGGAACCCATTGATGGATTATACAGTAGCAACTGTAACAAATGGATACCCATCTGTTACTCTATTTATATTACAGTAACTAGTTACTTTTAGGGAAAAGTAATATCATTACAGTTGCTTATTACTTTACTTTAAAGGTAATCAATTACTATTACTAGTTACCTAGAAAAGTAACCAGATTACAGTTGCTAGTTACAGGTAACTAGTTACTCCCCAACATTGCCTGCTACTACTAGCTGCCAATCCATTGGGATGCCCTTTCTCTCACAGTCCCACAGTCACTTGGAGCCCACAGTTCTCTGCTCCAAAATAATGCAGCCAGTTCATTTGCCTGCTTCTACAGCAATCGTTCAAGGATCTATTTTGCTCTGCTCTTGCTAGTCTCTTTTCTGCTTTACTGCTGCTACTGGTCTCTCTCCTCCCTCAGCTCACTCGCTCTGGTCCCCAAGATGGCGCTTTCTCGTGCAGCTGCTGTAGCTCCTATTGCCCATCCTCCAATCAGGACCTCTCTGAGGTCACGTGACTGGCAAGCCATGCACACACCACACACCACACCAGCAGGCCAGGCCTAATGCCTGCTCCAGACCCACCCCACAGCAATTCAAAGTGCTCAACAGGGCCCAAACAGACTGGGAAGCCAGCACACATGGACTGCATGGCTCGTGGTCCAGTGATGATTTTAGGGTTTGGGGAACATCCCAGATGAGTAGCCCCACAGTGTCATCCCTCCCTTCCTGTCCTGTCTAGGGGCATAATTAAAATGTCACAGATGGCCTGGGCAGAAAGAAAGGAGCACTCCCAAAGCGCTAACATATGAAACATTGCACTTCCATGGACCAGGGAAAATGGTTGGTCCCAACCTGAAGCTGTTTCAAGCTGCTGAATTACCTCTTTTTTCAATAACAGATCCACTTCCCAAACCCTCCAACCAGACTGGGACCTCCCTCTTCCCTTTCGGAGGTTCCGAAAAGCCCTGAAAGCCCCAGAGGCTGGATTCTTTCCCTGGAATACAAACAAGTGGCAAATCAATCAAACTGCCAGATGAAGAGGTAAAACAAAAGATTTAATTTCATTAAAACTCCCTCTCTACAATCAAATGAAGCATGAACCACTGTTTTCTCCCCCAATTACTTTATTGTCACCTGCATGGCAAATGACTCCAGCTATACAGGGGGTCACCATTCCTTTTAGGGGAATACTAAATCAGCTCCATGGGGCTATAAACATTTTATACAATATGGCTCGACCTTTTAATCAGCAGAACCACAATATCAGCAGACACCAGAAGAGTCTTTTTTCCTACCATTCCTGTCTCGGGTGTTTTACCCAAACCAGAAACCAGAATCTCTGCAGTCTCCTGGCAAATGAAGCTCTGGTAAGCCAAGCCTTCCTTTTACTTCTGTTTGCACTGGGTCCTCTTTTAGCTGACTCTGGTCATCCCCCTTGACACTGGCATGAAATTGGATTAGCAATTAGTTACCAATACAACCAGAGATAAGAAACATAGAAACACAGAGGCATAGAGGTGATAGCAGATAAGGACTGCATGGCTAACCCAGTCTGCTTCTTTTCCCAACCTAATGCAATACCACAGACCCTTGTTGATCTGTGGCTTTCCCTCTCTTCCCTGTTGTGGGAATGCTCTTATGTCTATCCATGCTTTCTTGAATTCCTCTACCATTTCCCCCACCATCTCTGCAGGGAGGCTGTTCCAAGCATCCACTACTCTTTGTGAAAAGTACTTCCACCTTGCCCCTGAGCCTACCCCCCCAGGCCTCACATCATGCCCCTTTGTTCTTGTACACCTTCTGTTTTGAAAGATGCTATCCTCCTGTACCTTGTTTATACCCCTGAGGTATTTGAATGTCTCTATCATATCCCACTCTTTCTCCTTTCCTCCAGGGAATACATATTGAGGTCCTCTAGTCTTTCCTCATATGACTTTTGGTGCAGTTTTTGCACCATTTTTGTTGCCCTTCTCTCGACTGCCTCTATTTTGTCTATGTCCTTCTGGAATGTGGCCTCCAGAACTGGGCATTAATACTCAGAGGAGGTCTCACTAGTGATCTGTACAGTGGCATGACCACCTCCTTTTTTCTGCTGGTGATACCTCTCCCTATGCACCCAGAATCCCACTGGCTTTCCCCACAGCCTTCGCACATTGTTTGGTTACCTTTAGGTCATCAGATATGATTACCCCTCATCCCTTTCTTGATTCAATCAATCAATCAATTGGTGGCCGTCAGTACCTCTCCCCCCATCTAGTACTCCTCCTGTGGCTTTCTGTGCCCCAAATGCATGATTTTGCACTTCTTTGCATTGAATCTTAGCTGCCACACTCTCGACCACTACTCAAGCATGTTTAGGTCCTTTCTCATTTCCCTCCCAGATATCGACCCTGTTGTAGATCTCAGTGTCGTCTGCAAAAAGGCATACTTTCTCCTCCAGCCCTTCTGCAATGTCGCTTTTGAAGACATTAAAGAGGACTGGCCCCAGCATGAATCTTTGTGGCACCCTGCTGGTCACCCCTTCTCCTTAGATTGATTACCATTTACCACCATCCTCTGTGTCCTGTCACTCAACCAGTTTCGGACCCAGTGTACCACCTTTTGGGCCCACTCCTAGGCTGCCCAACTTATTTACCAACCTCCTATGTGGGATAGTGTCGAAGGCCTTGCTGAAATCTTGTTACACCACATCCACTGCCCCTTCCTGATCTACTTCCCTGGTCAGCTAGTCAAAGAAATCTATCAGATTTGTTTCACAAGACCTTCCTGCTGTGAATCCTTGCTGCCTCGGATCATGTGCTCTGCTGGATTCAAGAAGTATCACACTCCTTTCCATTAGCAGTGACTCCATTCATTTCCCTACCACCAAGGTCAGGCTGACTGGCCAGTAGTTGCCAGCCTCCTCCCTGTTCCCACTTTTGTGGAGATAGACTACATTTGCCCTCCTCCAGTCCCCAGGAACCACGCCGTCTCTACTGATTTGTTGAATAGGGCTGTTAGTGGTGCTGTTTTAATATTCTGGGATGTATCCCATCCATTTATAGCCTTGTTCACTTTCAGATTCTTGAGTTCCTTTAGGATTCTTACCTCCTTAAACACGCTGGTGTTCAACTCTCTCCCATTGGTACCTATTGACCATTAGTGGTCCTTCTCTTTCCCCTTCTTCTGTGAATACTGAACAAAAATATTTGTTCAGGATTGTTGCTTTTTCTAGGTCCCCCTCTGCACACCCTCCCCTACCTTTTTAACCTCACAATCTCACCCCGGTCTTCTTTTTTTCACTAATGTATCTGAAAAAGGTCGTCTCCTTTCTTAATTGCCTGGGTTATTTTTTCCTCTGTTTTTGTCTTTGCGCTCCTGACTGCTTTTCCCGCCTTCCTCTGCTTTTCCAGATACAGTTCCCTGTCTTCCCCCTCTGTGTTTCCTTGTACCTCCTGAAAGCTAGCCTTTTCTCTCTTACTTTCCCGGTCACATCCTTTGAGAACCACAGAGGTTTTTTCTTTCTCTTTGTTTTTGCTTAGTTGCCTAACACAAAGACATCCCTGAGACTACAGCAGTGAGTAAGTCAAATGTCACAAAATGGAATGTTTTGTAGTAAATCATCTGATGTTACAAGTATCACTGAAGCTAAGTTAAAGAAAATTTTTGTGTGTGTGTGTGTGTGTGTGTTTGTGTGTGTACTAAAGCATATTACTTAGAAATATATAAAACACATCTGTGAAAATTTTGAGACGTGTGTGTGTGTGTGGGTGTGTGTGTTCTAAGCATTGAGAACAGCAATTATGCATGTGTAAAACTTAAGGCTGAGAGATTAACACCTCGCTTTTTTAGTTAAAATCAACTTTATAAACCCAGGAAGCATAATGAGAAACTGTCTGTGTCTGTGTGCTGAGCACATAATGAAATTGCAGACACGCTGCAATAGCAGAAACTGAGCCTACATATGATGGTTTTACACAGATTTTCAATGCTGGCACTATGTAAACATGTTTCAGTCTGTAACTATGGGTTCATTTGTCAATATTATTTGTGAACATTTAAACTCACAGGATGGGATATTCAGACTCGCCCAAAGATGCATAATAGGGGAGAAAGGCGCCAAGGCCAGTGTGCCATGGCACAATGGGCGCGATATTCAAACCATGGGCAGGACAAGGTCGCGCCTGCGCCAAGCGGCTGAATATCACGCCCGATAGCACCGCTGAGGGTTGCGCACTGGAGCAGGGTCGATGCACAATAGCACCCTAGAGATGCGCGGGGACAAAGACAGAAAGCAGCTGAGCAGCAGCCATGGATGCACCATGCACCGAGGCATGCACCAGGACAGACAGACCCCCAGCCCCCACCAGGGCACGGCCCCATGAGGCTGCACAACCAGATGGGTGCAGGATGGACCACCGTCCCATGTCCCGGAGCTGAACTAACAGCAGATGTGATCCAGCAGTCCCCACCCACTGGGCAAAGCACCCTGCCGTCCCTGGCCAAGAGACTGGAACACAAGGATGGCCAGGCCCCACCCATGCCACAGCACCACACCAATGCTGACCACCCCAGTATGGTGAGCCTGAGACACCAAGTCCAGAAGCATGACCAAAGAGTGCATGGCACTGAAGGGATACCCCACCACTGTGCCAAGGCAACCAGTCACCCTGGGGCGCAATGCATATGTACCACATCCCCACCATGACCACCCACCACATGAGGTGACACCATCTACCAATGCCACCACAACCCACACAAGGCCCCCAGCATGGACCCCACATAGGCATAGCAAGGTGGGTGACACAGCACTAGTGCCTGAGGGATCCCACACTTGAGAAGAGCCACCCTGGATGCCACCACCAGCAGGAAGGCACTCCGAACACAGGATCTGAGCACGGTCTGCCACCCATGCACATACCTTGTCCCTGCACCAGCCCACCAGACACCACAGCACCCCTCCTGTGGTGCATGGGCTATCGCGCCACAGGAGGCAACACAGAACACACACACAATGCCCCATCCAGTCCCATTGGTACCCCGGCAAACTGCCACACAAAGCAGTGCAACAGGCGTTGCCATTTCAAAGCCCATGGTACCGTGTACCTGCGGTCTGCCCATCACCATGGTGTCAGTGAGCCTGTCATGTGGCGGGTGACCCATGTGCCTGACCACCCTGATGGCAGGTGCAGGGCCTGTGACCAGCCACCACCCGCGTGCAGCAGGACCCCATGTGACAGCCACCAGACCACAGGCACCGCCAGTCACCATGGTTTGCATGAAGTGGGCAGACAAAAGCAATTCCCACAGTGGCAACAGGGTCAGACAGACGGTAGTTGAGGGCCAGGATGCCAGCTGCAATTGCGCCATGCCTGGCAGGTTGGCAGGTATGGACTGCCCTGAAGGCATGCCAGCGGCAAGCGTACGGTGGTGGGGGCGGCACAACCATGCATACCACAGTCACGCGTGGTGGCGTGTAGCTGCAATGGTCACAGCCGCACAGGCATGCACACACCGAGGTGGGGTGGCTGACATGGCACATGTGCCCAGCCTGCTGCACACAGGCAAACAGTGCACAGGGCACACCACACAGTCCTGGACTGAGCCCAGCCCCCATCCCACACCAGTGGAGAGTCCCGTCAGACACACCCATGGCCAGGCCAGCACCACCCCACAGTGACGTGCACACCACTGCAGCAAGACTCCATCGCCCACTGCAAATCAGAGAAAGACACGGACATAAGTATAAAAGTATATATTATGTAAACAACACAACAGCAACAAAACTATGTACAGATATTTACAGTTGGTGAGGGATGTGCAAGGATGCAACGGGAGGGGAAGGGCAGAGGACAATGGGAAAACAAAGGTGGGGACATGGGGTCGTGATGTACAGTCCAGGGAGGGATGGAGTGTGATCAAGCACTGCAGACCCTACTGGTGGCCCAGGTCCTCTCTCTCCTCCCTGTGGTGCCTGTGGTGCCGCCAGCAGTCACCCTGTCAATCCTCTCCAGCAGCTCCAGCGTGGCTCAGGTGACCTGCAGGATCTCCTGGAGGGTCCGCTCCATTGCCGCTCAGCGTGTTCCACCTAGGACAGGGAGGCAGAACAAGTATGACTGACTGGTCTGATCACACAGCCACCTAATGTGCATGGCATGCATCAGTGGCCTGCACCCTGGGATGGCATGTGACCACCGAAGTGAGTGCACCCACGATCCACCTACCGGGCACCCACAGCCATGCAAACCGATGCACACCATCACCACCCATGCCACACAGCACCATCCTGGCCATCCAGCACCATGGCAATGCAGTGGGAAGGCAGTGGCACAGCCAGGAGCCGAGTGCACCCGCGACCCACCTGTGACACCCACCCACATGTGCAGTCCCACAGGATGGTGCAGAGGGTACCGGGGGACGTGCATGGCTGGAGGGGCCATGTGCAGTGGGTCCATGCCTCACCACCACCCCTGCAACCCACCATGCACAGATGTATAGGGAATCATGGTACTCACCTGCGTCCCTGTCAGCAGGGTGCTGCTGACCTCCGGCACCACCACTGTGCCCTGCCTGCATGGCAAAACCTCCGGCGTTGTCCTGCCCACAATGCTCTTGGGCCATCCGGGTCCTACGGTGGTCCTCTGGGCCTAGGGGAGAACATGGAAAAAGGCACATCAGTACACGGCTGACCCATAGACCCCCCCCACCAGTGTGTGTGCCCACACAGCCTGTTTGGGCTGCGGTGGCTCAGGGTGGTCATGATGCACCCCCACAACTGACAACACAGGTGCTGGCCCCCCCAGTGGCATGGCCTGCCAAAGCCTGTGCCCCGAGGACAGTCGGATATGACTAGTGATGGTGAAGGAGCACCTACCTGGCCATGGCAAAGCTCCCTGCCGGGCACGCACCTGCAGTTGCCCCAGGTGGTCAGGATCACACCGCTTGAGGTCCCCGTAGCGGTGCCGACACTGCTCCCCAGTTTGACTGCTCCCAGTGGCCTCCTCAAGGCCTTTGGCAACCTCCTGCCACACCTCAGTGCGAGGCCTCAGGAGGGGCACCTGCCCAAACAGGGCACCCACATGAGGCTCCACAAGAGCCACCAGGTTCGTGAGCTCAATTGCACTCCACACAGGTGCTCTGGTGTGCGGCATCATACAGTCTCTGCTGAGCTCAAAATGGCACCCAGTAGCACACGTGTCCCACGTGCTGAGGTAGCGTGGTACTGTGCTGCCAATTACAATCTTGCTGGCACCAGACTGCACAACAGAGGGGCAGCCATGCAGCCGCATGGCACCTAGAGGGCAAAGGGCAGCCATAGGGTCAAAGGTCTGTCCATGCACAGAGTGCCACTGCGCTATTGGGAGGGCCCTGTATGGTGCGTGGTAGGGTGCATGTGTGTGCCGACATGCAGTGGCCTACTGCGCACAGGCGTCATGGCACCCACGGTGCACCATAGCACGTGTGCCCAATGGACATACTGTGCACCAGCACCACAGGTACAGCAGTGGCTGTGCACTGTACTGCCTCCCATGCACAGAGCGTATGCTGTGCCACTACCGTACGTGTCAGCACCGTGCGCATGCATGGTGTGGGGCCAATTGCGCACATCACAGTGGTGCACCACAACCTGAACATGCTCAACACCATTGTGCAAGGTGCAGCCATTCAATATTCAGCCAGGATATGCAAATCAGCTCATGAGCCATTCCACAGTGCATCCACTGCATTTGCATCCCATTGCAGTTGCGCATGACCTCATTTGCATGTGATGCGCTATAAAAGCGACATGGAAATGCACAGGCCATGGATCGGTGTTGCAGCCTTTGGAGGTAGCTGCCATGCTGTGGAGACATGGGGACAGTGGTCTGGGAGGGCTGTATGGGTCTGCATGGTCCATGGTAACACCTGTCCATCTCCCCAGGCACAAGCATGACCAAACGTGAGGAGGATGAGGAACAGGGGAGGGTGCAGAAGTGGAGGCCCAATTTCACCAGGGCTGAATCAGATGCCTTGTTTGAGGCCTACCTCGACAGGGAGTCACTGCTCAGTGGACAGAGGGGCACACCACAGGCCCGTGCTGCGGTGTGGGCGAGGTGGCATGTGAGGTCAATCAGCAGGGCAGCTACCAGCATTCCATGCAGGAGTGCAAGAAAAAGGTTGGCATGGACAGGAGGAGGATTAAGGACAAGATGGCTGCCATCAGGGCAGCGCATGCAGCCACTGATGGGGGCCAGAAGGATGTGCCTCACCTGATGCCACTGGAGGAGCAGGTGGCTGGCAGCATGCGGCATTGTGCCATAGCGGATATTCCCAGCGGAGGCTTCCAGATGGGCGGCAGCCCATCACTACATGGTAGGACTGGTGCTGGCAGTGTGTGGGAGGCAGGGGTGTGGGCTCCTGGGCCAGGTGGAACCACTAACGGTACTGTGTTCCTTTACAGCTCCTGAGCATCTGCATGGGGCAGCAGTGATGGGTGTGTCCACCGAGGGGGTGGCCCTGGAACTGGTGGAGCGCCCTTCCACCTCCATAGGTGTCCGAGGGACCAACCGCCTGCAGTCCTGCACAGCTGTCCGGACTGATGCCTGTGATGCGGGTGCTAATGAGGCCCTGGCTGTGTTCCAGCATGATGCCAGTCATGGTGTCCTGTGTGTTGAGACACAGATCGGGGCCAATGCCAGCACCGATGATGACATGATGTACGTCCCGGACAGTGATGTTGGTGGGTCACAGGGGGATGCCACGGATGGCATCCGCCTAGGCAGCAGTGCGGACAGCGCTGGCATTGTTGCCTTCCCATCAGCCCTTGTCCTGGCCATGGCTGCAGCATCAGTGGGACAGCACTTTTGTGCGGATGTGGTAGGTGGGGTTGGTGGTGCCGCTGCTGCCATGTTGGTGGCACCTGGCGATCTGCGGCCGGAGGGGCAGCGGCAGCAGCTGGACTGTATTGACGTGGGGACAGGGCAGGGGGTGGCAGCAGTGCACTGCATGATGACATACCTCAGGATGGCACCGCCGTGCAGCACCCACCGTCGTGGGGCCAGGAACATCATGGGGGCCAGCATGCTGGCCATGCAGACGATCCCTTGGATGACTACAGTCATCTACTGCAGGCCTCTGTGGATCAGCAGGTGCGGCTCATGGATGTAGTGGATGCATTCTGTGTGTAGCTGCGCCAGGCAGAGAACGGCACAGCAGGGACCATGCTCTGCTCCTAGCAGAGTTGGCCCAACAGTGGGTGGATGTGACTGCAGCCATTGACAGGCACACCACTGCGATGGCGACTGCCAAGGCTACACTGGCCGACCGGCTGTGTGCCCAGCCACCACACAACCTGCAGAGTGCAATGTCCACCCCCCGTTCTCGGAGTCGGGCGACCCCTGCCATGTCGACGCTGGGTTCAGCTGTGGGCATACCAAGCACGTCTGGTGCGGGCATGTTTGGTGGCCTGCAGACACCTGCGCAGACATGGTCGCATTCATGCAGCGTCGCCCCTGGGGGACCATTGGTGCCACCCCATGAGGTCACTGGTCAGCCTGTTATGGCTGGCAGGCTTGTGGGGCCACCCACGCATCCCTGGCGGCCATGCTACTGTGCTGCATGACTGACCCTTCCCCATCCATGACCGCTGTCTGCCGCAGCCAGTGTGCACTGTGGTGTTCTGTGTGTGCACATGGGTGTGGTGCCCTGTCCTGCACTCACATGGTCCCTGTGCACACCCTCCCAGCTGCTGGCCACTGTGGTGTGTGCATAATGATGTCAGCGTAGCGCTGACTGCCACTGTGCAATGGTGCTCAGTGTCTGAGGCATGCACAGTGCCAGCCACTGGGTGTGGTTGTGTTGGGTCCTGTGTGGTTGTGGGTGTGGGGGGGGCCTGTGGAGGTGGGTGTGTGTGTGGCCCTGTGGGCATGGGTTGGGGTGTGTGTGCCTGTGTGTGCATGCTGCATGCAGCCCTGTTGTTCCCTGTCTTTGTGTGCAGGCTCCCGACCATTCCCACGCCCCTGCCGCCGACTATCCCTGGTGTCCGACCCTGCCTGGCTATCGGCTATGCCCTTGCCCCTGGTGCCTGCACGTGGCCCTGTTGACCTACCTGTACAGTCCAAAGTGCTCCTCTGCAATGGTGTCCCGGTGCTGCTGGGCCATCCTGGACCAGCCAGGATCCTTCACCCAGGAGGTGGCTGCCCAACACCAGCTGTCCCAGCGTCCTCATCGTCCCCACCGCTGTCCCCCTCCTCGACCTCAATAGCTATCCCACAGTCGGTGGCCATGTTGTGCAGGATACAGCAAGCCAGGAATAGCCCACAGGCCTTTGAGGGGCTGTACTGTAGGGCACCGCCTGATGTGTGCAGGCAACGGAACCATGCCTTCAGCAGCCCGAACACCCACTTGATAATATTCCGTGTTGTGGCATGTGCCTCATTGAACTGTTGCTGCACTGGGGTTGAGGGCACTGGTATGGTGTGAGCAGCCAGAGCCACAGTGGGTACCACTGTCAACTGTGTGGAGAGATATTGTTAGCATGGTGGTCTGTGACACTGTGCCGCTGGCTTTCTAGGCCGTTCCCCATGGCACCTGCCCGTTCTCCACACACCCCCATCTGCACCCTTCATCCGGTGTGCACTGCATACTCAGCTACCAGATGGCCAGTGGGGATGTCCCCACTCTCAAACCTGTGGCACAGTGCAGACTGGTGCCAGATGAAGGCATCGTGTGCTCCCCCAGGGTGCATGGCACAGACATTGATTATGCGCCCCCTGGAATCGCACACCGCCTGTCAGTTGACACTTGGGTATCCCTTGCGGTTGACATATGCCACCTCCTCCAGGCCAGGTGGCATGCGGATGTCAACATGGGTGCAGTCCATGGCTCCAAGCATGCCAGGCAACCGTGCTACCCTGTGGAACTCCTGCATGTTTGCTGTGCACTCTGCCTGTGTGCTGGGAAATGGTTGTACTTTGCAGCATGTGGCAGAAGTGCGCTGAGGAATTATGTGAGTAGGCATGACGTGGCCGACTGGGTTATGCCTGTCATGTCCCCTGTTGGTCTCTGGAAGGTGCCCGTGGTGAGCAGGCACATGACAGCTGTGATCTTTGTCTCCACGGACAGCGCATGGCTCCGTCGGGTGGGTGCCTGCATCTCCTCACTGCACAGCTTACAGAGCCGCCTCAGAATAGCCCGGTTCAGACGGTACCAGCCCATGATCTCGACATCACTGTACAGCTCGAAGCTGATGCAGGCACAGTACAGCCTGTTCTGGGCATACCACCGCCAGGCCCTTCCATGGCTGTGCCTCCTGCTGCCTGCCTCCTCATACCCTCATTACTGCCTCCATCTGGAAGATGGCACTGGCCATGTCCCTAGTTGGTGTTCCCCAGGCGGCTGTCTACCTGGTCTCCCCAGCTGTGTGCTGCTGGTACTTCCACTGCACGGGTGCACCCAGGCACATCACCACTGTGCCCTACCTCTGCCTACTGCTCTCCTTCCTCTGTGGCATGCTCAGGCCCTCACGCACATCGCCCTCACACTCACTCACTCAAACACACACACTCACTGCTACGCCTCCAGTGGCCCCCACCCTCTTGGCCATGCCTGCCCCTGCTTCTTTAGGTAGCCCCTGTTGCTCTGTCTTCACATCCCCGCTATGGCTCCTCATTAGTGCATTCATCCTCCCCTCACTTGCTCCCTTTTCTATTCGCTCAAATCCGCTTTCCCGCAACTTCCGCTTGCTCCGCTATTGCGCATGTCACCTGCTGTTGAATATTGCACTGCGCACATTATTCCTGGTGCCCCCCCTGCACTTATGCATGCATTCATTACTGCTGTGCTGCGGCACATTGAGGTTTGTACTGCGCATCTGATGCAGCTGAATATCATACTTTAGCGCATGTCCGCTCTTGCGCGGGCGCATCCCTATTGTGCATGGTGCACCTGTTCTGAATATCCTACCCACAATGTTTAAACATGTTCAGTCTGCAACTAGTGTTCATTAGTCAGTACTGTTTGTGAACATTAACACTGTAACCTGAAACAGGACCACCTTGTAAATAGGGCTCTGTTGCCCTAATGATGTTAATGTACTCATATATGCCAGTATGAAACTAAAATCTTTTACTACTAAATAGCAGTTCTGCATATGTGAAACAAAAGCCCAGGGAATCACCACCCACTAGTTAGAAACAAACCTATGAATCCACATTTAGATAGAATAAATAGAACCGTTTTATATTTAAGCATATTAGAACCATGTAAAACAAAACTGCCCCTGTGTTGTACCTAAAACCAGAGCAAAAACAAACAAAAAAAGGAGCACTTTAAATATTGTAGTGGGACATGAAACTTATGTCTACGTTCATGCCACGCTGCACCATAGTCAAAAGAAAAATCAGTCTCATCTCCCATGCTCCCTCGGTTGTGTATTTTCAAAGTGGCCTTTCAGTACTTGCCTAGAAACAACAATCACCCTAGGCATGCTAAAAAATCTGTAATGTACAGTCAATCACTTCAATACCACTGTATCTGTAGAAGTTAGGAGGAAAGGGATGAACACATGGCCACACTGAAAAAAACATTTATTGGGCAAGGGCATTCCTCTAGAGAAATTAACAGAGCAGTAGAATGTGCTACACAGATACCAAGAGAACAACTACCAGTACTTCAATACAAAGAAATGTCCACCACCACCAGAATACCTTGATTGTTACATACAGCCCAGATCTGGAGCCACTATGTATAATTATTCAGGACCTCCAACTAATATTTAGTGAGGATGACTCCTTGAAATGTATCTTCCAAGAACCACCTCTACTGTCTTTCAAAGAACCACCTCGGTGCTGGGACCAATTTATTTAACATCTATGTAGCTGATATGTCAGTTGGGATTCAGAGTTGGATGAGTATGTTTGCTGATGATACTAAATTGGATGCAGTGGTGGATGGGATGGGATGGGATGGATGGGGGGGGTGCTGCAGAGTTGACCTAGAAACCTTGGAGACGTGGACAAGTACCTGGCAGTTAGGCTTCAATGCTAATCACCACCACTCTTGGTCGGCATGGCCTTATATAGGGAGAGGTTGTAAGCTGAGAACCAATCAGCCCACATCTCCATTTGCAGCTTATACACATTCACCACTAGTGGCTGCTATATTGCCTCCTGGCTTAATCCTACTTCTTAGGACTACCCTTATTCACCAGAATGCTTCCTTTAATTCTCCAGCTACTCTCTCTATTACCCACTACCCTGACCCCCCCAACCATTACACTTCACAAATACCCTCCCCATCTTGGGGCCTGTCAATAACCTGGATGCCTGGCTTCCTTCTAATGCTCAGGAGGCCCGTCTCTCCCTCACAGCCTCTGCGGATGTGCCAGAGCCTGTTGCCTTCTCCGCTGCTATCACCACCTATAAGCACCACCCTAGGTGTATCATGCTAGCTTTGCCTTGCTCCATTTGCTGGCCATACCATCCCCTACCACTGGTGCAGTCCCCCCTTCCCTCATTTCAACCCCTCCTACTTGCTACCCCCCTTATACTCCACCTCCCCATTCCTACCTACTCTACCCCTGTGCAATCAGAAAGGCTCACTCACTACAGTGAAAAAAGGTCCTGGTATGTTGTATTCAGGTTCTTACTCCTCCTCCTTCTTATGTCAGGTGATGTCCACCCTAATCCTGGGCCTCCAGCAACCCAACCATCTATTCAACCCCCTGTCCTTGGACTTTGTATTGCATCCCTTAATGTCTGCAGTCTCTTAAAAAAATGGGACTCCTTCCAGGGCTGGGTCCTTCAGCATCAGCCTGATGTCATAGCCATTAGCGAAACCTGGCTTAATCCTAGGATCCCCGACTCATCCATTACCCTCTCCGACTACAGCCTCTACCGCGTCAATTGGAAGGGTAAATGTGGGGGTGGATGTGCTATTTACAGAAAGGCTGTATTACACGAGTAGATACTCCCCACCACCATACTGGGTCCAGGACCACAAGCACTCACACTTAAACTAACCTTAGGATGCTCCCAAACCCCGCTCCTGATCACTGTTGTTTACAGTCCCCCCAGGGACCAAAAGGTATCCTTCCTCTCATTACTGTCCTATCTGGACACCCTCCCATCTCACACAGAAAAGATTATACTCGGAGACTTCCAATATCAATTGGCTAGCTAGGGACGTCTCACCGCTCATGGACATGGCCACAGCCCAAGACCTATCCCAAGTGGTGACATCCCTCACCCATCGGGACCTGCGCACTGGGTCTTCTTCTCTGCTAGACCTTGTTTTCACCAATCGTCCACACAAAATCACTAATGTCACCATCCTCCCAAATGTACTTAGTGATCACTCCCCAGTTCTCTGTTACTGGACTTGCAAAGTTCCTAGATCTCTTCCTAAATTAATAACACAGTGCAAACTAGGCCCTGGTAAGCTGACACTTATTAAAGCACACCTCAGCATGATGGACTGGTCATTCGTTACTAATTCCCTTGACCATGATAGAGCACTTGACCTCTTCATCCTGGCCTTCAACAATATCTGTGACAAATATGCCCCTCTCACCAAAAGAATGGTCAGAGGCAATACTGTGCCTTGGATCTCTGATTGCCTCTTGGCCTTGATGCGGGCGAGGGACTCACTGTGGCAACTCTTCATTGAGTCCGGCCTCTTGCTCGATAGGCAAAAGTACAGAGAGGCTCAGAACAAGTGCACTTGGGCCATGTGAAAAGCAAAAGCAGATTAGTATAAATCCTCCTTAACCACCTACTGGGGCTCAGGGCATAAGTTCTGGAACAACATTAAGGAAATATGTGGAAAAGGCCCTAACCCTGTTCCTGATCAGGTCTTGGTCAATGGGTCTTCGACTTCTGACCCCACTCAGATTGCTGAGGCTTTCAATAATGCATTCTCAAACCTCAACCATGTTCTCCCCCCCAATTTCTTTGATCCACTTTCTTCCTGCGCCGTTAACCTCCCAGAAACCCCCACTTTTTACCTACTCCAAATTACTCCAGAATCTGTGGAGTCATGTCTCACTAAAGCTCTGAGCCACTCCTCCTTCAGCAGTGACTCCCTAGATGTAAGCTCCTTGACTCACCCTCGAGGCAGTCCTATACCCACTAACTCACATTTTAAACTGCTCTCTGTGTCTAGGTAAATTCCCTCAAGTGGAAATCTGCCACCATTACCCTATCTTTAAAAGTGGGGATCAATCCAATACCAATAATTACCGCCCCATCTCCATATTCCCGCCCCTATCCAAGGCCTTACAGCGGATTGTGTTGGACCAACTCACTGACCACCTCTCCAAATACAACCTACTCTGTAAACAACAACATGGCTTCCGCAAAGGGCACAGTACTACCACTGCCCTTCTTGAGTTTACCACCCACATACACTCTGCATTGGACAAGAGTCACATCACTGGTGCGGTCTTCATAGACCTTACAAAGGCATTTGACACCATCAACCACTCCCTCCTACTTACCATCTTGGCCAACCTGGGCTTCTCCCGTGATGCGATGGTCTGGTTTTCGGACTACCTCATGAACCGGTCCCAGCAGGTCAAAATAGGGAACACCTTATCCAATAGTCTGCCTGTCCTCTCTGGCGTTCCACAGGGGTCTATTCTCAGGCCGCTGCTTTTCAGCCTTTTCCTCAACTCCCACCCCATGTCCTGCCCCAGTAATCTATTACTGTATATGGATGATACTGTCCTCTTCTCCTCCAACCCCGACCCCTTTCAACTCCACCACTCCCTCCAGGTCACCTTTAGCTGTGCTGAGAACTGGTTAGCCACTCAGCGCCTTACTCTCCTTTCTCAAAAACCAAATTTATGCTGTTCTCCCTCCGCAGAACTCAAGAAAGGAGCTTTGCCCACTAGTCCTAACTTCAAATCAGACCCTCTGGAGCAAGTGGGCTCCTTCAAATACCTGGGCATCACCTTGGACCCTGCACTTAACTTCCACCTCCATATTTACCACCTATGCAAGTCCCTAAATGTCAGGTTGGGACTGTTATACCGCTTCAAACACTGTCTCACTCTGGACGCCCTCAGGCTTGTTGTCTCCTCCTTGGTTCTCTCGCTGTTGGATAACGGCTTACTGATCTATGGAGCAGCAAACACCACAGCCCTAGACAGTCTCCACCTCTCCCTTAATAAAGCTTGCTGCCTTGTCCTGGGATGTGACGTTTCACACACATCTGCTCACTTTATAATGATACCGGCTGGCTCAACCTTGACAACAGAATGAGGTTCCACACCTGCCTCATGGCTAAAAAAATTGCCCTGGGTCTCTCCCCCTCTGGGCTAGCCCCATTAGTCAACCCAGAACGCAAGGTGCAGTACACTCGTAGCTCTAACAAGCCCCTCCTCTCAGTGCCCGGCTGCTGGACCTTCCTATTCCAAAGGTCCTTCAACTATAGGGCCCCTCGATGGATGAACAGCCTACCCACCTCCTTAACAAATGAACCTAGACTTGGCCCATTCAAAACCCACCTTAGGGAACATCTCCTGACCTCAAGACCCTGAAACTGCTCTTGAGCAGATGATTGCCTTTGATGATGGCCCCTTGCCTGAATCTACCACCTCCCCCTCCTGCTTCTCAGCCTCAGCAGGTGATGTTAGAAATTGTTTCCTATCTGCAGTACCTGTTATGTTAGAACCTTCACTAAGTAATGCCTAGTATTAGTATGTTTTACTCCTCATAGTATTTGAATGTTTGCTTCTGCTCATTGTAAACTAATCTGAACTTTATTCATTGATCTATTGTTAGTTATGTCAGTCTGTACCTTATCTCTGTGACGTGAATCCTTTGTAAATGGGTCTATGACTCAAAGGTGTTTCCGAATTACAAATAAATAAATAAAGAAGTGCAGGATTATGCACTTTGGAAACAGGAATCCTGGATTTAGCTATAAGCTGGGAGGTGTGCAGTTATTGGTATCTGTTGAGGAGAAAGATCTGGTTGTGCTAGTCAAAGGCCATATGAATTAATCTGCACAGTGTAGGAAAGCAGCAGCGAAGGCTTATAGGATGCTGGGGTGTATAGCAAGGGAAATCACCTCAAGGAGTGATGATGTGATCCTGCTGCTGTACAGGGCATTGGTGCGCCCTCACTTGGAGTACTGCATGCAGTTCTGGCATCCATACTGTCGAGGGGTTGTGGGATAACAGATGGACCAGACACTGAACTTCAAGTTCAACACACAATCTATGTGTGATGTTTATTCAAAATACAAGAGATAACCTTAAGCAATGGCATATCCCTTTTTCAGTACATCAGTTTGCAGCAACAGACTATGTATGTTCTTTCTCTGCACTTAGCCAGCACCTACTGATACTGATCTATGATCTAACCACTTTTCAGTGAAAACCCTTCATCCCTATGTTGGCCCTGTTTGCTTGGGTAGTGGGCTCAAAAGAAAAAAAAGCAAGCTAAACACAAAGAACCTCAGTGCAGAAACGCTGAAAAAGGGTTACCCCAAAGGGCATTGGCAACAAATCAAGTTTTAAAGAAATACAACATCACACATACTTCCATAATGCAAAGCATCATGGGATATATGAAAATCACCATGGAATGTCAGACTTGTTCAGTTTACAGCACTTTACATGCATTTTTAAATAGCACAACTAACAATTTCTATAATAGTCACCTAGTATTATTATTATTATCAAAACACCTAGTGCCATGGTATTTTCAACATTTACAGGTTTCATAAACATAAGATATATTATGACATAATGCTATTACATACTAAATCCAACAACGATAAACACAACCTGTTTTATACACGCTTGGTGGTCACAACAATAGCCTCCCTGTACGAGGACCTGAGAGGGTAAAGGAAAATTAAAGAGGACACTATAGCATAGTCAAGAAAGGAAAGGGGATGCCCATAGGTGGCCAACCTTATGGACTAGAATTTGTAAAGGATAGAGCAGTCTAAGAAATAGAAGAACTATTGCAACAGATTTAAGGAAAGGTCAGTCCTCAAGAGTGGCAGGAGCTCCCTGTCACATATCCCCCACCTTAAGAGGGAAGCAGTTATTGTAGACTGCTTACCACCTTCCTGTCCCAGGAAGGGATGGAGCTTCCACCCATCCATCTTCAGAAGCTCTGTCTTGGGGTCCCTATTAATGATAAACATTCCATCATAAACAAAGTGGATATCATCATTCTTTACCCGGAGGCATAAACACATTTCTCAACAGAGACTAACAGTACCTTTCTTGAACTTTCTCCTTTTAGGGAAAGTACATCATATTTCTTAACCAAAAAAATCTGGACAGCTGTAAAGTCCAGTACCACAGAAACAATTTCTCTGGGGTGAGTAATTACCTGCTCCAACCCCACCAGACTTGTCAGTTTTAAGCAGGGGCCCAGTCCTAGGTTCAGCCCCTCTACATAAACCCACTATGTCTCTTGGTTCATTTCACTTGTTACAGATACAGACACCTGAGGGTAGATGCTCTTTGGTGTTACCCCAACATGGGTTCCAATCCATTTTCCACCCACCTCCTCCTTGGTAGATTTTCCCTCAGAAAAGAATAAAACACACATACCACCTCAGACTCCTTGTTTGCCCTTGGGTAACTCTTTCTTTGACATCAGGCCCACCCCATGACCAAACATGCTACACTTTTGCCTACAGAAAGGGACCATTGTAGAGCCACATCTGGCTTTGTCTGCAACTAACTTGACCCCTCTGTCTTACACAAAGTGTCTGCAGGAATATGGAAGGAGCAACAGTACCTTCTATTCTCCTATTTTAACCTTTTATGACCTATGACTCCAAATCCTTGGTCATCCTATCCCCAGGCGTGGTCTCTACAGAAACCTACAGGAATTAAGGAACTTCCCATGCTGAAACCCTGCAATGTTAAACAGCAGGTTCCTAAACCTTTAACTATATGTGTCTTAATAAACATCTTTTTAATCACTGTGCTATTTTCAGCCATCTGTTACCATCCAGTACCTTGTGACCTGTGAGAGTTTTCCTTTTCCAAGGGTGCCATTTTTTCTTTAATGACCTCTACCCTCCTTAACCTTAACATACTGTAACAGTTTGGCAATACTAGTATCTTTAGCCTGCAGTATACCCCAGTCAATACTGTTAATAGATTTAGCTGCATCAATACAAGAAAAGTCCCTTCAGCCTCATAGGCTTCTTCTTGCTTGCATGGAGTCTTCAACCCCAGCACAATATCACTAGGCACAGTCTTACCTGGGGTCTTACATTCAAGTTCCATACTTACATCTCTGATCTCCCAACAGGTAACATCCTGGGAACACAGGAAACAAAGGAATATCCTGCTCAGTCAGGGGGTCCTCCTCAAACTGAGCCCACGAAAAATCCTCCTCTGACTCTTTATTCAGACTCTCCAGCAGGACCTCTCGAGCACCTGGCATTGGTGTTCCACCTCTCTGCATACTCGGTCTGCCTCCAGCCATTGCCCACTCATCCAGTAGATCATCCTCATCAGGGTCTCCACCTCCTGGGTGTTGTTTCTTGCACCTCCAGTCTGCCTTGACCTGCATGTCTTCATCGTCTTCAGGTCTGGCCTTCATCTGAGCTCCCAGGTCCAGTCCAGGCAGCAGCTTCTCTCCATCTGTCAACCATGGTTCTGGTTAGAACTCCACGGACTTTCTTCTCTGGCAACTCCTGGTGCATCAGTCCACCTGGGATATCTGGGCAATATCCACCAGAAAACATCCCTCTTCAGCCAGTCCAGACACTTCCAGCAAGTTATCCGTCTTCTGACACCAAGTCTGTGGAGAGGTTGTAGGATAACAGATGAACTAGACACCGAACTTCAAGTTCAACACACAATCTCTGTGTGATGTTTATTCAAAATACAAGAGATAACCTTAAGCAATGGCATATCCTTTTTTTCAGTACATCAGTTTACAGCAACAGACTATGTATGTCCTTTCTCTACACTTAACCAGCACCTACTGACACCGAACCCTGATCTAACCATTTTTCAGTGAAAATCCTTCATCCCTATGTGGGCCCCATTTGCTTGGGTAGTGGGGCTCAAAAGAAAAAAACAACAACAAGAACCTCAGTGCAGAAACACTGAAAAAGGTTACCCCAAAGGGCATTAGTACTAATCAGTTTAAAGAAATACATCATATATACTTCCATAATGAAAAGCATCATGGGATATATGCAAATCACCATTAAATTTCAGATTTGTTCAGTTTACAGCAATTTACATGCATTTTAAATAGCACAACTAACCTAATTTCTATAATAGTCACCTACAGTAGTACTTTTTATCATTATCAAAAACACCTAGTGCCATGGTATTTTCAACATTTACAGGTTTCATAAACATAAGGTATATTATGACATAGTGCTATTGCATACTAAATCCAACAATGATAAACACAACCTGTTTTACATACGCTTGGCAGTCACCACAATAACCTCCCTGTACGAGGACCTGAGAGGGTAAAGGAAAGTTAAAGAGGACACTATAGCATAGTCAAGAAAGGGAAGGGGATGTCCATAGGTGGCCAACCCTATGGACTAGAATTTGTAAAGGATAGCGTAGGCTAAGAAATAGAAGAACTGTTGCAACAGATTTAAGGAAAGGTCAGTTCTCAAAGAGTGGCAGGAGTTCCCTGTCACACATACGTAAAGAAAGGACATCAGACTATTTGAGGAGGTACAGAGGACAGCAACCTAGATGTTGAATTCTGAAGATGTTGAAAATGAAAAGCCCTATGAGAAGAGGCTACAGATGTTCAATATGTACTCTCTTGAGGACAGAATGGACGGGGAGATATGACTGAAACATTTAAATACTTAAAGGGCATTCATAAGGTAAGTCATGAGAGTCTGCTTAAAATTAGAAAGGAAGGAATTACAAGAGGGCATAGTCTAAAGTCAGTGTCAGTGGCTCAGTAGGTAGCACACTCGCCTCTGAGGCCGGGAGATCAGAGGGTTGTGGGTTCAGTTCCCACATCTGGCACTTAAATATCCCAGTATTGACACTGTAGTAGCAGCATGAGAGGGGTGCTGCACTTGAGGTGCCATCTTTCGATAAGACGTTAAACCGAGGTCCCATCTGCCTGGATTGGTGGTAGTTCAGGTGGATGTTAAAGATCCCATGGCACTTTGAAAAGAGTAGGGGAAAGTTTTATTGAGACAAAAATCGTACAATAGTACACAAAGCATAATACAAAAAAAAAGGAAAAACAGGATAAGTATTATACAATCATTCAGGTAACTGCAAAATCAGAGTCTGTGATCCAAGGAAGAGCTTTCCAAAGTTCCAAAAGAGTATAGAGTACGTTCATGCTCATAAATTTCTTTTAAATCTTGTACAATCTCTTTTTCGAGCTCCAAATAGGAGCAGTCCTTTTGCTGTAAAGAAAACATGCAATGCACCATCCAAATATTCCATTTAATGCAGACAAAAACAAGGTTCAAAGTGTCCTGGTGCCATTTTGACAACTGGGGAGAAAAAACCCGTATACAAGATTCAAATTAGTAACCGACTGAAGCAAGGGGTATCCCATGCCTGTACCAAAAAGGACCACCAATTTTTGATAAAAGAACAGTCAAAAAATAAATGAGGGATAGCTTCAAGTTCTGTAATACTTAATAAGCGAGAACACATTCTATCTTGGGACTGCTTATGTTTATGATTTGATTTTACATTAATCTTTTCATGGCATGAAAGCCAATGAAAATCCCACATTTTGGCTGGAACCCTCTTACATCTCCACAATAACAAAAGGGAAGGGAGGTGTTGACCAGGACACTTATCAAAGGGTACTGATACAGCACAAACCGTCAGGGTAAATTCTTATATAAAACTTTATGTGAATGGTTTAATAACATCTGAACAGACACCTTCCATTGTTTGAGGACGTAAAACATATGTTTTACGTAAGTTGGTATACCAACAGTTTGTCTTAACACAGTTAAGGAATTAGTTTCCCATTGATGAAACCAAATCCTGCAAGAGTCATAAAACAAAGGTTCCCACCCCTTTGGGCATGAATCAACAAAGGCCTAAGGTTTGCAGTGAAAAATACAAGAAAAAATAACAAAAGGTTAACCATACAAATGCCACCCTCAGGGATAGGAAAATAAGTGATATTCCGCTTTATGGGTTTAACCTACTACCCAAAGAGCCTGAAAAAACAGGCTAAAGACAGCAGTTTCTAGCTGTCGTGGAATAGGGAATACATAACTCAGAAAAAGGAAAGTAGAGATCAAATAGTTTTTAATTAAGAAAACTAGTTTCTTTTTCCCTACCTGCCCTCGGTTCCAGGAGGCCACCTGAAGTTTACCTTGTTGCAGTTTAACATTCCAGTTAAAAAAATCTGAGTCCTGTGTCCCAAAAGAAATTCCCAAAATGTGAATAGGGCCCTCAACTAAACGTAACGGACCAATATGGTCCGAGGGGGAGGTTACTGAACCGACCCGAATAACCGGACTTTTAGTGTAATTTAAAACAGCACCAGAGAAGTTTCCAAAAATAGAGCACTCATGGAGAGAATGAACCACTGAGGCTGCATCAGCTACAAGAAAACAAACATCATCTGCATATGTGATCACCTTATAAGGCGAGGATAAGGCACAACTAGAAATAGCCCGAATCTGAGAATTAGTATTCAACCGACGGAGCAAAACATCAAGAAAAAATACATATAACAACGGGCTTAAAGGACAGCCCTGACGAACCCCCCTTTTTATGGGGATCATGGGTCCCTATCCAACCATTTACTACAGGCACAACAGTCGCCGCTCTATAGAAAGCACGAATCCAGCGTACCATAACATCAGGTACATGCAGAAAACGAAGTGCTTCCCATAAAAAATCATGCCTAACCGAATCAAAAGCAGCCTTCTGATCTACGGAGACAACAAGTCCCGAAGCCAGACCTGCATAGCCATGAGAAAATAATTCTCGTAAGAGGACCAAATGATCAGAAATTCTCCTTTGAGGCACAGAACAGGATTGGGCAGGATGCAAAACCACCTCCGCTATCCTCACCAAACGCTTCACAATAATTTTCATTAAGAGCTTAAAGTCGGTGTTCAACATACATAAAGGTCACCAATTCTCTAGAGAATGGATATCACCTTTCTGTTTATAAATGTAGATCAAAGTACCCTTAGTAAATTCCAAAGGGAGAGATTCACATGTTAACAGAGAATGAAACACAGATGTAAGTTCTGAGGGCAAATGGTCGCAGCACCTTATGTAAGCCAGCAGGAAGACCATCTGGACCAGGAGTTCTTTGTACAGGTAATGAAGAAATAGCCAATGTCAAATCCTGCTCCGTGATAGGAGAACAAGCCTGGTCCTGACATAGCTGTGAGGGAGCTGGGATATCAAGGCCACTATACAAAGTCACACTGTTACCAGCCACAGCAGGGAGGGGAGAAAAAAGGGCTGTAGTATACTTTGTTACAATATGACAAATCTCAGTTTGTGAGGAACATAAGGTCCCTTCTGAATTTAGAAGACAAGTCATATTTTTTCGGGCGGTCTGACGGGAATTAGATTCAAAAGGACAAATAACATCACGTGTTCCAACAGTACAGAATTTATGTTGGTAATACAGTTGTGATTGCCGTAATTGGAAAGTCAACATATCATTCTGTAGGACTTTTATTTGTTGAGTAAGGTTTTGCCCCGTCATGTACGCTATGGTTAATAATGACTGAAAATGTACCCTCTTCTGCAAATAGTCTAGGTATTCCCTCCTACATTTTAAACAACTGTAAGTTTTTAAAAAAGTGACCAGATCATGTTTCGTGTCTAACCACCACTGAACAGGATCTTCATAACAAATAAAAACAGATTTACAGGCTTGTATGAAGGACAGAAGGGACTGCATAAACATCGGAATCTGCAAAAAAGATGTGTTGAATTTCCAAATACCTGGACCTTTACGGGAAGAGACAACAGAACCAAAACCAACAGAAAGCAGCTTATGATCAGAAAACTCAACCGCTTGAACTTTGGCAGAAATAATTGGTACTGTAGGAGAGGAAAACACATAATCAATACGTGGCTAGTTTACCCTTTTGGAAGGTAGGGGTGTGTTGTGTAGTAAAGGAGAGATAGGAGTCTGTTAAGTGGGTGACTCGAACCAATTTACCCAATTCATGGGAATCACAAAACAGTTTCTTTGTGGCAGCAAAGGAGCTCTTATCTTGAAGACTCAAGCCACAATTAAAGTCACCAGCAAACAATACCTGAAAGGAAGTGTGCAAATATGGATGAAGCAAAGTAAATAAAGCTATGTGTTCAGTTTTGATTTGAGGGGCATAAATGTTTATCACCTGGTAGGGACAGGACCCAATGACAAAATTTATAATGAGCGCCCTACCAGGGGCTACATCAAACAATTTAAGCAAATGGAAGTCTGGGATATTAATTAAAATTCCCAGTCCCGAACAAGAGTCCTGACCAGTCGACCAAAAAGAAGGACCCAGTAACCAGTCCTGTTGTGCTTGTCGGATCTCGTGTGTAGTATGAATGTCTAGTATCCTGTAATAAAATTAAACCCAAAGGCAAAAGCCGTAGAAAGGAAAAAATCTATCTCCTTTTAGCCGTACGCTTCATACTATTTACATTAATAGTATGGCAAACAAAATGAAACATAGCACCAAAAAAGAGGAAAACAGACAAAAAAATACATTTTACAATTTCCTTTTCCCAACCACCTTCTTCCCTTTAAGTTTTTGCTGATGATACTGTATTATATGTTAGCAATCCTTCATTATCTAAAGCCTGTGAACTGCTACAATCTGAATTTTCCATCCTACAACACAACCTACTGGATAACAAACTACTTCTAAATGCAAAAAACAAAAGCTATGTTCTTTACCTCAAAGAGTTGCTCTGCCACTACCCCACCATCCACCACCCTACAACTAACCACCTTACTTGGAGAGAAGCTGGAATTCGTTGATAACTTCAAATACCTTGGAGTCTGGATTGATAACAAGCTTGACTATTCTGTCCATATTGAGGAGCTACTAAAGAAACTGAGACAAAGGCTTGGTTTATTTTTTAGAATAAAGCACTACCTCAACAGAGACTCCAAAAAGATTAATCCAGGCTTCATTCCTATCCTCATTGACTATGCTGACTTTCTGTAATGGACATTGTTCACTCCCTCTTAAATAAACTGGACACCCTATACCACAGGTCCATCAGATTCATTACTGACCTTCCTTCAGCACCATCATTGCTCCCTTTATAAGGCAGTTAACTGGACATCATTACAAAACAGAAGAAACAGGAATGCTGCAATTTGGATATTCAAAGCCTTATCAGGCAAGCTACCTACCTATATCTCAGACTGTTTTACTCAAATTACTTCTAGGCCATACAACCTATGGATCAGCAAAATTATCATTCTTAAGGTCCCCAATGTCTGCACCCAGTTTGGGAGGGCTGCTATCAGCTACTCACTAGCAATTGTTTGGAATTCACTCCAAAAAACCATGAAGCTAAATAACCTCCTACCCTTAATATCCTTCAAAAGATTATTCACCACCCTATTCCCAGAACTCTGCAACTGCTTCCACAAGGCCTAAACCCCGCCCTACCTACCCCTTTTTTTTTGTGTTCTATATGCTGATAAAACTCCTGCTTCCAGTCCCAAGATTCACCCTCAAAATGCCTGCTAGGTCCTATAATCTACATATTACTCTTGATGTGCCCATTGCCTTCTGTCTCACAGATTAAAAGTTTTAATGTGCCGTACATATGTATATTGTTATATATTAGCACTTATGTCATTGTATTACTGTTTATGTTACCCCTGTCATTGTATTACTGTTTATGCTACCCTTGTCAATGTAATAACAATTGCACTTCTTGACCACTCAGGTCCATCTTGTAAATGAGCTATGCTCAATGATGTTCTCCTGATTAAATAAAGATTTTGATTGATTGATTGATTGAAGTTTTACTCTGGCCTTTCGCTTCTGAGAAAGGCCAGTACCAAGTTGCAACTCAGAGTCAGTGGTACCGTCAGGGAGAGAAGAAGCTATGGAGGAAGAGTCCAACTCATCTCCAGCATCATCAGAAAGGGGTTGGAGAAGTTCAAAAGAATTAGATAAGGGCACTGGGGGGGGGGTTCCAGACCACTCACAGGAGATGGTGCAACCTGAGGGTTATTTCTCAGTGACCTTCACGGCGACACTCTGTAAGCACTGGGGCATAGTACTCTGACCTGGAACCGGGTCCTGAACACCTAAAATTAGACTGGGCAGGATCAGGACAGGAGATATCTTAAGCAAGGGTCATCCATGAAGGAAACTATCTGAGGTACGACCTCAGAGGATACAACAGGCACTTAAGCCTGCAGTAAGGGCTGGGCTGCCTTAGGGGGAGGTACAGCCAAGGTGGTCCGGAGATGGGTCTTCTGCACCTGTGTAATAATAAAGCACTGGTCCACTTCACCACTGTGAAATTCCTGGTTATGTGCAGCCCATTTACAATTCTGAAAAGTGTGCCCCTGTTCGTCACATAGGTTACATCTACATTCATTCAAACAGTGTACCCCTACGTGGCCCAATTCCCCACAGATGTTGCATTTCATTTTATCACATACATTACTAAGATGTGCAGGGTCACCACACCGATAGCAAGCCTTTGGCTGACCCGGTAGAACAAGACCCCTATCTCGGCCTATGAAAAAGAGTTAGGCTGATGTACAAACCCCAATCATTAGATCGTAATAAGACTTTAAACTTCCAGCCCCCAGTCCAAATGTTCTCGGTATCCAAAATGCTTCAGGCTGTCCCTGGACGCCACAACGCTGTTTCAGCCAATACACAACATCCTCCACCTCAACTCTTTCATTACGAAACAGAATAGTAATCGTCTTAAAAGTAGGTTTAGAAAGAGGAATAGCCTGAAATGGGGTCCATAATGCAGTAGTCCGAGAGAATTATACTTTGACCAAAAATGCTCTAATCCCTAGATGTTTGGAAACTAATGTCAAACGTGGTTTCACCAGAGATATGAATTAACGATATATTTCATGGGAAAAGAATTTTAAAGAACTTTAGAAGCGTGACGTACCACATAGACCCGATCAGGTGGTCAGGTAACCCCCCAGGTATGCCAAACGAACGCGTTGTGTCTCTTAGCAGCCTGGATTGGAAATTTAAAAATGAAGAATATGAACAGCTTGGTCCCGATATTTTTTTTTGGGGGCGGCGGTGGTAGGGGAGCCAGAGCCTCTATAGAAATAGTAGAAAAGGAGCCTGGGGTGGAGAACCTTCAGATAATCCAAAACAGGGTTCTATGTAAGCTAGTTCATGAGGGAGACACAAGGGGTCAGTAGTGACTTTTAAAGCACCTAAAATGCTCTGTAGCTCCGGAAAATCTTCAGGGTGGGGGGACCATATTGGAAACGGACCAGACTTCCAACTTCCTGGGACAGTACCCTGAACCCAGCCAGCACCTCTCAGCGCCGATTCAACAGTCCAGGTAGGCACTTTATTAATATTGACTGTAGATGATTCTTGTACATGTAGGGAGCTCTGCGATTTAATGGAAGCAGGTAGTGAAAAGGAAACTGAATCTGTTTGAACTTCAGGTGTAGAGGGAGCATTTACTGTAGAGAAGTCTGTCCATGTGAGGAACTCCTGCGATGTAATGGAAGCAGGTTCTGAGAAGGAAACCAACCGCTTGTACTGCAGGCAGCAGGTGAGCAGGCAGTAGGGCTTCAGCTACTCCACGCATTGGTCGGGTCAGAGCCTGTCGCAGCAACAGGCAGGAAAGGAGACAAGTCAGGTAAATCTTCAAGAGCTTCCACCCGAGTGAAAGATGCATCTGTGCTGTCGGTTCTCAGGCATTGCATATCTCTATGCGTTTTCAGTTTTGCACTAGCAAAACGGCTCTGCACCGTTGCAAAACGCTCCCGGATCTCTTGTGCAGTCAAACAGTGATTTTCAGAATCAGATGAAGTAAAATCCTCCGGTAAGTCGACTGTAGGTGTGCAAGTCAGCAAGTCAGTTCCATAAGAAGCAAGCAGAGGGCTAGGTATAACAGCCATAGTATGAGCAGCAGAACTTAAAGTTGTAGTAGGAACATCAACAGACAAAACATCAGTTGTTGGCATCGTGGTCTCCATTCGGTCAGAGGTAGGAGCAGAGACCAAATCTCCCACCTCCATAGCTCCCTCCTCAGAAGGCAGGGTGGTCCGCCATCTTGGACAGAGGTTCCTCTGACGAGTAGGGAATTTCCTGGTGTCCTGGCCAAATTTCCTCATTCACTAAAAATACCTCCAACAGTTTCATCTGTTTCAAGGTCAGTTGGCATTCATCTGTATCCCTCCCGGATTTGCCTAGTGCACTTACCCGTCAACAAAAACTAAATAAAGATAAATAAAATAAAATAAATAAATAAAGTTGGAGGGGGTTCAGAAGGAGATGAGAAAGCACTTTCTCACTGAGAGGGTGGTGACAGCATGGAATGGTGTGCCAGAGGAACTGGTTTCAAGGGCATCAGTGGGGGGATTTAAGGGGGTGGGATAAACGTAAGGGCAAAATCAAAATGGGGAAGGGAAAGGGTAAAACAGTGGGATCAGTTGGTGGAGAGGGGGTGAAGGGAAGGGGGAAGCATCAGTGTACAGCACTGAGAACTACACACTCGAGCAGACTTGATAGGCCATTAGGCCTTTATCTGCTGGCTTTATCGTATGTTCGTATGTAACCACTTAATCTATCTAATCTGATTGCCAGGAGCAAACTTATACCGGACACAAACAACAGAACACTATGTAAGCCCCCCTCTCCCCAGTTCAGGGGTTTACTAAAAGCTACCCTGCTTTCCCCCTGTAGGTTGTGCTAGTCGAGGTAGGCCCTGGGTGGTGCCATCCTGTAGGTGTGGTGATCCTGCCTCTTTAAGGTACAAATCTGGGAGGAGAGAGAGCCTGAGGAGGGTGGCAAGAATGCACACACAAGTGGTGGGCCGGGTTTCAAATGCCCAGCCTGAGAGTTTGCAGCCTAGCTCAGTGGTGCTGGTTCGGTGCTTGGGTGGCTGGAGTGGTGTATAGGGAAGCACCCATTTGGGATGGGAACTCCTTGGAAGAGGAGTGGCAGCCTTGAGAAACTGAGTGAGGCCCACCTTGTGCTCCATGGTACCAGGGCAGGTCGAGGCCTGTCCATGTTAGGAGGTGTGAGACAGTGGGGGCGGTGCAGCGTGGCAGAGCCACGTTATGACCTAGCCAGTGGTGGCAGCACTCGGTGGGTCATACTTACTTGGCACGCTGCCTTTGTATCTGGCAGCCTTCTGGGAGTCAGAGAATCCAGGCCCACCTTTCCCAGTGGTGATTTTGATCCAGAACCCTGGTTGGGCCTCAGTGTAAGGCCCAAAACTGCAGGATAGTTGGAGTTTGAGGGTGAAGGCTGACTGAAGAGAACTCCTTGCTAGTGGGTCAGAGGAACAGTAGGGTGCACAGCGGATTACCCAGGCTGGAGTGTGACCAGGGGAGTGTTCAGGGAGCCCTGGTGCATGTTAGGCCTTGGTGTGTTTCTGGCCCAAATTTCTGAGCCTCTGGGCTTGTGTCCATCTAAGTGGAGCTCACTTATCAGCCTGTTTAGGCCTAAGTTTTGTTCCACAGCTCTGTGCTGATGAAATAGCTTTGTATATCCTTGTGCCTGTCCTCCTTGAGTCTCTAGCCCCATGGAGCTGAAGTTTATGTTTTATTAATTAAGTAATTAAATATATTTTTATTTTTTTTTTAACTTTTTTGCTCCTGTTTGGTCTGTGCTGCCTGTATGTCTAACCAGTTTGCCACCCAGCTCCAGCTTCAGTGCTTTACCTGTCCAGCTGCTCCTCCATGCTGTGGTGAGGTGAGGATCCATCTCCTTCTTAATGTAATAAATTCAAGTCAAAGGTAGGCCAAGCTATTTTGTTTAAGAGGATCTTGTGTGTATTCCTGGCTTGTGCTCCCCTCCAGCAGATTTACCACGAGGACCGCTAGACACCACTGGAGGGGTGGTTACAACTAGGTGGCACGAGACCCTGCGGTCATTCTGGATGTAAGACTTGTGGGCACATTTCCACTTTACTTTTTGTCAACATCCCCAAAACAGACAATTCATCATACAGGGGAATTATACATGTGCATCTCAGAATGTTGTTTATTACATTCAATGATAGAAATGTCCACAAACAGGTTATGTGGGGGAGACTGGACAACCTCTTTGAACCCTTATGAACTCAAACAGACATGATATTAAAATGAAGAAGACTGGAAAGCCTGTTGGACAACATTTCTCACAGTCCGATCACACCATCTCCAACTTATCAGTCCTGGTTCTCAAAGGCCATTTTGAAAACACACAACAGAGACAAGCATGGGAGGTGAAACTGATTTTTTTGTAATATGGTGCAGAATGGCATGAAAGTAGACATCAGTTTCATGTCCTGCTACAATATTTTAACTACTCCTGTTTTGTTTTCCCTGGTTTCAGGTACAACACAAGGACAATTTTTTGTTTTACATGGTTCTAATATGTTTAAATATAAAATGGTTCTATTTATTCTATCTTAATGTGGATTCATATGTTTGTTTCTAACTGGTGGTTGATGATGCCTTGGGCTTTTGTTTCACATATGCAAAACCGCTATTTAGTAGTAAAAGATTTTAGTTTCATACTGGCATATATGAGTACATTAACATTATTAGGGCAACAGAGCCCTATTTACAAGGTGATCCTGTTTTAGGTTACAGTGTTAATGTTCACAAACAATATTGACTAATAAACACTAGTTGCAGACTGAACATGTTTAAACAGTACGAGTTTAAATATTCATAAATAATATTGACAAATGAACACATAGTTACAGACAGAAACATATTTACATAGTGCCAGCATTGAAAATCTGTGTGAAAAATCATGTGTAGGCTCATTTTCTGCTAATGCAGCATGTCTGCAGTTTCATTAAGTGCTCCACACACAGACACAGACAGTTTCTCATTATGCTTCCTGGGTTTATAAGGTTGATTTTAACTAAAAAAGGGGGTGGGGAGTTAATCCCTTAGGGCTCTATATTCAAAGCGACATCACAACGACACAAAAGGCAATCGCACATCTTGGAAAATGCACAACAGCACTCTATATTTAAAAGGGTTTAATGCATCATGCATTTCCAAATGCATGATGGTGCACATATAATGTATGTTGCACAGAAAAAGGGGGTGGACATCTGCATATGCTGCACATGTGTATATTCAGAGGAAATGCATGTGCATCTCAAATATGTGCCACGCAAACTTAAGTATAAAAGGGGTAGCCCTAAATCAGCCAGACGCCCAGAGGCAGGCCGCTGAACTGCAGGCAGGATGTCTGGGATACCATTCTGCATGGCTGCCATCATGGTTGATTTGAGGTGACTGAGGAAAGAGTAAGGTGACACAAACTGTCTGTATCTTTACAAAAAGATATGTTGTGCAGAGTGTTTAGATTTGGATGTGTAATCTAGTGCATCATTTCTGTTTTTTTTTCCAGTTAGGATTGTGTTCTAAATTTACCTACTTGTTTTATAGCCCCTGGTGATCTCCATTATTGTGTCTTTACTGCCTTTCCTTTTCCCACAATGCCTCATGTCCCATGTGACAGTGATACATTGGAGACAAGAGATTTAGTGAGTTCTGACTTAATATATTCTTTTAAGTGCCATTTCCTTCTCCCATGTGCACTAATGATGACTACATTCATAATCTGGTAAACACCTGAGAGATAATTAAGTTGGCAGTTCTTAAGGAAATGGTTAGAGTCTTCAGTAATTATAACATTGATGACCTGGGTTGATTTGTGTGATTTTATGGCGTGTGTGGTTTGATGAAAACAAACGCTTTAAAAACAAAACATCCACTCCCGCTGACTAGACCGTGGTATACACCCAGAAAAAATAATGGATTAGAAAGAGTTATTAAAAGAGTTGGGGGGTTTCTGCATCCTGATTGGCTAAGCGGAACTAGTTGCCATGTTCTTATCAACACTTATTGTGCCAACTGGCACTTCTTATGGCAACCAGGACACAGCACTGCTATACAGAGATCAATGCCTGCTAAAAAGTTATGACATTTTCTGTCAACCATGTTAGTACTGTAATAACAGTACCTGCCCTAACACTAAAATAATTTCATGTTGCACATAGTTAAAATTTAAATCTGACCTTTCTTTTCGTTTCTGAAAACAGAAGTTTGTTGTAAGCTGCTGATCCACGGCTCTCCTACCAATAATTCTCCCTGCAGCTCCACACCACGTCCAGTGTGCAGTGTCCAATCCTCACTTTGTTCCATGCTCCCCCAACCCTAACCCCAACTCCACTATGACTGGTAGTGCAAAAACCAGAGCCGCTCTCCTGAGTAACAGCTTTCAACCAATGTATCCCTTAGAAAGTTGCGCTCACTCTGAGAGGTGCACTGAAAAGAAAAGCCACTCTGGGCTACAGTGGATGCAAAGAGACATGTTCGCTAATACTCTCGCTCACTGTAAAACTAGTCCATACAAAGACAGCCTCAAGAAAAAGAAAAAAAGATGCTATTATAAAGAACATACTGTATGTGTGTGTGTGTGTGTGTGTGTGTCTGTGTGTGTAGGGAGGGGAGTGTCCTCTACTGGCAACCAAGCCCATATCATAAATAGCACTCTACAGTAATAGGGGAACTATTTTTGGAGCAAAAAACTCTTTTGCATTTTTGACATCTTTTGAGGCTTTTTAAATATTTACTTAGGAGACCTATTTTATAAGCAGAATGAGACACTCTGAGGTGTGATTTATGGGCTGATAAGAGCACTTCTCAGGTGCCAAAGGCGCTGGTGCAAGTACCTTGTGCCTTATTACACATCAGGAGCGGCTGCTATCAGCCCATAAATCACTCCTCGTTGTGTCTTATTCCTTACTTACTTATCTGAGGCCAGAACAATAGACTCTTAACATCACAACTCTGCTGCAGAACAGCAAGTCAGTACTCACTGAATCAAGGGTCTGTGATGTATGACGGTCACATGAGACAAGAGGCATTGTGGGTAAAAGACAATAAAAGATACTGACATGGAGATCCCAAGGGGGCACAAAACAAGTAAGCAAATTTAGAAAAAATCCTAACAGCAAACAAAGGGAAGGATGCAGTAAGGCTATACACACACACATACACACACACACACACACACACACAGACATACACACCCCTTATCAAAACACTTTGCACAACGTTTGTTTTTGCTTTTGGTAAATGTTGATTATAGTTCTGCTTTTAGTAGGGTATGCCATTAATTGCAAAACAAAAGCACATTGTTAGGATTCCAGTTATCATTACTGGTCCTCAACCTGGTTTAGCAGAGCTAGTTTTCAACTGGGCACCATACCGAACTAGTGCATTTGCAATCTGTCTAGAGCATGATCTCAAGACAAATGATACTGAATATTATAAATGCACAGATGATGTACTGTGTACAAACTTAGCTAATCTACAAATCTCAATAATAAACACACTTGTCAAAACATATCTCAAAAGCATTTCTTATGCAAAAATATACATAATATGAAGGAAACGAGGAAAAGCAAAGCAAACATTGTAATACAAAACATGGCAATTGCATTTGTAGCTGTCAATCAACTGTAGAGACTGCTTTAATGATGCAGGTAACAATAGCTCTTTCCCCCAACAGTCAGCATTATAACATTTTTACATTCTGGGTTGATTTAATCTCTGGACTCAGATTATTCCAGATTTTAGTCACCTGGTATGTGAACGTTTCCTTTTTGGTTTTTAGTTTGGGAATACTTTTTCTGATCTCTGCTTCTGAATCAGAGGGGAACAGATGTGATGCACCTAGTGTTCCCCCCAACCTTAAATGACTATGTTACTTTGCAGTCTGCAGCAATGTGATACTGAATTTGAGATATGAACATACACTACGAATGTACTGTAAGACAGAAAAGCTTTGTGGCACATTGAGACCGTTTCATACTCATTCAGTGGCAGCAGCCTGTTACATCAGCTTCCTACAAGTACCTATTCATGCCCCTTTTGCATAATAACATGGAAACAGAATTTGGCAGCAGATAAAGACTGCTTGGCCCACCCTGTCTCCCATATTCTCCCTGCCTATACTTTCATCACAGACCCTACTTGATCTGCGTCTCCTCCCCTTTGCTTCCTACTAAGATTCCTTGTGCCTGTCCCATGCTTGCTTGAAGCCCACCACTGTTTTCCCCACCACCACTACCTTCGCTGGAAGACTCTTCCAGACATCCACCCTCTTTCAGTGAAGAACTGGTTCCTCACATCTCTCTTGAATTTACACACTTCCAGCTTCATGGCATGTCCCTTTGTTCTCATGCAGCTGTTCCGATGAAAAAAATACAACCCTCTTGTACCTTATTTACCCTTGTGAGGTATTTATGGGTCTCTATCATATTCCACCTCACTCTTTTCACTTCCAGAGTGTACATATTGAGGTCCTTCAGTCTCTCCGTGTAGGGCTTCTGATGCAGACCCTGCACCATTTTAGGTGCTTCCCTCCGGACTGCCTCCACTCTGTCTATTTTCATCCTGAGATGTAGTCTCTAGAACTGGACACAGTACTCCAAGTGGGGTCTCGCCAGTGATTTATACAGTGGCAACACCACCTCTCTCCTTCTGCTGGTGGTACCCCTCCCAATGCACCCCAACATCCCACTGGCTCTCTACACTGCTTTGTGGCAATGTGGCATTTGAGCACATCTATGTTCTTGGAATTTATCAAATGGTTTGGAAACATTTGTCATACCTCTTCCACTCTCTGTGCAAAACAGTACTTCTGCCTCTCTCTCCCTTAAACTGTTCCCCTTAGATTTATATTCAAGATATCGTTCTTCTTATGTGTCCATTTAAAATGTTTGCCCTTTCCACTTTCTATCACAATTTAGTTGGTGCTAATCTGTAATAAGCCTGGTAGAATAATGCTTTCAAGGAAGTATCACTTAATGTCTGAAATGGTAAGGCACATTTAATAAGTACTGCTTCTCAATATAATGTTTTCATAGTCAAATTAGATAGGTGTTGAAATCCCCTGTAGTAACATTTTTCAACTTGGGTCCAGTCACTTCTGCCTGCACTTCCCCAGACTGCAGTACAATAGATGATATATGATAAAACAGAGGCATTGAAAAATAGACTTTCAATTTCCTAAGTTTTTTTTTTAATTTAAAGCTTTTTATTGATTAAGTACCATACATAACAACAATGAAGAAACAATGACAAATACAAACATGCACCCCATCCCTTCCTGTCTACTACCCCCCTCAGCATCAACAAGACCTTGCATTGATATAATGGCTATCTCACATAACTAATTATTAAAAGGCTTACAGAGAATATAGAGTATGCAGTTTCCCCCATATTCTGTCATACCTATTGAGACGATTATGCAGACTGGATATCATTCTCTCAGTGCAGAGATATAGGAGAAGCTCCTGTACCCATTCTGCATATGATATGATCTCTTCATCCAGCCAATGGTGTAGGACTAGTTTCTTAACCAATAGGGCAATTAGGGCCATAAAATATCTGTGTTCCCTAACCTCAATTCCCTTATACACACCCACTAGGCAAATTTCTGGGGTAAAAAGTACCTCGATCCCCAATAATGGGTCAGCCTTTTCCTTGATGAGTGCCCACAATGGAGCCACCCTGGGGCAATCCCAAAATATGTGGTACAGGGTACCCTCCGCTTGTTGGCATTTCACACACTGAGAGAGGATGGAGCCCTACCCATTTTGAACAATTGGACCAAGGTCATGTACATGTTATGAAGTAACTGAAGTTGCATAATTCACAGCCTATCTTGTGTAACATAGGTGTGGCAGATTTTCCAAATCTTGCTCCAGTGAAATTCTGACAGAGGGGATTGGGAGGCCCAATATCTGGACAAACCATACACAGAAGAGAAGACCCTTTCATAGAGACTGGCATAGAGTTTTTCTATACAGCATGAGGTAATGATGCCAGGAATTTAATTAACTGTAAAAATTCCCTGGCCTTAACATTCTAGAAAGGAGATTTAAAGTTCTGAAACAGCATGTGGCGGAGCTGGAAAACCTTAAAAATGTATTTTCTGTTAATATTTTGATTTTGCATGATCTTGCCCCAGGTAAGACAGATCTCATTATCTTTGACTAATCTTCCCAACTCCACTAGGGTCAGCTGTTGTATCCAAGAGGGGGGAATTGGTTTGCCACCTATTTTAAAATTGGGGTTCTCAACGAGAGGTTGGTTGGGGTCCCAGGTGTGTTTATGCTGTAGAAAAGAACATAATTGTGCATGTATTTTAACCAAGACCTCAATCAAGGACTGGCTCAGGACAGGGGGAAGATCCCTGGGTTTAACATGCAGAAGAACCCTTGGGGACAGCCACTGGTGGCTATTAGTTCTTTGTCTAACATGAACCAGCTGGGCACATAAGTGAGTGCCTCCAAGTCCTGTACTGTTGTGAGTCATCATCGGTATTTAATAGCCTGACTAGCCCAACAGTATAATCCAAAATGTGGAAGTCTGAAGCCTCCCCGGCCCTTAGGGGCTGCTAGCTTGTGATACGCTCTTCTTGGAGTTTTGACAAACCATATAAAGTATTTGATGATTGAATGCACTTTTTTGAACCAATTAAGGAGCAATCACAAATTCAGAAGGTTAAGTGGGTAGAAAAGCTGTGGGAGTATGTTCAATTTCACTAAGTTAATGCGTCCCCAAAGCGAAAGGAGTAGCACCTTCCAGCGAGCTAAATCTTGTTGTACGACCTGCAAGATTGCTTCCATATTTAGTTACCTTAATCGATTAGTGCTCCTGGCTAGGTGTATGCCCAGGTATTTTAAGCTCTTTGAGGTCCAGTTTAGCCCGGTTTCTAATGTTTCTCTTCTAAGTGTTCTGGAGTTTAAGGGAAAACTGATGTTTTATCTAGGTTCACCTTGTAATTGGAGAGCTGGCTATAATCTCTAAGTGATTCTAATGCAGTTTTGATAGATACCCGGGGGTATGAGAGGTGCAGTAATATGTCATCAGCATATGCAGATATTTTCACATCCTGAGCTCCTAACCTGATTCCTTGAACTAATGGGTTCTCCTTCAATTTAATAAGTAGAGGTTCTAGATAGAGATTAAATAGCAATGGAGATAGGGGACAATCTTGCCTAGTGCCCGAATACAGTGAAAATGTGGAGAAGAAGACTCTGTTACAGTGTATTTGTGCACTAGAACTCAAGTATAACCAGGGCCCCTGGTGTTCTGAGGCAGAATTTTCTGATTTCTGCGGCAGGGCTCCTTGACTTCTGCGGCAGCATTTTCTGATTTCTGCGGCATGATTTATTCATTTCTCTGGCAGAATGCAGTCCTGTCATTGGCTAAATATGATGTGATGTCATCGATGACATCATATGCTGAGCATAGAGGAGGGGCTTCAGGATAAACGAGGTGGCAAAGAAAGCCTGGCACTATGGAAAAACAGTATATTTATATGAAAATTCACCAAAAACAATTAATTCTGCGGCACTATATATATTCTGCGGCATGATGCAAATTCTGCGGCAAATTCCACAACCGCAGAATTCCAGGGGCCTTAAGTATAACATGTGTATCCACAGTATAAATGGGGGGAGGGGGACCAAAATGATGTAGTGATCTAAACTTGAATTGCCAGTCCACCTGGTCAAAGGCTTTCTCTGCATCCAGGGAGACCAGCACCATGGGGCACTCAGTCTACCTGGCCACAGAGAAAATGTGGCCCAGCTTATGGAGATGGTCTGAAGAAGACTGACCCCTCATAAGGCTGACCTGATCCAACCCTATTAAGACTGGCAATACTCGGCTAATTCTGTCTGCTAAAAGTTTGGCCAGTAACTTGATATCATAATTTAAAAGTGAGATCGACCAGTATCTAGTGACTTTTTCAGGTTCTTCCCTGGTTTATAAAGCATTATTATCAGAGCCTCAAACAAACTGTGATCTAATGATCTAGAGACCAAGATATGTTTCAACAGTTTATGGAGCCATGGGACTAGCTTATCGGCGAATACCTTATAAAAATTAGATGAAAACCCATTCGGACCAGGGGACTTATCCAGTGGCAAGGCCTGGATTCCCCTCGAATATCATCTTCTGTAAAAGGCACTATCATTGGCTTTTTTTGATCCTCAGTCTGAGTGGGGAGAGGTATTGCTGAAAGGAAATTATCCACCTCTTGCTCTGAGGGAAGGTTGGGCATTTGGCTATACAGGTCCCAGTAGTAAGACTCGAATTCCCTTGCAATTTCTTTTGGGGCCGTCTTAAGGGAACCATCAGCTACTGATTGAACAGAATTTATAATCCTTGAGGCCTCCTGTTTTTAACTCTGAGGGCTAGTAGTCTACCTGCCTTCTCACCCTGATCTACATAAGTTGCTTGAGCTTTCAGTATAACGAGTTCAGCTTTTTCGCAGAGAAGTTCGCTATAGTGGCCTCGAAGTCTGAGGAGTTCCTGACGAGACTCATCTCATGTGCTATTTGAAATATGCTCTTCCAGATCACTGATTTGGGACAATATGGTTAATGCCTGTGTATCCCGTTTACGCTTCCTAGTGGATGCTAGTCTTATTAGTTTCTCTCTTATATAACACTTTAGGGCTTCCCATTCAATGTCCGGTTTCCCTATTAAGCCCTGGTTAGCTAATGTGAATTGCTCTATACAGTTTGAGATATACTTGATCACCCCTGCCTACTTTATCAACTGGTTGTTGATTTTCCATATAGTTTCTTTTTTCTGGAGGGGTAAGAACATGATCCTGCACACTACTGAGGCGTGGTTCAAGATGACGCCTGGGTCCATCCCAGAACTCAGTACCCCCCTTCAGAAGTGATTGGCTAACTAGGAAGTAGTCAATGTGAGATGAAAAGCCATGGACTATGGAGCGGAATGTATACTCCCTCAAAGTGGGGTGCAACACCCTCCAGGGGTTGCAAAGGCCCAGATGGTGGATTAGGTCACGTAAAGTTCTCTGAGCCAGGGATAGCCCAGATCGTCGTCTATCTGTTCTGTCCAAATCAGGGTCAAATGGGAGATTCCAGTCCCTCCCTATAAAAATTGGAAGGGAAAGGAAGGGAGACAATATGGATACCAATTCCATGAAAAAGGAGGGGGATTCTACATGTGGACCATATACACAACCTAATATTATTTCTACCCTATCTATGGCCCTTCTAAGAAATATATTCCTGCCTTTGGGGTCTTGTATGCTGACAAAGGGGACTTTCCGTGAAATCAACACTGCTACCCCCCTGCTCTGCATGCTGTCGCCTGCCATGTAGACTTGACCAACATACTGCCTCCTAAAGTGGTTTGCCTCACTCTCTAACAAATGTGTTTCCTGTAAAAGGGAGATATCTCCTTTAATATGTTGCAGATGCCTAAAAATGTTGTATCTCTTGGTTTTGTTACAGGCCCCTCTCACATTCCATGTGACAATGTTCAGGTAGCTAGTCATTTCTGCAACGCATCAGCGTGTGTTGAACTCTGTAATCCAGGGCACCTATGGTAAACTACATTTCTCTATCTGGTGGTCCTTCTGATGCCAAGCCCTCCTCTTTCCATCCCTCCCCAAACAATCCTCCCCCCATTATAGTCTACCCCATATACCCCCCAAAACAGTAAAGAAGCTGGAGCGCAAGTATGCAAACATAGTAAACCCCAACATAATTTGCAACCCCTCTAGGACCTGAACATAATATTAGCACATACAAAACCAAAACATGATGATCCCCCCTTCCCTCCCCACCAACTTATAATTTCTATGGTCCATGATGAGCAGTCTATCCACCCTTCATTCATCTCCCTCCAGCCACTCTTTGTGATGAAATGCCCTCCACGTTGAATCCCTCACCCTACAAGTTTTATAATGAACTATGTACACAATCCTCTACCTGACACAATAATAACTATGCCAAGTCCCCCCATCTGTACTTGTAGCAAATTCTAAGCAACTACAGTTATGAGGGTAGACAGGTGAAAAAAAAGAGAGAAAAGAACATCCCCTAAAATAAGGAGCCCCCCAGCAATGAAGAACAGAGGCACAGTCTGTATACATCAATAAACTGAGTCTGTAAGCCCCAACATCATAACTCCCGAGGAACGTCTCGTCCACTTTGATCCTAAAGTCCTCTTTGAGCAAGAGAACAAGAAAACCTTAGAAAATGCTCAAAACAACACAGTTCTGATCCTTGGCAAGAAAAAATGGAAGTGTTAGTTTGTTCCTTTTGACGTTGATGATCAGAGACTTATTCTCTTGATCATAATGGAACAAAATAATGTATTGGGCAGCGTGTTGTAATCCGCCTGCTGCTACAATTCTACAGCCAAATCCATTAACATTTCCTTCTCCTGCTCCCCATTCTGGCTCTCTTTCCTCCTGTGGCTGCAGTTTCCAGAACAAAGTCATAGGAGCGTACTCCTTGTCTATGCCTGCAGTGCACAGCTGAAGCCTCAGATTCACCAGTACATTCCTGAACTTAGTCCTGTTTACCATTCAATACAGAGAGATTGCAACCCCCACCTTTAGATACAGTTCTCATTGGTATAATTACTTGTTGTTTGAGCCCATTGTAGTCTGCTAGTCACCTGACCACTGCAGAAAAGAACAGATGAATTTCAGCTCTCACGCATATGGCAGCCGGCATAATGATCATATAACTGGGCGGGGGGGGGTGAGATGCACCATGAGATGACTGGGGAGTGCTGTTTAGAAATACCTCCTTCAAAGGAAAGTCCAACTGAACAAATATCAAGTTTGACAACTGTCCTGTAAACTTAGGCATGTCTCTGGTCCCCAATATTCTTTTAGGTGATCAGTGATCCTTGAATAAGTTGGGCATAGCCATCTTGAGCTCCTTTGCTGCTGCTTCCACCTCCTCAAAAGTAGGCCATGCTCCAGACAATTAGATTTGAAGTCATGCAGGATACCCCATCCTAAACTTAATTCCTGCAGCAATAAGTTTAGTGACAATGGGGTGGAATGACACTCTCCTTTGATGAACTGTGGCTGGTAAATCTTGGGCCACCCGCAGCTTAGATCCTTTCCATTTTATTTCCTGTAATTCCTTTACTTTGCTTAGAAAGTGTTGATGCTCAAGGAAGTTTAGGAAATGAAAAATGAGGGGACGAGGGCTGCACCCTCCAGTGGCATGGGTCTTCAAGCCCGGTGCACCCTTTCAATAATATAATTAGGCCCGAAAGGTGAAGGCCCAGCAAGCTTCGTTATTAATTTCTGCACAGATACAATGGGATCGGTACTTTCTTCTATTTCCGGGAGGCCTATTATGACTGCATTGTTTCTCTGGCTCCGACCCTAAAGGTCTTCGATTTTAGCTTCAAGCCTGGTCATCCATTGATGATACACAGACATTTCAGGCTCTGATCTTATTTATTTATTTATTTTTTCTGATCTCGGATTAACCATTTGAGCTCAGAGCTCTTTATATAGGTTCCACGTTAGTACATTTAGAACAAGTAGGTGATTATACAAAAGATTGAGACAAACAAGGCAATAGAATTAAAATGAGAACATTTAGGTACATTTGGTCTTTAAACAAAGGAATGCAAAAAATACAGCGAAAACTAAAGCTGGAATTAGTAAGCATAGTCAGATACATACAGGAACAGACTAAATAACTGTGCCCAACAGGGAGCCTATTAGTTGTCAGCAACATGAGAGGGGTTAATGTATAAAAGTGCTGGAGAGACAGGGTGGGGGGTTGAGCCCCAAGTGCAGATCTGTTAGCTCTTTTTTCCAAAGAGATGAGTCGCGTCTCGTTATCTCCTGTTCGTTTGGAGGGTCCTCTAAAGCCACAGCCATGGATTTAAATTCAGAGCTGAGTGAACGTAGCTCCTCTTGGAATGGCTGAAATTCAGCCAAAACTCTCTCCACTGTTAGCAGGTTTGTCTTGAGGGGTGGTAGCAGTGGAGCGCCCGCTTGTAGAGGATTGGGCCTTGGCTTTTTGGCTGGATTGCTCCGGTGTTGTTGGTAGAGTGTGCTTGGGAAGTGCCACTTTCATTTCTGCCAACATCTCTCATTACAGTAAATTGGTTATCAGGATGCTCACTGACTTCTTGGCTACCTCTCATAGCAGGGGTGTCATGCAGTCAGAAATTCTGGAGGGGCACAAAATCTCAACCTCCCTAGGGGGTGTCCGGGGGCATGCCCCCCCAGGACAATTTTGAAAAACTGAAGTCAAATGTGCATTTTGGTGACTTTTAGCAGCCCAGAAAGCTGTTCCCCAACAAGCTAAGTGAAAAAATACTGATATAGGTTAGAAAAATCATCAATTGTTTTTGTCGTTTGTTCATTCTACTTACAATGTTACCTTTTGTATCTATTTTTTCTAAGACTTAGTCAGAACTTGTGCATTTTGCAAGTCTTTTATCATAAAAGACTCACATAATGCACAAGTTCAGTTTTATCAGTTTGTGGCTGAAAAACCATACTAAGTTAACCTGATAGTTGTTTAAAAAAAAAAAACCCACAACTTATACTGTTAAGCTGTTAAACTGTTAGGCATGTTAGAATTTATTTATTTATTTAAGTCTTTGGTAACCGGGTAAGTGCACTGATCCACGGGACCGTTTTCAGGCACAACCCGGGCCACACAGGTGCATTTGCTGTGCAAAGTCACCTTTTGAGATTGAGTAACGAATCGATAGTGCCACTGTTCATGAGGTGGGGTCCCAAAGAGCCCATGTTGAAAATTTGGTGTGAAAATACCAACGAATGCCTGGGGCGTTAGGGTTTCCAACTGTAACACCCCACCCTGTATAGACTGACAGGCGTTTGGGATGTGGCTTGGGGTTGTCAGCCATAATGCTCATGCCGTTTCACCCCCACTCCCATCCTGCAGCCACTGACAGGCATCGAGGTGTGCCTTGGAGTCTTCAGCCCTAATGTTCACCCCATTTGCCTATACTGCACCCATCTCAGCTTATTTCCTTATGGAATAGGGTGAGTGTAAGGGCCGAAGACCCCAAGGCACACCATGACACCTAATGTCTGCAGAGTGGGGTGAGGTGAAATGATGTGAGCGTTATGGCCAATGACCTGAAGGCACACCCCAACGCCTGTCAGTCTCTGCAGGGTGGGAGTTGGGGTTGGCATTAGTTCAATACTTCACTGACATTCCTATTATGCGTCTCTCTAACTCCTGCAGTACCAATGGTAATACCAGCAAGCAAACATTCGGCATTGACAAGTACTTGATTTTTTACCTACAGATAGAGTGCTGCTCCACACATCACCCCAACGCCACAATCACTTGTATCCCCACACAGCGGAAAATCAGTTGTGGCTTGAGCCTTTAATGTTGTGTTTGGGAAATAAAAAATAAACCCAGACCTATCTTACAATTTATTTTCCATTTGGACAGTGGAATTAATTTGGTGGAGACCAAGCATTGAACTGTTGTCCTGTTTAACTAACTGCTTAACTAACTTTTTGCCCCCCATGAGGACTACCTTGCTGCACTCCTCTTTACATCCACTGCACCCCGACAGAGCCATTCTGTCAGCAAGTGAACACCTGGATTCAGGTACATTTCTGATATTATTATGTGTTCTGGACTGTGTTTCTGGCTGTAAGGTGCTCCTTCCCCACGAACTACACCATCTAAATATCCCTAGACAGGGAAGGGGGGCTTACATCTGTTTCAGTCTTGCTATGTCTAAGAAACTTGTGAGAAATTTGTCCATAACCAATAAACTCTAACAACTAATCAATGCAAATAAAACTTTTCAATGAAGCTGTAATAATCTTTAATTTTTTTTACACTGTCCTCGATCAGTTATTGGTCTATGTCCCTGTAATTAATTGATCTTTCCCTGGTGTCTTGTGGCACCCCCACCTTCCATTTGCCGGTGTTGATTTACCATTTGTACTAACTCCCCACCCCATCTGCAAAGAAAAATAAAATAAGACAATTAAGTTGTGAGCCGAGAGCACCGCCATCCCGGTGCACACTTCTTGGTTGGTGTAAAATAAGACGATATACTCTGCAGGGCTGTGCCAACAACTGTAAGGGCCCCCCTGCAAAATATTTTGAGGGGCCTACCTCCTCACCAATAAGCATAAAATAACTGTTAACGCATATAAAATATTTATAGTGTAGGTTATTTTGTAACAGTCCAGCTTAGCATCCATAGTTTGTCCAAGCTTCCCCTTGTCCAGCTTGCTGGCACCATGATCAAGGAACTGAACAATGTAATTTGTCTCTGCTCCTCCTGGGGACACCAGCATCAAGATTAGATATTTTGAGCAATGGCCCCTATTGTTTCTTTGATCTGCATTCCTCCACCACGTGAAACTGGAGTTTGAATCTTCTGTCACCACTGATGACACTGCTGATAGCCCCAAATTTAAATGGATAAACAACGTCCAAAGAGAAAATTGCAAGTTTGTGTCTGATAAAAGCTTTTCGTACTGCTGCCCTCTAAGGCAATGGGCACCCTGACATTGCAGACCCTACTGCAACTGCAGCTCTTGCACCCTCAGGTCACTGCCCTGATACTCAGTTCACATTTGAAAAGTCCGCCTAAGTGGTTATGTTGGGCTGTGCCTTCATATGTCTATCGATGCATTTTGGATCTTTATGAGCAAAAACATGAGCCATAAAATCATGTAATAGATGGAGAAGGGGTCGGTCACTTACGTGATGATACTGCAAACTTTTAGTGGCAAAGGGTCATTTAAAAGCAAGCGTTAACTTTTTAGCTCCCATTACTCTGGATACATATTGAAACAGAGACCATTCCATTGCTTAGATTGCAGTATCGTGAGAGATTGGTGGGGGGGGTGGAACGACTGCTCTAGTGATTGTGGCCGTCTGGGGAGTTTTTTTTCCTTGTGTAAAGTGAGTCTATGACCAGTATCTTGCACATCATTATTAACCTCCAAGCTGCGGTTTTAATGAACACAGATCTGTTCCTTGTCACTCCCTAGCACAGATGGGGAGGGGGAAGGTTACTTGTACAGTTAAGTAGTCTCACATACCTCTAAAGAACAAGTGGTGACAGCATGGGGGGGGGGAGCAGCCTTATTCATCCATTTTGAAATTAAGAGTTATGAACTGCAAATTAAAAAATATGCTTATAAGTAGACACACTGTTTTCAAAATACTGCACAACAATAACAATAGATGGGCACAAAATTAACTAATGTATTACTAGTCACACAAACCTTCTGCCTGCTCCTCTTATATCTTGACTCACTCTACATTTTTGTACTGGGTAACTGCTCAAGCCTGTGCTCCTTGGTGGTACTGATACCCCTATTTCTGTAATGTACCAGAGGACAGAACCTCTGGAGCATAAAGTGCCTCAGGCTGATGGTCTCCAGGTGGTGGTGCCCTACAGAAATTTGAGTTTTCCCACATTTTGAGTTACAGAATGCAGAGACAGATATGCTTAGACTGAGAATTTGAGCTTCCCATCATCACAGAGTTGTTTGTGTAGGTGGTGATGGGATGGTAGCTCATGTGCCCCTAAACACCCAGAGGTCTGCATTCCCGGGCAACCACTAACTAGTCAGCTGGTTGGCAGTGCCACAGCACTCCTGATATGACCTGCAGGTCTGCTCGGAATTCCAGAGAGCTGGCTTGCTGTTCTTTTCACACTAATTAAGCACATCAATGGATGTTAAATCCAAGAACCTACCTCCAACAGTCTTGGGACTAAGAAAAAAAAGATGAAAAAGAAAGTCTTATGAAGGAAAAGCTGAGAGTTATGACCAGTTTCCATCCTCAGGGGCGGGAGCCCCTGTAAACCAGAGTTTTCCTTTAAACAGCAACATCAACCTTTGCTGCTGGAAAAACTCCATTTGGTTTGGAATGGACAATCATATCTCTTCTGATCCAGAAAAGCAGATGAGCTGCTAACGTGGATTGAGCTTGCAACCGATGGCGAGGATGAGGAATCGGCCGACAGGGACTGTCTCATTATGTGGTGTTGTATCTTCTGAATTACGTACGATGCCTTTAGCACTTTGGGACTTAAACTTGCATTTGATTTAACAAAAGAGTCAAACATCTTGCAAGATTTGCAAAATGTTTGACTCTTGTTAAATCAGTTTCCTGCAACACTGAAAGTTTAAGTTCACATTTATTTATAAAATGCGTAGTGACTGTTTTCATCAAATCGGCTTTCCCACTTAAATACAATCTGCAAGGACTGTTCAGCACAGTTCAGTGTAAAGGGGTATTCTGCCATAAAGAACAATAAACAGAACTCTCAGTCTTTGTTTGAACTTTAGTTAGCAGATCAGAAGTAATTTATAACAGTGAATTGATGAAATTCAGTGAGACGCAGCAGTTAGGGGCCTTAGGGGCACACTGACCTTTTTAATCTAGGAAGCAGGCAGCCAGAAACATTATGTGGTCACTGGTCTCAGAGGATTGAGGAACATACAAAGTCAACGATCGACAGGGCTCTCTTACTGCCGACAGCTGACTGATAACGGGTCTGCGCGCGTGCGTCTCTCGAGTCCAAATGTCAGGTGAGGGAGGTCAGACTGAAAATGATGCTTGCCACCGCTCAACTGAAGGAAGATCATGGACGAACTGATTTGCAGCGCAAGCTACTTCTTCGTGCCTCCAATGTTCAGACACTTGATTGGTGGTAACTCCCAGGCAGCAACCAATCACAGCACCTGTTGTGACTGTCTCACTCTCTCTGTTTTACAGGTGCTCAGCTCCGAAGCCAGTTGCCAGCACAGCGTGAGCAAAAAAACATTTTTTTAAACTATTCAGACTCAGTCAGCCTTCCCAGACAGCAATCAATTTGGAAGAATGTGAACCCACCCACCCCCAAAAGACATTGAAAACACCATATTTTTTTTTGCATTAAAAAATTAAATACTAAATACATTTTTTTAATATCCCTCACAACAATATTGGGGAGCACATGCCCCCTCGGGCCCTATGGGCATGACACCACTGTCTAATAGTGTTTTAGTGTCAGTACAGAGGTGAGTGAAGTCGCATAATTGCAGTTTTAAATGCGAGTAGCTGGAGCTGGAGAGAAAAGTTGCTACATGGTGGACTGCCTCACGTGATTCCTTCAATTTCCTAAGTTAATAAAGACATAATGGTTCCGAAAATGCAGTATAAAGCTTTTGAGTAAGGTTCTTGCACAAGTAAATAAGCTTTATTTAAGACAGGAGAAAAAAAACATTGAGTGCAGGCTGATTTCCAATGGTGTCCCGCATAACAGCAAAAATACAACAATATATTTTTAATATTGTAAATTAAAATAGGTTATAATAATAAAATAAACAAGTTGTCATTACAAATACAATATATCACATATACTGATTTATTCAGTTACACATGGAGGAATTTATCTTATAGGGGTTGAAAGGTGAAGGAGCTATACATTTTTATCCCCAAATATTACACTGATTCTGCTAGTTTTATTTCTTGGTCACACAGTACTAGTGCCCCCATATTCAAAGGACTTGCGCATCCTGGCAATACAGGGAGATTAGCTGTGCAGTCCCAACAATGCACTGCTGTGCGATATTCAAACGGGCGTGTTGCGCCACCCACAAGGAAATGGGCCAGGGTGCAACTGCTATGCACGCCACACAGGTGAAAGTAGCATTCCCATGACTATGCTACACAATGGCATATTCAGAGGAAATGTGCCCCTCAAAGGCCAGGAATGCGTGGCCCAAAGATACTCCATGGGAAGCTGGCCTAAGTTTGGCCAGCCACCCACAGGCAGCCCATGGATGTGCACACAGGTGCACTGGTGGCTGCCAGCCCTGGTGGTCTGTGATGGCCCCACCAGCCCGATTGCGCTAACTGCAAATACCTGGTCCCAGGCCCTGGTGGTCTAGTGGAACCCCACCCCAGCCCTGATCATGGTCACCTTAGTGACCCATACAGCTGTCCCTGGTAGTCTAGTGGCCTGCCCCAGCCCCAATCGTGGTACCAGTGAAAAATCCCTGGTAGTCTAGTGGATCCCCCACCCAGCCCTGGCTCTGTCCCTGACATTGGTTCAAATGTGGCATTCCCCATAACCAGTGTGTACTGGTCCCCCCAATCCTCACCTGTGCCGGCGACTGGCACAGCCCTCTGCTCCCGTTCATGGCCAACTGCCAACTGACAGACACTGGGGAGCTGTCACTATATAGGGTGGCACCCATTGGTTGTTTCTTTTTTTTTTTTTGTGAACTATTTTTGTACACTTCTGAATGGCGGGGCTTACCCACTGCCCCAATCCGCCCAGTATGCGGGAGCTCAACTATCCCACTGCAAGCCAGCCTCTGCCTCAGAAGCATAGCAGGAAGGACCGTGGTTTTCCCCCCATGGAGGGCCCCCCCCGGTGGCCCTAACTGGGAGAGGGAGACTGCATCACCCTTTGGCCCCCACCCTGACTTACTCCAGGCTGTGTCTGGCTTTATCAGGAGGTCTCCCATTGTGGGCATCACTATGTGCTTTGGGAGGGGATTTCCCATTTCCGTGTTGCCCTTTTAGGACATGGCGTGCAATGGTTCCAGCGCGGCTGTCATCCATGCCTCTGCTGCAGGAGCCTACGGACATCCTTCCTCTCTGCTATGCCCTGTATACTTTGTATTGCTACTGGTCTCCACCAGATGCCACTGTATTGCCGGGAGCTCCCTGGATCCCTCCCCCAGCAGAGGAGAGCAGTCCTCCGGATGCTCGATTCTCTCCCACCAATAACCCAGGCTCATTCCTGAACCCAGGTTGCCGGCGTGGTGCGAAGTGTGGCATCCAGCACCTCAATGCTTAGCGCCACCAGGTTGGCTCCCATGTTTCTACCAATCAATGGGCGTTGCCCTATATAATGACAGCTCCCTGGTGTCTGTAAGTTGGCGGCTGGCTGTAGATGGAAGCAGAGGGCTGTTCCAGTCACTGGCACAGGTGGGGAGTGGGGGAAGGTCCTGTACTTGCAGGTTATGGGGAATGCCACATTTGAACCAATGTTGGGTATCGAACCAGGGTGGGGAGGATGTCCACTAGACTACCAGGGCATGGGGATGGGGTTTTCACTGGTACTGCGATCTGGGCTGGGGCAGGGGATGGGGTTTGGGCTGGGTTTTAACTGGTATTGCGATCGGGGCTGGGGTGGGGGGTCCACATTACTGTATACCATTGTAACAATGATGCTTTCACACTAACGCTGTTACAATTACACCAACCTGTTGACACCCACAGTGTCGACCGGGTTGCCAGAGTGATGACTGAGTCACTGAGTCTGGAGTTTGGCTGCTCTCTGACATCCACCCTGCGGGTTGGAATCCTTAAGTCCGGGGGTACCTGAGAGATAGGGGCACAGCCCTCCGCATACACACCGAACAGGTGTCGGTGTGGTTTCCAGGCGGTGGTCCAGACCGGCGGTGTCAGGGATGTCAGGACCATGTGTCGCTGTAGGGGAGGTCACTGACATCCCTGTCGCCATGGCATGGTAGAACGCACATTACTACCAGGGCATGGGGCCGGGTTTTAACTGGTACCGCTATTGGGGCTGGGGCAGGGGGGTGTTCCACTAGATTACCAGGGGGGTTCATGGCAGGATGCTGTGTCAGTCAGGGATAGGGGCTCAGAGGGGGCTGTATAGGTGCACTCCACTGGGCGCAGCTATGCTAATGGGCTCATGATAAGCATGCATGGTGCCAGTTTGAGCCATGCATGCCCAATGAGGTCATTAGTATTCAGGCTGAATATTGCCCTTGGGATCATGGCATATCCTGGTCTGCGCCTCGCATTTCATAATGGTGGTAGTCTGTCACGACCCTGGATGCTCTACACTGGACCTGGCGGAAGACCGCTCTAGGCAGAGCATCCTGGGCCAGATATTCAGACAGTATGTGCAATCTGTCCCGATTGCGCATACTGTTTGAATATACCCTCAGGGCCGGCCGGTGCATCTATTCTGCGCAATGCATCTTTGTGCTACGCAATCGTCCGGCTCTGAATATGTCCCTCCAGATCAAATTTAGCAGTTTTCCAGTCTCTAGGTTTGCAGCAAAACACATGGACACTGGTAAAATAATCCCAAGTTCTTAAGACCCTAATACAATGTAATGAAATGCCAAAGGTATGTATTCTGTTAATATTGTGACTAAACGAATAACCAGATTAAAAAAAGAAAAAAAAAACTTGACCCTGGTTATATTTTTTCAAGGGAAAATACTGCAAATCTTGAGGCATAATGGTTAATGTCCGCTGTATAACAATTAAAAAAATATATATTAACAATTTATGTTAATGAATACCTCACTTCAGCTTTTTTCATTCTCACATCAAGGAAAGTATACAAAGTGCTACTTTTTTTAGACGTCTTAATTCTAATACTGTTGGGGCAGTTTTGAAAATGTAATATTTAGATCTAGTTCAGCTTATATAATACTTTGTTCCAGTTGTTTGATCTTGTTGATACCCTTGAATATGATGAAGACTGATATTATATGTCTCTTCTAAGCCAACCTTTCTCCAAGTGAACATGTTAAGGGCCTCCAGTCTGTCTCATTCTTATTTCTCTATTACTAAGGACATTTGCTCAAAAATCAGATTGCCTTCCTGTTGACTCTAACTTCTCTGGCAGCTGATGTACACCTGACATAACAACTCTCTGTGTATGATATCACAGCCTGTACTGCAGGGATAATTATGATGTCATAAACAGGTGGTTATTGTTTCAAGTGTAGTGAAGGAGACTGCGCAGAAAAAGTGTAAGATTATCATAGCTTGTTTTAAAGCAACTGCCCTCAAAGATAAAGGAAAAGAAAATAAGAATTACAGAAGATATGTAAAACATAAATAGAATTGTGTCTGAAGCATAGTGTTGCAGGCTTTTTTGCCAAATTAATTGTATCCAATGACCTACAGTAACTTATAATGCATCACTGTACCTACGCTGTGGGTTTTTTTGTATCACATTTTATCTCCCACTGACGGCAGGGCTCAGTGGTGGTAGTACCGACCATCCATGCTCTGCCCCCCCCCACACTTGTCAGGAATCATGTGGCGTGGCAGTGGGGGCTGGATTTTTGGTATTTTTTCCTGTTGCTGTGTTTGGTCCCTGAAACCCCACCCCTGAGGATGCTGGGTCCAGGCTGTAGATGTGCTAGTGCATGTCTCAGCCAAGTACCTAATGGCATACTCCCCTTCCCACACCATGAGTCCCGTGCCACCAACCGTGTATCCACAGGTGATGGGAATGGTGCTAAGTGACAGCCCTCCTCACCCTCGGAGGAGGAGAGTGTCCTATGGAACACTCAAACCTCCTCCCCCGGGCCAAAAATGCTGTTTTTAGTTTTAGCTGTGAAGCATTCTGTTTGTTTTCATGGATCTCACTTAAAGTGAGACTTTGTCCCAGTGAACAACATCTCAGTGTGTAACATTGCAACAAATAAATAAATAAAATACAAATAAAAAAAATACACTCATTGTATGAATCAGTCAGTCTTGGCATACCTTGCAACCTTCTACCTCATAAATCAAGGACAGGGCTTAAAAAATCAGAGACAAAGAACCAAAATCAAGGACACATCTTCAAAACTGGTGACGTACACCTCAAAGCTGCTAGACTAAGGGGTTTAGGGTAAGATGTATTTTCTAAAGAAAAACAAGTCTCTAACTTTAATGTTTGACATCATTTTGTGCTTTCAGTCCTCACTATTTAGTCATGGAAAGACAAATTTTAGGAGGGACAGAGTCAAATTTTGAGGGAAATTCAGGGACATCCCTGAAAATCAGGGACAGTTGAGAGATATGAGTCTTGGGAAGCTGATTTACAAACATACGAATGTGCCAGCAGAAACAGACCACCCAGTCTATCTAAGTCTGCTCGAGTGTTCAGCTAGCACCCCTAGTTTGCAACCTTTAAAAAAGATTATAAAAAGTAAGTTGACTTTTATAAAACAAAAAGTCATGAAACCATCCACAAGGGCACTCTAGCGAGAGCACTGCTTTGAATCAAGAACATAATGACTACTTCTTTCTTTGTGTACCTTTTGTGCTATAGCAATTGAATCACCGTAAGCCAATCACAAAGGTCAGCATAAGACCTTACTGACTACTTAATTCTGTATCACCCTACACGGTGGTTAAGCAAGTACTGTCAGGTGGTAATTGTTTTATTAACATTGCCATGCCTTGCATAGACTGCAGAGAGTAAGGTTTTAAGTTGACCTTTTAGAGAGTCTTAAGGCATCACTTCCATCTAGTATCTAATAAAGCTTGTCTGAGTTCCCACCCAATTAGACTGCTTGGGAGTGTATGACTAAGTAGTTGGTAATGAATAAAGGAGGTTTTTCAATACTGACTACAGAACATCAAATCTGGGTAGCATGTTGTAACCTGAGCGTTCACCCAATCTCTTGCAAAATGTACTAGTAACACAGTAATTTAAGGTCAGAAGGGACTCTAGGTCCATCGTGCCCACCCTGTACTCGACACAATAGGATGAGAAAGCACTATGTGCAAACATACACTAATTTGTAAGGATTCCCTACCTCTTCACAACCCAGGATAACCCGTGTTTCTCCTGTAAGCAGAAATTTGGCCAGGCAAATGTGAAGGTCTAGACTTTTTTCATGTCCACTATCTCTGCAAGTAGGCTACTCCACAGGTTCCTCCCAATGTGACACCTTATTAACCTCCTCTGAGTTTTAGGGCATGTTATACATCCTCCTGGAGGATACCCAGTTAAACATCTCTGCTCGATCTTGTTAGTAATCTTGAGAATATGGAAGACTGAGGTCATGTCCCTCCTCAGACACAAGGCACCTATTTTTCCAAGGCAGACATGAAAAGGGCCACAAGCCCCTCCTCTTAGCTTTTCTCCCCATACCTCTAATTATTTTAGTAACCCTGGGCCTGATTCTAGAAGCCGCCAGTGTCGGATGCAATATACAGTGAAGAAGGGGGCTGCGTCGGACACAGCTGTGGCAAACGCAAAATCCGCTATTCCAGAAGATTGGCGATTAGCGCCAAACCTATTGGAATAGGCACAATATGTGGCCTGCTTCAGAAAGATTGCTACAGTTAGAGGCTGTGGCACAAGTCTGGGATACAGCTGTGGACAAGTGCACAGAGGGCAGCCTAGGTGCCCCAAGGAGCACCAAGCCCAGAACCTAGGCACAAATGGGGCAGCTGCCGCAAGGCTGAAGCACAGGGCGGGTTGGCAAAGTAGGAGAGTGTCCTGGTACAGTCCGGGCACCCATGTTCACCCCTGTGTTGTCCCTGTTGTGGCAGGTAAATGGCAACCCTTGGCAATCCCCAATATATCCATAGTGGGGTGCTGGTATAGTGCCCCCCCAACCCTCATCTAGCCCTGAGCTCCCTTGCCATGCATACAAAAAAGATGCCCCGGTCCCAGTCCCCCCTCATCCATGACATGCCCACACACATGCCGTGCACATCACTTGGTGGTCTAGTGGCCTCCCCCCTGACAGGCAGTGGTCAACCACCCTGCTCCCTCCCCCATCCCAGACAGGCTTCTGCGACCCTCTCATCCTTTTGCACACCACCATGGCCAGTTGCAGAATATGCCCTGCACGTACTTGTATAGTGTGCAGTGCATTCACATTCTGTGGCTGACCGTGGTGTATTCAGAGGGGCATGCCAGTCACAGGAGAGGGGCTGGAAATAGGTGGGGAAGAGGGGTGGTTGTGCAATGCCTGATGGGGAGGGGAGGGTGAGGGACCACTAGATCACCAGGGAGTATGACCAGGTTTGTTCTTTTTTTCAGCAGCTCATGGGATCGGGGTGGAGGGGGTGCTATACCACAGGGCAAATGCCCGCATTCCTCTTGGGGGAGGTTGGGGTTCATGTGGGAGGGGGTCTACTATATCGCCAGGGCTTTTACAGAAGCATCAGGAACCCGGGGGGGGGTCACTACCTGAGAACATGTTTTACATTATCAGCATGATTTGCAACCTTTCACTGGGTACCAAACCACTAAAGCTGATGGACAACTGTGCCCCGACACCCACCATGGCTCCTCCCCTGCCTGTACTGCATGCCACTGTCCACTGACCTCCCAAGTCCCAGTGGTAAAACCACTTAGACCACCTCCTGACTGGTCTATGTGGAGTCCCCTTCTGTGTCTATGGCGAGGCTTTGAAAATACTCCCAAAAAGGGATGTGGCAGCCCCGCCATTGCCCAAGCCCCCTTGCAACCTGGTGCACTGGGCTGTTGGACGCAACCCTGGTACAAGGGGGCTTTGGCGCAGCACTGTGTGTGTCAGTCGCAGGCTGCTTTGCAAAATTGCAGTTTGACTTTAATTGTGATGCAAATCACAACTTGAGTCAAACTCTTTTTACGCAAGCCCCTTGCGTCATTCTAACCTGTTTTAGAATTGGCCCCTTGTGTTTTACCCTCTCAATGACTTCAATGTCCTAGTACTGAGGATACCAGAACTGCTTAAAGTATTCATGGTGGGACCTGAGCAGGACACTGTAAAGTGCAAGTGTTACTTTCCCTGCTTTTCTGGTCACCCTTTTTTTTTAACTCAGTGTAAGTCTATTAAAGACAACATACATTGTTGATGATACATTTGTTATACATCCAGTAAGTTCCATAGCGTTTAGTTAATACATACAACATGTCACTGGTCCTCATTAAATTCTCCCTGGGTGCAAAGCTATGCAGCGTATAACTTTTTCCAACACTGGCCAGCCCTTTTAATGCACCCCAGCATTCTGATGGCAGTCTTGACATTGTCTGTTATGACTATGAGGTCCTAAGGGGGAATGGGCAGACTGGATGGGCCAAGGAGTTCTTTTCTGCCAGCAAATTTCTATGTTTCTATGTTTTTCCTTCTCCACTACAATGGGGGGGAGGGGAAATTGTTTAACCAGGAAAGACACACTAAGCCGAAGCTTGTTTCCTGATGTGATCTGGGAGCACAAGGAAGTTAAGTGACTTGCTCAGGGTCACACAGTATGCAAGTGGGGGCTATGGGATTCAAACCCAGGTCTCCAGGTTTGCAGCTCAGAGCCTTAAACCACTGCGCTATACTGCCTCCATTTGGGGGAGCCCCAAATATTATGTACATCCTACCTCTGTTTTTCTCCCCAAGTGCAGAACCTTTCATTTGACTTACATTGAATTTAAGATATCAGGGGCCTGATATTCAAATAGATGCAATAGCACAGTGCAAAGGTTTGTGCTGTGCTTGCCCTTGCGCCCAACGCAGAGGTTGCTGTATTCAGTTGAATAGCGCACCGGCACTACCCGACTGAATATAGGGTCATTTCAGCACAGCGCTAAGATGAGTAGTGCTGCACCAATATGAATCTGAGCTGTATGCAGCCCTTAGGGAAGTGGAGGGAAGCGTGCCCCCAGACCTGATAGCACCAGGAGCCATGGTGCAATATTCAGCCCACACTGTGCCAATGAGCCTATTGGGCATGCAAGCACCAAGGGCCAAATGCATGTCCATTATGACCTCATTTGCATAGGAAGTGATGGCTGGTTTGCACCCCTCTTATGGCTGGCTAACATGTCAGGCATGGCGGCGACTGGTCCCAACCCCAATCATCCATCGTAGTCATGACTCCCTGGTGTCCAGTGGCTCCTGCCCTTTGATTGCCTGTCACCATCATTGCTATGATTTCCCCTGGTGTTTAGTGTTACCCCCCCACCCTCAGATCGTCTGCCAGTGTATTAATATGGATATCCCTGGTGTCTAGTGGTACCCCCCACCCTCTGATTGCCAGCTGCCCTATTAAGATAGACTGCTCTGATATCCAGTGGAACCCCCCACACTCTGATTGTCCACTGCTGTAGTAATACTGCAATCTCTGGTGTCCAGTGGTACCCCCTTCCTTCGAGGGAATGCCACCACAATATTAGTGATGTCCCTAGTGTCTAGTGGCACCCCATGCCCTCCAAGCACCTGTTCCTATATACAGATAATATACCCTGGTGTCTAGCAGCCCCACCACTACCACCCAGCACCCCCTCATGCTGCAGTAACTGTGTTACTCGGTCAGTCTGATAGGATGACTGGCACAGCCCTCCTCACACCTCCTCTGTCTCATATACAGTATATAACATGCACCCTGTCACCCCACAAGGTAGCCAGCTGAGGAGGTGTGAGGAGGGCTATGCTGGTCACCATACCAGACTAGCTGAGTGACACAGCTACCGTGGTACATAGGAGGGTAACTGGGTGGTGTGCTTGGTGCAGGCTGTGTTGGGAGGGTACTAGACACCAGGGCATATGATCTCTATACAGGAACATGTGCCCAGAGGGCAGTGGGTGCCACTAGACACCAGGGACATCATTCATACTGTGGTGGTGGCCGCTCAGAGGGTTGGGTGTGCCACTGGGCACCAGGGATTGCAGTATTACCACAGCGGTGGATGATTGTAGGGTGGCTGGTGCTACTGGACACGAGGGTTGTCCATTTTAATTCAGAGACTGGCAATTGTTGGGTGGGGGGAAGCAACTGGACACCAGAGTAATACATATTACTATGGTGGCAGGTGACTGGAGGGTGGGGGGTGCCACTAGACACCAGGAATATCCAAAGTAATGCAGCGATGGGTGATAAAGTGGGTGGAGATGCCACTAGACATAAGAGACAGGAACAGGACAGGGGATCAGAAGGTGGGGTGCCACTAGATACCAGGGCATCTATCGTTTCCATGGGCCTGGTTTTGGGGGTGGGGGTGTGGGGTGGGTGCAGTGCAGCTATCCACCACCAGGGCCTTGTGCCTTGTTAAAGGGCACCTAAACAAGCAGTTTTTTAAAACTGAGAACTCCAAAATCTGGCTTCATGCGAGGTAAAGTAAAGGCTGCTGTTTACATTTATGTAAAACTGCATTTATGTAAATAACATAAATGCAGTTTCATAGCTATTGAAAAATGTAAACATCAGCCTTTCACTTTCAAAAAACAGCCTTGGTTTCTCCCTAAGATGTCTGCCAAGTGTGTTAAGTGACGAGTCATGATGACATCATCGGAACCAGAGACAGAGACCCACATATATTTCTATAGTACTAACTAGTACTTTTTTCCTCTTTGTTTTGAATTGCTGTACCAGAATAATCAACACCATGTATTAACTCATGGATTATTTTGATCAGTACACATGTTAGGCTATGATTTTGTTCATTTTGTTTACTTTAACTTGTGGAAAATGTTTTGCAATCCAGCTTTTTTGTTGGTAAACTGCATTACAGTACAACACTTCAAATACCTGATGATTTAGTGGTTATGTGATGCACTGAATTTTGTTTTTTGTTAACCAGGAGAGACACACTAAGCTGAAAGCTTGTTTACAGATGTGGCCTGGGAGCACAAGGAAGTTTAGTGACTTGCTCAGGATCACATAGCAAAGTACCGGTCTGGTTCAGTTCCAAAGCTCATGCTGTCTTGTTAATCCACAAATAAGGCTTTATTTTTCCATGTGAACCCCCTGCATCTAGCCTGCCTCCTGTTGAACACCCCACCATCTCTACCCTGTCCTTAGTACTGCCTGGTGCCTCATATGTGCTTATGGTCTCATGAAGAGAATTATCACACCTCAGATTATAATCCTGTACCTCAAAGAATTGTGCACACCTATACTGATATGCATCATCAGCTGGCACTGTTAAAAAATGCCTCCCAAATCACTCTCCAGTCCACATTCTCAATGTCTGACTTCTGCTCCCACAGTAAACATTGAGTGGATCACCACCCTTCTGCACAGTGAAGCTAGTATGTACAGTTCCCCTGTTGTGTTTTTTCCCACCTCATTAACCAACAACTAGATCTTCCTGGTGGGCCTCGCAGTAAGCATCATGACTCACCAGAAAAACTGCTGTTCATGCCCTCATAAGGGCTGCACTTACAATGACTAACAATATTATTAGCAGGAGAGGCATACTAATGCCTTGAGCGAATCCACCCGATTTCCAGTGTGTGTCTACTCCTTTACCTGTGATGTGCAGAACCCCGCAGGACAGTTCCCAGCAATTCTTCTCCAGTACTTTTCTGTGCTCTACTCCACAATGCGAGTTGGCCGGCTACCACCCTTCCAAAACTTGACTGAGCTAAACACAACTCCTTCAACACAGTCCTAACAAACATCAACACCCCCCTGCCCACCCGAGGATAATCTCCCTACACTGAATTCAAGTAACAGTTTAGGTGCAGCCCTGCCACTCTGAGTATTTGTCATCACTGACTACTCTCATCCACAGTCAGGTAATGATCACGATGTTGGTAGCCCCACATTTCAGATCTCACAGTGATCTGCTCAACGTCCTCCTTCCTGTCTTCAACTAACCTGAATATAGCTGTACCCTGCTGGAATGGCCTCTTGAGTCCCTTTCTGGCATTCATTCTTCTCACCTGCTCCCCAAGCCAAAAACTGGTGAGTTCACTACCCTTCTGCATCATGAATGTGGTTAGTACAGTCTCCCGTGTTATTTTTACGTATTAATAATAAACATGATCTTCTGGTAAGCCAGCTGATTGTTGCATTGCACAAGTGGAAACACAGGCTTTCCTACCCATATAAGATCTAAGCCATCTATGATTAGGCACTATTAAATGACGTGCATAATGATGAGCACACCCATCATTTAGCAGTGCCTAATCAGGTAGCCTAGATCTTTTAAGGATATGAAAGCCCATCATTCCCCTTGTTCGCCGCTGCTATTAGCCTGACTTACTGGGAAGATATGTTTATATTTGATATGCCAAAATAAAACAGGGACTATACTACTTGCATTTGTCATGCAGAAGGGTGATGAGCTAACCAGTTTTCAGTGTGAGGAGGAATAGTGAAGAATGAATACCAGAGGGGGATTGAGAAGGCCACTCTTGCAAGGTACTGCTACATTCAGGGAAAGGGGAAGACAGAAGGAGAGAAATATGAGCAGATTACTGAGAGAAATAATATGTGGGCCGCCAGCACCTTGATCACTACCTGACCCGTTATCCTGGCCAGCATTCCCTTCCCATAAAACCAGTTCATGCAATTGTCCAAGGCTGTGCGTGGATATTAATGTATGAAATGGCTGCCACTACATGTTCAGTCACTTCACTACCAGTCTAGTATTGCTTGTAAAGCACTTTGGGATACAATGTGTATGAAAACCACTATATAAATGCTAATTCTTATTATTATTATTTCCCATGGAAAAAAAGACAAGACAAGCATATATTTGAGTTTCGAGAAAGCATGAACTCTAACATTAGACTGCACAAGAATTTTGCTACAAAAAAGTGGTGGCTCTAGGGGGTGGTGAAGGGCGTGGCCGCACCCTTCCCCCACATAGTAATGTACTTGCTTGCTGCTGCTGCTGTATTTCACTTTGTTGAAGAAGTCTGATTTATTGATTTTACAAATGTTTACATTCAAACTATGGATTACATTTGTAGGTTCTGTCAAAAACATACTAGAAAAGAATAATAGCAGAAAATATAAAGGTTTAATAAAAATGTTAAAAAGTGCATATTAAGCATGCGCACCACCCCAGCACCCCCATTGTAGCATCTTGGATCCGCCATAACTACTAGACCACCAGGTTATTCAAATTTTGTACTGCACTGTGGTTTGTCACAGAGAAAGTCGGTTGGATTAAAACACAATTTCAGCATGTTAAAATAAACAAAATGAACAGAACCATAGCCTAACATGTATATTACATAAATGTAGTTTTAGCATTAATGAATACAGCAGCCTTTCCTTTAGTCACCTACAGAGTCAGATTTTTGAATAGTTTGTTGTCAGAATGTTGTTTTGGTATCCTTTAAGTCAGGGTTTACAAAGGTGAAACTTGCATCCATTTGGGTGGCATTTTCTACCTGTGCAAACCTCTGAATGTGTCACTGTGCCTGTTTGCAGGGGAAGACCCCACTTGTTTGCATGGACGCATCAGTACATTAGTGCTCAGGCACTAACGGGTTTTGCCCATGATGTGGGGGTGTCTGAATATGACTCGGGCCTAAAACTCGGTTAGCATGGGCAAACACCCCTTAGAACCCAGGCTAAGTTTAGAATATCTGGCTGCAGGGGTCTTAGAAATTGCCCAGTTTGTCCAGGTCCTCCTGAAGTTTCTCCCCATCCTCAAGGGAGTCCATCACCCTGGCCTGTTTATTTCATCTGTGAACTTAAACAGCCTATTGGAGACCCTAGTTTCCAGATTGTTGATAAAAACATTGAACAGCAGTAGCCCCAGCACCAGTCTCTGAGGGATGCTGCTGGTTACCATGCTCAGTAGTGCCTGTCCATCACAACCTCTGCTTTCTGCCCCCAAGCCAGTTAGTTGTCCACCCTGTCTATGCACTGTGTATACTGCAGTGTTGTGCTTTGTCTTTGGCCACAAGTTTGTCATGTGCCACAGTGCCAAAGGCTTTGTTGAATTCCAAATAGAACATATCCACAGCCCTGCTCATTCACCTCTTGTGTCACCTCCTCAAAGAAAGTCATCAGGTTGGTTTGGTTTGACCATTGGCGTTAGCCAAGCACTCCATTATTCTGTTCTTGACAAGTGCAACATGGATCTTGCCCTGGACTGATGTCAAGCTAACTGGCCTGTAGTTACCCTGATCTGACTTTGTTCCCTTTTTTGAAAATGTTGACTGTACTTGTCAAGTTCCTGTCCTATAGGACAACACATGTTTAGGGAGACTGATGTGGCCCCGTCAATTATTCCAGTAGTTCCACTATGATATTTGGATGCATCCAGTACACCCTTTGGGACTTACCTGGCTTGGTGTGCTGTCCAAAGATTGCAACATGGCTACTCCTAATATTGTGAGTCCTCCCAGTGAGCAACCCCCCATCTCCCAAGGATCTTTTGGTAAACACCAAAGTGAAGTATTCGTTCAGCATCTCAGTCATCGGCCCCGAGCCTCTCCCATGTCCCTCCTGTCATTCCCGTCTTTTCAATGGCCTAATCCCCTATTTTGCCTTCCTCCCCCCTTCTATTTCTGTACTGGAGGAAGACATTGGTGTTGTCTGCAGCCCCTTTGCTACCCTGACTGCCAGCCTTTCCTAGCCTTTCTTAATTGTAGTCTTGTAGTCCCTTAGTGCTGCTCTATACTCTTCAAAGGCCTAGTGGCAACCCATCTAGTCCAGCAGTCAGAAACATTTGTTTGTTCAGAATCAGTTTTCCTGGGTCCTTATTGAGGTGGGGGATGGCATTTCTTATTAATCTTCATGTATTCTTTTCCTCCTGTGCTCCTGACTGGCCCCCTTCGATTCTCCACTCTGTCCAGCCCTGTCACCCACTTCCCCCAAACTTACCTCACTGCTGTTTCCTCCATGGATGACCCCCCATGAAAAGGGCTGCCTGGAGCTGACCCCTTACCCCAGAACAGAGTTGAGCTTTGGTTGAGAGTCACGGTTGGTGGTGCGGGGCCTGTGGCAGGGTAACAGATGGCATTCTGTGTGGTCAGGGGGATTTTCTACCTTTTCTCCCTGTCCTCCAGTGTCATGGAGGAAATGCAGCTGACACCATGGTGTCAGAGCAATGTCCCCCCCCCACATCTGATACTGGCTCTAGCCTGCACTGCCACCTGTGTTCACCCAGGTGGCAGCATTGTGGTGGAGACCAGAAGCCCTTTCACCCCTGAGGAGGCAAGCATCTGTGGACACTCACTCATCCTCCCCTGGCTGGCCCTGCAGTGACTCAGGCTCATTCATGAACCTGGGACGCTGGCATTGCAAGTGGTGGCACTACTGCTGTGCTGGCAGGCCATCTTCACAAGGCTTATTTAACCATGATCATACCTCTGAACCTTTCATCACACAAATGAGATGCATTGTTCCTCATAACGTGGGTTAAAAAGTCAAAATATAAATCACTAAAGTGATTTCAGCCAATCAGCACATAGAGGCACTGTACCATATACAGTGGTCTCTTGTGCAGTGATGTTACAAGTGGAGCATTTCACTTCACAGGCAGAGGGAGGGCAGCTTCCTTTAACTTTCTAAATTAAACATAGTAATTAAAAATTATTATAAATCACTCTGGCTAAACGGAGTGATTTATATTATGATAAAAAGACCTTTGCAGAGTGTCTCTTCTGGTATAAGGCACTCATCTCATGAAGTTTAAGCAGTCAGAACCACTCAGCTTTGCTTTGTGATCCTCTTGGCCAAATCTAATGCTCAGAGTCTCTATATCATAAGAGACACCCTGCAGAGGCCCTGTTAACTTACGATGTAGGACAGATCAGCAGATCTTTGAAGCTCAGACTGCTGTGGAAATGTGTGCTTTTATGTTCAAAAAGATTTCTGTTCTTTGAGCAGCATTAATTAGCATGAAATGTCGCATTACAACTGTAATGTAAAACATGGGACAGCACACTCTCAGTGTGGGAAAGAAGATGTCCGAGTGCAAAAATGAGGGGCTGATCGTGATACTGTAGTGTGGGACTGTTGAGAGGTAGGACCATATCTTGTAAATGTGACCAGACCAAAGTTCAGACCCCTACTCAGAGGTCCCAGAAAAGGGAACGCGGCAGGTAGTTTAGCTGCTAACACCCTTGAGAATCAGACTTGTTTATCATAAGAGGCTAAACGATCCATGAGCTGATTAGCATCCCTCAGCTTAGCACTCAAAGCCAAAATAGGTTTGGAAAAGTAAGGCGTCCTTGACAAAAAGAAACTACTGAATTCTTAATGTTATTTATATAAATATTTGAACCAGCACAGCCTAGTTTAGGTGCAAGGTCTATTTGTCAAAAGGGGTCCAGGGGAAGTAGCAATACATTCTACAATATAAAATTACATTTACTAAACACAGAGGTCAATAATGTTTATGTCAACTACATATAATCATCCTGAAAAATTAAATGGTTTGTTTATGAAGTTGTATAGTAGATTCTTTTTTTTTTCAGTTCTTTTTCTGCTCCCCTCAGATGGTGGGGGGATATACCCACTCTCTGCACCCGGATCCGACACCTGGCATTCCCCACCAGGCAGCTTCAGACTGGGGAGGCCTGCAGCTTGCCCCCTGTGATGGGGCTCCTTCCCCCCCTCCCGGGGAAGGGGGAGAGACCAAAATCCACCTGAAGCCACAGTTGAGGTTACAGCGTGGGGTGGCATTCGGGCAGAGGTCCAGGGGCATCCCAGTGGTCAGTCCAGAGGGGGATTTTCCCTTACTTGTCTCCCAGAGGCATGGACATGCAGTGACATAATTGCAGGACCGATATGCTCCCGCCTCTGCCCCACAGATGTTCACCATCAACTCCCAACTACAGAATGTCCCTGGCTGTACACACCCAGCCTCCGCTGGGTGTTGCTAGATGCCAGAGAAACCACAACCCCCCCCCAAAAGAAGGAGAGCTGTCTGTGGGACACACATCCTACCTCCTACCAGCTGACCCTCTGACATCCCGTACTCACTCCCAAACATGGGTCATCAGCGCTGCAGATGGCAGCACTTCCTCTGCATGGTCAGGACAGCTCTGTATAGTAGAGTCTTAAAGTGAAGCTTCTACTACATCTGGGAGTGAAAAACAATTGTTTGGATAAATTGGTCGTATCCTTGGGATTTTGCTTATTCTAAGTGCTGACTATATTATTTCAATGTTATGTACCATGAACTACTGCCTTTACGGTAGTGAGGTAGATTATGTTTCTTAGTTTGTTTGACAATAGGTTCTAGGAGCAGAGTACATAAATGCTATCTCACCCATGAGCTTTCACTGCTCTGGGCACATGCTGTGCATCCTTTATCTGCAACCATCGTGGGTCAGCAGGGTAAAGCCTAAAAAGAGAGAGGTTGGGGGCCCTGAACATGTTCTCCCTGGAGAGGAGAGAGAGAGGGGACATGATTGAGACCTTCAAGTATTAGAAAGGGATAAATAGGGAACATAAGGAGGGTTTCTTTAAGCTAAGTCGCAACCGAAACACAGGGGCACAGTCTGAAGTTGGAGGGAGGAGGTTTAGGAGAGAGGTTAGAAAGCACTTCTTCACGGAGAGGGTGGTGGCCAGTTCGAATGTGCTGCTGGAAGAGGTGATCTCATTGAAGACGGTGGGCAGCTTCAGGAGAGGTTAAGAGGTGATCTCATTGAAGACGGTGGGCTGCTTCAGGAGAGGCTAAGATAGTCATAAGGGGGAAAATAAGGGCCATGTGTGGGGCAGATGGAAAGGATGGGAAGATTGGGGAGGGAGTGCAGGGTCAGTAGCTGAAGCTGTGGACCCTGCAATGAGAACAGACTGGATAGACCAAATGGCTTATTCTGCTGGCTTTTTCGTATGTTTGCATGTTCATATGTAACCAAGTTATGTAAGTTATTAGTACTGTCTTGATCAGTGGGTTACTTTATATTGAGATTCAAATGAGATAGTAATACTAGGACCTGTCTATCTGTTTATTTTTTTTTTGGTTACTGGGTAGGTGCGCTAGACATAAAAAAATGCCTATTTTCAGGCACGACCTGGGAGAGTACAGAGAAAACATAATTACAGTCCATACAGAGTAAATAGAGTTCAATAAATGCAAAACAGTCATTATATTCAGTAAGATATAACAGTAAATACAAAAGTCAGGGGGAAGGGTCATACAACAGTAGGAAACAATAACAACAGTAACATTACAAAATACAGGCAAGAGGAAGCTAATAGTCAATACTTGCTAAAAAACAAGCGAATGGCAGTAGGACAGATAAATCCTCTAGTAGAAGGAGGAAGGAATAGAAGTTAGGTAGAGTCTAAGAGTGAAGACCGGCAGGATCTAAAGTAGGTTCTGATGGCTGTTCAAGTGATTATCAATCATACAGTTGTCCAACATAGTTGGCCAGTGGGATTCATGGCTGTCTTCTAGCATTAACATTGTAAGTTACCCCACGGAGGGTAAAGCTTAGGATTTAACATGGTAAGAATGCCATCCTCAGAAAGAACAGTTACTCACTGTAACAGTAGATCTTCTAGAGAATCTCCTCCATTGGGCAACATCTTTGGAACTGTAAGCCATCAGCATCAGGACTACTTGGAAACTTTTGCTAGTTTGTGAGCACCCACAATAGAAAAGGGAAAGGGGAAATTGTTTAACCAGGAAAGGCACACTAAGCTGAAGCTTGTTTCCAGGTGTGACCTGGGAGCACAAGGAAGTTAAGTGACTGTTAAGTATACTGCCTCCTACCACGTGCAATATATACCGATAATGTGCAATGTCGGTGCCTGTATAATTGTGGACTGCCCCACTGCTTCTCAGTTTCCTGCTGGAAATAAGCTCGAAGAGCCTCTTACCATGAAGAACCAAGAGACTGGATGAGCACCAGGCACTCAAGGAGCCAATTTAGGCAATGCACGCTATATCAAAGTAGCGACATGCATTTCATAGCTAGGACCAAACCGTGGGGTTTGGGTTCCATCTTGGCATCTGTAGGTTTGGTATGTTCACATTGGAATTCCAACTTGAAGACTAAGAAAATCCATTTTCCATGGAGATAAAAGTAAGAAAATGGCCAATTTAGGCAGAAAAAATGTTTAATTACACATATTTACTATGTGTGTGTGTGTGTGTGTGTGTGTGTGTGTGTGTGTTTGCGCACTGGACTGTGTTTGTTTGTTACATGCCACTAAACCAGTAGCACCCCCCCATCAGAAATGTGATTTGAACTTTGTGAATAACACAAAGGTTAGAGCATGATAGTCTTGGAATATACACACACACACAGAAGCATGGGACTGGAAATAGGAACATACAAACATATGTAATTTGCCAGCAGATAAAGGCCTAGAGGTCTATCAAGTCTGCTCAAATGTGCAGCTAGCACCCTTTATTCTGCAGCTGCCCCCTCCCTTCCACCCTTTCCCTTCATTGACCCTTCCCCTTGTTCTGTCCCATCCCCTTTTGAAGCAGTCCACTCTTCTACTGGATACCACTTCTGCAGGTAACGCATTCCACCCAGCCACCACCCTCTCTGTAAAAAAGTGTCTCCTCATCTCTGTCCTGAACTTTCCTCCCTCCAGTCTCATATCATGGCCCTGGTGTCCCTCCCTCCTTACTTTTGAACAGCCCTCTGTACCTGTCTTGTTTATTCCTTTCATGTACTTAAAGGTTTCAATCATGTCCCCGTCCCTCCTCTCCTCCAGTGAGAACATGTTCAACTCCTCAGCCTCCTCTCATATGATAAGTCCCCCAGCCCCTTGATCATCTTTGTCGCCCTGTGCTGCACCCCTCCAGTAACTTAATGTCCCTCTTCAGATCACGGGACCAGTACTGCACGCAGTACTCCAGGTGCAGTCTAACTAATGACCTATACAGTGGCAGAATCACCTCCTCCCTCCTCGAGGATATACCCCTTGCAATACAACCCAGCATTTTGTTGGCCTTTGCAGCTGCCTTCCTACATTGTGCCGAGTTGTTCATTGACCCTGTAATGAGCACCCCCAGATCCTTCTCCTCCTCTGCCTGAGCTAGCTGCACTCCCCCCAGCTGGTAACTCCTCCTTGGGTTCTTCATCCCAAAATGCAGCACCTTGGAAATGTAATATATATGTCACTTATTCACACCTACAGACAAGGCAGTAGGCAACCTGCCAGCTGAGACTTCAGAAAGGGGAAGGAGGGTGTGTGTGCTGGGCTCATTGGAGGAGATTCTCTCATAGATCTATTGTTTTAGTGAGTAACTGTTCAATCTTCATCGAGGATATGTCCTCCATTGGACACACCTATGGAATGATTCTCAAGCAGTACACAAGTTACCCAGGGAGGATGGCGAAGTCTTATATACAGTCATGACAGAAGGCCTTGCAAAACCACAAGGCCAAAGCCAGCACATCTACAAGAGACGGTGTAGACTGTAGTGCATAGTAAAGTATATACAATGCTGCATGTGTCAGCAGCACATACTGTATGTGAGCTGCAGAAACATTCTGAAAGCAAGCAACAGAAGTGGCCATACCATGTGTAGACTGGCAACACATAGCACAAGGAAGTTCCTTACCATACTTCCTATAACAAAACGCAGTACAGACAGCCAGAGATTTGGACAGGCACTGTTTAGTCACAGGGGTACCATCTTTACCAGGAGCGAACAAAGAGGACTTTCTGCTTAGCCCTTAGAGTGATGAAGATAGAAATGTAGTCTTCTCTGTGTAACAAGTATATGGTGCAATGCCTCACCCTTGTTAGCATGCTCAGGATTAGGGCAGTGCGAACCTCTAAAAGTTCTACCTTGCGAACTTTGAGATTCGAACCCCCAAAAGTTCTACCAAGTTCTACCTGGTTCTACCAGGTACAACTGGTAGAATCAGGTTCTACCTTTTTCAAGGCACACAAGTGCCCTCCCCCCACCAATAGCCGATCGCTGGCCCATTGTATTAAATTTCCTGTTCTCTAGTGTTTCCCCCTGCTGATCACCAGACCCATGAACAGTTAAATTCCCGGGTGTCTAGTGGTCCCCTTCCCCCATCGATCGCCAGCCCAATGAACAAATTAAATTAAATTCCCTGGTGTCTAGTGTCCCTCCCCACTGATAGCCAGTCGCTGGCCCATTGTAGTAAATTCCATGGTGTTTAGTGGTCCCCCTGCCAATTGCCACCAGCCTGAAGAACAAATAAATTCCCTGGTGTCTAGTGGTCCCCTCACCCTCTCCCAGCAGATAGTGCCCACCATACCACTCCCCCCCACCCTGACCCTGAGTGGGTGACAGCACAGCCCTCCCTCTCCTCCACACTGACCACCCAACTAAGCTGTCAGTGAATGAGCACATACTTGTACAAGCACATGCTCATTCATTGACAGGCCACCAACTTGCACCCATACATTGAGCTCTTTGGGCTTCCCTCCAGAGTGCCAGACAAGAAGGAGGTTGCTCTGGTCACCAGTGGGAGCAGATGAGGGAAGGGCATTGTGGACCCAGAGGCATCCACATGCTCCTTCCCCAATCCTGCTTCCCCCACCGGCGACCAGAGCAACACTCCACTCTTGTCTGCACCCCCGACAGAGCTCAAAGAGCTCAATGCATGGGTGTGAGCTGGCAATGAATAAGTGTGTGCTTGTACAAGTAAAAAGATCCAAGTTTGGATGACCCCATCTTCTGAAGAGGTTGCTTACCGTGGAGCTCTGCTAAGATGTTTTGGACACCTTGGAGAAACACGGCTGATAGCTGAAGGCTGTGAGACATCACCCAGTACCTCACTCACATCACTTCCCTGCAAAGTGGATAAATGAGTGTCCACTTGCTTACTGTTGTTAGTACTGCTGTGTTTAAGAACAGTATTAGACCTAGTGACCCATCGAGACTGCCCCCCACTTCTCAGTGGCAACTGTCGTTTCTGCTTAGCTTCAAATGAATGTCTAAGTTTTTCTTTGTACTGTTGACTACTGAGTTTGGTAATGAATTCCCGAATCCCACAATTCTTTGTGTATAGAAGGATTTCCTCTTATCAATTTTGAATTTGAACGCCTTAATCTTTTTACTATACTCCCCTAAGTCATGTGTGGACTCATTAAATTCTATTCCTATTTCATTCATTAATTTATCTGACATAATATCAAAACGAGTAGAATATCACCCCGTGTTCTTCTTTCTTTTAGACTTGGCGAGTAAAGCATGCTTAGTCTGTTTTCATATGACTTTTCTGTAAGGCCACATATTGTTTTGTGAATTTTCATTGAATTTTTTCCAGTTTATCTATGTCACATTTTTTATAAGGAGACCAGAACTGAGACCCATAGTCAAGATGCGGCCATATGTGTGTATGTACAATAAATATTATTTCATAATTTTATTGCTTTTTTTTGTATTGTGTAATAGATAATTTGACTTTTTTTAACTATGCTATTGTAATGTTGATGCATTAGTTATCTATTAAGATTCCTAGGTCTTTGTCCTATTCTTTGCATGCAAGTTCAGCCTGGAGACCACGTAGAACAGCTTGCATCTCCAGGATATTGATATGGAGATCCAATTCTAGATCAGTCCAGGACCCTTGGGTCTGAAAGAATCCAAGATGTGCACCCCAGCCAGACCCTGATGCATCCGTTGTGAGGGTGTGCATGAGAATTGGGGAAAAGAATGGACTGCCCTGTAACAGGTTCAGGTGGTCCAGCCACCATATTAGAGCATGATGGAGAGAGGATGTGATAAGGACCATTTGTTCTGGTTCATCTGTCAGCTGATCCCATTATACCACAAAGAGTTAAGTGTGGTATGCGCATGTGGAGATGGCAAGGGAAACCATAACGATGGCCGCAGTCATCAGTCCCAGGAAACGTAGCATCATCCAAGCGGACATGTAATGACTCCTGTGTATCAGCTGGGCCTAGGAAACAATAGCCTGTGTCCTGTCTGCAGGCAGGAAGGCATGGCTCACTGCTGTGTTCAGCACCTTTTTTCTGCAGTAGGTGGATAAGAGCCTGAAGAGACACCATCTGAAAGTTTTTATATTCGATGACCATGTTTAGGTCTCTGAGATCCAGTACAGGACAGATCTCCCATGCACTTGGGAACCAGGAAGTATCTGGGGTAGAAACATTTGGTTCTTTTTTTGTGAAAGAACTGGTTCAATAGCACACTTATGTATGAGCTACTGAACCTCCTCCAGTAGAAGGGGCAAGTAACCTGGAGGATAATGAGAAGGAGGTAGAAGATGAACTGGAGGGGTAGACAGCAACTTCAGAGCATACCCTGTAAAGGAATCTATACAGCCTTTAGCCAGGACTTCCTTTCCACTAAGATACTACCAGATGAACAGGGCAAATTGAGACCTAGCCTTGCTGATTTCTGGACTGGCCCTTTAAAGGCCATATTTAGTGTCAGTGGCTCAGTAGGTAGCACATTCGCTTCTGAGGCTGGAAGATCAGAGGGCTGTGGGTTCAGTTCCCATATCTGGCACTTGGGTTAATATCCTAGTACTGACACTGTAGTGCAGCATGAGAGGGGTGCTGCACTTCTCTTCTCTCTTTCAGATGAGATGTTAAACCGAGGTCCCATCTGCCTGGATTGGTGGTAGTTCAGGTGGATGTTAAAGATCCATGGCACTTATCAAAAAGAGTAGGGAATTTTTTATTATGATAACATCAAAAATATAAAGAATACAAAAATAATAACAAGTCACACAACATATAATACATACCAGAAAAATAGAGTTATCAGTCAAAACTCAACAATCAATATTACATACAGTATATACATAACTCTTCACCCACACATATCTAAATTAAAGAAAACCCCACTTTCCTCCCCTTTTTTAAAAAGGAGTAATATCAAAAGACACCTGTAAGTACTCATAACCTATTTATATTTTATAAACAGTGTAAACCCTTTTCACCAATTAGTCACCTTTCATGCAGTACCTATTTGTAAATCTTTTAAATATACCCTCTCCATAGCCCCTTGAATCAGCAAACCTAGTGTACCATAAGACATTACTTTTTGATAAAGGACCCATTGGCATCTAGCCTGCCATAAATAGTATTTTAAACAATAACAAAACATTTGTAAAGTCTTTGTATTATAATATTTCCTGAGCTGATGAAATTGACCCAAGACCAGGATATCATAATTTAGATGCAACAACCATCTCATATTCCATTTAAAAGCCAGGAATTTCCAAAGGGAACTAGCATATGTACAATGGAAGAAAAAATGTTCAACTGTTTCTTCTTGATTAATACAGCCTGAAAAAGGACATACCCTTTCTTCTTTAGCCTTATGTTTGGCATTTCCCCCTAACCCCAATCCTACCATATACAGCTAACCATAAATATTCCCACATAAAGCCTGGTAATCCGGGATTATTTAATTGAAAAAGTACCCCTGGGATTGATGTGGAAGGACAATTTTTAAAAGCAGGCATGGAAGGATATAATAACAACATTACAGTATCATACAATTTAGGCCCCTTACTCTGTCTTATAGTTTGTTTTGAAAGACCCCACTTAAAAAGTTTTTTTGCTACTGGTTTAGAAAATTGTGGAACCTGCAAATATTGTGATAGTTTTGGGGGACTTGTAAGCCAGGCTGAAAAATAATGAATTAAAACATGTTTCAGTAATGAACTGTACCTAGATGCTGATGGCAATAATCCCACCTTAATATTTTGTGATATGAATAAGGTAATAAAAAATGTGACTGGATCCACCATTCCTAACCCCCCTTTTTCTTTAGCCAGATAGGTATATTGTCTCTTAATGGGGTTAAGTCTGTTACCCCAAATCATTTGAAAAAATAAACTGTATATTCTAGTTTCAAATTCTTGTGGAAGTGGGAATATCATTGCAGTATATAATAATTTGGGAATTAAAAACTGTCTAATCACCTGTACCCTTTTTAATTTTGCCAATTTCCGGTGTTTCCAAATTTGCACTTTGCTATTAACAGACGATAATGCAATCTTCCAGTTCAAATTTGGAAGATTCTGAGGTCCATATAATAATCCCAAAATCTTAACAGGATTTGAAGAGATTTGGAGACCTTGAATATTAATCTCATCAGGATAATCTAAGGGCTCAAAGTTACTCACTTGAACGTGCGCAGCCTCCTACGGAACCAAACCGAACTCACGGCATTCGTCGCCCTCCATAAGCCTGATATCCTGGGCCTCTCAGAAACCTGGCTCAAGCCCCATATTCCTGATACCCAGTGTGCCCTCCTGGGCTACAACCACTTTAGACAGGACAGACCAGGTAAGAAGAGAGGCGGCGGGGTAATCCTCTACTACAAAACGCACCTAAACTTGACCACCATTGACCACTTACCGGCCACCCCACCTGCATGTGAGTTTCTGCACGCTGTCCTCCTGCTGGGCCATGCAAAGAAAATCCACCTGGTATGCACCTACATCCCACCTAAGGATGGCCTGACTGGTCTCTCCTCACTGCTTGACTGCATCGGTACCAAAGTGGGTCCTAACGAAACCCTACTAATAGGCGACTTCAACCTCAATTGGCTGGGTACAAACCACAACTTGTACGAGCCTCTGCTCTCCAGTCTTGCACTAACCCAAGTCATAACCGAACCCACTAGGCTCTCCGCAAGAGGGAACTCAAGCTCCCTTATCGACTGGATCCTATCCAACAGGCCTGCCAACATTATATCCTCAGGAATCCTCTCGGACACCATCTCTGATCATTCCCCTACCTAATGTGTCTGGGGCACCTCCCAGCCCAAAATCCCTAGCAAGGTGATTGAACTAAGGGATTACTCCAAATTTAATACCCACGACTTCCTGTCTGACCTCCGAGCTATTGACTGGACAGAGGTCACTACCTCCTACGACCCCTCTTGAGCTCTGGATTTATTCCTAGCCAAGTTTGTCCCCCTTCAGAATAAACACGCCCCCTTCACTAAGAGGAGGGTGAGGGGCCCCGTCACCAAATGGCTAAATGGGGACCTATTCTCCCTTATGAAGGCCAGGGATAAAAGTTGGGCTACATACAAGGCCTCCCAAAACGTTAACGACCTGATGGCTTATCGACATCTCAGGAACTCCTGCAAAAGGGCCATCCGCTCAGCGAAAAGTGAGTTCTGCAAAGCCGCCTTGCTCTCCTCTGGCAGCAACCTGAGGAGCTTCTGGCAAATCATTAAAAACACTATTGGGGGGTCAGCCAAGGCTCAGGTAACTGACTTACTTGTTGACGGGGTCAGCTGCAATAACCCCCGCACCATAGCAAACACCTTCAACTCCCTGTTTTCCAACCTGCCTGCCCCCCTCCAGTCCCCAGTCATCTTTCCGCCTACTGCCCCCTCAACCAGCCTCCACCCCTGACCCCCTTCCAACTGAGACAAGTCTCACCAAAGGAAACTCAGAGGCTACTCTCAGGCCTCTCCCCTCACACTGGCGCAGGATATGATAGACTCGAGCCCAAACTGCTCAGACTGGGGGCCCACCTCCTTGCCAGGCCCGTCTCACACCTATTCAACACCTCCATTAACTCTGGGCTCATTCCCAGCCTTTGGAAAGTGGCCAAGGTCGTTCCTGTCCCTAAACCAGGAAATCCAAAGGATCCTGGCAACTACTGTCCTATAGCCATCCTATCCACCACTAGTAAACTTCTCGAGAAAGCCGTTGCCTCCCAGCTCTCCCAATATATCCAGGATCACAACATCCTCTCTCCTGCTCAACATGGCTTCAGGAGAGGACACAGCATGTCTACCACCCTTGCAGTGGTCACTTCACTAATCCGGACTGGTGCTGACCTAGGCAACCTCACTGGAACCATTTTTGTGGACCTCTCTAAAGCTTTTGATAGGGTGGATCACTCGCTCCTCGGCTCCAAGCTCCTATCCCCGGGATTTTCCTCCTCCGCCCACACCTGGTTCATGAACTACCTCTCCAACTGACAGCAATTCACATACTTCAACTGGATGACCTCCAATCTCTTACCAGTCCATTGTGGGGTCCCTCAAGGATCAGTCCTTGGTCCAACCCTATTCTCACTATTCATCAACGACCTACCGTCCGTCACTGTCCATGGTCACACCACCCTGTACGCGGACGACCTAGTTCTCCTGGTCAGCTCCCGGGACATCTCAACTATAAACTCCCACCTGAATTATGACTTTGAACGCATCCAAGCTTGGCTGGGGGACCACAGGCTCACCCTCAATCTCAAAAAAACCCAATCCATGCTGTTTGGGTCCCTGAACAAAATAAAATCTTGCCCTGCCCCCCTGCTGATCCTCGGGGTGGACGGCTCACCCCTTGAGACGGTAACATCTGTCAAGTACCTGGGCATCACCCTAGACCCACAATTGGACCTTACCTTGCACATTCACAGCGTCTGCAAGGCCACAAATTGCAAGCTTGGCCTTGCTTACCGAGCCAATAACTGCCTCACCCCCACTGCTCGCTTAGCCCTAGCTTTATTTATTTATTTATTTATTTATTTAAACATCAGTTTAACAACCTAGGGGGGTCTTCCTCCCCCCTCTCTCTGCTACGGACTCGTAGCTTTTGCCCCAGCTCCCAAATCCAGCCTCTCAAAGTGGGACATGGCCTACAATAATGTCTGTCACTTCGCCTTTCCTGCCTCCCTCACCCACCGATGTGACCTATACAGCCGCCTGGAATGGCTTCCCCCCAAAAAGCACCACTCCTTTGTCCTAGGTAATTTCATTGACAATATCATCCGCTCTGGCACCCCTCCTGCCTTAGCCCTTCCCCTTAAACCAGGCGCCCCTTCCTACCACCTACGATCTGGGACAAACCAGGAAAACCTGGTTCCCAGAACCCACACCCTTGTGGGGAATCGGGCCTTCTTAACATATGCTCCCATACTCTGGAACCCACTCCCTGAGTCCACTCAGTCCTCCTCCTCCCATCCTAGCTTTAAAACCTCCCTCTGGAACTTCCTGAAACCTCCCTCCCCCCCGTTCCTGCTCCTGGTAACCCTACTCCTTGCCCCTCTCCTCCCTTCAATCCGATGGGGTGGAGGCCTCAGCGCTTCTTGCACTTCTCTTGGGCACTGACCAGGAATCCTGGACTAGCCCTCCCGCCTAGTGCCTCTCCCCTTCCCCCACAGGCACTTACCACTGTCTGCTACTGTTTTTACTCCACTGTCCACCTCCCACTTCATCGCAATGCACTGTGCTGCCAGCCTCAAATGCCTGTTATTTCTGGTATTTTCTGTTACAGACTTCTCATATGTCCTTCTATGAACATGGTGCCTCCCTCGCTCTAGAGTCAGCCTTGAAATCCCCATTTACTCCCCATGCAACTTACTCAATTCCTCAGCTGTCCATGAATGTGCTTTGTGCCTACTGTCCTCTAATTCCTGTCTTGAATTGCCTGTTGTTCTTAGAACCTGCCTTGAATTGCCTGTTGTTATGCTATGTATTTCTTTTGACTCCTCAATGGTTATGTAAAGTTGTCCTCTGTAATTCTCCCGGGTCGCACCTGAAACTAGGCACTTGGCTGTCTAATGTGCTTACCCGGTTAACAAAAGCAAATAAATAAATAAATACCCCAATAAATACACCCTGACTTTTGTATTTATTAATTTTTGAGTTTGAAATTAAAGAATAAATGACCATAAAGTCTAAAAAAGAAGGAATTTGATTATAGTCCAAAAACAAAACACACAAATGTCATCTGCATATGCTTGCAAATATAGTTCATCCAGAATTGGGGATCCCAATACCCCCTTCCACCTTGGATATTGTGTTAAAGATTGCATTAGCTTATCTATCATGAATAAATATAGTAATGGGCTCAATGGACAACCCTGACGTACCCCTGCAGTTTTATGAAACCCTTCTGTAATTTCATTATGAATAACCGGATGAATAATAGCTGTGTCATAAAGTGTTTTTATCCACTCTAAAAAGGAGGCTGGAACACCATAATGTTTAAAAGGCAAAAACAACAATGGATTAAAACCTGATCAAAAGCCTTCATTTGATCTATTGAAATGATGCACCCTGACTGTCCACTTGAAGAAAAATGCTCAATTAAATCTCTAATAATCATAAGGGCCTGCTGTATCTTTCTCCCAGGGATCCCAAAATATTGTGAAGAAGATATTACTGTTTTTTTGCAAAAGTCCTGAGTCTTGAGTTTAAAATTCCAGTTAGTAATTTATAGTCAGAATTTAGGATCGTAATTGGTCTCCAATTATCTAAATTTTCCTTATTCCCTGATTTAAACAAAAAAATTAACAAACCCTCCGAAAACCAAATAGGACATTTTTAAAAGTGGAGAGGAAAAAATTAAACACCAAAACCAGACATTCTGAAAATTCAGAAAGAAATGTTTTATATAATTCAGATGTTAGTCCATCAATCCCTGGAGAAGTCCCACTCTTTTGTGGGATTTAATGGAACTCTCAATTTCTATGGCTGTAATAGGACTAGTTAAACTAGACATTTCAAAACCAAGTTTTGGAAGTTTTATCATATTTAAAAAAAAATCCATATCCTCCACACTAGGGGGCTCCACTGGGTTATGCAATAGCAAGAATTATTTTATTGCATCATGAATACTAGCTGTATCTTGAACTAAGCACCCATCCTGAGTTATCAGAGAGGACATTGTTATTGTAGATTTATATTGTTTGAAAGCCTCATAGGGATCCCCATGGGTTTGTTTCCTAGTGCCTTCCTGAAAAAGTACTTTCATTGAACTTGCCTTATCGTATTGTACCTCCTGCATTTGTTGTTTTATAGCTGCTATTTGGGTAGAATAATCACATTTTGAAGTGTTTGCCATAGAGAACAAATAATATAACCGCTGGCGCCACTTCAAATAATGCAGAAATTTCAAATTTTCACCTGACCTTCCTTGATTTATTAACATTATTTTTAAATCCTCTTTAGACTCCCTCCACCATTCTCCTAAATCATCATAAAGGATTGAGACTGAGAGCCATGCAATGATTAATGATCTAATATTATTTATCACTAATGGACATCTTAACATGGGAGAACTCAGTTTCCACCTTGTCTTTTGGGGTGATGGTACTGTACTAGAAGAAAAAACACACTGAAGGAGCAAATGGTCTGAAAAGGCCATTGGGAAAGTATAAAATTTACAGGGGGAAGATTATTTGAAAGAAATATATAATCAATTGTAGACGTAGAGGTATTCCTTTTAAAAGTAAATTTTGGACCACCATGTTGGAAACATCTACTATCCATCAATCCAGATGTGTCTATTAATTGAAACAAAGCATTGGAATCACAATACATTTTTTTTTCCTTTACATGTGAGTCCACTTTTTGCATGCTGTAACTCACAGTTAAAGTCTCCACATAAAAAGACTTTAAAGGAGGTGATTAGAAAGGGCCGAAGCATTGAAAAAAGAGCTACCCGTTCTACTTTTATTTGAGAGCAGTAAACATTAATAAATCTGCATACCATAGAATTCCACTTTCCATCAAGAATCATCAGTCTCCCTGGAATTAAATTAATAATTTTGATTAAAGAAAAATCATATGAATTGAAAAGGAATCCAATACCATCAGCAGTCTGTTGACCAAAGGACCAGTAGGAAGGGCTCCGGCACCATTCCTTTTGAAAAAACCTGGCTTGATCAAGCGTAAGCATCCATGTTTCTTGGAGTAAATATATATTAATAGAACTACTGTGAATATAATCATAAACTACCTGCCGTTGTCTTAGATTCAATAAACTAAGAACATTTAATGACCTATTTTCAAAAAAGCCATTTTACAGAGTACAGGTTAACCATTTTTTCCGTCTTTTTTATCTTTTTCCCTTTATACCCTTCTTGTGAATGGAAGGGGGATGGAGGACTATCCTGCACTGGCTGAGAATCAGGTTCTCCACAGTACATTTCCGTATCTCCCCACTGTGTGGACAGAACGGCAAAGGGATTGCTAGATTCAATATCTACTTGGGGGGGGCAGGAGGAGGTTTAAGGTTCCTTGAGGACCTCCGAACATGAACCACCGGGGGATTTACCAGAGGATCTGAAAGTGATATCTCCTGCTGTGAACTGTAACAGACAGGAGAAAGGGGGGGGGGACCCCAGAAGGGGAAGAGAGAGGTTTTCCAGCAGACTGCCGCAATGTTTGAGATGTGTTTAAGGGTGGGGTAATGACTTCTGTTGAGGGGGCAGCCTCCGTCTGGATAGGACCAGCCGCTAAGTCTTGGGCCTTCTGAATCAGAAGATCAGGGCTACCATTAGAAGCTTTATTCTTTGCTGCCCATATACATTCTGAAAATACATTACCAGTATCTTCGCATAGGTACACTTTGTAAGATTAGCACATTGAAAGGCAATATGACCTATTTCCCCACAATTATCGCATCTAGGTTTGTTGCAAGAACTAGACAAATGGGTACGTGACCCACATTTATAACAGGCTCTGGGCTGCCCAGCATAAAAACAAACCCCTCTATCCCTCCCCAGCAAAAAGGAATTGGGAATATGATCAATACCAGCATCAGTTTGTCTAAGCTTCCCTTTAAACCTCCAGCCTCCAGTCCAAAACTGCTCGGAATCCAGAATGGCTTCAGGAGGGCCCATTACCTCACACTTTTGGGACAACCAGTAGGTAATGTCATCCACATGAACCCCCTCATTTCGAAACATAATTGTCACATATTTTATCAAAGGTTTAGTTAATGGTATGACTAAAAAGGGGGTGCATATGGGTGAAAACTTTACCTGGTTGTACCGCTCCCAAAACAAATCCAGAGCATAGGCAGAATGAAAACTGATGTCAAAGTTGTCTTCACCTGAAATGTTAATGAAAGCAAAGACCTTTCTGGGTGAAAACTGTAAGGAATCCTTTAATAAACTTTTACCCACATAATGCCTATCAGGCCTAACCTCCAACCCCCCTTAATAACGAAACTTTACTGCATTTCTACGAGGTGTAGCTTCCTTCTTAATTTTAGAAAATAGATCTGATAATAAAGCTTTCTCAAGGTCAGGTTTATCTTGTGACACATTAGGGAAATGCTCAGTTCCTTTAATCAAAGAGGAATCAGAAATATCAGTAGCCGAGGGAGTAATGGTCTGTGAGGCCGCAGTAGAAGGCCTAACTGAATTTTGAACTTCAGTAATACCATCAGATAACAGAGGTTCAACAGATAGCTTGGGTTTCCAGGCCGGTTCATTCTGTGAAAAGTTTAATTTTGGATCCCAATCAGGTGTGGGAAGCCAAGTTCCTTTATGCAAAGTCCACCCTGCTTCACTCAAAGCTCATTGTGGGGACCATGTATCTGCTGCAAGAGGTTGTGGGTGTGGACCAGGTGGGGAAGATACCGAGCTAATCTCTGTAAACCCATGAGGAGTAGTGGCTTTCACTGTTTCTAATGTCCCCAAGTTCCGTTTAGAAAAAATAACAGCTGCCCATTTGTCTTTACCTTCATCCCCAGGTTTCTCATGTAACAGCTGATGCCATTTTGTAAAGGAAAATTCCAAAACTCCATACACAGGGAGCCTCAGGGTCAGAGATACTATTTGGGGATGTTGCCATCAGGTTCCGAAACACAAACTCTGCAGCCTTAGAAAGCGTAGTAGGGTGTGAATCAGAAACGGAGCTGCCACAGACCGAGTTGAGCTCATCCGGGTCCTTAGGCCGTGCTTTAGCAACAGGCGGCAAGTTCAAGTCAAGTTTAAGTTCTCCTGTTTTGGTAAGGGCTCTAGGCACTGAATCGCTCCTGATTCTTCAATGCCAGCCAACAAGGAATCATTTTGAACAGACTTCCCAAACATATGTGCAGAAACTTGTAAAGACTTACCAGACCGGTCGGATTCAGAAGTTTCCGTGGTATTCTCAGCATCACAGCGAATGACAGCCTGCTCTTGAACACTGACAGGCATAGCTGAGGAGTTTAGCGAGAACAACTGTTTCTGAAGTCAGTCTTGTTCTTGCGCTAGAGCAGCGAGCTGAAGCCTAAGTTGTTCTTGAAGGGTCTCCTATTTAGAAACATCAGTAATCTCCATAATGCTCACCGGCTGGATCGTAGACTGAGTCAGATCTTCAGCAGAAACAAATATCTCTTTCTCTTCAAACGCCATATCACCACATACGGGTTTATCCACAATTACCTCCTTAGAATCCAAGGCAGAGCTCGACAGCTGCTCTCCTTCCCCTGAGACGTCCATCCTCCTCCAAGGACTGAACGAAAGTGACCAAGCTCACAGTCACTCAGTCCCCCTACTGGTCAACAGTAGGGGAATTTCCCTGGTGTCCTGGCCATATTTCCCTCATTCACTAAAAATACCACCAACAGCTTAATCTGGTTCAAGGTCAGTTGGCATTCATCTGTATCCCCCACCTCCGGGTTGTGCCTGAAAATAGGCAGGATTTGTCTGGTGCACTTACCCGGTCAACAAAAAATAAATAAAAAATAAAAAAATATGCACTGGCTGCATGCAAACTTGGCAATCCCTGTGGGAGAAGGGCACAAATGAGTCTCACCTGAGAGGCATAAAGAGGAAACCAGAAAAAGCAGAAAGGAGGATTTGGGGGCTGGAGAGGAAGAGCAGGACTACTGTGAACTAGAAAAGTGAATTGAGCTAGAAAGTTTTTGTTCTGTATTTGCTCTGCCAAAGTAAGTTGTATTGAGCCCTGTTTGGTGCTGGAGTAAAGCAATTTTTGTTTCACTGAACTGTACCTGGAATTTTTTTTTCTGAGGTTCCCCCCAAAAATCTTGGTTCACTAAAACACTGCTACATATGGCTGGCTTAAGAGGTGGAATTAAACTAACTTCCCCTTGCCTGGAGGTAAGGTGGACTTGAACAAAGAACTGAAATGGTTGGCAGAACAACAAGTGCAACAGACCCAAATGCAACACAGCAGGCCCAGGTGCAAAGGGACTGGATGGCTCAGCAAGCACAACAGCAGACTCGAGACCAACAACTGGCACAACAGGGCCAGATGCAAAGGAAGGAGTTTTTTGCTTCCAGCACAATTTGTTATTTTTATGAGTTTGTAACCCCCTCCCCACAGATGGGGCTTATCTGTTTTGCCCCGGGAGCCCGCTCTTGCTCCTGTGCCTCTCCGCGGCCAGTCTGGGTCCTGCTTCCCTTCAAACTCTCCATCTGGCCCCCCATAATGTTGTTTGGTCCTTTGGGGGCTGGAGGAGCCAGTCGCAGGACTGCTGCATGGAACTGGCACTTTAAATGTGCCTGCGGTGTCCACGCATGCGCTCCGGTGCTCTCATGTTTTCTCGCCACAGTGGTGGCTAATCAATCACCTCTCTGGTGGTCTCAACCCCCATGATAAGCTAAATGTGGGTCAGACACTTGGAGGAGGTGGCAGAGAAGTGGGCAGAGCAGTTTGTTTAAAAGTGTCTATAAGTGCTGTGAATCGGGGGTTTACATATTCACGACAACTGCATTAATATTCATGAATTGCCTGGCTGCCTGGGGGGACTGAATGAAATGCCAGCAGTGATCAGCCAACTAAAATGTTTTACAATATGATTGTGCAGTTGCTTTGTAGGGGACAAAGGTTGCTTCTGGACAATGGGGCAACTGTGTACAAAAGCTGTTCTGTATGGCTACAGTGACACTCAGAAGTTGGGACTGCTGTGAATCTGTATAGATTGTGTGTACTAAGCAACCATCTTTGGTATTTTGAGCCCTGGGGACAGCCAATCAACAGCTTAGGCACCCAAATACTGGTGAAATGCCTTATGGGAGAGGTGTGAACTTTATTCCAGGTGCCATCAATCTGGGATTTGTGTGAGAAATCTCAGGAACATTTGCTGTTTTGAGCAGTCTGGTCTGGGCTCTGATCGAGTCAAGAAGGGCTCTTACTGGGTGTTGAGAAAAGGTTGGAAATCCTTTTCAGGGCTCTGTTGATCAAATGTCAATCACCTGAGAATCAGAAAAAAGGAGTTTATTCTGTCCGAAAGGACTGTGGTTGCAGTTGAACATCTGAGGCACTGGTTGAAGGCTTCTTTTTTGTTGGAAGAACTGGAGTTTGCAGAGAGCCTGCAGCAATGTGGCAAACCCTGAGCCTAAACAAGGGGTTAATTGGAACTGTGTGTGCCAGAGCCTAAAGCTGGCACTTGGTCTGAACCTGAGGGCAATTTGTGGAAAAGGTCTGCAGGTATCCAGCACTCAGGAACCTGCCTGGTTTGCTGAAATCCAGCTGAGGAAGGGTAGAGTGCTACGCTAGAGACTGTATGCTGTTTGCCTGTATCCACTGGACAAGGTGGAAGCTTGAGGATACATTGCTGCACACCGGAGCTGAGATTTCCTAACTAGGAAAAAGACAGAAGCTGCAATCTGCACTGCTGCCACTTGGAGTCAGGTAGGAAACCTCTAACCCCTATCGGTAGGGTGGACTAGGCTGCAGGGAGCCACAGGCATGTGTCTGAATTCAAGGGAACTCTGGACCCTTTGGGGAGCCAGACCGTGGGGGTCACTCCTGGGTCTGGGTTCACTTGTGACCTGGAAAGCCTTGCATTTGTGCTCTGCATCCGGCCTGTGAGCAGGCTGAAGGTGACAAGCTGCAAGACTCTTCAAGCAAGTCAGAAGGTGACAAGCTGCAAGACTCTTCAAGCAAGTCAGAAAGTGGCAAGCTGCAAGACTCTTCAAGCAAGTCGGAAAGTGGCAAGCTGCCAGACTCTTCAAGCAAGACAAAAGGTGATCAGCTGCCAGTATCTGCTTCATTCTCCAGACCAGTCATCATGGTTGATCTTGTTTGCTGCCCTCCAGAGCTGTTGTTTCTATTTGTTGAACCCCCCCTGCCAGTGCCATGATCCTAGGGACTGCAGGACCATAAGTAACGCAGGGCTTGCCCTGACAAAAAAAAGAGGGGTTCAATAAAAAGTTATGAGAGTGTCAGTTAAAGAGCATCCAAAAGGCCCCAACGCTGACCAACCTGTGGCAACTAGCAGGCCTGCATTTTAAAATCTGAGTACCCAGTCAGGACAGTGCACGAGGACTTCCACTGGTACCAGTGGAGGTGAGCACTGTTAATGTTTTGGCCTATGGGCCTCACTAATTCAACAAAGCCTTTCCTTTCTAACAGTAATCACTTGTCCTGGTACCCCTTTCCTAGTCCTACCCCTGAAAATAAAGCTGTGTTTTGTTGTTACAATTCCTGTGTTGGTGAGCATATTATTAGTTACAGTCATTATTTATATGTGTTTTTTAGCTTTACAATACCATGTGGTGTTCTATGTGTGGGGTGACTGGAAGGGGAGGTGGGTAGGTACAGCATCCCTGGGGGTTGTACTTGTAGAACACCTGGCCCACTGTTATCTTACTCTGGGTGGAGGCACCACTCTATGTTATTTCTGTTTTGGGAAAGAACCACCAATCACCATCAAAACAGAACCCATGCCCCTTAACCTGTATAGCGGTCAGCAGGTAGGGGTAGTAGCCCACTGGCACATGGTGCCTGGGCTACACGTTTGATCTGTTATCCTTGAGTGCCTTGCACCTTTGTGGTTTCCAGAGGCAAAGGGACTAGATGGCCCAGAAAGACAGCAGGAGTTTATATAGCAGGTGCTGGAAGCACAAAGAGAAACTATGCCCCAGCGTTCTATCACAGGGAATCTAGCTAGAAAGATAAGGGCCTTTACAGGGGTGATGGCCTACATCAATCCAGGAGGGGAACCACAGTCCTCAGCAGACAGTTTAGATGTTACTTTAATGAACATTTAAACTAGCCAAAGAGGGGTGGTGGAAGAAATCGTAGAAGCAGTGTAATAATATATGTGGTCTGTGCAGGGAGACTCAGTTACAGCACATCTGTTCAGTCGCTATCTTTATTTCAACTCAGATATAGTGGTCACACACCACAAAACATAGACAAAGAAATACCCACTGGGCATGCCAGTAACTTACATACATAGGACTACAATTATCTATATGCATAAACTACAGCCCTAATGACATTCCTTATGCTTCCTACCATATATATCCATGTATTTACTACCATACATATCCATGTATATACTACACTCCTCCCCCTAGACAGAAACTAATCTAAAATACTTCAACAGTAACATTTCCTATCTTCCAGGCCAAAGTAGACTACTTGGTACCCAGAAAAAAGTTCAGGGGATTATCCTGCCCCTTGGGTAGAACTTGTCACTAAGTAACAGTACAAGTAAGAGTTCAGTTGCACAGAGGTACCAGTTCAGTACATGACTTAAAGTCAAGTCTTTGTGTTGGTCTTCGGTGTCCAGTGGGATATCTGCAGGCTGAAATAATGCTGCTGGTGAAACAGGTGCTTCGTTATTATTTGGCACTGGTAGAACTTCATGGGCAGGAGCAAAGCCCTCTGTGTCACTGTCCCCATCTGGAGCGACGTCTTCTGCCATATTTGCTGGAATTTTGGAATGCAGCAAGTGATCCACATGTATGTGAACAAGTCGATGTCTCATGCAAACTGCATAGGTCAAAGGTCTGCATATTTCAATCACCACCCCAGGAATTCAAGAAATCTTGGGATGTCTACAGTCTCAAACCATCACCCTCTTCCCAGGACGGAAAACTGGTACTGGCTTGGCTGACTTGTCATAGTCCTTTTGCTGTTGTAGTTGATGTTTTGCCAAAGTATTGGCCAAGTCTGGCTTGAGCAATGACAAATGGGTACTAGGTTGACATTTTAGGAACAGTTCAGCAGGCGTTCGCTCTGTGACTGTGTGAGAAAGTGTTTCTGTAAGCGAACAGGAAATGAGCCAACCTTTGAGCTGTAGGCACTTGCTGTGAATCTGGTTTATTCCAAGCTTTTTTGAATGTCTGTACAGCTCGTTTGGCTGCACCATTGGATGCTAGATGGTAAGGTGGAGTCAAAATATGTTGGATACCATTCTGCTTTAAGAACAGGAACTGGACCATCTTGAAAGCCATGGTATCATCTCACAAGTAGAGAGGAGCCACTGAGCTGATTCTATTGTTGTGGTACCCAAATGAGACAAAGCAGTGAGGTTGTGTGGTGACTATAAGGTTACAGTGAACTGTTGTATACAGCAAGACCCATACCCATTACCCAATGCAGAGGTCTTGTTTGCCACACTCTCAGGGTGAAAGTTCTTTAGCAAGTTGGACTTATCTTTTGCATACCAACAGTTGGAACTGGAACCAGAATCAGAACCGTATCTAACCATCAACACCCACAAAGGACTTTACCGATGTCACTGCTTGGCATATAGAGTTTCCACAGCACCAGCAATTTTCCAGAACACAATGGACCAGATACTGCATGGACTGGACCATGTAGTATGCTTTATGGACAATATCTTGCTTGGTAACAGCACCCACAGTGGAAGAGCATCTAACAATCCTGGAACAAGTTCTGTCTAGACTGCAGTGTTATGGACTACCATACATATCCAAATATATACTACAGGCTATAACTGCCCTCCCGCCCCCACAGAGTGAAGTAGAAAGTAAGGAAAACCTGAGGGGACTGAATTTAATAAAGGAAGGAGGGTGATAGAAAAGAAGGGGGATGGGAATGGCAGCATTAAAAGGTGGAGGGAGTGGAGAGAGGGCAAAAAGGAAAGGGGGGGTACCAAGCAGAGTGGTAACAAAATCTGAAAGCGCTAGTTCTAGTCTAATAAATTATCCCTCAATGCCAAAAAAACTGTTTCCATGACTTTTGGCACCTGTCAGAGACTTTCCAGACTCACCTCTTTCCCTTTAATTCATACCCTTGATGGTGCCTTGATTGACGATGTATCCTCTTTTAAGTACCTTGGGGTCTGACTTAACCGTCTTCTTGATTTCTGGGTTCATATTGATGCCATACATCAAAAGCTCCACCCCAAGCTTGGTGCACTGTACAGGAACAAAGCGAGCATTCCGCTCCCTGTCCACTGAGAGATTGTTGTGAAGATGATTGTCCCTATTTTTGATTATGGTAACTTAGTCTATAGTGGTGCTCCCAAATCCTCCTTTGCCAGACTGGACTCCCTCTTCCACTCTCTTTCATTTTGCTTTAGATTGTTCCCCTCGTACCTACCACTGCTCACTCTCCTCTGCCCTCTCTCTCCTCTCTTGATACCAGGCACCTTTCCCATTGCGTCTCCTTTATTTCTAAATTTCAGTTTGGTTCCCTTTCCTCCTAGCTTTCATCTCTTGTGTCCTCTCCCCCTGCTTCCCACTACCCTCTCTGCAATAATACTTCCCATTCCCTCACTATTCCTTCTAGAAAATCCACTGTTGGACAAGCTGCCTTCTCTTGACCTTTCCTAAACTCTGGTCCTCTCTTCCCCTGGCAATTGCTCTGCTTCTTCTGCTTTCTCCTTAAAGTCTCTTCTTCATGACTTTCCTTCTCCTTCCTGCAACTGTCCATGACCCCCTTTCTCCCCCCGTCAGTTTACCCTTGCAATCTGTTTCCCTCATTGCCTTTTCGCTGTTCTGTACTTAAAGAGTAGTACTCTTGTCTATATTATCTCAACTGCACAGTACATATATTTTATACTGTTTGCCTTCAGTTTTTAAATTATACTCCTGTTACATTATATTTGCTGTATATGACTTTCCACATTCCCTTTCCCCCAGGACACATTTGGAAATGAGCTGTTAGTAGCGCAATATGTCTTTCCTGATTAAACTTTTGAAACGAACAAACAGGCAAACAAACAAATAAATAAACTAAAATAAGGCCATGTGTGCAAATGCTAGAAGTCTAAGAAATAAGATTCTTGACCTACAGGCCATAATGGCAAAGGCTGACCTGGATATGTTGGCCATTACTGAGTCATGGTGCACTGAAACCATAACTGGGACATGGCCATACCAGGCTTCACTCTGTTCAGGAGGAACAGGATGGGAAGGAAAGAGGGGTGTGGTGCTTTATTGTGAGGGAAAAATGTGCATACAGGGAATATAGGGGGAGCAGAGGTACTGTGGGTCACCCTAGAGATGGGAAATGGAGCCACTATTCACACTGGCGTGATGTCAAGACCTTCAGCACAGGAGTAGAAATTAAATAAAGTACCGCTGGAGGAAAGGGGGAGGTGCTGCTGGTGGGGGGACTTCAATCTGCCAGATGTAGATTGGAACCTTCCAGCTGCAGCTTCAGCTAGAAACAGGGACATCCTGGACTCCCTGCAGGGGATGTTCCTCAGGCAACTAGACACTGAACCCACTCAAGATGGGGCAATACTGGACCTGATAGCAGGGACAGTGTTGCGAGATGTCAAGGTAGGAGGTCACCTGGGGAACAGCAATCACAGTGCATTGTGGTTCAACGTAAGGATGGCTGCAGAATTGAGTCACACAAGGGAGAGGGTTCTGGACTTCAGAAGGACAGATTTTAAAAAGTTGGGTGAATTCTGCAGGGGTGACCTGGTGGGGGGATGACCAGGATGAGGCGGAGGAACAGTGGGTGAATCTATAAAGGGCCACAGTGAAGGCAACAAACCTCTGTGTCAAGCAAGTGAGCAAAAGCAAGAGGAAAAGGAGTCCACTCTGGTTCTTGAAAGAGGTGGCAGTAAAAGTAAAGGCTAAAAGGGTAGCATTCAGAAGGTATAAGTAGACATAGGGGGAAGAGGATAGGGAGATGTATTAGGGGAAAAGAAGGGAAGCAGGTAGAGCAGTAAAGAGCACAAAGGCACAAACTGAAGACAGACTAACCCAGTCAGTGGGAAAGGGGTATAATACATTTTTTAGATATGTAAGTGAAAGGAGGAAGACCAGGAGTGGGATCATAAGCTTAAAAAGGGAAGGGAAGGGGACTTTGCAGAGGGGGACCAGAAAAAGGCAGATGTCCTGAACAAATACCTTTGTTTAGTGTTCACAGAGAAAGAATGTGAGGGCCATGAAAAAAGTAACAGGAACACTGGAGGAAGGGAGGGAGGTGGACACTAATCCATTTTCAGAGGAGAGTGTCCTGAAGGGACATGCTAATCTGAAAGTGGAAAAAGCAATGGGATGAGACAGTCAAGGATATTGAGGGAGCTCAGAGAAGGTACTGGCTGCACCTCTGATAGTCCTATTTAACAGCTTGCTGGAAACAGGAGTGGTTCCAGAGGACTGGAGGAGAGCAGATGTCCTACTTCACAAAAGTGGTAACAGGAAAGAGGTTGGCAATTATAGGCCAGACAGCCTGACATCGGTGGTGGGAAAGTGAACGGAGTCACTGCTGATGGAAAGGATTGTGGAATATCTTGAATTCAGTGGGTTACAAAACCCATGGCACCATGGATTCACATGGGGGAGGTCATGTCAAACTAATCTGATGAATTTCATTGACTGGGTGACCAAGGTATTAGAGCAGGGTGGAGCGGTGGACATTGCCTACCTAGATTTCAGTAAGGAGTTCAACATCATTCCACATTGGAGGCTTGTAGGCAAGCTGTGTAGCTTAGGAGTGGGTCCAAAGGTGGTAAACTGGATAAGAAATTGGTTAGGGGATAGGTGGCAGAGGGTGGTGGTAAACGGAGTTCACTCCATGAAAGGGAGGGTGACCAGCAGGGTGCCTCAGAGACCTGAGAAAACTCGAGGAGTGTTCATGGGTATGGTAGCTGGGTTTCAATGCAAAAAAGAGTGTAAAATGATGCACTTAGGGCACAGAAATACAGGGCAGAGTGCAAAATGGGAGGAGCAGTACTGACTACAACCAAGCAGGAAAGAGGCCAGGGAGTAATCATATCAGATAACCTAAAGTAGCCAGACAGTGTGACAAGGCAGTTGGGAGGGCAAGTGGGATACTGGAGTGCATAGGGAGGGGTATCACTAGTAGAAAGAGGGAGGTGGTATTTCCTGTGTATAGATTGCTAGTAAGACCCTACCTAGAGTACTGTGTTCAGTTCTGGAGAACACATCTCTGGAAGGACATAGAAAGAGTGGAGGCAGTCCAGAGGAGGGCAACCAAATGGTGCAGAGTTCACATCAGAGGCTCTATGAGGAGAGACTTAAGGGCATAAATTTGTACAGTCTGGATGACATGGGGGAGAGGGGGTGATATGACAGAGACCTTTTTTTTAATTCAATATACTTTATTAAAATTTTGTGCAGCACAACAAGATTTAGCTTTGAAATTAGCTAGAGCTGCATAGAACAGTCAAAAACACAGTATAACACACATTGCACATAAACAGATATGAAAACAAACCCAAGCCCACCCCCAATCCTTGTACACCCCACCCCCCCCTCCCAAGTTCTGCACCAGTACCTGAGGGAGTGGAAGGAAATAAATATCCTATGTCAACATTATGATCAAGTCCATATTTTTAGGGTTGCCAGAGGGAAAGCAGAGCTAAGAGGGGCTCCCAGGTAGACTGGAAGGAGCGTGGCCTGTGCTGCATGTTTGCAATGTGCTTCTCCAGCAGGATTGTCAGTAAAGCTTCTCTATACCTTTCCAGCACTGGAGGAAGTGTATCTCTTTCCAGTGTCTTAGCATTACCAGCGTTGCTGTGGTAGCCACCAATGCAATGTGAACCTTCCTAATCTTGAGAAGTCCCAGGTGGGAACACTGATAGAAGGCAACATTCTGGAATGAACGAGGGTTCAAGGCCTAACAAAGGGTCTAGGACCTGCTTTATAGAGTTCCAATAAAGTTTTGACTTCGGACAGCTCCATAGGAGATGGTATAGAGATCCAGGAGCACCATTATAATGCATGCAAAGCGTGGGATCCAAATTTACCCAACCTATGCAATCGAATGGGGGTGTAGTACAGACTGTGCATGATGTTGAAATGAATCAAGTGGAGCCTATCTTGCTTAATATACTTGTAGGCAACTTTCCAAACCTTCCTCCAGAAAGAAGGCTCTGCTGGGAGGGATAATTCCTGGGACCAGTAATAACAAATTCCAGAGGGGAGAGATGTGTCTAAGGTTTGCAAATGCTTATAAACTTTGGATACTGCATGTGATTGCTTCACCATCTGGAGTAAAGAGGAAATATCCTCTGCTGAAGAGGAGATCCAGGGCTTAGGCCCCATAAAAGAAAGGATTGCATTTTTGATCTGCAGGTATTTAAAAATATCCTTCTGCCTAAATTGCAATTGGAGTTGGAGGACGGGAAAAGTAACTAAATCATCTTCTTGGAGAAAAGTGGCAAGGGTACAATCCCTCAGCTGGGGGAGGAATGAGACTGGGATATTTCTGTGGCCTATTTGAAAGTGAGGGTTATTTAGAATGGATTGGGTAGGTAAATGGTGCTAATGTTTCACCAGATGAGTCTGAAGTTGTTGTAAAACTCTTATGGACCAACCAATTGGGGTGTTCTTCAGATGGTGAGGGAGTTGGAAGGGGACAAGTACATCATTCAAGGGAGATAGATTTGTGATGTATTCACTAAATTCCTCTCTATTTCCACCCAAATTGGGGTATACCCTTTGAGGGTTTGTGGGAGAATATCATTAGCCCAGTAAGCAATCTTATTGACATGCTGTGCCCTATAATAGAAAAATGATGGCAGGGTGAGGCCCCCCTGTGATTTGGGTGCAGTCAACTTGCTATATGCTCTTCGAACTGATTTGTTTCTCCACATAAATGCGTTTAGCATTCTCTGGAGATGGGCAAACCAGATCTTGGGAAAAAAGAGGCCCAACATCCCAAATGGGTAGAGTAATCGGGGAAGCACAATCATTTTTATAATACTGATCCGGCCCAATAAAGAGAGTGGTAGGAGCTCCCATCCTTTCAGGTCAGCTTTTAATGTTAGGAGTAATTTGGTAAAATTTTCTCTTACCATTGTAGGGATGTCCCAGACTATGTGGATGCTTAAATATGTTAAGAGCATAGGCTCCCAGGATAAATCTGCTCGGGTATACCAGTTATTAAGGGGAAAAATCTTCATCTTGGAAAGATTTAATTTGTATGAAGAGATTTTGGAGAACTTATCTAGCTCTTCCAACAAGCGGAAATAGTACGGGTAGGCTCTTCAATATGTAAGAGGAGATCATCAGCATATGCTGAAAGTGCGTACAGCTTCCCCTCAAGTTGAATGCCCAATATAGAGGGTGATTCAGCTAGTCCACGAATTAAGGGTTCTAAGTAATAATTAAAAAGAAGAGGGGAAAGCGGACATCCTTGATGAGTGCCACGGTGAAGGGAGAAAGGAATTGATAAGCATCCGTTGCACCAAATCCGGACTGTGGGGGAAGCGTACAGCAGCTTCACCCATCTGATGAAGTTGACTGGGAGTCCAAAACTGCTTAACGATGCAAATAGAAATTCCCAGGACACTCAGTTGAAGACTTTTTCAGCATCAAGGGAAACCAGGGCTGAAGGGATCCCAGACTCCCCTGAGGCTAAGAGCAGGTGCATGAGCTTCCTCAAGTGGTCTCCTGAGGCTCTGCCCGCATGAATACCACTTGCTCCAGTCCAATGATTTCCCCTATTATCAGGGCAAGACGGTTGGCCAGGACTTTTGCTATAATTTTTACGTCTGTGCTGAGAAGGAAGATGGGTCTGTAATTGTCGGGGCAAAGTAGAGCCCGACTAGGTTTGGGAATCAGGGTTATCAGAGCTTCTAGGAAAGTGTAATCCTCCATGCCCTTTTTGAACCAAGAGTTAAATACATCCACTAGGAGAGGAACTAACTGGGGGAGACATGATTTGTATAAGTTATTGGGGAGACCGTCTGGTCCAGGGGCTTTATCCGTAGGCAATTGCTTGATGGCATTTTCCACTTCACTAAGTGTGATCTGAGAACCCAAGCATGTGGTAAGATGGGGAGACAATGTTAGGAAGGCGGCCAAGTCTAAGTACTCAGAGATAAGTGGTTTCATTGTGGGTACTTCCTCCATTTTATACAGGCATTGGAAGTAATTCACAAAAATGGCCACAGTCTCCCTAGGATCAGATACTACATTGCCGTCCAAGGCAGTATGTAGACCTAGTATAAATTTACTTGCCTTCGTCTGTCTCAGCCTGAGTGCTAATAGTTTGCCTGCTCTCCGGATTCCAGGTACTTGAGTTTAGTGTGGTGCAGGGCAAGTTCTGCATTTTGGGCAATTACCTCTGCATATCGGGACTGCAGCTGGTGCAGTTTCACCCAGTCTGAATCAGGGGAAGGCGACTAAGGGTGTGCTCTAACTGTCGGATCTCTCCGAGGAGGGTATCCAGCTGCTGCTTAATTTTATGGGACTGAGTGGCTGCGAGGTGAATAAAATCACCTCGGAGTGTACACTTAAGTGCTGCCCAGACAGTTCCTATTCTGTCTACTGTACCTGTGTTAATCTCAGAAAGGTGGTAATGAAGTCTCAGGTGCGGGTGAGTATGGGGGGCTGCTGTAGGAGCTGGATGTTGAGACGCCAGAGGGAATCCTGTTTCACCCCAGGTCCTAACAGATATGTCAGACTGACTGGGGAATGATCAGACAAAACTCTGGAATGGATGAATGCATTGAGTACACCCAGGAGACAGAAAGAACTGGCTAGAAAAAGGTCTATACGGGACAAAGTTTGTGTGGGGGAGAATAATAGATGTATTGATGGTCATATGGGTTTAGAGCTCACCAGATGTCAATAGTCCCTGTGCCTGCCATGAGGTCTCTTAGAGCTCGCTGAGCTGGGGAGAGACCAAGCCTTTTATTATCTGGATGGTCCATTTCTGTCTGAAGGACTAAATTCCAGTCCCCTCCCAGTATAGTTAAAATAGGGGATCATTGATTAACATGGTTAATAGCTGGCTAAAGAATCCTGGGGTATCCAAATTTGGGCCATATACTGCCCCCAAAATTATAGGGAAAGTTTTGAGTGTGCCACGGAGAATGACATAACGACAGAAGGGTACCACCATTCCTGCAACATAGTGAAGGGGACAGACTTGGAGATTAATATAGCCATTCCACCACACGTTGTGGATGAGCCGACACCAAAGATCTGTCCTACCCACATTTTTTGAAAGAGGGGCATCATCCCTACATAAGTGGATCTCCTGAAGGCAAGCTATTGCAGTACTGAGGTCGTGGAGGTGGCGCAGGATCATTGCCCTCTTACATTTATCCTGGGCACCCTTAATGTTCCACGTGACAAACTTATAAGGATTTCCCATCTGCTTTAGTGGCAAACGGGGTGGAGAGTAGGGCAAGAAGGGTAGATTTGGGCCAATGTGGACAATCCTCAGCACTATTGTTCCATGAGCCCAGTATTATGAGAAGCTATTTCCTGAGTCTATTACCCCTCTGACATTCTAGAAACCGGTTGAAAAAATTATGCAGAACATTATCTCATACCCATATAAGTCCCACAAAAACCTCCCCCTCCCCAACATCAAAGTAAAAAAACACTGTTAACGTTTCAAAAAGAACACTAATCCTATTTAAGGTTACCCCATTTCTTACAGCTGATCTACCTAGTACACCACGGCAAGTGATGTTAAAACAACTGCCTGATGTTAGGATGCATCAAGCCCCTTCTCCCTCCCCACTCCCACAAGAACATAATAAAGCATTTAGAACATTACAAAGGTGATGGATAACAAACACTGAACTATCACAACGTGAATACTATCAAAAATATTCTAGAGAACAATAGTAGGCATCTCCCAAACAACCTACAACAACAGAACAGGACTATGGAATTACTGAGAACAGGTAGGAACTTCTCATGGCTGGGGGTATTGACTTTAAAGGTAGGCTATAACTTCACCAGTGTGTCAATCTCAAGTAATGTTCTTTTAACATTTGGTCTAGCTCCTTCAGAGTTATATGAAGTCTGTAATGCGAAGCCGGGACTTCAAAAGCACTGCACCCTGCTGGTAGGAATTATACACAGAAACCGAAGATTGCCGGCATGCAGAGAAAAGGCACAACTGCCCCCAAGTCTCCTTGCCTTGTTAATCACACTCAGAGCCCAAAGTGGTTACCAATTGTCCAGATGATCGCCAAATGAAAGTCCAGGACAACACAGTAAATGGTGCTGTATGCTACGTGTTCAAAGCACATGGTGACCAGGATCGTAGTGGAAATACCATGCAGCAATATAGGGGACGCTGGTTAAGGGGAGAGCCGAACAAGCCGGAGAGAGCGCCAGACTTGAGTAAGTAGGGATAAAAGAGGAACCACTCATATTGGTAGTTTAGGAGCCCATCAGAGACAGCAGATCAGTTTCTAATTCCATCGACGGACTACTCCACTCCAGGAATGTGTTAGATGAGGTGAAACGCAGCCTTAGTGAACACTGCAACCCTTAAAAAAGAAAAAAAAGGATCCCATACTATGTAGTGGGGAACCAGGTTGGAAGTCACTTAAAGAGGTCAGGTAAGAGGATTTTCAATTCAACTGCCGCTTGCTCCAGAGTTTCATAGGAAATCCATTTATCGGCATGTTTCACCTGCAGGATAGCTGGATAGCGAACTTTAAAGGGCTTTCCCGGCTGCAATGAGCTTTGCAACTGTGGAGTGCAGCTCTTGTCTTTTCGCTCTCACTGATTGTAGGGAAGAGCTTGAGCAATTCTCAATTGATGTCCCTCCCATTTTATCTCCTCGTAGCTCTTTAATTTTAGAAAGAATATGCAGCTTGTCTTGGAAATTCAACAACTTGAAAATTAAGGGTTTAGAAGGTGAGCCCGATGGCAGAGGGGGGCATAGGGAGTGGTGAGCTCGCTCTATGATGTGTATGTTATTTTTGGGAGAGGGGACAGTGATTCTTTCACACAATTTCTGTGTGAACAACACCGGGTTATTGCTCTCTTCTCTCTCTCAGGTAACCCGATGACTAGGAGGTTATTGTGCCGACTGTGCCCCTCCAAGTCCTTCAGCTTGTCTTCTAGTTTTTCAAGTCTATGTCATGCAGTTGTAGTGTCCAGTTCAGACTTGTCTTTCCATTTTTCTAAGGATGCCAATTGAGCTTCAGAGTCACCAACTCTTGAGGAGAGAGAGTCTACCGAGGTGCGGATCTGGTGGAGATCTGCAGAAATCGCAGAACTTGTCTCCTGCAAAGGATTCATGATTTCCAGGAACCATTCCTCGGACAAGGCAGAGGTGCTTGGTTGGGATTTACTTGAGGCTGAAGACTGTGATTTAGGCCTCTTTTGCGGCCTTGTCCTTTTCGGGGAGGAGGCAAGTGGCGTGGTGGTGCCTTCCTCATTTCTACTTCCATGTTCTAGAGTAATAGATCGATGCAGCAAATTTTCTGACAGCCTAAAAGGTACAATTTGTTGGTTTTCTCTATAGTAGGCTATTCAGAATAGTGAATTTAAAGCGGGAGAGGAGAGGAGTCGTGAAGGTGAGCAACCATTCTTCAGCCAGCCATCACGTGACCTTGACAGAGACCTTTAAATACCTCATGGGGATAAATAAGGTTCAGGAGGGAAGTATTAAAAAAAAATTTCAAGGACGGGGGGGCATGATAAGAAGCTGGAGGAAGGTAGATTCAGGAGATATGAGGAAGTACTTCTTCACAGAAAGAGTGGTGGATTCCTGGAACTGTCTTCCTGTAGAGGTGGTGGGGGTGAAAACGGTGGTGGGGTTTAAGAATGCATGGGGTAGGCATAATGGAATCTTAGGGAAAGGGGGGTGGGTGAATGGGCCAGACAGCAAGTAGGATCTGAGTTGATACTATAAGCAGGAAAAATGGACAGACTAGGTGGACCAAGTAGTCCTTATCTACTGGCAAATTCTATGTTTCTATGTTTCCAGTCCCTGTAGGACCTCACCCCATGCTAACAAAAATGAGTCCCAAGGACAACCCCGAAGCCTACCTTATGATTTTTGAGAGAGTTACAAGTAGCACTGCTTGGCCATGAGAAAGCTGGGCCACTCGCACTGCACCATATCTGTCTGGAGGTGCATAAGCTGCTTATCGGAGCCTAGATGATACCACTTCCAGAGACTATAAACAGGTAAACGTGGCTATCTTCAACCAGATTGGGATAACTGAAGAGTGCTATCAATGGCACTTTCACACATTTTGTTTTAAAGCTGGAACCTGACCCAGGGTGGCGGCTCAAAAATTGAAAGACCTGGCTACATATGGTTAAAATCAGAGGTATTCCCTAAAGAGGATATTTTGGATTTGTGCTGAAGCAGTACCTGAACATTTTACTAAATCGAGTACATGACTGGGTGAGTCATCACAAGCAAACCACCCTGGCCACTGCCACCAAGATTACAGAGCATTATATGGAAGTGGTGAAACCAGAGGCTGCTAAAAAGACTGGAACCCATTAGGAACCTTGGGTGGTGACCTGAAGAGAAGATCCACCTAGAAGAGGGGAGAAAGGACAATGGGGGATGAAATAAGCATACTGGTATAGATAAGTGGTCAAGTGGTGAAATAATGGTTACCACTATGTGCCTGAAAGGTATAACCCCAGAATCTAGAATAATTCCCCCACTCCTAAGATCCCAGTCCCCCAAAAGGTAGAGGGTACAAGTCAATATTCAATGACTTGATTGAACCATTGTATGTTTTCACTGTGGTAAAGTGAGGCATATCCATAAGTTTTGTGACAGTATGGACTGCAACTTTCTGGAATGTGTAGCTATGGATCACAGCAGTGGACCCCATTCCAACAATCCGTATAGGGTTCCTGTGCAAGTGGGGACCAAACAGTTATGGCTCTTATGGATTCAGGCTGTGGGCAGACATTGGTTAATGAATCTGTGCTAGGGTCAAGCTTAGGTCACTGGGAAGAACTCCTAAAAATTGTCTATGTACATGGGGATGCCTACTCATATTCTACAGACCTAGTGTGGGCAAAAGTGGGCAGCTGGGTAGGGAATATAAAAGTAGGAACTGAGAGGAGGAAAACCTGGAAGGATTAGAACAAATATTTTCCTTCACTGATGCTGAACTATTTGGCAAAGAAAGGAAGTCCAATAGATCTTGGGGACAGAAACAGAGGGAGAAGAAGAAGGGAACCCCTCTGTCCAATGTTGTAGTGGTTGTGGACTGCAAGGACGTGGGTTCTAGGAAGGTCAGAAATGACTCCCATGAGGAACTGGCATGCACATAAATGGGAGGTCATGAGGTACTTCCTGAGATCAGGCCAGACATTTTTGGAAATATGGCCAATATAATTTCTGAACAAAGAAATTATGAGGTTCTTAAAAATGGTTATTGGAACCTAGCTGTGGTAAATGGCAGTGTGATTGATAAACAAAAAGCAATTTGAACTGAAAAATTACATTTTGTACAGGGTGAAACAGGAAAAACAAACAGGAAATGTACACTATCAGCTTTTGGTTCCACATTCTGCAAGAAGGGAGGTATTAAGACTTGCATATACCATACCTACTGTGGGTCACTTAGGCCGAGAGAAAACCGAGAAGTGCATACAGTACTTGCTTGTTTTTAATGGCCAGATATATGAAAGGAGGTGGCAGATTTTTGTGCTCCCTGCCCACAGTGTGAGTTGCTGGCTCATAGAAGTATAAAGCAGGCCTCATTGATCCCTATGCCCATAATAGATGTTCTGTTTGAAAGATTTGGGATTGATATGGTGGGACCCATGGTAAAATGTTCAGCAGGGTATCAGTATTTTATGGTGATAATGGATTACGCCACTGTGGCAGAACAAGATCTTAAGACAGAACTCATTTATATAAATTCATTTTCACTCTATACTGTTTTATCTTTCTTTTTCTAACTATCCTTTATATTCATGTCAGGATGGCCAACCTGACATTATCTCAGCCTTTACTATCCCTTTTTAAACAAAACGTCCTGTTTGAGTACTGAGAGTCCTCTCAGTAATCTCCTTTGTAAGGATTTTTTTTTATTGTATGGCCAAATTCCTGTATAGTTGTTTTCCTCGCTACAGTCAATTGGTAGTGGGTAGTGCCACTAATAGTGAGTGTGCGCACGATCGCACATTCAAGAGGGTGCAGTGCGAGTGTTCGCACTATCAAACGATTACACAGGAGTTATGCACGCGTTCGAGAAGGGAAGCACACAGCTTAACAGAGAAGCCATAATGCTTCTTTGAAATGGACCGCTTATAAAATAAAGACAAGCGCGGGCCAGAGCAAATGCGACAAGGAGCGAGCTGACTGTTACCAGGGCTACAGTAAACATTTTCCCCAGCCGCTCGCTCTTGCCATAACAAAATTAAAACTCAAACCCTGTTAGTTCATTAGATGAGATTTATCTAAGAAGGCGAAAGAAGCCTGGGAGAATTTCATTATCACAAAGCATTTACTGGGAAAAGCAGGTTGAAAGCTTTTGAGGAGTGAAAGTAATGCTGATGGCTGAAAAGAAAAGCTGACGGGTTGCAACAGTAAAAATAGCAACAGTTAGTAATTGTGCTAGAAATTAGAACGTATGGTCTATGCTGTGTAAATCCTTATAATAAATAAAACAGACATGTTTTGTGGGGAAATTACAAGGTTCAGTTTTGGTAAAACTAAACACATTATAAAATGTATACAAATTTAAATGAATCTCCCTTTCTTAGCAGGATAAATAGATGGGGAAGCTCACCCCTAGTCTATTTAATACTGGGAAGATCCTACATTTTGTTGGAAGAATTGAATTAGACCATTTTTCCTTTTGTTATTTACCTGAATTAGTCTGTGTAAATTATGAGAAGGTCTTCTATAGGCAAGGCAGCCCAGAAAATGGCTGTTTTTATAGAGAAAGATGTGTGATGTCAGAAAGAAGGGAGGAGCTTAATGATGTCATATAGTTAATTAAGGTTATTATCATTGTAAACCAACATATAAAGTAGTTCTTTGCATATATATAAAAGTGAATGTATTGTGATAGACTATGGAGGGCCCCATAGCATGGCAAACCTCTCCTAGATGCTAAATTATAACATTGTAAGTTAAATTAGCTGGTCACATGCTGATGAAGTCATCAGACTTTTATTATAAAATGCTTCCACTAGAGGGCTTCAGGCTAGGGAGATCTGGAGAATGGTCAGTATCTTCTGACCAGCAGAAAGGAAGGAGGTATGAGAGCTTACACATCTGAGTTACAGAAGTAAGGATATTGTATGTAAAGAAAAGAGAGGAAGTCAAGAAGAAGACTTGCCTGATTATTGAACTTTGAGTTTTCAAATGGTGTGAAGGATTTAACACCACAATTTATTTTCTTTTCTGTAAATATCTGGACTTTTTTTCATTTAAAGAAATAAAATGATAAATGCTGACTTAAGCATTTTTATGCACTTTAGAAACTCATCTGTTATCTGTTATTAGCACCCATACGTCCACAGACATTCGATACCCCGAAGCTATTCACATGTGCTCCACTACAGCCTGGTCAGTTGCCAAATAATTGCTGAGGGTATTTTCCCGAGTTGGGCTGCCAAAGGAGATCTTAACTGATCCGGGCACCAACTTTACGTCAAAGCTTATGAGGGAGGTGTGTGCTTTGCTGAAAGTCAAGTCCATCCACTATCATTTTGATGAAAAAGCAGGAGTAAATTAGAATTCAGGATAGCGTGTACGAAAGATAATCAAGAAGCTTTCTTCAACTATATAAACAACATGAGTAGAGGTAATAAATCTATAGGCCCTTTGGAAGTAAATAGGAACACTTTGCACAACTCCACAATAATAGCCAACACATTTAACGATTACTTCTCTACTGTCTTTAATAGGAAGGATAATCAAGGGATTACACAAACTCAAAATGACTGTAATTTTGATGATTTTACAGATGAGGTATTAAAAGCAATAGGGGGCTTAAAACCAGTTTCTTCACCAGGTATGCACGGTGTCCACCCTAGATTCCTAAAAAACTATCAGAATCCTTATGTAGACCCCTAAGGATCTTATTCAGTAAGTCTCTCAGGTCAGGGATTGTACCTACCGACTGGAGGAAAGCAGTACTATAGTTGTGCCCATACACAAAAAGGGTAGCAGGTCAACTCTAGGAAACAACAAGCTAATTAGCCTTAACTCCATGCCAGGTAAGCTTATGGAAAAACTGGTAAAAACAAAAATTGAACAAGAAACTGCCACCATGGGACTAAAAGATCCAACTCAACATGATTTTATTCGAGGTAGATCCTGTACAACCAACCTCATAAGTTATGACCTATAAGGTAAAATCCCTTGCTAACCTTTTATGACTCAATAAGTACCAACTTAGATATGTGAAAATGCATAGATATTATGTTCCTGGACTTTAAAAAAGCATTTCATAAAGTGCCTCTCCTGCAATTGATACAAAAACTTTTAAGTATGGGGTATAGTCAACATCTGGTACACTGGGTTGAGTCATGGTTGTCATCTAGATCCCAACAAGAAAGAATATGGCAAACTATCTTTTGTGAAGTCAGTAACAGGTGGGGTTCACCAAGGGTCAGTAGTGGGCCCGTCACTGTTTGGCATTTTTATCAGTGACTTCCACCATGGGCTACAAAATCAGACTGTTAAATTCACAGATGATACAAAGATCAGCTGTGATGTAGACACAGAGTGTCATTCGAGGCAAAGGTCAGGAAGCATAGGAAAACCAGGAACAGTTTCAAAATTCACAAATAGCATTTTATTATTAATAACAGCAAAATAAAAAAATAAAAATTGTTCAGTTAAAGGAACCTTCAGTATGACTATTTACAATGGCAGTACAAACATAGAAAACAGAGTCCTTCTTCTGAGTTGTTTCTTCTCAATTTCAAATCTCAGTCTCTGTCTCTCCCTTGCACAAGTACTGCTGCTCTTTTTATAAGTCTGTGCCTGGGAAGCTCATTAAGAAAACAGAATGCTTCTCACACAATGTTCTTGTAAGTTTCCAATGTTCCTGCAGGTGCAGCAAAAAGAACATAATGACCCAGAACTGACCTATTGTAGCCAGATCTGCAGAGATTTTGCATCCAGCATTCTCAGGTTAACCCCTTGAGTTCCAAATAGCTTTACAATCATTTCAACAGTATAACTATATAGATTTTTAAACAAAGGGATCTCAGTATCAGTTACATTTCCACAAAATGATTCACATATATTTTTTATACCACAGATATGTAAGAGGGAAGAAAATAGACAGAAACAACAAGTGAAGCAGAGAGCTAGCGAGAGGCGGAGAATCACATGACCATCAGCGTGATCAGTTCCTAGGTCTCAGAGAAAAGTTGGTTGCACAACCAGACAGAGAAGAGACAGAAAAGGAGAGGATAGAAGAGTCCTTACATTCAACTCTTTCTGTATTACAAATGGGATATGGCCTTATTCAACCCTGTCACACAGAGGCTAAGTATCTATCCCTGACAAATGACCTGAGAACAATCAAAAACTGGGCATACAGGAACAAAATGGAATTTAACACAGATAAATGCACAGTTCTACATCTAGATTGACATAAAAAATCCTATATGTTAAATAACATCACTCTACCACATGTTGAATTGGAAAGGGATCTAGGCATCCTAATCGACAACACCCTAGGAATGCACATTTAGATCAGAAAAGTCACTCAGACAGCAAATACATTTATTTATTTTTTTTTAATTGTTTATTCTCTGTTCAGTGGGGGGGGATTACCTATGGTCCCCCAATTATCCGACTGGCCCCATGGCACCGCACCACTCGCAGTGCTTGTGCTCGACCCCCTCCTCTATTCCTCTTACAAGCCACTTCATGGTGGGTACTTACCCACCACCTCTGAAAGCCCAGGATCAGGATCCAGGAGAAGCAGCCTGAGTGAGAGTGGTGCGGCACTGTCAGGACCAGTCATCAAGCGCGCTGGAGGATTTCTTCTGTGATTGTCCCCATTGAATGCAATGACGTCAGGGACACTGCCACACACACATTTCTGTGCATTACACGTCCGATGTCTGCCCATGCCAACCCACACTGTGACCCCCGAGCTTGCACCAACCCCTGGCTACCATCCGGAACCAGTACCTCAGTGATCATCCACTCCCACCCTCCACAGTGGAGGAGAGCAGTCCATGGGATGCTTGATCCTCCTTCACCTGACTGACCCTCTGACACCCGAGGTTGCTCCCGACCTCAGATCATCGGCATGGTAAGAGGTAAGGCACCAGTGCCTCAGCCCTCTACCCCACTGGGCTGATGCAAATAAATTTATTAATATAATTAGACTGTAATTTATCAACAGAAGTGAAGAACACCTAATGCAACTCTACAGGACCTATGTAAGACCACATGTAGACAATGGATCTCCATTCTGGGCACCATACCAGGTCCAGGATATTAACTTATTGGAGGGAGTACAGAGAAGGGCCACAAAGCTGGTTCCAAGACTAAGACATTAAATCCTACAGTGACAGGTTGAAGGAAATGAATATGATGTCTTTAGAGTTGAGAAGGACTAGAGGGACATTCTTCAACTATTTCACATAATCCACAATTTAGATGCAGGAAAAACTTGTAATATATGATTTAAAGACAGGCCACTTACCTTAAGGTCAAACAATAAACAGAAATGCATAGGGCCCATACAAAGAGGGCAGTTAAAGTTTTTACAATACAGGAACCCAAGTTGTGGAATAGGTAACCTCAATTTCTTGTGGAAATAGGGGATTTCTCAATCTTTAGGAAGGACCTGGATCAATATCTCGGATTTTGACAAACCACATGGTGTTTGACATGAATTGTTACCTTATTTAATGTTTGCACTTCCGGAGGAGCCACAATCATCCATGGATTTTCGCCCTTTGAATTTAGGTACAGGCAACAACCTTGAGGGATGCTGGATCTTGTAAAAGAGGTATGGGAAGAACAGGCACATAGTCCCCTAATGTGCTCCAATACATAATGCAGATGAAAAAAGATTGGACTCAGCTGGCAGAGAAAATGTACTCAAAGCACAGCAAACCCAGGTAAGACACTTCAATCAAGTGGCCAGATTAAACGGAGTTAAAACCTGGTGACAGAGTACTTTTTTTGCTCCCTAGCTCTGAAAGGGTACCAGGTCAATATGCTGCTGCTAAAACAGTGTAGCAAGAACAGCGCTATGTAAAGCATGGAAACATTTAGAGCTACAGGGGTATAATAGTAGTAGTGAATTGCTGCTACCCCTGTCACTGTGTGCTTAAACTGGGAAGGGATCAAGTTGTTTTGTGTGTGGTGCCTGCTGGAGTCACTCCCATGGTGGAGTGGCTAAGGCACTAGCACACTGCATCAGTGGATACCTGGGGACATAGTTCAGTTTCTCCCAGGTCTCCTAGTGTTGCTACTTTTTATTTTGTTAAAAACCAAAGTTTTCCCCATCCCAAGTTTCTCCCCATCCCGAAGTCCACACCCCTCAGAGTTGATTATTTTTATTCTGGAGGATGTGGGGGATGAAGCCCTCCCATGTCGGAGGTGTGGGGGGCAGACCCCCCGTAAAAACAAAAATTGCCTTTATTTTCTATGGGTTGCACGCTTTTATTGTAGGGTCGGTGTTTTGCCTAATATTATGTTGGAGCACGGCACTTTGCTTTGCAGCACTTATTGCCACGCTGTTATTGTTTTCGACATTATGACCCCGAGCCCTCTTAAAGTAAACTCCTGGCTAAATGGCAAGGACTGTATGAGGTCCAGAATAAAGTGGGACCAGTTGACTAAGAGGTATTCAAACCTGAATGAAAAAAGGAAAAACAAATTTATCATATTAAATTGTTAAAACTTTGGAAAGACAGGGAGATTTTGCTAGCTGACCAAAAGGAACCTAAAGGGGTCCCATGTCAGGAGACAGATGATGACATTGAAGATGGAATCCTTGACGTAGGCCCTAAAATGTTAAAAGAATCATGGCCCATACCACTGGATGACTGGCTCAATCTGACCCAGAAAAACAAAGCCCAGCAACTAGTAGGAAATTTTGGGAATTTATTCTCCACAAAACTGGAATGGATTCAAGTGATTCAACACCATATAGACACAGATCCAGGTGTTTGTATCTGCCAACAGCCATATAGGCTCCAGAAAAAAGTCCTAGAGATGGTATGGGAGGAAATTTGCTCTGTTGGTGCAACCCTGGTGCCGGGTATCTAAGGGCTACACTACCCCTGCCTTGCTGGCTGGGGTAGTGTAGACCTTAGATACTTGGCACCTTAGAGAAAGGCCCATCTTCTTGAGAGAAAGGCCCATCTTCTTGAAGGTGGAACCAAGCTGCTTTCAAACAACTGGGAGCTGTGAAGGAGACACTATATTGGACTGGCAATCTGCAGGAAAGCCCACTCTTGCTCAAATCTGAGGGAAGTGTACCTTCCTTTACCTTAAATTTTACACTTGGTATTGCTTTGTGTTTGTTTTTTAATCAAGAAGGGTTTTGCAATACTGCTTATGTACTTGTAGATTGGGAGTTTAACTTCAGAGGGATTGAAATACTGCATAATTGTTTTTCCCTTGTGGATAGTTGGATTTTTCTCTACTACTATTTTGGTGACAGTTTGCATCAAACTATTTTTGGTGCAGTGAACTTTTTACTGGTGGCTGAGGATTTGTCATTGTAAGGCCTGCAGTTTAGTGCAGGTTAGTGGAGGTTTGTGTATTTGACCCAGACAGTGCCTCAGGTGGTGGAAACTGGTTTTCTCTGATTGTCTTCAGAGCACAGAACACCAAGGTTGTATAAGGCTGGGTCAGGGGAGGCTTACATCATAGGTATTGGGCTCAACTGCTTTATTTTTCTCTGACTGAAACTGTTTTTTGCAGGATATATTCTCTGTTAAATTGTTGTACAGGTTGTCTTGCTGAAAGGAAAATCAGCATTCACCGGGGTGGTGGGTCAGAAATGTAGCTGATTGTTTCTGGAAGGCATGGGCTTGGTCCCACCCACTCTGCCCCTCACCCCACCTGCCCCAAGGGCATAAGTTCCTTTATAACAAGGGTTCTGACATCACTTCCCTAAGAGGGTAAGGGGCATACAATTGTCATATCCTTAACAGCTCAGCACACTGCATAGAGGGTAAACACATGCACACACTAATAAAAAAGACAAAAAAAATCAAAACCAACAAACAAAAAAAATATATTAAACAGGAAGGGAGAGAGACATGTGGGGAGTGGTGCAATGCACTGGCTGTGGGGCGGCAGTCTTCCAGGAGACATTCTGGAGGCTGCGATGCTGCCCTATTTGCAGGCAACTCTCTGCTCTGAGGAAGGAGGTTGCTCTTCTCCAGGACGACCTAGCAAGGAGCAGGGAAACCTCCCCCACCCAGAAAACACCAGGGCTGCTGCCGCTGCTTCAGAGGTTGCCAAAAAAGAGAAGTGGTTGGACCACGGTGGGCTCAGGAAGGGTGAGGGTGAGGGCGAGGGTGGTGGAACAGAGGTGCATCCCTCCAGTTGTACTTCTCCACAGTTCATACGCCGTTCTGGTAAAGTGTGTTTTTATTTAATTAATTTATTTATTAGATCATTGGTTTATAGACCTTTGAGTCATAGACTCATTTACAAAGGCACCTCATCAAGAGAGCAATACATCACAGCAAACAAGTGTGGTTCCTCTACGGAGGCACCTGCAGTGGAGACCAAGGAGGATGCTGGGAACCTCCAAAAGGGAGACCCACAGGAAGGTGGCATGGGACACCACAGGGAAGGAAGCAGCTCCTGGTGGGGGACTCAACTGTTAGTGGGGTAGAACTGGGGGAGGGAGGGGAGAGGGAGGTAAGGTGCCTGCCTGGTGCCATGGCTTGGAGGGACAGGAAGTGAATCCTTAGGATCATGGGAGCAGCTGCACAGGAGAGGGAACTGGACATCATTGCCCACCTAGGAACAAATGACCTAGCTGTGTATGGGATCTGAGCAGTACAGGAGGAGTTTTTGGAGTTGGGGAGGGGCCTTAGACAAGTAGCATGCAAGGTAACCTTCTTGGAGGTGCTGCCTGTCTATGGCATGGGTGAGGCTAAGGTACTCCACACCATGCAATTTAATGAATGGTTGAAAAACTGGTGTAAAGCACAGGGTTTTGGCTTCACTGGGGACTAGAGGTCCACCTGGAGGGATACAGGCCTATACTAGCACGATAGTCTGCATCTGTCTGGGAGGGGAACCAGGCTCCTAGGTGATAGGTTTAAATGCTTCATTGACAAGCTTTTAAACTAGCCAAGGGGGAGGCACTGATAAGAAGCAGGGAATTCCCAGCCTCCCCCACCCCACAAAGCAAGTTAGTGAGATAAACACCAAGGTAGAGAGGTCAATAGGGAGCAGGGCAGGGGTAAATGGAGAAAAAGGCAAAGGCAGTAAGGGCAGGTATGGGGCTAAAAGGGGAAAGGCCATCAAAAAATGGAGGACAATGAGTACCAATGCTTGTAGTCTGGGGAACAAACTTCCTGAACTAGTGGCCTTGATGGAAGAGGGACACCTGGATATTGTGGCAGTCACAAAACCATGGTACATGGAGAATCATGACTGGGATTTCAACATGCCAGGGTACACACTGCTCAAGGCATTGCAGCATAGGGCAACAAAAATAATACATGGGATGGAAGGCAGAACCTATAAAGAAAGACTGAGACACTTGAGTTTGTATACCCCAAAGGAGAGAAGGATCAGGGGGATATGATTGAAACTTTCAAATACTTGAGTGGATGAACAAATCTGGCACAGAGGGGTTGTTTAAGCTGAGGAAACAAAGGGACACAAGGGGGCATGGGCTAAGACTGGAGGGTGGCAGATTCAGGAGGGAGATGAGGAGGCATTATTTCGCTGAGAGGGTGGTATCAAAGCGGAATGCTCTTCCAGAGGAGGTGGTGGCATGCAGGATGGTGGACAATTTCAAAAGAGCATGGGACAGGGTGGGGGGCTGAGTAAACAACGCTGAGCAGTTTCTGAGGTAAGAAGGGGATGGGTGGGCAGCTGTAGTATAGGGTGCTAGTTGTGAATCTGAAACACTTGATAGACCACGAGGCCTGTTTCTGCTGGCAAGTTTTGTATGTTCATATACAATCTACAGGAGGGACAGGGAGGGTAAAAGAGGAGGAGGAGTAGCTCTCTATGTAAGGGAAGGGATCAAAGCAATGGAACTAAAGGGTAAATGGAGAGGAGGCACTGTGGGTCACCTTGGAGACAGGAAATGGCACCACAATCCACATGGGATTGTATAAAGACCCCTGTCTCAGGGGAGGAAATGGACAAGGAAATGATAGAAGGCATCCTTAGAATGGCAGAAAAAGAAGAGATATTGTAGATGGAGGACCTGAATATGCCAGATGTTAACTGGAGCACATTTGCTGCAGCCACATCCAAGAGCAGGGTCATTCTCAATGCCCTACAGGGGGCATGCCTCAGACAGCTAGTGTTGGAACCCAGTTGGGAGGGAGCAATCTTAGACCTGGTACTCTCAAACAGGGACAGAGAGAGGATCACAGATTTAGAAATGGGTAGCCATCAGGGAACAAGTGACCAACAAACAGTGTGGTTCATGATAAACACAGCAGTAGAGTTAATCCATACAAAAGTGAGGGTACTGGACTTTAGGAGGTCTGACTTTGGCAAAATGGGTGAGTGCCTAAGGAATGCACTAGCAAATAGGTAGGAAGGAGGGGTGGAAGAACAATGGGGAAAGATCAAAACTGCCATCACAGAGGCAACAAGCCATTGTGTGAAGCAAATAAAACAAAATGAAGTAAAAAACCACTATGATTCTCAAAAGAGGTGGCGGGGAAGGTTAAGGAGAAAAAGATAGCATTCAGGAAGCATAAGAAATCACAGAAGGAGCAGGACAGACAACAGTATCAGTTAAAGTAGAAGGAAGTGGGGAAGGCAGTCAGAATAGTGAAGATCCAAACTGAGGAAAAGATAGCCAACTCAGTTAAGAAGGGGGATAAAACCTTTTATAGGTACATTAGGGAGCAAAGAAAGACCAAGGGAGGGATAGTGAGGCTTAATAAAGGGGAGGGGAGGTGGGCAGAGGGTGACAGTGAAAAGGCAGAGATACTGAACGAATAGCTTTGCTCAGTATTCACAAAAGAAGAAGCGGGTGCTGTACATAAACCAAACAATAGAAGCACTCTGGACAGGGGGGTCAATACCAGTCCATTCACAGAAGAAAAGGTCCTGAAAGAACTTCTGAAACTCAAGGTGGACAAAGCAATGGGGCCTGACGGGATTCACTCCAGAATTCTAAAAGAACTAAGGGGAGACGTAGCGACACCACTGACTACCCTTTTTAACAAATCATGGGAGGGTGGTGTGGTACCTAGGACTGGAGGATGGCAGATGTGATTCCATTCACAAGAGTGGGACTAAGACAGAGGCAGGAAACTACAGACCTATCAGTTTGACCTCTGTGGTAGGGAAAATGATGGAATCACTTCTGAATGAAAGAATTGTTGAGTACCTAAAGGCCAATGGGGCACAGGACCCAAGGCAGCATGGATTCACAGTGGGAAGGTCATGTCAGATGAATCGAATAGATTTCTTTGACTAGGTGACCAAAGTAGTAGACCAGGGAGGGGCTGTGGACATGGCCTACCTAGATTTTAGCAAGGCATTTGACACAGTCCCACACAAACGATTAATAAACAAGTTAGACAGCCTAGGAGTGGGGCCCATGGTGGTAGCCAAGGTAATAAATTGGCTGGACAACAGGATGCAGAGGGTAATAGTAAACTGAGTACATTCTGAAGAAGAGGGTTACTAGTGGGGTACTGTTGGGTTCAGTACTGGGACCGATCCTCTTTAATGTCTTTATAGGTGACATTGCGGAGGGGCTGGAAGAAAACGTATGCCTCTTTGCAGACGACACAAAGATCTAGGAAAGGATGAGAAGGGACTTGGCAAGGTTGGAGGAATGGTCAAGAGTATGACAGCTTAGATTCAATGCAAAGAAGTGCAAAGTAATACACCTGGGAAACAAAAACCCAGGAGAGGAGTACACGAATGGGGGGGGGGTACTAACAATAACAAAAATGAAAAATGGAAAGGGACCTGGGGGTAGTCATATCAGATGACCTTAAGGTAGGCAAGCAATGTGAGAAGGCAGTAAGGAGGGCTGGGGATACTGGGATGCATAGGGAGGGCATCACAAGTAGAAAACAGAAAGTTGTTATCCTCTGTACAGACAGTTGGTGAGACCCCATCTGGAGTACTGTGTGCAGTTCTGGAGACCCCATCTCCACAAAGACATAGACAGGGTGGAGGCTGTCCAGAGGAGGGCAACCAAATGGTGCCGGGTATGCAACAGAAGCCATAAGGAGGAGAAACTAAAACAGCTTAATATGTATACCCTTGAGGAAAGGAGGGAGAAGAAGGACATGATAGAAACCTTTAAGTACCTCAAGGGAATCAACAAAGTCCAAGAGGGTAGCATCTCTCAGAAAAAGATGTGTAAGAACAAGGGGCACACTTTGAAGATGGGGGAACAGCTCAGGGGCAACGTGAGGAAATTTTTTCACGGAGAGGGTGGTGGACAATGGAACAGCCTTCCTGAGGAGGTTGTGGGGTCAAAAACGGGGGGGGGTGGGATTCAAGAATGCATGGAACAGACATAAAGCAGTTATAGTGGAGAGTAGGAGGAAGTTGGCTGTTGGTTAACTAGGATCTGCAGCTTATCCAATAGGTAGGGAAATGGGCAGACTAGGTGGGCCAAATGGTCCTTATCTGCCATGAAAGTCTATATTTCTATGTTTCTATGTAACAGGGCTGAGGGGCCTGGGTTCCTATTTCAACTTTAAACTGCTTCTTTCCCAAGATAACATAAATGCACAGTGCCTCCACCCAGAGTATACTTTCAAGTGCGCTAGAATAATACCTGGTACAACCCTCTGGGATGCTGTATCCACCCACATTACCCCAGTGCTAACCCAACATGACCCATAATTCAATACCCCACATTTCAACATTGTACAATTATTGACTCTCTCTCTCTCTAATAACATGCTCACACACCAAGGTTATGCAAAAACAGCAAACAATTTATTTACATGGGGTGAGGGTTATGAAAGGCAAGTTGGAAGCAAAGGTTAACTATTTACAGTTGATTTGGTTTGAATTAGCATTTGGTATTGATTGGCATAAAATCACAATAATCATTTTATTTAACTTTCAAATCCCTTTTTGGATGTTTGACCACTCACCAGCTTCTGAGGAATTCAGATGCTTTTTTCTAGCTATCTGATTAGCTGCATAGATAGCAGAACATGTATTAGAAATGACCACACAAGACCAGACCCAGACTGAATTAGAACACCGCAATTCTAACTTTTTTTCTGGGTACCCAGTACTATAGTTTTAAAGGTGCAGGCGTATTAACCATTGCAGCTGAGTTGGAGCTTTAAAAGAAATCAGATTAGCTTTATCTTGATTCTTAAGACACATCCTTACTGAACTTGGCAGATACATTATTTCCCTTTTAGAAAATGGGGTAGAAACTTGCAGCTTCCTCATTGGCTAACAGGTACATGGGGGGGTTACATTAACTTTCGATAGATGCTCACTGTGAAAAAAGTGCTAGCCCAAACCTGCCTCATGCTCAGAGAAGTATTTTTGTGCCCTATCTGCTTCCTCATTGGCTGAGGCACTCCACACATAACTTCAAACAGCCGCCATTTTTTTCACTCAGCGAGCGAGCAGTCACAACCTGACTGTAGGATATAAAACAAAACACAGGCATTTTGCCACAAAGCACAGTTTTCCCAACTATTTGTTTTTTAAATGTAAAACGGCAGCACAGTACACCTGCCCTCGCTTAGTAACTGAGACATCCTCAATCCATAGCATGTCATCGCCACCTCCCCACCTGCCATGCCAGTCTGCACATTCAAAATAATTTTGAAGCTTTTCTTACTTAAAGCTTCTCTTCCTCACTCCCCATAGTTTTTTCCCCTCCTCCTGCGGCTTTGACCCTTCCCTTTCGTTTCCGACTCTGGTCTTCCATGACCGTTGTGCTACACTTCGGTCCGTCACGGTTGCCTACCGGCTCTCCACTGCCATAAACAAACAACCCAAAAGTCAAGAAAAAAATTAATGTAAAAATTGCCGATGCTGTGTGTGTGTGTGTGTGAGTGTGTGCGCACGCGCGTGCTGGGAGGGAGTGTAACCATGACAACCTGCTCAAAACATGAGGTGCAAAAGACAGAAGACCACAAAAAAGCAGGTGGAGGGATTACTTTATTAGCATACAAATAAATTAAGTAACAATTTTACCATAAAAACTTAAAAATATATATATAATTTAAATAAATTTCACACAGTGCCCATTTTCTAAAGCCAATAATACCCTCCAGGATGGGCGGTATGGACAATACTGGACCTTCAGGGGCTATAAGGCCCTCCGCCTGCAGCGTCAGGCCTCATTACTCCCCTGTTGGGTATTATTGCTTGCTTAATTAGGTTGGCTCAAACTTTACATTACTGACTTGGAAACTTGCATTAACTATTTACGGTTTTCACAGGGTGGCAGAGAATGGCTCTGCCTACTCATGGTTTTGAAGTCATCTTTGGCAAGTTCAAAATCAAGCTGTACAAGGCAATTCAGGTAGTTGCAGGATCAGCTTTGGCTGAGATGCAAGCAGCAGCTTTGGATGTTCCCTTTTTTGGGAAGGCTCCAGCAGCTTTGATCAGGCTAGAAACTTTATCTCATTTTTAAATTGGTCGCCCCTTCTCTCTGGGCTTTGTAGTCTCATTTGGTGCAGACCTGACCAGCATGCCTCAGACCCTCACGTCTGGCCATACCCATAGGGGAATCGCATATGGCAGTACCTGGGTGGTACACTACCAGGCTGTCTCCCAGGCCGATATGAAAACAGTCACATTGCATTCAGCACATTTACATCAGGACATTTATAGGTAACCATCTCATTTGCATTCAGTGTTTGCAATCACTTCAACCATGTGCCAGCATGGGCAACATGGTCCTTTGGCTTATAAGTACAGACTTTTCTGATGGGTGCTTCTCCCTTAAGGCTAGGGCGACCCAGAAATGTCACAGTCCATGTGAAGACACACTAGCGCTTAAAGCATAACTCTGTATCAGAAACACAGGTGGAGCTTGAGGCACGGCTTCCCACCATTTTCGAACTTTACTTAGAAGTGACTGATCAATATAGCTTCTTTCAAGCTTAAGACACATTATCACAGTCCCTTGTGTGGTGTTACCAGCTCCAACTTGGACTGTCAGAACTTTTACTGGCCTCCTAGGCACTCTCAGGACAGTTCCGCCCTGCTGGGGAACCTCCCTTGAGTCCTGTAGGTACTATCAACAGTTACATTCAGCACATACCAGTTACTGGGCCCTTTCTTGGTCACATGAAAACAGTTGTCCACCCATTTCTTGTGCGCTGGTTAGATGCAGGGTGCAGACAGACAGTCACAACTTTAACTTTGCTGGGCTTCTCTGCCCCGCAACTGATCTCTCTCTAGCTTGCACTTTTAAGTAGAACTCACTCAGACAGATTGAGAACACTTTCCTTTTCTGAAAGTTACAGGTTTCTTCAGCACTCTCACTGCCGAGGCAGAAGTATTTATTGCAGCTCTCTCACAACTGCAGGCGGATGCTGGCTTTTTTTCCACATTTTCCTAATGTGGCAAGGAACTTCTAGCCATGGGGGACAATTTCTGGCAACCCCTGACTTCTGTTGCTGGCAGCCACTATTTCTCTATGGCAAAGGCAGAAGCCCCATCCCCTGTGGTGGGACTTTTGCCTGGCACACTAGGCCCATCTTGTTTAGCTGGTGGTCTGAGCCCCCTTTCCTGTGGATGGGCTCCCGCTTGAACTGAACTCAGCCTGAAAATCCCTGGGTTTTATGGTGTCCTTCTGGGGCTCCCGATCGGCTGAGTCCACTTGTGTGTTCCCAAATGACTGGCTCAAACCACTTGTCATTCTTCAAAATGAATATTCATAAGCCTTTTTCAATGCCTGATAGACGTCCTGTTTTGGCACCTGAATTGGGTCCCTGCCATTCCCCCACAAGCCTTTAGCAATGTCCCAAGAGTCTCTGGACCTGTCCCAACAATTCTTGCACCGAAATCCTGGCTTTCCGATTGGCTGCTGTGCTGCACTTATGGCTGCTACTGTATACAGTCCCCTTGCAGTTCTTTGCAGTCCCGACATCAAGATCCTGGTGCAGCTAGGTAAAATACGTTATCTGATTTGTAGCCCCACAGTTCAATAGCCTTTGAGTGCCTTTGCAATTGCTGCCCATATTTAACATTTCTGTGCAGTCCTTAGCCTGTCTCTGCTGCCGAAACACAATGCCCCTGGGCAGCAGACAGGCAGGTCATCCGCGTCCCACTTTAACCATTTGGTGCAGCCAGGACAATGATGGTTTATTCCCGTAGCCCCCTCTAGTTAGTAGTTCCCCTTAAGTCCTCCTAAACCTCCACATTTATTCAAATTTATTTACAATGCGTGCCTGTCACTAGCACCAATATTTTAAAACCCCTTGTGCTAGGACAGACAACTCATGAATATTAATGCAGCCACATTAATATTCAAGAGTGGGGAATGCAGCGCGCATGATGCTCTTTATTTACATTATATCATGGGCTCTCTTGGCCATTGCTTGAGTCACTGGTCCCCTCTGTGCCCTTAACCAGGACTGGGACCACCATGCAGCCATAGGTTTGACCACAAACGCAGTTGGAAAAATAGCGTGTGGTCCTATGCCAGTGTGAGCAGTCTGCCAGCTCCGGAGAGCATGAAGAAGGCAGCAGCTCGAACTTCAGCTCCTCCAGCCCCTACTGAAGCTCTGGGAAAAACAGGGTCCAGACGAAGGCTTCTGGGCACAAAATGGGGCCTGGGCTGCAGCGGTGCACTTCAGGGACAATACGGAGGAACCACCGGCACCAGGAGGCAGATGGGAGAAACTGGGCAATAAGATAAGCCCCCATTTTTGGGGGGGTGCTACACTGGAACTGGGAGTCATTGCAAAATCTCAGAGTGACTGGTCTGGCTGTATTGTATTAGTCCCAAAACCAGATGGGTCCACTCAGTTTTGTATCAGCTTCCAGAATGTCAATGCAGTCTCCAAGGCTGATGCATATCCTATGCCTAGGGCAGATGAACTTATGGACCGACTGGGTAAAGCAAAGTACTTTAGTAGCCTAAACCTTACCAAGGGGTATTGCAAATCCCGCTAACTCCTGAATCCTGGGAGAAAATAACCTTTGTCACTCCATTTGGTCTGTATCAGTTTACTGCATTCCCCTTTGGGTTGCATGGGTCCCTGACCACATTTTAGAGAAAGATAGATTGAATCCTTCATCCTTATGGGTTATATGCAGCAGTGTACCTGGACAATGTTCTACTGAGTCCTGATTGGGACATGAACCAGTGAGATGTGGCAGCTGTACTTAAGTCATTCAGGGAAGCTGGTTTCATGGACAATGCCATGAAATGTGCCTTAGGGCACCAGGAAACTAAATACCAGGATACGTGGTTGGGATTGGCCATGTATGCCCAGTTGTTAATAAGATAAAATCCCTTGCTGACTGCCCTGTACCAACTACCAAAAAGCAAGTCAGGTCCTTCCATGGCTAAGTGGGGTAATATCGTGGGTTTATTCCAGAGTTTTCAGCACTTGCTGCCCCACTGATTAACCTGACTAAAAAGGTTGCCGCAAATAAAGTTCAGTGGTCCTTAACGTGTCAGAAGGGCTTCCAAACTATCAAAAGTGTGTTGTGTAATGGACCTGTCATATGAAGTCTTGATTTCAACTCTCCATTCAGTTTGTACATGGATGCCTCAGAAGTAGGATCGAAGGCTGTTTTGTCCCAGTAATTTGACAATGAGATTCACCCCATCTTCTATTTGTCTAAAAAATTGCTTCCCAGGGAACAATGGTATACCATGCCAGAGAAAGAATGTCTGGTAGTGAAGTGTGCAGTCTGGGTGTTATCCTTCTGCCCTATCAGGTAGTATGAACCAGGACATGGCAGTTTTGTTGAGTAGGGTAGGGACCCATCTCTAAAAAAGGCTAGGTCCTGGGTGGTGTAGGAGTTAAACTGGTGGTTTACTAGAGAAGTCATGAACTTTAGAGATTATATTGCAAAGCAAGTGATTGTTGGAAGAAATCATTCTCAGGAGCAAACATTTCTGTTATTGATAAGTAAGCCAGGATCAATAAATGACAAGATTTACTGATGGGAATCTGGAAATCATTTGTTCACCCAAAAATGGAGCAATATCAAGGTCAGAACTTCAATATGAGTGAGATGAAGGAATTAAAAAAAAAGAGTACGATTTTTAATTGTACCATTGAAACGCATTGTAGGTTTCTTAATTTTAAGAGTACGATTAAATATAAAGCATACACTTTGAATTGCACTGTTAAGCTTTTATATTGACTTGACTCTAAGTGGGGAATGGGGGTGAGAGACAAAGCAAAGGAAATGGGGCTGTTCACACCTTAAACGTCAGCCTGGCTGGGGCTTCCTGAAGCTATCAGCTGCACTTAACACCTAATCAGGGAAGAGAGAGTCATGTCACAGTTCAGCCCCTGCTTTGCTCAGTGGCTGAGTCCTTTACAAAAAAAATGTAACTCAGGGGGAAAGAAAATGATATATAGTAAATATATGTTGGGGATTGCTGGGGGGGGTGCACTGGCAGGCAGGGCCCTAGGCCTGTGCCTATGTTGCCTATGCCTTAATCCATATAATCAGTTTCAGGCTGGGAAGCATAATAAGGCTTAACAGATGGAGCAAGATACTTTTTATCAGCCTTCCTAGGCACTGCAGCATGGTAGTAGGCCTATGCCAGGCAGCAAAGGAGGAATCCTCTAAGGCAGTATATACAGGAGGAACCACAATGGAGGGTGCAGTGGGAATCTTGAAAAACTCCATTAAATGTTTCTTATGGGGGGCTGTAGTTGTCCCCACCAGAGCAGACAATGACGAGGACTTACCGTCCTTCAATGGAGACCTCGACCTCACCAGCAAAGCAAGAGCTTTGTCTTTGTGCGTGTGATGATGGCCAGAACAGGAAGACTTTAATGATGACTGCTTGTTGTCTTTGTCCCTTTGTCCTTGGTCCTTTTTTTTTGTTGACTCTCTTTTCTCACCTGGCAGACTGGGGCATCTCTCGGTTGGGTTAGCTCGGCTTCACCTCCTAACCGCTTGCCTGAACCACTCCCCAACCAAAGCTTCGGTATCAGGATCCCCCCTCTCCCATGGCCCCTATACAGGAGGAGGCAGAGGATCCCCAGGGGTAAGGTTGTGTTCATGGCCTGCACTGAGCATGTGGGGATCTCCACCCCAGGAGACCCGCTATCGTCTCACCCAGCTGTCAGTTTATTTCCCCTTTGTTTCTTCCCCTAGAAGTGCAGCATGCAATGATGCCTGCTCATGGCTGCCCTGCTGGCGTTTACCACACTCTGCCCCTTATGTCGACTGGTGTACCTGCAGTGCCCCAAATCTCCATTGGGGGCTGCCAGGACACAGAGCAACCCTGGATCCCTCCCCAGGGAGATGAGAGCTGTCCTCCGGATGCTCCATCCTCTTCCTTCTCTGCCGACCCCCGGCTACTTGAGTCTGTCGCCGAACCTGGGTCACCAGCGTGGTGCGGTGTGGCACCCAGTGCCTCAACCCTCAGCACCACTGGGCTGGCTTTGTCCTTAGTCCTTGACAACTGCGGTGACAACATTATCACTGAACGCCTGGGAGTTCCCTTCCTGGAGGCAGTTGTGTGAGAGGGAGAAGCCGGCTTGGAGCCCAATGCCTTGGGTTGAGCTTCCATGGCCTTGATAACAATGAAGGTTTATAGAGCCTCCTTTCGGTGTCTTCTTGTGGCCTGGTTGCATCCCTGGCAGATCTTGCAGGCCCTGACATTGTGGGACAGGGCCAAACAGCAAACACAAACTGAACGCAGCATTGTTCCTGTAGATCATGTAACTGCAGGTACAAAACCTATTGTACTGTAAGTAAAGGTTATTTCAACTGAGGCATAAAAGGACAACATCGATACGTTAAAGTAAAGTAGAAAATAATAAAGACAAAAACTGCATTGTTTCTCTGGGTCTGATGAGTGGCTCACGGTGGGAGAAAGAACTAGGAACAATGTGCACCATCATTGCATAGGTATCATGTTGCACGTTATCCTGGGCAGCCCTACCTAGAAAAGTTTCTGAGTGGTCCTGACGCTTGATGACTTATAATTCCAAAGGTGTGGCCCAATTGGGGCGATATCCTTGATGAAGATTGTCAGTTTTTTTTTATATAGTATCTTGTGGTGCATATTGGAAAACACTGTACAGAAGGGCCACTAAAATGATAGGGGGTATGCAGAGAACAGTGTGCAAGGAGTGGCTGTCTAGCCTCAACATGTTCACACTCAAGGCTAGATGGAAGAGGGGTGATATGATTGAGAGCTTTGAATACATCTATGGGGTCAACATAGGTGACTGAGCACCACTGTTCAGACATAGTGAGAGGTCAGACACCAGAGGGCAGGAGGATAAATGGGTAAGGGGTACATTTAAAAGGGATGTAAGGGAGTGTATTACTTCACAAAGAGGGTGTGGGACAAGTGCAGCAGACTGCTGTACAGGCTGGTAAGAGCAAAGTCTATCCAGTAAGGTGGGCTGGACAAGGTGCATGGGAATAGAGACTGGGGTCAGAGGGAACACGAGGTGAACACTTTTTTTGAGGGGGACAGAATTTCCATCTGGGTGCTCTGACTAAAGACAGGCAGCGATAGGCGTCAGTGTATTTAGGTAGCACAGTGCAGAATCAATGGACTCCTAGTCTTCTGCTTACAAAACTTTCTCGGTTTGTATGTTTCCATAGTGAGGCTTATATATAGGGGATATTGCATTGGGGCTCTCAAGTATATGTTTTTTTATTTTCTCTGGAATGTTGGCAACAATGTTTTTCAATTACTTAGCAGTTCTGGAACCAAGTGACATCAGCTGAACTGAAGATTTCAATGAAGTGGAATCCAGTGGCTTCAGCTCAGCTGATGCCTTTGGATTCCACCTCACTGTAGTCTTCAGCTCATCTGGTGTCACAAGATTCCAGACATCTAATAAATGACTAAGTAAGCAATAAAACCCGACAGAGTGTGGGGTATTGGTGGATATCAATACGTTTAGGGGCATGATGAGGCCTGATGCTGCAGACAGAAGGCCTTAAAGCCCTATGGAAGTGGGGGTATTCACAAATACCCCACACCCTTAAGGATCTAATGGCACTTAGAAAATGGATTGGGCAATTAAAAAAAAATATGTATCTCTAAAAGATTAAAAAAGCACAAAAAATACAATGAGGATATGTAATGGGGACCTGTGTGATACATTTATCTACACAAGAGTAGTTTGACCACAGTCACCTCACGAATCGTGCAAGCCATGAGTAATGTGCCCGAGGTGAAACTGCTTAAGTATAGATAAATAATGTATAACACAGGGCCCCTTTGCATATTCTTTTTATACAATAGGCTGGTGATTTTTGAGGGCAGGGACTGACAGGTACAGTTTATTGAACATATACATAATAAATTCCAGATTCTATAATCTATCACACGTATGTGGAGATAACGATTTTATGATATTGGATTTGTGTCCAGGCATACTGTAAAAAATAAAATATTGCTTAGAAAACATAAAGAGTCCCTCCACAGATGGTTTCTGGCTGTCAGTCATTTGTCCTTCTACACATGCAGTAGAAGGTTTGTTTGTTTACCATGGAACACAAGAATTCAATATTCTGCAGTATACCTCAAAATTCTGCAAAATTCCACTGGCATTCACTCAAACAGACATACACAGGCCTCATATGGAGCCAGAGGGCTCAATTTTCAGAGTCCTGAGAATGTCTGAAGCCTCTGGTGCGCCAATCATTTTGCACACAGGGCTTGTGGCATTCTCTGGCTGGTGATCAGGATTTTCAATCCCGAGGGCCAAATGCTGCAAGTTAGACCAGCTTTTCCCTGTTCCAACTCTCGCCATTTGGGAGACGCTTTTTATGGGACTTGTGTCAAATATTTGGCAAAAGCTGCCATAAAGTGTGGAAAGTGTCGCAACTGCACCCGATATATTAAAATCGAGTGCAGTTGCATTAAAGGAGTTTGGTACAGTTGGGCCAAACAATGGGGCTGATGCAGGGCTTGACACACACCCTGAGTCCCCCTTTGAAAATCAAGCCCAGAGGCTCAATTTTAGCTGGGACAGGGTTAGCAGCAGAGATTGCTCTGTTAAGCTGGTTAGGCTATGAAGGGGAGTTTTCATGATCAGCAAAGAAACACCAGAAAAAACAAGTCTGAACAGTGTTCAATGTTTTTTAAATTTGTTAATGAGTATTAGAAAGGGATAACAAGTAGAAAGACCATTCAATTATTTACATATATTTTTTAATTTAAGGAAGTTTTATTTTAGGGTCTAGTTGAAGTTCTTTTTTAAATTTATACTTAGTGGCTCCTCCACGGAGCCGATGGGTTGCTCCTGCCCTCCCTCGGAGGGATTCATACTCTGACCCGAATGTGTCGGGTCACCATGGACCCCATTGGCTCCTGGTCATTTTCTGCCTTTTCTCCCCAGTCACCCAAACAGTGCAATGGGTGAGACAGCTGCCCCCAGCTCTGCAGAGGCAGCCATGCACCCTGGATGGGTGTCCTCCCCTCATCTGAGCAACGTGCCAGTGCCGACACCCAGTCACTACTGGGTGTCAGTCTACAGCGCACTGCACTGTCCCCACTCCCCGAGGAGGGAAAGCTGTCTACGGATGCTCAATCCTTCCTCCCTCTGCCAACTCTTGAGTAACCCATGTCACCAGCATGGTGCAAAGGTGTGGCATCCAGTGCCGCAACCCTCAGTGCCACTGGGCCATCATCTAGTTGAACCTCACCCAACAACTAACACACCAAAATCTGGCCAATGGAAAATCATGTACACAAATGCTCACAGCCTGGGAAATAAGATCCCAGACCTGCAGGCAATAATGTCAGAGGCTAAACTGGACATAGTAGCAATTAGTGAGACGTGGTTTACCAGTAACCACACTTGGGAGACTTCAGTACCTGGCTATGTACTGTTCAGAAGAGACCAAGGTGCAAAAAGGGAGGGTGGAGTGGCCCTGTATGGCAATGAAAATTCAAAGCTACAGAAATTCAGAATACACATTAAGGAGCCAGAAGAACTATGGGTCACCCTGGAAACAGGAAATGGGACAGCCATAAGAACTGGGGTTGTCTACAGGCCCCCAGACCAGGAAGAGGACACAGACACATTACTGTTAGAAGATATACAAAAACATGACAGTTAAAGGGGAGGTTCTGATAATGGGAGACTTCAACATGCCGGATACAGATTGGTCAATACCAGCAGGAACATCTGCCAGAACTAGACACATGGTGGATTCCCTACAGGGGGAGGGCCTCAAACAACTGGTACAACAACCCACAAGAGACAGGGCTATCCTAGATCTAGTACTGACTAACATGGAAGGGATCACAGATCTCCAGGTAGAAGGTCACCTGGGGGCCAGTGACCATCACATGGTATGGTTCAATTTGGCCACTACGTCTAAATCATCCCATTCCAAGGCAAAAATATGGGACTTCAGAGGAGCTGACTTTGATAAGATGGCCAACAGAGTTAAGCTAGCCCTGGCAAAAAGAAACACAGGTGAGGGGGTACAGGCAAAGTAGGCAAGCATTAAGGATGTAATACTTGAAGCAACATCCAATTGTGTTAAGACAGAAAAGGAAGTACAAAAGAAGAAGGAAACCACTAAGCTCAAAGGAGAAAAGGGGGCATGTGAGGAGGAGGACCCTGTAAAATCATCTATCCTAAATAGATACTTTTGCTCAGTATTTACTGAAGAGAAGGTAGGGCAGGGCCCACAGCTCAGCACCATGGACACAGGGGGAAGGGAGGGGAGCACTACTCCCTTCACAAAAGAAAGGGTCCTACAAGAGCTCGCTAAGCTCAGGGTGGACAAGGCAATTGGACCTGATGGCATACATCCCAGGGTACTTAAGGAGCTAATGTGGAACTAGCAGAGACATTAGCAGAACTGTTTAGTGAGTCTCTGAGCACAGGAGAGGTCCCAGAAGACTGGAGAAGGGCTCATGTGATCCCGCTCCACAAGAGTGGTAGCAGGAGGAGGCAGGGAACTACAGACCAGTCAGTCTTACCTCAGTAGTGGGCAAGATTATGGAGGCACTCCTTAAGGAAAGGATAGTGCAACACCTGGAATCCAGACGGGCACAGGATCCAAGACAGCATGGGTTTACAAAAGGAAGGTCCTGTCAAACTAATATCATAGATTTCTTTGACTGGGTAGCAAGATTGGTGGACCAAGGGGGAGCAGTTGATGTCGCCTACCTTGACTTCAGCAAAGCTTTCGACACTGTTCCACATAGAAGATTGATAAATAAGCTGGGTAGGCTCGGGGTTGGTCAGAAGTTAGTCAACTGGGTGGCAAACTGGTTGACGGGCAGAAAACAGAGAGTGGTGGTAAATGGTATACAGTCAGAAGAGATGCAAGTCACAAGTGGGGTACCTCAGGGATCAGTCCTGGGGCCACTCCTCTTCAATATCTTCATTAGTGACATTGAGATGGACTAGAGGGTAAGGCTTGTCTGTTTGCAGATGACACCAAGATCTGCAACAGAGTAGATGATCCAGATGGGGTGGGCAGAATGAAAAGAGATCTGGATAAAGTAGCAAAATGTTCAGAAGAGTGGCAACTGGGATTTAATGCAAAGAAGTGCAAGGTCATGCACATAGAGAAGAGAAACCCTGAAACCACCTATAGGCTGGGAGGGGGGAGTTGCTGGCAGTCACAAAGGAAAAAAGAGACTTGGGCATCATCATCACCGATGCCTTGAAATCATCCAAGCAGACCTCTAAAGCAGTAGGTAAGGTTAGGGGGATGTTAGGGTGTATTAGTAGGGGTATCACAAGTCGTAAAAGGGAGGTAATAATCCCTCTTTACAAGACACTGGTTAGGCCCCATCTGGAGTACTGTGTGCAGTACTGGAGGCCACACCTTCACAAGGACATTAACCAAATTGAGGCAGTCCAGAGAAGGGCAACCAAAATGGTGCAGGGACTGCATCAGAAAACATATGAGGACAGATTAATGGAGCTCAATATGTATACCCTTGAGCAAAGGAGGGAGAGAGGTGATATGATTGAAACATTTAAACACCTTAAGGGCATTAACAAGGTGAAAGAGTCTAACGTTTAAATATAAGAAAAATAGCAGGACAAGAGGACACAGCATGAGATTAGAGGGAGGCCGATTAAGGGTAATGTGAGGAAATTCTTTTTCACAGAAAGGGTGGTGGATGCATGGAATGGCCTATCTCAGGAAGTGGTGGCTATGAATACAGTGCAGGGCTTCAAACAGGCATGGGATAGGCATAAGGGAGCAATACAGATGAGTATGAATAGATAGGCCACTGACAGAGCAAAGGCTGATGGCACATTTATAAGGTAGAAAAAGAAATGGGCAGACTGGATGGGCCTTGAGGTCCTTATCTGCCATCAACCTCTATGTTTCTATGTTTTTATACAACAGAAAAAGAGGCAGCCATGTTTCTGATCAAAATCAAGAATGAGTGAAATGGCTCATGAATTCTATATGAGTTTTGTCCAAACACCAGATCACATGTTGGACCTTTTTCTTTACAGGGGGGTGTCGGCACATAAATATGTGCAAATGGGATGGCAAGACAACAGACAATCAGAATACAGTACTTTATATGCCCATTTTGTAAAAACGAATATTGGGTGGGGAATAAGGTTGCATTAATATGGGGCTCTACAGAACCAGGTTTCAGAGCCAGATTAAGGCAACCTGGGGCCCTAGGCCCAACAGAAGTTTGGGGGCCCCCTCACTGCAACCATGACCCTTCACCATGACTGCGCCCCTGTGCTGTGACTGCATCCCTTAGCCATTGCATATCAGTTACTGAAACTTGAAGAAAAATAGGAAAATAGAAACACAGTAACATAGAAATCCTAATAGAAGGACCACTTAGCCCATCTAGTCTGCCCTATTTTCCCTACCTACTGCGCCACCGCAGACCCTACTCGCTCTTTTTATTTATTTATTTATTTAGTTTTTGTTGACCAGGTGAGTGCAGTAGACAATTTCTTGTCTATTTTCAGGCACGACCCATGGGGAGGGGGATACAGATGAATGTCAACTGACCTTGAACCAGATTAAGTTGGTGATATTTTTTAGTGAATGGGGGAAATGTGGCCAGGGCACTGGGGAATTTGGTCTTCACCCCTCTTGCCTTACTTCTATGGTCCCCTTTGTGTCAATCCCATGCATGCTTGAATACTGTTACCATTTTAGCACCCGCCACCTCCAATGGGAGGCTGTTCAAGGCGTCCACCACCCTTTCCATGAAGAAGTATTTCTTCATATCTCCTTTGAGTCTCCCCCCTCCAGTTTCATAGCGTGACCCCTTGTCCTTGTCCTTGAGCATCTTTTTCTATGTAAAATGCTACCTTCATGTGCCTTTTTAATACCTGTAAGGTATTTGCATGTTTCTGTTATGCTCCCTCCCTCCTTTCCTCTAGAGAGTACTTATTAGCATGGCCTGAAGCTGATAATGGTGGACACAGCTTAGCCAAGCTCCTGCAGGCACTCAGTTCTTTTTCAATTTATTAGGAGCTTACACCTGGCTATAGCACCCTTAAGTACTAAAATAGAGTGGCAGAAGTTGATTGCGTCGGGAAGGAGCAAAAACAAGCAATACAAATTGCATTTCAACCAGGCTGAGCACCCAAAAGAACAGCATCGCAGCCCGGAGGATACCGCAAATCCACTGGAAACAGCTATGGTGCAGGAGAGCCTCATGGAATTTGAGCGGTCCCTGGCTTCATTCCCTACCACACTGGTGCTTATCCAGCATGATATGAAAGCAGGATTTGACAACATCACCTCCCAAATCGCCCACCTTCAATCTGTTGTGACAGAGCTTTCCGAGACTTCTGCAATCCACCCTACCCAGATCTCAGACTGCAGCAGCGGGTTGGGCTCCTAGAGTACTCCTTATTGGAAGCTACAAGGGATAAACAGGCACTAACAAAAATGGTTGAAGACCTTGTGGATAGAGTGGATGACCAGGAGAATAGGTCACGCCACTCCAACTTATGGATTATCGGTCTCCCAGAGGGGATAGAGGGCAGGAATACTGAGAGATCGCTGCATGCTTGGCTAGTGGAGAACCTGTACCTGTCTTTGACCCTGTGGACTGTGAGGTGGATGAGCACACTGAGTGGGCCTGAAGCTGCCTGAGGGGGCTAGACCAAGACACTGTCTAATAAAATATTTAAGGTTTTTGGACAAGGAAGCCATCCTTAAACGGGCAAAAGAAAAGGGCCCCATTGTGGTTGGTAATGCAAAGGTCTACATCTTCCAAGACTACAGCTGTGAGCTCCAGCAAAAAAGGCAAAAATTCAATGAGGTCAAGGCCCAGTTGCACCGTATGGGGTGGGCGTTTGCCTTTCTCTACCCATACAAATTGAAAATAGACAGACTGCAATCTGCCATACTATCAAATACTATTGCAAATAAGATTGCATGGGCTCCCCCGAGCTCCCAGGGGATTAATACTCCATTCTATTGAAACAGGCTGCTGATGTTATATGGGGCCTCTTACTGGCGTGGTCTGACATTGGAGCAATACCTTTATACCAGCAGCTTGACACCACTTTTATTCTGCTGTTTGCTGTGTGTTTTTGATGAAGTTTGCATGCTTATGTTAATGTCTGATCACTAGGTGTACTTCTCTATGGTTAATGGTTCTTTCAAGGAGTGCCACATAATATGATCACTGTTCTACAATGTTCGCCTTTGGTTTGCAGGGGAACTCTGGTAGGACCATTTTTGGTCCTTCATGGGGGGGGGGAGGATTGTTTAGGGGTTGTTTAGAGGGAGGAGGAATTGGCAAGCAGATACGGTGGTGGTGGAGGGTGGGGGTTAATAGAAGGGGGTAAGCACGGAGAACTGTCTGTTGGGGGACCTGCACATTACCAGCCTGTGTGTGCCGGCTCGCCTGGGAGACCTCTCTGTGTATGGTTGTGGGTGAAAAGGTTTATAAAAGATGTAGGGAGAGGAAAGGTCAGAGCAGCTGAACTCACAGTTAGATACACAGTGATAGATCATATAGCAATTCAGATGTCAGATAGTACTGGTTCTCTCCAGTGATCCTCAGGGCCACCGGTTGGGACTTTATGGTGCCAGAGTGTTTTTGCATTATGGCGGGTACCCTGAGGTGGCCACCTGGAACATCAATGGGTTGAAATCCATGACTAAATGCAAAACATTGACTACAGAGGTGAGGCGTGCTAAGTGGCAGGCTGTGCTGGTCCAGGAGACCCACATGTCCAGGGAGGAGGCCTTCAAGACGGAGGCTGCTCTGGGAGGGACCTGGATATCAACCACCTTCTCCTCCAAAGCCAGAGGAATGGCTGTTTGGTTGCCCCATAGGTCACAGGCGCCAGTGGTGGATGCGTGGGTTGACTCAGTAGGCAGATATGCCCTTGGGAGGGTAGAAATTCTAGGCCATGGTGTAATTAATCTGAGATGTGTGTATGGCCCAATTATTGATGACCCCCAGTTCTTCCAAAAGCTCACACTCAAATTAATAAGCTGGTCTGGGCCTTGGGTTTTAGGGGGTGACTACAACTGCGTCCGGGATGGCATTCTGGATTGGTCAAGCCCAAACTCCATTCCTGTTGCTAAAAATCACAGGCTTTGGGGGCCCTGTATGATGAGGTGAGAGTGGTAGATGCATGGTGGCACCTATACCAGTCAGGGAGAGACTATAGCTTCTATTCACATGCCCACAGATTGTATGCCAGACTCGACAGGACCTTGGTCAACTCAATGCTCCTACCGGCCCTGCAGGAGGTGATGTACTCTCCCATCCTCCTCTCCGATCATGCTTCCTTGACTGTGGAGCTCTCGCTCAGGGGTGCCCAGCTGGCAGGGAGGCAGTGGAGACTGGACCCCTTCTGCTGAGTGATCAGAAGTACATAGCCGCAATGAAGGAGAGCATTCAAGAACATTTGTCATTTAATGGGCGAGGTGATACATCTCATAGGATCAGGTGGGAGGCCCTTAACGTCTTTATCTGAGGCCAATCCATTTCATATGCGGCCCACAAGACCGCACCTCAGAAAGAGAGATAGATGGGCTGCAATCTAAGATAGAGGCATACGAGCAGGCCCATAGGGCATACCCCACTCAGGCTTTATACCGTATAATAAAAAAGCTAAAATGGCAGTACAATGCCATCAGTAGCGCTCGGGTGGAAAGGGCCATTTTGCTAGCCCAAGCTGGCTCATATTTTGAAGGAGACAGGACCAGCAAATTCCTTGCCTGGCAGCTCCATAGCAAGGAGGGAAAGAGGGCGGTCCATCGTGTTCATAATTCGGTCAGATTGCTGGTGGAGGGTCCCGAGGTGGTTGGTGTGGCATTTGGGGACTTTTATAAACAGTTATACACCTCTGAGGTTTCCCCTTCAGTGGAGCAAATCGATTCATTTCTGAAAGGGGCTCCCATGAAAACCATGAGCGGGGAACAGGCAGACAACTTTGAGACTCTGCTGTGCACAGAGGAGATTAGTAGAGCTAGTAGGGCTCAAAGGGGTGAGAAAACACCTGGGTCTGACGGCCTCCCTGTGGATTTCTTTAAGTGTTTTCGTGATCTGTTGCTAGATCCACTTGTGGATATGATCCAGGAAAGATTGGCGGTTGGTGAGCTCCCCCCCTCCACCCAGTCTGCCATCATAACAGTTCTCCCCAAACCTGGTAAAGACCCTTCTTGGTGTGCATCCTATAGACCTATCTCCCTCCTTACAGACGACTATAAAAACTTGGCCAAGGCTCTGGCTTCTAGACTGGACCCCCCACTCCCAAACATTATTCACTCAGATCAGATGGGGTTTGTTAAAGGTAGACAAGGGAAGCATAACATTTGGAGACTCTTAATATCATCTACCACTGGGGAAAAGCCTTGAAAAAGCATGGAGCAGTGATTTTGGTATTGAATGTGGAGAAGGCCTTTGACCGGGTCAAGTGGGGGTACCTGTTTGCCACGCTGAGGAAATTTGGGTTTGGTCAATCTTTTATCTCTTGGGTGAGGACCTTATATACCCATCCCAGTGCTCAGGTGACAGTTAATGGTTGTCTTTCCCCTGATTTGCTCTTGGATGGGGAACAAGACAAGGGTGTCCCCTGTCCCGTTTACTCTACATAATGTCGTTGGAACCCTTGGCAGCTACCAATAGGATGAAGCTGGACATTAGGGGCTACATGGGGGGGCAGGAAAGAGCACAAGCTTGCTATGTATGCAGATGACCTCCTGTTGTACCTGCAGAACCCTGCAGAGGATTTACCACAGGTCAATAAAATCCTGGAGGAATATGGATCCTTTTCTGGGCATAAAGTTAATTGGTCAAAAAGTGAAGTTTTTCCATTTGGTACCCTGGACAGACAAACCTTTCTACTAAATCTGAATGGTCTGTAGTTAGTTCCAAAAATAAAATATCTAGGGATCTACATTATGAGTAAGGTGGTGGCTGTCTATTCTTTGAACTTTAAACCCCTGGTTAGCAAGATCTCCCAAGATTGTGACAGGTGGACCGCCCTTCCACTATCCTTAACTGACAAGGTGGGAGTAATAAAAATGATGATACTGCCTCAGTGCCTCTATTTGTATCAGTCCCTCCCTATTAGGGTACCTGGGTCTCACTTCAAGAGATTCAATGCCCTGTTGCACAGATTTGTATGGCGAGGCAAATATGCATGGGTATCTCGGGCAATACTCCAGCTCCCCCAGAGATGGGGGGTTTGGACCTCCCAAACTTCCACTGGTATTATCTGGCAGCCCAATTGGCTGCCCTGTCCCCAGGAAAGGGAGGGGGAATCAGGCTGGCTTGAAATGGAAGAGGGAGACAGTGAGAAAAGTATAAAGGGGGGGTGCTGGCTGAGGTCCTGTGGAAGGGAGACATGACTGAACTTCCTAACCCTTTCTTAACCACCACTGTCAGGGCATGGCAGATAGCCCACTCCCTCTCGGGGTGGCAGCCAGCACCCACTAGGCACACTCTGATCCTAGAAGTGATAAAACTTAAAGGTCTGCATACAGCGGCCATGGTGCAGAGGTTGAATGATTGGCAACACAAAGGTCTGAAATGGGTGACTCAACTGTATGAGGGAGACTCCTTGGTCAGCTTTCACTATCTGTGCTCTGAGTGGAACATTCCCAGAGGGGACTTCTTTATATGCTTAAGAATTAAGAATTGCCTTGGGCATACATTGGGTCATGAGGAGGGTTGAGTCCCCCCTCTCCTTTTGAGGAGGGCCTTTTCAACCCCCAACCTGATAAAAAGACACTTTCAACCTTTTATCAGGCTTTACAGGGGAGTGAGCTGGAGATATTGCAAAAAATTATGCTTAGATGGTCTGAGAACTCAGGATGTGAAGTGGACAGCCACTTGTCGGAGTGGGCTTGCAAGCATTGGGTGTTCTGTTCCAGGAGCAACAAGTTGAGGCAGGTGTAATTTAGCTTTTTGCACCAGGCCTATTACATTCCTGTCAGGTTGCAACGAATAGATCCATCCAAGTCCTGTGTGTGCCCAAAATGTCTAACTGCTCCTAGAGACTTTATTCACTTTGCTCTCACCTGCCCTAAAATTGCACCCTTCTGGCAGGCGATTCTTTCTATAATGACACAGGTGTTGGGATTTAGCCCAGAGGCTAGCCCTGTAGAAGTACTGCTGGGTGCAGACCCAGTACCTGTGGGAGGGGGCCGGTATTAGGGCCCTCTGGTCCTTGGCTTTGGTGAAAGCAAGAAAGACCATTACCCAATCTTGGATGGCCCCCTTACCCCCAACTGTACAGCAGTTGGCTAATAACTTGAAAGCCTGTATGGCCATTGAAAAGGTACAACTTAATTCCCTAGGGCAACATAAACTAGTTGGGGAAATATGGGGCCCTCTGTTAGTAGCCATAGAAAAGAAAAACTTCCCTACATAGCTGGGGATTCTGAGTGAGCCTCATTCCCTCCTTGGTGGCCTGGTGGAATCCGTATGTTCAATAATTCCCTGGTTATCGGTGCATTTTCTCCCTATTTAATCAAGTCTCAGGTGGTCTGTGGACAATACTCAGTATTTCAACCCTGTCTTTTCTGTACTAACTAACTCACATCTGGAAATTGTTTTGGTATCAAACGTGTTTTCATGCCTATGCATTCTCTAATTTATCTTCCTTTTTAGTTTTTGAATTAAGTTTTGTGATATGATATTATATGACATGTAATAGGTATTTGCTGTAATGTCCGTCCTCTCCTGCCTCAATGAAATACTTTGAGAGTACATATTTAATTCCTTGAGTCTCTAGTCGTAGGGCTTTTGATGCAGGCCTTGCACCATTTTGGCTGCCCTCTTCTGTCCTGCCGCCACCCTATCTTTGTCCTTCCGGAGATGGGGCCTCCCAAACTGGACACAGTGCTCAAGGTGGGACCTCACCATCAGTCTATACAGAGATAATACTGTCTCCACCTTTCTGCTAGTTATGCCCCTCCCTATGTTCTTACTGTCCCTCAAAAGTGGCATAAAACATAAATAACCTAACTAAAATGCTTCAAAATTAATGAAACAAATAATATCAGTATGGAAAAATAACAATAGTCTGAGTTGTGATCATTTAGTGAACTAATTTACTAATTGGCCTGGTAAAAATAAATGTTGGGATGTAAATTGTCATGATGTACACTTCTCCAAAGGGCCCCCCCCCCAAACACACATGTATGTGCTTGCAGCCTGGGAGTTATCATTTTGTCCTGTCAGGTAAGGTCCAGAACAGTGTAGCACTCTATGGTAACCCCTTGGACCATAGAACCACAGATTGTGCTGTGAACTTGAATACAAAATAAATGTTTTGAAGTTTCATCTACAGTTGTTTGAATGTTTGCAACTGTTACTGCGGAGTGTTACACTGTTCTGGAACTTGTTAAGCATTTGGGCTGGTCACCTATTTGTGTGCGTACCACCTTATCTTGGCAAGTCACAGCAGCTGCTTCTTTGGACTTTGTCCTGTCAGGTATTATGAACCAGTATGTGGGGCTTTTGTGGGGTGGGATAAAGACCCATCTCTAAAAGAGGCCAGGTCCTCAAGTGGTGCAGGAATTAAGTTGGTAGTTTACTAGAGGAGTCATGAACTTTAGAGTTGGGCAGACTAGGTGGGCCAAGCAGTCCTTATCTGCCACCAAATTCTATGTTTCTATAGTGGGGGTAAGAGGAAGTAAGCTATTGGTTAACTAGGATCTGCAGCTTATCTGTTAGGTAGGAAAATGGGTGGACTAGGTGGGCCAAGCGGTCCTTATCTGCTGTCAAATTCTATGTTTCTATGTTTCTATGTTAGAGATTATATTTCAAAGTGAGTGATTGTTGGAAGAAATCATTCCCAGAATCAAAAAGTTCTGTTATTGGCCACTAGAACTAAACCATCCAATTCCAAGGAAAAAATATGGGACTTCAGAGGAGCTGACTTTGTTAAGATGACCAACAGAGTTAAGATAGCTCTGGCAAGAAGAAATACAGGTGAGGGGGTACAGGCAAAGTGGGCAAGCATTAAGGATGCAATACTTGAAGTAACATCCCATTGTGTTAGGGAGAAAAGGAAGTGCAAAAGAAGGAAACCACTTTGGTTCTCAAAAACAGTAGCAGAAAAGATCAGAGCCAAAAGGCTGGCCTTCAGGAAATATAAGGGAACGAGCAGGATGAAGATAGGAAAGCATACAAACTTCCCTAAGGGAAGCAGGGAAGGCAGTAAGTCAGGCAAAGGCCCAAACCGAGAAACACTAGCACAAACAGTAAAAGAAGGTGACATGACTTTCTATAGATACATTAGTGAAAGGAGAAAGTCCAGAGGGGTATTGCTAAGATCAAAGAGGATAAGGGAGTGTGGAGGAGGATCAGGAAAAGCATCTAACCTAAATAGATACTTCTGCTCAGTATTTACTGAGGAGAAGGTAAGGCAGAGACCCACAGCTCAGCACCATGGACATGGGGGGGGGGAAGGAAGTGTGCACATGTTCCTTCACAAAAAAAAGGGTCCTACAAGAGCTCGCTAAGCTCAGGGTGGACAAGGCAATAGGACCTGATGGCATACATCCCAGGGTACTAAAGGAGCTAAGGGTGGAACTAGCAGAGTCATTATCAGAACTGTTTAGTGAGTCTCTGAGCACAGAAGAGATCCCAGAAGACTGGAGAAGTGCTCATGTGATCCCGCTCCACAAGAGTGGCAGCAGGGAGGAGGCTGGGAACTACAGACCAGTCAATATTACCTCAGTAGTGGGCAAGATTATGGAGGCACTTCTTAAGGAAAGGATAGTGCAACACCTGGAATCCATAGAAGTACAGGATCCAAGACAGCATGGGTTTACAACAGGAAGATCCTGTCAAACTAATTTCATAGATTTTTTTGTCTGAATAACCAGGGTGGTGGACCAAGGGGGTGCAGTTGATGTCGCCTACCTTGACTTCAGCAAAGCTTTTGATACTGTCCCACATAGAAGATTGATTAATAAGCTGGGTAGATTCGGGCTGGGTCAGAGGTTGGTCAACTGGGTGTTATACTGGTTGGCAGGCAGAAAACAGAGAATGGTGGTAAATGGTATACAGTCAGAAGAGGTGCAAGTCTCAAGTGGGGTACCTAAGGGATCAGTCCTGGGGCTAGTCCTTTTCAATATCTTCATCAGTGACATTGCAGATGGACTGGAGGGTAAGGTTTGTCGGTTTGCAGATGACACCAAAATCTGCAATAGAGTAGATGATCCAGATGGGGTGGCCAGAATGAGAAGAGATCTGGGGAAACTGGCAAAATGGTCGGAAGAGGGGCAACTGGGGTTTAACGCAAAGAAGTGCAAGATCATGCACACTGGGAAGAGAAACCCTGAAGCCACCTATAGGCTGGCAGGGGAGTTGCTGGCAGTCACAAGGGAAGAAAGAGACTTGGGCATGATCATCACTGATGACCTGAAATCATCCAAGCAGACCACTAAAGCAGTAGGTAAGGCTAGGGGGATGTTGGGGTGTATTGGTAGGGGTATCAGAAGTCATAAAAGAGAGGTAATAATAATCCCTGTTTACAAGACACTGGTTAGGCACCATCTGGAGTACTGCATGCAGTACTGGAGGCCACACCTGCACAAGGACATTAACAAAATGGAGGCAGTCCAGAGAATGTCAACCGAAATGATGCAGGGACTATATCAGAAAACATATGAGGACAGATTAATGGAGCTCAGTATGTATACCCTACAGCAAAGGAGGGAGAGAGGTGATATGATTGAAACATCCAAACATCTTACTGGCATTACCATGGTGAAAGAGTCTATCATGTTTCAATATAAGAAAAATAGCAGGACAAGAGGACACAGCATGAGACTAGAGGGAGGCCTATTAAGGGGTAATGTGAGGAATTTCTTTTTCACAGAAAGGGAGGTGGATGCATGGAACGGCCTACCACAGGAAGTGGTGGATATGAATACAGGGCAGGGCTTCAAACAGGCATGGGATAGGAATAAGGAAGCAATACAGATGAGAATGGCTAGATAGGCCACTGGCAGAGTAAAGGCCAATGAAACATTCATAAGGTAGAAAAAATGGGCAGACTGAATGGGCCTTGAGGTCCTTATCTGGCATCAACTTCTATGTTTTTATGTAAGCCATGTTCTATAAATGGCAAGATTTACTGATGGGATCCTGGAAATACGTTAATTTTTATTCACCCTGAAAACAGAGCTATATCAAGGTCTGAATTTCAATATGAGTGAGATGAGGGAATTAAAAAAGTACAATTTTTAATTGTGCCACTGAAATGCATTGTAGATTTCTTAATTTTAGGAAAGAGATTAAATAATTTTTTTTTTATTTCAGTAGTTCAGAAAACACCTTTGAGCAAATGCTCTTTTACTAAGGTTCCACATCTGTACAACAACATACAATCAAGTTACAGTAAAAGATAGAAAATACAACAAATGCTGTACAATTAGTACAAAGACAAATCGCATGACTCCTATAAATATTTCAACAATGCCTGGTGATTACAATATCAAATTAAGTAAAGGTGAAAATATATTCTGCTAGTAGAAGAAAAAAACCAAAAACAACCTGTTACTGACATCCATCAGGAGATGAGCGTTAATGGGGCACAGTGCAGAAAAAGGGGTATCATTAGAAATTGGGAAGATTCCAAAGGACTGGAGGAGGACCGATGTGGTCCCACTTCACAAAAGTGGAAACGGAGGAGGCAGGAAATTACAGACCTGTTAGCCTGACTTCGGGAGTGGGAAAAGTAATGGAGTCACTATGAAGGAAAGGATAGTGAAATACCTTGTAACCAGTGGATTACGGGATCCAAGGCAACATGGTTTCACAGTGGGGAGATCTTGCCAGACAGGACCTGATCAAGTTCTTTGACTGGGTGGTCAGGGTAGTGGATCAGGGAGGAGCGGTAGATGTGGTCTATCTAGATTTCAGCAATGCCTTCTACACGTTCCACATAGAAGACTGATGAACAAGCTAGCCTGTCTAGGAGTGGGTCAGAAAGTAGTAAATAGGGTAAAAAGTCAATTAAGCAACAGGAGTCAGAGGGTGGTGGTAAATGGAGTCCACTCTGGAGAGGCAAGGTAACCAGCGGGATGCCTCAATGTTCAGTACTAGGCCCAGTCCTCTTCAATGTCTTTATTAGTGACATCACAGAACATAGAAACATAGAATTTGACGGCAGATAAGGACCGCTTGGCCCACTCAGTCTGCCCATTTCCCTACCTGATGGATAAGCTGCAGATTCTAGTTAATCAACAGCTTACTTCCTCCTACCCCCCACTAGAATTGCCTTATGCCTGCCCCATGCATTCTTGAATTCTCCCACTGTTCCTGACTCCACAACCTCCTCAGGAAGGCTGTTCCATGCATCCACAACTCTCTCTGTGAAAAATACTTTCTAACATTACCTCTGAGCTGTCCCCTCTATCTTCAAATTGTGCCCCTTGTTCTTGCACATCTTCTTCTGAAAGATACTACCCTCTTGTACCTTGTTAATTCCTTGAGATACTTGAAAGTTTCTATCATGTCCCCCCTCCTCCTTTCCTCAAGGGTATACATATTAAGCTGCTTTAGTCTCTCCTCATATGTCTTCTGGTGCAGACCTTGCACCATTTTGGTTGCCCTCCTCTGAACAGCCTCCACTCTGTCTATGTCTTTGCGGAGATGGGGTTTCCAGAATTGCACACAGTACTCCAGATGGGGTCTCACTAACTGTCTGTAGAGAGGGATAACAACTTCCTGTTTTCTACTGTTGGTGCCTCAGCCTATGCATCCCAGTATCCCCCAGCCCTCCTTACTGCCTTCTCACATTGCTTGCCCACCATTAGGTCATCTGATATAACTACTCCTAGGTCTCTTTTGATTTTTGTTGTTGTTATTAACTCACCTCCCCATTGTGTACTCTTCCCCTGGGTTTTTGTTTCCCAGATGCATTACCTTGCACTTCTTTGCATTGAATCTGAGCTGCCACATATTTGGCCATTCCTCCAACCTTGCCAAGTCCCTTTTCATTCTTTCCACCCCACCTTGTGTATCAACCCTATTGCAGATCTTTGTGTCATCTGCAAAGGAGACATACCTTTCCTTCCAGGTGCTCTCCAATGTTACTTATAAAGATATTAAAGTGGACCGGTAACCAGTACCGAACCCTGCGGTACCCCGCTAGTTACCCTCCTTTCTTCACTGTGGACTCCGTTTACTATTACCCTTTGCGTCCTGTTGTCCAGCCAGTTTTTTATCCAGGCTACCACCTTGGGACCCACTCCAAGGCTGGCTAACTTGTATATTAATCTTTTGTGTGAGACTGTGTTGAATGCCTTGCTAAAATCTAGGTAGGCCATATCCACAGCCCCTCCCTGGTCTACTACTTTGGTCACCCAGTCAAAGAAATCTATTAGGTTTGTCAGACATGACCTTCCTGCTGTGAAACCATGCTGCCTTGGGTCCTGTGCCCCACTGGCATCTAAGTACTCAACAATTCTTTCCTTCAGAAGTGATTCCATCATTTTCCCTACCACTGAAGTCAAACTAACTGGTCTGTAGTTTTCTGCCTCTGCCCTGCTCCCACTTTTGTGAAGTGGATCACATTGCCCTCCTCAGTCCTCAGGTACCACTCCATCCTCCATGATTTGTTAAAGAGAGTAGTCAGTGGTGTTACTAGTTCTACCATTAGTTATTTTAGTATTCTTGGGTGAATCCCATCAGGCCCCATTGCTTTGTCCACCCTCAGTTTCAAGAGTTATTTCAAAACCCTTTCTTCTGTGAATGGACTGGTATCGACCCCCCATTCAGAGTTTCTCCCTTGTTTGGTTTAGGTACCTCCTCCTCCTCATCCGTTGTGAATACTGAGCAGAAATATTCATTCAGTATCCCTGCTTTTTCACTGTCCCCTTCTGACCACATTCCCTCCCCTTTATAGGTCTCTGTATCCCTCCCTTGGTCTTTCTTCGCTCCCTAATGTACCTATAAAAGGTTTTATCCCCCTTCTTAACAGAGTTGGCTATCTTTTCCTCAGTTTGTGCCTTTGCTATTCTGACTGCCTTCCCTACCTCCTTCTGCTTTAATTGATAACGTTCTCTGTCCTGCTCCTTCTGTGTTTCCTTATATTTCCTGAATGCTATCCTTTTCTTCTTAACCATCCCTGCTCTCTTTTGAGAACCATAGTGTTTTTTTCCTTCTTTTTGTTTTATTGATTTGCTTCACACAAAGGCTTGTTGCTTCTGCGATGGCTGTTTTGATTATTCCCCATTGTTCCTCCACTCCTTCTTCTTGCCCGTTTGCTAGTGCTTTTCTGAGGCACTGTCTCATTTTCCCAAAGTCAGCCTTCCTAAAGTCCAATACTCTTGTTTTTGTATGGCTTGACTCTATGGCTGTGTTTATTGTGAACCACACTGTTTGGTGGCCACTTGTTCCCAGATGGCTACCCACTTCTAAATCTGAGATCGTTTCTCCTTCCACATTTGAGAGTATCAGGTCTAAGATTGCTCCTTCCCGAGTGGGTTCCAACACTAGCTGTCTGAGGCATGCCCCCTGTAGGGCATCAAGAATGACCCTGCTCTTGGATGTGCCTGCAGCAAAAGTACTCCAGTTAACAGCTGGCATAGTCAGGTCCCCCATCAACAATATCTCCCCTTTTTCTGCCATTTTAAGGATGCCTTCTATCATTTCATCGTCCATTTCCTCTCCCCTGAGATGAGGGTCTGTACACAACCCCCATGTAGATTGTTGTGCCATTTCCTGTCTCCAGGGTGACCCATAGTGACTCATCAACTTCCTGTTTATTCTTTAGTTGTGTTGCTTTAATCCCTTCCCTTATACAGAGAGCTCCTCCTCCTCCTCCTCCTCCTCCTCTTTTACCCACACTGTCCCTCCTGTAGACTGTGTATCCTGGTATGTTGACATCCCACTCATGGTTCTCTGTGTACCATGTTTCAGTGACTGCCACAATATCCAGGCATCCCTCTTCCATCAAGGCCACTAGTTCAGGGAGCTTGTTGCACAGACTGCGGGCATTGGTATTCATCACTTCCATTTATTTTATGGCCTTACCCTTTTAGCCCCATCCTGTCACTTAATGCCTTTTCTGCATTTATCCCTGTCCTCCCTACTGACTTCTCCCTTGGTGTTTACCTCTCTAACTACTGCGCTTTGTGGGGGAGGCTGGGATTTCCTGCTCCTTTTCAGTGCCTCCCCCCTTGGCTAGTTTAAATGCTTGCCAATGAAGCATTTAAACCTGTCACCTAGGATTCTGGTTGCCCCGGACAGATGCAGACCATCGTGCCAGTATAAGCCTGCATCCCTCCAGGTGGCTCCCCAGTCCTCAGTGAAGCCAAAACCCTGAGCTCCACACCAGTTTTTCAACCATTCATTGGATCCCATGGTGCGCAATACCCTAGCATCATCCTTGCCATAGACAGGCAGCACCTCCGAGAAGGTTACCGTACATGCTACTTGTCTAAGGCCCCTCCCCAACCCACAAACTCCTCTTGCACTGCTCTGATCCCATTCATAGCCAGGTCATTTGTCCCTAGGTGGACAATGACATCCAGCTCCCTTCCTTGTGCAGCTGCTCCCACGATCCTGAGGATTCGCTTCCTGTCCCTCCAAGCTATGGCGTCAGGCAGGCACCTTACCTCCCCATCCCCTTCCTCCCCCACTTCTACCCCCAGTGATTGAGTCCCCCACCAGGAGTTGTTTCCTTCCCCTGTGGGGTTTTGTGCCACCCTCCTGTGGGTCTCCTTTGTGGAGGTTCCCAGCATCATCCTTGGTCTCCACTACAGGTGCCTCCATAGAGTAACCACTCTTTGCCAGAACAGCATATGAATTGTGGAGCAGTACAGCTGGAGGGATGCACCTCTGTTCCACCACCCTCTCCCTCCCTGAGCTCACCTTGGTCCAACCGCTCCTCTTTCTTGGCAACCTCTGAGGTAACGGTGGTGGTCCTGGTGGTCCCTGGGTGGGGGAAGAGGTTTCATGAATCCTAGCCAGGTCAGCCTGGAGACGGGCAACCTCCTCCCTCAGACCAGAGAGGTGCCTGCAAACAGGGCAGCATCGAAGCCTCTAGAATGTCTCCTGGAACACTGCTGCCCCATAGCCATTGCACTGCACCACTCCCATCGACTTATTTTGTGTCCCCTCTCCTGTTGCTTTGTATGCTTACTATCTCCTCCCTCTATATATTTTTACACTTACCTTCCTACTGCCTATGTCCCGTTACAACTCTCACCCTTCCTGTTCTGGGACAGGAACTTCCTGTAGTCTTCAGCAGTCTCCTTCATCCGTGCCTGGATTCAGACCTCCAGCAGCCAGAGGGGGATAAAGAGTTATTTTTTTTTTTAGGTTCCTTCAAGGTTGCTAAAACTAATGTGTCTCAGCAATCCTTCCCTTCCTACTGCCAAACAGGAAGTTTCTGTTGTCAGTCAAATTCAGTGGCTATAAAACTAGAACTGGCTTTGGGTAGAGGGTGTAGGGGTGGAAAGGAGGGCAATTAGTAAAAAATCTGTAGTTCTAGACTGCTGTCTTGTTCTGAAACCAAAGTTTCTTCTGTCAAAAACAGCAGCAAGAAGGGCTAGAAGGTAATGTGTGCCTGTTTGTGGATGACACAAACATCTATAACAGAGTGGATACACCGGTGTGTGTGTGGAAAAAATTAGGGATGATATGAATAAGTTGGAAGAATGATCAAGGGTTTGGCAGCTGGGTTTTAATGCACGAAAGTCCCAAACCATGCACTTGTGGCACAGAAACCCGGGGGCTACATACCAGTTGGGAGGGGAGGTACTGGCAACCACCAAATAGGAAAGGGACCTGGGGTAATCATTTTTGATGTCCTGAAGGTAGCCAAGCAGAGCGATAAGGCAGTGGGGACTGCTATCAGGATGCTTGGGTGCATAGGGAGGGGTATCACCAGTAACAAGGAGGTAATATTATCCCTGCACAGATCACTGGCAGGACCACACCTCTAGTACTGTGTCCAGTTCTGGAGGCCCCACCTCGGAAAGACATAGATGGGGTAGAGGTGGTACAAAAGAGGGCAGACAAAATGGTGTAGAGCCTGCATCACAAGCCCTATGAGGAGAGACTCAAGGAACTACAGTAAATATGTACTGTAGAGGAAAGGACAGAAAATGGGATGAGATAGAAACATTCAAATACCTATCAGGTATTAATAAGGTACAGAAAAGTAGCATTTTCCATAGAAAAAGAAGAGCATGGACAAGAACCCATGCTATAAAGCTGAAGGGGAGGCTCAGAGGAAATGCGAAGAAATACTTCTTCACAGAGAGGTGATGAATGACTGGAATGGCCTCCCAGGGGAGGTGGTGGGAGTCAAAATGGTAACAGGATTCAAGCATGCATGGAACAGATACATGGGAACCTTGGAAGTAGGCAAAGGGTAGAGACAACTGGAAACTGAGTAGGGTCTGCGGTAGCACAGTAGGTAAGGAAAACTGGGCAGACTAGGTGGGCCAAGACGTCCTTATCTGCTGACAACTTTGATGTTTCTATGTAAAAAAAAAAGAACTTTGTTGTTGCATCATATTTATCATTTTTACTGCATTCAATGAGATACATCTACCTGAACCTTCTGGCAAATGTTGGCCAAGTTTCTATAATGGGTCCTCCTAAAAAATCACAGCAAGACAGTGGTGGATGATAGGGGCAGTAGGCTGTGGCAGCAAATCCAAAGCCCCGTACCTCACTTATGGATGTCCGTCAGGCTATAAAAGTGCTTGATCAATGCGTGGAATTACTGGACAAAAAAAGTTGGTGCTTTTCAGTCCTGTACTGTGACTTGTGACACACAAATGATAATGGCAATCACATAGATCAAGAGTGCTTGGGCATGCAGATCAAGTGATTGCTGCAACTGCAGGTTTGAACAAAGAGAACTGCTTGCTCTGCTGTCACTTGGAAAATGTGGAAAATCAGGTCCGGGTGCTGAATGTTTGAATGTTGGGTCTTTTGGAGATGGCTGAAGGAGATGACCCTGTTAGTTTTGCATCTCAGTTGTTCTGGGACAACCTACAATTGGAGCAGGCTCCAGATATTGCCAAGGCATATTGAATTATACCATGCCACAGAGCAGAGAAGTGGGAACTGCTTTAGCCTTCCTGGTTGTAACAGCATCTGGGATGTTGTAGGACTTGCTTCTGGAGGTGCTCAGACACTGGGACTCATTAATGTTCCCGATGGTCAACAAGTGTCCTTGTTCCTTTATTTAATTTAACCATTGCATGGCCGTGGACTAATATATCAGTCCAAAATTCCTATACATTCTAATTCTATCAGCAGCCTATGGGTTAAAACAATTTGGGACAGATACAAGTCTTTCAACGATCTGTGCTACCCTCAGTGAGCTGGGGGTTTCCTATTCCCTCCAGTGTTGTAGAGGCATAGGTCAGGAAACATAGGCAAACCAGGAGAAGCTGTAAAATTCACAAGTACTGTTTATTATTAATCACAATGAAATAAAAAATAAAATTGTGCAGGATAGATCTTGATACAGGCATTTCAAACAAACAGAAGTTCTTCATCTGAGAGCCTCTTTAAAATATCAATCTCTCTCTATCTCAAAACAAAACATTGCTCTCTTTTTATAACATGTTTTTCCCTGGCAATTAAATTCTGCATCTTGTTCTTGAAAATGACACCACCTGTGTTCCACAAACTGTATTAAGACTTTGTCAATTTATTTTCTGTGATGAACCCAAAGAGTACATTAATCTTCTTAACAGGTGCAACCAATTAAGACATCCTGTCCTAGGGCTGATATTCTGCTGATAAATCTGCAAACAAGCTTGTGGAGGTCCAAATACACCTCGAGGTTAATCTCCTGTGTTCAGATAAACCCAAATAGCTTTCTGCAAACATTTCAATAATATAATTATATACGTTTGCAAAGTAAGGGATCCCAGTTTCACATAATGATTCACATATATTTTTTTAAGCACAGAGAAGCAAGGAGAGAAAGAAAGTCTAGAAACAGCAAATGAAGGATACTGAGAAAACAGTGGGAAATTGTTGGACAGTTAAAGTGGCCAACTCCTTGTCATAAAGAAAATTTGATCGCGCAATCAGACAGGCAAGAGATAGACAATGGACAGAATTGGAGAAGCCAGAATAGATCTTTGCTTTTAACTATCTCTGCATAACAAACAGGACAGGGTCTTACCCAACCTTGTCACATGCAGTACCTGGCAAAACTCAAAATAATCAACTCTGGGAAAGTACATAGATATATCTATATCTATGTTGATAGATAGATAGATAGATAGATAGATAGATAGATAGATAGATAGATAGATAGATAGATAGATAATCTGGCGACCCAGTGGAGGCCGTGAAATCCTGTTGTGAAAATTAAAGTGGACTGTAGTGCCAAGGAGACACTGGAGCAAGAGGAAACACAAGACCTATCTGCACTTTTGGACATTTTCATTTTCTATTACTATGTACTTGTTAGACTGACTGTAAGGTAAGGGTATCAAGGGAGGGACTTAGTGTGAGAGGGAAGATGTGGCAGTGCTAACTTCTGAGTAAAATGTATATTTTACAAGCCTGTACATAGAGGAGAATGGTTCTAGATATGGGACAGGTGTATTCTGTCTTTAACATAAACATAGCTTTAACATGCATATGGTTCCCTTGCACTAGATGAAAATGAAAATGGCCACCAGGCTGGGCATGCTGTAGTTGCTCCTCGGTGAATTTTTGTATCATTTTGTTTTATTTTGCAGTATTTTATTTGGTTTGGTTTTGATTTTATCTGCGTTATATTTTTGGTTTGGAGTGTTTTGGAGCATCTGCTGTAAGCCGGCGGCATGTAACGCGAATCTGGATGAACCTTGTTGTAGCTGTACAATTTTCCGCCCTGTTGCCACCATTTGGGCTCCTGTGGAGTTTTTGTTGAGCTTGAAGAACTTTTTGCTGCTGTGGCTGGTGTTCCTTGCTCCCAGTGCAAGAAGGTACTTTGCAGGCCTGTACGAGACAAGGAAGTAGTGGAAGACCTTGTAGATTGAGCTGAAACATAAAGAAAAGGAGCAGAGGATTGTTGATGCTATCAGGAGGAAAACATATGGCAATCTAGTGAGGTTTTTGGCTGGTTTCTGCTTTGACTCTGGATGTGAACCGACTCTGGGTCGGAAAGTAAGCTGAATATTGGGCTGGAAACATTTTGGATGGTGGACAATGATTGAAGGGGGCCCATTTCCATTGTGTGTTTCTTATGGGATTTGCTGCCTCATGGGGGAGTTGGAGCATTAACTTAGCCAGGGAGCTGGCTGGGGTACTGTGTTCCCCTTGATTCGTGGGTCTGGCTGCAGTGTGGCCTTACTCGGGTTTCTTGTTTGGGGTTGCATTATTTCCCATGGGGTTACACTCAGTTTGGAGTTGATGGGCCTGAAGCTGCCGATTAGAATCCTCTGGAAGGCCTCGACAGATGTTGGTTTTGATTTGGATTTCCCTTGTTTTTACATTGGAGTTTTTACTTTTGATTTTCTTCCTGTTTCTACCCTTACTGCAGTCTGGCTATGAGTGGCTTGGTTCTGATTTCGTTTTCTGATTTTATAGATGCCTATTCCTTGTTTTGGACTCTGTGACTCCTGTACTGTACTAGTGAAGATCGCTGGAACTACTGCACTCTTCTCTGGATTAAAAAAAAAAAAATTACATTCTGGACGCCTGGGCAGTGAGAGGACCTTGGTGTCCATACATTTATTTTCTTTTTATTAATTTATGTTAAAAGTTTTGTGATTTTATTTCTGTGGATTGTAATTTTTATTTTTTGGCAGTGAGTGTGCAATTTACCTTTCTGCCTGGTCGTGAGAAGACTGGGGGAAGGGGACATTTTTTTATGATTTGTATGTTATTTTGTTTATTTGAGATTGTTTGTCTGGGCAGTGAGAGTGTCTAAATTGCACTTCTCCCTGACTGTGAGAGGGTTGGGGAGGGGGGTAAGTTTTAGTATTTTATTTTCTGTATGTTACATATATGTGAGAGAGATTGTAGTGGCTCCAAATTTAAGTAGAGGAGTGATTTTATTAGTTAATAGGGGACAGAGTGATGTTTTAAATTGCATTTTATTATATAGGGTGGGTTAGTTGAGTAACTGTGGGATTTGCTTTGTTCTATTTTAATTTGTTTTGTTATTGTGAATTTTGGGATATTATTGTTTTGGGTGGGGTTGGGTGTTAATATGATTGGGTTTGTTTAGTGTATTTTGTTTTGTTGCCACAGAATGTGTTGGATGCCAACCTCCACAGTTGTGCGCTACTCATCCTCTACTCTTCATGCCCTTCACCCTTTTTATACTCCCCCTATCCAGTTTGAGATTTACCAGTGCTGTAGAGCACTGGGTATTACGCATAGGAGAGGGAAGAGGGTGGGGGGGTCATGAACAGTGTAGGATGTATGAGGGGGGTCACCGAATTGGGGTGGTTGGATCTAGAAGGTGCCCTGGGGTGAAATGGAACCCAGATCATGGCTTGCCATGTCTGGTGCCCATACCCAAGGGCACTACTGAATGTGGTAGGCAGATGGTCCGGGTGGCCCGCGAGGTTCATCCAACTTAGGCGGTGTTGTGCAATGCCAGGTCCATTAAGAATAAGACTGCAATTATTGCAGATGTTGTTGGTACGGTGGACCTGGCATGCATCACCGAGACCTGGTTGGATGAAAATTCTGGCCCCATTGTGGAGGCTATGACTCCAGCTGGGTACTCGGTGATACACCGCCCGAGATCGGATCGCGGGCGGAGGGGGTTGTGGTCTGTTTCAAGACCAAACTAAACCTCATGGGGGTATTAGTTGAGGAGGTTGAGTCCTTTGGGTGTACAGTAGTAGCAGGTGTAGGTTATCGAATCGCTCTTATCTACCATCCACCCGGTGATGAGAAGCAATTCCTTCAGGAAGTGGTGGACTTCGTCGTCGACATGGCATTTGAGTCACCCAGGTTGATGGTTCTGGGTGACTTCAGCGCCTGGGTCGACGATGAACTCTCGTAATTTGGGCAACACTTCCTCCACTTGATGACACCTCTGGGCCTTACACAGGTGGTTTCCACTGCTACTTATAAACATGGACACTCCTTGGACTTAATCTTCCTCCCAGGGATCGAAACATCTGACGTGGGGGTGGAACCAGTTGGGTGGTCTGATCACTGCACCATGGGGTTTAGTTTTAGCACCCCCAGAAGGCCTACCCCTGTAGAGATGGTTAGGTACCACCCTTTACGGGATATAAATTCCCATGGCCTTGTAGCGGTTCTTGACCTCTCGCCCCTCACGTTGGCAAGCAGTGATCCAGAGACCCTTGTGTCAGCATATAATATAGCTGTTGTGGAGGCTCTGTATTCCATTGCTCCAGTCCTTGTTCACCCTCTCTCCCTTCACCCCAAGTCCCCGTGGTTTGATGGGATTTTGAGGGAGATGCGGAGACAGGGGTGAAGGTTAGAGCGTTGCTGGCGAAAGTCCGCCTTTGATGCCCACTGCCTTAGATTGATAGACCATTACTTAGTCTATCAATCTGCAATCACCCGTAAGAAGGCAGAATTCCTGTCTGGAGAGATTGCGGCTGCTCAGAATCAACCAACTCAGCTATTTTGAACTGTGGACAGACTGTGCAACCCAGTCTGCCTGTATGTTCGGAAAGTTTTTTCGCAATTAGAGTGCGATGAGCTTGCTTGATTCTTTGCAAATAAGGTGGCTGACATCAGGGCGGTACTGCAACCAGCACACTCTAGGGGGGTTGTGATTGATTAGTATGGGGTCACTGTACCTCAGTTTTCCTGGAGTACCTTCAGTCGACTGGAGTTCATGGATGTCATGAGGATCTGTATGATTTTATTGAAGTTTGTTACATTTTATACTGTTATTGTTGTTTTAAAATGTGAGGCACCTTGGCTTTGGATAAGGTGCCATACAAATACATTTTAGTATTATTATTATTATTATTATTACTATTATCCAGAGTGTGCGCCCTACGTGTTGTAGTTTGGACCCTGGACCGACCTCCCTAATCTTGGGTTGTAGTGACATCATCGGTCCAGTCCTTGTACGAACATACGAAATTTGCCAGCAGATAAAGGCCTAGAGGTCTATCAAGTCTGCTCAAATGTGCAGCTAGCACCCCTTATTCTGCAGCTGCCTCTCCCTTCCACCCTTCCCCTACATTGACCCTCCCCCTTGTCCTGTTCCTTCCTCGTTTGAAGCAGTCCACTGTTCTACTGGATACCACTTCTGCAGGTAACGCATTCCACCCAGCTACTACCCTCTCCGTAAAAAAGTGTCTCCTCATCTCCCTCCTGAACCTTCCTCCCTCCAGTCTCATATCATGATCCCTGGTGTCCCTCCCCTCCCTTACTTTGAACAGCCCCTCTGTACCCATCTTGTTTATTCCTTTCATGTACTTAAAGGTTTCAATCATGTCCCCCCCGTCCCTCCTGTCCTCCAGGGAGTATATATTCAATTCCCTCAGCCTCCTCTCTTATGATAAGTCCCCCAGCCCCTTGATCATCTTTGTTGCCCTGCGCTGCACCCCCTCCAGTAACTTAATGTCCCTCTTCAGATACAGGCACCAGTACCACACAGTACTCCAGGTGCAGTCTAACCAATGACCTATACAGTGGCAGAATCACCTCCTTCCTCCTCGAGGATATACCCCTTGCAATGCAACCCAGCATTTTGTTGGCCTTTTCAGCTGCCTTCCTACATTGTGCCGAGTTGTTCATTGACCCTGTAATGAGCAACCCCAGATCCTTCTCCTCCTCTGTCTGAGCTAGCTGCACTCCCCCCAGCTGGTAACTCCTCCTTGTGTTCTTCATCCCAAGATGCAGCACCTTGCACTTTTTGGCATTAGACCCCAGTTGCCAGGTGTCTGACCAGGTTTCAAACTTTGCCAAATCATCCTGCAACCCCTGCCATCCCCCTAGGTCATCCAGCTCGCTCCTACCTTGGTATCATCAGCAAACAGACTGATCTTGCTCTTGAAGTCCAATGATATGTCTGCAATGAATATCCCAAACAACACTGGTCCCAACACTGAGCCCTGTGGAACACCGCTTGTCACAACCCTTGGGTGTGAGCATTCCTCACCCACCATCACCCTCTGTTGCCTTCCCTAAAGCCAGTTCCCTACCCATCTCACTAGCTTTGCACCTGCCCCTGTGCCTTCTAACTTACTTCCCAGCCTTCCATGCGGCATCAAGTTGAATGCCTTACTGAAGTCCAGATACAGGACATCCACTGCATGGCCCCTGTCCAGTTGCCTAGTTACCCAGTCATAGAACTCCACCAGGTTGGTTTGGCAGGATATGTCACGTATGAAGCCATGCTGTCTGCTGTCCTGTAGTCCTTTGGCCTCTAGGAGGGTCACCAGCCTGTCCTTCAAGATAGTCTCCATTAGCTTACCCACGATGGATGTGAGGCTCTGTAGTCTGTAGTTCCCCGGTTCATCCTTGGGCCCACTCTTATGGAGGGGCACCACATGAGCCATCCTCCAGTCCTGACGTACACACCCCGAGTGTGTTGAGGCATTAAATAGGTCTGCCAAAGGTCCCGCAAGGACTTCTGCCAGCTCTTTCAGTACCCTGGGGTGGATGCCATCTGGGCCTGGTGCCATGTCCACCCTCAGTGCCTTCAAACCCTCCCGAACTCTGCCCTCCATGATTTCCCCATCTGTCAGCCCCTTCCCCCTGTTTCTGCCATGCCTCCCCCCTTGGGTGTCACCCCTCTCTTCTCCTTAGTAAATACTGAGCAGAAGTAATTATTTAGTGCTTCTGCCTTATTGCACCCTGCTTCCACCCAACCCCCTCGTTCCTAATCCTTACTATGTGGTCCTTACAGCTCCTTTTCTCCTTTGATATACCTAAAGAAATCCTTCTCCCCCTTCTTAATGCCTTGTGCCAGCCTGAGCTCCATAGACGCCTTGGCTCCCCTTACTGCCTGAGTCACCTCCTTCAATTCCATCAAGTACTCCTCCCTGTCCTCCCTCCTCCCTGTTTTCTTGTACCTTCTAAAGGCAGCTGTTTTCCTCCTTACCTTTTCCATGACTTGTGTGGATAGTCTGGTGCTCCTTGGAATCAGGAGAGTTTCCTAGCTCCCTGAAAGAGGCGGTGGTGACACCACTCTTGAAGAAAGCTAACTTGGACCCAGACTGTCTTGCAAACTACAGACCTATCTCTAACCTTCCCTTTTTTGGGAAGGTGATTAAGAAAATAGTGGCAGCACAACTGGAGGACCATTTGACCATCCATGACATCTATGAACCCCTCCAGTCTAGTTTTCATAAGAGACACAGTACCGAGATGGCGCTGGTTTGGGTGCTCAATGATCTTCTGATGGCAAGAGATCGGAAGAACTGTTCCATCTTGGTTCTTCTGGATCTTTCTTCAGCTTTTGATACCGTGGACCACATGGTGTTGATAGGACGCCTGAGGCATATCTGTGGAATGTCGGGGACAGTCCTCAGATGGTTTACATTATTTCTCACGGGGAGAACAAAAAGAGCTGTGTCGGGATTTTTCCTCAAACCCAACTGCTTTGTCGTGTGGGGTGCCTCAGGGTTCTGTGCTGTCACCCATGTTGTTTGCGGTGTATATGCTACCCCTCGGAAACATTGTAAGAAGGTATGGGCTGAGGTTTCACTGTTATGCAGATGATACCCAGCTCTACCTCTCTTTTGCACCCGACCAGGATGGAGCTCTCTCGGTCTTTAACAACTGTCTGAAAGAAATCCAGGAATGGATGGATTCTAGCTGGATGAAGTAGAACTCGGAAAAGACTGAGGTACTGGTTGAGGACCTGGGTTGCCAGATAGGTGGGTCAGGTGTTGGTGCACCCTCTGGAATTGATCTTGGTGGCGTCTCTTTCCCGACCTCTGAATGGGTGCGTAACCTGGGGGTAGTTTTTGACGATGGACTGACCCTGCATTCGCAGGTGTTGGCTGTCGTCAAGACTTTCTTTTACCATCTTAGGAATATTGCCAGAGTTAAGCATCTAGTTCCATCTGATGACCTTCCGACCTTGGTCTACGCCTTTGTGTCCTTGCACTTGGATTACTGCAAATCCCTCTACCTAGGGCTTTCAGGGGTTGAAATCCATCATCTGCAGCTGGTGCAGAATGCAGCAGCCTGGCTTTTGATGGGATCTAGTCGATCCTGCCATATTACTCCGGTGCTGTGCGAACTGCACTGGCTGCCAATACAGTGGCGGATCACCTTTAAAGTCAGTTTATTGACTTTTATAGCCCTACACGGACAGGGCCCAGACTATCTGAAAGAGCTTCTGGTTCCTTACTGCCCTGGTTGATCACTCCACTCGGCCGATGAGGGGTTGTTAGTAGGGTTACCACCTGCCCCTATTTTCGCAGGACAGTCCTGATTTGGACAGCTGTGTCCTGCGAAAACACATGAAAAATACCACTTGCCCTGACATTATAGTAGAAAAAATATTTTCAGACTTTCCTCTAAATTTTGCAAAAACTATAGTACCTTAACTAAAATACTTTAAAATTATAAGAAACACCAGGAACACCTAAAAAACTGCAACACTTAGTCTTAAGTTTGATTATTTAGAGAAAAAAGTCTATTGCATTGGCTGATGTTAAATATTGTCCTGCGAAAAATCACGTTTCAGTAAGAAATGTCTCACTTTGGGCTTCTTAAAAGGTGGTAACCCTAGTTGTTAGAGATTCCAAGGGTGAATTTGAAATCATCTGGTTCTAGAGCTTTTGCTTATGCAGCTCCCACCCTTTGGAATTCTCTACCCCGTAGGTTACGGGGGTACACGTCTATGGAGGAATTTAAGAAAGGCTTAAAAACCTTTCTGTGGCAAAAAGCTTTTTGGGATAACTGAAGTATTTATTTGATTATTTATGATTTTCAGTTGTATTGTTTTGTCACTGGATTTTATATTAATTGTTCTTAAGATTGTTAGGCGCCTTGGAATAGCTAATGTCATACCTACTGCATACATAGAGATAATGATCCCACTTCTTCTGGTAACTTCCATCCTATATCTCTCCTTCCTACCTTGGCTAAGCTACAGGAACACATTGTTTTATCTCAGCTCACTTCCTTTCTTGACTCCTTGTTTTTCACTCCCTTCCAGTCTGGTTTTAAGAAATCCCACTCCACTTCCTCCTCCCTCTTTTGACTCACTGACTCCATACTTACAAGTATGGATCAAGGTCTGATTACTTCTGCCATTTGTGTTGATCTTGTTAAAGCTTTTTGACACTATTGCACATTCCCTCCTTCAGAACAAACATAAAGCTATGGGTCTCTCTGACTCTTCTGTAAGTTGGTTTTGTTCTTACATTGAAGGCAGGTCTCAAGCTGTTTGGACAGGAAAATCCATTTTATCTGTCTTCCCATTAGCTGAGGTGTCTCTCAAGGGTCTGTCCTGGGTCCTATTCTCTTTTCCATATTCCTTAATAACCTACCCACTGACTGTTCATGTGCATCCATTCATATGTATGCTGATGTCACAGTTTGTTTTACATCTGGGTCCTCTCCCCATGACCTTACCTCCTGGCTTCAGTTGAATTTTAACATTCAATGCTGGTTCATGTCAAACCAATCATCCCTTAAGGCCAAAAGAAAACAGTCTCTATGACTTTTGGCACCCATCAGAGGCTTGCCAAACTTACTCCTCTCCCCAGTTTAATACCCCTGATGGTGCAAAGATTGACGATGCTTCCTCCTTCAAGTACCTTGGGTCTGCCTTGATCGGCATCTTGATTTCCCAGTGCATATTGCTGCAATTCACCGTAAGCTTCACCCTGTGCTTTGTACATGAATAAAGTGAGTATTCACTCCCGCCTGCCGAGAAATTGTATTAAAAATGATCCTTACAATTTTTGACTATGGAGACTTAGTCTTCAGTAGCGCCCCTAAATCCTCCCTTGCTAGACTGGACCCCCCTTTTTATTCTTTCTGTCATTTTGCTTTAGATTGCTCACCTCATATTCACCACTGCTCTCTTTACTCAGCCCTTTCTCTCCCTTCTCTTGATGCTAGGTGCCTTTCCCATTGTGTCTCTTTTTTATCCAAATTCTGGTTCGGCACCCTTTCCTCTTATCTTATCTTATCTTATCTTATCCTCCTTCTTCCTCCTACCCTCTCTATAACACTACTTCCCATTCATTCTCTCTCTCTCTCTCTCTCTTTCTCTCTTTTCCTTCTAGAAAATCTACTGTTGGTCAATCTGCTTTTTCTTACCACTTTCCTAGATGTTGGTTCTCCCTTCCCCTTTCTATTTGCTCTGCCTCCTCTCCTTCCTCCTTTAAGTTTCTTCTTTATGACTTTTGTTATCCTTACTGCCACTGTCTATGACTCCTCCCTCTTTTGCTCCCTCATTACTTGTTACTGGTAGTCTTACTTCCCCTCTCTGGTTTTGCCCTATTCATGCTGTTGTACTACTTTTTCCCTTCTTTACTTATAGGTGATTGTTATATTTTCTAGTTGCATTCTAAATTGCCTCTGATATTTATGATTCTGCTTGTATAGTATATCATTATATTTGACTTCATATACTTTTTTGATAATTATATTGTTAAGCTAACTCCTTCTCCTTTCTCCCACAGGACACATCTGGAAACAAGCTGTTATAAGCTCAGTATGTATTTCCTGGTTAAACGTTTAAGTAAATAAATACAATAATAAATATGGCACCGACCGTATGGCATTTTGTTTAATGGGCCTTTAGTAGGTCTTATTTTTCTGAGAAATTATACTGTTTTGTGAGTTGGGTCTATGGGGGAGGTGGTTCCTTCATGTAAGATGTCTGTAAACCTTTTTAGGACTTTTATGAACTTTACTAGTAGTAATAGTATATAGTAACTGTCAAACTGATTGATTTATGCCCCCTGGATATAATGTAATGTCTCCACCCCTTCTGGTTCCAAATGTGCCTGATATGACACAGCTCCCCCCCTTCCAGTTTTGGGTTGCGGCGCTGCTATGGGTTGGCCAGATCTTAACCTGTTTGGGCTTGTCAGGGCATTTCAAAAGGGTGCAAAAGCAAACCTGATGTTGATAAAGCCACTCACCATTGACTGTTTAAAGCCGTGCACCACTGACTGTCCATAGCCTACCTAATTTATGTTTTGTTTGTGTGTATGTGTGTAGAATGCCTGAGGAAAGCTGCAATGAACATGTGAATGTGATTCCTCTGTTTAAAAAGGGGGCAAAAAGCTCACCAGATAATTACCATCCAATTAGTTTAACCCCTATTATCTGTAAGTTGCTAGAGCGTATAATCAAAGATGAACTGTCACCAATAGTACAGGTCTAGATCCATCCCAGCATCGGTTTGTTGAGGTCGATCATGTACAACAAACCTAGTGAGCTTCTATGATTTTGTAAGTGAACAGCTGGATAAAGGCAAATCATGTGACATCATCCTCCTAGATTTTAAAAAGCATTGATTCAGCTCCTCACTGGGCTTTAATTCAAAAGCTTCTGCTCTGCAACATCAATCATTTATATATTAGGTGGATTGCAAATTGGTTATCTGATAGAAGGCAGAGAGTGATTATCGATGGCCATACATCTATTTGGAAAATGTAGACAGTGGTGTTCCACAAGGTTCTGTCCTAGCTCCAATAATCTTTCAGATTTTTATATCTGATATATTCTATAACATTCAAGTAGCATCACAAAATATCTGGATGACTGTAAAATTGCTAACATATTATGAATTTTGAAGAGTACATGGTCATTCAAAAGGATTTAAGTAGGTTAGAAGCATGGTCAGTAAGATGGACCTTGCATTTTAATATATCAAAATGTAGCATTCTACATTTTGGAAAACACAATCCTAAATGTGCATACCATCTCTATAACTCTTCTCTGTTAAACAAAGACAGTGAAAGAGACCTGGGTATTATGGTTGACTCTCAACTTGACTTTGACACACATATCACAAATACAATTAGTAAAGCAAATAAAACCTGGTGGGCTATTCACCATAATATAACATCAAGAAGTTCTGATATTTTGTTACCCCTATATAGGGCATATGCAAGACCTTATTTTGACTATGTCTCTCAATTATGGAATCCCTCTAGAAGGAGGGACATTGCTAGAATTGAAAGGGTACAGAGAAGGGTGACTAAATCTATTATTTCCAACAAAACCATCTCTTATGAGGATAGACTTGCTAAATTTAATTTAATGATGCTTGAGAATAGGAGACAGAGGTGATCTCCTATTCGTTTGGGACATCATTCATGACCCTTATTTAACAACTGAACGTGGTCTGGATTTTAAGCAAATTAGAGTAACTACTAGAGGACATCCACTGCAACTTATAAGAAATAAATGTTATTCTAAGAAAAGGGCTTATTTCTTTTCTCAGAGAGTTATTCGACCATGGGATCTGCTTCCTTTGGATATTATTATTAGTAATAATAAACTTACCTTCAAGAATAGACTTGACAACTTCATGAGATCGGGAAAGCTCTTAAAATTCTATATGTAAGCATTGAAGCTCTATGGGCCTATAGCCCTTTGCTTCTTTCAGTTCTTAGTATGATGACAATGGTTTAGTTAGCTAATGTGATGCTATGATGGATGAATCTAGCCAAGTTTATACAATACTGTCTGTTAGTGTCACACCAGATGGGAGTAAACTGGTGGATTCTGGTATGGCTGAATTGATTGGATGACTCATGAGTCTTAGTTCACGTGACAATCATGAGTTTGTTCATATATCTCTGGGAAGAACCAGATGTACTGGTCACCAAGAAATGTCCTGATGAAAAGACAGATGTGGCCATGACAGCAATTCATGTGCCACCTGAACAGACTATCATTTTGGACCTGATAAAAGGGGATTCTAATACAACTACTGCAAAACCTGATGGCTCAGGGCTCGAAGATAAATTGTCATGGCTGTACAGTTGACCACCCCTCACAGATAAGACATTCTGTATATACAACCCGGAGGAGAGGTACTGGGAGTGTATTTTTCATGAACTCTGTGAGAGATTGTGCCTACAATGGATCAAGCTACTAGTCAAATCAACAGCATGTAAACTCAGGTGCACAGCATCCTTTTTAATGTAATGTAAGCTATTAATGACACTTTCTCAGAATTTAAACAGTTGCCATGTATTGCTGAAGGGCTTGACAAACTGTATGAACAATTAAGCATAACACTACAGAAGGCTGTTGAAGAAGCCGTTTCATCAGGAAGTCATAAAAAATATTTTAAAAGTCCACTGCAAAGAGGAAGCTATTGCATGTACTTGTATGATACTGGGGGTTGGGAGGAACATGGTACTGCTTGGTGAAAGCTGTTTAGATGGGTAACCTGTGGGGAGAACACACAATAATCTTTGAAAAGCAGAAAATGGAAAATATTTTACAGCCCTTGATAATTCTGCAAATTCCGAACTGTGCTGCCTATCCCAAGTCAGCCCCATGTACTGAGATAAACTTCAGATTACCTAAACAGATTTTGATGAATGACATTAAGAAAGACTCATGCTGGTTAATGAACATGACTGCAAATATAAACGATGTGTTAGAAATTGATATGCTACCACTAATATTTGAAAAAGTGGGGGTTCTTTCTCAAGGTCATGTATAGACAGCTGTTACCTACATTGCTGATGTTTGTTGTTATAGTTTAAAATGTCAAAGACAGCATGATGTTGGCAAGTTGATTGAATTTACATCTGACATTCTTGTTACACAGCAAAACAAAGCCTTGTCTTTCCTTCCTGTAATATTTATACTATGGTGTAGTGTCAGTTTAGTGCAATGACTAACACATGTTTTGTGGTATTATATAATGTGTATTATACAACGTATGGTCTTTCATAATAAAAGTTTCACATTTGAAAAATATGCTTGTGTCCCTACTGTGAAACTAAACAAGGATCACTGCTAAGAAATCACTGGAAAAAATTTACTATGATCCTCATTCACGCTGTAGCTTAGAAAGGATTCAAAGAATACGTGGTGCTACTGTAAAACAAGAGAAGAGGATTACTCTCATGCAAGTATTGCAGTGGTTGTCTGTACAAGATGCCTACACTGTGCAGAAGCCTGCAAGGAAACAATTTATTAGAAACACAGCGGTTGTCAACAACATGACAGTGACAAGCTGATTTGCTACACATGGCTGGTCTTTCCAAAGGCAAAGACAGATTCTGGTTCGTTCTAACAATTATTGATGTCCTGTTGAAATATGCATGGACCAAAGTGCTAAAAATAAATCTGGAAGAGATGTGACAGAAGCTTTCCAACTGATACTCAAACAGGGCCATGAGCCTGGAAAATTACAAACAGATGAAGGGCCATAATTTTTTAATACTAAATTTCAATTCTTTTTAAAAGAACAAAACATACAGTATTTTACATCAAACAATGTGAATGTTTGTATTGGGGAAAGATTTAACTGCCATTGAAAACAAGAATGTGGAGATACAGTATTTTACAGTAAAACATACAGTTGCATAGATTTATTACAGTCTTTAACAAGGGCCTATAATCATAGTTATCACTGTTCCATAAAAATGAGGCCCACAGATGGGACAACAGTCAATTATTTAGATGTCTGGAAAGTTTTGTATAGTGATCTGACACTAAAAGTGAAAAAGCCTTTTAAATTTCATGTGGGTATTCATGTGCGGGTTTCTACAGTTAAGACAACATTTGAAAAAGGTTATGAGCAAAACTTTACAAGCAAAATATTCACTATTTCTGAATGTATACCTAAGCCTATAGCAGTGTACAAATTAAAAGATTACAATGGTGAAGGAATGAAGTACTTTTTATGAGCAAGAACTGGCAAAACTCAAAGACACTGCAAACTGTGTATACAGGGTGAGAAAATAGTCTCACAGAAAAGACAGGGAAGAAACAATTTGTTTTAGTGAAATGGCTTGGCTGGCCATCACAATTTAACAGCTGGATGGAATTCAAACTGAGAGGTTTAAAATTAAAAGGACACACCCATGTTTTTCATGATGTCAGTTGCATGAAGACATTAGTGGTAAAACAATGGCTGAGAATGGACTTTATGTCACATTGCCTAGCAATGCCTCTTTTAAAATGTTCCCCCAAAACAGTTTCACATTATGCTGTGAAACTGACAAAACCTATCAATTTGGTGGGTGTGTGGGAATGTTGGCTTGAGAAATACAATACCAAGGACATGGGACAATATTACACCACAGGACGGAAATTCCAAACAAGTGAAATTTCTAAGCCATTATTACCGTTATCAATTCCCAGAGGTTATTATCAAAATGTAGACAATGCCAGAGCAGCCATCAGTGAGACGTTAGAAATGGAGCAGCTAGAAATGTGATCAGATTATGATAGCTGGGAATGGAAAATAACATTCCACAGCATTAGTAGTATGTCATTCATAGCTTGCCATAATCTGGCTTGTATTTTGAGGGTACCACATGGTATACCTTAAATACAATTAAGAACAGTACCATATTATGCTGACATCAATGGAGGATTTTATGCACCGTGTATACAGACATGGTAGAACACCAAAGAGTTTGACATAGCCCCTACTCTGTTGTGTGGAAGTACCTGGTAAGAATAATGACGTCATGACTTTTTGCTGTGATAAGCTAGATTATATACCAATCAGCAAACAATAGTTTGACTCCACAATTATTGTGATAAAAAGGATCAAGACAAAAATGTGTTATTCTTGCTTGGCAAGGTGATTGTGAAGCTTCATTTCTGGCCTGTTAAAGGAACCTTCTGAATCCCCACAATGTCACAAAAGTTAAACAGTGACCTCAACCTTTATGTAGCCTATTATAAAGCACAGGTGGGTCACAGCTTATCTGGTTTTCACAGTGCTCCTGTTATGTATGGTGCTGAACTGAATGGTTATCTGAACAGTTATCTAGGTGTAAATCTCTGGTGATTGAAAGGACTTAATAGCTGTGAGGTTTAAATTACTTGTAGAAAGATCTAGTAAGTAGGGGGAGTGGCTTAGCTAGAAGGAAGCTACATTTAAAGACTGCCTTAGAAAGATTCTGCTAGTAGCTTGGCAGACGACACCAGGAGAAAGGACTGCTGTGTGACTGGACTTCTCTACTGGACTATATTGCCTCCTTCCTCCTCCACCCAAAGCTAGTTCTACTTTTATAGGCACAGGATTTGACTGACAACAGGAACTTCCTGTTTGGGAGCAGGAAGTGAGTGATCACAGAGCCACCAAAGACCCACCATCCTAGAAGGGCAAGAGTAGCTCTCTGGCCCCTCTAGCTGCTGGAGGTCTGCCTCTGAGCAAGTAAGGGGTCTACTGAGAAATATAGGATATTCTTGTCTCAGAACAGGACAATCAGGAGCTTAAAGGGCACACAGGCAGAAAGTAAGGAGAGAGAGAAAAAAAACAGAGGAAAGAGTAAGGACTGCAAACAGTTAAGGGGCCAGAAATAAGACATGATTGGAGTGGTGCAGTGCAGTGGCTGTGGAGCAGCAATCTTCCGGGAGACTTTCTGGAGGATGCGGTGTTGTTCCATCTGCAGGCACCTCTCTGGGCTAAGGGAAGAGGTTGCTCATCTCCAGGCTGAGTTGGCCAGGATTTGTGGGACCTCCTCTTCCATTCAGGGACCACCAGTGCCACTGCCGTTGCCTCAGAGGTTGCCAAGAAAGAGGAGCGGTTGGACTACAGTGGGCTCTGGGAGGGTGAGGGTGGTGGAACAGAGGCGCATCCCTCCAGTTGTACCTCTCCACAATTCCTATGCCATTCTGGCAAAGTGTGGTTCCTCTTTGGAGGCACCCGCAGTGGAGACCAAGGAGGATGCTGGGAACCTCCACAAAGGAGACCCACAGGAGGGTGGCAGGGGATCCCACAGGGAAGAAAACAATTTCTGGTGGGGGACTCCATTGTTAGGAAGGTAGAACTGGGGGAGGAAGGGAAGAGGGAGGTAAGGGGCCTGCCTGGCACCATGGCTTGGAGGGACAGGGAGCAAATCCTCAGGATTGCCAGAGCAGCTGCACAGGGGAGGGAGCTAGATGTCATTGTCCACCTAGGGACAAATGACCTGGCTAAGAAATGGATTAGAGAAGTGCAGGAAGAATTTGTGGAATTGGGGAGGGGCCTTAGACAAGTAGCACGCACGGTAACCTTCTCAGAGATGCTGCCCATCTATGGCATAGGAGAGGCTAGGGTATTCTGCACCATGGGATCCAATCAGTGGTTGAAAAACTGGTGTGGAGCTCAGGGATTTGGCTTAACTGGGGACTAGGGGTCCACCTGGAGTGATGCAAGCCTATACTGGCATGATGGGCTGCATCTGTCCAGGAGGGGAACCAGGATCCTAGGTGATAGGTTTAAATGCTTCATTGGCAAGCATTTAAACTAGCCAAAGGGGGAGGCACTGGAAAGGAGCAGGGAAATCCTAGCCCAAAAAAATCATGGTAGTAAGTCGGCAAACACCAACATAGAGTTTGTCGATAGGGAGAAGGGCAGGGGTAAATGGAGAAAGTGACAAAGGCAAGAAGGATAGGGATGGGGCAAAAAGGAGTAAGGCCATCATGAAATGGAGTGTAATGAGTACCAATGCCCGTAGTCTGGGCAACAAGCTTGATGGAAGAGGGATGCCTGGATATCGTAGCAGTCACAGAAACATGGTACACAGAGAACCATGACTGGGATGTTAACATACCAGGGTACATAACCTACAGGAGAGACAGGCAGAGGAAAAGAGAGGGAGGAGTAGCTCTCTATGTAAAGGAAGGGATAAAAGCAACTGAACAAAAGAGTAAACAGGGAGGAGAGGAGGCACTGTGGGTCAACTTGGAGACTGGAAAGGGCACCACAATCTGCACAGGGGTTGTGTACAGACCCCCATGTCAGGGGGAAGAAATGGACAAGGATATGATAGAAGGCATTCTTAGAATGGCAGAGAAAGGGGAGATACTGTTGATGGGAGACCTGGATATTCCAGATGTTAACTGGGGGCACATTTGCTGCAGCCACATCCAAGAGCAGGGCCATTCTTGATGCCCTACAGGTGGCAGGCCTCAGACAGCTAGTTTTGGAACCCACTTCTGAGGGAGCAATCTTAGACCTCGTACTCTCAAGCGGGGCAGTGGAGGATCTCAGATCTAGAAGTGGGTTGCCATCTGGGAACAAGTGACCATGAAACAGTGTGGTTCACGTTAAACTCAGCTACAGAGTCAAGCCATACAAAAGTGAGGGTACTGGACTTTAGGAGGGCTGACTTTGGCAAGATGGGAGAGTGCCTCAGAAAAGCACTAGCAAACAGGCTAGAAGGAGTTGTGGAGCAACAATGGGGAATCATCGAACTGCCATCACAGAGGCAACAAGCCTTTGTGTGAAGTAAATAAACAAATCAAAATGAAAGAAAAAGCCACTATGGTTCTCAAAAGAGGTGGCTGTGAAAGTCAGGAAGAAAAAGATAGCATTCTGGAAGTATAAGGAAACACAGAAGGAGCAGGACAGACAGCTGTACCAGTTAAGGCAGAAGGAAGCAGGAGGAAGTCAGAATAGCAAAGGCCCAAACTGAGGAAAGATAGCCAACTCAGTTAAGAAGGGGATAAAACTTTTATAGGTACATCAGCGCGTGAGAAAGACAAAGGAAAGGATAGTGAGGCTGAATAGAATGAGATGTAAGTGGGCAGAGGGGACAGTGAAAAAGCAGGCATACTGGACGAATATTTCTGCTCAGTATTCACAAAAAGGAGGAGAAGTGCCTAATCCAATTAACAGAAGCACTCTTGATAGAGGGTCGATCCCAGTCCTTTCACAGAAGAAAGGGTTCTGCAAGAACTCCTAAAACTGAAGGTGGACAAAGCAATGGGTCCTGATGGAATTCACCCCAGAATTCTAAAAAGTAAAGGGAGGAACTAGTGAAACCACTGGCTACTCTTTTTAATAAATCATGGGAGGATGGTGTGGTACCGAGGACTGGAGGAAGGCAGATGTGATTCCCTTCACAAAAGTGGGACCAAGACAGAAGCAGGAAACTACAGACCTGTCAGTCTGACCCCTGTGGTAGGGAAAGTGATGGAGTCACTTCTGAAGGAAGGAATAGTTGAGTACCTAGAGGCCAGTGGGGCATAGGACCCAAGGCAGCATGGGTTCACAGCGGGAAGGTCATGTCAGATGAATCTAATAGATTTCTTTGACTGAGTGACCAAAGTAGTAGACCAGGCTGTGGACCTGGCCTACCTAGACTTTAGCAAGGCATTTGACACAGTTCCACACAAAAGATTAATAGTCAAATTAACCAGCCTGGGAGTGGGTCCCAGGGTGGTAGCCTGGGTAAAACATTGGCTGCACAACAGGACACAGAAGGTAATTGTAAATTGAGTCCACTCTGAAGAAAGAGGGGTTATTAGTGGGGTACCGCAGGGTTCAGTATTGGGTCCAGTTCTTTTAATGTCTTCATCAGTGACATTGCAGAGGGACTGGAAGGAAAAGTATGCCTTTTGCAGATGACACAACGATCTGCAACAGGGTTGATACACAAGGAGGTGTGGAAAGGATGAAAAGGGACTTGGCAAGGTTGGAGGAATGGTCAGAAGTATGGCAGCTAGGATTCAATGCAAAGAAGTGCAAAATAATGCACCTGGGAAACAAGAACCCAGGGAAGAATACACAATGGGTGGGGAGGTAGTAACAACAACAAAAAGGAAAGGGACCTGGGGTAATCATATCAGATGACCTTAAGGTTAGCAAGCAATGTGAGAAGGCAGTAGGAAGGGCCGAGGGTATACTGGGATGTATAGGGAGAGGCATCAGCAGCAGAAAACAGGAAGTTGTTATCCCTCTGTACAGACAGTTGGTGAGACCCCATCTGGAGTACTGTGTCCAGTTCTGGAGACCCCATCTCCGCAAGGACATAGACAGGATAGAGGCAGTCCAGAGGAGGGCAACTAAAATGGTGCAGGGTCTGCAAGAGAAGCCGTATGAGGGGAGACTAAAGGAGCTTAATATGTATACCCTTGAGGAAAGAAGGGAGAGGGGGGACATGATAGAAACTTTTAAGTACCTCAGTGGAATCAACAAAGTCCAAGAGGGTAGCATCTTTCAGAAAAAGAGACATGCAAGAACAAGGGGACACAATTTAAAGATAGAAGGAGGCGGTTCAGGGGCAATGTGAGGAAGTATTATTTCACAGAGAGGGTAGTGGAAGCATGGAACAGCCTTCCTGAGGAGGTTGTGGGGTCTAAAACTGTGGGAGAATTCAAGAATGCATGGGACAGACATAAGGCAATTCTTGTGGGGGGGTAGGAAGAAATAGGCTGTTGGTTAACTAGGATCTGTGGCCTATCCTGTAGGTAGGGAAATGGGCTGACTAGATGGGCCAAGCGGTCCTTATCTGCCGTCAAAGTCTATGTTTCTATGTGCTGGCATGCAGCATATTTAGAGGTTTATTTAGAAAAGCTGTACTGTTTTAGTGCCTCAGTGTCAGTGGCTCAGCAGGTAGTACACTTGCCTCTGAAGCTGGGATATCAGAAGGTTGTGGGTTCTATCCCCACACCAGGCACTTGGGTTAAATCCCAATACTGACACTGTAGTGCAGCATGAGGTGGGTGCTACACTCCTGAGGTGCCGTCTTTCAGATGAAATGTTAAACCGAGGTCCCATCTGTCTGATAGTAGATTTTTTTTTATTCATTTAGTTATTATGATCTCGGATTAACACCTTTGAGCTGAAAGCTCTTTACATAGGTTCCACATCAGGTAAGTACGAAAAGCAAAACATCAGTTAGCAAAACATGCTCTTGAATAACAGAGCTATACATAGGGTAGGTGAAAATTAACAAAAAACATGAGCTGAGCATTAGCGGCTGTAATGGCACTGCCAAACTTTGACTAGTTGCTAAGTGCTGTAGGAGGACAGAGTCCAGAGTATAAAGAGTGTACAGAGAGGTGAGCAGCCAAATGGCTTTGTCATGCAGGAAAGACGGGAGGAGGGAAAGTATTTATTAGGTGGGACAAGTCCACAAATGGCAAGACAAGGATAGGGAGCAGACACTGGGTCAGGTGTGGAGAAGGGGGGGAGAAAGAGAGTAAAGGGGTAATGGAAAGAAAGAGAAGGCACAGGGGAAGGAGGTGTCTACAGCTGGAGGGAGAGCAGGCGATGGGGAGGGAAACAGAGGAGGAGGAGGAGGAGGAAGGGAGGATTAGAGAAGGCAGTCACAGGTGGAGCAAGACACAATTTGTTGCTTAAGATTCTGTTTAAAAGCACCCAGGGTGGGATTGTTAGCTATATTACCCAAAGAACGTTGAACCAGAGGGGGGCATGGTATGTGAAGGACCTTTGGCATTGCGTGGTATGGCAATGGGGAGGGGGGTAAAGGAGAACTGGTTCTCAGAGCTCCGAGTAAGGCGAGGGTTGACGTATGGAGCGAGAAGCTGTTGGACCCCAGGGGGCACCATACCTAAGCTAATTTTTTTAGCCAATAGGCATGTTTGTTATTTTAGTCTTCTGCAGAGTTGGAGCCAGTTTCCCTAGGCATATAGGTCACAGGTGTGAATCAGTCATGGTGCACCTGTGATGAGCCGATAAGCTTTGTTTAGCGCAGTTTTAATGCACCATGGGGACGTATCAGTAGCTGAACCATAGATAGCGGGCTTGTAGTCCACTATGGAAACTACTGAGCTGTGCACGGATATACTTATGGCCTCGAGTGTCAAACTAAGCTTGCGCCTATGTAGCAGTCCAATAGTTCAGGTGGATGTTAAAGATCCCATGGCACTTCTCAAAAAGAGTAGGGGATTTTTTTTATTTAAGCAAAACAAGTTTAAATACAGGAGTCAAACAGAAACATTGATCAAAGGAAAATCCACAAATACATATTATATTAAACAAAACTTGCAATAAAGGAAACTTAGGAACAGAATATTCTGTACAGATAAAGAAAGAAAAACCAAGGAGACCCATCCAAGCTCCAGTCCCTTAGCCCATTAATTAAAGAAACCAAACAAAATATTTCCACAAAGGCATTGCTTTCACATTACTTTTTTTAACTTCTTCCAAATAAATTTTCGTTAGAGTCATATCAATTTGAGAGAGAATCTGCGGAGGTTCATATTCTTGTTGCTGTAAAAGCAGAGCACACCTTGCCTCTCATAAGTAATATTTACAAAGGGTGAAAAAAGCCTCAGAGTACTTGGGTAATATAAGGAGAGAAATACCAATTCCCCTTGATTTGGATACTAAAGACCGAAACCTCTCAGTGAAGGGATATTCCAGAAGGAAATGTGCCTGGGTTTCTTCAGTACCTGGGCAAGTGATCCTAGGACACATGCGCTCCTCCACAACCTTATGTTTATGTGACCCTCTTACCATCAGTCTATTAAAACAAGACAACCATAACATATTCCATACTTTTAAAGGTAATCTGTTATCCGTAAGTTGGGAATAGACTAAGGGGAGTTTGGATTCAAACAGTTGTAATACTTGAAGGATCTCATAAAATTTGTCACTCAATAAGAGAGCTTAAAAAGATTTTCTAGAGTGACTTAACAGCATCTGGGGAGTGACATGCCAGAGTTTTAGTTTCACACAGGCAGACTGTAAATAGGATGGTAACTGAAATTTCATTAAGTTTTGAGGAAGGGATGAGGGGATGGCCATCCAGGATTGAAAAACTGCTTGAAGAGAACATTTCATAAACCCATTACCCACTGCACTGGTATAGTGTGTGATAGGAGGGGAAGAAAATTGAGTAGAAAAAAAGGCTGTAAAAGAATAAATAAGGATTTACCATATGCACACCTCCTAATGAGTAGTCATAATAAGTGTGCTGCCTCTTAATGGGGTTACGTCTACGTCCCCAAAAACCTTGAAAAAAGATGTTTATTAATCTGGTTTCCAGAGTACTAGGGACAGGGAAAACATATGCAATATGTAAAAATATTCGGCGCTACGCACTAAGTGGGCGGGAGTACGTGGAAAAATTGCATAATATGCCCATGCATCCTGCAGACAGGTGCGCCCATACTGGCACTAACTAATGCTGGCCACCTATCCATGGCTCCTCCCCCCGGTGTGCAGGTCTCCGCAGGGAGGAGTTGCGACCTGGGCGGACATCCAATGGGATGCCTGTCCCAGGTCCACTAGTGGATCCCTCGCACTGCAATACGTGGGCCTAGGGTTGTGCATACCACCACCCCCCATGTGGCATGGCCCCTATGGCTGGTCAGTCCCCGGCCCAGCCATGGTGAACAGCGCCCTCCCAGTGCACTACATGTCCCTGGCATTGGGACCCACCTCCTGCCCACAACAGCAGCCGTGCCCCTTCAAAGGTGGCTGTATCCCATGCCCCTGTAGGGGGGCATGTGCCACAGTCCAACACCCCCCGCCACCTCCCGGTGCTGCCTGTCCAGAGTTGCAGGCCCTCACCTGACCCACTGCCCCTGCCCTCACTGGCTGCCTAGTGGGCAGGGGCAGCACAGAGAGCACTGTCTGGCACCCCAGCAACTGGAGAGTGGTAACCATGGGGTGTGCAGAGGGTTACAGCAGGGTCTACCCTGGTGTACCCTGTGCCACCCTCTGCACCCATGTGGCCAGCACTACGCGGGTTAATGCATACCACGTACTGCTGGCACATCCCTGGAATGCCCCAGTGGGGGATTGGGTGCAGTGGGTCTGCGTGCCCCCCTTTCTGAATGCCGTGTGGGGGCACAGTGGGTGCAGAGTGGCTACATGCCCCAGATATGTGCGTGTAGCCACTCTGCCCCAATAGTGCATAGCGCCAATTGGTATTATCAGGGAGTATAAAAGTGAGACTTCTTCTGTTTAGAGATTGACCTATGTTTCCAAGAGGAGGTTATATTCTCAGCCTGTTGCATTGCCTGTGTCCAGTTTAAAGAAGCATCATCTGGGCCTCCAAATTGAATCCCTAGTATTTTAATGTCCTTTTCAGAAACTTTTATATTAGCAATTCTTTCTGGAACTCCAGAAGAAGATGGGCCAGGAAGGATTTCACATGACGTTTATCATAGTTTAATTTTGCCAAAAAATATGGAAGATTCTTTTCCATGTCTGGCTGTGATAGAACAGAGTTATTTAACATCCATCTTGATCTGGCTTGTTTGGGCCTGTAATCAGATCCAGAATTAATACTGCACCTTAGAGCTACTGCAAAATGATCTGAGGACTTGCAGAGGATGATCTGAGCCTGAAAGGCTTGTAAAGATTTTGAGACAAAGATATAATCAATTCTAGTTGCTGGCAGGCCCTTGAAAAAGGTTTTCACACTTTTTGGGCGTACTGCAACAAATCCATCTATTAACCCAGCTGTTTGTGTGATTAAATGAAGGCGTGTTGAGTGTCCAAAGAGCTTCGTGGTACACCCACCTCTTTCTGCCAAAGATAAGGGACAATTAAAATCCCCCAATTATGATGGTTTTTGTACGTAAATATGGCTGACTCAAAGAAAACAGGGCTGAATGAGTTGCAGTACTCTGAGGAATGTATACATTGATTACCCTAAAGGTTTCCCTTTCCTGACAGAGATCTATCAAAAGAGCTCATCCTGGGCCGATATCTACTATTCTCTGTATAGTGAAATGAAAGCCCTTTAGTAGTATATCTACATCACACTGGTCAGGGCACTGAGACCAAAGGGAAGGTCCCAGCGTCTATGCCTGTTATGAATGGGACACCTCATGGGTACTTTTTATGTTTGCTTGCACGCATGTGCAAGAAACATAGAAACATAGAAACATAGAAACATAGACTTTGACGGCAGATAAGGACCGCTAGGCCCATCTAGTCTGCCCATTTCCCTACCTACAGGATAGGCCGCAGATCCTAGTTAACCAACAGCCTATATCTTCCTGCCCCCCACAAGAATTGCCTTATGTCTGTCCCATGCATTCTTGAATTCTCCCAGTTTTAGACCCCACAACTTCCTCAGGAAGGCTGTTCCATGCATCCACTACCCTCTCTGTGAAATAATACTTCCTCCCATTGCCCTGAAACACCCTCCTTCTATCTTTAAATTGTGTCCTCTTGTTCTTGCAAGTCTCTTTTCTGAAAGGTGCTACCCTCTTTGACTTTGTTGATTCCCTTGAGGTACTTGAAAGTTTCTATCATGTCCCCCCTCTCCCTTCTTTCCTCAAGGGTATACATATTAAGCTCCTTTAGTCTCTCCTCATATGGCTTCTCTTGCAGACCCTGCACCATTTTAGTTGCCTTCCTCTGGACTTCCTCTATCCTGCCTATGTCCTTGCGGATGGGGTCTCCAGAACTGGACACAGTACTCCAGATGGGGTCTCACCAACTGTCTGTACAGAGGGATAACAACTTCCTGTTTTCTGCTGCTGATGCCTCTCCCTATACATCCCAGTATACCCCCGGCCCTTCCTACTGCCTTCTCACATTGCTTGCTAACCTTAGGTCATCTGATATGATTACCCCCAGGTCCCTTTCCTGTTTTGTTGTTGTTACTACCTCCCCACCCATTGTGTATTCTTCCCTGGGTTCTTGTTTCCCAGGTGCATTATTTTGCACTTTTTGCATTGAATCCTAGCTGCCCATACTTCTGCCATTCCTCCAACCTTGCCAAGTCCTTTTCATCCTTTCCTCGCCTCCTTGTGTATCAACCCTGTTGCAGATCTTTGTGTCATCTGCAAAGGCATACTTTTCCTTCCAGTCCCTCTGCAATGTCACTGATGAAGACATTAAAAGGACTGGACCCAGTACTGAACCCTGCGGTGCCCCACTAGTAACCGCCCTTTCTTCAGAGTGGACTCCATTTACAATTACCTTCTGTGTCCTGTTGTCCAGCCAATGTTTTTGCCAGGCTACCACCCTGGGACCCACTCCCAGGCTGGTTAATTTGACTATCAATCTTTGTGTGAGACTGTGTCAAATGCCTTGCTAAAGTCTAGGTAGGCCATGTCACAGCCCCTCCCTGGTCTACTACTTTGGTCACCCAGTCAAAGAAATCTATTAGATTCGTCTGACATGACCTTCCGCTGTGAACCCATGCTGCCTTGGATCCTGTGCTCCACTGACCTCTAGGTACTCAACTATTCTTTCCTTCAGAAGTGACTCCATCACTTTGCCTACCACAGAGGTCAGACTGACAGGTCTGTAGTTTCCTGCTTCTGTCTTGGTCCCACTTTTGTGAAGGGAATCACATCCGCCTTCCTCCAGTCCTCGGGTACACACCATCCTCCATGATTCATTAAAAAGAGTAGCCAGTGGTTTCACTAGTTCCTCCTTACTTCTTTTAGAATTCTGGGTGAATTCCATCAGGACCCATTGCTTTGTCCACCTTCAGTTTTAGGAGTTCTTGCAGAACCCTTTCTTCTGTGAAAGGACTGGGATCGACCCCCTATCAAGAGTGCTTCTGTTAATTGGATTAGGCACTTCCCTCTCCTCTTTTGTGAATACTGAGCAGAAATATTCATTCAGTATTCCTGCTTTTTCACTGTCCCCCTCTGCCCACCCACCGTTCATTCTATTCAGCCTCACTATCCCTCCCTTTGTCTTTCTACATAGTGCCATCATCCGAGTTTTCGGAGGTGTGTCACCCCCTCTTCCAATTCAGTCAGTGTGTTGGCAGGCGCGGCCGCATTTCTCCAATGAATGCTGGTGCTGTCTATGACAGCTCCAAAATGCAGTGGAGTACAGTTGAAAGGGGGAGCTATGCTTCAGTGAGCAGCGATAAGATGTCGCCTGCTCATGCAGCGCTCCCCACACACACACACACACACGCCTACTGCGTGCTGCCCCCCCACGCACACACTGTACAGCGGAGGTGCCCAGTCCCCGTCAGCTGTGCTGTGCCCCCCCAAAAGCCTTCCACATGCCACGCTGGGTGCCCACCCCAGCATGGCAACTCATCGCATAGCCCGGCCAGGTGCCCAATCCCCATCAGCTCCACTGTCCTCCCCAGGTACAGGGTGCCACGCTGGGAGCCCACCCAGCGTGGCAGCAATGCTAAGCCGGCAGAGTGCCCAATCCCCGTCCAGCTCCACCGACCCCCCAACCAGCCATCCTTGTGCCACGCTGGGAGCCCACCCCAGTGTGGCAAATATCCCTGCATGCGTCATTTAAAAAACCTGGAAATTAAAAACTGTCCTCGGCGCTCTCCCTGCTCCTCCCACTCCCATAACTCCGCACTCCACCCACTGCACCCTGCCTCCCCACACACCCCCACCCATACTTACCAGAGGACATCGGACGATGATCTTGTGGACGAGAACACGTCTGCACTCTTCAAAGCCGACCTGAACTGAGGAAATGCCGGTAAGCTGTATAATGGGATAGATAGGGTTTTTCAACTTTGCTGCATATCTCAGGCATTTTTGAATTTTTGCACCAAATTTTCAACATGGGGTTTTGGGACCCCTTCTCATGAATGATATCACTGTCATGGGCGTTATTAGGGCCGAAGGGTGATTCGCCGATCACTGCCGAAATCACCTTTTAGGACTCGATTAACAACGACACTACAATGTTCATAAGATGGGCTCTCAAGAAGCTTATTTTGAAAATTTGGTAGAAAAATTCCAAAAAATGACTGTTTTACGAGCGTGCGTTGCGCAGTTCCTACTCAGGCTCGTAAGTTCGCAAATTTTCAATTTTTTCACTCCATATTTTCAACATTGCCATTTTACCACACCTTCTTATGAGTAGTACAGCTGTCATTTTTCACATCTCACCCAAACATGTTTCCGCCCATGTAGCGCACAATGGCGCAGTCGGTGTGCGAAATCAATGTATGGGACAAATTAAGAAAATCACAGTGACACAGTTCATGAGCAGAGGTCTTAAAATGGCTATGTTGAAATAAGTGAAAAAATTCTAAAAATAGACTGTTTACGGCGTGCTTGCGCAGTTCTCACGCATGCTCGTGAAGTTTTGAATTTTCAATATTTTCAATCCAGATTTTCAACATTGCCATTTTATTACACTTCCTTATGAACAGTACAGCTGCCATTTTTCATATGTCACCCAAAATGTGTTTTTGCACATGTAGCGCACAATGGTACAGTCGGTGTGTGAAAGCAATGTTTGGGACAGATTAAGAAAATCACAGTTACACTGTTCATGAGCAGAGGTCTTAAAATGGCTATGTTGAAAATTTGGTGACAAAAGTCCATAAAATGACTGTGTTACGAGTGAGCATTGCGCAGTTTCCACTTACCCTCGTAAGTTCATGACTTTGTAATATTTTCAGTCCAGATTTTCACCAGTGGCATTTTTCCACACTTTCTTATGAACAGTACAGCTGTCATTTTTCAGAACATGGCTGAAATGTGTTTTCACACTTTCAGCGCAGAGATGCGTGGTCGCTGTGGGAAATCATTGTTCGGGACAGATAAAGAAAATCACAGTGACACTGTTCATGATCAGAGGTCCCAAAATGCCTGTGTTGACAATCTGCTGTAAAAAATCCCCAAACTAATTACATTACGGATGTGCGTTGCACAGTTTCTATGCACGCTCGTGACTTCACCAGTTTTTTTTATATTTTTACTGCATATTTGCAACATTGCAATTTTTTACACTTCCCCATGAACAGTACAGCTGTCATTATTTACATCCTGTTCAGAATGTTTTTGCACCTGTTGTGCTAAATGCCGTAGTCGCTGTGCATAAGCAGCTTTCGACTAACAAACTGATACTGCCACTGTTCATGAGGTGGGGTCACAAAAAAAGTGTTGAAAATTTGGAGTGAAAATATCAACGAATGCCTGAGGTATTAGGGTTTCCAACCATAACGCCCAACCCTGTAGAGAATGACAGGCATCAGGGATGTGACTTGGGATTCTTGCCTGTAATGCTCATACCATTCCATACTCTGTAGCCAGTGAGAGGCATCGAGGTATGCCTTGGGCTCTTTGGCCCCAAAGTTCACCCCATTCTCCTATACTGCACCTATCTCACCGTACTTCCTGATGGAATGGGGTGCGCATAAGGGCCAAAGACCCCAAGGCACACCGTGACACTTGTCAGTGTCTGCAGGGTTGGGTGTGGTGAAATGGCATGGCCGATATGCCTGATGATCCAAAGGCACACCCCAATGCCTGTCACTCTCTGCAGGGTGGTGGTGGGATTGGCTTCAGTTCAATACTTCACTGCCATTCCTATTGCGAAGCTCTGTAACTTCTACACTACCACTGCCAATGCCAGCAAGCAAACATTCAGCATTGACAAATGCTTGTTAACCTAGTGTCAGAATTTGGAAGGTAGTGAGTCTTTTCCTGTAATTTTTTTTATACTGTTTGCATTCAGGGTTATGGAGGAAATTTGTTGGTTTATTCCCATTCCTAAATGTAATAGGATTTACAGTAATTCCTATATGGGTTTTCCATCTTTCTTTTTAATTGTTTCCCCTTGTGAATCTGATCCAGTGTCAAATTTAGAGGACACTAATGATGAATCTGAATCATCCCCCTCATCTTCAGTGTCACCCCATTGTCTTTATTTGGCTAAGGCCTGGTAACGATTCCTAGTTACTACCAGGTGTTTTTATTTTTGGTGGGGGTTAGGGCATACCATGTGCAGGGCAACCATGATTGAGCGCTTACAAAAAGGGTGACTCAATCATGGCACCTGTGTACAGGGCTACCTGGCAGGGTAGAGAGCGGATACCGGGGTGGGTGATGTAGGGTGAACGGCTGTACGCGTGTATACATGCACGCGGGGGAGAGGGAGGAAGGTATGTGAGAGGGGGTGTGGTGGGCAGTTGCTGAGCTGGACTGCTAGCGTGGTGGGGTGGGTGGTCACTTGGAAGGTGCAGGGTTCAGGTCCGACGCAGTGCAGTTTTCTTTTGCCGGTGGGCGGCTTTGTAGTTTTCCAAGTTTTTCACCTCCCACGACATGCACCCCTCTGGAGCTGACAATCCATTAGTAGGTGAGGGGGTTGGGGGGTGCAGCCCCCGCATTAAAAAAAAAACACCTGTAGGTTTCAGGCATTCTCTTCATCCTCGTCGCAAGTGTGCATCACTGAAATAAATTTTCACCGATGTACACTTGCCATAACGGCGATCACTATTCTGTGACCACCATTATGACATGGAACTGGGGGTCACAGTTGCCTTCCTTTTACCCTTCTTTTTCTTTGAATTGACCAGAGTGAATGCAGACTGCGGGGTGGGGGCATGTCAACCCTAGCAGTTGCCGCATTAGAAGGAAGTACTGGGGGAGGGGGGAGATTTCAAGAACTCTCATCAGCATTTGCGGACATAATTATGGGCTCAGGAGGTGGATCTACTTCAGGAATCGAGACTGGTGGAGGAGGAACTGAGTTTGCAGCAGGCATTTCAGAGGTTTCCTTCTTTTGGAGAGCTTGTACCTGACATTTTTCCAATAACTGCACCGGGTCCTGCATTGTTTTGTCCACTCTATTGTGTTCAGCCCAAGGAAAATTTCTATACATTTGACCCTCCTCCACATCCTCCTCCTCACACAGGTTACACTTTAGGGGATTAGGACAACCTGAACTGGTATGACCATAATCAAAACATAAATTGCACCTGGGTTGCTCACAAACATAACTCAGGTGTGTACATGCCCCACACTTGTGGCAGGTTTTGGGCTGCCCTGATAAAAACGTAAACCCCTATCCTTACCTATGTAAAAACTCCCTGCCCAATGAAATATTCCTGAATCCAACTGCTTAAGTTGTACTTCAACTTTCCAGTTGCCAGTCCACACCAAGTCTTCATCTAGTATAGGGGTGGGGGGTTCTAAGATTGAACAGCGTTGTTGTAGCCAATATTGTACATCAGCAATGCTAACACATTCATCCCTAAACAAGAGTGAGACCATTTTGACAGTAGGTTTGGTGAGGGGGATTGGGGAAAAAAGGTTGCCATAAAGGCGTATTTTGGACCTCGGGGTACATATCCCAAAATCTATCCAAAGTTAGACCTGTTTTAAAGCTTACATCATATATTACTTCCCCTTTAACATGAATAACCGCAAATAACTCAGAGGGACTAATCCCCATCTGATCCTTCAGCATCTGGTGCAGCACTGTTCTTCTCTCAGGAGCGTTTACAGGATCCCCATTAAATTGTAGTCTGACAGCGTTTCTATGCTGTGTAGGTTCACTCCTATTCTTAAACAAGTTTGACATAAATGTTCATTTCAGTTGTTCAGCTACAGTAAGATTTTTGCTTGAAGTATTACCTTGGCTTCGTTCCGGGACATTGTCTTGTGTAGTAGCTGCGCTTTCTGAGTCACCCATATGTTACTCTGTTTCCATAGAGACCTGAACATTTAGGTCCGATGAGCAGGCCATGAGTAAAGTTTCCTGAGAGGCATTAACAGAGTCAGAGATTTTGTTCTGCATCCTGCGATTCGGGGAACAGTTCTGAATTATTTGTACAGCACTCACCAGAAACCCATTTTTTTTGATTGATTATCTTGACACCAACTGGCCGCTTTCAAGGCATCATCCGAGGCCCAAGACTCAGATTTTCCTGTTGATTCCTCATTGTGACCTTTGAGCAAGGTAAATGGGTGAGCAGGGGGTACTAAATTCGTCTGTCGCTCATCAGAGTGAGCCACTGGGGTAAGCTGGGAGGGAATGGAAAATTGGGATGCCAGTTCATTTACTTCAGAGTTATACATGTCCTCTTGCAACAGTTTCATCAAAAATTCGATTTGAGTGCCGCTCAGCAAATTTTCTTGTGCTGCATTTTGTTGCTCTTGTACACCACGTATAACCACCTGATCAGACATTTGTATGTCTGGAGAAACAACGGTGGTTGGAACATTAGTGACCTTATGCTGTGCACTTTGCTTGTTCAGCTCCTGGCCTCCTTCCATTTTCCCAAAACCAGGGTAATCCAACAGAAGTATCATCCATATTTAATGATGAAGAACATTCTCCATTCCCTCCTCCTCCAAGAAACCGATGATCTGCCATCTTGCAGAGACGGACAAGGGTTCCCCCTACTGGCAAGAGCAGAGTAATTTCCCCAGTGCCTGGTCAAATTTCCCCCCATTCACTAAAACAATACCACCAACAGCTTAGAAACATAGAAGTTGACGGCAGATAAGGACCGTAAGGCCCATCCAGTCTGCCCATTTGTTTTTCTACCTTATAAATGTGCCATCAGCCTTTGATCTGTCAGTGGCCTATCTATTCATAGTCATTTGTATTGCTCCCTTATGCCTATCCAATGCCTGTTTGAAGCCCTGCACTGTATTCATAGCCACCACTTCTTGTGGTAAGCCATTCCATGCATCCACCACCCTTTCTGTGAAAAAGAATTTCCTTACAGTCCCCCTTAATCGAACCCCTTCTAATCTCATGCTGTGTCCTCTTGTCCTGCTATTTTTCTTATATTTAAACATGTTGGACTCTTTCACCTTGTTAATGCCCTTAAGGTGCTAGAATGCCTCGATCATATCACCTCTCCCTCCTTTGCTCAAGGGTATACATATTGAGCTCTGTTAATCTGTCCTCATATGTCTTCTGATGCAGTCCCTGCACCATTTTGGTTGCCCTTCTGGACTGCCTCAATTTGGTTAATGTCCTTGTGAAGGTGTGCCTCCAATACTGCACGCAGTACTCCAGATGGGGCCTAACCAGTGTCTTGTAAAGAGGGATTATTACCTCCCTCTACGACTTGTGATACCCTCTACTAATACACCCTAACACCCCCAGCTCACCTACTGCTTTAGAGGTCTGCTTGGATGATTTCAGGTCATCAGTGATGATGATACCCAAGTCTCTTTCTTCCTTTGTGACTGCTAGCAACTCTCCTCCCAGCCTATAGGTGGCTTCAGGGTTTCTCTTCCCTATGTGCATGATTTTGCACTTCTTTTGCATTAAATCCCAGTTGCCACTCTTCTGACCATTTTGTCAGTTTATCCAGATCTCTTCTCATTCTGCCCACCCCATCTGGATCATCTACTCTGTTGCAGATCTTGGTGTCATCTGCAAACAGACAAGCCTTATCCTCTAGTCCATCTGCAAGGTCACTAATGAAGATGTTGAAGAGGACTGCCCCAGGACTGATCCCTGAGGTACCCCACTTGTGACTTGCATTTCTTCTGACTGTATACCATTTACCACCACCTCTGTTTTCTGCCTGTCAACCAGTTTGCCACCCAGTTGACCAACTTTGGACCCACCCGAGCCTACCCAGCTTATTATCAATCTTTTATGTGGAACAGTGTCAAAAGCTTTGCTGAAGTCAAGGTAAGCGACATCAACTGCTCCCCTTGGTCCACCACTCTGGTTACCCAGTCAAAGAAATCTATGAGATTAGTTTGACAGGACCTTCCTTTTGTAAACCCATGCTGTCTTGGATCCTGTGCCCCTATGGATTCCAGGTGTTGCACTATCCTTTCCTTAAGGAGTGCCTCCATAATCTTGTCCACTACTGAGGTAAGACTGACTGGTCTGTAGTTTCCCGCCTCCTCCATGCTACCACTCTTGTGGAGCGAGATCACATGAGCCCTTCTCCAGTCTTCTGGGACCTCTCCTGTGCTCAGAGACTCACTAAACAGTTCACTAATGGCTCTGCTAGTTCCACCTTTAGCTCCTTAAGTACCCTGGGATGTATGCCATCAGGTCCCATTGCCTTATCCACCCTGAGCTTAGCAAGCTCTTGTAGGACCCTTTCTTTTGTGAAGGAGTAGTGCTCACCTCCCTCCCCTGTGTCCATGATGTTGAGCTGTGGGCCCTGCCTCTACCTTCTCTTCAGTAAATACTGAGCAAAAGTATCTATTTAGGATAGATGCCTTTACAGGGTCCTCCTCCTCACATGTCCCTTTTCTCCATTAAGCTTAGCAATACCCCTCTGGACTTTCTCCTTTCACTAATGTATCTATAGAAAGTCTTGTCACCTTCTTTACTGTTCGTGCTAGTGTTTCCTCACAGCCTGGGACTCTGCCTGCCTTACTGCCTTCCTGCTTCCTTAAGGCAGTTTGGTATGCCTCCCTATCTTCATCCCGCTGTGTGTCTTTATATTTCCTGAAGGCCAGCCTTCTGGCTCTGTCGTTTTCTGCTACTGTATTTGAGAACCAAAGTGGTTTCCTTCTTCTTTGCACTTCCTTTTCTGTCTAACACAATGGATGTTGCTTCAAGTATTGCATCCTAATGCTTGCCCACTTTGCCTGCCCCTCATCTTTGTGTTTCTTTTTGCCAGGGCTAGCTTAACTCTGTTGGCCATCTTATCAAAGTCAGTCCTCTGAAGTCCCATATTTTTGCCTTGGAATGGGATGATTTAGATGTAGTGGCCAAACTGAACCATACCATGTGATGGTCACTGGCCCCAAGTGACCTTTCTACCTGGAGATCTGTGATCCCTTCCTTGTTAGTCAGTACTAGATCTAGGATAGCCCTGTCTCTTGTGGGTTGCTGTACCAATTGTTTGAGGCCCTCCTGCAGGGAATCCACTATGTGTCTAGTTCTGGCAGATGTTCCTGCTGGTATTGACCAATCTGTATCCGCATGTTGAAGTCTCCCATTATCAGAACCTCCTTTAGCTGTCATGTTTTGTATATCTTCTAACAGTAATGTGTCTATGTCCTCCCCCTGGTCTGGGGGCCTGTAGACAACCCCAGTTCTTATGGCTGTCCCATTTCCTGTTTCCAGGGTGACCCACAGTTCTTCTGGCTCCTTATGTGTATTCTGAATTTCTGTAGCTTTGATATTTTCATTGACATACAGGGCCACTCCTGCCCCCTTTTGCACCTCGGTCTCTTCTGAACAATACATAGCCAGGTACTGACGTCTCCCAAGTGTGGTTACTGGTAAACCACATCTCACTAATTGTTACTGTGTCCAGTTTAGCCTCTGACATTATTGCCTGCAGGTCTGGGATCTTATTTCCCAGGCTGTGAGCATTTGCATACATGATTTTCCATTGGCCAGATTTTGGTGTGTTAGTTGTTGGGTGAGGTTTGGCATTACCCCTGTGCGTCGTATGGGGAGACAAACCTTTTTTCTTACCTGGTGATGCAAATGAACTGCAAACATGCTGAATCCCTGTTTGACCACTAGCTGAGGGGAGGTGTTCTTCCCATTTGACGTATGGGTGCTGCACCCTCTCCCATTTGCTAGTTTAAATATTCTGCAAAGACGTCAAACTTCTGCCCCAATGCACTGACTCCTCCTTATTCAGATGCAGTCCATCAAATTTAAAGAACTTTCGCTCCCAGAACTGTTGCCAGTTCCCTACAAATCTGTGTCCTTTTTCCTGGCACCAACCCTTGAGCCACATGTTTAGCTCCCCTATCTCCCCTTCTCTGACCTTCCGTCCATCTGCTCCCCTCTCCCAGACTGGCAGGATCTCAGAGAAGGAGATGCCGGATGAAATAGATGATAATTTGTCACCCAGCCTGGTCAGATGTTCCTTGGTCTCCACAACTGACCAGCTGGCAAGATCATTAATCCCTATGTGCACTAGGACATCAGTGTTTTCTCCTGCTTTGTGAACAATTTTAGCAATGCGGTCAGTGTCTCTCCATGCTGATGTACCTGGGAGACATCTGACCATTACCCCTGGTTGGAGATGGGTATCAACTCCCCGAATCGTGGAGTCTCCTATGATCAGAAGTTTTTTGGATTTCCTTTTTGCTTTCTTTGTTTTGGTTCCTGATTTGGGTGAGTTTTGTTGTGCTAGCTCCTGTGCTGCAGTGTTCTGCTCTGCAGTGTCTTCTGCCTCTTTGTTTGATTTCAGAGATAGAGGCAGATACCTGTTTGTAGTGTTTATATGGTTTTTGGAGGTAATATGTTGGAGAGCAGAGAGTGATGGGGCACCCGATTTGCCCCTCCTAACCACTTGCCAACCTCCTGGACCAACTACCCTCTGTGGTCGAGGTTTTTCTGTTGGATGCTGGGGAAATGGCAGGTGGTTCTTATAATGTATTTCCTCTTGAATATGAAATTTGAGGCGTGTAATCTCTGCCCATGCTGCCCGCAGCTGAGCCCTAAGATCTCCAAAGGCCCAGCATGTAGGACAGTGTCCTAAATCCTGTAAGACTGTCCTTCTGAAAATTGTTCCACAGTACCTGCAGTTAATGATATCCATTCCAGATAAGTTGCTGAGTTTATAACCTAGTCAGAGTAATTAGAAGGAAAAAAAAAGGAAAAAAAATGCAAGTAATGGTTTGATTGTGTTTTGTTTACTTGTTATAACAAGTTAAAATTACTAGTGCCCCTGTAAATGAGCTCACTTTGTGGAGCCCCACTGATCCACCCTTCCTGCTCTGCCACGGAAATGTCACAACTGTGGTACCCTATAAAAGGAGTGTAGTGTGGGGGTGGTTGGGGATGGGGGTGGGTGGCTGGGCCCTTCCTGCCGAAAAGAAGAACCACACGGATGAAAGAACAAGGAGGTAAGAGCAGAAACAATCAGTCAACAACAAATGCAGTAACCCTGAAAGCTTATCCTAATGTTAGATAAAACTGTAAAACCTGTAAAACACCACCTGTAATAATTTCAGAAAGATATACGCTGTAAGAAACACTTTGCTACAGAGAAAATAAAACAATGACATGTTAGCAACAAACAGTAGCAATCCCTGTGAGTAAAAAATAAAACAACACACACAGTAAATCTGCTTAGCCAAAATAAGTCTTAATCATTTTCCTTGCTCTAGTAAGTTCTCTACTCTGCCTTTCAAGCAGTCTTAGAAGGAAAGAGCTTAGGTGAAGCTAGGTGCCTTGGCCAGCAAACCAAGTCTTTTACCTCCAAGATATCAACTAACCTGACTTTTTAACCCTTCTTTCTGTAGGAAATTACTGACAGTTTGCCAGCTCCACCCCCAACATACACACCTAATCCTTTGGAAGAGCTGTGGGAGGAAAGCAATTTGCTCCTTCAATGTGAGAAGGAGACTGAAACACCTATGAGACAACAAACCTTTTCAACAAACAAAAAAACCAAAAAAAAAACAAGAATAAAATAAAACAGTGTCAAACAGTAATTTTGCTTAGCCCAATGATAAGACACAAAAATGTAAGCTCCACCTGTAATACAGTAATTTCAGAGAATATATACCCTGTAAGAAACACTTTGCTACAGAGAAAAATAAAACAATGAAATGAGTATCGGGGGAGGGCAGGGGCTGGCAGGGAGGGGGAGGTGTAGGGGGGAAAAAAGGGCAGACTAGATGGGCCGGTATAGTCCTTTTCTGCCATCAAGCTTCTATGATTCTATGAAATGGGCAGACTGGGTGGGCCATAGGCCCTTATCTGCCGACAGTGTCAATGTATCTATGTACCTAAGATCTCTTGCTGGAGCACAGCCTTTGCTCCTGTAATCGACGACCCTTTCTTAAATTATTATAAATGCCTTTGTTTACTGAGCCTGGATTATTTTGATGTCCAACTCTGATCTGTTTGCCCTGCCTGGTGTAATTAAAGGCTGTTATTAATACTTAAGTCATGTACTGGTATTCCATGTTTTGCTGTATGTTTCTTCTCTAATCATGTATCTTAAGCTGTAATGTCTGATTTGCTGTATGTCAAAATTCCAGGTCACCCCTGAAAAGGAACCTTTATGTCTCAGTGGGCCAATCCAGTTAACTAAATTAATAAATAAATACTATGGAGTGTCCTGAAAGATGCCAACAGTCATTATTGTGGGATTTTATTACCACACTGTCATCCAAGTTTATTTATTTATTTTTGTTTACTGGGTAGGGTACACTAGGCAAATCAATGCCTATTAACAGGCATGACCTGGGAGAGTACAAATGCATAAACAAGCACATAACATGTGATAATGGCCCAGGCAATTAAAATAAACAGGATAATATTCATTGCAGTCTACAGAGTAAAATTGAGCAATCAAAACAGTGTGAAAGTACAATACAGATAACAAAAGAATAAAGTTCCCAACAAAGCAAGAACATACAGAGAGCTATACAGTAAAATGTACATGAACAAAGCTCCCATCCCAGGAAGCGGAACATTTGATCCTTAGTGTAGCTGCCCATAACATACTACAGTAAACTAGTAATCTTAATAATGGTTTCTTACGTATAAGAATTTATTTGATCCAGCAAATAGCCTTGGAAACATTTTCGGGAGCATCAAAGAAATGCAGCTCAGAAACACCAGAGAACCTCTGAAAGAACACTGCATATTAATGACCTTACAATAGTAAGAACATAGTCCTGACTGTAATTTTGTATGTAGCCTGCATATTAAGGACAACCTGACAGTTAGGACAGTTTCTTTGGACTCAAAGGGGTTCTCATTAGACAAGGTACACTGTATATAAACTAAATACCAAGACGTGTAAGAAGTACTAATATTGGACAGTTTGAAGATAACAGTACAGTGCAAGAGGCCAGTGGAGAGGGTGACTAGGAGTGCACAGTGTTGTATGGTGAGTGTCCTGGGGCCCCTGAAGGTAAGAGTTGTCCAGAGGGCCCAGAAAGGGGACCAAGGAGGGAGGGAGGGGGGACGGAGGAGGTGTCAGGGGTTCAAGAGTGAGGGGGTGTCCAGGGACCAGGGAGTGAAATGTCTGGGAGTAAAGGAGAGAAGGGTGTCTAGGGAGAGAGGGGCTTCCTGGAGGCTGGGGAGGGAGGAGTATAGGCCAGGGCAAAAGGCATCAAGGGGAGCCAAGAGGCATGTCCAGTGAGGGAGGGATGTCCTATGAGCCAGAGAGGGATGAGTCTGGTGGGTCAGGGATGAAAGTGGTCTGAGAGGGTGGCAAGGGAAGGGAGAGGTGTCGGAGAGGCCATAGAGGGAAGGAGAGCAGTGGCGGCAGGGGACTGTAGAAGAAGAGAGGGTTTATGGTGGTCCGGGGAAGGGTATATGGAGGAAGGAGGTGGTGTGGGGGCTTAGTGTTGGGTCTTGGAGGGAGGGAGGGATAGGTCCGGGGTTGTGGAGGGAGAGGGCACTGTCAGGGAAGGGAGCTGTCAGGGGCACCCCCTTTCCAATGGAGGGCCATGCACTCTTCTTGCTATCCAGTAAAAAATAAATTCTACAGCAGGCGCTGGAGTAGATAAGGTAAAAATGCGATAATAACATGGACACTTAATGCTGCACACCGTCCCTGGATCGCTCCACAGCACTCAAGGCGGCGTACTACCCAGATGATCATCCTCCCTGCAGCTAGATCCTGACCAACTGGCTGCCCCCTACCAACCACTCTCCCTGCAGCTGGAACACCCCCACACCATGCTGTCTACTGATGTGTCTGGTTAGGGTGCTTGGGAACCCCTTGCAGGGGCCTTCAACCCCCTACCTTTTTCCATGCAGTGGCCTGAAACCCTCCTCCCCAGTCAATGGCCTGTGCCTCCCCTACCTGTGTAGAGCATTGCAACCCCATACCCAGGCAGTGTCCTAATTCCATTCATGGACCTGCCCTCCACACCCTTCCAGTGGTGGTGGTGTTGCACTCCCTTCCCATTTCACAGTAAAAGGAAAGCTCCACAGCAGCACGCTCAGTGGGGGAGAGAAGGGCAAACCTCCAAACATGCATACCCTAAATGACCACCCTCTTACAGATGGGCCCTTCCGCCTACTGACCAGTATCCCCACCACCTATTTTCTCACAGCTAGCACCACCACCCCAGGGCACATTAATGTGTTTGGGGATGCCATTTAACAGTGGCCCCAGGGAACAGTGTTTGAGGGGGAAATCAGTTTAGGCACTCCAGTCACTCCCCCTGCAACATGTCCAATGAAAGTACCCCCCCCACACACACACACAACAGATACTTCTGAGCCTGTTTCCCATCACAGCAGCCCTAAACCTGCATATTGTTTTCAGCATAACCCATGCAGAAGCCCTCACCAGGTGGTACTGCCTATCCCCTTAAAGCAGCAGTATTCGTCAGATATGAAAAGTTTTGACCTTCTATTTTTATTGTTGTGGAATGAAGAATGGACATTTCCATTGCCGATTATCATTGCCTCCATTTGTTCCATGATTTGTTTAACTTGGTTTTTAACTTTTTAAAGTTAGTGACTTGAGTCACATCTGCCATTTTAACACACTGCTGGAGATGTGCATGTTGCGTGTAAGCTTGACCCACTCGCCATCGACGGATTGATTGACATGCTGCCAGCACAATCTTCTCTCCTATTTCCTTGTGCTCTGCGACTGAAAGGTGTGCCCTCTCTAAGCATAGTCAATGCTTGGGAATATGTGTCTGCACATGTAGTAACAACTCTGTGGTTTTTATTTATTTATTTTTCATAGGTATTGCATATGCAGGAAAGGAATGACTTGTCGGAGTTCTTTTCGCTGATCTGTGACATGAAGGAAGCCATACTTGCAGTCAGTACAGGCTGCACTTTGGACACTGATTTAAGCCACAAAACTTTGATTGTCATTCCTGATGGCCACTATTTTGGTCATATCTCCTGTTTAGGAATACCATCACAAATGACGGAGTAATTTAGGAATGATGGTGTTATTGCCCATAAACTGTTCTATCTGGGATTATGCGCTAGGAACAAGGTCGCAGGGAATTTGTTCTTAGCTTGATTATGTGTAGTTTATTAAGTTATTGACTACTTTATTTGATGTTCTGAGCTGTGACTACAAACACACTGGTTCAGACTGGAGACCAATTGTATAGTTTAAATGCTATGATCAGTAACAGTGATGACAGGTATGCACAGCTTTCTGGGGAACTACTGGAAAATGAGGCAGCTGGCTCCCTTCTGAACTGACAGCAGTCTCCTGCCACAAACCGTGAATGAGCTTGAAGATCTGTTTGGCACTTCAGAGGGAGGAGCATGAGATGAGTCATATTCAAATGAGCCTCTTCTAGAGGCACTGCCAGCAGGAGACATCTCTACCAACTAGCAATACAAATGGTGGATCTGGCGAGATTGTATGCACCTTGTAGGCATTACATTACTTGAGAAACAGAAAATATGTGGAATACAGCTGTTCTATTAAAACAAGCCATTTAGAACACTGGTACAGCAGTTGAGTGAGTTTACAGAGTTTTTAAATAACAAACACTGCTGCTTTAACTTTCTTTTACTATCCGGCTGATCCCGCCTTCTGCTGTCGATGTCAAGATGTTCTAATGACATTGGTGCCAGACAGCAGGAACCGTGGCCTGCCTTGCTTTTCCTGGAGTACTGCTTGTCTCCCCATCTAGGTAACCAGTTATTGATATATTTTAATTAATTAATTAATGCTTCCTTGACTTTTGTTGAGGCCCTCATGTGGCTATCTGTGGGTTGACTCCCATCTCCCATATGCACTCTGGTCTCCCCCCCAGGTGTCCTTTTCAGCCCCTCCTTGGACTTGCACACAACTGCGGGCAGCTTGTCTGTTACTCCCCTCGAGGAATGCTTAGTCCTGCCTGCTTCCATAAGGTTTTTACAATTTAAATTAAGCCTGCTGGACCATGGCATGGCTTACAATGTGTGGCACCTTCTGCTGCTACTGATGCCGACCTCTCCGCTAGCTCTCTGTCTCTCGCTCTCTCATCAACTCCCCCCACTACTGCTGTGGGACTGACTTCTCTTTGCTGCTCCTGTCCCTTTCTGTATCTCAAGCCCCTTAGGGCAAAAACAACTTTGCTGTAAGAGCAGTGGTTCGGGAAGGTGAGGGGGGAGGCATTTCCATCCATTGTCTCCTCCACCTCACGTTAGCTCCTTTCTTTCCCTCTCCCAATGGCATGGAGTAGGCCACAGCCTGAGCTTGGTACATGCTGGGAGTTGTAAGTGCCTGCAGGCACTTTCACTTCTAACACAATCACGGTATGGGACTGGCTTCAGCTGCAGCCCCAATGTGTCCTCCTCGTTGCCACTCAACATATCAGTATCCACACTATGCTAGGGCTCGGGGATCCCCCAACAGACCCCAGGGAAGGGTACTAATTTATTTTAGTGTGTCTGTTTGCAGATGACACCAAGATCTGCAACAGAGTAGATGATCCAGAAGGGGTGGGCAGAATGAGAAGCGATCTGGATAAACTGGCAAAATGGTTGGAAGAGTGGCAACTGGGGTTTAATGCAAAGAAGTGCAAGATCATGCACATAGGGAAGAGAAACCCTGAAGCCACCTATAGGTTGAGAGGGGAGTTGCTGGCAATCACAAGAGAAGAAAGTGACTTGGACATCATCATCATAGATGACCTGAAATCATTCAAGCAGACCACTAAAGCAGTAGGTAAGTCTAGAGGGATGTTGGGGTGTATTAGTAGGGTTATCACAAGTCGTAAGAGGAAGGTAATAATCCCTCTTTACAAGACACTGGTTAGGCCCCATCTGGAGTACTGCGTGGAGTACTGGATGCCTCACCTGCACAAGGACATTAACAAAATGGAGGCAGTCCAGAGAAGGACAGCCAAAATGGTGCAGGGTGTGCATCAGAAAACATATGAGGACAGATTTACGTAGCTCAATATGTATACCCTAGGGCAAAGGAGGGAGAGAGGTGATATGATAGAAACATTCAAACACCTTAAGGGCATTAACAAGGTGAAAGAGTCTAACATGTTTCAATATAAGAAAAATTGCAGGACAAGAGGACACAGCATGAGATTAGAGGAAGGCTGATTAAGGCGTAATATGAGGAAGTTTGTTTTCACAGAAAGGGTGGAGGATGCATGGAATGGCCTATCTCAGGAAGTGGTGTATATGAATACAGTGCATGGCTTCAAACAGGCATGGGATAGGCATAAGAAAGCAATACAGATGAGTATAAATAGATAAGCCATTGACAGAGTAAAGGCCTATGGCACATTCATAAGGTAGAAAAAGGAATGGGCAGACTGGATGGGCCTTGCAGTCCTCATCTGCTGTCAACTTCCATGGTTCTATGTTTCTATTTAAAAAAACTGCTGGCCTCAACCACTAGAGAGCTAAACCTCAAGGGTTAAATTTACATAGTGCCGTCCCCGGCATATCAAACCCACAGGACCTCCAGTTCTTTTTCATTGTACCAAATAGCCTACTAGCCCAAAAGAGTCTGCACTAGCCCACCTGGGCTACTAAGTAAAATACTGACCAATCAGTCACCAATGGGAACCAAGGGGTTTTGCTGAGTCCACCTCCAAAACCACAATTCCTTTTCTCTCTGGTTCTGCTACTACTATGTCCCCCCCCCCCCCAGTTAACCGATTATTTCATTTATTTTACAGTCGGACTGGATGTGGACTTCTTCACCATCAGATGAGTATGCTTTTTTACCTAATTCATTCTTCACATTCTATTTTACCCCCTAAGGGCTACAGATCCTTTGTGACCCCCTTTCTATTCTTTTTTTACAAGTGCAGCGGATGACATCCTTTTGAGACTCCTACCTCTGGTTCCCTGGTGCTCAGGTAAGGCCTTCTACTTGACCTATATTGGGTGGGTTGACTGTAACGGGGTGTCTACATCTGTTACAGGGTATTAGGTGTCACTGGACAGCAGTGACTGATTTTTTAAATATGGGATGGGGAGAGTGAGGGGTGCTACTGGACACCGGGGACTTAATTTACATGGAATGAGATGAGAGAGGTGTTTGCCAATGGGTGCTCTGGACTTTTTTTCAGCAGCAAGGTTTGATGGAGTTTTATTTTTGTCCCCCCCTGAATGGCTGGATGCAGTTCATGGACAGAACACATCCTCCACTGCCATAATGATTACAGTTTTCTACTCAATGTTGGATTTCTGTGTTGTCAGCTGTCTGGTATAGGGGTGATTGACAACTTTTCCCTTCCAGAAGCAGCCAATGAAGAGTAGGAGGGAGTAGGCAGGACTTCTACCAGGAAGCTTACAAAAGGTCAAGCTGATTGTTTGAGCACAAATGGTAACAGTGTCTCTCATCACCATTATTTTGCAAGGTCATTTTGCATATGGAGAATGGAATGGGGATGCGAGATCAGCAGCACAAAGGTTGGTGGACTTGTGGCATGTTGGTTTGTTTGGTGGACTGATGGATGGGTGTATAGCCAGCTTGGTAAGCAGGCCAGTCATTCTCCATTCTTAAGTGGGATGAGAAGCATAGACAGGAAGAGGGAGCCAAGCTCAGGAGTGCAGCTCCTGTGTGGGTGGGGGTAATTAATAGCTTCTGTGTGTGCACATGGGTGGGGGGGCACAGCTGCTGTGAGTGTGGCTGCATGGGAAGCACCGTTTCTATGTGTATGTTTGGATGGGGAAGAAATACAGCTCCTGTGTGTGTGCTTGTGTGTGGGTGGCACAGCTTCTGTGTGGCTGGGGGAAAGCACAGCTTCTGTGTGTGTGTTGGAGAGAAAGCACATGTGTGTGTGTGTGTGTGTGTGTGTGTGTGTGTGTGTGTGTGTGGGGAGCACAGCTTCTGTCTTGGGGGGTGTTGGGGGCCAGAAGACAATAGCTCGTGTATTGTGGGGTGGGGAGTGTAGCTGCTACGTTGGGAGGGTGGAGGTGGAGCACAGGTCCTGTGTTGAGGCATCTGGATAACAGCATCTATGTTGGGGGAATGGGGAAGCACAGCTGCTACAGTAGTAGCCACAGACATTGCCAGCTATTTCCAGATATTTTGCGAAATTTCTAAAGAGTTTCTCTCTGCTGCCCCTACTGTAGAAATAGAGAAAGCATTAGATATATCTGGAAATATCACAGAAATTTTGGGAAATAGCTGGCAGTGACTGTGGCTGCTACTGTATGTGGGACATGAGGAAATCAGCTGTTGTTTCCTATCTTTTTTTTTTGTTTGTTTTGATTTATTTTGTCCTGTGTCACTATATCTATGTTTTCCTTACTTTGGTGTTAGAGAGTGATATATACTGTATGCAACTGTAGTGTAGTATTATGAGACGCCACTAGAGGGCGGCATGTGCTTTACAAACTCTAAGAGAATATAGACCTTGAGCAATAGTAGTGTTGTTAGAAAGATCCAGACTCTCTTTCTTTCTGCATCAGAAGAAGGCTGCCTTGTTAGAAGCATGTAATAAAGCTCTGCAGTTCCTAAAGAAGTTCTCTGTGTGGATTGCTTGGTATTTCAGGATACAACATATTATTTGGCAATGAGAATAAAAGAAAGAGTCAGTGAGCAACTAAAGAAAGAGGACCTTTTCGCCCAGAGTGAGAAAAAGAAAGTTATTCAGAGAGTGGAAGTGAAGAAAGTAGTGGGAGCTACTAATACAGTAAGTGACTGTCTACAATCAAACTCACATGAGAGTCGGGTGTGGGCCCTAATCGCAGCCTCCCCACCCTTCCTCCCAGATCACAGTTCATTTATAGGGGAACACCTGCCCTGCATTTGGAGGAAGGGGCTTCAGGTACAGCTCATGTAGTTCTATCCAATAATGCAGCCATGGGGCAGGGAAAAAGCATAGGTAGGGCTCAAATAGGAGTACAGCATCCACAATGAATTGCTGATTACTGTGATAGGTGGATATTGTGGGGAGCCTCCAACTAGAATATATCAGGTAACATTTTTGTTAGAGGCTGGGCTAGGATTAGTTAACTCTACTTGCTGTAGGGATAGTTAGTGTGGAGAGGCTGTATAGGTAGTGTGGACCATGGGTAGGATTGTTGGGTGCAATGGTTGTGGGGCAGCAATGCGGATGAATATACTGTGGAGGCTGGGAGGGTGCCCAATATGCCACAAGCTGAGGAGGCTCGAAGAAGAGGTTCAGTGGCTTGGCAGGGAGCTGGGAAGGTTGAGGGATGAGGGGAGGATTACGTTGGTAGGAGGGCTGACATCTGAAAGTATTGTGGGGGCACCACAGAGAAGGAGCAGTGGGTCAAGAGAGGGGAGAGCAAACTAGACAGGAAGCCAGCTGATGAAGGGTGGACTCTAGTAGGACCTAGAAAAAGAGGAGCAGCAGTAGGCAGGAGGGAGGAGAAAGCACATAGTAAGGCAAAGGGGATAGGGAACATGTTTACTTTACCAACAACACATGGGAAAGAGAATGCAGGCGGTGATTGCACAAGGGATAGCACTCACAAAGAAGATGGAGTGAAGGGCATTATTAGTGGAGAGATTGAGCATGGTTTGGCAGGGGGAAGGATAATACTCAGAGAAGTGAGGAGGGAGAGGGAGGTTGGCAGTCAAAGAGGAGGAGGGGGAGGGGTCTTAATTGGGAGGGACAGGGGGAAGACACTGGGGCACATGGTAAAACACAGTCTTGAATGGCTCCAAAAATGAGAACCTGTGTGGGGGGGGTGGCGATGGGCACAAGGAAAGAGGAGGGGGGTGTACTGGTGTTGGAGGACTCCATATTTAAGGGGATCAGATGGGGCAGCAAGGGGGAGAGGCAAAGTCGGATATGGGTGGAGTCCATACCAGGATTAAAGGCAGATATGGCAGGTCAGGCAATCCTAAGGTGCATAAAGAGGGTAGGAGTAAACCACACATTGTGGTACATGTGGGGATAAATGACCTAGCGGGGGAAATGGTGGAGGTAACAAGGGAGAGGACTGATGAAGTAGGAAGGTTGTGCGAGGAGACTGGGGAGTCTGTGGCCTTCTCCGATGTGCTCCCAGTACCCTGTGCAAGCACAGTGAGAAAGGAGAGGATTAGAGAATTGAACACATGGTTGATAGAATGGTGTCAAACTAAGGGGTATGGGGTTGTGGGCAGCTGGGGCAGTACCTGGGAAAATAACAATCTGTTTGCAAGGGATAGGCTGCACCTGAGTGGGGAGTGGAAGAAGGTTTTAAAGCAAAGACTTGGGAGGTATAATTCGACAAGGGTGGATTTAAATTAGATGGGGGATGGCAAGTGGACAGCAGGCAGGCAGGCAGGGAAGGATCCGATAGAGTGGAGTCACAGCCTACCCCCCAGGCTAGCAGGGAAGGACTTGGGGTGGCCAAAAAAGGAGGGAGTAGAAGGGAGGAGATGGAGGCTAGTGAAAGAAAGGGGGCATTATGAAGGGTGGTCTCATTGAATGCAAGAAGCCTAGGAAACAAATCGCTGAGCTACAGGCACTCTTAGCAGTGTGGAGGGTGGATATTGCAGCTGTCATACAAACGTGGGCAACTGAGCACCAGGACTGGGACCTGGCAATCCGAGGATACAAATTATACAGGCAGGACCGTAAGGAGGGGAGGCGGGGGTGAGGTGGCAGTCTATGTGAGGGACAGGATCAAATGCACAAGGGACGAGGGAGAAGAAAGGAGAACAGAGGCAGTCTGGCTGCAGCTCCTAGACTCAAGGGGTAGGAAACTGAGGTTTGGGGTGGTATACAGGCCGCCATCCCAGTCTGAGTCGCTTGACAGGGAGTTAGTGGGACAAATCAAAAAGGTATGTAGAAAAGGGAAGGTAGTCATCTCGGGGGATTTCAACTTGCCGGGGGTTGACTGGAGCATTCTGGTCACCTCCAGTGCTAGGGAGCAAGTGTTCCTGGATGTGAACCAGGAGGATCTCCTGGCACAGTTGGTTCCTGTACCTACTAGGCTAAAGGACACTTTAGATCTGGTATTGTTGAATGGGGAAGCAGTGAGAGAAATAAAGGGAGAGGAGCCACCAGCCAACAGCAGTCACCAAATGGTGTGGTTTAATATCACGATGTGCGGGGAGCCAGAGAAATCAGTTACTTGGGTGGTAAACTTCAGGCGGGCAGACTTTGGGAGGATGCAGGAAGTACTGAAAGGGAAACTGGAGGGCATAAGGCAGGAGATGGACGTGGAGCAGAAATGGGATATTATTAAATGGGGGGGTTACAGAGGCAACAGAAGCCTGCACCAAGACACAGAGTGAGAGAAGTAGAGCAAGAAATCCATGCTGGTTGAACAGCGAGGTTGTGGAGGTGGTGAGGGCAAAACCAGTGGCGCACCAGAGGTTTAGGAGGACAGGGAAGGAAGTGAACAGGGAGGAATATGTAAGATGGTCCAGGGAGGTGACCAGAAAAGTGAGAGAAGCCAAGGCCCAGAGGGAGCTGAGATTAACACAGGGAATTAATGGGGGGGGACTTTTTCAGATACATCAAGGAGCAAAGGAAGTGCAAGGAGACAACAGTGAGGATAAAAAAGGGTGGGGAGTGGACAGAAAAGGGGGAGGAGCAGGCAGAAGCACTGAATGAATACTTTTGCTCAGTGTTCATGGAAGAAAAGGGGGGACTGGTACCAGCATGGGCTGGGACTGTGGGTACAGGGGGAGAGGAGGTGACAGAACAACACTGCCCAGTGCAGGAGAGCAGCTGCAAAAGTGAATAAAATGCTGGGGTGCATAGCGAGGGGGGTTTTGTCCAGGTGAAGAGAGGTGATCATGCCCCTCTACAGGTCACTGGAAGGCCACACTTATAGTATTGTGTGCACCTTTGGAGGCCATATCTAAAGTGTGATATCAGGCTACTGGAGGGGGTGCAGAGGAGGGCAACAAAGATGATATGTGGAATGGAGGGGAGAGATTATGAGAGCAGGCTGGGAGATCTGAATATGAACACCCTGGATGACAGAAGGGACAGGGGGACATGACAGAGACATTCAAGTATCTGAGGGGAATCAATAAGGATGGGGCAGATGGGGTCTTTAAGTTGAGGGGGAGGGTCACCAGGGGGCATGGGCTAAGATTGGGGGAGATTTTGGAAGGAAATGAGGAGACACTATTTCACAGATAGTGTGGTAGCAAAATGGAATGCCCTACCAGAATGGGTGGTATCATGTAAATCTGTGAACAGCTTCAAAAGGGTATGGGACAGGGAACAGGAAAGTGAGGGTGGGGGGTGGGGGTGGCAGTGGGATGACAAAGGAGGGTGGGGCAGCTGCAGGCTAGGGGTGTTGGCTGCACACTCGAGCAGACTTAGATAGACTGGATGGTCTGTTTCTGCTGGTACATTTGTAAAGAGGAAATGGCTGGCATGGTAGGGACTGTGGCTTCTTTTAATCCTCAAATTCAGATCTGGGAGGAATACTGTGAAATCTTGTCACATTTCTTTATTGCAAATAATATTGCAGAGGCTAGTAAAAAAAGTTCTGGTCAGATCCACCACGGCTGCTTAATGAAGTTAGCGATGTTGTGTGGAATTGTTAAGGAGGTAAGGAGAAAAAACACAATGATTTGTAAGTAGTAAGATTTGTTTTAGTTTCTGTTCTAAGGAAGGCATACATGTTATTAGGAAAATACATTGAGGTGTACATTTTAATGGAAGGAATAGGAAGCACTGTAGGTTTACAAAAGAACCCCAGAGCAAATGCCACTGACGTATGTGTTATCCCGGATGATATTGACCGGACAGCCAAATTTTAAAGAAAACACAATTGCACATACCCCAATAATGCAAATCCCCATGATGGTACAGAAGGTGGCAGTACATGAAAAAGTAATGGCTGGCATATGTTCAGCCTTGGGATTATTTACACAGGTTTTTTTTTTTTTTAGAGAAACAGGGTTTTTGTCCATGAGCTGATGTAAGTTATATTTAAGCAATGTGCTGATGTCAGGAAGTCAGGTGTAATGATGATGGACTGTTAGCAGAGAAAATGTGATAGTAACTTTCAGAAGGGGTCAGTTTTGATAAGGGCAAGGTAGTTATGCTTGTGATAATGGGAATATTAGGAATGTATGAGGTCTATGCAGAAGTGGAGTACAAATTTGCACAGTTTCCCAAGTATGTGCTCAGAGTGCAGGCAAATGTGATATGTTGATTTGTTTTAGAAATAGGTAAAAATAGCGATACATGCAATTGATAGAAAGATAATTACATAGACATGCAGGCCCTGTCCACACTACACTCGACAAAGCTGTAATGGATTCAAACCATTACAGTCTGTAAACGTTACAGTGTGTCCACACTGTCAGTGAACAGTGTGGATAATGGTTTGAAAACATTACAGCCTGTCCACACTGAGTGCGATAGTGTTTGTGGTCTCTACCCTGTAGTCCCATGGTGCACTCGGTGATGACAGCTGTATTTTGAGATGCCCTCCTACATGTCCTATGGAGTACGGTATATGGCAGTCATATGATGTAAATAACCATATTTAACTTAGGAGACACACTTATGTTGTGGAGGTGACAGAGAGAGGTTTGAGGGAGGCAGAGATCTCTATGTTGGAATCGGGGGCTACATCAGTGAGAGGGAGGAAAGGAGAGAGAGAGAGAGAGAGAGAGAGGGAAGAGACATGGCACCAGTTCTGCCAGTATTAGGGCACCTGGGCACAACAGATATTCATGTATTGCTTCTGTATGGCTGAAGACAGACCCTCTACTACTGCCTTTAATGTTCTCTACTGCTCCACTGTACACAGTGCCACATGTCTATTGCTCCCAGGTCGCCCCTGAAAACAGGCACTTGTGCCTAGTGGGCCTTACCCGGTTACCAAAGACTAAAATAAAAAATAAAAAAAATATTGTACACCACAGGAGTGCTCCATGATGCACTCTGGGGCTCTACTAATGTATGTGTTCACTACTGGCACTGCTCTGCAGGTAGTAGTGCTGCCACATCACACATGGGCAGGCAGGGTACTCCCAACACTTGGCACAGTGAGAAGAGTAATCAAGGACAGTACACAGATACCATCAGGAGGTGGCCCTTGGGGAGGCAAGTGCAGACAGAGAGGTGTGTTAGGTGGGGACATGGGGGTACACCCAGGGGGGGTGCGCATACAGCTGTCAGGTTACTGTGGTATGGAGGCATCCCAGTATTGCAGCCTACACCTGTGCTCCACACTGCCATCTACAGATGTCCTGGTATCCTCCGATCTCCCTGCATGCAGTGAAACAGTGCTGCAATGTGTGCAGGTATTGTGGGAGACTGGAAGCTACATGGTGGAGCATTTAGACACAGTTGCAATTAAAAACTGATGAAGATGTAAAGCTGTAAATAAGAGTGAAATAACCACACTGGTATGCACACCACAAAGTGGTTCTTGGAAAGATACAGATTGGGGATGGTGCAATTAAAGGAGTATTCCACCCAGAATTTGCAAAAATATATGTTATGCAGAGTGTTTTGATTTGTATGTAAAGTCCTAGTGTGTCCTTCCCCCTGTCTGCTATTAGGAGTTTTTCCTAAATTAGGCTGCTAGCTATAGGGTAGTTTTATGACCCCTGGGGATCTCCAACACAAATAGGTTTATTGCCTTCTGCCTCCTACAATGCACCTTGTCTCATGTGACAGTAACGTAGCCAGGCCCATAAAATTAGTATATGCAGTGCTTTTTAAAATCAGTTCACAACAGCAGAGCTTCATAACTGTTCTTATCCAGTGAGCACAAATGGCAACAGTTACTATTTAGCAGATGCCTAGGAGCTACCTAACTGGGGTTTCTGTAAGAAAACAGCTACTAAATAGCTCGAATTCACTATTTGTGTTTTTTGGGTGTGTCATGTCTAGCTAGCAGTAATATGTGTTTTCATTTTAAAATTTAATTTCATCAAACTATGCACAACAATAAAAAGCACAGACATTGCCCCAGATCATCACTGCTATAATTAATAAAGACTATAGCAGTTTTCTTACAGAAAACTCACTCAGTTAGCTCTAAAGTATTTGCTAAACTGTAAATGTAGGTACCAACAATTTTTTTTTTTTTTTAGCAGGAGAGGCACACTAAAGCTTGTTTACAGGTGTGACTTGGGAGCACAAGAAAGTTAAGTGATTTGCTCAGGGACACACGGTACGCATAGGGAGGCTGTGGGATTCAACCCCAGGACACCAGGTTTGCAACTCAGAGCCTTAGACCACCGCACAATACTGCCTCCTCTATTCTAATAGGTAGAACTGGCAGTTAGTGCTGATTTTGCTCTGTGATATGATTTTCAATTTTTGTTTTGGTTACAAATGTGAAGTATCTTTTTAATAAAGTATAAAAGTATATATTTGCGAGTTATTTAGGTTGGCGAATATTTGTTTTATTATTTGAAAAAGTGGGATACACTAAATGTGTAGTGCAATGAACCTTTGTAAAATGGGATCAAATGTGTAGCTGTAATAGTCACTGTCATCCATCCTGTTGTTTTCATGCTATACCACACCCAGGAGAAAAAGTGACTTTAACCTATTTTGCAGTTTCTAGGCTACAGCTTCATACCATACACTTCATTTGTGAAAAAAAAAATGAAAATCATGTCACAGAGCAAAATCAGAACTAAATGTTAGTTCTGCCTAATAGAATGTTGTTACCTACATTTATAGTTTACCAAATACTTGAAATCTAACTGAGTGGGTTTTGTGTAAAAAAACAGCTAGGGTGGAATATTCAGAAATGTGCCAGGCAGGGGCACAAGCCGGGTGCAGCGCAACTGGGATGCGCCAGTGCATGGACTGGGCGATATTCAGTGGTGCTGCACCATGGCTCAGCACCGTTGAATATGGCACCATGGCCACCCGTGTTGCGCAAGGCACAGTGGCATTGCACCAGGTGCAGTGGCACTGAGTCAGTGCAAGAGGCGGTTGAGGAGCAGGGGGCTGTGCCAGCACAAGTGCAGCTGTGCTAGGCACAGCAGGAGCAATATTCAGAGGTGAACATGCAAATGGGGCCATAATACATGCAAGGCACAACTGGGGCCATTAGCATGTCATTATGAGCCATATGCATGCAGGTGCACTGATCCCCGGCGACTTGCACCTGGCGCCCTGCCAGGCTGCAGCCGTCGGGGACTGACACCTCCTGTGCATCACAGCAAAGTGTCCCAATGCCTGTTCATGGGCATAGGTACAGTAGGTATTTGAAAATACCCTGGTGGTCCAGTGGACTGCTTTCAGCTGGTCGCGAGGCATGGGTATTATAAATGTATGCTAAATTATCCCTGGTGGTCCAGTGGACTGTATCAGCCTGATAGCAGGCTTTGTATGTGGAAAATCCCTGGTGGTCCAGTGGTACCCCCTCCACCCGCCCACTCAGACCTGCCCCGCTCCCCAGTCAGCGGAGGGTGCAGCTCCCACCATAGCTGCTCGGTGACTGACTGCATACAGTGCGGCTGTCGCCATTGGTCCACAGTGTGGGCCAATGGGTGTGCACATCCATCACTACTACAGTCCAGATATGTGAATGGATCCATTCACATGATCTGGGCTGTGTAGTATGTAGCAGGTCATGCCCATTGGCCCATGTTGTACCAATGGGCATACAGCCATACTGTATGTAGTCATTGGGCAGGTGGCTGGGCGGCTTGGCGGGTGGGGAACTGCCACCCGCCACTGACTGGGGGCAGTGGGGTAGTGGGTCTGAGTGGGAAGGTGGGGGGGTACCGCTGGACCACCAGGGTTTTTCCACATACGAAGCCCGCGATCGGGCTGGGTATGATCCACTGGACCACCAGGGATAATTTAGCATACTTTTATAATACCTATGCCTGCGATCGGGCTGGAAGCAGTCCACTGGACCACCAGGGATATTATTTCTATTACAATGCCCGTGATTGGATGTGGGGAGTGCAACGCCGACAGAACCTGGCTCCGGAGCTCGGGTGGCCGCCCACAGCTGGCGGCTGCTGTGTTGTGCCCTGCAATACAGCAGCTCACCTGTGGGTGGCCAGCCCTTGCTCCTTTATTTTTAGGCTCAACTTTGAGCACCAGTGTGCAGCACAAGTAGGGGTTGCACCAGCATATGTTCAGCACATCCAGGGCTGAATATCAGGATGTGCTGAGTATGCATGGGCACGCCCCCCGCAGTTGCACTGCATACATTACTGATGCACCCTGGCACACGGAGATTTGAGCAGCACAACATCCCCTTCTGAATATCACACCAGGGTGCATCAGTGGGTTTCACCTGGCGCAACACTGTTGTGCCATGCGCAACCCCTTCGAATATCCCGCCCCTAGAGTCTTAACTAATTATAGCAGTAATGATCTGGGCAATTTCTGTGCTTTTATGGTTGTGTATAGTTTGATGAAATTAAAAGTTTTAAAATTAAAACATTCCTGCAAGCTAGACCTGCCACACATAGACAACAACAATAGTGAACTAGAGCTTAATTTACTAGCAGTTTTCTTACAGAAACCCCAGTTAGCTAGCTCTCAGGTGTCTGCTAATAGGCTAATTTAGGAAAAACTCCTAACAGCAGACAGAGGGAAGGACACTAGGACTTAACAAACAAATCAAAACACTCTGCATAACATATGTTTTTGCAAATTCTGAGTGGACTACTCCTTTAAAACTGCAAGCTCAGTAAAAAATATACACTGCAGCCACTTGCTGTACTTACGTGCTTCAGCTGATGCAAAATACATAGTAAGGTGGTGGGGGCAGGGTTGGAGGACAGGTCTGAATAACACCGTATGCCCACCAGGAGGAACTTTCCATCTCTTGGATTGTATTTGTGAAAATGTGTGACCAGGAGAGGAATGTAAGCTATGAAATGTGTAGTGCAACGAACCATTGTAAAATGGGATCAAATGTATAGCTGAAATAGTCACTGTCATCCTGTTGTGTTCATGCTATATCACACACAGGAGAAAAAGTGACTTTAAAGTATTTTGCAGTTTCTAGGCTGCAGCTTCATACCATATATTTAATTTGTAAAAAAAAAATGAAAATCATGTCACAGATCAAAAGCAGTACTAAATGCAAGTTCTACCTAATAGAAAGCTGGTACCTACATTTATAGTTTAGTAAATACTTGAAATCTAACGGAGTGGGTTTTCTGTAAGAAAACAGCTAGAGTCTGAACTAATTATAGCGCAAATGATCTGGGTAATGTCTGTGCTTTTATGGTTGTGTATAGTTTGATGAAATTAAAAGTTTTAAAATTAAAACATTCCTGCAAGCTAGACCTGCCACACATAGAAAACAACAATAGTGAATTAGAGATTACTTTAGTAGCAGTTTTCTTATAGAAACCCCAGTTAGCTAGCTCTCAGGTGTCTGCTAATAGGCTAATTTAGGAAAAACTCCTAATAGCAGACAGAGGGAAGGATACACTAGGACTTAACATACAAATCAAAATACTCTGCATAACATATGTTTTTGCAAATTCTGAGTGGACTGTGGACTACTTTAAAACTGCAGGCTCAGTAAAACATACACTGCAGACTCTTGCTGTACTGACATGCTTTAGCTAATGCAAAATACAGAGTAAGGTGGTGGAGGCAGGGTTGGAAGACAGGTCTGAATAACACCATATACCCACCAGGAGGGACTTTCCATCTCTTGAATGCATTTGTGAAAATGTGTGACCAGGAGAGGAATGTAAGTTATGAAATGTGTAGTGCAATGAACCATTGTAAAATGGGATCAAATGTGTAGCTGAAATAGTCACTGTCATCCTGTTGTGTTCGTGCTATATCACACACAGGAGAAAAAGTGACTTTAAAGTATTTTGCAGTTTCTAGGCTGCAGCTTCATACCATACACTTCATTTGTCAAAAAAAAAATGAAAATCATGTCACAGACCAAAATCAGTACTAAATACTAGTTCTACCTAATAGAAGGTTGGAACCTACATTTATAGTTTAGCAAATACTTGAAATCCAACTAAGTGGGTTTTCTGTAAGAAAACAGAGTCTTAACTAATTATATGGGCAATTTATGTGCTTTTATGGTTGTGTATAGTTTGACGAAATTAGAAGTGTTACAATTAAAACACTCCTGCAAGCTAGACCTGACACACACAGAAAACAACAATAGTGAATTAGAGCTTAATTTAGCAGGGGTTTTCTTACAGCTTCCTGTTGTAGTTTTTGGCAGAGGAGAATTTGTTTTCAAAGCAAGTAGCAGTCTAGAACTACAGTTATCTTACTGAGAAATCACTTCTATCTCAGCAGGGTCAGTGCCTGTTTGGATTAAGCAAACAGATACTTTATTAGATACAGGGGGTCTCATTTAAATAAAAAAAGAAGAAAATCACTGTGTGTTTCTCTGTTTGAGGAAGGGGGCTGTATCAGCTTAATTTACTGAGTTGGAGGGTGAAACTAATTAGGGGTGTGGCTTAGGAGTACAAAAACAGATGTCTCCTATTACAGCTTCCTGCTGTAGTTTTTTGACAGAGGAAAATTTGCTTTCAGAGCAAGTAGCAGTCTAGAACTACAGTTTTCTTACTGATAAATCACTTCTATCTCAGCAGAAGTCAGTGCCTGTTTGGATTAAGCAAACAGATACTGTATTAGCTACAGGGGGGTCTCATTTAAGTAAAAAAAGAAGAACATCACTGTGTGTTTCTCTGTTTGAGGAAGGGGGCTGTATCAGCTTAATTTACTGAGTCAGAGGGTGAAGCTAATTGGGGGTGTGGCATAGGAGCTTAAGAGTACAAAAGCAGGTGTCTCCAATTATAGCTTCCTGCTGTAGTTTTTGACAGAAGAGAATTTGCTTTCAGAGCAAGAAGCAGTCTAGAACTACAGTGTTATTACTAATTGCCCTCCTTCCCACCCCTTCCACCCTCCCACCCTAAGCCAGTTCTACTTTTATAGCCACTGGATTTGACTGACAACAGGAACTTCCTGTTTGGCAGTAGGAAGAGAAGGATCACTGAGACACATTAGTTTCATCAACCCTGAAGGAACCTAAAAATAGCTCTTTCTTGCCCCCCCCAGCTGCTGGAGGTCTGAATCCAAGCACAGAAGAAAGAGACTACTGAAGACTACAGGAAGTTCCTGTCCCAGAACAGGAAGGTTGAGAGTTGTTTGGGCACATAGGCAGTAGGAAAGTAGGTGTAAAAATACATAGAGGGAAGAGACAGTAAGCATACAAAGCAACAGGAGAGGGGACACAAAATAAGTCAAGATGGGAGTGGTGCAGTGCAATGGCTGTGAGGCAGCAGTGTTCCAGGAGACATTCTGGAGGCTGTGATGCTGCCCTGTTTGCAGGCTCCATTCTGGTCTGACGGAGGAGGTTGCCCATCTCCAGGCTGACCTGGCTAGGATTCATGAAACCTCTTCCCCCACCCAGGGACCACCAGAGCCACCACTGCTACCTCAGAGGTTGCCAAGAAAGAGGAGCGGTTGGACCAAGGTGGGTTCAGGGAGGGAGAGGATGGTGGAACAGAGGTGCATCCATCCAGTTGTACCTCTCCACAATTCATATGCTGTTCTGGTGAAGAGTGGTTCCTCTATGAAGGCACCTGCAGTGGAGACCAAGGAGGATGCCAGGAACCTCTACAAAGGAGACCCACAGGAGGGTGGCATGAGACCCCACAGGGAAGGAAACAACTCCTGGTGGGGGACTCAATCATTAGGGGGTAGAAGTGGGGAAGGAAGGGGATATGGAGGTAAAGTGCCTGCCAGATGCCACTGCTTGGAGGGACAGGAAGCAAATCCTCAGGATCGTGGGAGCAGTTGCACAAGGGAAGGAGCTAGATGTCATTGTCCACCTAGGGACAAATGACCTGGCTTTGAATGGGATCAGAGCAGTGCAAGAGGAGTTTGTAGAGTTGGGGAGGGGCCTTAGACAAGTAGCATGTACCGTAACCTTCTCAGAGGTGCTGCCTGTCTATGGAAAGGATGATGCTAGGGTATTCCGCACCATGGGAGTCAATGAATGGTTGAAAACTGGTGTGGATCTCAGGGTTTTGCTTCATTGGGAACTGAGGAGCCACCTGGAGGGATGCAGCCCTATACTGGTTCGATGGTCTGCATCTGTCCGGGGGGGGATCCAGGATCCTAGGTGATAGGTTTAAATGCTTCGTTGGCAAGCATTTAAACTAGCCAAGGGGGAGGCACTGAAAAGGAGCAGTGAAATCCCAGCCTGCTCCCACAAAACACAGTAGTTAGAGAGGTAAACACCAAGGTAGAGAAGTCAGTAGGGAGCAGGACAGGGGTAAATGCAGAAAAAGGCAGTAAGGACAGGGATGGGGCTAAAATGGGTATGACCATCAAAAAATGGAAGGTAATGAGTACCAATGCCCACAGTCTGTGTAACAAACTCCCTGAACTAGTGGCCTTGGTGGAAGAGGGATGCCTGGATATTGTGGCAGTCACTGAAACATGGTACACAGAGAACCATGACTGGGGTATCAACATACCAGGATACACAATCTACAGGAGGGACAGGGTGGGTAAAAGAGGAGGAGGAGGAGGAGTTCTCTATATAAGGGAAGGGATTAAAGCAACAGAACTAAAGAGTAAACAGGAAATTGATGAGACACTATGGGTCACCCTGGAGACAGGAAATCGCACCACAATCTGCATGGGGGTTGTGTACAGACCCCCATCTCGGAGGGAATGGAAAAGGAAATGATAGAAGGCATCCTTAAAATGGCAGAACAAGGGGAGATATTGTTGATGGGGGACCTGAATATGCCAGATGTTAACTGGAGTACCTTTGCTGCAGACACATCCAAGAGCAAGGTCATTCTTGATGCCCTACAGGGGGCATGCCTCAGACAGCTAGTGTTGGAACCCACTCAGAAGGGAGCAATCTTAGACCTGGTACTCTCAAATGGGGAAGAAGAAAATAGCTCAGATTTAGAAGTGGGTAGCCATCTGGGAACAAGTGACCAGCAAACAGTGTGGTTCACAATAAACACAGCCATAGAGTCAAGCCATACAAAAACAAGAGTACTGGACTTTAGAAGGGCTGATTTTGGATGAGAGAGTGCCTCAGAGAAGCACTAGCAAACAAGCAAGAAGGAAGTGTGGAGGAACAATGGAGAATAATCAAAACAGCCATCACAGAGACAACTAGCCTTTGTGTGAAGCAAATCAACAAAACAAAATGAAGGAAAAAAATGCTATGGTTCTCAAAATAGGTGGAAGGGAAGGTTAAGGAGAAAAGGATAGCATTCATGAAATATGAGGAAACACAGAAGGAGCAGGACAGAGAACTTTATCAGTTAAAGCAGAAAGAGGCTGGGAAGGCAGTCAGAATAGCAAAGGCCCAAACAGAAGAAAGGATAGTCAACTCTGTTAAGAAGGGGGATAAAACCTTTTATAGGTACATTAGGGAGTGAAGAAAGACCAAGGGAGGGATACAGAGACTTAATAAAGGGGAGGGAATGTGGGCAGAGGGTGACAGTGAAAAAGCAGGGATACTTAATGAATATTTCTGCTCGGTATTCACAACGGAAGAGGAGGGGGAGGTACCTAAACCAAACTAGAGAAACACTCTGAATGGGGGGGTCGATACCAGTCCATTCACAGAAGAAAGGGTTTTGAAAGAACTCTTGAAACTGAGGGTGGACAAAGCATTGGGTCCGGATGGGATTCACCCCAGAATTCTAAAAGAACTAAGGATAGAACTAGTAATGCCACTGACTACTCTGTTTAACAAATCATGGGAGGATGAGGTGGTACCTGAGGACTGGAGGAGAGCAGATGTGATTCCACTTCACAAAAGTGGGCGAAGGGCAGAGGCAGGAAACTACAGACCAGTTAGTTTGACCTCAGTGGTAGGGAAAATGATGGAATCACTTCTGAAGGAAATAATTGTTGAGTACCTAGAGGCCAGTGGGGCACAGGACCCAAGGCAGCATGGTTTCACAGCAGGAAGGTCATGTCAGATGAACCTACTTGATTTCTTTGACTGGGTGACCAAAGTAGTAGACCAGGGAGGGGCTGTGGATATGGCCTGCCTAGATTTCAGCAAGGCATTTGACACAGTCTCACACAAAAGATTAATATACAAGTTAGCCAGCCTTGGAGTGGGTCCCAAGGTGGTAGCCTGGATAAAAAACTGGCTGGACAACAGGATGCAAAGGGGTAATAGTAAATGGAGTCAACAGTGAAGAAAGGAGGGTAATTAGCTGGGTACTGCAGAGTTCAGTACTGGGACCAGTCCTCTTTAATGTCTTTATAGGTGACATTGGAGAGCACCTGGAAGGAAAAGTATGTCTCTTTGCAGAAGACACAAAGATCTGCAACAGGATTGATACACAAGGTGGAATGGAAAGGATGAAAAGGGGCTTGGGAAGGTTGGAGGAATGGTCAAATATATGGCAGCTCAGATTCAATGCAAAGAAGTGCAAGGTAATGCATCTGGGAAACAAAAACCCAGGGGAAGAGTACACAATGGGGGGTGAGATTATAACAACAACAAAAATTGAAAAAGACCTAGGAGTAATTATATCAGATGACCTAAAGGTGGGCAAGCAATGTGAGAAGGCAGTAAGGAGGGCTGGGGGATACTGGGATGCATAGGGAGAAGCATCAACAGTTGAAAGCAGGAAATTCCATGCAAAGAAGTGCATAGGAAAGGGCATCACAAGTAGAAAAAGGGAAGTGGTTATCCCTCTGTACAGACAGTTGGTGAGACCCCATCTGGAATACTGTGTGCAGTTCTGGAGACCCAATCTCCACAAAGACATGGACAGGATGGAAGCTGTCCAGAGGAGGGCAACTAAAATGGTGCAGGGTCTGCACCAGAAGACATATGAGGAGAGACTAAAGCAGCTTAATATGTATACTCTTGAGGAAAGGAGGAGAGGGGGACATTATAGAAACTTTCAAGTATCTCAAGGAATTAAAAAAGTACAGAGGGTAGTATCTTTCAAAAAGAGATGTGCAAGAACAAGGAGGCACAATTTGAAGATAGAGGGGAACGCCCACAGGTAATGTTAAAAGTATTTTTTCACAGAGAAGGTTGTGGATGCATATAACAGCCTTCCTAAGGAGGTTGTGGAGTCAGGAACAGTGGGAGAATTCAAGAATGTATAGGACAGACATAAGGCAATTCTAGTGGGGGGTAGGAGGAAGTAAGCTGTTGATTAACTAGAATCAGCAGCTTATCCATCAGGTAGGGAAATGGACAGACTGGGTGGGCCAAGCGGTTCTTATCTGCCATCAAATTCTATGTTTCTATGTAACCCCAGTTAGCTAGCTCTCAGGTATCTGCTAATAGGCTAATTTAGGAAAAAACTCCTAATAGCAGACAGAGAGAGGGACACATTAGGACTTAACATACAAATCAAAACACTCTGCATAACATATGTTTTTGCAAATTCTGAGTGGACTGTGGACTACTTTAAAACTGCAGGCTCAGTAAAAATATACACTGCAGACTCTTGCTGTACTGACATGCTTTAGCTAATGCAAAATACAGAGTAAGGTGGTGGGGGCAGGGTTGGAGGACAGGTCTGAATAGCACCATATACCCACCAGGAGGGACTTTCCATCTCTTGGAATGTATTTGTGAAAATGTGTGACCAGGAGAGGAATGTAAGCTGAGCCAATGCTGTTTAAACAAGTGCTGTATAGGGATGCAGTTTCAGGCTTTTTCTTCTGAAGCTTAAGCTCTGATGCCCCAGGCAGCTCTGATGGTCAATTGTTCCAGCATGATAGATCCTCCTCATGTCCCTCCCACATGAACCAAAAAAAGGTGGGGTGGATCTTTAGGAGTTTCTTGGGTGGAGGTGGGGTGGATCTTACTCCCCCCAAAAAACTAATGCTGCCTCCCACTACTCAGGTTTCAGTTCTTGTACCTCCTACTTAAGAAAGAAAATAGTGCACTGCAACCATTGACTAACATGAAAGTATATTTTTTTGAGGGTGGAAATCATTTCTTGGAGAAGGGTAAGGTGGAGGAGACTATTTACACCTTCAGTCAGTTCCACGGACAGAAAACATGACATCACTCCTTTTGTACATGCAAAACGTCTGCAGGCTCCACCTACTGCAGCTGTAAAAAGAGCCACCTTACTAAGTGGAGTGTGTGCACAAATCTACAGCTTAATGATAAATTTGTTGAGCCCTGAACAGCCTGGTGACACATCAGATGAAAACTTAGTAAAATTGTTGAATAATCACAGTAACCCAAAACTGAGTAAAATCATACAAAGGTTCAAATTTAATTCTAGAAACAGAAAAGCTGGAGAAACTGTGGGAGCATACATGGCAGAGTTGAGAAAAATGGCTCAGGAATCTAATTATGGAGAAACTTTAGAGTAAATGCTGAGAGATAGACTTCAATGAAGGTTATTGTCAGAAACAGATTTAACGTTTGAAACAGCATTGAAGTTGGCACAAGCTGTGGAATCTGCTAGTCAGAATGTAAAAGATTTACAGCTGCATTTGAGAGAAATTCTGGGCCCTGTTGTAGTTCATAAAAACCACAGGACTCCGTAAATAAAATGTTTGGGAACAAAGAGCAGCCAAATAAGAACATGACTAAAAATTGCTTCCATTGTGGGGACAGTATTTCCAGCAGGAGTGTCGCTTTAAGATGAAAGATGCCACATATGTGGAATGAAAGGCCACATAAGTAAAACCTGTAGAAATAAGATTATAGAGAAAAGGGGAGCATGCACACCAAGAAAGACAGGGAAACAGAGTAAGAGCAGTCCCAAAAGCTTCCAGCGTACCCTCCACTTGCAGTGGAAGTAAGAAAGCGAGGACATGGAGGAAGAGCAGGCTTATGCTATATATAGTCTGAAGGAGCCAGATATTCCCAAAGTAGCACCGATCATTCAGATGTTGGACATTAATGGCAAAACTGTACAATTTGAGGAGGACACCAAATGTAGTGTCACCATCATGAATCAAGCAGAATATTCTGTCTTGTGGAATAGGAAGGAAGTCCCAGAGCTGGAAAAGTGTGCAATTAAATTGAAAACTTATACAGAGGAACCTGTAGAGATACTGGGGTCAGCGAGAGTAACAGTGGCATGCAAAGAGACAGTTAAAGAATTACCATTGTTAGTGGTGACGGGGAGAAGCCCAAACTTGTTAGGCCAAGACTGGATTGCTGAACTAGCCGTGGACTGGAGAACAATCAATCTAGTGACACCATTATAGCAGTGGACACTGCAGGAGGTGCTTTCAAAACATGAAGCGGTATTCAAGGAAGGTCTTGGAACTTTTCAAGGTACCACAGCAAAAATATATGTGGACAGTGATACAACTCCATGTTTCTTTAAACCGAGATCTGTACCTTATGCAATGAAACCCAAGGTTGAGGCTGAACTTGATTATCTTCTGAGAGAGATTATAGACCTGATGCAGTTTTCAAGTTGGGCCACACCCATTGTTCCTGTACTGAAGCCTGATGGCTCTGTGAGAATATGTGAAGATTTTAAACTGACGGTGAATAGGGTGTCATGCTTGGAACAGTACCTAATTATAAAAATTTATGATTTGTTTGCAGTCCTTGCAGGAGGAGAACAGTTCACAAAGCTAGACACGAGTCATGCATACCAACAGATTGTGCTGGATGAAAACTCCAAGAGTATGTTACTGTGAATACCCACAAAGGTCTGTTCAGGTATAACCATTTACCCTTTGGTGTTTCATCTGCTCCTCCTATTTTCCAATGAACCATGGATGGGTTGTTGCAAGGAGTCCCCCATGTGGCAGTGTATCTAGATGATATTTTATTAACAGGCAGGAGAGAAGGGGAGCATCTGCAAAACTTGGAAGAAGTGTTAGACTGAAAAAAGTAGGACTTTTTTTCGGTTAAAATGGAACAAATGCACTTTCCTAGGTAAGGAAGTGGTGTTCTTGGGACATAAAATAGATGCAACAGGCCTGCAGCCTGTAAAATGAAAAGTACAGACAATTCAAAAGGCCCCCGCACCCAGCAGTGTGGCTAAGTTGAAAGCGTATCTGGGACTGTTGAATTATTATAACAAGTTCTTACCAAACCTATCAAACCTTTTGATGCTCTTGCATCAGCTCTTGAGGAATGGAGTGAATTGGCACTGGGGAGCTGAGCAAGAGAAAAACTTTTGAGGCTTCCAAGAAGTTACTCCAATCATCAGATGTGTTAGTTCACTATGACGGAGACAAAGACCTCATTCTTGCCTGTGAGGTTCACCATATGCTGTTGGCGTGGTTTTGTTGCACAGCATGCTTGATGGAACTGACAATCTCATTGGATTTGTGTCAAGGACTTTAACAGCTGCAGAAAAAAATTACTCACAGCTAGACAAGGAGGGATTGGCTGTGATGTTTGGGGTGCAGAGATGTCACAAGTATATTTATGGGTGATGTCTTGACATCTGCACAGACCACAAGCCCTTGATTTCTCTCTTCAATGAGATGAAGGCCATACCACAGATGGCCTCGCCAAGGATCCAGAGGTGGCCTGTCACACTTTGAGCTTATGAGTATACTATGGTGTACATGGTGGATAAGGACCATGGTAACGCTGATGCCTTGAGTCATCTTCCCCTACTGGAGGGCCCAACCAAAGCTCCTTGTGAAGAGTGAGTGTTGTTAATGGACCACATGGATGCCTTACCAGTGACAGCTGCTCAGATCAGGTTCTGGACTGGAAAAGACCCTGTGCTGGCAAAGGTCTGGGAGTACATCTTGTGAGGATGACCCAAAGTAGTCCTGAAAACTGGGTTCACACCATATGTCTCCAGAAAAACTGAGCTCAGTGTGCAGGATGGATGTGTCTTATGGGGGGCTCATGTTGTAGTGCCACCCCAAGATCGTAAACTGTCCTTGAGCAGTTGCACCAGTGTCACCCTGGAATGACAGAAGTGAAAGGACTGACTAGAAGTTATATGTGGTGGCCCAAGATGGAGGAAGAAATTGAAAGGGAGGTTCAGAGTTGTGACACGTGCCAGGAACATAGGAAAGCTCCAGCCACTGCTCCACTCCACCCATGGGAGTGGCCTGAGAAACCCTGGAGATGATTAGATCTTGATTATGCTGGTCCATTCCTTGGAAAAATGTTCCTGGTTATTGTGGAAGTACATTCCAAGTGGATAGATGTTTATTCAATGACTTCAACGACATCAGCAGCTACTGTACAGAAACTCCGAATGAGCGTAAGAAACCATGGCATACCCGAGATGGTAGTATCTGACAATGGAACTCCTTTTGTTAGCATGGAATTTAAAGAGTTTATGGAAAGGAATGGAATTACCCACATAACTTCTGCTCTATATCACCCTTCATCAAATGGGTCAGCAGAAAAAGCAGCACAAACATTCAAGGAGTGTTTAAAGAAAATGTCTGGAGGTACGTTAGTAGCAAATGTACATATTAACTGTCAAAATTTGATTGATGGATGATTGATGGTTGACTGCCCCACCCCCTTTTAATTGATGAAGTAATGCCATGCCCCTTTTTGATTGATGGCCAGAAGTGATGTAATGCCCCACCCCTGCCACATGTTCTGGAAATTACTCAGTGTCCCTACCCCATCTGCATCCCGTGTGCACCGGAAATGAGCAATGTCCTGCCTCCTTTATGTGGGTGCCTGATATAACGCAGCACCCTCACCCCTTTCCATGCCCATGTCCACCAGAAATGACGCAGCACCTAGCCCCATACCCATCCCACCCCTTTCATGCCGTGACTCAGCTATGGGTGGAATGAAGGTTGGCTTGTCTGGGCTAGCCCCAGACATGTTAGAAAGGATATGCTGATAAAAACTTTTTAGGGCTGTTCCTCCATAGTTGGTTTATGTTTTGCTCCTGTGTATGCGGATTGCCTGAGGAAAACAGTGAAATGGATGAACCTAGCCAATCATCATCTGCTAGTGCCACACCGGAGGATTCTGTTATGACTGAATTGATAGAATCATTCATGAGACATGGTTTGCATGATAATTATGAGTGTGTTAATATGGATGAACACTTAGAAGAACCAGATGTATCAGATGCTGAGAAATGCCCTGATGAAAAGACTGATGTGGCCATGACAGCAATTGAAGTGCCACCTGAAAAGATTATCATGTTGTACCTGATAAAGGGTATTCTAATACAGCTACTGCAAGACTTGATGGGTCAGGACTTGAAAATAAACTGTGAGGGATGTACCACAGACCACCCCTCGCAGATGAGACATGGCTGTTTATATGAACCAGAGGAGAAGTACTGGGAGCGTGCTTTTCCTGAAGTCTGTGAGAGGTTGCGCTCATGATGGATCAAGCTGCTAGTCAAATTGACAGCATGGAAACTCGGGTGCACAGCATCCTATTTTGTTACAATACAAGCAATAAATGACACTTTGTCAGAATTTGGAGATGCCATGCATTGCTAAGGGACTTGACTCACTTTATGAACAATTGAGTGTAACACTACAGAGTGTTGTTGAAGAAGCGGTTTCATCAGGAAGTCATCAAAAATATTTCAAAAGCCCACTGCAAAAAGGAAGCCCTGTGCCATATTATATGTACTTGTATGATGTTGGTAGTTCTGATGAAGAACACAGCACTGCATGTTGATAGCTGTTAAGATGGGTGACCTGTGAAGAAATCATCAAAGATTGCTTCAAAAGCAGAAAATAGAAAATCTTCTACAGACTTTGATAAGTATGCAAGTTTTAAACTCTGCTGATGAAAATACAGGTAACCTGATACATACATAGATACATAGACAGTGTCGGCAGATAAGGGCCTATGGCCCACCCAGTCTGCCATTTGAGCTTGTAAGTTCAGTTTGTTTTCCTAGAAGTCTGTTGCACCTTACCCCTGACCTTCAGAATTCCTTTATTTCTATCCCATGCATTCTTAAATCCCGTGATTGTTTCAGCCCCCACCACTTCCTCTGGCAGGGTGTTCCACCTGTCCACCACCCGTTCTGTGAAGAAATTCTTTCTCATGTTTCCTCTGAATCATCCTCCTTCCAACTTCATCCCATGCCCTCTAGTCCTGGAACATCTTTTCGCTTAAAAATAGTGTTTTCCTGCACCTGTTCCTCCCTGTAAGATACTTGTATGTCTCTATCATATCCTCTCTCCTCCTCTCCTCCAGGAAGTCACGTTCAGTTCCTTCAACCTGTCTTCATAGGACTTGTGATGCAATCCATGCACCATCTTTGTTGCTCTCCTCTGAACCTTCTCTACCCTGTCTATGTCCTTACGTGAGGTATGGTCTCCAGAACTGTACACTGTACTCAGGTGGGGCCTCACTAGTGTCTTGTATATGAATTATGACCTCCCTTTTCCTGCTGGTGATGCCCCTGCCTATACATCCCAGCATCCTATTTGCTTTACCTGCTGCCTTGTCACACTGTTCCCTACCTTGAGGTCATGAGAGATGATAACCCCAAGATCCCTTTCCTGCTTGGTGCATGCTATCCTCACCCCCAACTGATATATTGTGCCAGGGTTTTTGTGCCCCATATGCATTATCTTGCACTCTTTGCATTGAATTTCAACTGCCAAACACCTGACCATTCTTCAAGTTTCTGCAGGTCGCTTCTCATTCTGTCTACACCCTCTGGTGTGTCTACTCTGTTACAGAGCTTTGTGTCATCAGCGAACAGTGAAATTCTGCCTTCAGGTCCTGCGCCATGTCACTGATGAAGATGTTGAATAGGACGGTCCCAGCACTGATCCCTGTGGTACCTCACTGGTCACTCTTCCTCTGTGGAGTGACAGCCATTTACCACCACCCTCTGTGTCCTGCCACCCAGCCAGTTACCTACCCACCACACTACTGTCCTGCCCACACCCATATTCCCCAGTTTGTGTAATAGTCTTCTATGTGGCACAGTGTCAAAGGCCTTGCTGAAGTCCAGATAGGCCATGTCCACTGCCCTCCCCTGATCCACCTCCCTAGTCACCCAGTCAAAAAATTCAATGAGGTTGGTCTGACATGACCTCCCCCTGGTGAAACCATGCTGCCTTGGGTCCTGTAGTCCATTGACAACCAGATGTTCCACCAATCTCTCCTTCAGTAGTGCTTCCATGATCTTCCCCACTACCAAGGTGAGGCTGACTGGTCTGTAGTTCCCTGCTTCCTCTTTGTTCCCACTTTTGTATAAGGGACTACATCTGCTGTCCTCCAGTCTTTGGGTACCTCCTGTTTCCAGTGATCAGCTAAACAGGATAGCCAGAGGTTCAGCCACCACCTCTCTTAGTTCTTTAAGGACCCTGGGGTGCACCCCATCTGGCCCCATTGCTTTATCAACTCTTATTACTTCCAGTTCCTTCAGGACCCTTTCTCGTGTAAAGTGACTTGTGTCCATTTCTGCACCATTCTCACCCCTTGTACTCCCTTCAGACCCATTACCCTCCTCCTCTTCCTCAGTAAAGACTGAGCAGAAATACCTGTTCAGTATGTCAGCTTTACTGCTGACATACTGAACCTTGAGAAAGCCTTTTAGGAGAAACCAGGTCAGGTCGCACTAGCCGTGATTTTGTCTGCATTTTTGCACAGCCCAGCAAGGTATTTATGTATTTATATTAAAACCTTTATACACTGATTAATGGTGCCATGCATTTTTTGTTTGATAAGTGAATGTTCATGCACAGCACAGATTTGTAGCAGAGCGATAAACTGTGAAAAACTTCAGTTTATACAGATTTTAATGAGTGACATTAAAAAAAGTGTACACTGGTGTGAAATAATGAACATGACTAGGTGCCTAAGCAATGATGTGTTAGAAACCATTCAAAATGTGCTACCATTAATATTTGAAAAATTGGGTGTGATTTTTCATGGCCGAGTATTGGTAGCTGTGGCCTACATTGTTGATATTTGTTGTTATGGTTTAAAATGTCAGAGACAGGAAAATGTTAGCAATGTGATTGAATTTACATCCCACTTTCTTATTACACAGCAAAACAAGGCATGTCTTTTCTTGTTTTAATATTTATAATGCAGTACAGCATCAATTTATCACAAAGGCTAACACATGCTCTGCGTTGTTATAGAGTTAGATGTATACGTTGTGTGGTCTGTCATAATAAAATTTTGACATTTGAAAAGAACACCCATGCCCCTGACATATTACTAAACAGCAATCATGGTTAAGAAATCATTGAAAAAAATGTATTATGAACCCCATATACCTGGTAGCTTAGGAGGTGTTCAGAGACTGCATGATGCTGTTGCACAACTGGGAAAAGAATTACTCGCACTCAGGTATCCCAGTGGCTGTCTTTACAAGATGCTTACACTATGCACAAGCCAGCGAAGAAACAATTTCTTAGAAACTAAGTGGTTGTTAACAACATTGATGCACAATGGCAGGTTGATTTGGTCGATATGGCTAGTCTTTCCAAAGACAAAGATGGCTTCCGGTTTATTCTAACAGTTATTGATGTCTTATCAAAATACATATGGACCAAATTGCTAAAAACAAAATCTGGAAGAGATGTGACAGAGGCTTTCAAAATGTTATTCGGAGAGGGCCACAAGCCAAAAAAATTACAAACAGATGAAGGGACTGAATTTCTTAATGCCAGTTTTCAATTGTTTTTAAAAGAACAAAACATACATCATTTTACACCACTAAATGATGTTACTGCTTGTATTGTGGAAAAATTTAATCATACATTGAAAACAAAAATGTGGAGATATTTTACAGCATTTTAACACATATAGGTACATAGATGTATTACAAGCTTTAACAATGACCTACAACCAGAGCTATTACCAGTCCATCAAAATGAGGCCCACCGATGTGACAGCTGCCAATTCTTTAGATGTCTGGAAAATTCTATATGGCGGTCTTACACACAAAGTGAAAAGGCCTTTTAAATTTCATGTGGGTGATCATGTGTGGATTTCTAGAGTTAAGAAAACATTTGAAAAAGGTTATGAGCATAACTTTACAAGTAAGATATTTATTATTTCTGAATGTATACCTAAGCCTATACCAGTTTACAAATTAAAAGATTACGATGGAGAAGAAATAAGAGGTACTTTTTATGAGCAAGAAATGGTAAAAGTTGAAGACACTGCAAACAGGGTATACAGTGTTGAAAAAATAGTGTCACTAAAAAGACAAGGGAAGAAAAAACTGGTTTTAGTGAAATGGTTAGGCTGGCCATCAAAATTTAACAGCTGGGTGGACTCAAACAGCTGACAAATTAAATTATAATTGTGCCCTGTGTTTTGCAGGACACCAGTTGAGAGAAGACAGTATCGGTAAAACAATGTCTGAGAATGGATTTTATGTTACATTGCCCAGCAATGCATCTTTTGAAATATTTCCCAAAAATATTATTTCAGAATATACTGTGAAACTGGCGAAACCTATCAGTTTAGTAGGGGTGTGAGAAGTTGGTTTGTCAGAAATACAGCACCCAAGGACTTAGGACAATATTACACAGCAAGATGGGAGATTTCAAGCAGGTTAAACGTCTAAGCCATTATTACCATTATCAATTCCCAGAGGTTATCATCATGATGTTGATGATGTCACAGCAGCCATCAATGAGGCACTGGAACAGGCACAACTAGGCATGTTTTTAGAATATGACAGCCGGGAACAGAAAATAAAATTCTCCAACATCAGTAGTGGAGCATTTATTGCTCACCATAATCTGGCTCATATTTTGGGGGTACCACATGGAATACTACAACTACAAGCAAGTACAGGACCATATTATGCTGACATCAATGGGGGGTTTTACACACTGTGTGTGTGTGTATACAGACATTGTTGAATATCAAAGAGTTGATGATAGTGACGTGCCCCTACTCCGTTGTGTGGAAATGTCTGGTAAGAATAATGCAATCATTACCATCCGCTATGATAAGCCGGATTTTATACCAATCAGCAAACAACAGTTTGACACCATAACTATTGTGATAAAGAATGACCAAGACAAAAATATGTTATTCTTGTTTGGCAAGGTGATTGTGAAGCTTCATTTCTGACCTGTTAAAGGAGCCTTCTGAATGACAACCATGTCACAGAAGTTGTACAGTGACCCAATCCTTTATGTAGCCTATTATAAAGCACAGACCAGTCATGGCTGATCTGGTTTTCACGGTGCCCCGGTTATGTATGGTGCCGGTATAGGTGGCATATTTAGAATTTTATTTAGAAAAGTTGTACCACTGTTACACAAAGGCTCACAGACAGTAAAATCATGCCTTAAAACAGCTGCTAAAAATATTGTAAAAGGTGCTGTGGGAAATGTTGTGAGTTCCTTCATGACTCCAGATCCGGGACAGCAGCAAGATGGGCCTGAAATGTTGTTTATAAGAGGCCCAATAAGAAGAGGAGAATGGTCCTACCGGGGGCCTGTGAAAGTGTTATTAAAAGGCAACATGTTCAAAAGAAAAGAACAGTTGTGAAACGTAAGCGCAAGGAGAGAAAACCTCATAAAGCTAACAATCAAAGAGACTTATTTTAAGCCATGGCTCTGGTATACTGCATGTCTCAAGAATGTGGAAAGTCAGAATTAGACCTTTCAAACAACATGAAGTCTTGCTACATTGTGACATATGCAGTGAGTCCCAACCTTCGAACTGCTCCGGAGGAGAAAGAGTTAACTTTCCATGCCAGGCATGGAACGCTGAGCTCGAGCTCGAGCTCGGTTGAAACTCTGTCTGTTGTTCTTCAAACTCAAACCATCAGATTCCTTACTCCGCCTCACTGAACAGTCGCTTCCGAGATTTCTCCTTCTGCTCGGTTCATTTTGGCGGTTAAAGTATTGTTTTTCTCGGTTTTCGACCTAATTTAAACTGCAACCGGTCGGTTCAGACGCTGTCTGTGGTATTTGTGAGTACTAGATAGGTTTTACATTAATTTCTATCTGTGTGGAACTTGTAAACGGTTTATCGGTTCGGTTTGAACCGATCAAGTTGTTTAAAATATCTTAATCTGTCTTTTAGTGTGTGGTTACTGGTTCTTATCGGTTCTAAAAATAAATTTTATTTTGTTTTTTTCCACGACCCGTGACACGGTTGGGAACTGATAAGGGAGTCTTACCTGGTGGATTGCCATAAACGGGTAAGTTTGGTTAGGCTGGCACTATGTCTGAGAAACCCAAAAGAAAAACCGGGCCCACTGGGTTTCAACACTGCAGTGTGTGTGGGGAAGTCTTTGCCAAAGCTGATCCCCACACCACCTGTGTTTATTGTCTGGGATTTGACCACCTCAATGTAGACTGCCAGATTTGTAAAAGTTTTCCTGCAGCTACCCTGGAAAAGAGAGTTGGTAGTCTCAGGGAAAGGGAGGCTAAAAAGTCCGCTGAACTGGATGGCCAGCCCGGTTCGGTTCCAACCGAACCGGAGGGAGTGCCCTCTGACCAGGGTGAGATTTCCTCAGGCAAAAGGAGATCCAACTCTGAGGAGCCGGGTCCAGCAAAAAGGACTAGAAAATCAGCTGGTTTGGAGCCAAAACTTTCCTCTCCAACCGCTGAAGAAATAGCAAAAGCGATAAAAATTGTCCAGTCGCTTTTCCCGGTTCCAACCGAACCGTCACCATCTGGTAAGGGCCCGGTTCGGCCGGTTCCACCGGTTCAAGAGTATTATTTAGAGGAGTATTATAAACCGGAGGAGGGGGAAGAGGAGTATGAGGAGAGTGAATGTGGATTTGAAAGTCTGGATGTGCCCATTGACCTGGACATCTCCCCAGACAGACCTTCAGGAGTGTCTCCTCCTAGGCTTTCTGAGTCCCCTTCTCATTTTATGTTTTATAAAAAAGTGGCTGAAACCCTCCAGCTTCCAATGGAGGAAGCTGTGGATGATCAAGAGGAGCCTGACTATGTGGAAATGATGGATATCCCAGAGTCTAGGAGACAGTCTATTCCCTTGCACAAATCTTTTGGGAAACAGACTTTTAAAATTTTAAAAGCTCCTCACACTATACCTCCTGTTGATAACAGAATGGACAAGAGGTACACATTGTCAGGCTCTGATACGGAGTTCCTCACACAACAATGCAGCCATGTTGGGGTAGTGCAGGCTGCAGCCTGTGACAAGGCTAATATTCCCTTGGCTTCACACCCCCCTGATAAGGACTCCAGGAGGATTGATGCCATGGCAAAGGAACAGTACATGGCAGCATCCTTGGGACTTAGACAGGCAAATTATATGGCTTATGTTGCTAGATACCAGAAATCCAGATGGGATACTGTTATGGCTCTAGCAAAACAGGTCCCTGGCCAGCTTGCCAAGGAACTGGAGCAGGTGGCAGCTGATGGTATTGAGGCATCCAAGGTGCAATTCCATGCTGCAGTGGACTCTAATGATGTGTCATCAAGAGTCATGGCTACATCTGTGGCACTTCGCAGAATGGCTTGGCTCAGATGTACTAGCCTGTCACAGGATACCCAGACTAAGGCCATGGATTTTTCTGTTGTGGGTAATTCTCTGTTTGGGAGCAGACAGAGGATTACATGAAGAAAATGGATGAGTATAGGACCACCTATAGGAGTGCACAGGCCAAGGAAAGGCAGGCCACTCCTCAAAGGCAGCTTTCCAGGGGCAGGGGCAGGCCTTTTCATAGGCCTTTTTACCAAGCCCAGGCCTCCTCTTCTGCCTATGCCCAGAGGGGGTTCTTTAGAGGGAGAGGCAGACGGGCTACAAGCAGGCCTGCTTCCACCCCTCAGCCCAAAGCCCCTGCCAAACAGGCACCCTAATGGGGTTGCCAGGGCCGATTCTCAGCTACCTGTAGGGGGCAAGCTGGCTTACTTTGTCCAGGACTGGAAGTCTCTGACATCAGACAAGTGGGTCCTGGAAGTAGTAAGCCAAGGACTGGTTCTCAGCTTCAAAAAATTTCCAAAGATGAGAACCAGATCCTTTCCACTTGCAAACCCACCAGAGGCTCTTGCCTTAGAGGCAGAGGTCTCTTCCCTCCTGGCTCTCAGAGCTGTGGAAAGGGTTCCACCCCTACACCAGGGCAAAGGCTTGTACTTCAGGTACTTCCTTACCCCAAAAAAGACAGGAGAATGGCGGCCCATCTTGGATCTCAGATATTTAAACAAGCACCTTTTAAAACCAAAATTCAAAATGGTGACTCTGGGAATTATTCTCCCCTCTCTAAGGCCAGGGGACTGGCTAGCGTCCCTGGACCTCAAGGATGCCTACTCTCATATTCTCATCAGAAGCTCCCATCGAAAGTACCTCAGGTTCGAGCTTCTCTCAGGCCATTACCAATTCAGAGCAATGCCCTTTGTCCTCACCTCTGCTCCAAGGGTATTCACAAAATGCTTGGCAGTAGCAGTTGCCCACCTAAGAAGGCAAAAAATTGCCATCTTCCCTTACCTGGATGACTGGCTCATAGTAGGCCAGTCTCCAGACCAAGTCAAGTTACATCTACAGATAACTCAGCAACTGCTCACCTCTCTAGGTTTCCTTCTGAATCTTTCAAAGTCAGTTCTAGAGCCTGTCCAGCTCCTCACCTTCATAGGCACAGAGCTAAACACAGAGAAATCCAGAGCCTTCCTCCCTTTAGACAGGGCAAGGACCCTGGTCTCTCTGGCCTCCTCATTCACCCTACAGGTCTCTTGACCAGAAATACATTTTCTACAGCTCCTGGGGCACATGGCTGCTTCTACAGCAGTAGTGCAGGGAGCAAGATTTCAGATGAGGGACATCCAGTTCCATTTGAGAGCTTTTTGGTCTCAAAGGAAAGACCCTCTAACCAAGTTGATCCCAGTGACTCGAACCCTGATCCAGACACTTCAGTGGTGGCAGGATCAGAGCAATCTGAGACAAGGGGTTCCCTTTGTCACTCAGTCTCACTCCTTAATCCTTACTACAGATGCATCCCTCTTGGGTGGGAGCTCACATGGGCAACCTCACTACCCAGGATTGTGGTCCCCTCAGGAATCTCTGCTCCACATCAATCTGTTGGAACTCAGAGCAATTTTTCTAGCACTTCAAGCTTTTTCCAGGTCTGTTCAGGACAAAGTTGTACAGGTCAGAACAGACAACACCACCACAATGTGGTACATCAACAAGCAAGGGGGCACTCGGTCTACGGCCTTGTGCACTGAAGCAATGAAGTTGTGGTCTCTGGCTTACTCTCTGAACACCTCCCTTATGGCAGTTCATCTCCCAGGCAAGGACAATGTCCTGGCAGATGCTCTCAGCAGGATTTCCCAGGGCCATCATGAATGGTCACTGGACCCCCCCGATCTTGGAGATGATATTTGCCAGATGGGGCACCCCACAGATAGATCTTTTTGCAGCCCCAGACAATCACCAACTCCCCCTTTTTTGCTGCAGGCCCCCAGTGTTGGGCTCAGTCCCTCTGGATGCCTTGGTTCTCAATTGGGAAGGAAGTTCTCTATGCTTTTCCCCCTTCCCTCTCCTGTTCAAAGTGCTAGTCAAAATCAGATCTCAACCCTGCAAGATGATCCTGATTGCTCCAGATTGGGCCAGACAACCCTGGTATCCACTCCTACTGTCCTTAGCAGTCCATCTTCCCCTGTGTCTCCTCAGGAATCATAACTTGTTAACCTGTGCTCAGGGGAGAGTTTGGTACCTGAACCTCAAATCTCTCAATCTCAAGGCCTGGCTCTTGAAGAGTTAGAGTTTGCTGATCTACACCTCTCCCAAGGTGTAATGGATATCCTGAAGGCTTCTAGAAAACCTTCCACAAGGGCTACTTATAATTCCAAATGGAAGAGGTTTTCCATATGGTGCTCTGGAAAACATATTTCCCCAGAATCTGCTGACTTACTCACAGTCCTGGATTATATGGTCCACTTAAATACCTTGGAGCTGAGACCAGCTACCCTAAAAGTGCATCTGGCAGCTGTGTCTGCTTTTTTATCAGCAGGTAAGCCCTCTTCTCTTTCAGCTCATCCTGTTTTCTCCAAGTTTTTCAAGGGATTGCTTCACACCAACCCTCTATTCAGGGACCCTGCCCCTGCCTGGGATCTTAATGTTTGCATTGCTCAGCTTATGCAACACCCCTTTGAGCCTTTGTCTTCAGCAGAGCTTAAGTACTTGACTTGGAAAACTGTGTTTCTGGTAGCCATCATTTCTGCCAGAGATGCATAAGTGAATTACAAGCCTTGTCAGTAGAGCCTGATTTTATCTCCTTTCATGGAGATGAGATGGTCCTCAGGACTAACAGGAAGTTCTTGCCTAAGGTGGTTTCAGATTTCCACCTTAATCAATCTATATGTCTTCCAGTGTACTTCACTGACCATTCCTCCTCTGGCGAGAGGAGGTTGCACAGTTTAGTTGTGAAAAGAGCCCTTAGTTACTACATAGAGCGTACCAAGGGTCACAGGTTTGACTCCCTCCAACTTTTCCTCACTTATGGTGAGGTGGGTAAAGGGAAACCTGCCAGTAAAAGATCCATTGCCAGGTGGATTGTCTCTTGTATCCACTCTGCTATGAAAAGCTGGGTAAGGTTCCTTCCTCAGGCCTGAGGCTCACTCTACCAGAGGTACAGCTGTTTCCTGGCTGCTGCCAGGGACATCCCTATTCTAGAGATATGTCAAGCAGCTACCTGGAAAACAGTGCACACTTTACCAAGCATTACTCCCTGGACATCCAGGCTAGGAGTGATCCTCGGTTTAGCACAGCTGTGCTTCAGAGCCTATTTCCTAAGTAGGTTCTGTCCCTCTTCCATGGAGGTACTGCTGTGTAGTTCATATTCATAATATAGCAAGACTTCATGTTGTTTGAAGAAAAAATTACTCACCTTAGTAATGTTGTTTCTTCTAATGGAGTCTTGCTCTATTATGACCTCCCCCCCGCCTGCCCCTCTCAGAACCTCTGTTTTTGGGATGTGGGTGGGTAGTGCAGTGTTGGCACTTAGTAGATGCCCACTTTGTTGTTTCACCCCTCCTTTTTGGGGTGACTTGGTGTTGTGTTTTCATTTTTTGGGTCTCCTGACTTGAGTCTTTGTTTTGGGACCAAAAAATGGGTTCTTATGTTTAGTAGCCAGTTGGCTAGTGTAGGTTTACAGCTTCCACACAGGACCTCAGTGAGTTTAGCTCGTAAAGATCTAATGGTTTGAGTTTGAAGAACAACAGACAGAGTTTCAACTGAGCTCGAGCTCAGCGTTCCATGCCTGGCATGGAAAGTTAACTCTTTCACCTCCGGAGCAGTTCGAAGGTTGGGACTCACTGCATATGTCATAATATAGCAAGACTCCATTAGAAGAAACAACATTACTAAGGTGAGTAATTTTTTCTTACGTCGTAAATGGGATTGTGATATCAAGTGTAGACAAGCAGCCAGAGCAGAAATGATTACTAGATACCCTGATTTTCTGTAAATACCCTTATAAAAGAATAATGGTGGGAATTTCAGAAAGAAATATAATATCTAGTGCACTTACCCAGTCAACAAAAACTAAATAAATAAAATAAATAAGCTTAATTGTGTTGAAATATATTTTTCAAACTTGTCCCAATGGCATTGGGGGCTCTTTAACTGCCTAGTTACTAAGATGAGTCATAAGCCAGTTATTCTGTTGTATTTTGTTTTTAAACAGCCTGGATCCAAACTTTGTCTTCACATTCCAGTGTGCTATTCGTCCATATTTATGTGCATTCTGCTCTTTACAGAGGGCTGTTCAGATTAATAAAAATGATTTGGGGTTGTGGCAACTCATACCAAGGAGTTGCCTGCCCAAGGAGTTAATTTTGTCAATTTTTGAAGATTTTTTTGTGAGTGATTATAAGTTCTGTTTAAATGCCCCACTCATAACTTCTGTTCCTATACTTTTAATCACATAAAAAGAAAACAATCAAACATGGGTTAAATTAAATCTTTGGGCAGGTAACTCCTTGATATGAGCTGCATGCCTGGACCATGTCAGTGGCTTTTTAAAGTACAATGGGACAACGGGATGACTTCTTGGGAATATGGAACCTGGTTTGGGACTCAGTTTATGAAAAGTGGAAAACTATCCTAATGGCTTATCTTAGTGACTTGGCAGTTCAAAGACGCTGCCTGGAAAAATCAGTCCTAATTGTGAATTAGGACCCTTTAAAGAGCACCTTTCTCAGTGCTCAAAACAAACAAACAGGGAAGGTCCCTTACCTGAATGGGAGCTCTTGGCTGTAATTTTTTTTTCTAATGATGCCCCAGGTGCTCCAGATAATATTGGCACATAAAAGTATTTTACTCATCAGTTTTGAGACTTGATGAGTAAAACAAAATTTGGATGTGTACAAGCGCTTTAAACCTGGGCAAAATCTGTACCTTTTAAGTCACCAATGATGTTATGAAGCACTATTCCATGGGGCTGGAACATTTCCATGTGTTGGGATGAGGATTAGTACAAGTTTAAAAAAATGGAAGACCTTTTCCCAACATTGGAAGAGTAAAATAGGCCGATACTTGTCTTATCTGGAGCATTGGATGCCTGTTTAGGAAAGGAAGGGATTGTAATTTGCTGCTGAGGGGTTGACTGCTGGATCCCAGCTATCGTATTTCCTTACCATTGACTCTGCATCTGCTGTTAGATGTTTTGCAATGTCTGTGTGGGGAGAGCATGGGGCACATCTGCTTAATTCTATGGTGTGACATTTTGTTAATGCTAGTTTCCCTACTTTAAATCAAGTTTTGGTACAAATCAAAGCCAGGTTTCAACTAACAGCCACAAAGCATCTGAGCATGGAGCGGACTGTAGATAAGGAAGTGGAAGGGATCAAATGGCCAGCTCCTCAATGGAAAAGCACCTGGTATTTTCTTCTGTGCACCTTAAAATCATAGTAAAGATGTTCATTAAAAAGTTCAGGCGAAGTGACCAGTCGGGTGCCACAAGCATCAGTACTAGGCCTGGTCCTCTTCAATGTAATTATTAATGACATTACAGAGGACTGGAAGGGAAAGTATGTCTGTTCGCAAATGACACAAAACTAACAGTGTGAGTGACTGCACTGGGTTTGGGGGGGTATGGAAAGAATGAGGGGTGATATAAAAAAGCTGGGAGAATAGTCATGGGTTTGACAGCTGGGTTTCAATGCAAAAAGTGCAAAATCATGCACGTTGGGCACTGAAACCTGGGGACAAGATGCCAACTGAGAGGAGAGATATTAAAAGTCACAAAGCAGGAAAGGGATCTGGAGGTGATCATTTCTGAAGACCAGAAGGAAGCTAAACAGTGTGAAAAGGCAGTGGGGAAGGCTAGCAGAATGCTGATGTGCAGGAGGGGAAATTACCAGTAGAAAGAGGGAGGTAATAATACCCCTGTATAGATCATTGGTGAGACCACATCTTGATTACTGTGTCCAACTCTAAAGGACCAATCTCTGCAAGGGCATAGATAGAGTGGAGGCGGTACAAAGGAGGGCAACCAAAATGGTGCAGGGCTTGCATCGAAAGCCTTATGAGGAAAGATTTAAAAAAAAAATATGCACTCCCTGGAGGAAAGGAGGGAAAAGGGGGATATGATAGAAACATTCAAATACAAAAACAAGATACAAGAAGTTAGCATTTTCCAAAGAAAATGATGTTCAAGGACAAGGGGTCACACTATGAAGATGGAAGTGGGGAGGCTCAGAGGCAAAGTGAGGAAGTACTTTTTCACAGAGAGGGTGATGAATGCATGGATCAGCCTCCCAGCAGAGGAGTTGGTGGCTGAAATGGTTACAGGATTCAAGAATGCATGGGATAGACACAAAGGGTCTTAGAAATAAGGAGGGGCGGTGAAACTGGAGACCATGTAGGGTCTACAGTGTCACTATAGGTAGGGAAAATAGGGCAGAATGGGTGGGCCAGGAGGTCCATATCAGCTGACAACTTCTGTGTTTCTATGTAACCTCCCAGTGCACCCGTTTATCCAGCTATGGAAATGTGTAGAAGCAGGATCCCACTGAAATGATAGGTGTTGCAGCACTTAGCTGAATTGTTTTGTATAAATAAGATTTGGACAGACTTCTGGCTTTTATTTCTTTCCTCAGACACCTGACCATTTGTTCTCCATTCACCCACATCCATGCCATGATGTCAGGCTTTATCCCGAGCTCTACATGCACTAAGGTAAAAATCCACTGTATTTTGCACATAGCATCTCTTCAGAATTTGAGCACAGTTATGCTTGTCCAAATGGCCTTGCCCTCCTTTTTTTATTAGTTTTTTTGCCTCAACCTGGCCCCTGGAGTCCCACTCATTCAGGCTTCCAAGCTTCAGCCCAGCTACCGACCAACCTAATCCCTTTTTATTAAACCTCTACAGGCCTTCCCAACCAACTCAGCTGATCAGTATTTTTATTCTTCATATTGATCCACTTTTCCTTTTATATCTACAGGTCCGATAGGAGATTGACCAGGTGTAGGAGGACACCGACCATACATATCAGATAAGTACTGTTTTTTGTTTAGCCTACATTGTTTGTCACAGTTAGTTCATAAAAAGCTGCAGATCCTTTGTGACCCCATGATGTTCTTGTTTTACAGGCTCCCTTATCCCCAGCTCTACTGGAATCAGGTAAGAGCTCTCTTATCTGTGCTAGGATGTTAACCTAAAATGGTGCAACCCCAAGTATTATGACCCTATAGTCCTTCACTTGTTAGGTAGTTGGTGATGCAGGGTTTAAAATATCTCCAGAATTCTGTTATGAGTCCACTATCACAAAGTGAGGAAATTTACTGCGAAATAACTATATTAATGCAGACATTAGGGTGGAAGAATGTAAAGTGCACCAATAAAAAAATAGAGTTTTGAGTCCTAGGAGTCTTGATAAATTGGTTTTGTGGTGTTCTTTGGTGTTGTCAAACCTAATACCCATCCCCTCCGCTAAGCAAATGTGATCTGTTGCATAATGCAAAGCCCTGTGGGAAGACAGCTATTATAGTGTGTAGAGCATTGTTCTGTATAGAATTCCATCCCTTTCAAAATGCTGTTGTGCCACAGTTCAAAGGGTCATGGAATGTGATTGTACCCTTCTGTGGTACAACAGTATTCTGAAACCTCTAGAGACTGGAGAAGTCAGTGTCATTCTGAAAGCAAAAGAACTGCTGCACACACATTTCACATAATACTATACATTATAAAAAAATACAGGATGTGCAACTTTATGCACAACCAGTGTGTTCTGCCTCCTTGGGGTTCTGATTCCCACAGACCTCTTGAGCTTTGCTTTCGAGGTCAGAGAGAATCAGAACCCCTTTGTGGCAGAACAAAGAGATTCTGACTCAGCACATGTGGCTAAGAGAATCTGTATAGAGTCTATACTGATTCTGTTTGCCACATGTGATGAGCCATTCTTCTTTTTCTTCAAAGAGTAATTGCCTGTCAGGCACTGGCTTGGAGCTATACCTTTTTGCTTCAGACAGAAGGCTATGGGCTGGGTGGCAGGGGTGCGCATTAAGACTGGCAACCCCAAGGAAACCACACAGCTGATTTGCCAAGACTCATAACACTCAAAACCCTGTTTTTCATTTTCTTACTTTGTGTGGTTTGCACTCTTCAACCCTAATGCCTGTATTAATGTCATCAGTAAAGTCATTTTTTGCAGTGAGTATATACTGTATTTATATATGGTGGGGACATGATGTGGTGTTTTTGGGGTAATCGGTTGCCATATATAAGCAAGGAGGCAGTATAGTATAGTGGTTAAGAGCACTGAGCTGCAAATCTGGAGACCTGGGTTTGAATCCCACAGCCCCCACTTACATACTATGCAACCCTGAGTAAGGCACTTAACCTTCCCTAGAAATGGGAAATGGAACCACTATTTGCACAGGGGTGATCTACAGAACTCCAGCACAGGGAGAGGAGATGGACAGGGTTCTAGCTGAAGCCATCCATAAAATGGCAACTAAGAGGGAGGTGCTGCTCATGGAAGACTTCATCTGCCAGATGGTGGATTGCAGCATCCCGGCTGCAGTTTCAGCTAGGAGCAGGGATATCCTGGACTCCCTGCAGGGGGCGTTCCTTAGGCAATTAGTAAATGAGCTCACTTGTGATGGAGCAATGACCTAGTACTCACCAGCAGGGACAGTTTTGCAGATGTCCCAGTTGGTAGTACCTAAGGACCAGTGATCACTAAGCGGTGTGGTTCAATATAAGAACAGTGGTGGAGTCAAACCACACAAGGCAAGAGTCCTGTACTTCAGAAGAGCAGACTTTACAAAGCTAGGGAATGCCTCAGGGATGCCCTGACAGGGCGGAGAGACTTGGGTGGAGTAGCAGAACAGTAAGTGAAATTAAAAGGAGGCTCTAGTGAAGGCCACACACCTCTGTGTTAGACAAGTAAATAAAGGCAAGAAGTAAAGAAAGACCACTATGGTTCTCAGAGGAGGTGGTAGGGAAGGTTATGGCACTAAAGTTAACATTCAGAAGGGTCATTTTTACTGTAGAACTAGTTATTTTCATGCAAAGTAAATTTAGCACAAACACAAATGCAACCATAATTGCGTAAATATATTTTAGCATGAAGTCACAATCACCATATTCACTATAATGGAAAAAATACTGAAAGTGCTAGTTAGCGCAAATTTATTTTCACGCAAATTGGTGCTTCAGCGGAAAGAGTGAAAATTATTTGACAGTGAAAATTTCAAGTTCTACAGTATGTTGTCTTGTGCATGCGCAAGCAACATCTTCTGGTAGTAGGAGAAATGCAGAGGTGTGCCAGTGTTGGCGAATGCAGGGCATGCTTTAGTAGGTGTGTCCCTCATTCCCCAATGAGCCAGCATGCTAACGCTGACACAAGAATATGCAGAGTGACACTAACTTGAAAGAAATGTGCCACAATCGGACAGAATCTCGTCATGCAGCGGCACAGATGACATGCCTCTCATACATGCCTTTCTTGGTGAAACTTTTCAATAAACATGGCGGTGGCTCCTACCATCCGCCACACAATCCCTAGAAAGGCAACTTTGGGATGCCCAATCCCCCTGTCAGCATGCCCCTTCCCCCAGTTCAATTTGTTTGCCAATGGGGTTGCCCAATCCCTGTTGGCTTAATGCCCCCCCCCAGTTTAATTTGTTTGCCGATGGGGGTGCTCAATCTCCATCGGCATCATGTCCCCCCTGCAGTTTAATTTGTTTGCCCCCAGTTTAATTTATTTGCCGATGGGAGTGCCCAGTCCCCATTGGCATCATGTCCCCCCCCAGATAAAGCCATGTGGCACACTGGGAGCCCACCCCAGTGTGCCCAATTGTATTTTTTTTGTAAAACCTGTGAAAAAAAAACAACTTCCCCCAAGGTTTTTTTTTGTTCCTGGAAACAAGAAAACAGTCCCTCATCATCAGAATGCCCCTCCTCCCCCGACCTGCACCCACCCTCTGTGCACCCCACCTCCTCGCACCCCCCCCTCACCCCATACTTACCTATGGAGGTCCGGTGCGGCGATCTTCGGTGGAGTGGCAGACGTCTGAACTCTTCAAAAGCCAAACGCGAACTGAAGAAAATCACGGTAAGCTGTATAATGGCATCAATGGGAGGGTTTCAGCTTAGGTGGATATCTGACATTTTTTGAATTTTGGCCACCTCATGAACACATGCACTGTCATTTTGTTATTCTGCCCTGAAGATCATTTTGTGGTCACTGCATGGAATCACTTTTCTGGACTGAGTAATGAAACAACAGTGCCACTGTTCATGAGGTGGAGTTAAAAGCCTGTGTTGCAAATTTGGTGAAAAATTCCAAAAAAATTACTGTGTTACAAGTGTGCATTGCACAGTTTCCACCATGCTCGTAACATCAGCATTTTTCATATTTTCATTCCAGATTTTCAACATTGCCATTTTTTCACACCTCCTTATGAAAATTTACATCCTGCCCAAAATGTGTTTTCGCGCATGTGGCGCATAACGGTGAGGTTGCTGTGGGAAATCAACATTCAGGACAGATCAACAAAATTGCAGTGACACTGTTCATGAATGGCGGTCCCAAAATGCCTATGTTGATAATCTGGTTAATAAAATCCCCAAAATAATTGCTTTACGGGTGTGCATTGCACAGTTTCTACGCACACTCATGATTTCACCAATATTTCATATTTTCACTTCAGAAAATTTTAACATTGCCATTTTTTTACACCTCCTTATGAACAGTACAGCTGTCATTTTTCATATCCTACCCAAAATGGGGTTTTGCACATGTGGTGCACAATAGCGCAGTCGCTGTGCAAAGTCACCTTTCAGCTAACAAACTGATAGTGCCACTGTTCATGAGGTGAGGTCACAAAAAAAACATGTTGAACATTTGGAGTGAAAATACCAACAAATGCCAGAGTATTAGGGTTTCCAACTATAACGCCCCACCCTGAAGAAACTGACAGGTGTCAGGAGTGTGAGTTGGGATTGTCAGCTGTAATGCTCATGCCATTCCACCCCCACCCCCACCTTGAAGCCAGTGACAGGTATCGAGGTGTGCCTTGGACTCTTTGGTCCCAAAGCTCACCCCATTCTCCAATACTGCACCCATCTCAGTGTATTTCTTTATGGAATGGGATGAGTGTAAAGCCAAAGACCCCAAGGCACGCCATGACACTTGTCGGTATCTGCAGGGTAGAGTGAGATGAAATGGCGTGAGCGTTATGGCTGATGACTCAAAGGCACACCCCAGTGCATGTCAGTCTCTGCAGGGTGGAGGTGGGGTTGGCGTCAGTTGACTACTTCACTGCCATACCTACTATACATCTCTCTAACTCCTGCACTACCAATGCCAATGCCAGCACAACAACATTTGGCATTGACAAATGCTTGCCAGTTTAGTGGTGACTTTTCATTTTTTATTAAAGATTGCTTAAACATCTGTAAAACCATTTTGAAAATGATCCCCATAGACTTGTATTGGGCACACCCCCATGGTCTCCCTGGTTAGATGTCACATAACGCATATAATCAAGCATGATTAATCATAAGCTGGCCCGCTGGCGCAGTGATTGGAATTCCACTTGCAACGCGACCCGGGTCACCAGAGGGCCGGCCGGAGGGAGAAGGATAGAGTGTCCCATGGACAGCTCTCCTTCTCTGGGGGGAGGATGGGGAAGTGTCTGGTGCGTGATGGACCCCTAGTGGAGGCCGCGGGTCCCACAGCTACCGGCACTCACAGCTAATGGAGGCGGGGCGGACACAGAGCGTCATTGCACATCCCCGCCTCCCGGAGGAAAAAAACAACAAAATGGAGGGGGAAGAGCTTCCGTCTACATGAAGCCCTCCCTGGGCTTCAATCAACCACTGCCGCCGCACTCCCAACCAGTCACTAATCCCGTGGCACCAGAATTAGGGGAACCAGTGCCGCGGCCTCGCCCTCTGGGGGGTAAGCCGGGGGTAACTGGGAGTTGCAGCAATGAGCAGTTGGTGGGAGCTCTGGGGGCCATGACCAGGATGGATAAACAGGACTGAGGTCTCTCCCGGGAGAAAAAAAAAAACATGATTAATCATCTGTGAAGCTGGTTTTGATTGGCTGTCAAGAACTTGCATCAGGTATTGATCAACTATTATTAATCATGATTGATAAAATATAACAACATCAACAAAGTTAATCTTGGCCATATCTTACAAGCATATGCTCAAGCATGATTAATCATGATCTACAAAGCAGGTTCTGATTGGCTGCCAATAACCAGCATCAGGTATTGATTAACTATTATTAATCATGATTAGGGCTGTAATTATTTCATGGTAAAAACTGCCTAATTTCACAGCACATTCACGGGGGGAAACAGTAATTTCACAGCTCTTCATTGTCCCAAAAGTAATATTATTAATGACTTAATATGATAATTAATGTCTGGAGACTGGTTCCTGTAATAAATGAATAAAACTATATTAGCCTGGACTATTGCATTTACATACAGAGCTAATGTGAAATGGAATTGGAATTGAGGCCATATACTGTATTATTTAAATATAATGTATGGGGAGCCCTTATTATTGTCCAAATTTGGCAAGTTTATGTTGTTGTTATGGTATCGATGTGACGTCAAGAGGTTGTTAACCCCTCTTGAGCATGTCACATCGATGCATACCATGACAACTGGAGTGGATATGCGCATGCACAAGTTCTTTACCCACGTGGTACACGGCGAATGGCTGTGGCAGTGGAGGTTCTTCCACATCTAATGTGACGGAGAATCCAGCACTGTAATTAAAATGTGTCTTACCCTGCAGTTTTGCCCATACACTATAAAGAATAATGGATGGTGGCCAGACAACAACCGCACTGAAATCACATCTTGAGTTTTCCTTGACAACAGTAAACCTCTCGAGCTGCACTCTTGAGGTATACAGTATTGACAAGGAAACCGCTCGATAGGATTACAGTGTGGTTATTGTCCATCCTCCATCCATTTTCCTCTATATTTTCTGCAGATCCTGCCATCTCTTACCATCCCTGACCCAACATTTCAGAAACTCACTACTCCAGAGGATTCCCCAAATCCCTGTGACTGATGTTAGTGGGCAATTAATAGGGCTGTAATTAATTCTCCAGCAGGAGATCTGGACTTCTCCATCAGTTGCCCAGCAGAATGAGAGGCATTTCTGAAATATCTACTTTGCATTCCTAGTGGTAGGACAACATCTTCAGAACCTGCACTCAGAGGGTGTGATGTGCTGAAAGCAGTTCAGTGGTGGAAATGGGAAAGTTCACCAGTGGAAGGAACCCATTACCTCCTGCATACAGAGTAAGGCAAGTGGGGGGGACGACAAATGAGTCTGGAGACATCGGAACCATGAGTTGCAAGTTGGGTGACATTGGCATTGTGAGTTGCAACCAGACAACGGGCCAGATGGTTGATAGGAATGTCAGCTGCACGCATAGGTTTGCTACAAAAAATTAAGGATTTTCTTGGAGGACTATGGATTTCACGGTATTGAGCAAATTTGCAAATTTCATGATAATCGTGAAATCCGTGACCCTGTGATATTTTTACAGCCCTAATCATGATTGATAAAAAAAAAAAACCTCAGCAAAGAAAGAAAAGTGATGGTTTATGGCTGCTTTTGGTGTTGATCGATTATGATAGATAATTTGGCACCACCAAAAGTACTGATTAAAATGATTATGACCCAGCAAAACAGCTGTGACTAATACTGATCAATCATGATTGATAATGATTGACAAGAAAAACACACCATGATGCCAATAAAATAATAATGATTTATGATTACATCAGGTAATGATTAATCAATGTTAATACTGTACATTGCACATCCCAAAAATTCAAGAATAATCATGATTAGATCGTGACCAATAATTTGAAGTTTACTGATTGGCGGCCATTTAACGTTGGTAGACTTTCATTATTTATGATGATATTTTTGGTCATTTTCATACTTGATCATGATCTTTAATAATGAGATATAAGGATATTTAATACTCAATCATGATAAACTCTCATTCATTTCGACTTGAACCATCACTTAAAGAAAGAAAGAGACAGAGTGAAACTGGTGCAAAAGAGGGTAACCAGATGGTTGAATCCAGGGCCACTAAGATAAGACTTACACAGAGAGGCTATGGACTCTCAACTTACATATGCTGGAGGCAAGAACAGAGAGGGGGCATGGTAGAGACGTACAAATACCACCACAGGATTAACACAATAGACAGTAGAGAGTTGTTTATGCCAAGCGGGAATGCGAACACCAAGGGATCTGGAGAAAACTGGCGAGTGCGGAGATTTAAGAGGGATGCCAGAAAACATTTCTTCATGGACAGGGTGGTGGAGGCGTGGAATGGGCCACCAAGGGAGTTAGACTATGTGAAATTGGTGGGGTGATTAAAACATGGGTGGGACAGGCACATGTGACAGGTGAAGACAGTGGCAAAAGGGAAGTAAGGACTGGAGGATTGATGGGCCACTAGGGTATCAAAAAATCAACATTAGATTAGATAGGGTTGAGCAGACTTGATATTCTGCAGAGCCTTTTTGCCAATAACATCTATGTGTCTGTGTTTTTATGTACAGTGGAGCCCTAAGAATGCAACACATAATTCTATAGAAGTCTGCAGAGTTACTGCAGGGAACAGTGCAGTTTCAATGGCAATTAATCCTATTTGTCATGCAGGAATCAACCCACTGCTTTACATCCTAGTGGACTCCTCTGTATATGCAGTTTGTGTTCCTTTTTTGTATACCCTGAATAACAAATGACAAGAAGTGAGGTTATGCTTTATATACACAAGTCTCAGCTACATTGTGAGGCACATGAAGCCACAAACCTTCATCCACCTGAGACATGCATATACAGTCAAACCTGGTTAATCCAGACACGTTCGTCATTTTAGTAATGCATCCAGATTACCAACATATAGACAAACCAAACATGAAGTGAGTAGTAAAAAAATTTTGTTTTATTAACACTACTGTAATTGAAAAAAAAAACGCTATTAACACTATTAATAAATAATAAGCAGCATAAGTGTAGCAGCACTAACATCATTCAGGATCGACATTAAAATACTCAGTGATTTGCTTTTGTTTACAAGATATTATAGACTGTGTGGAAATAAATTTCTTAAGGTCTAACAGAGAGTTTACATGCTTTCAGGCTTCCTCTATAGGCTGTTGTTCGAGATAGCAGGTACAGCTGGTTCATCTGTTTGATCTGGTAAATCAGCATCAGGCAAAATCATGACATGACACCAGCAGTTCGCAGTAGTGGTTTCTGTGACAGACCGCCAGGAGGAATGGATAAACAGTAATGCCTGCCTGACTGAGATTTTCATCTCATTTCCAGCCTCAGCACATGCTATAAAATGATGGCACAGCTCTTTTTTATAGAAGCATTTAAGGTTTTTAATAATGCCTGCATCCATCGGCTGGATGTGAAAGGTGGTATTCGGGGGCAGAAAGTGTACTTTGGCATTATTGATGTTAGGGGGAATAGTGTGGCTAGTTGCATTGTCCACCAACAAAATGACTTGCCGTCTTTGCAAGCGCATGACATGGTTAAAATCAGTCACCCACTCTTTGAATTCATCTGTGATCATCCATGCTTTTCTGTTAGCTCTGTAATGAGCATATAACTCAGGATCAAATCCCCCTGAAAAACAGCGTGGCTTTTTGGATTTCCCAATTACAAATGGCTTTAATTTATGGCTACTGTCAGCATTGCAACAGAGGACAACAGTCAGATGATCTTTAGACTTTTTTGTGCCAGACACTGGAGTGGAGGATAGCGTAGAGGTTGGCCCCAGGCGGTAAAATAAACCCGTTTCATCGAGATTATAAATGTCCCAAAGTGAGAAACCACTAAGGACCTCTCAGAGCTGCAGGCGTCCAGAAACCACAGCAGTCTGATCTGCACTAGCGGACTCACCATGATACACCTTGCTGGTCAGTCTGTGTCTCTTTTTGAATCCTACAATCCACCCCCTTGAATATCCAAAGTCATTCACCCCCATCTGGCCACCAAAAAATTTTGCTTTCTCTATCACCACTGTGTCAGAAACAGCTGCCCCACAGCTATTCATTTCTGTTATCCATAAACTTAGAGCTGCTTCAAACACCATGAAGTCTTGCTGTATTCTGACATATGCAGTGAGTCCCAACCTTTGAACTGCCCTGGAGATGAAAGAGTTAACTTTCCATGCCAGGCATGGAATGCTGAGCTCGAGCTCGGTTGAGACTCTTGTCTGTTGTTCTTCAAACTCAAACCGTCAGATTCTTTACTCCGCCTCACTGAACAGTCGTTCCGGAGATTTCTCCTGCTGCTCGGTTCAATTTGTCGGTTAAAGTACCACTTTTCTCGGTTTTCAACCGAATTTAAACCATATCCTGTCGGTTCAGTCTCTGTCTGTGGCATTGTGAGTACTAGATAGGTTTTATTTTATTCTATTCTGTGTGGAACTTGTAAACGGTTTATTGGTTCGGCTTGAACCGATCAAGTTGTTTAAAAATTGTGCTTTTAGAGTGTGGTTACTGGTTCTTATCGGTTCTAAAAAAAAATGGATTTTATTACGTTTTTTTCCACGTCCCGTGACACGGTTGGGAACCGATAAGAGGGTCTTGCCTGGCGGATTGCCATAAAAGGGTAAGTTTGGTTAGGACTGGCACTATGTCTGAGAAACCCAAAAGAAAAACCGGACCCACTGGGTTTCAACACTGTAGTGTGTGTGGGGAAGTCTTTGCCAAGGCTGCTCCCCACACCACCTGTCTTTATTGTCTGGGGTTTGACCACCTCAATGCAGACTGCCAGATTTGCTAAAATTTCCCTGCAGCTTCCCTAGAAAAGAGAGCTGGTAGGCTCAGGGAAAGAGAGGCCAAAAAGTCCTCTGAACTGGATGGCCAGCCCGGTTCAGTTCAAACCGAACCAGAAGGAGTGCCCTCTGACCAGGGCGAGACTTCTTCGGGCAAAAGGAGAGCCGATTCTGAGGAATTGGTTCCAGCTAAAAGAACTAGAAAAGAAAAATCAGCTGGTGTGGGGCCAAAACTTTCCTCTCCAACTGCTGAAGAGATAATAAAGCGATCAATAATTGTCCATCACTTTCCCGGTTCCGACCCGAACCGGCACCATCAAACAGGCGCTTCGGTTGGCCGGTTCCACCAGTTCAAGAGTATGAGTTAGAGGAATTTTATGAACCGGAGGAGGAGGAAGAGGAGTATGAGGAAAGTGAATGTGGATTTGAAAGTCTGGATGTGCCCATTGACCCGGACATCTCCCCAGACAGACCTTCAGTGGTTTCTCCTCCTAGGCTTTCTGAGTCCTCATCCCATTTCATGTTTTATAAAAAAGTGGCTGAAACCCTCCAGCTTCCTATGGAAGAATCTGTGGATGACCAGGAGGAGCCTGACTATGTGGAAATGATGGATATCCCAGAGTCTAGGAGGCTGTCTATTCCCTTGCACAAATCTTTTGGGAAACAGACATTTAAGATTTTGAAGACTCCTAACACTATTCCTCCTGTGGATAAGAGAATGGACAAGAGGTATACATTGTCAGGCTCTGACACGGAGTTCCTTACACAACAATGCAGCCATGCTGGGGTAGTGCAGGCTGCAGCCTGTGATAAGGCAAACATTCCCTTGGCTTCACACCCCCCGGACAAGGACTCCAGGAAGATTGATGCAATGGCAAAGAAACAGTACATGGCAGCATCCTTGGGACTCAGACAGGCCACTTATATGGTCTATACTACTAGGTATCAAAAATCCAGATGGGACACTGTTATGGCCCTAGCAAAACAGGTCCCTGGCCAGCTTGCTAAGGAGCTGGAGCAGGTGGCTGCTGATGGTATTGAGGCATCCAAGGTGCAATTCCATGCTGCAGTGGACTCCAATGATGTGTCTTCTAGAGTCATGGCTACATCTGTGGCACTTCGAAGAATGGCTTGGCTCAGATGTACTAGCCTGTCACAGGATACCCAGACTAAGGCCATGGATTTTCCTGTTGTGGGTAATTCTCTGTTCGAGGAGCAAACAGAGAATTACATGAAGAAAATGGATGAGTATAGGACCACCTATAGGAGTGCACAGGCCAAGGAAAGGCAGGCCACTCCTCAAAGGCAGCTTTCCAGGGGCAGGGGCAGGCCTTTTCATAGGTCTTTTTACCAGGCCCAGGCCTCCTCTTCTGCTTATGCCCAGAGGGGGTTCTTTAGAGGGAGAGGCAGATGGGGTACAAGCAGACCTGCTTCTACCCCTCAGCCCAAAGCCCCTGCCAAGCAGGCACCCTGATGGGGTTGCCAGGGCCGATTCTCAGCTACCTGTAGGGGGCAGGTTGGCTTACTTTGTCCAGGACTGGAAGTCTCTGACATCAGACAAATGGGTCCTGGAAGTAGTAAGCCAAGGACTGGTTCTCAGCCAAAAGTTTCAAAAGTTTCCAAAGATGAGAACCAGATCCTTTCACCTGCAAATCCATCAGAGGCACTTGCCTTAGAGGCAGAGGTCTCCTCCCTCCTAGCTCTCAAAGCTGTGGAAAGGGTTCCACCCCTACACCAGGGCAAAGGCTTGTATTCCAGGTACTTCCTTACCCCAAAAAAGACAGGGGAATGGCGGCCCATCCTGGATCTCAGATACTTAAACAAGCACCTTTTAAAACCAAAATTCAAAATGGTGACTCTGGGAATTATTCTACCCTCTCTAAGGCCAGGGACTGGCTAGTGTCCCTGGACCTCAAGGATGCCTACTTCCATATTCTCGTTCAGAAGCTCCCATCGAAAGTACCTCAGGTTCGAGCTGCCCTCAGGCCATTATCAGTTCAGAGCAATGCCCTTTGGCCTCACTTCTGCTCCAAGGGTATTCACAAAATGCCTGGCAGTAGTAGTTGCTTTTCTAAGAAGGCAGAAGATTGCCATCTTCCCTTATCTGGACGACTGGCTCATAGTAGCCCAGTCCCCAGACCAAATCAATTACCTTACAGATAACTCAGCAACTGCTCACTTCTTTGGGTTTCCTTCTAAATCTTCCAAAGTCAGTTCTAGAGCCTGTCCAGCTCCTCACCTTCATAGGTGCAGAGCTAGACACTGTAAAGGCCAGAGCCTTCCTTCCCCTGGACAGGGCAAGGACACTGGTCTCTCTGGCCTCCTCATTCACCCTGCAGGTGTCTCGACCAGCAAGGCATTTTCTACAGCTCCTGGGGCACATGGCTGCTTCTACAGCAGTAGTGCAGGGAGCAAGATTTCAGATGAGGGACATTTAGTTCCATTTCAGAGCCTTTTGGTCTCAAAGGAAGGACCCTCTGACCAAATTGATCCCAGTAACTCGAACCCTGATCCAGGCCCTACAGTGGTGGCAGGATCAGAACAATCTGAGACAAGGGGTTCCCTTTGTCACTCAGTCTCACTCTTTAATCCTTACTACAGATGCCTCCCTCTTGGGGTGGGGGCTCACATGGGTGACCTCACCACCTAGGGGTTGTGGTCCCCTCAGGAATCTCTGCTCCATATCAATCTGTTGGAACTCAGAGCAGTGTTTCTAGCACTTCAAGCTTTTTCCAAATCTGTTCAGAACAAAGTTGTACAGGTCAGAACAGACAACACCACCCCAATGTGGTACATCAACAAGCAAGGAGGCACTCGGTCTACGGCCTTGTGCACTGAAGCAATGAAGTTGTGGTATCTGGCCTACTCCCTGAACACTTCCCTCATGGCAGTTCACCTCCCAGGCAAGGACAATGTCCTGGCAGATGCTCTCAGCAGGATTTCCCAGGGCCATCACGAATGGTCACTGGACCCCCTGGTCTTGGAGGTGATATTTTCCAGATGGGGCACCCCGCAGATAGATCTTTTTGCAGCCCCAGACAATCACCAACTTCCCTTTTTGCTGAAGGCCCCAGTGTTAGGCTCAGTCTCCCTGGATGCCTTAGTTCTCAATTGAGAAGGAAGTTTCTCATTCCCCCCCCTTCCCTCTCCTGTTCAAAGTGCTAGTCAAAATCAGATCTCAACCCTGCAAGGCGATCCTGATTGCTCCAGACTGGGCCAGACAGCCCTGGTATCCACTTCTACTGTCCTTAGCAGTCCATCTTCCCCTGTGCCTTCCCAGGAATTACGACCTGTGCTCAGGGGAGGGTTTGGTACCCGAACCTCAAATCTCTCAATCTCAAGGCCTGGTTCTTGAAGAGTTAGTTTGCTAATTTACACCTCTCCCAAGGTGTAATGGACATCCTGAAGGCTTCTAGAAAACCTTCCACAGGGCTACGTATAATTCAAAATGGAAAAGATTTTCCATATGGTGCTCTGGGAAGCATATTTACCCAAAATCTGCTGATCTGCCCACAGTCCTTGATTATATGGTCCACTTAAATAGCTTGGGGCTCAGACCAGCTATACTGAAAGTGCATCTGGCAGCTGTGTCTGCTTTTATCTCAGCAGGTAAGCCCTCTTCTCTTTCAGCTCACCCTGTATTCTCCAAGTTTTTCAAGGGATTGCTTCATACCAACCCTCCATTCAGGGACCCTGCCCCTGCCTGGGACCTCGATATTTACATTGCTCAGCTTATGCAACCCCCTTTTGAGCCTTTATCTTCAGCAGAGCTTAAGTACTTGACTTGGAAGACTGTGTTTCTGGTAGCCATCACTTCTGTCAGGCACATAAGTGAATTACAAGCTTTGTCAGTGGAGCCTGATTTTATCTCCTTTCATAGAGATAAGGTGGTCCTCAGGACTAACAGGAAGTTCTTTGCCTAAGGTGGTTTCAGATTTCCACCTTAAATCAATCTATGTCTCTTCCAGTGTACTTCACTGACCATTCCTCCTCTGGCGAGAGGAGGCTGCACAGTTTGGATGTCAAAGAGCCCTTAGCTACTACATAGAGTGTACCAAGGGTCACAGGTTTGACTCCCTCCAACTATTCCTCACTTATGGTGAGGTGGGTAAAGGGAAACCTGCCACTAAGAGATCCATTGCCAGGTGGATTGTCTCTTGTATCTAATTTTGCTATGAGAAACTGGGTAAGGTTCCTCCTTCAGGCCTGAAGGCTCACTCTACCAGAGGTACAGCTGCTTCCCTGGCTGCTGCCATGGACATCCCTATTCTAGAGATATGTTAAGCAGCTACCTGGAAAACAGTTCACACTTTTACCAAGCATTACTCCCTGGACATCCAGGCTAGGAGTGATGCTCAGTTTGGCACAGCTGTGCTTCAGAGCCTATTTCCTAAGTAGGTTCTGTCCCTCCTCCATTGAGGTACTGCTTGGTAGTCTGCATATGTCAGAGTATAGCAAGACTTCGTGGTGTTTGAAGAAAAAATTACTCACCTTAGTAATGTTGTTTCTTGTCATGGAGTCTTGCTATATTCTGACCTCCCCCCCTGCCTGCCCCTCTCAGAACCTCTGTTTCTTGGGATGTGGGCGGGCAGTGCAGTGTTGGCACTTAGTAGGTGCCCACCTTTTTGTTTTCACCCCTTCTTTCTTGGGGTGAGTTGGTGTTGTGTTTTTTCATTTTTGGGTCTCCTGACTTGAGTCTTTGTTTTGGGACCAAAAATGTGTTTTATGTTTAGTAGCCAGTTGGCTAGTGTAGGTTTACAGCTTCCACACAGGACCTTAGTGAGTTTAGCTTGTAAAGATCTGACGGTTTGAGTTTGAAGAACAACAGACAGAGTCTCAACTGAGCTCAAGCTCAGCATTCCATGCCTGGCATGGAAAGTTAATTCTTTCATCTCCGGGGCAGTTCGAAGGTTGGGACTCACTGCATATGTCAGAATATAGCAAGACTCCATGAGAAGAAACAACATTACTAAGGTGAGTAATTTTTTTCTTCTACCTCATTATGCATTCCGAGGTGAACACAGGTGAGGGACTTCGTATCACTAGAAGCTGACAACCACTTGTCTCTTGCATTCTAGATATCATTGCATGTACTCGAACCAATTGCAATTCCAAAGGCTTCAACAGCATAGGAGATCATATCTTAGTATGTAGAGGTAGGATTTGCTTGTTTCCATAGGCATAGGTCCTGTTTTATTGAAATGGTAATTTAGCTCCTGCCGTGCTTCTGTTTGGAGCTCACTGCAGCCATTGTAAACCTTGCCAGGTTAGTGTGAAAATGTAACAGCAAGACTGAGGTGCTTAAACAATAACTTAATCTTAAATTCATTAGCACCTTGTGCACTTCATATAACTCATCACATTTAAACCATCAACAGCTTACTCCACACATATTGAACTTATTTGAGTCAGAGGAGGTTAGCGCGTTGAACTTCCCGCGATCACCTCCGGACTATCAAGGTAATAATTGCAGTGCTTAATAGCCTACTTATTGTTAGGGCAGCATTCAGATTACAGACACTGAGGGAATCAGATAAAACAGACATTTAGAATGGGGTTCTTTTTGTGATGGTACTTAAGACAACGGATAGTGAAACATACGGATTAAAGGGGCACAGTTTAACAAGGTCTAACTGTACAGTACTTTAATAATGAAATGATGAATGCCAGTAGTTCTAGGGGTGAAGCAACCATAAGAATATAAGAAAGTGCCATCAGAAGGGGACCTTGCGATCCATCTACTCTGCCTGTGAAAGTTACCCCTCTTCCAGTCTCTTTATTGCCTTAAGTTTCCACTATGCCTATCCCATACTAGCTTGAACTCCCCTACTACCTCTCTGCCACAGCCTCTGGGGACAGACTGTTCCAGGGCTTCACCACCCTTTCCATGAAGAAAAACCTCTTGCTGTTTGTTTTGAAACTACCTCCCTTCAGTCGCATGTTGTGTCCCCTTGTCTGTGTATTCATGTTCTCCCTGAAGAGATCCTGTGTTTGTACTGAGTTGATACCTTTGAGGTATTTAAATATCTTTATCATATCTCCCATGTCCCTTCTCCTCTCCAGTGAGTACATAATAAGATGGTTTACTCTGGATTCATATGGTTCTTCATGTAGTCCATGTATCATCTTCGTAGCTCTCCTCTGCACTGTTTTCAGATGATCCTTGTCCTTCTTGAGGTGTGGTCTCCAGAACTGGATGCAGTGCTCCACATGAGGCCTCACCAAGGAACTGTACAGCAGGACTATTATTTTGCTTTTCCTGCTTCTAATACCATCCAAGAATACTGCTAGCTTTTTGCGCCACCTTTTCATTCTGCCTCATTGTCCTTAAATCATCAGATATGAGTACCCCCAGATCCCTCTCTACCTTGGTTTCAGTCAGCTGTTCCTTCCTAGGGTATATACCCAGCCTAGGTTCTTCCTCCCCAGGTGCATAACTTTGCACTTCTTAGTGTTGAATTTGAACTGCCACTGTTTTGACAATTCCTCCAGTTCTTTTAGATCAGTGATGATTTCAGTGGCTCCCTCTTGCGTGTCCACTCTGTTGCAGAGCTTGGTGTTGTCTGCAAACAGGCATACCTTTCCTTGAAAACCCTCCGCGATGTCACTGATGAATATGTTAAATAGAACTGGCCCTGGTATCAATCCCTGGGGAACTTCACTGGTCACTATTCCTTCCTCCGACAGAGTGCCATTTATTAACACTCTCTGGGTTCTCCCTTGGAGACAGTTTCTAATCCAGCCTACTGTTTTATGTCCCACTTCTGTGTGTCCCAACTTATTTATCAGCCTCCTATTTGTAACAGAGTCAAATACCTTACTGAAGTCCAGATACCTGTATACTACATCTACTGCTTCTCCTTGGTGCACCATTCCGGTTACACAATCAAAGAAATCAGTGGTTTGCCCTTAGCTGCACTGCCACGTGTGGCCTCCAGGTGGCAGTATCACAGTGAGGATGGGTACCCTCACCTATGGGATGCTTATGCTCAATTCTTTCTCCCCTGGCCAGCCCCTGATGACTCAGGCTCATTTTCAAATCTGAGTTGCCAGCATCACAAGAGTGGTCAGGACTTAGCTGAGAACATCACCAGTTTTCCATGGCATTCCACAATAAAGAGAGCAGAGGGAGTGTTGTTTGTGAGTTACTTTTCAGTGTTCTATTTATTCCCCCCTCACCTTTACGCTTTTGCAATGTGTTTTTTTATGTAGGAGGTGAGGTCTACATGACTCACTTTAACAAATTTGTTTGATTTTTTTTTTAGTGATAGACTTGACTTTTTGTGTTATTACAGGGGGCCTGTAGTTAGGTTGTGTTTGTCTCTTCTAGTTCTGTATGCAGTTTCAATGTATGGTTTCTGTTTTCAGTCAGTTATTGTCGTGTTCTTTCAGCTATAATTTTGGGTGTATAATTTTGGAAATAGATTTTGTTAGTGATTTTGTATCTGCAGTGCAGGTTGGGAAGGGGGCTGTTCTTCCATTTCAAGATTTTCTGGCTGTTTCTAAAAGAGTCAGTTAATTTTGACTGTGAAGTAAGATTTCAGTCATTTTGTTCTGTTATTGGTTGATTTTTTTCCTTTGAGTGTTAAGTGGAGGTAGGAGAGGGGGTGGATTGGTCATATCGATGTGCGTGGATGGGATTTTCTTGATACATGGGGATTTTGATATGATTGAATGGAGTTCTGTCATTTTCATAATGATCTTTGCCCTCTGCAGTAATTTTTGAGCAACAAGCCTTTCAGACCATTTTATTTATTGGGCAGCATGTGATCACGTCTCAACCAAAGAGGACGCAAAATTAGCCAGACCACATTTATTAATCCACTGCAGATAACCAATCACTGAAAAATGGCAAATAATATGACCCCATGTGCAGCATGGTCTGGGCTCCCACTCAAAGTAGCAGTTTTTGTTAGTCGGCAAAACAATTTTGTCATATAGCTTTTTAGCAAAAATATATTTCTGGCATCCTAAGATTGGTGCTTAGTGTACTTTTGGTTTTCTAATCCCAGTAATACTCAGGTTTTCATAACTTTATGCAGTCATCCTTGCAAATAGAACTGCCCAGAAAGAATTTAGAACATACGCAAATGATAGAATCTTTTGCACGAGCCACTTTTCAAGTGCTGCCTTATACTAACTGCTTTTGTTCTAAACCCCCTCAGATTTCTCTCTCTGCCTGTCAAGTCTAGATGCTCAGAGATCCTCTCCTCATCTTTTGTACTGACGTAAGAAACCTTATAAAATATTACAAGCATTCTTTACATTTATTTGCTGCCTTTTACTTGTTATTTAGGTAGACCCATAGTTTTGGGGCCAGATATTCAAACTGCGCCCAAAAAGTGCGCAAGAGCAGGAGCAAGCGCAAGTCAATTGCGCACATGCGCAACACACGTGATATTTAAACATGGAGCAAGACAAATTGCGCAAGCAGCCAATGTCTGAATATCGCATAACCTGCGCCATAGCGCAACCAAGAAGGGGAAGCTGAGCAGTGATGATGCGCCATAGCGCAACCAGGAAGGAGAAGCTGAGCAGAGCTGATGCGCCACAGCGCAACAAAGGAGGCCCAGCTGAGCAGTCCAGAGGTGCCATAGCGCAAGCAAAGAGGCCCCAGCAGCATAGCAATGGAACTGCACAACCAGGAGGTAGGCAGGGGCCCACCACCCATGCCACAGATGGGCACAGGGACACACTGCTGAACCAACAATGTACCCCCACACCCCAAGCACAGCAGAACTGGGGAGGGATGGAACAGCCACTGGACCATGGGGACAAGCAAACAAAGCACATCCCGGCCGTGTCACTGCAGCACACCCACTGTCAACCTGAGACTGGCACACAAAGGGGGCGGAGCACCCCAGTGTCCAGCGGCCCCCTCCCGTATGCACAGCACTCCCAGCACTGTGACCCCAAGACACCACCCATGCGCAGTGACCAGCACTGCAGGAATCCCCAGGCCCCCAGCACACTGCAACCTCGTGAACCACAGAACCATACAAGCCACACCCACCATGAGCACCCAGCAGTGGGTGGCAGCACACAGCAATACTGACTGGAAGCCTCACCCACACCAGAGACACCACCCCACACACATGCACACACATACCCATGACCATACCACACCAGATGCCATGCACACCACTGCAACTGAGCACTTATAGCCAGCTGCAAGTCAGAGACCACCACAGTATTTCTATCAAAATATAAATGTAATAATAAGATGCATAACAAGAACAACAAACAACAACATATTTACAAAGCAGGGGTGGGGGTATGGGTATGAGGTAGGGGTGGGTAAGGGGCAGGGGTGAACAACCGGGAGAGGGAAGGTGGGGTTCGCTGATGATCAGCTACCGCCTGGTAGCCTGCCCTCCTCCTGCCTGGTGCTGTGCCCGTGGCCTCCTCCGGCGCCGCATCCCATGCTGCTGCAAGTCCAGGAGAATGGTGTGTGTGTCGATGGCCACCTGAGTGAGCCTCTGCAGGCCCCGCTCCATCAGGCGCAGGATCCGGATACCTAGGACAAGGGATCAGAGTCAATGGCTGTGACTGTCCACATCCCTGAATCCCACCCATCATGCATGGCAGACAGCCAAGTGCCCCGCTCCTGTGATGGACTGCACCCACCCACAGTGACCGTGCACAAGACAAGCCCAACCAGCCAGCAATGGCCATGTGTACCACTGCACACACACACCGCCCATGTCCAGCACAGCACAACCAAGGCTGCCCAGTGACGTGTCTATGTGGTGGGATGCTAGTGCCACAGCCATGTGCCCGGTGCATGCATGGACCACCAGTTATGCACACACACACACATGCAGTGCTACTGGACAGTGATGACTGTCACATGTTGCATGCATGGTAGTGTTGTCCCTGGAAGGTGTCCGTGCTCCCCCAGCATGCAATAGCATCCATGATGTAATGACACTCACCCTCATCAAGCCACTGCAGCAGATGCTGCTGTGGCTGTGGCTGCGGCTGCTGCTGTTGCTGCTGCTGTGGCTGTTGCACACCTCCTCCACCAGCCACCCTGGCACTGCCATCCCAGGCCTCAGCCTGTGCCCGCCTCTGCTCCTCCATGCCTGTGGGAGACAAAGGAAGAGAAACACATCAGTGAGATCCCAAAGCAGACAGCCCCTTGCCCCATTGAGTGTGCCTGCCCACACAACCAGATCCAAACAGCACACACCTGCAAACAACCTCACAGCAAACCACAGCCCAACCCATCCCCATGCGCAGATTACATTACACAGTCACCTATGCAGACAATACCGGTGCATACACAGCACACCCACCTGGCCTGGGCACAATGCCCCTCCTGGCACGCGACCTGAGGCGTGCAAGCACAGCACGCTCCCTCCTCTGCAGGTCGCTGTAGCGGTGCCTGCACTGCTCCGGGGTCCTCCTCCGCCAAGTGGCCTGCTCCAGGGCAGCGGTGACCTGCTGCCACACATGGGTGCGTGGCACCTGCAGGGGCACTCCCTCAAACAGTGAGCCATAGTGAGGCTCCACCACAGCCACCAGGTTAGCTATTTCCAAAGCCCCCCATTGTGGTGCTCTCTTGCATGCCATTTTCAAAAAGTACAGTGGCAATATGGCGCTCCGCAGCACAGCAACCCCACATGGAAATGTTGCGCAATACAACTCCATCACTGCCTATCATGCTGTTCGGACAGCACCGTCGGTCCCCATCGTGCTGTCACTGAACAGCGTGATAGAGCCGTACACATGCCAGACGTACAGCGCCAGGGGCAAAGGTCGGGCACAAGGTCATGGGTCAGTGGCGCAAGGCCACGCACAGTGCCATCGGACATCCACACATCCTGGGTGATTGGACACCTGCGTGCCAGTGCTACAGTGGACTATTGCACAGTACTGCCACAGCGCCATATGGTGACCAGCGCTGTAGCGCCATTGGCACAATGGTGGCCGTGGCCTGAATTGCTGATCGTGCACAGCACGTCATCAGTGTGGCAGATGCCTGCGTAAGCTACCTGGGTATGTGCAATGCAGTGTACCACACAGTCACAGAAATGCGCCATTGGCTCAGCCGGCTCAACCGTATTGCGCAAAGCGCAACGGCGCGATATTCAGCCGACACATGCAAATCATCTGATCAGCCATTCAAAGGCGCAGTGGCATGATTTGCATCTCATTACAGTTGCTCCACTCCTAATTTGCATGCATTGCGCTATAAATGTGCGACATTGGGCTGTGCTGGCCAGATTCGGTTACTGCAGGTGAGAGGTGAGTTGCATGCTGTGTGATGTTCTGGCTAATGGTCATGGGATAACGCTGTAGACTGCACAGTGACAGGTGTCCACTTCCACCCATACAGACTGACATGACCGAGCAGAGCCAAGGTGAGGGTGAGGATGGTGGGCGGAGGAGGAGGCCCAACTTCACCACGGCGGAGACAGAGGCCCTCTTCCAGGCCTACCTGGAGGAGGAGCCATTACTGAGTGGACGGCGGGGCACCCCTCAGGCCCATGTGGCTGCATGGGAGGGGGTAGCTCAGGCAGTGAACCTGCACAGAAGCCACCAGCGCTCCATGCAGGAATGCAAAAAGAAGATGGGGACAAACCGCAGGAGGGTGAAGGAGAAGGTGGCAGCCCTCAGGGCGGCATGTGCTGGCACAGGCGGGGGCCAACCAGCAGTGGTGGAGCTGACTCCGGCTGAGGACTGACTGGCTGCATCAATGCAGTGGAGTGCTATTGAGGGCGTACCAGGAGGTGGATTCCAGACAAGTGGAAGCCCATCACTGCACGGTATGACATGGTGGTGGTGTTGGGGGGGGAGGTTGTTCACATGTACTCACATGTCCTCACTTTCTGTTACAGATCCTGTTCATCTTCAGGGGACAGTGGTGGTGGGTTCAGGCAGTGAGGAAGACCTGCCGGAGTTGCAGGAGGGTCCATCCACCTCTGTCACCAGCCAGCATGCACTGCACCAGCATGCACGCCTGGCTGCCAACTCTGTTGTCGATGAGTCAGGTGTGGGGGGTGCACAGCCTGTGTCTCAGCAGTCTGGCATGCAAGCATGCCAGCATGCTGTGACTGTGGCTGTAGCATGTACCTGCACCATTGATGATGCAAGGACTGCAATGGGCAGTGACATGTGTGTGTCCCAAGACGGACACACAGCAGGCCAGCACATGTCCCTGGGCCTAGCTGGTTCCAACGTGTGTGCCAGCATGTCAGCACAGTCTCAGGCTGTGCCTGTCAGCACCGGTGGGGCAGCACCGGTGGCTGTGCAGGTGTCTGGCACTGCTGCAGCCACAGCAGTGGAACGAGTGGTCCCTCGGGCACAGCGGTTGGAGGGGCAGCAGCAGCAGTCACCCACCAGGCCTGGGAGTACAGTGTCCAGCGGTGGCACATGCCCACCGCCCTTTGATATGCCCATTCCTGGTCCTGGTGAACAGCCCCCACCCTCAAGGGGTGTTGAGCATCAGGACCTTCCATACCCTGGGGGACAGGATGCCATTGTGGCACAGTACCCATTTGAAGAGCACACCCGCCTGCTGTGGGAATCAGTACAGCAGCAAAGGTGGGTTGCAACGTCCGTGGAGGCACTGTGCATGGCTGTGGAGTGGCACAGCAGGGACCGTGCTCTGATCCTTGCAGAGATGGTCCATATGCGGATGGATGTGACCACCGCCATTGACAGGCAGACCCAGGCATTGGTCGCTGTCGTGGCTGCATTGGGCACACAAGCAGGTGCCCCTGTACCGCACACCCCACACAGTACGCTCTCCACTCCCTGTTCCCAGCGTCGTGCGACACCCAGCCTGTCGACACTGGGTTCTGCTGTGGGTATCCCGAGCACCCCTGGTGCAGGTATGTTTGGCGTACTACAGACCCCTGTGCGGACAAGGTCGCGATCGTGCAGTGGGACCCCTGGTGGTCCATCAGTGCCACCCCATGTGGCCCCTACTCAGCCTGCCAGTGCTGTTGGGTCATGGTGGAGCTGCCCACGCATCCGCGGTGGCCGTGCAACAGTGCCACATGATTGACCTGTCTCCCAGTGTGGGTCCTGTCTGGTGCTGCCCTGTGTGCAATGTGAGCCATGGTGGGCAGTGCACTGGTGGGTGCCCTGCCCATCACGCTGACACACGGACCACCTGCACACCATCCCGACTGCTGTCCACAGGTGCGTGTGCATGATGATGCCTGCATTGTACTGTACACCAAGGTGCAAGGGTGCCCAGCATCTGACACACGTACTTGGACAGTACAGGTGGTGGGTGTGGTCTGTGGATCTGTGTGTTTGCTATGTCTGTTCCTGCTCTGCTGTGCACCTGCCCATGTACACTTTGTGCCTGGTGTGTGTGTGTGTGTGTGTCCATATGACTGTTCACCCCTCCCTGATGGTGTGTTTGTGTGCCTGGTCCCTTCCACTCCCCTTGCCGTCATGCAACCCTGGTGTGTTACTCTTTGTGCCTGTGGGTTGCGCCAGGACAGTGTTGGTTTCACATGGCCCCTTGACTTACCTGTGTCGTGCACAATGCTCCTCCGTGATGGTGTCCCAGTGCAGCTGGGCCTGCTGGATCAGTCGGGGGTCCCGCCGTCCAAGGGAGGGCTGCTCATCACCATCATCACCGGCGCTGCTGGCGTCCCCATCGCTGTCCCCCTCCTCGACCTGAATGGCTATCCCACAGTCTTTGGCCATGTTGTGCAGGATACAACAGGCCAGGAATATCCCACAGGCCTTTGAGGGGCTGTACTATAGGGCACCGCCGGGGGTGTCTAGGCATCGGAAGCGTGCCTTGAGCATCCCAAACACCCACTCGATGATGTTGCGTGTGGCGGCATGCATCTCATTATAGCGTTGCTGCGATGGGGTCATGGGGTGCCAGTATGGTGTGAGCAGCCAGGGATGGAGGGGGTATCCGCTGTCACCTGTGTGGAGATGGTGGGGATGAGTATCATGTTCAGGTCCATATTGCCAATATCCCTGTGTGCCACTACCATAGCACCTGTGGCATTCCCACCCTTGCCCCATGTTTGCAATTCCTACATGCATACTCACCCACTAGATGGCCTGTGGGGATGTCCCCACTCTCGAATCGATGGCACAGTGCAGACTGATACCATATGAAGGCATCATGTGCTCCGCCAGGGTGTGTGGCACAGACATTGATTATGTGCCCAGCGGCATCACACACCACCTGGCAGTTGACACTGGAATAGCCCTTCCTGTTCCTATATGCAGCCCCATCAGGGCCAGGTGGCGTGCGAATGGCCACATGGGTGCAGTCTATGGCCCCTAGCACGCCAGGCATATGTGCTACCCTGTGGAACTCCTGCATGTTTGCTGTACGCTCTGCCACGGTGCTGAGGAATTGGATGTGTTCCGCAGCATGTGGCAGCAATGCGCTGAGGAATTGGGTGAGGATGCGTGATGTGGCCGACTGTGTGATGCCTGTGGTGTCCCCTGTCAGCCTCTGGAAGGTGCCCGTGGCGAGCAGGCACTTGCAGGCTGTCACCTTGATCTCCACCGACAGAGCGTGACACCGCCGTGAGGGTGCCTGCATCACATCACTGCACAGCTCACAGACCGCCTCCAGTATTGCCCTGTTCAGGCGGTACCGCCCACACCTCTACATCTGTACAATTCAAAGCTGATGCGGGTACCAGATTGCCTGTTGGGCCAGTATCACCGATGGGCCCTTCCATGGCCACGTCCCCTGCAGCATGCATTCTCACCCCTCATTACAGCTTCCATGTGGAAGCTGGCACTGTCCATCTCCCTGGCTTGTGACCCCCCCGGCTAATGTTGCTCTGTTACCCCCGCTGTCTGCACCGGGTACCCCTGCTGGCCTCTGCAGCCTATGGCCCATACAACTTCCCTTGCCTGCCCTGTTCTGGACTGTCGCTGTCTGTCTCTCTCTGTCTGTCTCGCTTGTCATCCCTGTAGTTCTTGCGCCTCTTCCTTGAGCCTTTTTATTTTGGCTCATTTCCGCTTTTGCGCATTGAGCCACCCTTTGAATATCGCATTGCGCTCTTTATGCAGGGATCCACCCCCTTCGGTTGCGCATGCCTTCATTTGCATTGCGCTGTTGCTCAGCCTGTTTTCGGTGGCGCAACTGCCTCCTGCTGAATATCGCAGAATGGTGCAATTTTGGACTTGTGACAAGCAAGAATCCCTATTAGCATGGCGCAACCCTTTGAATATCCAGCCCTTAGTGTTTAAATTGTAAGTTTTCAGTTTCTCCTGGTTTGGTATAACTGGGGGTAAACCAAGGTTAATTTTATATTTATCAGAGTTTTCTGACTAAAAAACTCCATTAGTTATGCTTAATTTTATTAAATTTGTTTGTTTTAGAACCACTAATACCAGTTCCTGGACCGATAGCCTCGTTTATTTTATCTCGGTTCCCGGGTCCTGCAACGATTGTGGAACCAATCGCAACTGCTAAATAAACTTAAATTTTAATATTTATTTTTAGCGGTTGCAACTGTTGTAGGTTTTACATTGAAAATGTTATAAAAAGAAACTGGGTATTCCAGTTTCAAACCTTGTATTCAATGTGGTGAACTTTTGTTAAGTCAAACATTTTCTTGTTTTGCCTATCTGGACATGAACATTTAAAAGCAGAGTGAAATCTGCATTACATGTCCTGGAAAAAAACTACTGAAATGCCTGGTTAAGGCTTAAAAAAAAAAAAGTTTTACCACCTAAGGGTCCCTCCAGCTCTAACCAGCTGGCACCCTACGTTACTGTGGGTGACTACACAACAAATACTGTAACTGCTGCCCTGAGATGGGCATATAAGCAGTGTTTTTAAGAGGTTTGTTGAACCAGCTGACTCCCTGGTTCCCTCAGTGAAACTGAAGAAAACTAAGCACACATAACCCCCTGCTGACAGCATTTTGGGGACTTCTGTGTCTGCTAGAAAACCTGCCAATTCCTTCAGAAATTGCAGGCTGTTCTGATTGGGGAAGTATTTGCCAAGACAGGTAAGCACAGTTGTATATTGTTTCCTTTGGCTATGATCACCTAAATGAATATAGTGAAATCTGTAAACTTTCCCAGGGGAGGAAAAATGTGGAGAAATGCCTGAAATGGCTAAAGAAAACACTTTCAAGCTTATAAGGGCTGTCTGTCTATCAGCAGCAGACTTTTGTAAAGCAGTCATCCTAATATTTAAAAGGAAGAATACATAATTATTATGAAATGGAGGAGAACCTATTGAATCTGAGGTTTCCTCTGAACATGTTTGTCTCTCCCACAGAACATCTGAGGGTTATTCCTCATTCTTCACATTGGTGAGAAAGATTGGGCTGACACCCACTAAAAGCTTCCCATTCCTGTGAATAAATTATTCAGGGAAGAGATTTTAAAGATTTTACAAACTCCAAGCTCTGTTCCCCCTCTGGATAAGAGGATGTATAAGAAATTTCAGCTGGACAGGAAGGGAACTGAAATTTATTCCCCCACCCTGTCCACCTATTGAATCTGAGGTTTCCTCTGAACATGTTTGTCTCTCCCACAGAACATCTGAGGGTTATTCCTCATTCTTCACATTGGTGAGAAAGATTGGGCTGACACCCACTAAAAGCTTCCCATTCCTGTGAATAAATTATTCAGGGAAGATATTTTAAAGATTTTACAAACTCCAAGCTCTGTTCCCCCTCTGGATAAGAGGATGTATAAGAAATTTCAGCTGGACAGGAAGGGAACTGAAATTTATTCCCCCACCCTGTCCACCAAGGAGTGGTTAAAGTGACAACCTGTGACGAATCCTATCCCCTTAACAAGGATTCTGGGAAAAATTGACAACATGGCTTAAAAATACATATATTTATCAGGTGCCTTGGCCAACAGGCACCTGAGGCAGGCAAACATCTCAAGCCTATGTCAATACCAAAGTCACTGTGGTAGTCAGCCTCTGCTATGTCAGGCAAGGCCCAGACTCCCCCATCAGATGATCTAGCTGAAACAGGATAAATTTGGTTTGAGAGCAGCCAGATAACAGTTTAAGTGGCTGCTGCCAGAATAGGGTTCAGAGGAGGTTTGCCTGGCTCCGAGTCACAGACCTCACACAGGATACCCAAATCAAGGTTATAGACTTTCCAATCGAGGGTAATTCCTCTTTGGAGAAAGATAAAGGCTTACATAAAAATGGTGGATATATATATATATATATATATATATGTATAGGTGTATATATATATATACCACAGCAAGCCCCCTTCTTTCTATCAGGCTGGGGCTATGCCTCAGTATCAGCAGTTCCCACAGCAGGGGTATTTCTGGCACCACTGACAAGTGGTCTTGGATGTGGTGAGTCAGTGATTGTCTCTGAATTTAAATTCCTTCCACTAACAACAATGGAAAAAGGACTAGAAAGGTTGCAAAAGAGACCAAATAAGGCTTCCAGGCTCTGACCAGCCAACACCCTCTAAATGTGCATGTGAAACTGCTGTCTCTTACACACCCCTGAGAAGGGTGATTCAGGTTTAAAAAAGGAAGGGTGAGTGGTCCAACTGTTACTCCAGTCCCCTCCACAAAAACCAAAAAGACAAAGCATGTCAAACCCCAGGAAAAACCTAAAAGGGTTCCTGGCATCACTGTATTTAAATTATTTCCACACTCCCATAAGGGAGTCTCACAGGAAGTACTTCAGGTTCAGACTCTCATCAGATCACTCTCTGGGAGTGTACATAGGGGTTGGATCACCTTCAAAGATAAGGTATCACAGTTTTCCTGTATCTAGATGACTGACTGATGGTGGTAGAATCACTCCAGTAAGTGAGTCTGCAACTCACCTAGGGTCTCCTGGACTCTCTCGGGTCCTTGATAAATCTAAAGAAAGTCTGACCTTCAGCCTGCTCAAACACTCCATTTCATAGGAGCAGAGCTAAATATCCTGCAAGGCAGGTTCTACCTGACCATACGCAGGGCAAGAAGTATTCCACTAATAGCAGGCTCATTCAGGCTGACTGAACCAAAAACTGCAAGACAGTTTTCTTCGGCTACTGGCCACATGGCATCTGCCACTGGCACAGTCTTGGAATCCAGGTTACAGATCAGGGCCATTCAGTATAGCCTCATGGCTTAATGGTGTCAGAGACAGGACCCTCTTTTAAAACTAATTCTACTAACAAGGACAGTGTTACAGGCCTCCAGTGGAGGAAAAGAGGGAACCAATCTAAGGCAGGGGCTTCTTCTTTTCGGCAAAGAGCCCCTGTCAGTTGTTTGACAACAGATGCATCCCTACTAGAGTGGGGCTCCCATCTGGGGGTTCACACTACCCAAGACACATGGTCAAGTGCAGATTTACACCTGCAGATAAACCTGCAGGGGCTAAGAGTAGTGTTACTGCGCTAAAGATCTTCACACAACTACTACAAAGGTGGTACAGGTCAGAACACACAATACCACCACAATGTATTACATCCATAAATAGGGAGGGATAAGGTTACACCCTTCCTGCTCAGGACTTATGAAAATACGGAGTCTAGCATGCTCCATGGGTCCCTTCAGGATGTTCATTTGCCAGGTAGGAACACTACTTTGGCAGATACCTTAACACAGATCAACCAGTCCCATCAGGAATGGGCCTTGAATAGTCAGGTGGTGCAAGTTGTCTTCAGGAGGTGGGGCATACCAGAGATAGGCTTGTTCGCATCCCACCGCAAACACCACCTGCCACAGTACTAAGCCAATCAGAGATCGGGGATCAATCCCCCTGGATTCTCTGGTTCTGAGTGGGCCAGGGAAGCATCTGTATGCTTTCCTTCCTTCCCTTTGGCATACAGTGCATTTCTCAAGCTCAGGTCCCAGCCAGCATCAATGGTCTTGATAATGCCAGACAGGTCCAGGCAGACATGGTTCTCTCTGCTACTTCCCATATCTGGTTCCAAACCAATACACCCTTTCTCAGAGGCACAACCAGCTAATCTCCAGCCAGGAGGCTTTTGTGCCCAAACCTTGGGTCACTCAGGCCCAAGTCATGCCTTTTGAGGGTCTACTGTACAATATGCAGCCTTGCATCTTTTTCACAGTGTCTAGACATTGTATGTGGTTACAGGAAGCCCTCCATTAGGAAACTGTATGCTTCAGAAGGGAAAATATTTACTATTGCTGTTCAGCCAGAAAACTGTTTCCAGCACATTCTAGGTCAAGCAGTACTTGACTAACTTACCTATTTGTATTCATTGGACTTGCAGTCCAGCATCCTCAAAGTCCACCTAGCTACAGTATATGCTTACATATTAGCTGGACAAACTGTTTTAATGGCCCCAGATCCTAGCCTCTCAGAGGTTCTTTTAGGGCATGGCACATGTCAGCACAGGCTGGTGTTCCAGTTGTGCTGGACTATTTTACGTATTTGCTTTCACTGGGCTTGCAGAACAGTACCTTACAGATCCACCTGGTCTCAGTATTTATTTACTTCTCAGCCAGACAGAATGTTTTTTTCAAGCCTCAGACTCTATTGTTAGGGATGTAAGTTTGTCATGGATGAGGTTTTAATAACTCATTGTTTGTTCGTGAAATCATTAATAAACAGTAGTAAATGTTGTGGCACCGTCATCATTGATACATTCTGATGATACTAGTGAAAGTCATGGAAGTCCTGAATAAAGATCAAACGTCATGGAATCAATGAAGTGTATGACTGCCATGACAAACTTACATCCCTACCTATTGTCAAAGGGTTCTTTAAAGGCCTTGTCCATTTGCACCCCCTCACAGGGAACCAGTGACAGCATGGGACCTAGATGTGTGCATAGTTAGGCTCAGGGGTTCCCCTTTTTGAGCCTATGGTTTCAGCTTATTTTAAATATCTAAAATAAATATATATATATATATATACTTTGTTCCTTGTGGTAATGATTTCTGCCACAAGAATCAGTGACCTCAACTCTCTCTGCAATGAACAGGACCTCATTTCATTACACAGAGACAACATTATTCTGGGAACAATTAAGCTTCTCTTTTAAATGACTTCTGGTTCCCATTTGAGTCATAGCATTATACTTAAATACATAGATACATAGACAGTGTCTCCAGATAAGAGCTACAGTCCACCCAGTTTGCCCATCTTATCTATCTTTTTCACTGAACACCTTAGTTTTGGTGAAAAGAGTCTTCATGGTCTGGATGTCAAAGGAGCTTTTAGCTATTACTTGGTAACCACTGAAGTCCATAGGCAGGACAGAAAACAGCTGTTCCTGACCTATGAGAATGTGGGAAAGGGTAACCCAGCATCAAAAAGATCAATTTCTCGCTGGATAGTACAGCTTTTTCAGTTTTTGTTATTCTAAGGCTGGAAAGGAGCCCCAACAGGGTTGAGGGCCCATTCCACAAGGGGCACAGCTGCTACTATAGCAGCTGTTGGGCAAGTTCCTCTGGTTGACATCTGTAATGCAGCTACCTGGAAACAGTACACACCTTTACAAAGCATTACAATCTGGATATTCTCTCCAGTGGTGATGCTAGGTTTAGCAACGTAGTCCTGCAAGGTCTGTTCCCAAAATAAGGTTCTGTGCCCACCTCCAAAGGTACTGCTTAGTAGTCTGCATAAAGTTATGAATACCTGAGTATTACTGGGGTTCGAAGAAAAAATTACTTATCATAGTAATCTTGTTTCTTCCAGGTGATACTCAGGTATTCATAACTTTCCCTCCCTCCTCCCCTTCTGGAACCTTTGGCCTCTGCACTCCTGAATACTGTGCTCATGGGTAGGAATGCTATTTCTGGCACACGTGTTGTGACTGCAATCACTACTGTTGTCCTTCTCCCCTTTTTAGGCGAGCTGGACATTCAAGTGTATCCTTTCATAAGTTATGCCCTCTAGTTGGAGGCCCCTTTTTTGGGTGTTAAGGAAGTTCCTCTATTATTATTATTATTATAATTAATAGTGTTGTTGTTGTTATTATTATTATTAATATTATTGTAATTATCATTATTACAATTAGTCCCCATGGGCCTGTCTTTCCAGGCTTCCAGGAAATCTGAGGGTTTAGAACAAAAGCAGTTAGTATAAGGCAGCATTTGAAAAGTGGCTCACACAAAGATTCCATCATTTGCATATGTTCCAAATTCTCTCTTGGCAGTTCTACTCTACTTGCAAGGATGACTGCATAAAGTTAGGAATACCTGAGCATCACTTGGAAGAAACAAGATTACTATGGAAAGTATTTTTTTTCTTCTCAGACATTGTTAAAAAAGCTTTTAGAGCTACATTTGTAATAATGCCTCATGTCATTAAAGATGGCTAACATCTGCAATTTAAAAAATCTCTACTGCTGAGGTGACCTGTTGAATGTACAGTACATGCTAGATTCATACTGCAGATTTATTAGAATGGGGCTACCAAGTGTTTCTGATGGCAAACAGCACAGCACTGTACCAAGATATTTAAACGTTTTCATGGCAGGCATGACGCAGGAGTGGGAACTTTTGAAAAATTCAAAATACCATATCTTGGTTCAGGACTGAAATAAAACAAAAAGGAAACGTGTATCTTGATATTTTTGCCAGATAGACATTATTACTCATTAAACTATACGGCTACTAACAAATACTGCCAGTTTCAGTTGTTATTACACTTTCTGGAGGTTGTGCCACTTTGTGACACTGTGGAGGCATCAGACAACAAACACAGTCTAGCATAATTATCTTTTACAATCCCGCATTTGTATTTGACCTTTGAAACATCCTTCTTTTTGGCATCTTAGTGCTACTTATCAGGGATTTTGAGCTTTGACCTGCTATATCATTTGCTTTCATTTGAAACGTCAGTCTTTATTGGTCAATAAAAGAAAAAAATCTCAGTGGCATTACAAGATCAGTAACACTGATGATACATGTCAGTTAGGAGTGCATAACAGTTATTTGGCATACAGAAATTGAATAGTTGCTGTATTGGTCCTTGAAAGAACAGATCCAGAAGCAAATGGTTTGATGCCCTTTATTGGATAGCATTTTTCAGAAAAAGAGACTTGCAAGAACAAGGGGACACAATTTAAAGATAGAAGGAGGGCGGTTCAGGGGCAATGTGAGGAAGTATTATTTCACAGAGAGGGTAGTGGATGCATGGAACAGCCTTCCTGAGGAGGTTGTGGGGTCTAAAACTGTGGGAGAATTCAAGAATGCATGGGAAAGACATAAGGCAATTCTTGTGGGGGGTAGGAAGAAATAGGCTGTTGGTTAACTAGGATCTGCGGGCCTATCCTGTAGGTAGGGAAATGGGCAGACTAGATGGGCTTAGCAGTCCTTATCTGCCATCAAAGTCTATGTTTCTATGGACCAGCATACATCTAGCAAAAAGAAAATAATGTCTGAGCTTTCGGACCAACCAAGTCCTTCCTCAGAGACTTACAACAATTGTTTCAGAGTCCCAGTCTATTAAATCCAGATCATGCATAAAAAAACAGAGAAAAATCTCATTGATTAAAAGCACTTGTTCAAAAAAATCGCAAATTTAAATGGAATGAACAGCATCCCCTTAGCTTCCTATTAGTGAGAATCTTTTCAAGATCAAATCCATTAGATATGTTGAACTCTCAAGCAGGCAAAGTCTATAACTGAAAGTATTAATGAATATGTGTATAAGGAGAATACATTCATAATTAAAAGCAAGAACTTTAGATTTAATACCACAAATGTAAGTTACAACTTGACAGTACTGTATGATAAAAAACTGTACAACAGAATTATATGTATGGAAATGAGGGGAATAAGAAACATGTACCTTGTATGAACAACTGCTTAAAACATTCATACAGAATTGAACTGATCTGGAGATATTATCTAAACTATATTCACAACCTGTTAACACACTCCATAAACATTAAAACCTATAGTGCTGTAACACTATCTTATACAAGGTAATATAATTGTCAGTATTATTGCCAATTAAAAAAATTATAAATAAATAAATCTCTCAAAGACCACCTAGAAAATGAGTTCATGCATCTTAAAATGTTCAAAGTTCAATAATGAGTCTGTATATAATAAATTAACTATATGAGCAGAAACAGTCTGAAGAATCTGTATAAAACCCCCATGGAATTAAGCCCCGAAAAGACAACTAAAAAGTGTATATTCACTATGTATGCAGTCAGGAGACCTAACACCCTATAGCATAAGTATGACATGTATCAAATGTAAGACTACCTAAATATGTAAGCAAAACCTAAGCACCCCAACACACACACACACACACATATACCCAAATATGCATATGTGTGTGTGTGTATTAAGGGAGTTTAGGTTACCTTAGGTGAGTTTGTATGGTGGGTGTGTGTGTGTGTGGAGGGGTAATTTTTGTGTGTTTTGGGGGGTTAGAGGATGTTTTTTGTGTGGGGAGGTGCTGTGTGTGCGGGAGGGGCTGGTTTTGTTTTAGTGTTTTATAAAATGGGTACAGACAGTCTTCAAATTTGATTGCCTAGCAACTCTTGCCAGCTATATCTTTTTTTTTTTTTACCTTATTCCACACCAAGAAAACAAGTCCACAAAAGTGGCAAAAACCCCCAAATGGTAACCATTTGTCAACCTCCCCTCACACCTCTAAAAACCACCATCTTGATTCCTCACTAACGAGAAATGTAAAAATCCATGGTACATGCCCTGCTTTCTTCAGTGACTGAAAACTCAGTCAAACCCCAAAAAAAGAAGTATATAGAAAACCTCAGAAAGGATAACTTACAACACAGAAAGCAATGCCTTATTCTAGACCTGGATGGATCTGTTGTCACTCAACTCACTGGCAATCTTTTGCTCTCAGTTCTGTCTGGCAGACAGTGAGACCGCTGGCACTCTCTTTAAACCTACAACTGCAGATGGAAGCATGCTGCTGGCAAGATCACAAGGAAATCTCAGTCTTGCTAGCAGTCTAGCAACCCACTGCAGTCATGTTGTCTGAAAAGCAGGTGGGAAACAAAACCCGGAAAGTTAGCGCAATGAATGACAGAAAGAGAATGGTGGATGGAAGAGAATGGGTGGCAGTCAGTTGAAAGAATAAAAGGGAAGGTGGGTGGGAGAAAATGGGTGGCATACAAAACTTGGAAAGCTGTTTCGCTTTCCAGTGCCCCTTCTGACAAGTGGAGGAACAATTTTGTTTCAAAAAAGGAAAACTTTTGTGGCCGTCTCATTGGTGCTAAGGGTTGAGGCACATAGCCTTACCTTGTGTCACACTGGCGACCCATGTTTGTGAACGATCTCGGGTCATCGGGGAGCTGGCCAGGGGTAGTAGCAGGATTGAGTAGCTCTGCTATCCTGGGTGGACAGTGTTCCTCCCATAGTCCCATCACCACCAAGTGGAGGTCCGGTGCTAGCGCAGGTGGAGAGGGCAGTTAGTAGGATGGTGTGCTCTGTAGTGCTTGGCATGTGCGTGCCTCCACATGCATACATTCAGCACCCCAGACACATGTGGGAAAAGGATGAATAAGGGGGAAAAAAAGAAAACTTTTAATGTATTTTTTTTTAAATGACAATATTTCCCAACATATACCCATTTTATAAGCACAATAACATACTCCAGGAGTGGGTTATGTTCTGATAAATGCACTTCTGCTATAGAGGCAGTAATGCACTCAGCTTGTGGACTTTGCCTCACTACGCCCCTAGGTGTACGTTTCTCAGAGTATAACCCACACCCCGTCATGTGTTATTGCTTACATGAATCATGATGTAACTATTAAATAGAATTCTAGATTTGTGGAAGAAGTAAATTACAGTGATGGGTTCTGAGAGGAGCACTTTTAAAGCAAAATGACAAATATTGTTAAATGCAGTTTCTTTATTTTTCTGATAATTTTTTGAAATACTGCAAAATATCTGTGAACGGTATTCTAAAATGTTTATGAGTACATGTTTAATGTATATTTTTTCTCTTAGTAAAAGATGTATCAACCTCCCCCCCTTCCCCAATGCTACCACTGTAGTTGCCAAATGTATTTATGTTGTCGTAACATTGGCAGAGAGCCTTAAAGGGTACCTAAACAAGCAGACTTGTAAAACTGCAAACTCCAAAATCTGGCTTCATTGCGAGGTAAAATAAAGGCTGCTGTTTACATTTATGCTAAAACTGCATTTATGCAAAAAACATAAACGCAGTTTCATAGCTTCTGAAAAATGTAAACATCAGCCTTTCACATTCAAAAAACAGCCTTGGTTTCTCCCTAAGATGTCTGCCAAGTGTGTTAAGTGATAAGCCATGATGACATCATTGGAGCCAGAGTCAGAGACCCAGATAGCTCCCTATAGTGCTAACTAGTTCTTCTTCCCCTCTTTGTTTTGAATTGTTTTACCAGACGATCAACACCATGTGTTAACTCACGAATTATTTTGATCAGTACACTTTAGGCTATGATTTTGTTCATTTTGTTTACTTTAACTTGCTGAAAATGTTTTGCAATCCATCTGACTTTCTCTTTGGCAAACCACAGTACAGTACATCACTTCAAATACCTGATGATCTAGTGGTAATGCGATTTGATTCCCTGAATTTTTTTTTTTTTGTTAACCAGGAGAGACACAATAAGCTGAATGCATGTTTACAGGTATGGTCTGGGAGCACATGGAAATTAAATGACTTGCTCAGGGTCACACAGCAAAGTATTGGTCTGATCCAATTCCAAAGCGCATGCTTTCTTGTTAATCCTCAAATAAGGCTTTCTTTTTCCACATGAACCCCTGCACCTAGCCTGCCTCTTGTTGAACACCCCGCAATCCGTACCCTGTCCTTAATACTGCCTGGAGCCGCATATGTGCTTACGGTCTCATGAAGAGAATTATCACATCCCATTGTAATCTTGCACCTCAGAGAGCTGTGCACACCTATATGCTTCATCAGCTGGCACTGTTAATAAATGCCTCCAAAATCACTCTCCAGTCTACTTACTCGATGTTTGACTTCTGCTCCCACAGTAAACATTGAATGGATCACCACCCTTCTACACAATAAAGGTAGTATGTATAGTTCCTCTGTTGTTTTATTTTCCCATCTCATTAACCAACAACTAGGTCTTCCTGGAGGGCCAAGCAATAAGCATCAGGACCCACCAGAAAAACTGCTGTTCATGCCCTCATAAGGGCTCTATTTACTATGGATAACAATATTATTAGCAATAGAGGCATACTAATGCCTTGAGTGAATCCACCTGACTTCCAGTGTCAGTCTACTCCTTTACCTGTGATCTGCAGAACCCCACAGGACAGTTCCCAGCAATTCTCCAGTAATTTTCTGTGCTCTACTCCACAATGTGAGTTAGCTGGCTACAACTCTTCCAAATCTTGAATGAGCTATACACAGCTCCCTCAATACTGTCCTAACAAACATCAACACCCCCCCCACCTGAGGGTACTCTCCCTACATTGAATTCAAGTAATAGTTTATGTGCAGCCCTCCCACTCTGAGTATTTTTTTTGTGTAATTTCTTTTCTCCCCAATGTGCTACTATGTTAGCCACTCCCTCGAGTGTGCCAACAATACTTCCAACCCATCCTGTCCCCCGAGCCTCCGCTCTCAGATAGCAGCCACCTCAGGGTGACTCAACGTTACCCTTCACAGGGTGGGTCCCCCTCCTTCGAGGGGGAAGGCACCAGCCTGGGCAGGGCAAGCAGACCAGCACTACGTCTTAGCCCTGAGGTACTGCTGAGGTGGATAGCTGCAGGGGCATTGATGGCCTCAGAGAGCTGGGCAGCCATCATCTGGTGTAACACGGAGCCATTTTCCATTTTTCTGGTACACTTCCCTCCATATGCCATCATGCAGTGCTCCTGGTCTCCACCAGAGGCTACTGCCAACCGACGTGTACCACAAACCCACCCCAGGAGAGGAGAGCAGTCCTACGGATGCTCAATCCTCTCCTTCCCCTGCCAGCCCCCGGAATCCTGAGTTCATTCCCGAACCTGGGTCACCGACAAGGGTTGAAGTAAGTTGCCAGCACCTCAGCCCTCTATGCCAGTGGGCCGGCTGCTCTGAGTATTTGTCATCACTGGCTGCTGTCATCCACAGTCAGGTAGTAAGCATGATGCTGGCAGCCCCACATTTCAGACCTCACAGTGATCTCAATGTCCTCCTTCCTGTCTTCCCCTAACCTGAATTTAGCTATACCCTGCTGAAATGGCCTCTTTAGTCCCTCCCTCTCTAGCAATCATTCTTCTCACCTGCTCCCCACACCAAAAATAGGTGAGCTCGCTACCCTTCTGCATCATGAATGTGGTTAGTACAGTCTTCCGTGTTATTTTTACATAATAAACATGATCTTCTGGTAAGTCAGCCTGATAGCAGCAGGGCACAAGTGGAAAAATAGGATTTCCTACCCATGTAAGACCTAAGCCACCTATGATTAGGCACTAATAAATGACATGCATAATAATGCACACGCACCATTTAATACTGCCTAATCAAAAGTAGCCTAGATCTTTTAAGGATAGAAAAGCCCATCATTCTCCTTGTTCCCTGCTGCTATCAGCCTGACTTACTGGAAAGATTTGTTTATTTTCAATATGTCAAAAAAAAAAAGAGACTGTACTACTTGCATTCATAATGCAGAAGGGTGATGAGCTTAACAGATTCTGGTGTGAGCAGGAATAGTAAAGAATGAATACCAGAGGGGGACTGAGAAGGTCACTCCTGCAAGGAACTGTTATATTCTGGGAAGAGAGAAGTCAGAAGGGGAGAAATCTGAGCAGATCACTGTGAGAAATAAGATGTGGGACTGTCAGCACCATGATCACTACCTGACCCCATTGTCCTGGCCAACATTCCCCTTCCCATAAAACCAGTTCATGCAATTGTCCAAGGCTATGTGTGGATATTAATGTGTGAAATGGCTGCCACTACACGGTCAGTCAATTCACTACCAGTCTAGCATTGCTTGTAAGGCACTTTGGGATACAATATGTATGAAAAGCACTATATAAATGCTGATTCTTATTATTACATAGAAACATAGAAACATAGAAGTTTACAGCAGATAAGGACCACAAGGCCCATCCAGTCTGCCCTTTTCTTTTTCTATCTTATGAATGTGCCATCAGCCTTTGCTCTGTCTATGGCCTATCTGTTCATACTCATCTTTATTGCTCCTTTATGCCTATCTTATGCCTGTTTGAAACCTTGCACTGTATTCATATCCACCACTTCCTGAGGTAGGCCATTCCATGTATCCACCACCCTTTCTGTGAAAAAGAACTTCCTCACGTTACCCCTTAATCAGCCTCCCTCTAATCTCATGCTGTGTCCTCTTGTCCTGCTGTTTTTCTTATATTGAAACATGTTAGACTCTTTCACCTTGTTAATGCCCTTAAGGTGTTTGAATGTTTCGATCATATCACGTCTCTCCCTCCTTTGCTCTAGGGTATACATATTGAGCTCTGTTAATCTGTCCTCATATGTTTTCTGATGCAGTCCCTGCACCATTTTGGTTGCCCTTCTCTGGACTGCCTCAATTTGGTTAATGTCCTTGAGAAGGTGCAGCCTCCAGTACTGCATGCAGTACTCCAGATGGGGCCTAATCAGTTTCTTGTAAAGAGGTATTATTACCTCCCTCTTTCGACTTGTGATACCCCTACTAATATACCCCAAAAATCCCCCAGTACTCCAGATGGGGCCTAACCACTGTCTTGTAAAGAGGGATTATTGCCTCCCTTTTTCGACTTGTGATATCATTGCTAATACACCCCAACTTCCCTCTAGCCTTACCTACTGCTTTAGTGGTCTGCTTGGATGATTTCAGGTCATTAGTGATGATGATGCCCAAGTCTCTTTCTTCTCTTGTGACTGCCAGCAACTCTCCTCCCAGCATATAGGTGGCTTCAGGGTTTCTCTTCCCAATGTGCATGATTTTGTACTTCTTTGCATTAAACCCCAGTTACCACTCTTTCAACCATTTTGCTAGTTTATCCAGATCTCTTTTCATTCTGCCCACCCCATCTGGATCATTTACTCTTTTGCAGATCTTGGTGTCATCTGCAAAAAAAAAAAAACCCTACCCTCCAGTCCATCTGCAATGTCACTGATGAAGATACTGAAAAGAACAGGCCCTAGGTCTGATCCCTGAGGTACCCTACTTGTGACTTGCATCTCTTCTGACTGTATACTGTTTACCACCACTCTCTGTTTTCTGTCTGCCAACCAGTTTGCCACCCAGTTCACCAACTTCTGACCCACCCCAAGCCTACCCAGCTTATTAATCAATCTTCTATGTGGAACAGTATCGAAAGCTTTGCTGAAGTTAAGGTAGGCAACATCAACTGCTCCTCCTTGGTCTACCACTCTGGTTACCCAGTCAAGGAAATCTATGAGATTAGTTTGACAGGACCCTCCTGTTGTAAACCCATGATGTCTTGGATCCTGTGCTCCTATGGATTCCAGGTGTTGTACTATCCTTTCCTTAAGGAGTGTCTCCATAATCTTGCCCACTACTGAGATAAGACTGACTGGTCTGTAGTTCCCTGCCTCCTCCCTGCTACCACTCTTATGGAACAGGATCACATGAGCCCTTCTCCAGTCTTCTGGGACCTCTACTGTGCTCAGAGACTCACTAAACAGTTCTGATAATGGCTCTGCTAGTTCTACCATTTGCTCCTTTAGTACCATGGGATGTATGCCATCAGGTCCCATTGCATTGTCCACCTTGAGCTTATCAAGCTGTTGTAGGATCCTTGTTTTGTGAAAGGACTAGTGCACACCTCCCTCCCCCCGTGTCCATGGTGCTGAGCTATGGGCCCCGTCCTACCTTCTCTTCAGTAAATACTTAGCAGAAGTATCTATTTAGGATGGATGCTTTTACATGGTCCTCTCCTCACATGTCCCCTTATCCCCTTTGATCTTAGCAATACCCCCTCTGGACTTTCTCCTTTCACTAATGTATCTATAGAAAGTCTTGTCACCTTCTTTTACTGTTCGTGCTAGTGTTTTCTCAGTTTGGGCCTTTGTCTGCCTTACTACCTTCCCTGCTTCTCTTAGGGAAGTTTAGTATGCCTCCCTATCTTCATCCCGCTGCGCTCCCTTATATTTCCTGATGGCCAGCCTTTTGGCTCTGACCTTTTCTGCTACTGTTTTTGAGAACCAAAGCGGTTTCCTTCTTGTTTTGCATTTCCTCTTCTCTCTAACACAATGGGATGTTGCTTCAAGTATTGCATCCTTAATGCTTGCCCACTTTGCCTGTACCCCCTCACCTGTATTTCTTACTGCCAGGGCTAGCTTAACCCTGTTGGCCATCTTATCAAAGTCAGCTCCTCTGAAGTCCCATATTTTTGTCTTGGAATGCGATGATTTAGTTCTAGTGGCCATGGAAAAAGAGGACAAGACAAGCATATTTTTGATTTCTGAGAAAGTATGAACTCTAACATTGTTATACAAGACCTTTGCTACAAACAAGTGGTGGATCTAGAGGGTGGTGAAGGGTGCAGCTGCAACCCCCCCCCACACACACACATTGTAACATACTTGCTTGCTTCTGTTTCACATTGTTGAAAAAGTCTGATTTATTTATTGTACAAATGTTTACATTCAAAACTATGGATTACATTTGTAGGTTCTGTCAAAAATGTACTAGAAAAGAATAGTATCAGAAAATATAAAGGTTTAATAAAAATGTTAAAATGTGCATATTAAGTATGCACACCACCCCAGTGCCCCATTGCAGTATCCTGTATCTGCCATAACCACTAGCCCACCAGGTTATTCACGATTTGTACTGCACTGTGGTTTGCCACAGAGAAAGTCAGTTGAATTAAAACACAGTTTCAGCATGTTAAAGTAAACAAACTGAACAGAAACATAGCCTTCAGTGTATTATACCAAATAATGCACATGGTTTTGACCATTTAGGTGAAACAATTCTATACAAAGGAAAAAAAAGAATGAGTTAGCACTATAGAGAGCCATATAGATTTTTGACTTTGGCTCCACTGGTGTCATCACTTAACACATTTGGCAGCTGTTTTAGGAAGCAGGAAAGGCAGTTTTTTTTTAAATTGGAGGGCTGATTTTACAATTTTCAAATGCTTTGGAACTGTATTTAGGTAAATTATATAAATGTAGTTTTAGCATTAATGAATACAGCAGCCTTTCCTTTAATCCCCTATGAAATCAGATTTTTGAATAGTTTGTTGTCAAAAGGTTGTTTAAATATCCTTTAAGAAGCTCTTATTGTCTTTCATGCTCAGAGATAGAGACAGACAGAGAACATAAATGTATACAATACCAGTGGAGATAAAAATGGCAAGGTAATAAGAGATATCTTTATAGCAAACCTCATGATATCATGGTATCTTGTTAGTGCTGTCATAAACAATACTTTGAAGGTTAGATGGGTTGCAATTAAATAATGAACCAATCAGAGAGCAGTGGAGAGAGGTGAAGGGTGGCTGAGGAATGTGAATAGTAAAGGCTGAATATAGAACTAAGGGGTGAACAATAGAGACTAGAAGGCAGGTGGGAGGGAGAAGGGAAGGAATAAAGAAATTAATACAGTGGAAAACAATGGAAAGAAATACAAAACAAGAGGTGAAAGTGGAGCTGTGCTGCCACTGGGCAATAGAAAAGGGGGGTTACTAGTGGGGTACCGCAGGGTTCAGTATTAGTACCGGTCTTCTTCAATGTCTTTATAAGCAACATTACAGAGGGACTGGAAGGAAAAGTATGTCTCTTTGCAGATGACACAAAGATCTGCAACAGAGTTGATGCACAAGGTGGGGTGGAAAGGATGAGAAGGGACTTGGCAAGGTTAGAGGAATGGTCAAATGTATGGCAGCTTAGATTCATTGCAAAAGAAGTGCTAGGTAATGCACCTGGGAAACAAAAACCAAGGGGAAGAATACACAATGGGGGGTGAGAAACTAACAACAACAAAAATGGAAAGGGACCTGGGGTAGTCATATCAGATGACCTAAAGGTGGGCAAGCAATGTGAGAGGGCAGTAAGGAGGACTGGGGGATACTGGGATGCATAGGGAGAGGCATCATCAGTAGAAAACAGGAAGTTGCTATCGCTCTGTGCAGACAGCTGGTGAAACCCCATCTGGAGTACTGTGTGCAGTTCTGGAGACCCAATCTCGGCAAGGACATAGGCAGGATGGAAGCTTTCCAGAGGAGATCAACTAAAATGGAGCAGGGTCTGCACCGGAAGACATATGAAGACAGACTTAAGGAGCTTAATATGTATAGCCTCAAGGAAAGGAGGGAGGGGGTGACATGATAAAAACTTTCAAGTACCTCAAGGGAATCAATAAAGTCAAAGAGGGTAGCATCTTTCAAAAAAAGAGGTGTGCAAGAACAAGGGGGCACAATTTGAAGAGGGGGCAGCTCAGAAGTAATGTAAGGAAGCATTTTTCACAGAGAGGGTTGTGGATGCATGGAACAGCCTTCCGGAGGAGGTTGTGGAGTCAAAAACAGTTGTGGAATTCAAGCATGCATGGGACATTCATAAGGCAATTCTAGGGGGTGGAGTAGGAAAAAGTAGGTTGCTGGTTAACTAGGATCTGCAGCTTATCCTTTAGGTAGGGAAATGGGCAGACTGGGTGGGCCAAGTGTTCCTTATCTGCTGTCAAATTCTATGTTTCTGTGTTTAATGATACAAAGGCAAACATGAGCTCTATTCTTAGCTGGCTAGTGACAGGAAGAAAATGTAAAAGAAGAGAAGTCAGCATTGAAAGTACAATATTAGATCACAGTATTGCAGAAATGGTTCCCAATCCATGGAATAATTAAACCCATGTGGTTTTAGGGTTTTAAGTTTAAAAATTCACATTGACTCCTTTTGCAAAAGGAGGCAAACTCTGTCTCTACCCAGTAGCGTAGCAAGTTCCCAGATGGTCTGTGTACAAGGGTATGTTATAGGGCCGCTCTGATTTTGAATAGACATCAGAATTATGATTTGGGCCCCTCAAACCTCATGGGCCCAGGTGTGACTGCACCCCTGCATCCTTGTGCTACGCCCCTGTCTCTACCTCGGAGATTGCTTGGAATGGCCTCTATGCCCATATAGCAAACTTTGGCATTACTGTCATGGGGAACTGCAGCCAAATGAAGTGCTATGGAGTGCTCCTTGTTACCTCTATTTATTGCCCTATGGTGCTCCTGTTTGTGCTCTTTTAGGGCACAAATTGAAATTGTTCTTTCAATATACATTTTGCTACAGGAGCACACAAAGCATGCACTACATGGATCATTGGGCAAATTATAAACTGTCAAATTTGGACATATCTGATGCCCACAGGAGAGGAATTGGAAAAATGTGTTTCCCTGCACTTCATGTCTGCATATAATACAGTTTTTACAGGCGTAAAGACCCACTGGTTTCACTGATAACCAACAGGATGGATGATCTGACTATAAATGTACTATGTACAAGAGTGCCACCAATGCTGTTTCCTTTGCAAAAAGTTACTTGGGAACCAGCCTCTGATACTTGTCTAAACCCAAAAGATTACCATTTTTGTGAATGACAGATTTAAGATCCTTTGCTGCTGGACCATAAGTAGTGACAAAAGTGAGCTGATTGTCAACCTGCTCCATATGTTTTTTTTGTCAGTAACAAAGATCTATCAGTGGTCTGTGTGCTGATGAGGGTATTGTGAGGTATATCTTCACTACAGCTCTTACTACTACTACTAATAATAATATTTATTAATAAGCACAGATCAAAAATATCAAAGCACTGTACAATCTTAAAATTTTGAAATATTGGCAGTATGGCCTAGAGGTTAGAGGAAAGAGGTGTGAACGAGCTTGGTACATCCAGCAGACCAGACCTGAGTTTGATTCTCACAACCTCCACTTGCATACTGTGTGACTCTGAGCAAGTCACTTAACCGCCCAGTGTTCCCAGGTGACCCCTGAAAACAGGCACTTGTGCCTAGTGAGCCTTAACCGGCTACCAAAGACTAAAATAAATAAAAATAAAAAAAATTAAAAACACTCTAAAACTAATTGACACATATCAGTACATAAAACAGATCCAGATAACAGAGATACCATGTCAGAAATCACAGAAGACCAACAGGAACAGGTGTGTTTTGAGACCAGTTTTAAAGCTCTCCACTGTCAGGCACTCTTGTATCTGACGAGGTAGAGAATTTCACAGGGTAGGGGCAGCAAACACAAAAGCCTGTGCTCCAGATGTTTTCAAGTGTACCCTGGAAATCTCTAGCAATCCCTCGTCAGCTGAGCGGAGCAGTGGGAAGGGGCAGTAGGGGTGCAGAAGCTCTTGCAAGTAACTCGAACCCAAACCATGTAGGGCTTTATAAGTGGGTAAACTGACTTTAAAGGAGGTCTGCCACTAAACAGGCAGCCAGTGCAGAATGCACAGCACAGGAGAGATATGTCTGGATTGAGATGATCCAGACAATAGCCTGTCTGCAGCATTCTGCACTAGCTGCAGGTGGTGGAAATCTACCCCAGAAAGCCCTAGGTAAAGGGAGTTACAGTAGTCAAGGCACGAGGTCATGAAAGTGTGGACCAGGGTTGGCAGATCACCAGGTGTAACAAGGTGCTTAATCTGGGTGATGTTCCTTAGATAACACCAGAGAATGAAGTGTTAGCCCGTCATCAAAAACTACCCCGAGATTCTTCACCCGTTCAGAGGTCAATAGCTGGGAGCCCCCAAGCCAAAGTCCAGCAGGCTGTCCAACAGCCAGCCCCTCTATCAGGTGACCCGGCTCTACCACTAACACCTCCGTCTTGGCAGAGTTTAGCTTCAACCAGCTGGAATTCATCCAGTTTTGGATTTCTACGAGACAGCTGGAAAATACTGAGAGCACACTATCCTGGTCAGGCACAAAAGACAGATACAGCTGAGTATCATCTGCAGAGCAGTGAAAACTCAGCCCATAATATCTCAAAATGTCTCCTAATGGTAGCATGTACATCGCAAACAGCATGGGAGACAGCACTGACCCCTGCGGAACCCCACACAGAAGGGAGAAAGAGTTGGAGGAATAAATTCCCCAAACTACTCTCTGAGACCTGCCAGAGACAAAAGAATGGAACCATCTGAGGACTATACCAGACAGACAGCAGATGTACTACAGGCGATCGAGCAGCACCCCATAGTCCACTGTGTCAAATGCTGAAGAGCGATCCAGAAGGACCAAGATGGAACAAATTTTCAGGTCTCTAGCCATCGAGAGATCATTTAGTACCCGAACCAGAGTGGTCTCAGTACTATGTCTCTTACGGAAACCAGACTGGAGAGGATCATAGATAGCATGGATGATAAGATGGCTCTCCAGCTGTAGTGTAACAACTTTCTCAGTAACCTTCCCTATAAAGGGGAGGTTAGAGATTGGTCTGTAGTTTGCAGGGGAATCTGGGTCAAGAGATGGTTTCTTGAGAAGTTCTCTCCAGGCATTCAGAGTTCATAGGCAGGTCCATGTCCACTGAGGTGACTCCTGCCATTGCCCACATACCAGCTCAAACTCTACTGGGTGACCCCTGAAAAGGTAGAAGACAAAAAAATTGAAAGCAGTGAGCAGCTGCAAAGAAAATATGCATGCACAGTACTAACCCCCAGAGCCCCCATTGGTTGTGCAGACATCATTGTACTCTTTAGCACTGTGATATGCCATAGTGATTCCTGATAATCTTTGTACAGGAGTGCTCCTACCTGGGCTAAAGCATATGACAGGTCCACCTCTGCTGTGGTCTGGTCAGCCAAGCGGGCTTTGCTTCCCCTTCAGCCTCTCCACACTCCTTTTTTAAAGACCCCATGCTGTAGAATTAACAATGTTAGGCATGACTTTGAGACAAGGAGTGCCAATACTGTATTTAAGAACCCCCAAGTCACTGTATTTTTTAAAGAACCTGACACCACTTATACCAAAAACACAGTACAGTTCCAAAGACATGAGTTTGCACAGTGCTGTTAGATTGCTATGACATTTCACCGCAACTCCCAATCAATTTTCCTGTGTTTTCCTGTAGATTTCATTATTTATAATGGAAGCAGAATTGCTTTGTTTTCCCGTATAACCATAGCATGTATGTGGGAAGAGTTTCCCTCTATGTCTCCATTCCTTAACCTTTGTCCCCTCTCCCTCTCACCATGGTCAAGCCTTAAAGGGCTCAACTTTGCCCATATTAACACCAGCAATATCCTGGCAAATAAAACCGACATTGAGGCTTGGGTGTCAACACTACACTCCCAATATCCTAGGTATATCTGAGTCGAGGCTGAACACCAGTATACTGATTTGCTTTGTAACCTGGACAGTACTGCTTACTTCATGTCAGTCGCCCTTCCCCAAAAAGAGGTGGTGGCCTATTCATTTATTATAGGTCTCATCTTAACATTTCCTTGATTCCACACATAGCTGGTACTGGGATTGCTTGAGAAGTACTACATGCTTCCCTTATATTAGCCCACACCAAAAACACTCCATCTTGTCTGCATTTACAATACCCCAAAATGTTGTGAATCTGGCCTAACTGCTCTCCTTGACACCATCCTCCCCACAGTTGGTTGAAATGAATTAATTATCATGGGTGATCTGAATCTTGACTGGCTGAGTCCCAACTCCGAATCTTAACAACTGCTTATTAGCTAGGCTGGTTTTACCCAAATAATCTCTAGTCCCACCCACCTCTCTCACCATGGTATTTCCTCCACATTAGTAGACTGGATATTCACTAACAGGCCTGACCAGACTCAAGCATCTAGAGTGCTTCCTGACTCAATGTGTGATCAATCCCCCACCTTTTGTCTGTGGAACGATCAGATCCTAAAAGTCCCTCCCAAGGGGCTCACCCTCAGGAATCTCTCCAACTTAGACCTCTCTACCCTCAATGCTGAATTTTCTCTTACTGGCTGGTCTCCACCCCCCCCACCTTAGCCATCTCCGACGTTAACTCTGCCCTAGATATTTTCAGTCCCTCATCTCCTGTCATCAAGTTAGGCTAATTCCCTTCATAAAGAGAGTTCAAGACACTGCCACTCCATGGTTGCACAGTAACCTTCTGTCTCTCTACAAAAGCAGGGACAAATGCTGGGCTGCTTTTAAGGCCTCACCCAAATTATAACATTGCCCTCCTTACCAGCAGTTGTAAAATCCATACAAAAAGGCTGCCCCTTCAGCCAAAAGCTCCTTCCTTAAAGATGTATGCCTAGCTTTCACTGGAAACCCACATAATTTTTGGGGGCACATAAAAGGGCTCCTGGGTGCTCCTTCTATAGCTTCACTAATCGATATGATTATTGATGGCATGCATTGTAATAACCAAAATGGCATAGCCAATGCCATCAATGCCCAGTTCACTGACCTCTTCTCCTTCTCTTTCTGTTCACTGCAGCCCAGGGCACCATCCCTTCTCTTCTTCAGACTTCCCTCCCCCCAAACCATCCCTCTTTCCACTTGAAAACTGTCACTAGAAAAGAAATTGGCAAACTTCTCAACTCCATACCCCTTGATGCCAGCCAGGGCCTGGATGGGCTAGAGCCTAAATTGCTCATTCTAGGGTAACATGCACTCACTCTTCCTATTTCTCATATCATCAATCTCTTCTTTATCTCAGGTGTAGCCCCATTCCAATGGAAAGTCACCAAGGTAGTCCCTGCCCCTTAAAAGGGTGATCTCAAAATTATTTCACAATATTGCCCTATAGCCCTTTTGCCTGTCCTTGCAAGCTGCTCAGAAAGGTAGTAGCCTACTAGCTAATGGACTACCTGCAAACCTACCACCTCCTTAATCCATGTCAGGATGTTTTCCATAAAGAACACAGCACCACATCCACCCTCATCAAGATCACGGACAACTTTAAATCTTCTGTGGACAAAGTATCTCTTACTGGAGCTGTCTTCATTGATTTGTCCATGACATTCAACATTTTCGATCATGCCCTTCTATCCTGAAAACTAACCAACATTTGTGTCTCCTCTTATGCCAATGCATGGTTTACTAGTTACTTGTTAGACAGGCAACAATTCATCAGATTTGGAGATGACTCCTCCAGCCAATTACCAGTTACGCAAGGTGTCCCCTAGGGATCTATCTGAGGTCTTCTACTCTGTTCAATTTTCATAAAAAACACCTTCCCTCTGTCTCCACCTCCTGTTCTGTCATCATGTATGCTGATGATATTGCCCTATACCGCTGTGCCCAGAGCCCTCAACTCATTAATGCCCAAATTACTAAAGACTTCGCCCACATCCAGAACTCATCTGTGGTCAGAAACCTGGTTCTCAATGCCTCCAAAACTCAAGCAGTGTTATTGGATTCCAGGGCGCACAGATCTTCCTGCTCTCATTCCCTGTCCATCAGGTTTGGAGATGGCTCTCCTCTCCTCTTCCCAGTGGAGGAATTTAAATACCTGGGTGCTACCCTCAACCCCATACTGGATTTTGATTTACACACCTCAAACTTAAAAAGGACAACTAAACAGGTTATTTTTCTAAAATGAAACTGCTGAAATTGAAAGTCATGGGGTGTAATATAATCCCCTACTTTTTATGTGCAGAGCTTTCTGTGGTCCAAAATAGTGATTTTATACGGTTTTGTCATGTTTGTAAAACAGTAAACAAATCGGCAGAGCTTTCAAATTCCATAGCTTGATAGTACCTTAAGATGGCCGCTACATAGCAATGTGATGATGTTATCGGAGCAAGAGAACTCAAGAATGATAATGGTGTTTGTATAAGGGCTTGCTGAGTAGTGTGGAATTAAAAGCTTTTGACTGTGCGTTTGGTCAGATCCTTTACTGTGCATGTGTGATACCCTTTTCATGGATGATCAGGCTTGTTCCTCATTGACCCCAGGATATGGAACTCCTTCCCTTTGAGGTTTGCAGTTCTCCCACCCTGTCATCCTTCAAAACTAACCTGAAGGCACATCTGAGATTATCTACTACCAGCAACTTTCTCTAGCCCCAACTTCCATACATTTCTGTGCCTCTCATGTCAACCTACCAATTTTCTTCTCTAATTTAGTCTTTTTTCTCTACTTGCTTGTACCCTTGTGTGGCAGGGTTGAATAAGGCCCTGTCCCATTTGTTATACAAAAAGAGTTAAATGCAAGGATCTGTTCTGTCCTCTCCTTTTCTGTCTCTTGTTAGTCTGGTTGCACAACCAAATGTTCTTGTGAGATCTAGCAACCGATCACTCTGACGGTCTTTGCTTCTCGGCCTCTCACTATCTCTATGTCTTCACTTGCTGTTTCTGTCTTTTCTTCCCCCTTGTGTATCTGCAGTTATAAAAATATATATGAATCTTTATGTGAAACTGTGATCCCTTTGTTTGAAAATGTATATAGTTATACGGCTGAAATGATTACAAAAAGCTATTTGGAATTTAGGGGGGTTAACCTGAGATGAAGTTTGAGGTCCTCTCAGGCTTGTTTGCAAACCCTTTTACAGAGCTGTCAGCAGGAGGCCAGCTTGGGACACTGTTCTGTTTGCATGCCTGCTCTGCAGGGAAACTGACCAGATACATTTTGTGAGAAACAGGATGTCTCCTTAATGAGTTTCCAGGTAAAGACTTATAAAAAGAGCAATAATAATTATTCTGCTACAGTGAGGGCCAGAGACTGAAACTTGGAATTAGAGATACCCTCAGATGAAGATCTTTGTTTTCTCTGTGTGTACTGCCTTTGTACATGGTTCTACTGAATAATTTTTAATTTTTATTTTACTGTTATTGATAATGGAATGCTACTTGTGAATTTTACAGCTGCTCCTGGTCTTCCTGTGCTTCCTGGCCTGTGCCTCAATGACAGATCGTGTCAGCCTAAGTGGGATTTATGCCGTGCATACTCTAAGCCAGGAGTTGTGTGCATGGGCACTAGACCTGGTACTAGGGAAGCATAGAAGAAAGTTATGGATTCTGCAGCAGCAAGTCCAGGAGTGATTATCAGATGTATGGCAGCCAGACTAGCAGAGACAGAAGTCCAAGCTGAGACTGTACAGCCAGTGCCAGTCATGGAAAAAAAGAACACACAGTGACAGAACCTGAAAGCCTGACTGCCTTTTTTAAATGGTGTGCTATACAACAAAAAGAGATGGAGAAACAAAGAAGAGAGGAGATCAAGCAGAGAGAAAAAGAGTTTCAACATTTAAAGGCATACAGAAAAGAAGAAATGCAGGAACTCAAGAAGCAGAGAGAAGAAGAGATGCAGCAACAGGAGCAGCAATGGCTGGATGCCTTGGAAGCTATCAAAGCTGGAGGATCTGGTATAGGTCCAGCAGAGCAACAAAACACAAACAACTTAAAAGACATTAAACTTACAAAGATGTGTCCTTCAGATGATATCAAAGCATATCTGACAGCTTTTGAAAGGATTGCCACATCTTGCCAATGGCCAAAACAGCAATGGGCAATAATGCTGGTACCTTATCTGACAGGTAAAGTCCAACTTGTCTACAGCAATATGGACACTGCACAGTCAGAAAAGCATGACCTGGTGAAAAGAGAAATCCTGAAAAGTTATGACATCTCAGGAGAGACCTGCAGGCAGAGATTCCAGTCTCTGAAGTAGAACTCAGTTAATAATCCTTGAGAAGCCTTCACCCAACTTGGAGAACTCCTGATAAATAGGGTTACCACCTGTCCCACTTTTCATAGGACAGTCCTGATTTGAGCAGCTGTGTCCTGAAAAAAATCATAAAAAATACTACTTGTCCTGACATTATAGTAGAAAAATATTTTCTGGCATTCTTCTAAATGTTGCAAAAAACTATAATACCTATACTAAAATACATTAAAATGATAAGAAACACTAGAGACAACTAAAAAACTACAACACTTAGTCTTAATTATGATATTTAGTGAAAACAAGTCTGTTGCATTGGTCAAGGTTACATATTGTCCTGCGAAAAATCATGTTTCAGTAAGAAATATCCCACTTTGGGCTTCTTAAAAGTTGGTAACCCTACTGATAAAGGACAACTAAACCACATTTTTACACATTTTTATGTTGCTTGCACGCATGTGCAAGAAACATAGTGCTATCATCGGAGATTTCAGAGGTGTGTCACCTCCTCCTCCAATTCAGTCAGTGAGCTGGCAGGCACGGCCCCTGTAAGCCAATGCATTTTGGAGCTGTCTGCAACCCGCTCAAAATGCAGTAACACTCTGATTGAAAGAGACTACGCTTCAGTGAGTAGAATAAAGCATAGCTCCCCCCCGCAGGCGTGTACCCCCTGCACCTACTGTGTAGCCAATGGGGTGCCCAATCCCCGCCGGCTGAGCTCGTCCTCTCCTCCCGGTTGTAGGTGCCATGTTGGAGCCCACCCAGTGTGGCAATCAGTCCTTTGGCCGATGGGGTGCCCAATCCCGTCAGCTGAACATCCCCAACATCCTTGTGCCATGCTGGGAGCCCACCCCAGCATGGCAATCCGACATCTTTTTTTTATTTTTTACCTGAAAAATGAAAGCGGTCCCTTGGCGCATCTCCGACCCCCTCCACAACCCGCACCCACCCTGCGCACCCAGCCCCACCCCCTCACCCCATACTTACCCAGACTCTGGTGCGATGATCTTTGGTGGACCGGGAACACGTCTGCACTCTTCAAAGCCGACCGCGAACTGAGGAAATGCCGGTAAGCTGTATAATGGGCTAGATGGGGGTTCTTTGTTGCATATCTCAGGCATTTTGGGAATTTTGCAGCAAATTTTCAACATGGGGTTTTTGTGACCCCTTCTCATGAATGATGTCACTGTCATGGTGTTATTCAGGCCCGAAGGTGATTTCATGCAGTGACTACAAAATCACCGCTCAGACCTGAATACCGCCATGACAGTGACATCATTCATGAGAAGGGGTCCCAAAACCCATGTTGAAAATTGGTGTAAAATTCCCAAAAGAGCTGTTTCTGGCGTGCGTTGCATTTTCCTCACTGAGCTCGTAAGTTCGCGAATTTCAATATTTTCACTCCAGATTTTCAACATTGCCATTTTACCACACCTTCTTATGAGTAGTACAGCTGTCATTTTTCACATCTCACCCAAAATGTGTTTCCAGCCATGTAGCGCAGAATGGCGCAGTCGGTGTGTGAAATCAATGTATGGGACAAATTAAGAAAATCACAGTGACACTGTTCATGAGCAGAGGTCTTAAAATGACTATGTTGAAAATTTGGTGAAAAATTCTAAAATGACTGTTTCTGGCGTCGTTATGCAGTTCCTACGCAGGCTCGTAAGTTCGCAAATTTTCAATATTTGCACTCCAATGACTTCCAAATACCTAAACAGCACATAGAAGCAAGCAACATTCGGCATTGACAAATGCTTGTTTAATGACTCCATAAGTTTATAAAAGAGAGGCTGTTGTTTACATTGATACTGAAACTGCATTTATTAAAGTAGGATAAATGCAGTGTCATAGCATTTTAAAATTTTAAACACAGCCTCTCCGGATTCAAGAATCCTGAAATGGCTGCCTTGATTATGTCAATGAAGAGAGAGATGCCAGCTGTGGAGATGTATTCTAGCTCGACTAACCATATTCAAATGCGAACAGCTTCAAAATAAAAAATTGTAGCATGGTATTTTGAGCACGAAAGTTGTTAAGCGCAAAAATACCTACAAAATGAGTGTTGTTTTATTTATAGATACCTTTGATTTTTTTAAAATTAGCAAAGAAAACAGCAGAAAATTCTATTTTATGTCCCTTTTTCAACAAGCAAATGCAAACAACTTTAAAATAAAAAAATGATTGCATGGTACTGTCAGCATGACATTTGTTCAGCACAAAAATATCTACAAAATGAGTACTGTTTTATTTAAATTAACAAAAAAAAAGGATCGGAAAATTCAATTTTTTTCACTTTTTCAACTAACAAATGCAGATAACTTTAAAACAGAAAATGATAGCATGGTACTGTTATGGTAGGTAGGTAGGTAGGTAAAATTTTATTTATGCAGAAAATTATGCCATTAGGGATTTGAAAATCCCTATTTACAAGGCATCCCTGTATTTGTACAACATAAATATACATATTACACAAAACGTGTCGTAGAAATACATCAACATATAATTAATACACACAAACATTTCATTTGTAAATACATCCATTCAACAAAATACATTAACATACAATTAATACATACGAACATTTCATTTATGAATACATCCATTCATCAATGTTCAATTCAAGTTTCACCTATTACACAAACATTTAAAAAGCAGCTCTCTTTTTACTGCCGACTTATATCCTGATAGTGACAGGCTTGGGTCCCTGAGGGGAGGGGGGTAGCCTATTCCAAGTCTTCGAAACTTTATACTGAAGGGTCATTGTGCTATATTTATTTTTAATTTTTGGAGTAAGATATACTCTTACTCCACAATTTCTTAAGTTTAGTCCATGTTCCGGTTTTTTTAAATTACATAATAAATAATTTTGTGATTTATTCTTATGTAAACCCTTTATTTGGATTAACCAGGAAGCCTCTGCCCTCTGTTCTAAGGAATTCCACCCCAGTCTTGAATACATGTCACAATGGTGGGTACCGAAGTCACATCTTAACACAAATCTAGCTAATTTGTTATATAAAACATCCAGATTATGTTCTTGTTTTTTTGAGGTATGTCTGTAAATGTGGGAACCATAATCAATCACAGGAAGAAGTAGTTGATTTACTATATTCTGTCACATTTCCCTTGTTAAGCACTTCGATATTCGCCTCATGACCCCTAATTTAGAATTAATTTTTTTTATAAGTTCAGTCACATGTTGGTTAAAATTCAGTTCTTGGTCGATTATGACCCCCAGATATTTATAATACTTGGTTTGCTCCAGTATTTTCCCCTCCTGTGTCCTAATTGTCAAGTTTATACCCGCACTATCCTTCTTAGCTGTACCAAAGTACATAGTCTGGGTTTTTTTATTATTTATCAGTAGACCAAGATTTGTAAAATGTTTTTGCATGTTTAGGAAGTCTCTCTGTAGTTTTTGTTCCAATTCTCCCACATTTTTACCAGATGTAATCAAAACAGTATCATCCGTGTACAGTCTAATTTGTGAATTTTTAATTACACTAGGTAAATTATTCAAATATACTAAAAACAAAAGGGGACCCAGGATCGACCCCTGGGGTACTCCCCTAGTGACCGTACCCAAACTAGAACTTTTACCGTTTACTGTTACAAACTGAGTTCTATCCTCAACATAAGATGTAAACCAACCGCATGATACATCATCTACTCCCAAACATCTTAACTTATCAATCAAGATATGGTGATTTACTAGGTCAAACGCCTTAGATAGGTCCACATATACCATGCCCACCGATCTCCCCTCCACCAAGGGAGTGGCAATTAAGTCCAAAAGATCGGTGAGCGCAGTAGCTGTGGACCTACCTTGTCTGAAGCCTGACTGAAAAGGGGTGATTTTTTGATGTTTCTCCAAGTATGTAATCAGTTGCCTGTGAACAAGCCGCTCCAATAATTTTGAGATTGTTGACAATAATGCTATTGGGCGGTAATTTGAAGTGGCCAGTGAGTCCCCCTTATAAATTGGGATTATTTTAGCCTTCCTCCATAATGCAGGATACAATCCCTCATTAAGGCTCCAATTAAAAAGATCCCTTAGGACTGGGGATATCACTTGGGCAGCCTCTTTTAGTAACCTATTTTCTATTTTGTCAGGGCCACATGCTTTATTTATATTTAAGTTTCTTATTAATTTACATACTTCGGATGTAGTCACTATTTTAAAACGGAACTTTGGGGTTTGGCAATTTTCGAGATCAATTTTTTGTTCTACTAGCTGAGTTTTCTCCGGGAGGGATTCAATTCCTGCCTTTAAATCTGGGAGTTCAATAAAGTAATTATTTAAATGCTCTGCAACTTTATCCGCTTCTAAAAGTTTTCCATTGTATTTCAATTTTATCTCTACTTGGCTTTTAACCGGATCTACTAAGTTTTTTATCAGTGTCCAATAGTTCCTAGGATCTGTTGCTTCTTTGATTTTCTGTTTGTAGTAGTAAGCCTTAGATTTCCTTATTTCTTGAACAACTCTATTCCTTACCTTTTTAATTTTTTCCCATCATCAGATCTTAAGTTTATTTGCTTTTTCCATAATCGTTTTTTTGATCTAATTAGCTTTCTTATGGTTACAGTTACCCAGGGTAAATGAGTTTGTCTTTGATTAACTTTTTTCCATGGCACAAACGTATCACATGCCTCGTTAAACATTGTTGCAAATTCCTGAATAGCTAAGTTCAGGTCAGGAATTAAAGAAAGTCTATGCCATGGTAGTCTCTTTAAATACTCACAAAACAAATGTCTATCATATTGAGCATAATTTCTTTTATATACTACAGGTGTTTTAATTACCAGTACCTTTTTTGATTCTAAATTTATTATGCACCTTACTGCATTATGATCCCCCAGATTTGGCTCTCCTATATCCTTACTTATTATAACCATTTCTGTCAAAACAAAACACAAATCCAATATATTCCCACTACTGGTTATTTTCCCTTTCCTTGTGGGTAAGTCAATAATTTGCAACAGATTCAGACATCTCTTTGAATTTTCCAAAACCCGCCCTCTTGGGCAACCCCAAGCAGCATTAAAATCACCCATTAATACAACATTTGTCTGACCTATATGTTCCATAATGGAATGAGAGAACTTTTCAAAATGCTTGGTATTTGTTTTAGGTGGTGAATATACAGCTCCCACAATCAAGTTGATCATCTGGAATTTTAATAGTAAACATTCTATCCCTTCAGTTTTTCCAGTGTAAATTATTTCAGAGGGACCTAATTTGTGCCTAAGGTAAATTGCAACCCCCCCCCCGTGACCCACGATCCTGTCTAAAACAATAAAAATCATGCAATTCTATTTCCGATTGAGAAATTACCTTTGTTAGCCAAGTCTCAGTTAAAATTACTATATCAGGACTTTCTAGATCGACCCAGGTTCTAAGGAGGTCCATTTTTTTAACTAAACTTCTAGCATTATCTAAAATAATCTTAATGGCTCCATCCCCTGGACCTGGGTTCAATTCTATATCCCCACATAATGCTAGAGATATCAAAACAGCCTGATCATGGGAAGAAATTTTACCAGGAAAAACTGGCCTGTAAATATTAAAAATTTGCTGCCTTACTGTCTTAAAATGATTTCTCCCTCTTATTATCTTATTTATGCTTAAAATATTGTTACTTAATTGACTGCATTTCAAGTATAAACTATTTTTGTTCTCTGTATCCCCGGGTATTTCTGAACCAATGTGTGTCAAAAAATATGCCACACACGACAGAAATACCATTAATTTTACAAAAATACCCTTCATTTTGTGGCCTGAGGATACAGCTCTTAACTATAATATCCCAAAGCAGTCACAACCCTTCTTAAATATTGAGTTTCCCTTTTTCAAAAACTATCATTAACTTTATTTTATTTTAGGCAGAAAGTACTACCTTAATAAGACTTCCCTATAACTATAAGTTAGCTGTAACAGGCTTTATCAATTTGTAGTTCTAACACAATTTTGGTCGTTATTTTTCATCTCCGAGTGGCGCTCGCGCCACTCACGCTCACGCTATCGCGCTCGCGCTTGAACAGCGCGGGCTTTATGTGGTGCAGCCCCTCCTCCTTTGATGACGCTCAGTTCGTCAATTTCACTTCCTCATTTCGCCAGCAATTCGGGGAGTCAGCATGCAGACAGTTGTTTAAAAAACCAGTTCCTCCACTTCAGTCAGGACAGTATAACAGGCAGATCACTCTTTTCTCTGGGCAGCAATGTTACTTCTCAAATGCCACAGCATACCTGGCCAGTCCAGACAAACAGCGCAGGCTTTATGTGGTGCAGCCCATCCTCCTTTGATGACGCTCAGTTCGTCAATTTCACTTCCTCGTTTCAGCGGCAATTCGGGGAGTCAGCATGCAGACAGTTGTTTAAAAAACCAGTTCCTCCACTTCAGTCAGGACAGTATAACAGGCAGATCACTCTTTTCTCTGGGCAGCAATGTTACTTCTCAAATGCCACAGCATACCTGGCCAGTCCAGACAAACAGCACGGGCTTTATGTGGTGCAGCCCCTCCTCCTTTGATGACGCTCAGTTCGTCAATTTCACTTCCTCGTTTCGCTGGCAATTCGGGGAGTCAGCATGCAGACAGTTGTTTAAAAAACCAGTTCCTCCACTTCAGTCAGGACAGTATAACAGGCAGATCACTATTTTCTCTGGGCAGCAATGTTACTTCTCAAATGCCACAGCGTACCTGGCCAGTCCAGACAAACAGCGCGGGCTTTATGTGGTGCAGCCCCTCCTCCTTTGATGATGCTCAGTTCGTCAATTTCACTTCCTCATTTCGCCGGCAATTTGGGGAGTCAGCATGCAGACAGTTGTTTAAAAAAACAGTTCCTCCACTTCAGTCAGGACAGTATAACAGGCAGATCACTCTTTTCTCTATTATCACATTTGTTCAGCATAAAAATATCTACAAAATGAGTGGTGTTTCATTTATGGATACCTTTTAGTGCTTTTTTAATTTTCAATAATAGCAGCAGGAAAATTATATTTCTGTCACATTTTCAACAAACAAATGCAAATAACTTAAAAACAGAAATGACAGCATGGTACTGTGAGGACGACATTTGTTCAGCACAAAATTATCTACAAAATGAGTGGTGTTTCATTTATATATACCTTTTAGTTTTTTTATAATTAGGAAAAACAGCAGAAAATTCAATTTTCTTTTTCACTTTTTGCATCAAACAAATGCAAATAGCTTTTAAACTAAATATGATAGTATGGTACTTTGAGTACAAAAGTTGTTCAGCACAAAAATATCTACACCATGAGTGGTGTTTCATTTATAGATACCGTTTAGATTTTTATAATCAGTGAAAAATGGCAGGAAATTCAATTTTTGTTTTCACTTTTTTGGAGGTATGGCATAAATGGAATAAGCTCCCTCCCTACTGGAAATACTGTTGACATTTTTTGTTCTTGTGCGACTGACCTGATGACTTCACTTATGGCTTTGCCACTCATGATGTCTTTAGGTCAATTGGCACTCAAACAAAATATATCAACAATATTTCCAGTGGGGGGGTAGCATATCCCTAATATATTCTTTGTAAAAAAAATCCATTATTGCATCAGTTTGTGTTGCTATTAAAGTGGCAAAAGTATGGAAATGTAATCTTAGGGTTTTCAACGCTGACTCCCCATTACCCCTAAGCAGCCCAAGGGGGTAAGGCAACATAAGCAACCACAGACATCTAGCATCACATAAGACAATCAACATACAACTCTTTCCAAGTGACATAAGAGACATCCATCATCATGGTCCAGTGCTTCTGTGGCCATGGATACACACGCACTCTATCTGGGAAGTGCAGTAAAAAATTCCTAAGTAAGAAAAATAACACATAACAGGGTGTGTGGCAAAGTTAAATAACTACATGCTCAGGGTTGGTTGTGAGGTATGAGGTGCAGCCAAATGCCTTCAACCACCTGGGAGGTGCAGTACATGATTCCTACAGGATCACAATGTAAATTGTAAGTAAGCAATAACACACAACAGGGTGTGTGACAATGCTAAATTGCTGCATGCCCCAGCTGTATTGTAAGGCATAAGGTGCAGCTGGGTGCCTTCAAACGCCTGGGAAGTGTGGTATATAATTTGAATAAGATTACATTATAAATGTTAAGTAGTCAATACCACACAACAGGGTGTGTGGCAATGCTAAATTGCTGCATGCCCCAGGTGGGTTGTAAGGCATAAGGCACAGCTGGGTGACTTCAACCACCTGGGAAGTGCGATATAAAATTCCTATAGGAGCATATTGTAAATTATAAGTAAGCAATAACACATGACAAGGTGTGTAGTAATGCTAACTTACAGCCCAGGTGTGTTGTGAGGTATGAGGTGCAGCTGAGTGCCATCAACCACATGGGAAGAGCTGATATCTTCATTCAGGTGCCAAAGGCATGCAAAGGAAATGGGAGAGTCAGCACGTGGCTGCTCTAAAGAGCACCAGGTCCATTACTTTTTTTGCCTGGAAAAAGAGGTAACATTCCAACTTAAATGGCACACAGCTGAGAGACACAAGATAAAGCTAAAAGAGGGTAAATGGCAGCAGAGCAAGAAGTAGCTCTGGGTACTATGGCAAAGGCAGTTTTCATGTGCACTGACACCTTGGATCACGGATCAACTATTGACCCAATTGGGGTCACATGACTCCCTTTGGCACCTCTCCAATGAGTCTGGCCTGCCATCTGATAGACAGAGGTACCGAGAAGCCCAGAACGAATGCACATGGTCTCTGCAAAAAGCCAAGGCTGAATTCTACAAATCTGCCCTTACCTCTACATGGGGTGTGGGGGTGAAAATTCTGGAACAATATTAAGAACATATGCAGCAAAGCCCCCAACCTGGCACCCACACAAATCTTGGTCAGAGGGGGCCTGACCACTGATCTCACCCAGATTGCCACCGCATTTAACCATGCCTTCACTGACCTCAGCCATGTACTCCCTTGCCATTACCTCAACCCACCCCCTGCCAACACCTCCAGCACCAGTTCTGCACACTCTCCATTTCACCTACGATGCATCTCCTCCAAGTCCACTGAGCTGTATCTTAAAAAAAGCCATTAGCAGCTCCCAGTATAGTAGTGACTCCTTGGACCTTAGACTTCTCCAGCTCACTCTTCTTGAGGTGCTTATCCCACTTACTCACATTATAAACCAATCTCTATGTCTTGGGAAATTCCCATCCTACTGGAAATCTGCAACCATCACCCCCATGTTTAAGAATGGGGATTGAACCTCAACAAACAACTATCACCCAATATCTATTCTCCCTTTCCTATTGAAGGCTATGGAGTAAATTGTCTCTGACCAGCTCATAGAACACCTCGACACTCGCACAGTTCTCTGCACCCAGCAACATGGCTTCTGGGAGGGACACAGTACTACTACTATGGTCCTCCTCGAGTTGACTACCCACCTTCATGCAGCCCTTGATAGTGGTCAGCTCTCTGGTGCAGTCTTCCTTGACCTCACTAAAGCATTTGACATCATCAATCACTCCCTCCTCCTAACCACCCTCCACAACCTTGGCCTCTCCCAAGATGCCCTTGGTTGGTTCTCTAACTACTTGGCTGACCACTCACAGCAAGTCAGAATTGGCACCTCACTATCCGACAAGCTACCTGTAAGCTATGGTGTCCCCCAGGGGTCTGTCCTTGGACCCTTCCTATTCAGCCTCTTTCTTAATTCTCTCCCCCCAGTCCTGCTCAGGAAACATCCTACTCTACGTGGACAATGCTGTCCTGTACTCCTCAAACATTGACTCCTCTCAGCTGCACTTCTCCCTCCAATCCTCTTTCTGGGAGGCTGAAAAATGGTTCACCTCACAGTGCCTTATTCTAAACTATAACAAGATTAAAGTAATGTACTTCTCATACCCACTAAACTCCAAAAAGGACCGCTGTCCACTACTGCTTACTGTGAACCTGACCCCATTCGAGCAAGTGGACTCATTTAAATATCTGGGCATCACTCTTGACCCAGCCCTCAATTTTCCACTAACACATTTACCAACTGTCATCAACCCTCAATATCCATCTGGGCATTCTCTACTGGTTTAAACACTGCTTCACTCCTGGTGCCCTGTGGCTGGCGGTCTCCTCCTCAGTCCTCTCCCTTTTTGATTACAGCATTATAATCTGTATCGCTGCCAGTGACTCAGCCTTATCCAGAGTGCGGCTCTCACTCAACAAAGCCTGTCACCTCATCCTAGGCTGTGATAGTCTAACCCACACATGTTCTCTTTACAATACCACAAACTGGCTTAACCTAGATTAAGTAAACCGGTTCCATACTTGCTTCATGACCAAAAAGATTACCCTTGGACTCGCCCCCTAGGTCTCTCCTCTCTAATCCAGCAGGCCCAGTCACTACAGCACACCCACAGTGCTAGTAAGCAACTCCTCTTCATTTGAGCCCCTTTCTGGGTCAATAAACTGCCTAGCTCACTCTTAAGCATGAACAGGCTTGGCTCCTACAAATCCTTACTTAGGAATCACCTACAGTCCTTGAACCTATGTGACTGCAGTGGGACCTGACCAGCCCCCCAAATTCTATTGACCTAGACCTGCTATAAACTCCCTCCCCCCCAAACACACACACTCTAGTAGCTCCCTTTAGCCCTTATCTGGATCTTCACTGAACAGAGTTATTGTGGCTAATACTTGTATATTTGTACATAATGTGCTTGCTTGCTTGTTATTCTATTTCTGTATTACACCATACTGTCCAATTTGTTTTCATCTGTACTGACACGGAACCTTTGAAAATGAGTCTGTGACTCAAAGGTATTTCCGAATCCTCAATAAATAAATAAACATAAATGCAAGGAAGAAAAGGAAGTGCTGGTAGGTGGCTGGGTGAGAAATGCAGCATGAGCTAGATCACTTTGCCTGATAAAGAAAAGTGGAAATATGAGAATCTGTGGCTCACAATGTCATGGTAAGGCAGCATTGACAGAGCAAGGGAAAACAGAAATGGAAATGTTGAGCATAAAACAGTTTTGCACCTCCTCCCACTTTTTGGAAGGCAGGAAGTGGAAGCTATTTGAAAAGTAAATTGCAGTTTGGTTAATCGGGAAGGGCACGAGAATAAAAAATATCAACAATCTTTCCAGTAGGGAGGCAGCATGTTCCATTTATGCCATACCGCCAAAAAAAGTGAAAAAAATGAATTTCCTACCATTTTTTGCTGATTATAAAAACATCTAAGAGTTAATCAAGAGGGAGCAAAACCTAAAGTCTCAGCAGTTTTGATGACAAGAGCACAGGTAAAGAAAGCTCAGATGGTGGGGGCTCTTTTCCTTTAAGTGATTTTGATTCAGACTTGTTTGAGCAGAGCTTGAAGATCTGGAAGTCCAGGACAGAAAGAAGATGCCTGAAGAAACAGTGGTAATAAAAGACTGATGGACATGAGGGGTTAACATATGAAAATGCAAAAATTAAACTGATAACTGATTGTGATTTTGTTTCAGAGCAAGCTAACAATGTTTCTGTCCAGGGTTATTTTAAGCAGCTGAGAATGAAACCAAAATAAGGTGAACCAATGTTTAAACAAAGAAATGGGTTATTGTACAGAGTTTGGGTTAAACCTCAGACACAGGAAGAGACAGAACAATTTGTTATACCACAAAAGCATAGAACTGCATTGTTACAGATAGCACATGATAGTCCTATGGCTGGTCACTCGTGGAGGGATTGCACCCTTGCCAGGTTGCTGTACAGATTTTACTAGCCTGGAATTCCTGAAGATGTTGCTACCTATTGCAGTTCTTGTCCTGAATGTCAGAAAGTAGCCTCAGTGGCTAAAAAAGACAAGATGCCCCTGATGCCCCTACCTTTGATAGATGTGCCTTTTGAGAGAATTGCAATGGATATGGTTGGTCTCGTAGACAAAAGTAAAAAGGGTAATCAAATTATTTTGGCAGTATGTGACTATACTACTTAATATGCACTGTTGTCACCCAACGGGTATGTTGTCACCCAACTCGTTGGCAGTCACTTGCTCTCCATTCCAACCAGCAGACAGGGAGACCACCAGTACTCTCTTGAAACACACAGCTGAAGTTGGAAACATGCTGCTGGCAAGACCACAAGGAAATCTCAGTCTTGCTGGGGGTCTAGGCACCCACTGTGGTCATGCTGTCTGAAAAGCAGGTGGGAAACAAAACCTGGAAATTCAGCTCAATGAATGACAGAAAGAGAATGATGAGTGGGAGAGAATGGGTGGCAGTCAGCTGAAAGAATAAAAGGGAAGGTGGGTGGGAGAAAATGGGTGGCATACAAAACTTGGAAAGCTGTCTTGCTCTCCAGTGCCCCTACTGACAAATGGAGGAACAATTTTGTTTCAATAAAGGAAAACTTTCAATATTTGTTTTTTTTTTTAAAGTTACAATATTTCTCAACATAAACCCATTTTAGAAGTACAGTAATGCACTCCAGGTGTGGATTATGCTCTGATTAATGCACTTCTACTGTAGGAGCAGTAAGGCACTCTGCCTGCAAACATGTACCTTACTATGCTCCTATGTGTGCGTTCTCAGAGTATAACCCACACCCTGTCATTGTTATTGCTTACACGAATCATGATGTAACTATTAAATAGAATTCAAGATTTGGGAAAGAAGATTAAAGGTACTGTAAATTACAGTGATGGGTTCTGGGATGAGCACTTAAAGCAAAATGGCAAATAATATTAAATGCAGTTTTTTAATTTTACCCGCGATATTTGAAATATTGCAAAATATCTGTGAACAGTATTCTAAAATGTTTATGAGTACCTCTTTAGCTATTATATTTTCTCTTAGTAACAGATATACCAAGCCTCCCCATACTGCCTCTGCAGTAGCCGGATGTATTTATGTTGTTGTAACATTGGCAGAGAGCCTTAAGGAGCTCTTACTGTCTTTCATTCTCAGAGATAGAGACAGACAGACAGACAAAGATAAATGTATACAATACCAGAGGAGATGAAAATGGCAAGGTAATGAAAGATATCTTTGTAGCAAACCTCACGATATCATGATATCTTGTTAGTGTTGTCATAAACAATACATTCAAGGTTAGACGGGTTGCAATTAAATAATTAACTAATCAGAGAGCAGTGGGGAGAGGTGAAGGGTGGCTGAGGAATGTGAATAGTAAAGGCTGAATATAGAACTAAGGGGTGAACAACCGAGACTAGAAGGTAAGTGGGAGGGAGAAGGGAAGGAATAAAGAAATTAATACAGTGGAAAACAACGGAAGGAAATACAAAACAAGAGGTGAAAGTGGAGCTGTGCTGCCACTGAGCAATAGAAAAGGTACCAATACAAAGGTAAACATGAACTCTGTTCTTAGTTGGATAGTGACAGGAAGCAAACATAGAGGAAGAGAAGTCAGTGTTGAAAGTACAATAATAGATCACAGTATTGCAGAAATGGTTCCCAATCCATGGAATCATTAAACCCATACGGTTTTATTTTTTTTTTATTTTTTATTATTTATCCTCCTGGGCCACCTCTCCCAGCCCCTGTTAGACCTTGTATCCTTTTTGGCGGGGATCTGGCCACCATCTGTCTCGACCGAGACTGCTGGCACCCTGAAACTCCTGCAGCTTGCCCCCACAGTGGGGCAGCAGGAAGCCCCCCTAACTCCCCACCCTCATGGATCCAGTTCGGGTGCCAGCTCCTGATGAACACTCGCAGATGGTCATCAAGCCACGTGAGAGGTGCCACATTTTCCACTGTTCACTCCACTCCCCTTGCTGAAGCCATGGGCGTGCAATGACGCTGGCAGGGGCAGAGGTGCATGCATACACACATCTCTCCCCAAGGCATCTGCTCAGACTCCTCCCAAAGCTATCTCCCCATGCCCTGACCCTGAGCCTCCACCAGGGGGCAATCGGGCATCGGCAAGTGAAACCCCCCCTCCCAGGAGAATGACAGCAGTCCAACGGATGCTCTATCCTTCTTCTTCCCACCAAATCCCGGCGACCTATGCCTGTTCGCGAACACAGGTCGCTGGAGCAGTGTCAGGTAAGTCATCCAGCACTTCAGCCCTCAGCGCCACCGCCCAGCTGTTTTAGGGTTTTAAGGTTAAAAATCACATCAACTATTTTTGCAAAAGGAGGCAAACTCTATCTCTACCTTGAGGATTGCTTGGAATGGCCTCTATGCCCATATAGCAAACTTTGGCATCACTCTCATGGGGAACTGCAGCCAAATGAAGTGCTATGAGGTGCTCCATGTTTCCTCTATTTATTGCCCTGTAGTGCTCCTGTTTGCACTTTTTTAGGGTAGAAATTGTTCTTCCAACAGAAGCAGCACAAAGCAAGCACTACATGGGTCATTGGGTAGATTATAAATTGCGAAATTTGCACATTTCTGATGCCTTGGGTGAGGGATTGGAAAAACCAATTTCCCTACACTTCATGTCTGCATATAATACAGTTTTTACAGAAGTAAAAACCCACTGGTTTCACTGACAGCCAACAGGATGGGTGATCTGACTGTAGATTTACTATGTACTAGATCTGTGGGGGTGGAACCTGTCAGATGGTCTGACCATCACACTGTGAGATTCAATTTTCACACCCCTCTGCGTAGGCCAACCCCTGTGGAGATGGTCAAGTACTGCCCTTTACGGGATCTGACTCCCGATGGCCTAACTGCGGCACTTGATCTATCATAATTTCCTGTGATGAGCTTGAATCCTGAAGTTTTGTTTCTGGCCTATAATAAGGCCATTACCTCTGCACTGGATTATATTGCTCCCACCTGTGTGTGCCCTCTCTCCCTTCACCCTCGATCCCCATGGTTTGATGGGGACTTGAGGGAGATGCGGCAATTAAGGCGCAGGTTGGAGAGGTGTTGGTGGAAATCTGGCTTAGATGCCGACCATCTTAGACTCCTAGAGCATTATCAACCCTATCAGTCAGCAATTGCTCATAAGAAGGCAGTATTCATGTCCGGAGAAATTGCTGCTGCACAGAACTGACCAGCCCAGCTCTTTTGAACCATAGACAGGTTGTGCAACCCAGTCTGTCTACAGGTTCATCGAGCCTTTTCACAAATGCAGTGTCAGGAGCTTGCTCGGTTCTTTGCAGATAAGGTGGACGACATCAGGGCCGAGAACCATGCAGCACTCTCTATGGGAGTTGCGGTGGATCAGCCTGCAGTTGCAAGCCTTCCGTTTTCCTGGAGTTCCTTCCAAAGGCCAGAAATCGAAGATGTCATGAGGATTTTCCAGGGTATGCGCACCACAGCCCTGATTATGGGCTGTGGGGAGGTTATCATCCTGGTGTTAGCTAGGATAGTCTGGTGCTCCTTAGACTCTGGTGGATATCCCTGCTCCCTGAAGGAAGCGGTGGTGACTCCAGTGCTGAAGAAGGCTTCTCTGGACCCAGACTCCACAGCCAACTACAGACCTATCTCGAACCTTCCCTTTGTGGGGAAGGTAATTGAAAAAGTGGTGGCTACCCAGCTAGACAACCATTTGTCCATCCGTAACATCTACGACCCTCTTCAATCAGGTTTTCGAAAGAGGCATAACACCGAGACTGCACTGGTTCAGGTGCTCAATGATCTCTTGATGGCGAGAGACCAGAAAAAATGGTCCATTTTGGTACTATTGGATTTGTCAGCAGCATTTGACACCGTAGACCATGGGGTGTTGCTTGAGGGCTTGAGATGCATCTGTGGGCCGTCAGGTCTGGTTCATAGATGGTTTACCTCCTTCCTCACAAGTAGAACTCAGAGGATGGTGTCGGGGTATTTTCCTCCAGTCCTACCTCTCTGTCCTGTGGGGTGCCTCAGGGCTCTGTGCTGTCCCCCATGTTGTTTGCAGTGTATATGCTTCCCCTCTGAGACATTATAAGACGATATGGGCTGGAGTTTCATTGCTATGCTGATGAAACCCAGCTCTATCTGTTTTTTGTACCTGACCAGAATGGAGCATTCTCGGTGTTTAACAACTGTCTCAGTGAGATCCAGGGTTGGATGAGGTCCAGCTGGTTAAAGTTGAATTCTGGGAAGACGGAGGTGATGGTTGTGGATCCTGGCTACCGGATTGGGGGGTGAGGAGCAGACTATCCCTCAGGTTTATTCTTGGGGGATGTCAAGCTCCCTATCTCCGAACAGGTGCGCGACCTATGGGTGATCCTCGACGATCGGCTGACATTGCGTGCGCAGGTGTTGGCAGTTGTTAAGGTATCCTTTTGCCATCTGAGGAACATCGCTAGGTTCAAGTACCTTGTTCCATCTGGCGACCTGCCTATGCTGATCCACGCTTTTGTGACCTCACGTTTTGGACTACTGTAACTCCCTTTACTTTGGGCTTCCAGGGGTTGATATCCACTGCTTGCAGCTAGTGCAGAACTCAGCAGCCCAGTTGTTAATGGGGATTCCTCATTCCTCCCACATTACACCAGTGCTGTGGGATCTGCACTGGCTGCCGGTTCAGTGGTGGATCACCTTTAAAGTTGGTTTACTGACATATAAAGCCCTACACAGTTTGGGCCCTGGCTACCTGAAAGAACTTCTGGTGCCTTACCTTCTGGAGCGACCACTCTGCTCAGCCAACAAGGGGTTGCTGGAGATTTCGAGGGTAGTTTTAAAATCTTCTGGCACCCGAGCTTTTATGCTCGTGGTGCCGACCCTCTGGCATTGTCTACCCCGTTGGATCAGGGAGTGCATGACTGTGGGGGGTTTTAAACAAGGACTGAATTTGTTTCTATGGAAAAAGGCTTTCGGAGATGGTTATGACATGGGCTGATGCTGCTGATTTTATTGTTGATTTTAATGTTTTTATGATGTTTTAATATTTTGTTATCTCATTGTAATGTGCCTTGATTTTAGAAAGGCGCAATATAAATAAAGATTATTATTATTATTATTAAGAGTGTCATCAATGCTATTTGCTTTGCAAAAGGTTGCTTGGGAACCAGCCTCTGAAATCTCCCTAAGATACTTGTCGAAACCCAAAAGATGCCAGTTTTTGTGAATGACAGATTTAAGATGCATTGCTGCCAGACCATAAGTAGTGACAAAAGTGATCTGATCATCATGGTCATATACAGTATACTGCCAGCACAGCGATGGCCCTACAGCGACTCTCCCACAGCGACTCCTCCACAGTGATGGACATTGCGGCAATGGGTGTTTCATGCTGATGGACTTTGCGGCGATGCAGGATATGTATCTAACTCCACTGTGCGACATGGAGTTAGATATGTAAAATGGAGGGTGCGGGGGGGCACAGCCCCCCTGCATTGATCTGACCAACAGTGTTGGTCGCCATCGGAGTGTTGCTGTTCGTCATTGGGTCACATCAGTGTCGGGTATGTCAACGTGTGTCTGTTGTTGTGGAAGGAATCGCAGTTAGGGATGTCACTGTAGCAACATGGAACCCCAAGGTCAAGCCTTAAAGGGCTCAACATTGCCCACATTAACACCAGCAGTATCCTGGCAAATAAAACTGACATTGAGGCTCGGGTGTCACACTACATTCCCAATATCCTAGGTATATCTGAGTCGTGGCTGAAGACCAGTATTACTAACTCACTCTGTAACCTGGACAATCACTGCTTACTTCATGTCAATCACCCTTTCCCAAAAAGAGGTGGAGACCTATTAATATATTATAGTTCCCATCTTAACATTTCCTTGATTCCACACATAGCTGGTACTGGGATTGCCTGAAAAATACTTCATCTTCCCTTATAATAGGCCACACCAAGGACACTCCATCTTGTCTGCATTCCTTATCATCTATATGTTGTCCTCCTGCATCTCAACAGCCATATAGTGATTAACAACTTATCCTTACACTCCGCTGCTTAAGTGGTTGATTGAAGTCCCATAACAACTCTTCCCCTCCCCTTCTTCTCTCAGTTGTTGCCCTTTGCAGTGCTACAGCCAAATACTGAAAAACATTCTCCCCAGACACCAAGCTACTAAGTGGCTATATATATATCTCCCCTACAAACAGCTCCAAATCACCTTTATTCCATAGTGAACTCTGGCAATAGCCACAATGCTGGGACACCTTAAGTTGTCACTTATATTAGTCACTGTAATCTGCCTTGTAGTAGAATTATTCAGGGAGATGGCTGGACCCACTATGGACCCTTCCACACCTGACATACCCCTGGCTGTAATGCGCATCATGGGCGGGACGCTTGCCGATCCCCTCATGCATCAAGCCTCCATATTACCACCATGGATCTTCGAACCCCAGATTCCCACTAAAATCCCTATAGCTGCCTTACTATTCTACCGCTCCCCTTCAATTACCACCTATGACCAAATACCCTCAAAAACTAAATCCAAGCAGTCGTCCCGGGTGCTCTGGTCATGCTTCCTCAGGAAGCAAATCCTGCTCTTACTCCTTACATCTGGTAATGTGCATCTGAACCCAGGTCCCCCTCATGTAAGACAAAACTCAAGTTTGGGACACCTCAAGATTGCCTCACTAAACACAGGCAGCCTACTACCCAAGTTCTTGATATTCGAGGCCTGGGTTGTGATGCTCAAACCTAACATCATTGCTCTCACACAGACCCGGCTCTCTGTTAAGATTGCCAATTCAGCTTTTTTCCTGGATGGCTATACCTTTTTCTGTCAGGATGATTGTCCAAGCAGGGGGGAAGTTGGTGGTTGCAAGGTCTACCTCAGGAGCGACATCAAGGGTCATGCTCTGCCCAGCAGTCTGCACTCCAAGGAAGCCCAATATTCCTAAACTTAAAGCTCACTATAGGCCAGCAAAACAAAGTACTACTGCTCTCCACAGATTACATACCCCCTGGCAAGCACAACACTGGCCTGGAACAGTTTATCAACTATCAACAGCAGCTAAGGCATAAATGGGAATTTGTAATTGTTGGTGACTTCAACATCAATTGACAATCCCAAGTTGAGGCAGAGACAAAATATCTGGGCTCTACCTCACACAGATGGTTACACAATCCACTAGACAAAATTTTAGGATGGGTACAAGCACCCTCTTAGATTGGCTCCTCTCCTCCTGCCCGGACCACGTCACTGATGTCTCTGTCTTACCTGACTCCCTTTAGTGACCATTCTCCAGTAATATGTACCTGGATGAATACGTTCTTAAGCGCCCCTCAGGTCTCTAGAAATCATACTCTAAGGCCCGGGTTATTGCTTACCTTTCATGCCGACTGATCACGGCCGAATGATGCAAAATATGGGAACTAAGCCCTGGATAGCATAAAGGCCTTGATTTATTAATTTTCTCTCTAGAGCCCTGATCATTGGTTCCATTGACATACCACAATACATTCTATTACATCGAAGAAGGGCAGAGGATGTAATTCTCATTTTTGCCTCTAGAATCCTAATACGCTTATTCCAAGACATTGTATTCCATATTGTAACCCCTAGAAAAGTATATTGATTAACTAATTCTAACGGATGATTGGCCAAGAACAGACTTCTGTACTTCTTTCTAGAACCTGTGACCATAACTTTGTTTCAGTTCTGTTAATTGATAATTTCAGTACATTACAGAGAGCTTGTAGTTTACAGAGACTTCTTTGTAGACCCAATCTTGATGTTGTAATAAGCGCAAGGTCATGTGCATATGCCAGGACTGGGATGCAATGTTCAAGAACTTTAGGCATATGCTGTAATGAAATTAATTAATTCTCTCAAAAAACGATTTATCTAAAGATTAAATAGTGTTAGTGCCAACACATACCCTTGTCGAATGTCAGCATTGGTAGAATTGTTTTCTTATAGACCACCATTATTATTATATCTTATCTTGATCCAGGTGTCATCATAAAGTCCTTTTAATAAGATTTATTAGATTAGGATCCATGCCTAAGGCCTACATGCTGACCCATAATAAATCTCTGGAAACTGAGTCAAAAGCTGAAGTAAAATCGATAAAGGCAATGAATAATGGTTGCTTTTTAACTTTGCATTGCTTTTCAATAATATGTAAAAGAATAAAGATTTGTTTAATTGTCCCATAATTTTTTTTGAAAACCTGCCTACAAGGGGATATTATCCTATTGCATAAAATCCATCATTGTAACTGATTTAGTAGAACTTTTGAATATATTTTAGCCATATTATCTATTAAATTTATTTGCCAATAATTTGCAGGAATACCTCTATCCCCTTTCTTGAAAACTGGAACATCATAACTGCCCTTCTAGGAATCTGGGGAGAAATCATACATTATAAACTTGCTAAACAAGTCCATAAGTATAATTGCCTACCACCCTGGATCAGCTTTGTAAAAATCAATTTATATCTGGTCTGGGCCAAGAGATTTATTTGGGTTGCTCCTGTTAATAGCAAAAAGGGTTTCTTCAATAGTAATCTAAATATTCTCATAGTTAATGAAACTCGTGATAGACTGAAGTTTTGCTAGGCTTGTAGAAGAACTTCTGAAAAAGTTTACCCATGTTGTTACAGTGATAGAAGCCTCATAGTTCGTTTTATAATTATTTATGCCAGTAGCAACTAGCTTCCAGAAGGCTCTATCATTGTTTTGCTGTATTAAATTCAACTTTTTTTTTCACAAATCTTACTGATTATTCTGTTTTTGTTTCTGTACATGGTCGCTATATATTTTCCTACTTTTACTTAACTTCTTGATATTCTCTAGCGTTAGATGAGTTCTTACGCGTCTACCCTGATTGGTCAACTGCTTTTTCTGAGTATGACAAGTTTTATAGAACCAATTATGATATCTTAACTTATCTGATTTATGAGTTGAACTATGTTCAGTTATAAGACAGTCATAAAGCTGGACTATTTCGTAATATAACCTCTCAGGGTCGGAGTCAGTTGAGATCAGATCATCTATTTTTTTGGAATATGTTTTGATATTTTCTTCCAATGTATCTTTAGGAATCTGATTCCATAGGATAATTTTCTTATTATTATAGATTTCCACCTGATCTGATTTATCACTACTCAGCCTGGCTCTGAGTTTCCTGCTCAGGCAGAGAGGAAGATGATCACTCTCAGACCTAGAGTTTATATTAAGATCAAGCTATCTGTAATAATTACAAGGAGAAACAAAACTGTAATCAACTATAGAATGACCATTATGAGTAAAACATATGAAATTACCCAACCTATCTGAAGGTAATCTACCATTTAATATGATTAGATTTAATGAGTGTAAAAAAAAATGGTTACGTGATTATTAGGATTTGTACTTCTTAGATCATGCAACTTCCTCCACTCAATTCTATATATCTCCTCTTGTAATTGGGCCATAGAGTTGTCCAGTTCACTGTCCAGAACCAATCTTATATTAAAATCTCCCATGACTATTATTTCTATATCATTAACATGGTTATTCATCTCTTCTATGGCCTCTGCATGTTTAGACAACAAACTATCATCTGAAAAAGGAGAATTTTTAACCAGGTTATAAATATTCACAAAAAGAACCATCTCACTCAGAATTTCAACCCCTATCAGAAGATAATTCTGAGTAAGAACAGTATTCTTCCACTCCATGGTTGCATATTATCCTTCTACAAAAAAACCTTCTCCCTCTACAAAAGCAGGGACAAATGCTGGGCTGCTTTTAAAGCCTCACTCAAATTATAACATAGGCTTGATTACCAGTAGTTGCAAAATCAATACAAAATGGATACTCCTTCAGCCAAAAGCTTTTTCCTTAAGGAGGAACACCTAACTTTCACTGGAAACCCACATAATTTTGGGGGGCACATAAAAGGGCTTCTGGGTGCTCCTTCTAAAGCTTCATTAATGGATATGATCATTGATGGCATGCATTGTAATAACTAACATGGCAGAGCCAATGCCTTTAATGCCCAGTTCACAGACCTCTTCTCCTTCTGTTCCTGCTTCACTGCAGCCCAGGACACCATCTCTTCTCTTCTTCAGATGTCCCTTCCCCCAAACCATCCCTCTTTCCACTTGAAAACTGTCACTAGAAAAGAAATCTGCATACTTCTCAACTCCAAACCTCTCAACACCAGCCCAGGCCTGGTTTGGCTAGAGCCTAAATTGCTCAGTCTAGGGTTACATGCACACATTGTTCCCATTACTCATATCTTCAACCTCTCCCTTATTTCAGGCATGGTTCCATCCCAATGGAAAGTCACCAAGGCAAGGATGTAACTACTGATACTCCAAGTAAGCCATGGTGTACCAAGATCAGTAGCAGGGGGTAGCAAACAAGCTGGCTAGCATTGCTCTGCCCTCTCTAGTCCATCACTTCTAAATTCCTTTGTTTGGCTTTGCAGGCTTTTTCTTTTCTCTTTCAGCTTTGTGTTGGGTTTGTGGCAGAGTGGACCATGGATGTTGAAGCCGAAGGTCTCAATTAGGTTCGCATGGTCTGCCTGCATAGTGATTGCCTGCGGCATCTGGTAGGGGATGTGGCAAGTCTGGGGCAGTGAGTTTGAATGCTTCAGCAAAGTTAGAAGCCATACTATTAGTTCAATTGTACTGGGAGTGAGAGAAACAGTAGAAAACTGAGGAGAAGCAGACAGAAGAACAGACTCAGAGCCAGCTAAAAGAAAAAACAGACTTCACGTGGAGGGGCAAGTGGAGCAAATCTGCCTACCTGCGGGGGGAGACAAGAAATTTCTGCCATGGTCTTGGACTCGTGGTGCAGTCACTGGTGTCTACCAGCAGGCAGCAAGCACCACACTAGTAGCGCAGACAGACAGACAGCAGGTCTAGTGTGGGAATGATCTGATTGGAGCAAGGAACCTTGGACTCGAGTTGTGGGGGCAGGCATGAACAACAGTAGGGTAGGGGGTAGCAGTGTGGCAGGTTGGTGTACAAAACTGAAATGCCTGGCTACACCCCTGAACCAAGGTAGTCCTTGCCCCCAGAAAAGTGATCTCAAAAGTATTTCTCAATATTGCCCCATAATCCTTATGCCTGTCCTCGCAAGCTGCTCAAAAAGGTGGCAGCCTACCAGTTAATCAACTACCTGCAAACCCACCACCTCCTTAATCCATGTCAGAATGTTTTCCATAAATAACACGGCACCACATCCACCTTCATCAAGATCAGTGACAACATTAAATCATCTATGGATAAAGGAGCTCTTACCTGAGCTGTCTTTATTGATTTGTCCATGGTATTCATCATTGTTGATCATACCCTTCTATCCTGAAAACTAACCAACATTGGTGTCTCCTCTTATGCCAATGCATGGTTTACTAGTTACTTGTTAGGCAGGCAACAATTCATCAAATTTGGGGATGACTCCTCTAGCCTTTTGACAATTACCCAAGGCATCCCCTAGGGATCTATCTGAGGTCTTCTACTTTATTCAATTTTCACAAAAAAACGTCCTTCCATCTCCATCTCCTGTTCTATCATCATGTATGCTGATGATATTGCCTTATACCACAGTGCCCAGAGCCCCCAACATATTAATGCCCAAATTACCAAAGACTTCACATATATCCAAAACTCATCTGGGGCCAAAAACCTGGTTCTCAATGCCTCCAAAACTCAAGCAATGTTATTGGATTCCAGGGCATGCAGATCTTCCTGCTCTCATTCCCTGTCCATCAGGTTTGCAGATGGCTCTCCTCTCCCTAGTCGAGGAATTTAAGTAACTGGGTGCTATCCTCAATCCCATACAGGATTTTGATTTACACACCTCAGACTTAACAAGGACAACTAAAGAGGATATTTTTCTAAAATGAAACTGCCAGAATTGGAAATCATAAGGATGTAGTATAATGCCCTACCTTTTATGTGCAGAGCTTCCTGTGGTCCAAAATTGTGATTTTATACAGTTTTGTCAGGTTTGTAAAAAAGTAAACAAATTGGCAGAGTTTTCAAATTCTGTGGCTTGATAGTACCCCAAAATGGCCACAATGTAGTAACGTGATGATGTCATCAGAGTGAGAGTGCTCCAGAGTGATAATGATGTTTGCATAGGGGCTTGTTGTGTAGGGTGGAATTAAAACCTTTAGACTTTGTGTTTGGGGCAAATCCTTTACCATGCATGTGCGATACCCTCTTTATGGGTGATCAGACTTTATCCTCATTCACCCCCAGGCTATGGAACTCCTTCCCCTCTGAGGTCAGCAGTTCTCCCACCCTGTCATCCTTCAAAACTGCCCTTAAGTCTCATCTCAGATTATACACTACCTGCAACTGTGTCTAGCCCCAACTTCCATACATTTCTGTGCCTCTCGTGCCAACCTACCAATGTTCTTCTCTAATTTACTCAGTTTTTCTCTGCTTACTTGTACGTCTGTGTAAAAGGGTTAAATAAGGCCCTGTCCCATTTATTATGCAGAAAGAATTACATGCAGGGATATCTTCTGTTCTCTCCTTTTCTGTCTCTTGTCAGTCTGGTTGCACAACCAAATGTTCTTGTGAGACCTGGGAACTGATCACTCTGATGGTGTCATGATTCTTTGCCTCTTACTATCTCTCTGTCTTCACTTGCTGTTTCTGTCTTTTCTTCCTCCTTGTGTATCTGCAGTTATAAAAAATATATGTGAATCATTATGTGAAACTGGAATCCCTTGGTTTGAAAATGTATGTAGTTATACTGTTGAAATGATTGCAAAAAGCTATTTGGAATTTAGGGGGTTAACCTGAGATGCAGTTTGAGCTCCTCTCAGACTTGTTTGCACACCCTTTTGCAGAGCTGTCAGCAGGAGGCCAGCTTGGGACACTGTTCTGTTTGCATGCCTGCTCTGCAGGAAACTGACAAGAATTTTGATACATTTTATGAGAAACAGGATGTCTCCTTAATGAGTTCCAAGGCAAAGATGTATAAAAAAAGCAGTAATACTTTTGCTAGAGACAGAGATTGAAACTTGGAATCAGAGATACCCTCAGATGAAGGACTGTTTCCTCTGTTTGTACTGCCTTTGTAAATAGTGCTACTGAATAATTTTTAATTTTTATTTTACTGTTATTGATAATAATAAAATGCTATTTGTGAATTATACAACTGCTCCTGGTCTTCCTATGCTTCCTGGCCTGTGCCGTGATGACAGCTGGTGTCAGCCTAAGTGGAATTTATGCTGTGCATACCCTAAGCCAGGAGTTTTGTGCATGGGTACTAGACCTAGTACCAAGGAAGTATAGAAGAAAGTTATGGATTCTACAGCAGTAAATCCAGGAGTGATTACCAGATGAATGGCAGCCAAACTAGCAGAGACAGAAGTCCATCTAAGACTGTACATCCAATGCCGGTCATGAAAAAAAAAGAACAGGCAGTGACAGAACCTGAAAGCGTGACTACCTTTTTCAAATGGTGGGCTATACAACAAAATGAGATGGAGAAACAGAGAAGAGAGAAGATACAGCAGAGAGAGAAAATGAAATTCAGTGTTTAGAGGCACAGAGAAAAGAAGAAATGCAGCAACTCGAGAAGCAGAAAGAAGAAGAGATGAAGTGACAGGAGCAGCAATGACTGGATGCTTAGCAAGCTATTAAAGCTGGAGGATCTGGCATAGGTCCAGCAGAGCAACAAAACACAAACAACTTAAAAGACATTAAACTTATGAAGATGTATTCTTCAAATGATATTGAAGCATGTCTGACAACTTCTTAAAGGGTTGCCACAGCCGGCCAATGACCGAAACAGCAATGGGCAATCAGGCTGGTACCTTATCTGACAGGTAAAGCCCAACTTGTCTACAGCAATATGGACACTGCACAGTCAGAAAACTATGACCTGGTGAAAAGAGAAATCCTGAAAAGATATAACATCTCAGGAGAGACCTACAGGCAAAGATTCCAGTCTCTGAAGTAGAACTCAGTTAATAATCCTTGAGAGGCCTTCATCCGACTCGGAGAACTCCTGATTAAATGGCTCCAACTAGAGGACAAAACAGTCCCACATGTCACTGAGACACTTGCAATGGATCAATTTGTCAACATCCTGCCTACAAACATGCAGCTTTGGGTAAAAGAACAGCGACAAGAAAGTGGGGAAAAGGCCATTTCTTTGGCTGAAGACTAGCAGATGGCCAGACAGATGCCACAACAGTGACATAGCAGCCAAGCACCAGAAAGACAATCTTTTTCCCAATTTAACTCCAAGTCTGATAAGAAAGCTGGTGGGGGTAACAAATTTGCACCCAAAGGTTTGATTTGCTATAACTGTAACAAGTCAGGCCACATTGCAAGAAACTGCCATAGTAAGAAAGGTAACACTGGAGCAGATTTGTCCTTAGCAAATTGGGGCAAGTACTTTACAAATGTTAAGGTGGGAGATAAAGCTGTGAAATAATTTATAGATTCAAGAAGTAGACATACTCTGTTGCATGTTGAAGTGCTGGGACGACATTGTGCAAAAGGACCAGGTACTGGTGTTTTCTGCATCCATGGAGACATTTGATATGATCTCACCACCCAAGTGACTCTGATGATTAATGGGTTGTCGCACCAAATAAAAGTGGGAGTAGTACCTACGTTACCTATATCTGTGATAATTGGAAATGGCTTTCAAGTATTTCGTGCGTTAAGAGAGAATAAAACCTGTATCTCAGTAGCTGTAATGACAAGAGCATAGGCAAAGAAGAGATTAGATGGTGGGGACTCTTTCCTTTCAGTGATTTAGATTTGGACTTGTTTGAACCGAGCTTCAAGATCTGGAAGTCCAGGAAAGAAAAAAGACACCTTCAGAAACAGTGGCAACAAAAGACTGATGAACATAAGGGGTTAATATATGAAAATGCTAAAACTGAACTGATAACTGATTGTGATTTTATTTCAGAGCAAGCTAACAATGTTTCTCTCCAGGGTTATTTTAACCAGCTTGGGGTGAAACCAAAACAGGGTGAACCAATGTTTAAAAAAGTAATGGGTTACTGTACAGAGTTTAGGTTAAACTTCAGACACAGGAACAGATAGAACAATTGGTTATACCACAAAAGTATAGAACTGAGTTGTTACGGATAGCACATGATAGTCCTATGGCTGGTCACTCAAGGAGGGATCACACACTTGCCAGATTGCTGTACAGATTTTACTGGCCTGGAATTCATGAATATGTTGCTACCTATTGCAGTTCTTGTGTTGAATGTCAGAAAGTAGCTCCAGTGACTAAAAAAGGCATGGTACCTCTGGTGCCCCTACCCTTGATAGATGTGCCTTTTGAGATAATTGCAATGGATATGGTTGGCCCCTTAGACAAAAGTAAATAGGGTAATCAATTAATTTTTGTGGTATGTGACTATGCTACTCGATACCCAGAGGCAGTTCATATGCATACTGTCACAGATCCAAAAGTGGCAACAGAGCTTGCCAAAATTTTCAGCAGGGTGGGCATACCTAAAGAGATTATTACTGATCAGGGTAGTAATTTAGGTGCTGCATTACTGAAGAAGCTGTACTGACTATTAGGTATCACTGCCGTAAGAATCTCCCCCTTACCACACTCAGATGGACGGCCTTGTTGCGCATTTTAATCAAACCCTAAAATGCATGTTAAAAAAGTTTTGTGAAAGGGGAAGGGGAAAGATTGGGACCAGTATTTACCTTACCTGCTTTTTGCTTACAGAGAAGTGCCACAAGCCTTGACAGGTTGTTCACCATTTGAAATGCTGTATGGTAGACAACCTAGAGGGCCACTAGATGTAATAAAAGAAACATGGGAAGATAACCCCACTGAGAAAAAAATCTATTACATCTTACAGTATATGTGTGCGCTGAGAAAGAAGTTGGCAAAATATGTTGAAATTGCCCATACTTATCTGAAAGAGGCTCAAAACCAGCAGATGGCATATTATGACTATGGATTAAAAGAAAACGATTTTGAGCCAGGTGATAAGGTCTTGCTACTGTTATCCACTACAGAAAATAAACTGTTAATAAAGTGGCAAGGGCCTTATGAAGTGCTTTGATGTACTGGCACAATTAACTATGAAATTAAGACCCCTGATAGAAAAATCCTACCAAGATATACCACGCTAACCTCCTGAACAAATGGTTTAAAAAACCATCAAAGGCTACTTTGTTAGTATTACCAGAGACTGATAAAGAAGATATTTATATAGCTTATGACAGACTGGAACAAACTGTAACTGCTGATGCTGTAAAGGTGAATTTTCTTTAACCTCCGAACAAACCACAGAAATTCGTAACTTGCCAAAGAGATTTAACAGTACTTTTACCACAGTGCTTGGCCAAGCAAAAGGGGTCAAGCATGTGATAGTGACAGGTAGGGACACTGGTTTACCGGGATTGAGAAAGGGCAAATTCCGTTTTGCACATTGTAAAAACTGGTATTGTCACCGGTGTCTCCTAAGCCAAAATCCGTCTTACCGGTGTTTGGCTTTGTGTACTTTATTTAACAATTTTTAACTCTGTGAACATGCATTTTAGCAATTTTGACCTCCACTACTGTACATCCATCCATCCTTGTACCAATTAAAAGTTGTTTTAGGTACAAGATGTGAAGGCAGCAGCAGCACTATGGCCCCCATCCCCAAGGTGTGATGGAAGTAACACTGTGGTCCCCATCCCTCAGGTGCAATTGCAGTAGCAACAACAGTGCGGCCCCTATCACCTCAGGTGTGAAAGCAGCAGTAACAGCACTATGACCCCCCTCCCTCCGGTGCGATAGAAGCAGCAGCACTGCGACCCCCATCCCTCAGGTGTGATGGCAGCAATACTACGTTCCCTATCCCTCAGGTGTGATGGCAGCAATACTACGTTTCCTATCCCTCAGGTGTGATGGCAGCAGTACTACATTCCCCACCCCTTAGGTGTGATGGCAGCAGTACTACGTTCCCCATCCCTTAGGTGTGATGGCAGCAGTACTACGTTCCCCATCCCTCAGGTGTGATGGCAGCAATACTACGTTCCCTATCCCTTAGGTGTGATGGCAGTAGCTGCATCACTGCAGCCCCCAACCCTCAGTTGTGATGGCAGGCTGTGCAACACTGAAGTTCCCATCCCTCAGGTGTGATGGCAGGCAGTGCAACACTGAAGCCCCCACCCTCAGGTGTGACAGCAAGTGATGCAGCACTGAAACCCCCACCCCTCAGGTGTGACAGCAGGAGGTGCAGCACTGAAGCCCTCACCCTTCAGATGAGACAGAATGCAGTGCAGCACTGAAGTCCACACCCCTCAGGTGTGACGACTGCAGTGGAATCACAACAGTACTCACCCAATGCCATGTACCCAAGCTTGCTTGTCAGAGCTCAGACATGAATTAAGCTGAACCACCAGACACCAAGGTGGACTCCATCGGTTCAGTCCCTATCTGAAATTTAGCTGCCTGAATTGGTTTATTTGTAAACAAAGTGCATCCAATTAAAAAAACCACATGTGATTAATGAGGATGCTAATGGAGAGCTATACAATCTTTTCCAAGTAATAAACCAATCCAGAATTACACCTACAGTAAATTGGGCACTTTCTGACTTGGTCTTCATGTAAATGGAGCCTCTTATTTTTCATGTCGGAGCTCAAACTCATGAAAGGAGTTCTACTGGCAGAGGTGAAGTCATGAACATGGTACAGATTGGGGTTTCATCTCTCCTACCCCCCCCTACAGTCAACATAAATAAATTAATCTTTGTGCCTGCTCACTAGTACAAAGTGGTACATCCCCAGTGGGCCTGGCATTTTAATTATGGTGCCTTTGAACATGACATGCTCTTGCTCATAACACTGCAAGCTGATGATGCTGCCATGCCTCTTCCTCAATAGGCAGGGCAGTAGTGCACTGGGCACACCCATGGGATTTATAAAAGGGCACTGGAGATATAAACTTCAATCTCCATGCATAAGGGCATTATTGAGTCAGGGGCAAGGCAGCGTCAACAGTTCATAAGCGAGAGCGTGGGATGTTCACAAGTGCCAAAATTAAAATGCCAGGAGGATTTACCAGTTTGTGTGATCAGGTACAAAGATGATTTATTTAATATAATGCCTGCAGGGGGGACCAGTGAGGTAAAGCCATGATCAGTACAGCGGCTGGGGCTTCACCTCTGCCAGTAGTTCTCCTTTAAGAACTCATTGTCATCCCCTGCCCCACCAAAAATGGCCAGCAACATCCCCACCCCCAAACACACTGCCAGCAACTCCCACTCCCAAACCCCATGGCCAGCAAACCCACCACCCAAAACACACACAGCTAGCTACTCCATCACCCCAGACACACAGCCAGCAACCCTACCCCAGACACACAGCCAGCCTGACAGATGGGCAGTAAACACCCCCACCAACATTACACTGCATACAAATGTTCCTAAAACAAAAATATCTAAATACTTGACTTGAGCTTGGCTTACACAACATGTTATGTGATCAATTCCTTATGCAAGCAGTTGTAGCTAGGGACAGCAGGGAGAACAGGACAGTGATCCTTCAGCATACGGGCATCAGCCCAAAATTAAAATAATACAGAAAAAAATGACTTTTATTCTATACCTTACTTATACAATGTAAAGGATGAACAAAGGCAATTTGAAAAAAAATGATAAATTATTGTCATGTGCAGCAGTGGTACTGTGCTTTTTAAAGAGACACCATCAGCTTTTGAGTCTTTTTATGGTGTATGCATTGAGTGTGCCTAGAGAAGGCACTAGCAATTTAAAATGCATAAATGGTACCAGATTTGCACAGTAGCGCAAGATACTTATTATGGACCCTATGCACTATGCCATCCTGCAGCGTAAACTGGGTGAGTAGGCATACCCATGAATGCCACACATCTGGGGTCTTGTGGATCCCTGGTGGCATTCACCAAATGTGCTCTTGCCAGGTGTGTACTCAATTCCCCATCTGCACAGCCAGCTATGCACTAGGGTGGTCTGGGGAAGAGGGCATGCCACACTACACACCATTCACAATGGTACACATAGTGCTGTGTACAGGGGCTGTAGGAGAGCACCGAATGCAGCGGGAGGACCCTGCCACAAATGCCATATGGCTGTGCACACAAGAACCCCTGCCCAGTCCCGGCAACAGGCTGCCATCCCCTCCACATACACACCCCAGTGCCCCATTCCAGGTCCTGGTACTGAGACAGCCACACACACACACACACACACACACACACACACACACACAGTGCCCTGACCCATTCCTAGCAGTGAGCACCCCCCCACAACACTGCTCTGTCCACTGGCCACAAGTCACTGTGCCACCCCGACCCTTCATTTGTGGCCAGTGACCACCCCCCGTGGCACCGACACCACCACCACTTGATCCCCGTACCTGCAAGTCGGTGCTACAGCAATGTACGGTGAGCAGCACATCCCTCTGCACACCTCCTTAGTTGCCCTCTGTCCAACTGATGCTGGTGGCATCGTGCTGCCAGTATCATTCCAGCTCGTGGACGAGGGCTTGACATTTTGGTTCGGTTCCTGAAATATGTTTTTTACATAATGAGTCTCTAATCTTGCACTATTGTAGAAATCTGGTACTGTTTATGGATTTTATATCGCTAGTTCCTGCTTGAGGCACACTCATTGCCCACACCATAAAAGATACCAGAGTTGACAGTGTCCTTTAAAGCACTTTTATCCCAGTCCACAAGGCCAGCTTCCTGAATATAACAGTGAGTGTCCCTTCCTAGCACAGAGGTAAACATTGGCAGTGGCTCACTAGCCAAATGCCGGCAGATTTTGTATTGGGCTAGTAAAATGTTCCTTTAACTTGCCCTGCAGGCTTGTGTTGGAGAAGGCAAATATAAGTACAATAGCTGGACCAGAGGAAAAGTCTGTGGGGTTGGCGACTTTCTCAATCAGTGACTAGCCTTGCTGGCTAGAGGTTGTAAAATCTGATTTAGACCCCTGAAGTGCAGTACAGACAAACCTTGCTGCAACACTGCCAGCTCCTCCCATCCCTCCCAGTCAAATATGTTTAGCTTCCCTGCCTGCAGCCACAACAAAGGCTGACCCTGTGTTAATATACAGCCCTTGTGAAACACTGCCAGGCCTCCTTACCAAGCAAGCCTGGCAACTCACAAACCACATCTCCAACACAGAGAACTCCTATATTAATGGACAGTCCCAGGAATTACTGTCAGCTACCACGCCCACATGGATAGTTCCTCACCTCACCCAAGAAAACAAGACCAGTCCTTCCACACCACAGGACAGCATGGATGGCCATCCCATCCCTCCCACCTCACCAACATGAATGGTCGTCAGTCCCCACACCAAGCATGGCCTCCTCCTCATCCCAATGGACTAACACGGCTGCTCTCCCAACACCGACACACTGGCATGGCACCAACACACCAGCACTGCCACTCTCCCCAACCTGACAGACCAGCATGGCCACTCTGTCCACCCCACCACACCATCATGGCCACTCTCCCCACCCCACCCCACCAGCACGGCCACTATTCACACCCCGCATCTTATGCCATCTGCAAGGTCACTCTCCCAACCCCACTCCACCTGCATGGCTACTCTCCTCACCCAACCACACCAGCATGGCCACTGTCCCCACCCCACCACACCAGCATGGCCACTCTTCCCACCCCACCACACCAGCATGCCCACTCTCCCCAACCCAGCACCAGCATGCCCACTCTCCCCAACCCAGCACCAGCATGGCCACTCTCCCCACTCCACCCCACCTGCACGGCTACTCTCCTCACCCAACCACACCAGCATTGCCACTCTCCTCACCCAACCACACCAGCATGGCCACTGTCCCCACCCCACCACACCAGCATGGCCACTCTTCCCACCCCACCACACCAGCATGCCCACTCTCCCCAACCCAGCACCAGCATGGCCACTCTCCCCAACCCAGCACCAGCATGGCCACTCTCCCCAACCCAGCACCAGCATGGCCACTCTCCCCACTCCACCCCACCTGCACGGCTACTCTCCTCACCCAACCACACCAGCATGGCCACTCTCCTCACCCAACCACACCAGCATGGCCACTGTCCCCACCCCACCACCAGCATGGCCACTCTTCCACCCACCACACCAGCATGCCCACTCCCCAACCCAGCACCAGCATGCCACTCTCCCAACCCAGCACCAGCATGGCCACTCTCCCACTCCACCCCACCTGCACGGCTACTCTCCTCACCCAACCACACCAGCATTGCCACTCTCCTCACCCAACCACACCAGCATTGCCACTCTCCTCACCCAAGCACACCAGCATTGCCACTCTCCTCACCCAACCACACCAGCATGGCCACTCTCCCCACCCCACCACACCAGCATGGCCACTCTCCTCACCCCACCACACCAGCATGCCCACTCTCCCCAACCCAGCACCAGCATGGCCACTCTCCCCAACCCAGCACCAGCATGGCCACTCTCCCCAACCCAGCACCAGCATGGCCACTCTCCCCACTCCACCCCACCTGCACGGCTACTCTCCTCACCCAACCACACCAGCATGGCCACTCTCCTCACCCAACCACACCAGCATGGCCACTGTCCCCACCCCACCACACCAGCATGGCCACTCTTCCCACCCCACCACACCAGCATGCCCACTCTCCCCAACCCAGCACCAGCATGGCCTCTCCCCAACCCAGCACCAGCATGCCACTCTCCCACTCCACCCACCTGCAGGCTACTCTCCTCACCCAACCACACCAGCATTGCCACTCTCCTCACCCAACCACACCAGCATTGCCACTCTCCTCACCCAAGCACACCAGCATTGCCACTCTCCTCACCCAACCACACCAGCATGGCCACTCTCCCCACCCCACCACACCAGCATGGCCACTCTCCTCACCCCACCACACCAGCATGCCCACTCTCCCCAACCCAGCACCAGCATGGCCACTCTCCCCACCCCACCACACCAGCATGGCCACTCTTCCCACCCCACCACACCAGCATGCCCACTCTCCCCAACCCAGCACCAGCATGGCCACTCTCCCCACCCCACCACACCAGCATGGCCACTCTCCCCAACCCAGCACCAGACAATAACAATAAATGCAATCCCCCTTTCTATTTAGGCCACACATTTGTCCAGCTCAGACTGCAAACAAGGACTTTCTCAGGGCAACTATAAAAATAAAACAAGAGCAGATCACTTAAAGATCAAGTGCTGGGTACACCACCGAGCTTCGGGACTGTAGGAAGTAGTATGGGCACCCAATTGGGAGGCTCCAATGCAAACACTCCGTGATGGATAGACTTTAGCCTTTCTTTCTCATTAAGGGCAGACATTTGATCACATCACACTCACAGTTTATCATATTGGGCAATGAAGAAAAAGAAAAAAAAAATTACTCGAGAGCAGATTAATTTTTAATCACTCCAGGTCTCCGCTCCCCCTTCCCATGGAACTGCACAAGGCACACATCGCTGCACATCAGAATTTACAAGGGCATCAAATAAAAAAAATAGGAACAGATAAAGTCTTCAGTCAGTCTCGGTGTCCGCGTGCCCCGAGACTGTATAGACTCAACAATGCACTTTCTTTAAAATATTATTTCATATAAACATAATGAAGCTTGGGACTGTATTGATCACTTAATAAAATGTATAAAAACCTTTCAGTTTCAAGCCAGACCTTACTTATTAACTATCTAGTTTCTCCATGAGATCGGGCAACAAAAAAATAATAAAAAACAAAACAAAAAAAAAACGGGAGCAGATAAAGTATTCTTCGGTCTTCTATTCAGTCCCCCCCCCCGCCACTGCTTCCAGCCCCCAGAGCTTCAGGAAAACCATACATTGCAGAAGAACAGACCCTCCACAGTGCACTTTCTTAAAAAACTTAGCCGCAGCAGAGTAACAGAAAAGCCAACTTACTTGTTCTGTTTTTTTAATGAATGTCTGGGTTTCAGAGGGGCCTTCTGAGCAGGAACAGATCAGTGTAGCAGAAACGGGTTGGCAAACAGTCCACAGAGCAGCGGGAGACAACAACGCTACTTCACATTTTATAGCACTGTATTCACGGAGCTCCTGAGAACAAAGGCTGTTTCCGTTTTTGGCGCCATTTTCCATGGGCCAATCAGAATTCCGCTTTTCCGCCCGCATCACCGCGTATGCGGTAAACCAGTGTCCCTGACTGTAGGTCATGCTACAGTGCACAGCAGACATTACAGTAGCAAGAGGGCTGGTAGCGTGAGGGACACGACACTGCCTATGGTATGTAGGGCAGTGATGACCACTGCACTGTACACAGTGACAGGCACAACTTGCAGGAAATTACTGACAGTGGACAGTATTATCACACTGTTGTGTGAACCACAGTTGCTGTACCTGTGACATGGGATGCACACAGTGTCATGTACATGGCCGGCAGTGTGTGCTGTGACATCTGTACAGTTGTGTGGTAGGTGGCTGGGGGGGCATGTAGGATCCGACAGGCACACAGGTGGTGGCGTAATCCCACTACTGGCTCATGTGCACTGAGTGATGTGTCCCAGCCTTGTGACCACACCTGGGCTGTGGTGTGGTCTGGCCACCCATATACCCTACTCTCACTGGCCACCATGCCCACAGTGCTGCATGTGTGTGCTGGCTCTGTCCCACTAGTTCATACTCGGACCTCTGGGAAAACCTCTCTTGTTATCCCTAGAGCTAGGACCTCTCATGGCCAAAGAGCCTTCATCTTTAGGGCCCCCTCCTGGTTCAACACACTGCCCCCCTCCATCTCCGATGCTCCAACTATATCGTGCATCAAAACTTCCTTACGTAACCACCTTATTAACACCCGATGCTGTAACTACCGCTAGTCAAAGCCGTACTCAATACTTATGACAAAGCTTATTACTAAGCTGCTAAGGACAACATAACTCTGGTATTGTTGCATCCATCCTACCTGTACCAGCTTGTTTGTATCTATGTCTTAATTTACTGTTATACTTATGTGTTGTACTGCTATACTGTGTATTTTGGTTTGTCTTACTGTGACAAGGTACCTTTGTAAATGAGCCTATGGCTCAAAGGTTTTCCAAACTGCTGTTTAAATAAAATAAAATAAAACACACCACAGACGTATGGTCTGCAGGTGTGTGCTATATGACCACACTACCATGCTGTCCCCTGTGGGTCAGATCACCCCTCACTGTCTGTGCTTGGCTCGAACTGGTGGCAGCTGATGGCATCATGGTGGTGCCATCAGTGAGCAGCATGTGTCCTCCATGTCTGGCAGTTTCTAAGTGTCATACTCATATGTTAGGGCTGCACAAGCCACGCTAATGCTGAGATAGCACCTCACATAGCGTGCAAAGCTGTTTACCTAGGGTTAAGACCAGCTTTTCCTGGGCAGTAAATTGTACTGCGCTATGGGTCGCGCTAAACACCTTAACGCGGCGCTAGTCACTGAATATCTCATAGAGAATCTATTCATGTTCACTATGCACCTTGCATATCATTATGCTTAGCCCGGTGCTACTGCTGTTTGCCCGAGCTAGTTGGCCTATTGAATATGGCAGACCCGCGCTAATCCTGCGCTATTCCCACACAAACTGTTTGCGGACCACACAAAGCTTTGAATATTTGGCCTGCATTGTTTAATATGTTTATATTATTGATGTTTTGCTTCGTTGCTTGAAGTACCAGGTCAATACTGAAAAAGGGCCTTGGCCCAGTTATTTTACCTGGTAAATAAAGTTAATTGAATTGAACTGAATTGATGACATGCTTGCATCAAAAACATGGCTGCACCATGTCAGAAGGGATGCCTGCATTACAGAAATGATACACTATCCCCCTATTTGGGATTTTCAAAGAATTCTGGTCCTGTCGTTGTGCCTTAGAAGCATGCTGCTGTTAGACTAACCACAGCTGGTCTAACTGACACTAGAGCATATACAGAGACCCACAGCAGGAAGGCAGACCTAACTATGGTACTATAAATGGCATTCTGCTGCAAGAGTCCTGCATTGTAGACATCATAATGCTTTCTCAAGTACTGTAGCATGTAAAATATTGCTTCCAGAGGCCATTTCATCCACCATACTTTTTCACTCAGCTTGCGTCATTTTCACTCCATACATCATATTTTAACCCAGCTTGCTTCATTTTCACTCCATGCATCACATTTCTGACTCAGCTTGCATCATTATCGCTCCATGCACTGTATTTTCTACTGAGCTGGTGTCATTTTTGCTCCATTCACCCTATTTTTGACTCAGCTTGCCTCATTCCCAGCTTGCACCACTCTTGTCCCATCCATCATATTTGTGACACACCAGACCTCTTGTACCATTTTGGAGGACTTTGCCACAGAGAGCACTTTTCTTACAAAATGCAGCACCCAGTATTTGGCGCACCTGGATTTGACGCTCAGTGGAGGTTTGATGCCCTTTGAAAATCCAGCCCCTGGTGTCTCAGCCTCTCAGCAGAGCTGGTATGTTACATCTCCCAGCACCCATGTCTCAGCAAGGCCCACCATATTGTAGAGCACCCACTACCTGCAGTAGCAGATCCCCACAAATGTAATGTATGTTCAGCACAATCACTTTCTTAAACTGCAGTTCTGTAGCTACACTAGTTGCAGGCCTGATGACACAGTGCCCAGGTTCTTTCGTTGCTGCGACCACTGTGTCTCATTTGTTGCTTATCTAGTATGTGTATAAACTACTGTTTTGCTTAGGACAAGGTATATATGAAACTAAAAAATATAGATTAACTGAATAAATTATATTATTTAATAAACGGTTATGTTGAACTTCACTGCAATATCTCTTTATACAGACATAGAAAAGTGGCTGTGTGAATAATTAAATGCTAAGCGATAGATAAAGAAACATTGAGAAGTCAAGAATTTAACAGATTTACGTTTACAATGTTAATTAGGGATGCGGGGGGGGCTATCACAAGAACCATGTAGGATATAGCGATATTGATGTATACACATACTAGATAAGCAAAAGATGAGACACAGTGGTCTATTACTAAGGTTTTCAGGTATCTCAATATTAATGCTTTAAAACTGAATGGCTATTTAAAATTGTGTAGCTATGGACATAAATTTACTGTTATGAACTTGAGGTTCAGGTACCATGAGAAGGAGGGCTAATCAGTGTTTTTTTTTGTGTCCTGAGTAGATTTTTTGTGAATACATGGGACTAATTGTTGTGTATAAGATTTACTTAAGGGAAGAATGAGGGGCTGAGGAAGTGGGTTCCCCCATGAAATGTTCCCCTTTGAAGTACGCATTTTGGAAAAATAAAGGACATTGCTACGAATAAATGTTTCTGAGTGGAGTTCATGCAGCAGTTTTCACTTTTTTAATGACTAGAATTTAGACCATTGGATCAGTAGCACCTCCATTTAGTTGGGTCCAAAGTCAATGATATGGAGAATACAAAATGTACATATTAGGGGGCCAATAATATGAAATAATGCACTATATTGCCTTACAAGAAAAGTGGTCAAACGTATCAAGCAGAAGGCTAACAATAAACCCATGGTTCCAGTGACACTGGTGCTAAAATTATGTAAAGAAATCCATCAAGAACAAATCTGAAATATGCAGTCAACAAGCATTTATCCCAGAAATACCTGGAGCTCAATGTTATCACTGCGTGCAAGATATTGTAATGCTCTCAACTCAAAAATCCAAAATGATTTTTGTTTGGAGAGTGAACGTTCCAAATCCTGCCCCCATCCTGTCTCAACCTTCTCAATCCCACAGAATGAAATTTTATCTTGTTCTTCACCCTGGGTTACTGCCAAACAATTACATAAGGCACTCTGACTGTCCCCATTTCTAACGGAACTTAGGTGCTCCCACCCAGACCTTCAGTGCATGCTTTGTCCTACCTACAGTACATAAAATGAGTTACAGGAAGAAGTATCCAGGTAAACCACACATGGTGTGCTGCATTTGATAAATCTAAACATGTATTCATCTTTTCTACTATTCACAGTCTGGAAAGTCTTAACACCACCTGACAGACTTTTTGGTTAGCACTTTTATTAAAACAAACTGTAATCCACAAGGAACTTGAACTTGGTAGCAAAGTTAATCCAGACAGCTGCAAGGCAGCACTTTTTCTGTCTGACAGGCCATTACTCACGTGTCCCAGCTCAATTCAGAACCAGCAGCAGGTGGTTTTGAGCAGGCAATGTAGCAGCAGGTGGATGGTTGATGCAGGCCTAGGCTGCATCTGATCACTTGCTTCACAGCTCTCTCACTTTCTCTCGACCAACAGCATATGGCAGTATAGCAAGTTCAGAAGGACTGAGACTAAAAAGCTACCTTCACCTCACCCCAGTGGGTGTTCACTCGATCGTGAGTACAAGTACCCAGAGACAAGCTCCTGACAGCCTCTTCCCTTGGCACACCAGACAGGGTAGAATGGCTAGTTCCTACAGTGAAGCCCGCCAGGATGAAGCGCAGCACTTCAGAATCTTGCAGTAGAGTTACTGCAGCAAACAGTTCAATTTCAAAGGGAGTTAATCCCTTTCGTCATGCAGTAAACCTGTGACACTGCACTTCATCCTGGTGGGCTTCACAGTACCTTTGATAACAACAGTTCTGTAGATAGCTTCAGCATATTTGTTCCAAAATGCAGCAACTTGAAGTCTAGCAGGCTTGCAGGATTCAGCAGCACTCTCTCTCACTTCCAACTGAACTTCAGCAATCAGATGCAAACAGGATTTCTCCAGGATCTCTTGATCTGAGGCCTGGCTAGGCTCTCTGCTCTCCCGCTCAGCACTTCTCTCCTCTCCAACTGCCCAGGAAGGACTGGCCACAACTCCTCCTAATCTGCAAGAAAAGATCAACACAGCACACTCCCGGTCCAGTCTATGATTAGCTGACAGGCTTGTCAATCATATTTCTGGCTCCCCTAGTTACTGGAAAAGGGCCCCAATCACTCCATTGCTGTTCTCCCAAAGTGCCTGAGTCTCTGCCAGAAACACTTGCATTCCAGATGGCTGACTGCAGGAGTCAGAGGTCAACAAGATGGCAATGTTCATTTGTTTACATTCTGTAAATAGCTGGCTGCTTTTCCACACACCTAGATCTAGTACTGACTAACAGGGAAGGGATCACAGATCTCCAGGTAGAAGGTCACCTGGGGGCCAGTGACCATCACATGGTAAATATGGGACTTCAGAGGAGCTGACTTTGTTAAGATGGCCAACAGAGTTATGCTAGCCCTGGCAAAAAGAAACACAGGTGAGGGGGTACAAGCAAAGTGGGCAAGCACTAAGGATGCAATACTTGAAGCAACATCCCATTGTGTTAGACAGAAAAGGAAGTGCAAAAAAGAAGGAAACCATTTTGGTTCTGAAATACAGTAGCAGAAAAGGTCAGAGCCAAAAGGCTGGCTTTCAGGAAATATAAGGGAACACAGCGGGATGAAGATAGGGAGGCATACCAAACTGCCCTAAGGGAAACAGGGAAGGCAATAAGGCAGGCAAAGTCCCAAACTGAGGAAACACTAGCATGAACAGTGAAAGAAGGTGACAAGACTTTCTATAGATACATTAGTGAAAGGAGAAAGTCCAGAGGAGGTATTGCTAAGCTCAAAGGAGAAAAGGGGGCACGTGAGGAGGAGGACCCTGTAAAAGCATCTATCCTAAATATCCTAAAGACAGTGCAACAACTCGACAAAAAAATTGACTCATACCATGATAAAATAGTAATGATGGAGCAAAAAATGGACGGACTGGTGAGCATGGCACAGATGGCGGAGAAGACTTCCAAACGGGCCCAAGCCACAGCAGCAACATCTGTGAAAGAACAGGTGCTACTGAGATCATGCCTGGAACATCTCAAAAATCTGTCAAGGGCTGCAAATGTGCATATATTGGGCCTTCCAGAAGGGGTCGAGGGGGAAGACCTCCTGGCTTTCTTAGCCAAGTGGCTAGAAGATACCTACGATTTACACCTGCAAGATTCGCTAATTAGAGCATACCGGGTGAACCTTCGCAAAGCAACTGGTCAGATGGGAGGAGTGAGAACTGTTATGCTGTTAACAGCCTCTTCTGTGATCAAGGATAAGATCTTGCAAGCTACCTGTACCAAGCGAGGGGTGGAGATGGAGGGTTCTCGGGTGATGATTTTCCCTGACCTCTCCTATGCTACCCGAATGAAACATAAAAGTTTTGGTTCGATTCATTGCAGGATGCAGGAAATGGACATTCTTACTAGCATGCTAATGCCCACCTGCCTGCAGATTGCGGTGGGCAGGCGTGCGTATGTGTACACCGATCCAAAGGAGGCCACAAAAATGATGGAGAAACTGGAAGCTGAAAGGGCTGTAAGGGAAAGCAATTCTTCTGAAGATTCAGATGAAGAAGAGACCTGAAATCAAATTGTGAATATTTTTTCTTTCTTTATCACTCAGTCCAGGTTTTAAAGGAACTATTATTCTCAAATCTTAAAAATTTAAACCATAGTGGCGAATATTACAGAGCTACAAATAACACGAACTTAGACTGCTTAAAATTCCTGACTTGTTTGTCTCCTAATTATGGAAATAGACTCCAAGAATATGGGACTTAAATGTGGATCTATTTACAGGAGGCCTATTATCTAAATCTTTACTTTTTCCTTGGTGTACTAATTAAATTCATATTCTTTGGACTTTTTAATGTTATACATTTGCAGGGAATTAGCGGGGGCATATAATGGGTTTTGTTAACCTTAGTCTTGTAATAAAACCTGGACTTCTGGCATTTTGATTTGGTGGGATGCTTGTGGGGAGTTAACTGAAAGGGGGAGTTAGAGCTTAACCATAGTGTAAACTGCACAATGGCAGATTGCCAGTTCATTATTTTGGGAAAATCTATTTATTAGGCATTAAATGTTTAAGGCCTTGATAGCAATGGTCCAATTGTCAATGAGATAGCTGCAAATGTTGTAATCACTTTTTTCCCCCTATATCTTGTAACAAAGGTGGTCTTGTTTCAAAAATGTGCATATCAAAGTACATGGTTCATTATACGATGTATAGCATGACTCACAGATTCTCTATGCATTGCACTGTAATGTCATAAAACTTATAAATAAAAAGTATTAAAAAAAAAACCTTCCCTAAAAGGGGTAGGTTAGAGACAGCTTCATAGTTTGCCAAGCAGTCTGGGTCCAGTGAAGATGTCTTCAGGAGGGGCCTCACTACTGCCTCCTTAAGAAGCTCAGGAAAGACCCCCCTTGTTAATGAACATGGGACTATCCTGGTGAAGACTGTGCCAATGGACTCGATACACTCTACAAGGAGGTGCGTCAGGCCTGGATCCAAACTACAGCAGGTGGGTTTCAGCTCTCAGATGACCCTAACGACATCCTCAACCACCACTGGCTCAAAGTCAACCCAGATTGACGAAATGCCTGTGACAGTCACTGTCTCGCCACTGCAAGACCCATTGGAGGATGCCGATAGGATCCCAGATACAATAGAGGAATCTTATCAGCAAAGATCAGAACAAACTCATCACACTTGAACTATGAAAAAGCTCTTACCGGCCGAAGGCAGACTGTATTATACAGCCTGTCAACAGTCCAGAAGAGCTAAGCTGGTCTGTTAATTGCTGCAGCAATTTCCCTGGACAGGAACTCTGCTTTCTTATGGGAAATTGCTGTTTGATAGTCTCTATAATGAGACACTAAAACAAGCTTTTCCTCAACAGACAAGGATCTCTGCCAGCAGTGTTCCAACCTTTGGCCCCTGGCCTTCAACTTCCTAAATGTCCCATTGCACCACGGGGATCTCAGGAATGAGGCGAGGGGTAGAACACGAGCTGGTGCGATGGAGTCAAAGGGGCTGGCGACGGCCCTATTATAGTCTGCTACCAATTCCCCAGGCTCCAAATCAAAAGCTCCCATCACACCTGATAGATCCAGCACTGCCATAAGACCCTCTGGTGTCAAACCCCTAAAAGGGCATAGTGAACCATCTCCATAAGGGGGTCTACCAGAGGGAACTCAAATGACAAATTCACAGTATAGTCGTCTGACCAAATGACCGGTCCACTATGAAGCCAGAGACCTCCAATCCCAATGAGAAGACAAGGTCCAAGGAGTGACTGTGTGAGTGGGTTGCAGAGGTAACCACCTGTGTCAGGCCTAGTGATTGCATTAACTGGAGGAAGTCTTGACCAAAGGCGAGAGTTCATCATTGACTGAAGCATTGAAGTCACCCAGAATTATCCATCTGGGTGACTCCAAGACTAATCAACCATGAAGTCCATGACTTCCTGCAGGAATTCCCTCTCATGCCCCAGAAGGATAAATGAGAAGGATCCTGCAACCTGCACCTGCACCCCCTTGGATGGCCACACACTCAAAAAACCCTGTTGTTCCCACTGGGAGAGCCATGTGGTTCAAGTCTGACTTTAAACAAATGGTCACACCCCCACCCCTATGATCCTTTCTCAGGCAGTGAATCACCAAGAACTTGGTAGTAACTGCCGACTCCAGTGCTGGGCCAGTATTTTCATCCAACCAGGTCTCGGTGGTGCAAGCCAGGTCAACTGTAGACAAGATCAGCTATAATGGCTGCCTTGTTTCTAATGGACCTGGCATTGCATAGCACTGCCTGGGAAAGATGAGTAGAGGGGACTGGTCCTTTAGATACCTGCCCACCAAACGTGGAACCCTTGGGTATGGGAACAAGACGGGGGACCCCAGTCATGCACCCACTTTGCCCCAGGGCACCTCCTCAAGCTCACCACACCAATCTGTCCATCTCCTACATCATTTCCCGAGTCCAGCCTCAGAGACTTCTGCAACCTCCTTCTTCAGGCAATGCCTAATGCCCTACAATGTCCATAGACGTCAGGTAATAAAGAAGGGCAATCGAAGGGGCGAAGGTCCCAAAGCCGGGATGAGGAATAGTGCCTTCTGAGGGGAACTGCTGCCAACGCATTCTAGATCACAAAACCACTCCTACTATGGAGATCAAATTAAATCAAATTAGACAACCTGCACAACTTTTAATCAAGCCACCCTCCGTAAAACAATCAGAAACAGATAAAACACCCTAATATAAGATTAAAATCCAAAACAATAAGAATACAAATTAAAGTGAACAAACAGTAACTAAACTTTAAGTGTAAGTATAAAGCATACACTCCACACACACACACACACACACACACACACACACAGAGTAAAGCCCCAAACCAGTCCCTCCCCTCCGCACCCTTAAAACTATGTTTAAAAGCAACCCCACACCAAATTCCAAAATAAGTTAAAGTGAGTCCAAAGTCCAAGATGTGGCACACAAAGTTCATACACAGATCTAAAGTTCCATAAAACAATTATGTGATCTGGAGTCCACCTGTCCTACTCATTAGAGGTGATTCACCCCAGTTTCACTATTCAGACACTGGGCAGCAAAATGACCCCACAATAGATCCACAGATATCAATCCACGGGGGTGTGAATCGGTACCAGAAGCACAGTTTACCGAACAGCAGTCCTGGGTCTCTCACCCCTCAAACTGCAGCAACTGAGACAAATCCAAATCCAGTTCACACAAAGGGCTCTCTCACAGTCCCATGCTCACCTTCAGGTTTTGATCCTCACACTTACACAATGCTCTATTCGCAGAGCTCGGCCAAATGATGTAAAAAAAAGAACAACTCAGAAACAGCCTAGGAAGTCCTGGTAAAGCTCACCACATCAGCCCTCTCATGGCTCATAAACTCCTCCCAGGTCACTCTTTGGGTCTCAAGACAATGCTCACTCACGAAGAGCTCCACAATTCCAGTAATCCCCCTCCCGAGGTCTCAGCCCAGGAGAGGTACTGCCGCCAACCAAAGATGATCAATCTCTCTCCTTTCTCCTAACAGTACTCCAGGAGCATGCCTGACCAACAACAGACTGCCAGAGCTCTCCTCTTTGCTCCCAGTCCTTCAGCTGCTCACCCTCAACCAAACATTGCCAAAAGCTGAATCTGGCCAACTTCCTACCTCAGCAACTCAGTCAGCCAAACAATCCAGGAGGGCTCCAGTCGAGTTCACAATGTCAGCACTGCCAGCTCCACCAACACCTTCAAGATCTGTTCCTGCATCTCACTGCCCAGAGAATGAAACTCAGGTGACCACCACTTGCAAACTGGAATCCTAGCTAAAAAATAATAAAACTAAACTCCTATCACTACCTCACTATGCTCCCTAACTAGCTCTTCCCACCTAAGCCTCAATGCTATCTAAAAACAGTGGAAAAGATACAAAAGATAACAATATGAAAAGTGAAGGCACAAAAGGCTAGAAGGAACAAAACGCTAGAATTATTAAAAATATTTGGACTCCCTTAACAAACTCCCGAAGCACAGCCCAGCATGGCCGCCATCTTCAGCTACCTTTATCCACCACTGCTTGTAAGCCAGCCAAGAAATGCTATCAAGTTGTTCTAACAAAACCTCCTAACCATGAGACCATGCTGCTTACTATCCTGGGGCCCATTTCTCTCCAAGAAGTCCAGTAGGTCCTCTTTAACTAGTGTCACTGTCAGTTTACCTACAATGGAGGTAAGACTGATGAACCTGTAATTTCAAGGTTTGTCCATGTCTCCTACTTTGTGTAATGGCACCATACCATGTCTGCTATCTACCAAACTCTAAAAACCATCACTGACTATAGTGAGCTATTGAATAACCCCACCAGAGGTCCAGCCAATGTCTGATGCCAATTCCCTGAGCACTCTGGGTGCATCCCATCTGTCCCTGGAGCCTCATGTATTTTCAGGGCTTCAAGCTATTTTCTAGCCATTTCTCCGGTAATTACCACCTGTCCGATTTCTGGGATCCCCCATGCAGCAACCTTTATGCTACTTTTCAGTAAAGGCCCACTATTTTCCACAGTGAATTCTGAGCAGATGTAGTCATTAAGATTGGTTGCCTTCTGCTTGTCCTCCTGTACTACCCCCATCAGCCTAACAGTTCTTCCTCTTCTCTTCCTTTTTTACCTCATGTACCTGAAGAACTGTTTTCCTCTCCCTTGACCCACTCCATAATATGTAGCTCTGTGTCTGCTTTGTTTATCTGACTGCCCTACTTGGCCGTCTTCATCTTTACCAGTATTTGCTCATTCTTCATCCCCTGTTTCTCCTTGTAGACAATGAAAGTTTTTTTGGCCCTCACTGCCTCTCAGGCCTTAGAGAATCAACATAAATTGTAGTAGAAAGATAAAATGTTGAGCTCTTAGAAACAAACCAGGCCCACTCCAATGACTGTTCTGGTGCATTGCCACTATGTTATCATCTCACATGGTGGGACTGAATGTTTCTAGACAGGAAAGCATTATAGCAACATAAATTTAGGTGAGAAAAAAAGAATATTTAGCAATGGGACTCAAACTCAAGCCCCCTCCCAACTACTCTTCTGGTGCTCTGTCACAGTGCTATTGTTCCACATGGTGGGAATGGAGGCTTCAAGACATAGATGCATGCTAACAACATAAATTGCAGTGAGAAAGAAAGAATGTTCCTCACTGGGAATCAAACCCAGGCCCCCTCGTAACTACTGCCCTGGTGCTCTGACACATGGTGGGATTAAAGGTTTCTAGACTGAGATGCAGGCTAACAACATAGATTGCAGTAAGAAAGAAACATTTCTGCATTGGGAATCCAACTCAGGAATCCTCCTAACTACTGTCCTGGTGGTCTGTCATTGCGCTATCATTCCATATGGCTGAACAGAAAGTTCTATCCAGAGATGCATGCTTACAACATAAAATATGAGTAATAAAAGAATGTTTAGCAATGGAAATCAAACACAAGCCCTCTCCCAGCTACTGTGCTGGTGCTGTGCCACTGTGCTATCATTTCACATAGTGGGATGTAAGGTTACTAGACATAGATGCAGGCTAGCAACATAAAATGCAGTGAGAAAGAAAAAATGTTCGGCACTGGGAATCAAACCCAGGCCTTCTCCCAACGTCTGTCCTGACGCTTGGCCACTTTGCTATCATTATAGAAGGCTGGAACAAAGGTCTCCTGACAGAGATGCAGGTGAATAACATACATTGCAGTGAGAAATAAAAAGTATTCATCACTGGAAATCAAACTCATGCCCCCTCCAAATCACAGTCCTGGTGCTCTAACACTAAGTTATCATTCTTAATGGTGGGATAGAAGATTTTTAGACAGAGGTGAGTGCCAACAGCATAAATTGCAGCGAGAAATAAAAAATGTTTAGTACTTAGAATCAGATTTAGGCCCCTCTAACCTATTGCCCTGATGGTCTGCCACTGTGCTATTGCTGCACACAAGTGGACCAAACATTTCTAGACAGAGATGCACATTAACAATATAAATTTTAGTGAGAAAGAAGAAAATGTTCAACACTGTGAATCAAACCCAGGCCCCCTTCCAACTACTGTCCTTGTGTTCTGCCACTATGTTACCGTTCCACATCGTGAGACAGAAGGTTTCTAGTGAGAGATGCAGCTAACAACATAAACTGCAGTGAGAAAGAAAAAAATTCCAGACCAGGAATCGAACCTGGAGCATGTAGATAGTGTGGTTCGAGTAGTATGGTGACTCTGAGTTTGATGCAAATGTAAAGTTGTTTTTTGCTGTCTAGCCAGACAATGAAAATCAGTCACACACAAGGCACACTGGTTTTGAGTTGCCAGCTCTTTTTGTACCTCCAGTCCATCTGTACTGGTGGCTGTAGTCAAACTTGATGTGAAAGTGAGTACTGTTGCAGTTTTTTTTTTACTAATCAAGCCAGAATGGGAAATTCACTGTTGTATAAGGTATGCTGGTTTTAGCGGCCAGCTTTCTCGGACCTCGAGGTGGCGCTATATTTTATTTATTTATTAGATCATCGGCTCACAAACCTTACCCCTATACTTAGCTGAAGTACATGTCACCATAACAAATGGAGGAAGAAGCAGAAGCCAGTGGAGTGATTCATCCAGATAGCAGCTGCAGCAGCAGCAGCAGCAGCAGCAGCAAGATATAGTGAGTCACTGGAAAGGCGGTCAAGCCTCATGTCATGAGAACATTTCCACAGTGAGACAGAAATGACTAAACAGAAGGCAAGAGCATGCAGTGAAGTACTGACCCTGTTAGCCAACCCCATGAATTAAAAACTTTATTTGTAAAGTTAAAGAGGTTGTTGTTAAAGGAAGCAAATCTGTGGTATAATTTTATAAATTTGGAGGAATACATGTGGATTAACCATGCTGCCAGGGGACTTAGGGTAGAAAAGAGACCTTCTGCTGGTTTAAATAATTTTGTACATAAGAAGGAGTGGGAACAGACTGCACATAAATGTGCGTTGTCTTTTGTAAACATTTTGATTACAGAAGACAAGTTAGCTAAGGAGCAAGGTTTAAATCAGGGCATTGCAGCTGAAATTCCACCCAGGCTTGTGTGCCTATGAAAGCACATGAACCCTGAAGCCCACTGTACCGAAGTCGCAGTTGCTGGAAAAACTTTGCTGCAGGCACGGCATATCTATCACCTGTTACACCCCATGTTCTACCAAGGCAGCAGCCAATTTTGATGCATCACAAACAGCACAAGAGCTTCCTTTTAACTACATCAGGGAGACACAGTGATGTATTAAGTAACTCAGGGTGTTGCTCCATGACCTCCTGATCCTTCTACAATTTAAGTTTGGCAACTGGTCATGCTGCATATGTTGGAGAGAGCTGCATGGGTGCTTTGGGAGACCCTGCAGCATGTCTTCGCCTTGTGGCATAAAGTTGTGTACTTCGAAGTGGTGGAGACATGAGCAGAAGCAATGTACCACAGATTAAATAAAGACAAACAAATGGTTTAAAAATCCCAGTGAAGGTAATCTCAGCAAAGGACTCAATCAGTCAGTGTTGTGATGCACAACCCCACAAGAAGGGTCAGCAATTACTACCACTGCAGCCTGTTCTTCCCCCATGATGCCAGAGACAGTGGGCTCTTGTTGATCCTCAAGGCAGTTCACCCATTCCAGCACAGTGGGGTCCAGTTGAGGGTAGGCTCATCAATGGTCTCAGGGACGAGGACTGGATGCTTCGATTCCGTGGGGAGTTGCAGAGCCAAAGGTGATAGCTCCCATATGGCAGAAAAATGATTGCTGGTTTTCACTGGGGTGCCTCTCGGAAAGATGCTACTAGCATCAGAGAGCATCTGGAGTCATTGGTGGCTTCTTGATCTGTTTCTGCAGGGTAGAGGCTTTGTGCCTGAGGATGACTTGAAGGGCTTTTTGGGTCTGCCATGCTGTACCTTGTGCCATGGCTCCTCAGGGAGGTTGTTGCTCTGCGTCAGTGGCACCTCAGATGTAACTTCCATGGACTGCCAGGAGGAGTTTTACTGGTCTGGGCTTGCTTGCCTCAGGGTCTTTGTGGCTCTTTGAATGTCATTGAGGAACATAACAACTTCAGCAGGGGAGTTGAAAGTAATATATTCCCCCTGGCATGTCACTTATAGCATGGCAGAGTGGCAGAGGGCAGCTGTGATGTTGAGTTGATACAGTTTCATAACAGCAGCATATGCTCTCCACTTTTTGGACAATTCATATGAGAAGTCTTGGTAGATCTGCATGGAGTGCCCTTGCCACTTTATATTTTTAAGCTCCCTGGCAGTATGCAAAAATAATTCTTTAGTCGGGTATCTTAGGAATTTCACCAGTATGGGCCATGATCTTTCCCTGGGAGGAGGTCTGGGGGCTAAGCTCCGGTGTGCTCTCTCCAGCTCCAGTAGTGCCCCATTGTTGAAGTATAACATTTCAGGGAGAGCAGTGTGAAGGAATGCAACCATATCTCACCCCTCCATCTCCTTCAGTATGCCTACAATCTGAATGTTACTCCTCTTTGAGCTGTTCTCAGTATCATCCACTTTATTGAGAAGGTAGTTTATTTGTTGTTGCTGTTCTTGCCATAAGGCTTAATGGCGGTGTAATTGTTGGTCATGCTGCTGGACTGCTGCTTCCGTTTTAGACACCCACTGAGCTACCAGCTGTAAGTCAGTGTTAGTTTTAGTGGTGGTCAGCTTAAGCTCAGCTGCACCATGAGTACCCCTCCGGGCAAGTAATGGTTGGAGCTTTTCATAGGGCTGTTGGTAAGCTAGATAGGTGGCGCTGTGCCCGGCCTGCATGTTGGCACCTCAAGGCGGTCTTCAGGATTGTGTTGAAGTTTTACTATTGACCTTGTTTGGCCATCTGAAGTCCGATTTGTGGCACAAAATGTAGTCCAGTTGTTCTGGTTGTAGGTTCCTTCTTATAATCCCCTCTCAGGGTAGTCAAAGTTGTTGGATGGTGAAAAATAAGATGCCAAGGTGTCTCTTCACTCTTAATTAGTGTGCTTCTATATTGGATGCCAGGCTCTGCCTTCCATGCTTATGGGTATTGTAGTCCATTATATATGTAAATTCATGTCATGCACATGAGCTTTTCTTTGTGTATCTCCAGTGATGTAAAACCACTATCTCTGAGTAGAATAAAGATGGCCACTGAATTGACACACCGTGTATGAGTCTCTTCCTGCACTATCTCAATCTATTACAACTTGTAAGCTGACATTTCCTGTAACCAGAAATGCCAGACTCCACTGCAGCTGACATCAGAGGAGAACTGCAGCAGTGGGAGATTCAATAGCCTACAGTGAATGTCAGAGTTTTTTTATAAGCTGTAATCTTCTGTTTGCTGGTCTGCAAAAAAGGCTGTCAGTGTCCCTTTAAATTGGAATCAAAATCAGAGGAGAAAATTGCTGCCTCTGGTTATAGAAAATCTAGTGCAAGGAACACAATACTTCATGCATCAAGTGCCCACCCACCACATCTTATCTTTTCCATTCCTTATGTAACCCCCCTGCAAATGGGGGTTCCCAAAAGACTTCCAGGAGCTTGCTTGAATGCTCCAAGCCTGAATGGTGTTTGGCGTTTAAGCCATTTATCAGTGAGTGTTTTTAGAACCTCTGGTACTGTCTCTTTAAGAGCTGTCTGCTTGCAGACATAATTAGTTTGTATGGGGGACTGTGTGTTTCTTTTGATTGAGTACCACCCAAGCTGCTGCCAATTCAACCCATCTTTTGCAGTCACTAGGAGTGCAAAGGGAACCTGTCTGAAGATGTAACTGATTGCCAGAAATCATTTACAGTAATAATAAAATTACAGTTTGTCTAACCTGCTTTCTTTGCAGTCAGAACTGTCTGCCTAGTTCCCCATTCTGGTTTTGAACCGCTGAACTGGACCAATCAGTGTGGGGTAAGCTAGCTCTAAAATGGTGCCTTGGACGAATCAGAACTTGGGACTCATAATCTGAGCCAGCCACAAGAGGGATTGTATGGGCAGTGACTCTGGAGATGTAGTTTAGACTTGATTGCCTTTTGGTTAACAACGAGCAGTCTATTGGTAATAATCCAGTCAAGAACTAGGGAGGAACTCAAAGGAAGTGCCCAGTTTTTGTCTGTTGGGAGTTTCAGTTTGAGATCTGAAAGTGATGGGGAAAGAAACCCTTGTGCTCCTTCAGTGCACAGTTTCAGTCAAAAACGTGTGTGCAAGGCCCAGAGTTCTGCTCACAACTTGTGTAACTGCTTGTGAGGACTGAATCCGTCCTGTGAAAAGAATCAAAGGATCTCTGAAGAGTAGAAACCAGAGCACACCTGTAGAAGACTGAAGAAATTGTTGAATTACACTCGGTCTGTCAGGAACTGAATCTGCTGTATGTTCTCCTGGTTATTGAGCAATAGCGATTGGGATACAGATGCAGCCTGCCTGGTATACGTGCTTTCTTTTTACCATATAAATGTGTGAGAGTCTCTGGAAATCAAAAGTAGCCCTGCTGCATTGAAGGACATATCTTCTTTGGAGGTCTTGAGTACTAATTCCGGGGTCGCTCCTGTTGATTGCCACATTAAATCCAAATGCGATTACTGTACTGCTGACTGTTTAATTTTCCTTTTGCCTGTGAAGGCCCTACCCAGCTACCACGTTTGGACTAGCCACTGGGGCCTGGGTACCCAGGGACAGTAACTGGTAGGGATAGGCCTGTGCACAGAGCCATCAAATAGAATAGTAAAAGTGATAAGCTAGTTAACCTGATTTCCCCTGTCCTTGTTATATCCCCTAAATAAATCAGGCTGTTTGTTTCCAACAAAGGATTATACTGCCTGAGGGTATTTGTCTATGTTAAAGTACTGTACTGTGATTGTTGCACATATCTTGTTTTACAGGATGTCCCGGTGCCTGAACCAGCCTTGAGGTAAGTGTATACTGTGGTAATTCTACTATATTGTGTGGGCCACTAGTGGGAAGAAAGGGGTTGCAGTGTCCCAGAGGGCTGTGACCAAGTAAGTTTTAACCATTGCAACCCTGACCTCTGGGTGGAGGCACCTCACATTGGATCCAGGCCCTCAACCTGTTAGGTGGCAAATCAGGCAGGGTAGTAGCCCCTGGGATAGCGCCATCTAGGGGTTACATTTGGAGCTCACCGCTGGGATTGTGTGTCCTCTAGTGGCCATGTTACAAACCCACTGTTAGGGAAAAAAAATAAATAAATAAATAAATGGGTACCCGACAGAAGTGGCTGTACACCAGCTGGTGGAGTGGTGTGTACTGGGAGGAGATCGACCCCAAAAATGCTATGCTTATCCTGGACATCCCCTGGGTATCAATACGGACACTGTGCAGAGTACTTTCCAGGTGGAAGGTTTACAAAATCCTGTGGTGTGTGGGTCGGCACGCTAATCTGCTCCACCCACACTTTCCTGGCCCTAAAGTAGAGTTTAAGGATCCCATAGATGGCTCCAAAGTACCACAGACCATTACCCCAGAGGAGCCCTCACTGCTTGGAGAGTGATAACTAAGGACAGTAAAGACCGGGGGAATGAGCCCCACCACTATCTGAAACTTTTTGAGGAGAAATTTGCTAAATGGTTGCTGGGAGAAGGGAAAACTGTGGAGGACTTGAAGAAACTATTCTTGCCACCTGAAGTGTCCTCCCCAACACCTCTCCTGCTCCAGTACCCGTGATGGTGGCTGAACCAATGCAGACTCCTATTTCTGCACCTGCCATTAGTCACGACTCTTACCGAAGGTTGAGGATCTTCTCTGGCCCCTCCCACCCCCAAGGGGAGGATGACTGGGAGACCTGGATAGACTATATTTGCCCCAAGTGCTAGAATGGCAATGCTCGGGAAGCCGAAAAGCAGAAAAGAGGGTTAGTGAGAGCCTGCCTCCGAGGTCCTGCCCTGGCTACCATCCGTGCTAAACGGAGCCAGTAACCCTGGGCGACTGCACAAGCCTATCTTGAGGCCTTGGAGAATGTGTATGGGAGCTCAGATTCTGATGAGGACCTATGGTGGAGAGTAAAAATGCACAACAGTACCAAGGAGGTGTTGTCTGTGTATATCTCTCGGCTGAAAAAATTGTTGCAGAATGCCTCCAAGAAGGGTAGTTTGCCAATAGTACTGAACTGGACCCAACCAGACTGGATCCTTAAGTCTGCCCCTTCTCAGAACTGCTGTTGCTTCAGTTACTTTTGCCGTCGACTGGAATCCCCACCCTCTATGATGAGTTAATAGAGGGTCGAGGAGTTGAGAAAAAGGCGACCTGGGGAGGGACCTGCACCCAATAGCTGGCTGGCTGACCCGGTAGCTGGTGGCCCATCAAGTGATTCAGGGCAGAGGTTGTGGCACAATGAGTGCTCTGATAAGGAAAAGATATGCCACAATGGGAAGCGAACTGTTGAGAAGATCCGGAATTCAAAACAGTCCTTTATGAAGGCCACGCCTGCAAGTACAGGCCCCGACCTATATCCGACTGCATCTGCTATAGGGGTGGGAGACCCACCCATGTATCTCCAAGCGATAACAGCTCCGAACCTCGATTCCTTGACCATGGAGTGGAGAAACGACGAGATGTCTCCAAATGCTTATCACGCGCAGACAGAGATGGCACCAGGTTTCCAGTTAAATACTTACCCCGCCCTGGCTCCCAGTGTGTACATCACAGCTCAAACTCCAAAACGTATGTTTTGCTATAATTGTGGGAAGGATGGGAACATGAGGGAATGCCAATCCAAAAGACACTGACAAAGAGTTGCATATAGGCTACAAGGAGGCTTGGGAGAACAAATCGGTGGTTAGAGGTGCGAGCCAGTCCCAGTGAGGGGCACCAAAAATCACTAATTCCGTCCTTTTTGTGGCAAGGTCAGTTGCCCAGGCCCCCTACCACCGTCTCCAGACTGGTCCAGAATAGTGGGTCCCTCCATGGAGACCACTGTAAAGGTAAATGGAGTGTCTACAAGAGCTGTATTAGACAGTGGCTCCCAAGTGACAATTATGTTTCAAGATTGGTATCAGAAGCATTTGTCGACGTGACCTTACAACCATTAGAAGGACTGCATGTATGGGGGTAAGTGAGAAGGCCTACCCTATTCCGGTATATCCGAATTTGGCTGTCTTTCCCCACCTCCGTGGCTGGGTGGCGAACAAGTGAGACCCTAGCCTTAGTGTAACCCCCACTGGACTGTAAGGATGGTGTCCCTTGTTGATTGGAACAAATGCTCATATGTTCGGAAGGCTGCGCAGATTGTGTTATGAAAAACAGGGTCAAAGACTAGTAGAGCTTTAAGAGTTCAGCCTTAATTAAGAAGGCCTATGAGGCACAGAGATGCTGAAAAACAGAACCAGAGGAACCGGTCGGAATTGTGGAAGAAGGATCCTGAGTCTCTGATCCTGGCGCCAAATGCCCAGTGTACCTTACAGGGAGGTCCGTATCAGAAAGGATGTTAAGAATAAAATATTAATGTTGGATGCACCAGGCGATGGAAAATTGCCAGAGGGACTGCTAGTCAGCCTCAGTATTTTGCCGCTTAGAGCCCATGCTTATACCAGAAGGTAATGGTCCAAGTTCATAATGTGTCTGAAGAGACATTCCGAGTAAACAGAGGTTGCATCCTGGCTAATGTGCATTGTGCAGACACTGCAGTGCTACCCAGCAGCAAAGTTCAAGGAAAATGACGAAATGCGCCTGACTTGTTTGATTTGGCGACTCCCGCTGTAGCCATGAATGGAAAGTGAGGATCAGGGAGAAGCTTGCCGAGAGACCAGGTGTTTTCTTTAAAGGAATGGGATGTAGGATGCGTGCAAGGAGCTGAGCACAATATCCGGCTGCATGAAGCAGAAAGACCATTTCGTAGAGGTCTCGACGCCTGGCACCTAGGACATAGATGATGTGAGGCAGCATCTGCAAGAGATAGCTGCTGATATGATACAAGAATCCAGAACCCCCATGCTTCCCCATTGTGGTAGTGAGGAAAAGAATGGAACAGTAAGGATGTGTGTGGATTATCCACCTTAAACCGGCGGACTATCCTGATCAGACACAACACCCGCAGATTCAGGATGCTTTGGACTGCCTAAACAGGGAGCAAGTGGTTCTCTGTGCTGGATCTCCGCAGTGGGTACTACCAGATCCCGATGGCCCCGGAGGACCGATGAGGAGGCAGCCTTATCTGTCCGCTTGGCTTCTGTAGATTCATGAGGATGCCTCAAGGGATTTCAGGTGCCCACAGCCACTTTTCCAACGATTGATGGGCGTGCAGTGGGGAACATGAACTTACAATGCCTGGTATACCTAGATGATGATATTGTGTTTGACAGCTCACTGGAGGAACATGAGAGCAGATTATTTAAGGTATTGGATCGACTGGAGGACTTTGGCCTTAAACTGTCCATTGATAAGTGTCAATTCTTTCAAACATCAGTAAGTATGTGGGACACATAGTATCCACCGAGGAATAGAGACGACCCAAGTAAAGTTGAGGCCCTTGACACTGGCTGGCCAAAAATCTAAAGAACTGCAAAGATTTTAGGATTCTGTGTAGTTGTGCGGGCGTTTCATCAAGGACTATTCAAGAGGGATCCAACTTTACTTAACCTTACACGGCAGTATCCCCCAACCCACAAAAATACCAAAAGTCAGCGTCCCTCAAGACTGAAAGAGTGTATTTTCATCCAGTGAAGTATTTGGGGCCCGCTGGACTCCGGATGTGAGACTGCTTTTCATGAGATCATATATCCTTTACCATGCTCCAGTGCTGGCCTATGCCGATCAAAGAAAACTCACGTCCTGCACACAGATGCTAGCTTGCAAGGGTTGGGAGCTGTGTTAAAACTAAGAAACACGAGAATGGCCTGAGACCAGTGGCCTTGCCAGTAGAAGCCTGACCCCATCCGAAAAAAACTATCCTGTACATAAGTTAGAGTTCCTAGCTTTGAAGTGGGCTATTGTTGACCAATTCCATGAGTACTTGTATGGGGCTAAAATACTAGTAAACTGACAATAATCCTTTGACCTATGTGCAGACCTCAGCTAAGTTGGATGCCACTGGCCACAGGTAGCTTTCTGGCATTATCTACATATGACTATGCTCACGAATACGAGCAGGTCTGAACCACATAGATGCTGATGCTCTCTCCCGAGGCCTGTTCCCCAGAATGATTGGAGTCCGATTGGCAGAACCTGACATTCGGGCACTCTACCGGAGTTTGACAGGGAGGAACAAATGTCCACAGACGCAGTGGACTGCATGGTGGATTACTTGGGACCCTCTGAGAATTGCATACCTGCTGCTTATTGCCACTTTTCTGCAATAGACATTGGTGCACTGCCTCAGCTGGACAATGACAGTATTCAGCGAGGCTCAATCCCGCGATCCTATGATCAAATCATTTAGAAGCCCTCTATGCAGGAAAAGATGTGTCAAATTCGCTCCACTGATTTGAGAACACACTGTTATACAAAGAAGGTCCTAAGTTGAAACAGTCAATAAACTGTTATATAGAGAAACAGTAGACAGAGGGGACAAGTAGACAAACAACAACTGGTGCTGCCACTGCCTTTCGAGACTCAGTATTGAGGTCCTTGCACAACCACATAGGGGCAACCTTGGTATAGACAGAACACTTGACTTGGTGAGATCCAGATTCTATTGGCCTAAGATGGGGGCTGATGTGGAGCAACACACTCTGAACTTGTAGTCGCTGCTTACAGGAAAGCTTTGCCCCAGAGGCTGCCCCCTTGTTAACATAACCACCAGTGCACCCATGGAGCTGGTCTGTATTGATTTTCTGAGTTTGGAGTCAGATCAAAGAAATATCAGTAATGTGCTGGTGGTCACTGACCATTTCACGAGATATGCCCAAGCTTTCCCCACCAAAAACCAGAAAGCATCCAACTGTAGCCAAAGTACTGTAGAAAACTTTTTGTTCACTATGGGGCTCACAAAGAATCCATTCTGATCAAGGGAGAGACTTTGAGAGTAGATCTGATCAAAGAGATGCTTTCTCTGTGGGGAGTGAGAAAGTCCAGAACCACTCCTTACCACCCCAGGGGGGACCCACAGCCTGAACGTTTCAACCGCACTTTGCTAGATATACTGGGCACCCTGCACCAAAGGACAAGCCTAGATGGAGCCAACAAATTAGCACCCTGGTACATGCTTATAACTGCACCAAAGTGATGCCACTGGGTTCTCCCCTACGCCTGATGTTTGGAAGAAGCTCGACTACCGGTAGATGTGTGTTTGGGGTCTCTCCTGATGGGGTTCAAGCTGACAACTATTTACAGTATGTGCAAAGTTAAAGGCCCAGCTAACTCATGCGTACCAACTGGCTCAAACCATGGCTGCCAAAAGAAATCTAGCCAACAAAGAAAGGTATGATAAAAGGTGAAACTTTGGAACTCAGGAGGGAGATGGTGTGCTAAGAAATCTGGGACTGCATGCAAACACAAGATTGCTGACAGATGGCACCATCTCCCTCACATTGAAGTGAGCAAACTAGATGATCTGCCAGTGTACAAAGTAAGGCCTGAGAACAATTCAAAGATGTAAAACAATGCATAGAAATCATTTACTACCCATTGGACAAATCCTGATTGAGTCAGAGGCCCCAGAAGATGCCCCTCTGGACCAGTGACTAGAGCTGCTGCTAAGAAGAAAGATCAGGAAGTCTGCACCACAGAAGCAGGAGAGTTAAAGTGTTCCCCTGCACAAGTCCCAGTTGAGCATGACTGTCCAGTCCATATCAGAAGAAGATGAGAGTGACTTTGAATACTATCCTTCTTCTGAACTGAGTCAATTGTTTGGGGGCAATCCCCTAGTCAATACTGGAGACAAAGCTGGGCCTTCTGGACTGTCCATACTCCTTCATCCCTGGAGCCAATGCTCCCAGAAAGTGAAGTGCAAAGCATCAGATCAGATGAAATGGAATCATTGTGCATGGTTGAACTGTTTGAGCTTTCAGGGAGAAAATGATAGATTGGGGCAGACTGGTGATACACCGAACAAGAAGAGTATTTTGAGTGCCCTGACAGTCCACTGCCAGTGTCTGAAAGCTCTCCATGCGAGGCAAATGTTGTGGACTCAGAAACTGTAACTCCTGGAGCTAGAAAGTGCCCCAAGTTCTAGCCTCTCTACCCCATGGAGACTCCTGACAAGTGAGAACAATGCTGAAAATGAGGCTCAGGTGCAGAGACTGTAACAGCTCCCCTAGAAAGACTGAGTCGAGCTGTAAGCCTGCAGGTGCACCTCAGTTATGCATTCCCTGGGCGTGCCATGGACCTGCCTCTCAATGTTGTCCATAAAGGAGTGTATGTGCCCCGAGCTCATTGCCCAAACTGAGCGTTAGTGCTAACTCCAAGTTACTTGTGTTGCCCTCTAAGTATGGTGCCCCACCCCGTCCAGCCCCAAAGGTAACTGATAGGGAAGGGTCCCTCTTCAGGTTTCATGTACAAGAGGTAATAACTTGAGTTATGGGACAATGTGTGTGTTATACTGTGTAAGAGTGACGAATGCAATGTTTCAGAAATGGTTCTTGGTAAAATGATGTATTGACTGATGATTACATGTTGAGCCTAATGCAAATGTATATGGTTGCAGTTAAAACTTATGAGTGCACTTGGCCTGGACGTCAAGCTTTTCCCAAACCAGGAAGGTGTAACCCCTGCAAATGGGGGTTCCCAAAGACTTCCAGGAGCTTGCTTGAATGCTCCAAGCCTGAATGGTGTTTGGCGTTTAAGCCATTTATCAGTGAGTGTTTTAGAACCTCTGGTACTGTCTCTTTAAGAGCTGTCTGCTTGCAGACATAATTAAGTTGTATGGGGGACTCTGTGTTTCTTTGATTGAGTACCACTCAAGCTGCTGCCAATTCACCCCATTTTTGCAGTCACTAGAGTGCAAAGGGAACCTGTCTGAAAGATGTAACTGATTACATGAAATCATTTACAGTAATAATAAAATTACAGTTTGTCTAACCTGCTTTCTTTGCAGTCAGAACTGTCTGCCTAGTTCCCCATTCTGGTTTTTGAACTGCTGAACTGGACCAATCAGTGTGGGGTAAGCCCAAGCTCTAAAATGGTGCCTTGAACGAATCAGAACTTGGGACTCATAATCTGAGCCAGCCACAAGAGGATTGTATGGACAGTGACTCTGGGAGATATGATTTGAACTTGATTGCCTTTTTGGACCAACAGCAACTTGAATATTGTGGTGACAGCCAATCCAGTCAAGAACTAGGAGGAACTCAAAGGAAGTGCCCAGTTTTTGTCTGTTGGGAGTTTCAGTTTGAGATCTGAAAGTGAAGGGAAAGAAACCCTGTGCTCCTTCAGTGCACAGTTTCAGTCAAAAACGTGTGCAAGGCCCAGAGTTCCGGTCTCACAACTTGTGTAACTGCTTGTTAGGACTGAATCGTCCTGTGAAAAGAATCAAGGATCTCTGAAGAGTAGAAACCAGGCTCACCCTTAGAAGACTGAAGAAATTGTTGAATTACACTCTGGGTCTGTCAGAACTGAATCTGCTGTGTGTTCTCTGGTTATTGTGCAGTAATTACGATTGGGATACAGATGCAGCCTGCCTGGTATCAGTGCTTTTTTTTTACCATATAAATGTGGAGGAGTCTCTTGAGATCAAAAGTAGCCCTGACTGACATTGAAGGACCATATCTTCTTTGGAGGTGAGTACTAATTCGGGGTAAGCTCCCTGTTGAATTGCCACATTAAATCCAAATATGGAATACTGTACTGCTGACTGTTTAATTTTCCTTTTCTCTGTGTGAAAGGGCCCCTACCAGCTGCCACAGTTTGGACTAGCCACTAGGGCCTGGTACCCAAGGACAGTAACTTGGTAGGGATAGGCCTGTGCACAGAGCCATAGGTAGATAGTGAAAGTGATAAGCTAATTAACACAGATTTCCCCTGTCCTTGTTATATCCCCTAAATAAATCAGAGCTGTTTGTTTCAACAAAGTTATACTGCCTGAGGTATTTGTCAATGCTAAAGTACTGTACTGTGATTGTTGCACTTATCTTATTTTACAGGATGTCCCGGTGCCTGAACCAGCCTTGGGGGTAAGTGTATACTGTGAAGGTAATTCTGCTATATTGTGTGGGCCACTAGTGGGAAGAAAGGGGGGTTGCAGTGTCCCAGAGGGCTGTGACCAAGTAAGTTTAACTATTGCAAACCCTGACCTCTGGGTGGAGGCACCCGCCATTGGATCCAGGCCCCTCAACCTGTTAGTGGCAAATCAGGCAGGGGTAGTAGCCCCTGGGATAGCGTCATCTAGGGGTTACACTTATGGTAAGTTTTCACGACTATTTCATAATTGTTCTAGATTGGAGGATTTTGAAAATCAGTCACTTGAGATACATGCCAGATTTCAGAAGAGAGGTTATTTTGATTACATTTTGGAGGAGGTCCTTAACAGAGACAGGGGCACTTGCAGAAATTCCCTTTTAGTACTAAAGGATAGAGGTAGGCAAAATGAAGGGGGCCTGAATTCTGTTCTTGAGTATAATCCCCTAGCTCCTAGAATTGAAAATATTCTTCAGAAGTGGCCAATTTTGCATCACTTCAGTATACCAGCTTTATTTGAAGAACTACCAAGAGTAACTTTTAGTAGGAAAAACAACTGAAGGGACATGGCGACACAGTCACCTCATTCCAACAAGCACATTTTGCCACCCTGGTTGCCACTACAGCTGCAAGGATTTTTTTTATCTGTGACAACTGTATGACCTGTAACCATGAATTGAGTGTCAAAGAGTTTGCTATTCCAGAATTAGACATTACAGTCACCATTAGGGAATTCATTTCATGCTATAAAACTTTTGTTGTTTACGTTTTGGTGTATCCAGGTCCACGTATTTATGTGGGTCATAGGATCAGACAAGCTAGAGAAAGAGTTTTGGAACACATTAGAGATATTTGAATGGGGAATATGAAAACTGCAGTGGGTAAACATTTCTATGACATGCATAATCAGATTCAAATGTAGCCAAGTTTTGTGCCATTGAACATGTACAACAGAAACAAAGGGGGGAGGGTGATAGGATTCAATTATTGTTACAAAAAGAATCCAGATGGATTTTTAATTTGAAAGCTTTACAGCCATTAGGCCTTAATGAAGAGATTGATTTTACAGATTTTTATGATGGATTGCTTAATTTATATTATCTTTGGTTTATTTTCAGAAAAAGTTTTGTATAATTTAATCATTCATGGCGGGAGTCCTGCTAGGTTATCAGATAAATTAAGTTTAAGTTGAAACCTTTAAATACATGAAAGGAATAAACAAGACAGGTACAGAGGGGCTGTTCAAAGTAAGGGAGGGGAGGGCCACCAGGGGCCATGATATGAGACTGGAGCGAGGAAGGTTCAGGAGGGAGATGAGGAGACACTTTTTTACAGAGAGGGTGGTGGCTGGGTGGAATGCGTTACCTGCAGAAGTAGTATGCAGTAGAACAGTGGACTGCTTCAAACGAGGATGGGACAGGACAAGGGGGAGGGTTAATGAAGGGGAAGGGTGGAAGGGAGGGGCAGCTGCAGAATAAGGGGTGCTAGCTGCACATTCGAGCAGACTTGATAGACCTCTAGGCCTTTATCTGCTGGCAAATTTCGTATGTTCGTATGTTCGTAAGTTCAGTGTCTTTTTGGATATTTTTTCTACTCACACCTTGAACAACAATCGGACTAACCAAGATGGATTTATTTATTTATTTAGTTTTATTTATTGAAATCTTGGAGACACGTTTGAGCTAAAAGCTCTTTACATAAGTTCCATGTCATGTAGGTTACAGAAAGGGAGAATTATGCTGTCAGCTGAAAGCTGGAACATTCTAATGAATTAAAATGACAAGGCAATACAATCAAGCAATAGCATCAGCATATGGTAATAATACAGCAACAACCAAAAGCCGAGAACGAGGGTACACAGGAGAGATGTACAGAAAGTACTAAGAGACAAAGACTACATAAGGAGAGGAGAATTAGCCCACAGGCCTAGGTGAGTAGAAGAGAGTTAGGCTTAGTCAGCATCTAGGAGAACTGAGTCTAGGAGAAAGAACTCAACAAAGGGAATGGGGAATCAGCCCAGGAGGCCTTGTCAGCACGGTATACAGGGGAGGAGAATGGGGAGGAAGAAAGGGAGGGTTGGGAGGGGTGGAGGGTGGGGCAACAAGGGGGAGCTAAATCAGGAGACTGAGGAAGTGGGAAGGTCCAGATAAGACAGGATGGGGTAGACTAGGGGTGGGAAGAGACAGAGAGGGAAGGAGGAGGGAGGAGGGAGGAAGAGGCAGAAGGGAGAGGGGTGAGTAAAATTGAGATGGGGTATTGAGAACAGACCAAGGATCAAGGAGAAGGATGTCAGAGGGTGAGGGAAGGGTGAGGGGATGAAGGGGAGGGAGGGAGTGGGGTGGGACTTGGGAAAGGATGAAGTGCTAGAAGTCAGGTATGTAGTGAGGAGGGTGGAGGAGGTGGTTAAGTGCTGGGTTCGTTGGTATAGATTGGTTTGGTGTTTTGGATTAGATATTAGAGCTGCATCTGTTTAAGGTAGACTTGTTTAGATAAATGTGGAGCATTCATACATGCTTAGGGTATGCTATGAATTTTTCAGTCATCAGGCACATACATAATTGGACAAGTACTGACTGTGTTTGGGACATGACATTGAATGCTGTCACTAGTTTGCATCATACATGGACTAACTAAATATTTTGCAGCTGACAGTGGTTTTGGTAGGTAAATTAGTTTTTTGCAATTAATACATTTTTAATGTATTTAATAAGTACTTTTCATTGGTGTAAGCTAACATTATGACTGGGAGAGGAGCAAGTTGCACTAATATTTAATTGTGATTGTTACTGGGGCAGATCCAAAGACATGTATGTGCATGAATGAATATGTATATGTTTTCCATTTAAATTTCCAGCCATATAGCTGATGTAATAAGCCTCACACTTCTGATGGAGAGACACCACACCTCAAAATGCTGGGGTAGCAGCTACCACACCAGTGTGTTGGTTGTGTGTGCATTTATTGAAGTTTTCTCACTAATTTTGACTTATGTGCACCAGTTCTTTTGTTTTTAAATCAAACTCAGGCCCCTTCCCAACTACTGCCCTGGTGCTCTGCCACTGTGCTATCATGCCACATGGTGAAGCAGAATGTTTCTAGACAGGAGATGCATGCTATGACAAAGCACATCCTGTATTGAGTGCAGACCCCCTCCCCACACACACATACAAGTGCAGAGTAGTTTAGTAATGAGCTTTCTGCCAAGTCAAAGTAATGCTTCTCACTAAGTTGTATTCTAACCTAGACAAGACTCAACCAGAACCAATTAAGTTGATTGCAACACACTGTAGAACTAACAATTCAATGTCCTGAAAGGCTACTACTTAGCTCTTCCGAAGCCTATCACTACGTCAGCAATCACATCAAATAATTTCTGTCATGCAACATAAATTGTAGTGAGAAAGAAAGAAGGTGCAACATGGGGAATCAAACCCAGGCTCGTGTAAGGCAGAAACACTGCTCCAAAACCTAAAAGCCCTATTACTGACATCATCAATGGCATCATGCAGTCGAATTGCTCAGACTGAATGTAACCTTGCACTTGACTAATCATTACTGCAAAATGTATATTAACTACATTAAAAAGTGCTTGCATACTAAGGCTTGCAGGCACCTAAAAACAGGTATAGCAATCCAAATAGTCCTTGTGTCACTCCCCAACCCTACAAAGAACCATCAACATTTACGGAAATAATAAACAAAATGTGAAAAATGTGCAAGTGCAAGTCCCCTGTAAATTCTAACAAGCTGCAGTTAACAACAAGGTAATAAAAATGTTGATAGAACATCAGTCTCTTAAGATACAAGCAATAATTGAATTTTGACAGATAACTGAGATTTTAGGCCTCACCCAGCAGACTCTCAGTGCCAACATAAAGTCAATGAAGTCCCCAAACATCTTGTGGCACAGCATCCATGTCTTCCATAGACAGCTTGCAATGCTGCTTTATGGGGGGTGGGGGCAGAGCTGAAAAGTGTAACCATGTGGCTAGCACCATCTTGCATACTATAATGATAACTGAGATCCTGGCCCTACCAGTTGCTAAACAGCATGTAGAAATATGCAATATATATAATTCAAAGTGCAGCCAGTAATGTATGCAAACATATACATGTAGGTCCCTCAGCATTAAGGGGCAGGTTGCTGACACACTGCAAATCCACGGCATGTAGGCAACCCTATGGCAGAATACCATACATCAGGGGTCTGGTGCACCCCCAGCAGCATTCATGGAAGGAATGTGCATCCCTTCCACAGTGGATCCACCACCTATGTGTGCGGCCAGTCTGGAGGCATGTCTGGAGTCTGTGCCTATGCCCCACGCCATTTATGAGGGCATGGAGTGCCAGGCAAGGGGGAACACAGGATTTGGCAGCAGGAACCCTGCCATATCTGCTGTGTACCCCCCCCCAAAGAAAGCCCACAGGCTGTGGAACAACATCCCCCCCACAGTGCTGCCCCAGCCCTCTGGTTAGAAAGGGAAGCTTGGGGCAAACATTTAGGCATTCACCCATCTTTTTAAATGTTAATCTCCCGTATCTTCCCACAATGCTCCGATTGCACAGAGTGGGGGATCCACTTCGGAACCCAGGACAGGCATCCAATAGGATGCCCACCTGTGTCCTCCTATCCACCCCATGCAACAGCACACTAGGGGTTGGAGCCAGGGACTGGCACGTGGCAGTGGCCAGCGCACATGCATGCTGGTCACCACGTGCCTATCTAGGAGTGCAGAGCTACATGGGCTGGATACATGTGAGTTGCTTGTACCCAGTGTAGCATTAATGCATGGCCCCACATAGCTTGCCTAAGTCACTGATGCCATACTGATGACATTACACTCCAGCCCACACTCCAATTACTCCTAGTACCTATGACTCAATCCCAAATTGACTCATTCTGAATCATTATCCTCCACTTCATCAGAAGCACCAAAGCCCTTTTTAATTTCTGAGGGTTCCGTATACATATACTGTTCCTTAGTACACTATTTTTAATCTTGCAGGGTACTGCTAGGAGTGCATGGCTCCAAGGGCCCGTAGTGTAGTTCTTATAAAGCCAAATGCCTTCCAGTGAGTTTGGGTAGTGAATCTCAAGTCAGAAAAAATGTAAATTTTAGCTCCATCATCTAGGCATAGAGGACGCTTCCAACAGGTGGCATCCAACAGTCTTTTGCGCACATTCATCCCTGTTAACATAACAAGGAAAATGCAGGAGGTCTCCTAATTGTCAGACCATTTTTGCGATGTGATATGGTAGGCTCTGTGAACAACCTGGTCCATGCCCAAGTTCAAAATTTTACCAAGCCATCTGCTTGTATGTGTGAGGCAGGTTACCAGAGAGCACTCGAAGGGTTAAGCCAGACCCTGAGAGCTGTTCTCTGGAGGAGAAGATGACAGGAGATGAAGTCTGGATGATCATGCATAGTTCTACCCTTCCCCAATACTCTATAAATGGGAAGGTACTTGGGTGCTGGCCTGGCCAGCCTGGGTTTAAAGACTGAGAAAGAAGCAGTCCAGTCTCTCTGGCTGTAACTGAATCTTGGGTGCCTGTGGCCCCAGGGATTGTGGCAGAGTCCCTGGGATTGGGTGGCACTGGTTGCCTTGTGCCCAGTCTCCAGAGAAAGATATCATCTGAAGCAGTTGAATGGATGGAGGCCCCAGGACTTGTCTCAAGATTTGTGGAAACAGTATCTCCAAGAAAGTACTCAAGGGTGGGTCCACCAGAACCCTTGTGGTTTCACTCCCAGTGGTAGGGAGAAAATGGAAGAAGCCTTTGCCCAGGGCAGCTATTAATTGACCATGCTAGATTAGTTTAGTTTTCTTTTTATTTCACATAAAACCCTTTAGGTAGAGCCTATTTTCAAAGGTTTAGAGTCAAGCACAACAAAAGATAGTATTACAGAGTTAGGTACAGATGTACAATACAATACAAAACAATAAAGTCAAACTACAGTTATATTCTATTGGATACAGGTAAGGCAATAACTTAGCAGATAATGAGGTACAGTGATAGTACATTGGTTACATTCTGACAATAACTTAGCAGATGATGAGGTACAGTGATAGATAGTATATAGGTTACTTTCTGACAATAACTTAGCAGATGATGAGGTACAGTCATAGATAGTACGTTGGTTACATTCTGACAATAAAGGAAAATTACGTACCTACCGTAATTCTTGATCTTCTTGGACGAGTCTCCACCACTCATTCACACTAGTGGGATCAGCGCCGGAGGCACTAAGACCCATCGGGAGCAAACTTTTTGCTGGAGGGTCGGCGCGAGAGACGGCGCCGCGAGACACGGCGCAGCAGAGCAGCGGCTCGAGCGGTAATGACCATCTCGGCGACGACCCTCCAACCGCCAGTACCTTTTTACCAAGGAGGTGCAGCACAACTAACGAAAGAGTAAACCCAACATTAAAAACGGACATAAGATAGTCCGTATGACCCGTGTAAGAAGGGTCAGTAAAGAAGTCCTCACGGCCTAAAGATTTGAGGAGTGAAGACCAATACAGCGTGAGCTCGGGGATGGAGGGTGGGCGTGTGAATGAGTGGTGGAGACTCGTCCAAGAAGATCAAGAATTACGGTAGAGTAACGTAATTTTCCTATCTTCCTGGACATAAGTCTCACCACTCCTTCACACTAGTGGGAGGTACCAGCTGATAATCCCCAAAGAGGCGGCAGGAGGCCAGAGCTCACGCGTCTAGGATAGAAGCCCATTGAGATAGTTCTGCCGAATGGGAATGTCGCCTAGCATGAACATCCAGTGCATGAGTGCTTAACAGGTATGCACTGAGCTCCAGGTGGCGGCGCAATATCTGCAATTGGAACATTACACCTTTAGGGATGTCACAAGGATCACCTAGTAGAGTGAGCGACACTCTACCTTCTAATTTAACTTGAGCCATGGAATAGCAATGACGAAGGCATGCCACTAACCATGAAGAGATGCATCTAATAGCGACAGGTTGACCCAGCCGGTGTCGCTGAAGAAACGAACAGTTGCTGAGTCTTGTAGAACATCCTTGGTTCTATCTAAATAGAACCCAAGGCTCTCTTAACATCCAGGAATGAAGAGCTCATTCCTTCATTTGGAAATTAGCTAGTAAGCGGAAGTACCAGAGGTTGGTTTAGATGGAATTTGACACAACCTTGGGAAGAAATTTAGGATGAGTACAGAGAACTACCTTGTCTTTATGGAATACAGTATACTAGGAGTCCATAACAGAGCATGTATCTCAGAGACCCACTGGGGCTGAGGTAATGGCCACCAGGAAGGCAGTCTTCCAGGTAAGAAATTTTATCTCACAGGTAGCTAAGGGTTCGAAGGCTTCCGATTGAGCATGTCCAGCACCAGGTTAATGTCCCAGGCTGCAACTGGACGGCTAACAGGGGGTCTGGTATGGAGAATCCCCAAGAAATCTCTTCACACCATAGGTAACTGAGCCAGAGTTAAGGAAGAAACCGCTCATGGAACGCTGAGATGGCACTAAGGTGAACTTTAACTGTGGAGTACTGAAGACCTAAGTTTGACAGGTCCAAAGATACTCCAGAACCTGCCAGGAGGACAGGAAAAGGGATTCCAAGAGGATTTAGCACACCAGAGAGAAAAACGTTCCATTTGGAAGCAGACGTTTTGGTGGCTGGCTTCCGAGCAGCCAGAAGGATGTCTGAGACTCTACGAGACGTTGAACCGATTCACTTCTATCTCTTCAGGAGCCAAGCATGAAGGTGAAGTGATTTCAGGTTGGGATGGACCAATGAACCCTGAGTCAAAAGACTGATTTGCAAAGGAAGTGGTCTCGAGAGGCTGCCAACATACTGTTGAGTAGGGAAACCATAGTTGCCGAGGCCAGGAAGGAGCAATGAGAATCATCTTGGTCCCTGAGACTCGAACTTGAGGAGTACTCTCTGGATTAGAGGAAGCGGTGGAGGAAGAAGAAAGCGCTTTGTCCACCGCAGCCTGAACGCATCCTGACAGAAAATGCCAGGCCCTAGATTTCTGGAGCAGAAGAGAGGCAGTTTTGCGTTGAGTGGGGATGCAAAAAGGTCCAGGTCTGGAGTCCCCCACTCTTTGAACAGGGACCGAGCTACGGCTGGATCGAGAGACCACTTGTGAGGGTCTGCCTCCGTTCTGCTGAGGTGATCTGCTAGGTCGTTTTGTATACCCGGCAGATAAACCGCTTGAATCAGAGACTTGTGCTCCAAGCACCACTCCCACACCCTCATTGCTTCCCTGCAAAGGGGATAAGAATGAGCACCGCCTTGCTTGTTGATGTAATACATCACTGCTTTGTTGTCCGTTTGAAGGAGAATGTTCTTGTGACAAAGGACATCCTTCAGAGCTCGGATTGCATAGAGGACCGCTCTCATCTCCAGGACATTTATGTGGAGATGAGTTTCGAACTGAGTCCATACACCTTGAGTGTGGAGGGAGAGACAGTGAGCTCCCCATCCCATTAGCGATGCGTCTGTGGTGATGGGAGATCTGATGATCCGGGGGAGCAAAGGGGAATCCTTCCAGGAGATTGCTCTCTTGAGACCACCAGGTGAGAGACCTTCGAAGGGGCTCCGTCACCTTGATGGGATAAGACTGGGGGTGAGAGGTCGGGGACCACTGAGTGGAGAGCATCCATTGGGTGGTTCTCATGTGCAGTCGGGCCAGAGGGACAGTGAAGACCGAGGACGCCATGAGACCCAACATGCGTTGCATCGAGAGAGCTGTAACCGATTGGTTCTCCCTGATGTAACGGGCCATTCAAGGATGTCGAGTCTTCTGTCCTCTGAAGGAAAGCCTTCGCTGAAGAGGTGTCTAGAAGGGTCCCTAAGAAAAGGAGCCTCTGGGAGGGTTGCAGTTGAGATTTTTTCAAATTCAGCAGAACTCCCATGGACGTGAGAAGACGAGAAGTCGTTTGCACGGCTTCCAAAGTCCCTTGGACGGAAGGGCTTGCTAGAAGCGAATCGTCCAGGTAGGAAAACACTCGGAGTCCGACTTTCCTGAGATGCGCCGCGAGAACTGCACAACACTTTGTAAAAACTCGCGGCGCCGAGGATAGCCCAAAGGGCAGGACTCTGAACTGATAATGCTGACCCAAAGCTACAAACCTGAGGAACTTGCGGTGGGTCGGGTGGACGGGATATGCTGGTAAGCATCCTGCATATCCAAGAGGCCAGCCAGTCGTGCTTGATGCAGCAAGGGTAACAGGGTACCTAGGAAATCATCTTGAATTTCTCCTGGGAGGAATTTGTTTAACTTTCTGAGGTCTAGAATGGGGTGCATCCCCCAGAGTTCTTTGGAACCAGAAAGTAATGGGAGAACCTGTGTTTCGCAGAGATGGGGCACCAGTTCTATTGCCCTGTTGTTCAGAAGGCCCTGGATCTCCGCGGTGAGGAGGTCTGACTGAGAGGCCGACAACCTGGGTTGTCGTATGGGAGGACAATTCGGGGGTTTCAAGAAATTGAGAGAATAACCCTCGCGAATTATCCGAAGGACCCATTTGTCCGAAATTATGGACTTCCACTGGTTGTAGAAGTACATCAGACGACCTCCCACCGGAGGAGAAAGTTCCACCTCGGGCAGAGTGGATGGAACTTGGGCCAATGACTCATAAGGTAGCACTGGGAGCTTTAGGCCCCTGCGCTTTCTGCTGCGTCTTCTTTTGAGGTTGGGCAGGTTGGCTTTTATGGAAGCTTCCCCTGCCTCTGCCTCGAAAGGACTGACGACTATGAAACTGACGTCTGTTCACATGCCCCCGAGAGGGGACAGGCGGAGGTCTGGCCAACTTAATGGCCGATCTAGTCTTCTGAGTGGCCTCTAAGGCTTGCTCCACCTGAGGGCCAAAAAGAAAGGAGCCATCAAAAGGCAGCGCCATCACCTGCTGCTGAGCATCATTCGTGAAGCCAGAAGTACGCAGCCAGGAATGGCGCCGAGTACAAATCCCCGCGGCTGCTGAGCGAGAAGCAGTGTCGAAAGCGTCCATGGCGGCTTTGACCTGTTGGTTATTGGACTCAATACCTCTAATAACGGTCAGAAGAAGCTCTGACTTGGAATCCGAATCTGGAAGAGCTTCAACCATTCTTTTCATAGAGTGCCACAAGATATACTCATACTGAGAAAAATAGCCTTGATAACTGGCAATACGCATACTTAGAGTGGAGGCAGCAAAGACTCTCTTACCTAATGTATCAATCTTACGAGACTCTTTGTTAATAGGTCGAGCTGTAGTAGTTTGAGGAAGAACGACCTTGTCATTCTCTGCCAGGACTACAATAGGATCCAAAAGGCTTGGGATGCCAAAATGGGACGATCCTTGGGAGGTGAATACTTCTTATCAATGGATTTAGCCACTGAGGGAATAAGAGCAGGATTATTCCATACCATTTGAGACAGCGTCTCGAAGGAAGGCTGGATCGGAGGAGTCAAATCCGTAGGGATCTCCGAGCTGCGAAGATACTGGAGTCTTAATATCTTCCCAGGATCGATGTCTGTAGTCTGGAGAAAGAGTGGATCCCAGGTTCTTCAACAGAGACTTAAGGACAGGTCCTCGACCACAGGCTCTGTAGCAAAGAAAGATCCTGTTTCTCCACTTCATCACCCAACGAAGGTCTGGGTCAGGCTCAACATCATCTCCTGATGGTCCAGAAAGGACTGTTTGGACAGGAAAGGAGTGAAAATTAGAGAGGAGGAAATAGCAGAAAAACAAGGAGAGTCCCAAGGGCTGCGGCGCCGAGAGCGGCAAAGCAGGCTGAAGACCCGGCACCGAGGCGCCGCGCGCGCGAAGAGGCCTGTGACCCCTGCGCCCCCAGCGGCGCCGTGGGCGAAACGCACACAGCACCGTGGGCAGCGCCCACGATCGGCGCCCAGACAGGCGCCGCCTATCAACGGCACCACCGGCGGCGCCCGCAAGACCCAGCGCGCAGCAGCGCCGACAAGCCAACAGACCCTGCGGGCGCGGAGAAAAGCCCAGGAACCTGGAAAGCTAGAGAAGGAAAAGAACCAGGAGATAAGGGCATCGGTGAGGCCCCTGCGCCGCAAGCCATGTGAGGGAAACACCTAGCACGGAGTCGCTGGCACCAAGAGAGCGCCACGCGACTAGGAAGGTCCAACCGCCCTACCTGATCGCCGGAGGGCCCGAGGGCCCGAGGCAACCGAGCCAGGCAGAAGAACCAACCTCCGAGCCCATTGCTCCATAAGAGCGCCCACTGATGAAACTGCTCATCTGGAGTCCTACCTATAGGCGAGGAGGACTCCGATGTCGAGGACGGACGATTACGGAGTTGGCGACTCGAAGAGACCGGCAACTAGCAACGATAACCGAGCGTCGACGCGCAGACATACCAGAGGGCGACCTCGAGTGATGCCTTCTCTTTTTTGACCTGTGGGCCGAAGAAGAGCTCGAGGCCGAACGGTGCCGAGAATGCGACCATTTATTTTTATGCCGGCGGGGGGACCGCCCATCCCCCCGGGCATCGGACTGACCGTTGTCGGAACCCCGCTGAGGAGAAGGAGGCTGACCGGACCCAGCCCGGCTGACTGAACAGCTTTCATACGAAGTCTCCCTACCGTCACCTGACCTGCTCATGGTCGACTCCGTCCAGTAGGCCGAGACTTCTTCAAGTAAAATTTAAATATTAGAAAAATTTAACGAAAATAGAATAAAATTAAGCGATACTACTTATCGTGATAAAGTTACAAAAAAACAAACTGAAAACTATGCGCTAGTTTGAAGTTTGACTCCCGACAGGTGAGCGACGTCGTCACTGAAGCGCACTCGACGGCGGGAAAAAAGGAACTGAGGCGGTTGGAGGGTCGTCGCCGAGATGGTCATTACCGCTCGAGCCGCTGCTCGCGGCGCCGTGTCTCGCGGCGCCGTCTCTCGCGCCGACCCTCCAGCAAAAAGTTTGCTCCCGATGGGTCTTAGTGCCTCCGGCGCTGATCCCACTAGTGTGAATGAGTGGTGGAGACTTATGTCCAGGAAGATCTTAGATGATGAGGCAGTGATAGATAGTACATTGGTTACATTCTGACAATAACTTAGCAGATGATGAGGCACAGTGATGACAGTTCATGGGTTACAATTTGACACTGCAGTCAGAGGAAGTGCAATATGCATAAGATATTGTAGGTAATGCTGTCGGTCAATAGTAATAGTTGCATGTCACAGGAGGCGTAAGTAAAGAGTGCAGTTGGGATTTGAATAGCTGGAAGGAACATTTGGTTTTTAGAGTCAGGCAGGTCATTCCATTGTTTTGCAAAATGATATGAAAAACAGGATTGGCCAAGGGAGGTTTTTTTTTTCAAGGAAGCAGCAGAGAGTATCACTCCACACCCATGGTGGAGTATTTACTATCCATGGAGGTGAGCATTGCCCTTAGGTTAGTGGACAACAAGCCTTGCATTGCTTTTTTGCCAGTGACAAGGCTGTGGTAGAGCAGTCTTACATCTAGGTTTAGCTAGTTGAAACTGCTGTATAGCACACAGGTGTGTGTGTCATTTTTTAGGCCAAGCACAAAGCAGCTAGCCCTGTTGAGGAGACCCCTGACTCTGGTCAGCACATTGTCACTATCAGAGCCATAGACTACAATCCATAGTCAATACCACTTGTAATGCTGCACAGGAAAAGTAGTTTCTTAATTTCTAGGAGGAAGTTGTGTCTATGCCTGTATAGTAGTCCTAGCTTGGAGTTTGCTGCCTTAACCAAGAGGTCAACATGTGCACTTTAAGACATTGCACTGACTAATGTTATCCCAAGATATTTAAAGGTTTGTACTTGTTCAAGTGGGGTTCCAGTTGCAGTGATGATGGTTAAGACAGATGAGGTGCAGAGCTTGTTATGGGTGCTGAAAAGTATTCATTTAGTTTTTGTTATATGTTCATTGCTCAGCAAGTTGGTGGTGAACCATTTCTCTATGGCACTGAAGTCAGACTGAAGTCTCAGCTTCACTTCATCCAAGCTTTTGTCATTGGTGAAGATGACAGCATCATCCGCATAAAGTACCATATTGGTTGACCTACCAATGGTTGGTATATTGTTTATAAATAGACTAAAGAGGAGGGGTCCTGAGATTCGTGCTTGGGGAACACTCACCAAAACATGCCTATCCTGGGAGAGAACACTACAGCATTTAACAGCTTGGGTTCTACCTGCTAGATAGCATTTGAACTAAGAGACAGAGTCTTTAGAGAGGCCCAGAATGATTAATTTCTGGCATATGAGGGTATGGTTCACAAGGCCAAAAGCTTTGGTTAGGTCTATGTAAATGGGCCCAGCCAATTCTCCTCTGTCCAGGGCACAGTGACTAGTCAGTGTACTCAAATACAGTCACAGCACTGAAATTTTTTCTAAAACCATGTTGTTCATTTGCCAGTAATTCATACTGGTTCAGGTACTGGGTGAGCTGAATATTCACTATCCTTTCTAAGGTTTTTGATAGAGGGGGTAAGATGGAGATCAGGTGGTAGTTGGATGTCAGGCAGTGGCCACCCCCTTTAAACTGAAATGTTCATTTTGTAAAGTCCTAAGCAGTTTGTATAAACCCCCCGGCAGGTAAGTGAATGAATGGGCATCAGCTAGGAGAAGGCCTGGCAAGTGCTGGGGTTGGTAAGTCCACAAGAATGGGGCCAGACTTGGGAGTCTGCTTTTTGAACCACTAGGGCTATTAGTGTTGCATCAAAGGGAGGTACACACGTCCAGACCAACCATGCTTTAAGCTCTTAGTAATGATATCATAACGCTGATATGCTGTTTATACTTGTCGTCCCATTGGGCACATTGAGACAAGTACATGGCACAGTTTGCCCTTCAGGTGAGAGTTTGCCCTGCCTGAGGAGTGTGCCACAGCATGAATGGTCTTGGGAGTGCCAGAGTTCCAGGAGTTCCGGGGGAGTGAGATCTAGGACACTGGTAGTGGACTTCAGGGGGGCAGACTTTTTGGGCATGGGAAATATTCTCAAGGATCACTTGAAGGGGATTACATCAATGACAAGTGTGGAAAGGAGATGGGAGGTCATAAAAAGGGGACTTCAAGGAGGCAGTCATGATCTGTGCTAAGTTGAAACGTATGGAGCAAGGTCACATAAACCATGCTGGTGGTCCAGTGAGGTACAGGTAGCAGTCAGAGAAAAGAAGGCAGCCTACAAAATATAAAACAACAAGAGGGATAGGGATAAGGAAATGTACCAGCTTGCATCTAGAAAAGTCACCCAGTATGGTGAGGGAGCAAAGTCCAGTAAAGGCAGCGGCTGGCACAGGGATACATGGAGGGAAAAGGGTTCTTCCGTACATTGGGGAGTGAAAAAACTAAGGGCCATCTCAGCAGATTGAGATCAGAAGGAGGGTGGGTGAAGAGGCAAGGGACCAGGCAGAGGTATTTAATGAGTACTTTGCCTGTGTTCACTAAGGAGGGGATGGGATATCTACAAAGCAAGACACAAAGGGATAGAAGCGGCAGTAAGTGGGATCAGGAGTAACAGAAATGGAGCAAGAGGGAGGGAGAGGTACCCAGGGTGTCACATCTGGGTAAGGATAAAAGACCAGTAAGGTGGAGGGGACGGATGATGCTATCTCCGCCAAAGGGTGTGGTTAGCCCTCAAGGCCCTAAAGAAAGACAAATCTCCTGGGCGGATGGCATTCATCCGAGAGTACTATGGAATTGGTGGACATACTGGCTGCACCCTGTTGGAGCTCTTCAACAGGTCACTTGAGACAGGGAGGTACCTAGGGATTGGCGAGAGGCACATGTGGTGCCAATCCATAAAGGAGGGTCGAGGGAAGTACCAGGTAACTATAGACCCATCAGTTTGACCTCGGTGGTGGGAAAATTAATGGAGAGTATGCTAAAGGAACGATTGGGGGTGTACTTGGAGGAGGTGGGAGGTCTGGATAGTCGGCAACATGGGTTTGTGCCAGGTAGATCATATCAAACCAACCTTGTGGAGTTCTATGAATGGGTAAGATCAGAACTGGACAGGGGAAAGCCTGTGGATATATTATTCTTAGACTTCAGAAAGGCGTTTGACTCTGTCCCCCACAATGGTCTGGTGGAGAAACTGATGGGGTTAGGAGTAGGCCCTTTGATGGTCAGATGGATTGAAAACTGGGTAGCTGGATGCACCCAGAGAGTAGTGGTCTGTGGGGAGCTCTCGAACTCTAGAGAGGTTGGTAGTGGGGTACTGCAGGGCTCGGTCCTGGGTCGGATCCTGTTTAATGCATACATATCGGACATCGGGGAGGGTATAGGGTGTGAAATGAGTCTCTTCGTGGATGACTCCAAGATGGGAGCAGTAGTTGAGGGAGAAGAGGGGAGGTTGGCCCTGCAAGGGACCTGGACACCCTGGAAAGCTGGGCTCACACATGGAAATTAAATTTCAATATCACCAAGTGCAAGGTGTTGCATCTTGGTCGGGAAACCTAAACACAGGTACACCTGGGAGGGAGGTGCTGGAGGCCTCAATGGGGAAAAAGACCTAGTGGTCATGGTGGATGCATGTATGAATAACTCTGAGCAGTGCAGGAGAGCAGCTAGCAAGGCAAACAGGATGTTGGGATGCATCGTAGGGATCACCCCTAGGAGCAAGGAAGTGATTCTGCCGCTGTACAATGGACTGGTTAGACCACACCTTGAGTACTGTGTACAGTACTGGAGACCACACTTGAAGAGGGACATACAGCTCCTGGAGAGGGTACAGAGGAGGACAACAAAGATGATATGAGGGCTAGGGGATTTGACGATGAGGACAGACTTGAGGAGCTCTGCCTGTTTTCATTGGAGAGAGGAGGAGGAGAGACAGGGGACATGATTGAGGTCTTCAAGTACCTCAAGGAATAAATAGGGTAAACATGGAGGATCTTTAGACTAAAGCAGGGACGTATCACCAGAGGACATGGTTTGAAGTTGGAAGGTGGAAGGGTGAGGGGGGAAAAAGGAGGAGGGGTTTTTCACTGAGAGGGTGGTGGACCCTTGGAATGCACTGCCTGGTGAGCTGGTTCAGAGATCCACAGTGGAGGGCTTCAAGAGAGGGTGGGACAGACACAGAAAGTGGATGTATCAGATTATGGCCTGTCCCAGGGGGTGGGGATGGATGATCGGGGTTTCTGGAGCACAAGGGATGGGAGGGTCTCGGCACCCAACTAAGGATCTAAGGTTCGAACAGACTCGATAGACCGTAAGGCCTAATCTGCTGGCAAATAGTATGTTAGTATGTTAGTAACCCAATGAGGGAGGCTAAGGTATTGAGGTGTTGAGAGTGACCCAATCATAATTTAAATGAAATTGTGCCTCTTAGTTCAGGGGGTAGTGCCTAGAAATCATTGTAGACATGGGGTGCGCAAAGAGGCCACACAAGTAGCTGGGTACCATCAGACACCATTTAATACCAGCAGTCATCATAATATGAACACTAGATGTGGGAAAAAGATATGTGAAGCTTCAGGGATACCCTAATATAGAGTATATATAGGGAGTGGAGAAGGTGGAGAATGTAATGAAGTGTACTCAAGTATCATAATGAAGTACCAGTCAGGGGAATGCCCAGAGAGCTGCACATCATCAGACAGCTACATAAGGAAGTTGCACTTTGCTTAATCACATTTCCAGTATGGACATTACAGTTTGTGTGTTGTCTCATGTTAATGGTACCCCAGTGTATGGCAGGCAGTGGCCACCTCCTTTAAACTGAAATGTTCTTTTGTAAAGTCCTAAGCAGTTTGATCACCTGATCACCGTCACCTCTGACCTGTAATGGCAAGGACACTGGTGTTGGTGCAGTACTGATGGTCGTAGCATAAGGAGAGTGCTTTACTGAGCCAGATGTCATTATATACCCGATAGACGCAGAAGGGTGTCCCAATCCTAACACATGGAGGCTCATCTGCTGGAATTTGGGAAATGGTAGCATTAGGTGCATCATGGGTACCCCAAGACCTCCTGCACCTTTTGCAGTTTATTTGGTCGAAATCAGTTCAGAAACCACAAAGTTATGCCTCCCAAACATTTGCTGCTTTTAAAAAAAGTATCATTTTTTTGCAGTTTATTTTTCCAGCTTATTGTCTGCATGTAAACTGTTGGGAGAGAAGCACACATGAAGCGTAGCCTGAATTAGAATTGCATTAAGTCATGGGAATCTGCAGTCTTGGAGTCCATCCTGCTATGAACAGGGTTAGAAGAGGGACTGGATGCTGGTCACATACATGAGTAGCTGCACATCAGAGATGTAGCAAGATGATTCTGGCAGAGAATTAGAAATTGAGGTGGAAGGCCCTAGAGCAATGTAAAAAGCAGAAAGTTGAAGCAGCAAGATGATGAAACAGCAGTATACCCTCCCACCCTTCCATCTGACTCCTGAGGACAGCAAGGAACCAACACTGACTGTGGCTGCAGTGACTGTGCCTCAGGAGTCATTGGCCACTCAGATCATGCCTTACCCTCGTCATCTCTTGCCCAGAAGAGGGAAGTCCATCTAAGGACCCCTACCCATCTTTGCTGTGTGTCCATGACAAAGGACTCCCTCCTCAAATCTGCCCTCTAGGGATTTGAACCAGGTACCTTTTTATAATTTACTATACTTTTTCCCCTCTGCTCTATCAGCCCCCCATTGGCTCGACCACCCACCCAGCCCCATCACCTACCATCCCTGGAACTTACCTGTATCTTGCATGTTCTCAATAGACAACCCCTGTGGGAAGGGCTAAACCTGTAGTAGAGTTGAAGCTGATGAATGAGGTGGAGAGCCCAGTTAGCAGTGCAGAGCCTGAGACAAGCGGCAGATGGCATCCTGCAGCAGTAGAAGGTTTGTCTGTTTTACTGATGACATCATGCCACTGATGTCCCCTCCCTAGATTCATGGCTCCTGGGTGCACTTCCACCTGTGTTCATCCAGGAGGCATGCTACACTGGAGGCCATTCACCCTCCATCCCCGAAGAGGTGAGCACCCTTGGACATTCAGCCATCCTCTCTCTGGCCAGTCCCTCCGATGACCCAGGCTTGCTCCCAAACCTGGGTCATCAGCATCATCAGTGGTTGTGCTGCTGCTGCTCTGGCAGGCTAGCTTGAAACAGGTACCTTTTAAAGTTACAAAGGGAGACAGTCCAGGGACACAGGCTGAACAACAGTAAATGTAACTTTGCAAGTAGCTGCATTGAAACTCTGGTGTGTGTATGGTATGAACTGTGTCTTTTGAACTTTATTGAACTTTTGCAACAAAAAGAAACAAAGTCAGAATGTCAGGGAGAGAGAAGACCAATATATGGAACTATCAGGTCTTGATGACGGCATGGATTAGAGGTTGTGCCATCAAGACATAAGGGCCTTCTGCATGAAAAGGGAGGGGAAGGCCCAAGAATGCTTTCTGAAAGAGTAGACCACAGGCCTTGTGGGGTCACTAGTCAATGCATCACTCTCAGGGTACTGTAACTGCTGTTTTGGGCATGTATATGGAGAATAAAAATATATGACATTGCTATGAATATGCCATAATTGGAGCAGATGACACCACTGTGTCTTGTTCTTCTGGAGGAATACCTAAGCTATGGACACTTGGGAATCATGTCCAGAGCAAACACTCTGACCCCAGATACTACAAAGCTGACCCCAGAAGAAACTGCAGCCTGAGCTGACAGCTTATCAAAAGTAGAGATAGCCATAGCCGAAGGCCAGCACCAAGGAGAAGGTGCTTCTCTAGCTGGATAACCTAGGGTGATGTAGGTGACCATTGGGATGCAGGGTGTGAGACTTGACCAGCCACCAGGTGTGGTTCCTGGAAATGGTCTGGAGTGTCCTCCCTGGCCCATTCTGCACCAGAAACAGAGTGTGGTGAGTTCACCTGTATGAGGGGTGTTGATCAAAAGTGACTGTGGTTAATAATTTGGAGTGGCTTTGCTGCACACTGAGCCTAATGATGCCCTCTAACTGCTTGGCCTCACCCATGGTGCAGTTGCTATTCCTGTGACTGGTAAGGAGACTGGTCCACTGTCAGCTCTGTCAGAGTCTGAGAAGAAGATGGACAGCAACCAGCAGGCTGTCACCAAACAGCCAGATGTGGTTGTGGAAGCTGAAGTAGCAGATGATCAAAATAATAAAGCAAAGCCATTTGTAAAAATCCTCTGCTAAGAGCATCTAGATCCTTCCCCTCTCCATTTTCAAGTACCACCACACCAAAACAAAATTTCCAAACAAGAGCCTGTGAAAAGTGCGACAAATGTGTTCCAAGAGCCCCAGGTAGAACAGAAAAGCCTGAGGAGCAACTGGCCCTAGAGGATGAAATGGAAAGTGAAACCATGGACCTTGTTTGCCACTGGGCCATGGAGATATCTGCAATCTTGGAAAAATGTGTCAAGTTGACAGAGCCACAAAAGACTGGCAGAAACAAAATATGGGCTCTGCTTTCCATACATGCCTGCCTGGGTCTTGGAAATTGTGGAAGCTCACCATGGGACTCACTATGGGGCAAAGCATTTGCTAATTAAGTGTATTTAGCAACAGATTTTACTGACTTTTTGTTTAGATTGTTGTTTTATATTATTGCTTTTTGCCATTTCTGTAAAGTGCTTTGGCAATTTGAAAGGTGCTAAATCAAATAAAGATTTATTATAAAAGATAAAGATTTATTATGAAAGAATTTTGTTTGCAATAGCTAATAAAACATAGAAACATAGAATCTGATGGCAGATAAGGACTGCTTGGCCCACCTAGTCTGCCCATTTCCTTACCTAACGGATAAGATGCAGATTCTAGTTAACCAACAGCCTACTTCCTCCTATCCCCAACAAGAATTGTCTTATGTCTGTCCCATGCATTCTTGAATTCCCCCCACTGTTTTTGACTCTACGACCACCTCAGGAAGGCTGTTCCATGCAGCTACAACCCTCTCTGTGAGGAAATACTTCCTCACATTACCTCTGAGCCGTCCCTATTCTATCTTCTTGATCGGGTCTGAAGGAGTGGAACGAGAGGGCACTAAGGCAGGGATAAAAAAGAAAGTGGAAAAAAAATCTATATTGTAAATTCATTTTTTTAATATTTTTACACCAAATTTTCAACTCTTATGACCCTGCCTCATGAAGAAGGGCAAAGAAAATGTTCAACTCCTAGCTAAAAGGTGATTTTACAGGGACTGCAAAATCAATTTTCAGGATGCAAAACACATTTTGGGCAGGAGCTGAAAAATGTCAGATGTCACATTCATGTGGTGCTGAAAGAAATGGCTATGTGAAAATTTGGGGTAAAAATACTGAATATTACCAAAGTTATGAGCCTGCATTTGCCAAATTCAACATAGCCTCATAACTTTTATTTTTTTAGATATTTTTACCCCAAATTTAAATCATAGCCTTCTTATGACCCATCTCATGAATAAGGTCAGAGAAATGTTCAACTCCTGTCTGAAAGGTGATTTCATGCAGAGACCATGAAGTCACCTTTTGGGATGTAAAAAAACATTTTGGCCAGGATTTGAAAAATGACAGCTGTCACATTCATGAGGTGCTGTAAAGATATGGCTATGCTGTAAATGTGGGGTGAAAATATTGAAAATTACCAAAGTTATGAGCCTGTGTTCACAAAATTCAGTGTAGGCTCATAACGTTATTGTTTTTTAATATTTTTACACCAAATGTTCAAAAAAATTTAAATTCGTGCCTGAAAGTTTATTTTGCGCAGGGACCACAAAATCACCTTTTGGGATGTAAAAAAAAATTTGACCCGGGATCTGAAGAATGACAGCTGCCACACTCATGAGGTGCTGTAAAGATATGGCTATGTTGTGAATTTTGGGGTAAAATATTGAAAATTACCAAAGTTACGCGCCTGTGTTCGCAAACGTGAATGTAGGCTCATAATTTTTTTTTTGTTTTAAATATTTTAACACCAAATTTCCAACATAGCCTTCTTATGACCCACCTCATGAACAAGGGCAGAGAAAATGTTCCACTCCTGCCCAAAAGGTGATTTTATGCAGGGACCATGTAATAAGAACACAAGAACATAAAGTGCCTGCAGAAGAGGACCATACGATCAATCTAGTCTGCCCATGTTGGCTACCCCCAGTCTTTTTTGTTCCTAAGTTTCCACAGTGCATATCCCATGCTAGCTTGAACTCTCTCACTGTCTTTGCTGCCATAACTTCTGAGGGGAAGACTGTTCCAAGGCCCCACCACCCTTTCGGTGAAGAAAAACATCCTGATGTTGGTTTTGAATCTACCTCCCTGTAGGCGCATGCTGTACCCTCTTGTTCATGTAGATGAGCTTTCTCTGAAACGGTCCTGAGTTTGTACTGAGTTAATTCCTTTGAGGTATTTGAATGTCTCAATCATATCCCTCCATCCCTCCTCCTTTCCAGTGAGTGCATCTTGAGGTGATACCTCAGTCTTGACTCGTAGGGTTCTTGATGAAGTGAATAGAACAGCAACAAAAATCAGCACCAGTCTGGAAGCTCAAAGAATACAGATTTTAATGTTTACAATAGTAGTCCACCATACAAGACACATGCAATGCAGACACCAGTACCCTCTTCTGCATGTGTCCTGTATGGCGGACTATTATTTTAAACATTAAAGCTGTATTCTTTGAGTTTTCAGAGTGGTGCCAATTTTTGTTGCTGTCCTATGTATTTGGATTAATTTGTGTACACTCCCAGTGTAGCTCTGAGCTATATTGCTGCTGGACTTCTTGATGAAGTCCATGAATCATCTTCAGTAGCTTTCCTCTGAACTGTCTCCATATGATTTCTGTCTTTCTTGAGTTGCGGTCTACAAAACTGGACGCAATACTCTATGTGCGGCTTCATCAAGGACCTGTATAGCAGGATTATCACCTCACTTTTTCTACTCATGACACCCCTACCTATGTATCCAAGGATGCTGTTAGCTTTCTGCACCACCTTTTCACATTGCCTGGTTGTCATCAGATATGAGTGCTCCTAGATCCCTCTCAACTTTAGTTTCTGTCAGTTGTTCCCCTCCTAGGACATATTTCTTGCCAGGTTCTTTCTCCCAAAGTACATAACTTTACACTTCTTGGCATTGAATTTCAGCTGCCATTGTTTTGACCATTCTCCCAGCTTTTTTAGAACAGAGTCCATTCATGTGGCCCCCTCTAGTGTGTCTATTCTGTAGTAGAGCTTGGTGTCATCTGCAAACAGGCTTACCTTTTCCTCCAATCCATCAGCGATGTCACTGATGAATATGTTAAATAGAATTGTCCCCAGTACTGACCCCTGGGGGATTCCACTGGTTATCCCACCTTGCTTTGACAGAGTGCCATTTACCATGACCCTCTGGGTTCTCACCTGGAGCTAGTTCCTAACCCAGCTGACTATTTTATGCCCCACTCCAGTGTGTTCCAATTTGTTCATTAGTCTCCTATGTGGAATGGAGTCAAATGCCTTACTGAAGTCCAGATAACTATGTCTACTGCTCCACCCTGGTCCATCGTTCTGGTCACCCAATCAAAGAAATAAATCATGTTTGTCTGGCATGACCACCATGCTACTTTGAGTTCAGTTTTCCATTTGCTTCCATATATTGCACTATTCTTTCCTTCAGTAATGTTTCCATGATTTTCCCCACCACTGAGGTGAGGCTGACTGAACGGTAGTTACCAGCGTTTTCCCTGCTCCCACTTTTGTGCAGCGGTACCACTGTGGTTTTTTTCCCAGTCTGCTGGGACTCTGCCACTCTCCAGTGATTTATTGAAGAGGACTGCTAATGGGGAGGCAAGTTCCTCTGCGAGTTCCTTCAGTGTTCTTGGGTGGATACTGTCAGGTCTCATTGCTTTGTTGGTTTTTAATTTGTTTTCAGTTTTTTTTAAGAACCTTTCTTTTGTGAAGGGATTTGTGTCAGCTTCACTGGTGTGGTGTCCTTCTTTTCCTACTACTGGCCCATTACCCTGATCCTCTTGTGTGAAGACTGAGCAGCAGTATTCATTCAGAACCTCTGCCTTTTCTTTGTCAATCTCCACGGTCTGCCCCTCTCTGGTTCTCAACCAAATGATACCCCCTTTGCTTTTGCTTTTCTCCTGTATATATATGTAAAAGGTCTTGTCCCCCTTTTTAACCCCTTCAGCAATTCTTTCTTCTGTTTGTGCTTTTGCTATCTGAATCACCTTCCCTGCTTACTTGAGCCTTGCCTTGTATTTCTCCATGTCGCTGTCCCTCTTTGTCTGTTTGTACTTTTTGAAAGTTTTTTTCTCCTTTATACTGAAAGCAACCTCCTTAGAAAACCAAAGAGGGTTTCTCCTCTTCTTAGTTTTACTGATCTGTTTGGTGCATTCTGCTGTGGCCAGAGTTATTACATCCTTTATGGCCTTCCAGCTTTCCTCCACATCACCCCCTGCAATGCCTTTGAGATGGTTTTAATGCACATTTTTATTTTGACATAGTCAGCCTTCCTGAAGTCCAGGATCTTACATTTTGTGTGACTTGTGTCCTCTGCCCTATTGACTAATCCAGACTGACCTATGGTGGCTTGACCCCAGATTGATTCCTACCTTAATATCTGTGATCCTGGTACTGTTTGACGGTATGAGATCCAGGACTGTATTTTCTCTGGCGGGTGACTCCACCAACTGTTTTAGTCCTGCCCCTTTTAGAGCCATGAGGAATTCTCTGCTCCTGTCTGATGAAGCTGTGTAGGAGGACGACATAGGGTCGTAATGTTGCATACAATACAGAGCAGGTAAAAAAACATGCACCAAACACAAAATGTGGCAACACAGTGGTGGTGCATAATGCTGACCGCAACATAAATGCTGCACACATGAACAATGTTATTGTTTTTGTGGGGGGCTTTGGCCCATGCATCCCCCACACCCCTGGACTATTTATAATCAACTCCGAGGGGGTGTGGACACAGGGTCAATACAGAATTTCTCTGTGGCACTTAGCCATAAGCGCACTGATGGGAATCAAAAAAAATTCCCACACCAGGAATCAAACCCTAGTCCTGCCATGGTTCCTACTGTACAATCGGGTGCTCTAACCACTCCATCATGGGAGCTGCTTGACTGAGCACTCAACCAGCTGTCTCTACATTCACTTCCCCTTCCTGTGCAGAATGACAGGGGTAGCAATACCCCTGTCACGCTAAAACACTACACACTACAGAGTGCATGGTTCTTCATGCGCGGTTTAGTCCACACTATGATAGAAGATTTTGGACTTCTGGTGACGTCACCAAGCCAAATGGATGCTTAGATTTGAGCTCCACGGTCACTGTGGTAACTCCAAAGTAATCTGGTGCTATTTTTATTATATTGTGCCTCCAAATTGCTAAATACATGCTAAAAATGAGTCAAGTGGTGAAAACGAGAGGCAGAAGTGCTATTAAGCTGTCCACCCATCGAATATCTCAGCTCGAGTGCAGCCTGAATGTTTCTCTCTTCAGGGCCTCAGAGTCGGCTGCGGGCTCCGGTGGGGAAGAGAACGAGGTCCCCTCACGTAGCAGTTCCCTTGATGGCTGAGCAATAGTGCATATTGTGAAAATGCTGCAGAGGAGTGACTCGAATGTAAACAATATTAAGCAAGATTTGAAGCCTCTTGAGCGGAGGACTGCAGATTTAGAATCAGGCCTTGATGGGCTCCGAGATGACGCCTTGCAGTTCAGTCGTGCAGTGCTTTATTTGGGTGAGAGAGAGAGAGAGAATTAACAATGAGGGTGGAAGATGCAGAATCCTGAGGTAGGAGAAAAACAATCCATATTTTCAGATTCTCTGAGGGAGCTAAACAAGACAACCCTCTTGAATTTGTGCAAACATGGCTCTGACAGGAATTGGTTTTCCCAAGTTATGAACCCCTTGAGCTTGCGAGAGTTCACCAACCCTAGGCTCCAAGCCCAAGAGTGATGCCCCTTCAAGACCGAGTCTGGTCAAATTCAATTGTTACCCAGTGAAAGATATAATTCTATGAAAAGCATGGGCTAAAAAGGACTTAAACCTATGTAACCACTAGGTGGCGCTATCCCAAGGGCTACTACCCCTGCCTGCTTGGCTAGTAGCAGGTTAAGAGGCCTGAGTTCTATAACGGGTGCCTCCACCCGGAGGTCAGGGTTGGTAGTGCTCAAGCTAACCTGGGCACAGCCCTCCGGGACACTGTAACCACCCTCTTTCCCCTCTAGTGGCCTGAACACTGTACAATAATCACTTTCACAATACCGCTGGTACACCACACAATTACCCACACTGTTTGCACTTACCACCAGGGCTGATTCCTCTGGCTGGACTCTGAGGACCCCCTGTAAAACAAGGTTATGCACAGCAAATAACAACAGTACAGTACTTTGGGCACAAACTGAAACCACAGTCAGATTACACGCAGATGACATGCACATGCAGGCAGTACAGCGCAGTGGTCTAAGGCTCTGAGCTGCAAATCTGATGACATCCAGCAGACCAGACCTGGGTTTGAATCCCACAGCTTCCACTTGCATACTGTGTGACCCTGAGCAAGTCATTTAACCTCCTTGTGCTCCCAGGTCACTCCTGTAAAAAAGCTTTCAGCTTAGTGTGCTATACCTGGTTAAACAACTAAATAAAATAAAATAAAAAATAAACATGCAGAAAAAGTTAGATATGATTTATTCAGGGGACTTGAACAAGGAAGGGGCAAAATCAGGTTAATTAGCTTAAAGGTTATATCAATCAAGCAGTTATGCATGCACTTTGAGTCCCCCCACACAGTCACACCTCTTGGTACCCAGGTGGAGAAGAGATGGGTAGCCAGAACTATTGCCCGGGGTTGCAGCTGGTTGGGGCCCTCTGATGGAAAACACAACATGCACCGTACACAATATTTGTAATCTGGAGCCAGAGGGCTCAGTCTGTAAAGGAAATGAAACAACAAGACAATCAGATGACACACTCAGATTAAGCTGTTGTTACAGGGAGCTACCCTGGTATTTACTCACGATACCCAAGACTGGACACAGGCTGGACGAAAATCGAGACTACAGGTGGTTGATCTGGAATGCCAGAAGAAGCAGGGCCCAAACGAGTTGCAGAGGCGTCATTCCTGTTCATGCATGGAGCAGGGGGCTGATCCCCAGGCAGGTCTCTCGTCGATGGCTTCTCTGTGCAGTGGGTAGTCGGGCTGGGACAGTCTGGCAAGGCCCAGACCACATGGGGACAAATTCGGATGCAGTCCATTTTGGGCTGGATACAGCTTCCAGCAAGCAGAACACAGTTCACACAGTGGGGAACTAACTCACAACCCACTAGCAGCTCATAGCACATTTACAATGTATGGGAATTCTACTGTACCAGGCAAAGTGCTCCCCGGTCACAATCGCAAAGTCTCTGCACACACCGGGAGCTTAGGGGTAGCTGGAACTCCTGACAGGCCGATTGCATTCAGCAAAATCTTCGGTCTTCTTCAGGTTGAGCCTGGCCCACTTCAGTAGCTTACTTTATTCACACAAACTTGGATTTAGTCCAAAATAATTCTCTTCTCTCCCTCTCAGGAGTAGCTGGTAGACATGCGAGCCAAAAACTCAGCCCTTTCACAGTTTTCCCATGTGAATCCACTCAGAATTGCTGCCAAAATACACTTGAGCTCTTCTTATTTCACTTCCCAGCTCAGAACTAACTGAAAACTGCCAGCAGCCCAGGACTTCCCCAAGATCCAAAAGATTCGGTTGGCCGATTTGGCTGTCAGTCAAAGCAAGAGCTCCCCCTTCAGTTGCAAAAAAGGCGCAAAAAGTTCAAAACTACAATTCCTACAGATTTTGACTTCAGACAGCTCCTGTAGTCCGGCTACATTTTAGGTCCCACCAGAACTGTTCGGTCCAATTTGCAGTCCAGGACCAAGATAGTGGAGACAAACAAAACAGTCCTTGCTATAAAGAAGGCAGGTTAGACAAACTAGATTATCATTATCACTCTAAATGATTTTCAGCAAATAGTTACATCTTTCAACATAGCTCCCTCTCAGATTACTTAGGCTACAATCAGGCAACTCTTAAAGAGACAGTACACAGAGGCTATACAGGCTCTGGTAATCACATTTAAACTGCTAAAACACAGGACACCAGCCTGGCAGTGAGCATTTAGGCAAGCTCAAGGAAGACTTTTTGAGAACCCCCATTTGTAGGGGGGTTACACATAGGTAGGAAATGAGTACATGTTGATCACGATTTCCCGCCTGCCACAATGCAAAAAAGAAAGAGAGTTCTGGTGGTTATTAAGCAGCTCAAAAGAAACAGATAAAAGCCCAACTCCGATACCTAGCAGAGCTGCTGATTCACTGAGAATCCAGTGGTAAACTCTATGAATCGTTAGTGCAAGCCAGTAAACCTCTGCAGAAAGAGGGTGTCACCCTACCAGACCTCCAACGTGAGCTAACCGAACAGACCCTGCTGCAGCTCCGATGGGAGATGATGGGTAAAGGATCTGCGAGAGGCACTAACACCAGAGATACAGGCCCAGACTACCAGCTATGCAAGGACTTAATCCACCTGAGTAAGGGAATCAAGTCAAGAGTAACCCCCTGATGTCTTTCCTGATAGAAGGACCAGTTTGTTTCTCTCTCTTTTTGTCATCCCTACTTGCAGGAAGTTCCTGGTTAATTCAACCTTGATTCTATCTACTCGGAGGAACGGAACTGTTGCAGAGCCACATGGAGTTAACAGTGAGTCGGGACTATTGATTAAGTATGGGTGGGGTTGTCTGTTTTCACATTGAGGATTGATTTAATGGGGGGGGCCCAGATCGGGCCTGCGGGTGGTCTGGGAGACCTCTGCTTATCTGTTTCAGCAGTTATTCATATTCCTCACGTAGCTGAATTTATTGTTTCACTGCATTCATAGCACTGAGTTTCAAATCAAGGCCTGAAATGTTTAGTATAGTCTATTCTTAAGATTGCCTCGCTCTAAGCACAAAGGTTTTTTTTTGATGAGAGGGTCACTTTACCTTATACCCTCATGTTTATTGAGCCTCTTCCCCACCCGGCCTGGTCGGGGTCTAACTGTGTGGGCCCCTCTGCTGGTGGGTCCAGAATTGAACCCACCCCCCCCAACTGAATTTCAAGGTCAAGACATTTGATTTGGACCTTTGGAGCCACTGGGGACATGCAGTATGTGGGGAGCTATGGGTGGCGGGGTCTGGAGCAACAGAGTTATGGTTTGTCTCTCCTGCCCTCTGCCCCCACCCACCTGCCCCGTCACAGGCGTCTGGGGCTGGACTTAATTAGTGGTGTATCTCATAAGTCAACCCCACACTGTACGAGCGCAGAGAGAGCATCCCCAGACACCATTAAGGGTGCATGACAATCTATGAAGTAAAGCACTGTATTGAGGTTAAGGTTAATTTGAGGAAGTGGGGGCACCTGCCTCCGCCCTCAACTTCAAATTGGCAACACTCACTGGAAGCCAGATCAGGGGACGGGTCACCCATCAGCGGTCAGTCATTTTCCTCTGCGCTGTCCCCTGCGAGGGAACTAATACCTTCCCACTGAGGATCCACACCTGGAGGCCACCTTTCCTGTTCACCTCAGTCCAAGGGGTGTGGGAAGCAAGTGTCTTCTTCGTCAGCCCATGCTCCAGGGTAGAGGGAATCTCCTTCTGTTTAGGGCCAAGGATGGCCCTCCTGTATATAGTTTACTGTTGGGAGAGGGTTTATTTTTTCATGGGGATTTGAGCTTTTTATGTTTGAAAATTAGGGGAGGGAGGGTGGGGCAGAACGTGTTTCATGGTTGAGGGAATGGGGGTCAGTCATGCAGTGTGGGACTACGGGTTTGAAGTGGTGTGTTCCAAGTGCGTACCTCCAAAGTACTAGGGGATTAGGGGGGCTAGGAGCAGCCATGCAAGATCTTCTGGACCTTGGTAATCCCGGTGGAGAATGGGAGACTGCTTGGCAGGCCCACACATGGAGACGCTGAAACTGGTCTCCCTTAATGTTAAGGGATTAGGTTCACCAGTAAAAAAGACATAATATACTAAAAGACTTAGCCAGAACTAAATATAATATTGGCCTTTTGCAGGAGACCCATCTTTACACTGCTGAGCATAACAAATTGCGCCATATGTGTGTGGGTTTTTGCCTCCTCACACCCAAATTCAAAAAAAACGGAGGTTGCCATCCTTGTCCAGAAGGGCCTAGGTTTTACACAAACAGATTCTTTTTCTGATAAGGAAGGCAGGTTGGTGGCCCTCTCAGGTAAAATTGCAGACAGTACAATACATATTGTTAATATCTATGCCCCCATGCCCAGCAATCCCCAATTTATCAGGTATGTTTTTGGAGTGGTGGCCTCACTCCCTGAGGGTCAAATTATTTTAGGGGGTGATTGGAACTGTGTAGAGAACACACTACTAGATAGATCCTTGGGGGCGAGTCATGACAGGGGTGTCAGCTCGAAAACCCTTCTTAATTTCCGTAATGAGGCAGGTCTGGTAGACACCTGGAGAGACCAATACCCATCAAGTAAAGATTTCACCTTTTTTTCCCATATTCAAAACTCGTATTCCCATATTGATAAGTTCAATACGCAAAAATCTTGGGCGGGAACAATTAAGGACCAGCAAATCTACTCCATTTGTCTATCAGACTGCAAAAGTTAGTTTGACTCTCAATCTGGGACCATTAAACAAACAATCTCTATGGTGACTTAATGCAGGGTTCCTCAAGGAAGAGGTGTTTGCATTAAAAATGAAAGAGGTTATAAAAAACTTAATTAAAGAAAACACAGTGACTGTCTCACAGGTGAAATTTCTGTGGGATGGCCTAAAGGCTGTAGAACGGGGGAATCCATCTCATATGCGGCTCAAAAAAAGAAGGCCCAACAGCAGAAATAGGACAGTCTAGAGCAGAAGATTAAGGAACTGGAAGATCTGCATAAGTAGGGAGGCCCATCTAGCTTGCTAAGGGACCTTAGATTGGCCAGAGAACAATACCAGAAGCACCTCACAGTTAGAACAGAGAACTACTTTAGCTTTACAGCACAAAAATATTATGAAGGAGGTAACAGGGCTGGTAAACTATTGGCATTTAGACTCAGAAAACAAGCAGCTGAGAGGTATATTTCTGGGGTGAAAGATTCTAGACTTTCGGACCGACTGGTAACAAGACCCTGCCAAATAGCAGATTGTTTTAAAAAGTTTTATGAGGAACTATACACCTCGGAATCCTGTGCCGGCTAGTCAGAAAAAATTAACAATTTTCTGGAGAGATTAAAGCTTCCCAAGCTCTCTTTGGAGCTTGAGAAGGAGCTGGACTGCTCATTTTCACAGACAGAGCTTGCTGAGGTCATTAAAACTCTCAAACACAACAAAGCACCAGGCCCTGACAGCTTCATTGCGGAATATTACCAGAAATGTTAAGCTGATTTATCTCCCCTGCTACTACAGATCTGCAATGTAGCTCACAAACCCTCAGAGGCTCCAGACACCTGAACGTGGGCCCTGATATCCATAATCCCAAAACAGAGCAAAGATTCCACTTCATGCTGCCGCTACCGCCCTATCTCGCTCCTAAATCTTGATGTCAAGATCTTTGCCAGAATGTTGGTAAATAGGCTTCAGGGAGTGGTAACCCAATTGGTCCATCCCGACCAGGCAGGGTTCATGCCCGAGAGACAACTTCATGACAATGTCAGAAGATTGCTCACCGTTCTGATATACACCCAAAACAGAGCGAAAGGAGCCCCAGCAGTAGTAATCACATTAGATGCGGAAAAGGCCTTTGATCACCTTGAGTGGAGTTATCTGAGAGAGGTGTTTAATAAATTTAATTTCGGTCCCAAATTCCAGGCCTGGGTGTCTACTTTATATACTAGTCCCCCTGCCCAAGTGTGGTTAAATGGGGTATTCTCGCATTCCTTCCCTATCAGGAGGGGGACTAGACAGGGCTGCCCCCCCCAACCCCTTTATTCGCCTTGAGTATAGAGCCCTTGGTGGAGGCATTCCAGTCTCACTGTGGTATTAAAGGGATTAAAGTGGGCTCCATGGACAACCGCATCTCTCTGTATGCAGATGACACCCTGCTTTATCTACAGAATCCAAACACATCACTACCCACAGCTATGGCCCTTTTGACAGAATTCGGTCTCATCTCAGGCTTTAAAATGAAAGAAAACAAGTCTGAAATAATCTCCATTGGTGCCCCTGTCCCCCCAGCTGTTAAAACACTAACCAATTTAAGGTGGTCCACCACTAGCTTTCGATACTTGGGGATCCACATCCCTACAGATCTAAGCAAATTGTACCAACTCAACCACTTGAAATTATTAGATGCTATAAGAAAGGACTATGACAGATGGGCGACCCTTCCTCTATTGATCACAGGTAAGGTAGAATCGGTGAGAATGAACATCCTCCCGAGTATGCTCTTCCTGTTTGACTCGATCCCCCTCTGCCCCCCAAGGAAATTCTAGACAGACTCCCAAAAGCTATTAAGGAAATTCATCTTGGCAGGGAAAAGGCCTAGACTAAGTTGGTCCTTACTTAAGATGGCTAAGGAAAAGGGAGGGCTGGGTGTTCCAGATTTAAAGGGCTACTACAGAGCAGCCCAGCTATAGTATCTGGTGGCCTATAACACCACAGATGAGGTACAAAGTTGGTCCAAAATGGAACTCGATCTTATGGGACCAGGCACTCTGAAATCAATTCTATTCAATAATAGTAATTCCAGGGCACTGCAGGCGCTTCTGAACCCTTGGCTTAAGACCTTCGTAAAAGCATGGACAGAGGCCATAAGGGAGAGGAAGTTGCAGTCTTTGGTTAAGTTATATGGTAGGATCACAGACAGGATAAACTTTCTACCTGGGAGGGAAAGTCGTGTATTTACACATTGGGAAGGCCTGGGACTATGTTCCTTCTCACAGTTGTTTATGGCGGAAACACTAAAACGGTTTTCCCAAATTCAGCAGGAGTTTAACATCCCTCCAACTGACTTCTATGGTTACCTGCAAATCAGGCATTACCTTCAGGCCAGGAATTGGAGAGACTGGGTGAGACCCCATGATGCACAGCCCCTGCTAGATCTCCTCCTGGAATTGGCTAATGGTATATCACAAAAAAAAAAATCTGATTTCCAAGCTTTATATGGCAGAAGAGGTTGACCTCTCAGATGGCAGATCTAGAATTCAGAAACTTTGGGAAGTGGAATTAAATCAAGGAGAGGGTACCATACAATGGGATGTGATCTGGAGGTTGGCACACCAGACTACAACTTCACCCTCTTGGAGGGAATTCTGCTGGCAAGTACTCACAAGATACTTTAGAACACCTGTGGTGACCAAACACTATAGGACAACCCACTCTGACAAGTGCTGGAGGGGATGTGGGTCGGTGGGGTCCCCTGAACATATTTTTTGGAGCTGTCCCAAGCTCAGGAGTTTCTGGAGCAATATTAGTGATCAGATTAGTCAGATTTTGCAGGTGTAGATCTCCAGGCATCCCCACTATTTACTGCTGGGGGAGCCCCAGGGTTAAAGGAACTTAAAGCTAGATACCTAGTTCCAATTTTACTAGCTGCAGCCCAGAAGGCCATTATGAGGCGTTGGCTCTTAGAAACCCCTCCTGGTGAGGAGCAATGGCTGACTTGTTGCTACCAGATTAAAACCATGGAGAGGCTTACAGCCAATCTACACCTAATACCTGAATCTTATAAGACTCGCTGGTTGCCATTCTTTGAGTTTGTTGGCAGTAAAGAGGATGTTTCAACCTTGGAGATAATGGCCAGAGAGGCCCTAGAATAGGAGATCTATATAACTTGGTCCTATTCCTCATCTTGGTCCATCACGCATGTCCTTCCAGCACCTGGCTAACTGGCTTAGGGTCACGAGCCCTGAATAACCATTTGCAACACCAGTGGACACACCCACAGCAGTAGTTGTACTTCTAACCGGTCTATCACCAGAGGGGTACCCATACTCAACCCCAGGACCAAGCTGCATGGGGGGGAGGGAAGGTGGGTGCAGGGACTGTTCTGTTTATTAAGCAGGTTATAACTTGACTGTCACTTTTTTAGTTTAAATTGTAACCCCTAGGTGGTGCCATCCCAAGGGGCTACTACCCCTGCCTGCTTGGCTAGTAGAACGTTAAGGGGCCTAGGTTCGGTGACGGGTGCCTCCACCCAAAGGACAGGGTTGGTTTTGGTCAAGCTAACCAGGCCACAGCCCTATGGGACACTGTGACCCCCTCTTTTCCCACTAGTGGCCCACACAATACACAATGTTCACCTTCCCAACACCCCAGATATGCTTTGTACATACACTTATATTTGGCACTTACCCCCAGGACTGCTTTCTTCCACTTGGCTCTGGGGACTCCCTGTAAAACAAGGCAATGCAAGGCAAAAGGCAACAATTCAATCCCTTAGGCATAAACTGACACCACAGTCAAGGTAAATTGCAGAAAAAAAGTAGATCTGATTTATTCAGAGGCTATAACAAGGATGGGGGATAATCAGGTTAATTTGTTTAATCACACTATGAATCACTCAGCTGTGCATGCAATCAAGGTCCCTATCAGTCACACTCTCTGGGTAACCAGGATGGAAGGAAAGGCTAACCAGGACCATTGCCCAGGGTAGGCTGGCATTGCAGCTGGTCAGGGCCCTGTGAGAGGAAAAAAACAACATGCACACTCCCTAATTGTAATCTGGAGCTGGAGGGCTCAGTTCGTGGAAACAACACAACAAACTAATCAGATGATACACTTTTTGATTGAAAAGATGGTTGCAGGAAGCTACCCTGATAGTTACTCACAGTACCCAAGACTGAACACAGGATGGACGGTGGTCGAGACGATAGTTGGGTTTCCTGGATTGCCAGAAGAAGCAGGGCACACACAAGTCACTTCTGCGTCATTCCTGTTCAGGCATGGGCAGGGGACTGAGCCCCTGGCAGGTCTCTCGTCAATGGATCTTCTCTGTGCAGCAGAGTAGGGAGACAAGGCCCTCGTGGCAGGGCCTAACGGCATTAGGTAGCAGTGGATTCAGTCTGAATTGAGCTGGGTATAACTTCCAGCCCTCAGCACACAACTCAGCTCGGGGGAAACCAGATCACGACTCCCCTTCAGTACACAGCACATTTACATGTAAAAGCCAGCACACAGTTCAAGCAGGGGGAAAACCAGATTGTGACCCCCTTTAACTACACAGCACATTTATATGTTAAGAAGGGTTACTGTACCCAGCAAACTGCTCCCCGATTCCGATCATAAAGTCACTGCTCAAACTCGGGAGCTCAAGGGTAGCTGAAGTTCCTGACAGGCCGATCGCGTTTAGCAGAATCTTTGGTCTTCTACAGGTTTAGCCTGGCTACACTTATGTGGCATCTTTACTCTTCCCCAAACGGAGTTAGTCCAAAATTAATCCTTTTCTCCCACACAGGGCACAAAACAGGCAAACAGGCCAGAAGTCAGGCCTTCCACAGTTCTCCCATGCAAATTACTATGCAAACAGCTACTCGAAACTATCCGAGCTGTTGCTCTCTCAGCTTCCAACTTAGATCTGGCTTGCCAGCAGACAGCTCAGGGGATTTCCTTTAGATCCAAAAGGTTTGATTGGTCAGTTCTGCTGTCAGTCACAACATGCTCCCCCTGCTGGTGCAAAAAGGCACCAATAGTCCAAAACTACAATTCCCGGAGTCTGGCACCACACAGTCCCACTTTAACAGGCTCCACTTTAGAGTCCTAAAGTACTGATTGGTCCAATCCGGCAGTCAGGATCAATATGGTGGAGTTAAACAGAAACAGTCCTTGCTGCAAAGAAAGGCAGGTTAGAAAAAACTACATTTTCATCACTACTCTAAATGATTACTATCAATTAGTTACATCTTTCAGCAGGGCTCCCTCTGCACAATTAGCGATGGCAGAAACGGAGCGATTAGTCAGCAGCCCGGGCGGGACTCGAGCAGGCAAACACTCAGACCCCCCATTTAGAATAATTATATCTGCAATCAGGCAGCACTTAACGAGACAGTATGTGGAGGCTTTAAAGCGTTCACTGGCAACAACATTTAAAGGCTTTAGCGCCGAACACCAACCAGGCAGTGAGCAATTAGGCAAGCTCATGGAAGACTTTTCGGGAATTCCCATTCATAGGGGGGTTACACCCTTCCTTGCCTGGAGAAAACTTGGCATCCACATCAAATCTGTACCATCATTATAATTTCAGATGCAAATTATACTATGCATTTATACCATCAACATGTTATGCCAATCACATTTTATACATCAGTCAACATACTTAACCATTACTATACATATCATCTACGTTTCATGTTACTATACCCATTCCGAATTACATCAGACATATTTCAAACAGGTAACTTACACATACTACTATACAACTTCAGGTTATCACTTCCTGCACATTGAACAATGTGAAAGGGGGCACTTCCCTATCAGCTGCCTTGGGGCTAGATGGGGCAGGGGCACCATACCTGGAGGGCAGAACAATCAAACGGGAATTTGTACTTAAGCTCGGTTTGGGCAGTGAACTCTGGGACACATAAACTCCCTTGTGGACTACATTGAGAGGCAAATCCACTGGCCTCCCAGGGGAATCACAGCTGAGGCGCACTATTGGCTTGACAGTTCGGCCAGTCTTCCTTGGGGGAACAGCCACAGTCTCGGTACTTTCTGCCTCAGTCTCTGTGCTTTCATTACTTGCAAGGGGGGCCTCTGCCTGGGTGGAAAAGTTTGAACTTGGGGTACTATCAGCCCCTGGCTCTGTGGATTCAGGTTCCACAACACCTTGCTCACTTGCGCTCTGGCACTGGAAGAGAATTATCTTCACATTCAAAGTATTCTTCATGTTCTGGCATGTCACCAGTCTGACTCAGATCATCTGCCTCTTCCTCAGGTAATTCAAACAGTTCCACCATACACAGTGACTCAATATCCTCAGATTTGACACTTCGCACTTCACTCTCAGGGAGCACTGGCTCCAAGGACAAAGTTGGGGGCTTAGGCAGTCCAGAAGGCCCAGCTTCATCCCCACAATTGACCATGGGGTTAGCCCTAAACAGCTGACTCAGTTCATAAGAGGGGTAATAAGCATAGTTGCACTCACTTTCTTCAGAAGTGGACTGACAATCATTACCACTTTTTTTTTTTTTTATCATTTAACACTTTATTGCATTTTTCCAGATACATCCAGTCAACAAGCAAAAAATACACAGGGTTCATATAACAGCAGTGAATCCTAATGCACCATATACATAAAGTGATACCAGGCATTCTAACATAGTGAAAAGTAATAGCAGCCTGGGTACATTGACACTATAAGACTGTCAACATGTGGAGGTGCTGTGCCATATAAGTAAAGAGAATTCAGATTATAATCAGGCTATCCTCCCTAGTCTCCATGTAATCATAGAAACATAGAAACGTAGAATTTGATGGCAGATAAGGACCACTTGGCCCACCCAGTCTGCCCATTTCCCTACCTAATGGATAATCTGCATATCCCAGTTAACCAGCAGCCTACTTCTTTCTACCCCAACGCCCTAGAATTGCCTTATGACTGTCCCATGCATGCTTGAATTCAACCACTGTTTTTGACTCCACAACCTCCTCCAGAAGGCCGTTCCATGCATCCACAACCCTCTCTGTGAAAAAATACTTCCTTACATTACATAATCAACATAAAAACATCTCTAGAGTGTAACATATCAAGCCAGTCCATCATACACTGATTACTACTAACGTATAGAGCAACATAAACAGGTGTTCAAATATGTCTTCACTCTAGCAACTAAGTGTATAGACTTATCAAATTTTAGAAAGTATTAGCGCAGAAACATAAGAGAAAAAGAGTAGTGTAGAGCAGAAAAAGGGTGGTACCAACCAACAGCCATCAGTCGAGATCATTGCTGCCAACTGCATTGACACTCAGGATATTGGGGGATTTTGCAGAGGCGGGGGTGCTACTGAGCAAATGTGAGAATTCAAATACGCCTCTCATTTTCTACAGTATCTACTGAGCCCTCCCTTAGCCACCGCTGTAAGCCTCTCAAAAACAGCCAGTTTGGCCATAGCTGCATGTCACTGAGATAGTGCCGGAGGTGCGGGTTGCCTCCATTTCAGTAAAATGGTCCTTCTGACCTCCATCAAGGCCACCAGGAGCCAATTCCTACTGGGAGAGGGAAGAGGAAGCAGTGTTGAAGTATCTCCCAATAGGAGGGAGTGATGTTGAAGAGAGAGCGGCTTGCCTATTATCTTGGAGCAGTCATCTAGGACCTGTGTCCAGAAGCCCTGCAGGCTTGGGCAGGTCCACAATATGTGGAGTAGATGAGCAGGGGAAGAATGACATCTCCAGCAGCAGTTATGCGGCATAATCTTAAAACTATGTAGTATTGCAGGAGTCCTATACCACCTAAGAAGAATTTTAAGCTGTATTAATTGACTCTTAGAGTCTACATAGGCAGTATGGGCAGCTCTGAGGTATTTTGACCATTGCTGGAGGGATATGGGATGAGCAAGCTCACTTTCCCAGGTGACTCTGCTAGCCAAAGTAGTATCAGGTTGTGCATCTCTGAGAGTTTTTTACAGGGTACTAATGAGGCCTCAATCCTGCCTAGGTTGGTGGAGGGTGCTCAAGCAGTGCCATATAGTCTGAGTGGGAGAGTGTTTGAGAAGGGGGGCTAAGGCACTCCTTAGCTGCCGGAATTTCCAGAAGTCTGATGGAAGTAACCTAAATTTAACCCGAATTTGATCGAAGGACATCAGTGTTTGGGTATTCGAGAGGAAGAGATCTCCTATCACTTAGATGCCTTTGGTAGCCCATGAGACCCACTTGAGTGGCTTATGATCAACTATCACAAGCAGATTATTCCATAACAGGGCATATTGGATGGGGGGAGGTACTCTGAGCTTGGGACCCCAGTAAGTGTCATCACTCCACGCCACGCTTTGCACGTTTCTGCCATAATGGCTGTAAGGTGGCGTTCTACCATTTTTTTCCTAGATAGCAGGGAGTAGGGGGGTTTATCTGTTGATAGAGCAGCTTCTAAGTTAACCCATTGGGGGAGGGGGTAGAGTGTGGAGTGAACCAGTTCGTGGCCTGGGCCATTCTAAAGACTATGTGGCAGCCCGTCAACCATGTTAGCCCAAGTCCTCCCTTGGTCCAGTGAGATCATAGTTTCATCCGTCCCCATCTCGGGCCTTTCCCTTCCCACAAGAACAATGAAATTAATTTATCTAGGGCTTTGAACAGTTTTTGAGACAGTGAGATTGGAAGGTTATTTAGAAGATAGGAAACTCTAGAGAATATAAACATGCGAATATCTTCCACCTTGCCCTTCAAGGTTAGGTGCAATTTTCCCCACTGTTGGGTTTCAGCCGGTAGAGAAGAAAGGAGGGGGGAGAAATTGGCTGACTCTAAATCTTTCCAAGAAGTAGTAATAGTCACACCTAGATAGGGTAAAGCCCTGCAGAGCCCAAGTAATGTCAATGCCATCAAGGCAGTGCCTGTTGCATTTCCCAATTTCCCATTCAGGGTGGAGAATGTAGTTTTCTTTTGGTTCATGGTAAGCCATGAGAGGGAAGTAAATTCTCACAGGGTTGTCAGAATTGTGGGGAGGGAAGACTGAGGATTGGAGAGTGTAAGGAGCATATCATCTGCATATGCATTAACTAAATTGGATGAATCCTTTACAGGAATGCCGATGATGTTAGGGGTGTTTATAAGTTTTCTAATCAATGGGTCCAGGGCTATGAGGAAGAGCAGAGGGGAAAGGGGACAGCCCTGTCTAGTTCCCCTTTGCAGTACGAAGGAGCGAGAAGTGTCCCTATTGGTGACAACTTTAGCCATGGGTAGATGGTATAGAGTGCAGGGGCCGAAGTGAGGCCCAAACTCATATAGCGTAAGAACTTTGTGAAGGTACGCCTATTCCAAAGAGTCAAATGCTTTGGCGAAATCAATCGCCATGGTGGCCACTGGAGTGTTAGACTGAAGTGCAAGCCATTTAAAGTCCAGGACCAGGTGCAAGTTATCAGCACTTGACTTCCCTTTCGAGAAACCAGTCTGGGAGGGGTGGATCAGGTTGGGCAAGATCACTGATAGCCTATTAGCCAGGACTTTAGCCAATATTTTGGTGTCAACTGGTAATAATCAGATAGGTTGAAAGTTCTCACAGAGTAAGACATCTGAGACCTTTTTAGGAATTAGGGTTATCAGGGCTTCGCACTTTGTAGGAGGCAACATGGTGTCCATTTGAACGTCCTGCAATGCCCATAATAATAGGGTGACGATTTCATCCTGCAAAATTTGGTAAAGCTCTACTGACATCCCATCCAGCCCAGGAGTTTTGCCCTTGGCCATCTGAGACAGAGCAGTGCGTAGCTCATCTTCAGTGAGCGGGGCATCCAAGTCCCGGTATCATTCTGCCGAGAGATGAGGGGGTGAAAAACCAAGACAGAAAGCCATCAATCGGAGGGTGAGTTCATCATCAGAGAAATGTGTTCTGAGATTGATAAAGTTCCTGATAGAAACCATACATCTCTTCATTGATGGCCTTAGGTATGATTATTGTCGTTTCCTGTCTATTCTTGAGAGCCATAATCCTAGAAGAGGTCTGTTGCTTCCGTAGCCAGTATGCTAACAATTTCCCTCCCTTGTCACCACCCTCCCAAAACCTATGTTTGGCTCGAATCAGCTGCCACTCAGCCTTCCTGTTCAGAAGCACATTGATCTTATACTTTAACCCTGTTATATTGGCCAGAAGCAGAGAGTTAAGCGGAGTTTTAGGAGAAACTTTGAACCTTTTCTCCAAATCTGCAAATTCATCCTGCATCACTCGTATTTGTTTTTGTTGCTCCTTGTTTTTGGCTGCCAAGAAGGAAATAATTCTTCCTATCATAACGGCCTTGAACGCCTCCCAGATAGTAGTTGCCCGAGTCTCCCCAGGGGTATTAATGGCAAAGTAGGACTGCGCCTCTCTCTTTATATAGTCTCTAAAAGATGCATCCTGCAGCAGTAACAGATTACATCTCCATCTCGTGGAAGGAGGGCTTTGGCCTGGAGTGGAGAAAATAATAAAAACTGGGGCATGATCTGACAATACTATGTTCCCAATGTTTGCCTCCTCCATACCCGGCATGGCCACATGGTTAACTAGCCAAAAGTCCAACCTACTATGAGTGCCATGCACATTAGAGTAAAAGGTGTAATCTCTTCCTTGTGGATAAATAATCCTCCAGGGGTCCCCTAAAGCCCACTCTGAGATCAGGGAATCGAGAGTTGCTAGCACTTTAGGATGCGATTGTGGTGTGGGGAAGGATTTATCTAAAAAGACATGTAAGACTAAATTGTGGTCCCCTCCCAAAAGGATTGGAACTTCTGCTTCATCTTCTGTCATCTCAGTAAAGGCTTGGCTCAGCTCAGTGTATAGGTCACCGGAGTTGGTATTGTGCCCATACACATTGGCCACAATGACTTTACCACCCGGGTAAGCCAGTTTAACTGCAAGCCATTTCCCTTGGGAGTCTGAGCACTGAGCTTTAACCGCCCAGGGTCCCATCTTCCGAAGGAGGATGGACACGCCCCTGGATTTAGTGGTGGCACAGCTGGCCAGTACAGTCCCCACCCATAACTTCTTTAACCATTGCACCGTCCGATTAGTAAGGTGCATCTCCTGAAGCAGGGCTATGTCGACCCCCATATAATTTAAAAATTGCAGGGCTTTGGTCTGCTTTGCAGGATGATTCAACCCCCTCGCATTCCAGGAGACGCACCTCCATCCCCTCGGTGCAGCGCAGGTTGTTGCCATTGTTGTTTACCACCAGGTATCTAGGAGAGAAAAGTGTACTCACCCAGGTAGCAGCAGTATAGAGAAGCAAGAGAAAGAGAATGAGCAGCTCATCCCTGATGTAATGGTAGCCCGCTCGTAGCTGGTAATCACTAAGAAGGAGTGCTGGAAAGACATTGAAACTGGTAGGTGCTCTTGCTGTCTTTGCTTACCCTGTCTTTATAGAAATCTAATCAAAATAAAAGAACGATAGAGGCCAGTTACCGTAGTAATAGATACTGAACAATATCAATCTAGTCAAACAGTTTCTTAATGCTACAAACTATATGCAATTCTTAAAACAGTTAACAGTAACTCAGTTATTGGTGCTGAGGTATTGGTATGAGAAGAGGCAGATAAGCCCTTTCAGCCACACTACTTCAGGCACCAAAAAAGAGGCAGGGAAGAGGTCACACCTAACATGGGTAACCTGTCCCAGCCCGACTCCATACGTCTAGTACTAAAGTCAGACCTGGAGAGTCAAAGCGGACATGGTGGCTGCAGCCCGCCCCATCATAGGCTCAGGGGTGCCCTAAGATGGTGAGCAGGAGTGCACGGGGTGAGGGTAAGGGGGAGAGAAAGGGGGAGGGGAAGAACCTTTGTTAGCCACTCATTTCACCTGGGGACACTTAATTAGCCGAAGGGTCATAGTTTTCTGGGGATTACCAAAGTTGATCTCTATAGGGCATAACTGTCAGCAGCCCTGCCAAATATATAACATGGTGCCCCTGCTCGAAAGTGCTACTATACCTGGCCTATGAGACCCAGGGGCCTACTTTCCAGGGTCATAAATACCGGGCCAATTTGGCACTCTGGGAAAGGGTTGGGCCCTCTTTGTATAATTCTCACAGCCAAAGAGAGAGAAGTCAGGGAGGGGGGTGGTCCACAACGCCAAACAGTAATCTAGCGAGTCACCCAGAGAAGAGCAGTGGGAGAGCACACATTGCAAGGAGGGGAGAACTCCTCTGAATAGGTTATATCTCCTGCAGCATATGAAAAGAGCCTCATAAGGCCTAGTCTGCATACTCGGGAGATCATTTTAACCTTCCCTTTTATGGTATACAGAGGTTTGAGAGTAGGCAGAGCATATGGTGATCCAGATCAAGTTGTGAGAGTTAATTACTACGAGTCATCATGGCATCCCCCGTTCCAACAGCTGAATCCACTCCAGCCTGGTCAGTGCATGAAATCAATTCCTTGGCAAAAGTTCTGAGTCCCGGTTTTAGCAACCCGGCAGTTGCAACAGCCATTTCTTTACTTTGTTCCACCACGGCCACCCAGTCCAAGGGGCCCAGATCATCCATAGTGTCAGCGGCTTCATCTTCTAAAGGATCCAACTGTTCATCTTTGTCTCTAGCATGTGGGTCGGCCCTTGGGAGCTTGGCAGGTGGGGAAGCAGCCATGGTACCTGAAGCCAATGTACTGGGGCTTCTTGAGCGTTGTTGTTGCCTAGCTGGTAGCGGATGTGTAGCAATGTCCTTGCTTTCAAAAGGAATACTAGCACTGGATACTTCCATAGTCAAGCAGGGTGTATAGGCAATCTGGCATTGTTGAACTCCTATGTCTTGCAGAGCCCCCGAGTGTCTGCGCGTAGGGGAGCTCTTATTGAGCGGGGCAGTTCGGTTAGAATTTTTGTCCCCATAGGAGCTATCTCCTGTGTTGATGGTGCCCTGCTCCCTGTGATTCCTAGGCTCCCAAACGTGTCTGGAAAAGGTAGCTCTCTGCAGCACATTCGGCCAGTGATTCTGTATCCAGGCTTTGGCATCTCTGGGTGATTTGGCTACAAAAGATTGCCCGTTTTTGGTCATGGATAGTGCAGTGAGCCCCTTAAAGTGATGCTGGATTGAATTGGCAGCCAGCAGCTTTTTCAAAGGGTTGAATACCCTGCACTTAGCTGCCACTTCCTTGGTGAAGTCCCGGTAAAAAGAAATGGTGTTGCCTCTCCAGACCAGATCCCTAAGGTCTCTATTTGCTCAGAACAGCCGTTCTTTAACTGAGAAATGAAGTAGATAGGCGATAATAGTCCGAGGTCTCCTGGTGATATTGGGATTGCCGGGGACCTGATGTGCACGCTCTATTCCCACTGGTTTTTTCCAGCACTCACCCAATAACTGGGGGATCCATTCATTTAAAAATCTTTCCATATTTGGTCTTTCTACCCTCTCTGGCACCCCTAGAATCCGTATGTTGTTCCTCCTGCTGCGATTTTCTTGATCCTCCGCCCTGTACCACAGCGAAGACAGTTTGGTCTCATGGTCTTGCAACTTTTGTGACACTTTAATGTGTTGCTGTTCCAGGTCCTCCGTCCACTGTTCCAAAACATTATGTTTATCCTCCAGGTGCCGAACATCAGCAATATTTCCCGCTAGTGAAGTGCCAATGGTGTCCACCCTCTTTAATAATGCTTCCAACATTTTTGTTATATTTGCCAAGGCCTCTCCTACCTGGGCCTGACCTGTAGGTAATGCTGCGAGCTGGCCGGGGAAGTCTGTAGTATTGTCAGCCGAGGGCTCCATCCCGCCACTAGGTCCTTTCAGTGACCAGCAGGCAAGTCTTTATGGCCAAATGTAAGAGATGGCTCCGATGTTCGCGCGGTACATAGCAGGCAATAAGAGCATGGCTTCCCCAACAAAACTACTCCAAAGTGACCACAGAGGCAGGTAGGGTAAGTCCTTAGTAAAATGAGACTTTTCAGCCCGGTGTCATATTGTGTTACAGTAGGTTAGTCATCAGGCTGAGACAGAGCGAGCAAATTATGTATCCTTCTTCTCTGGGTCCTAGCCAAGCCCCTCATCACTTTGGGTTTGTTATGGAGAGAACCTTAAGTCAGTGACCACTGGGGAAGGCTTACTGCCTTGCTACTACCTTGTTCACTGTATCTGTATATTGTCTAAATTATCTGACTGTGCTTGACTGAGCCCTGTTGATTGCTATTACCCTATCTCTGAATTGTTTTGCCTGTACCGTTGTAATTCTCCCGGGTCGCACCTGAAAATAGGCACTTGACTGTCTAGCGTGATTACCTGGTAAACAAAAGCTAAATAAATAAATAAAATAAATACTCTGTCTTTGTTTCACAGCAGCCCAAGTCACTGGTCCAGGGGGAACAATCTCTGGGGGCTCAGCTTCAATCATGATTTGGCCAATGGGCAATAGATGGTTACGGTGCATGGTCTTGACAACTTTTGAATTGTCTTCAGGCTGCACTTTGTACACAGGTAAACCATGCAATTTGTCTACTACTGTGTGTGGAAGATGGTGCTACTGGTCAGCAATTTTGTGGTTACCATGCAGTTGCAGATTTTGCAAAACAACACATGGTCTCCAGCTCGAAGCTCTTGGGTCTTCACTTTCTTGTCATATCTTTCTTTATTGGCTAGGTTCCTCTTTGCAGTCATTGTCTGGGCTAGTTGGTATGCATGGTTCAATTGAGCCTTCAGTTTTTGTATGTGCTGTAGGTAAATCTCAACTCGGACCCCATCAGGAGAGACCCCGAAACAAACATCCACTGGTAGCCAAGCCTCTCTCCCAAACATAAGGCTGTAGGGGGAGAACCCTGTAGCATCATTTCTCATGCAGTTATAGGTGTGTACCAAGGTGCTAGTTTGCTGGCTCCATCTGGGCTTGTCCTATGGGTGGAGAGTGACTAGCATGTCAAGCAAGGTGTGATTAAAGCGTTCTGGCTGTGGGTGATAAGGGGTGGTTCTTGACTTCTGCACTCCCCACAGAGAGAGCATTTCCTTAATTAAGCAACTCTCAAAGTCTCTGCCTTGACCAGAATGAATTCTCTGGGGGGCCCCATAGTGAACAAAGAAATTCTCTATCAGCACCTTGGCCATGGCAGATGCCTTTTGGTCTTTGGTGGGGAATGCTTGGGCATACCTTGCAAAGTGATCAGTTACCACCAACATATTATTAATGTTCTGCTGATCAGGCTCCAAACTTAAAAATGCGATACAAGCTAACTTCATGGGTGTGCTGGTGGTGATGTTAACAAGGGGAGCTGCCCTCTGGGGCAAGACTTTTCTCTTTTGGCATCGACTACAAGTCCATACATGATGTTCAACATCGGCCCCCATTTTAGGCCAGTAGAATCGAGACCGCACTAGGTCAAGGGTTCGGTCGATACCAAGGTGGCCCATGTGGTTGTGTAGGGACCTCAGCACCAAGTCTCTGAAAGCTGTGGGCAAGACCAGTTGCTGCTTGTCTACTTAACCCCCCCATCTACTGTCTCTCTGTACAGCAATTGATTAATCAGCTTCAATGTAGGGCCTTCTTTGTACAATAACACAGTTCTCAAGTCAGAGGAGCACAACTTGAACACATCTTTCCCTGCGTAGAGGGCTTCAAGAGGCAGCTTTTAGATAAGCAAGATTTAACTTATGCTATGTCAGCCCATATAGCGGAGAATAAAGGACAGACCAAAACACATGAATTTAAGTTTATGGGAATAGAAAAAGTTTTTCATGGACACAGAGGTGGTAATTATCATAACAAAATTAAAAAAAAGAAAATGAAAGGATCCTCAGATTAAAAGCTTACAAAAGACCTGGAATTAATGCTAATTTGGAATTAAGCCCTTATTTGGAATATAAATAAGAGTATTCAGAATACAATAATGTTTTTAACTTTAGCTTCTGTGGTAATTATAGTACAGAAAGATATGATGTTGCACTTTGATGTTTTTTGAATATGGACTAATATCTGCAATTAATTGTATTTTTGATATGTCTAATATTATAAATATAAATGTTTGTCTGTAATTTAAATTTAGTAATGTACTATTTGAGTATTAAGATATCTTAATATTCCAATCTATCTTTCATTGTTTTTATGGGTGATAGTGTTTGAATTTGTCATTGTTTGCTATAACCAATGAATTGGTAAAACGTCATGATGATGTCAGCCATGAAATGGTATTTAACTGATGCTTGCTTTGAGATGTTTGCAACCTTTGATAAAGGACCTGTGTCCGAAACGCATCAGGTGGACTGGTTGGTGCAATAAATATTTAAAATAGTAGCTCTGCATTCAACTTCATTATGGGGTTAGTGAGTGCTTCAGCTTTTTGAGATAATATAATAAAAATTGCAATTTAAAAAAACCAAAACAAATTTCAACCTAAATTGACTGGATGCCCATATTCCAGATTATGCTAGCCTGTTAAAGGAACATAATCTGGAATAATTTATCTCCTCCCCCAACAGGCACAGTGCCCACTCACTCAACCACTCCCTCATCGATTGGGTGGCCATAAACCAAGCTGACTTGGTCCTCCAGGTGGACAGAATGGCTGACCCAATCAGTGACCACACCCTAATCTATGCCTCACTGTCCTTCAAATTGAGCCAACCTCCATACAAGCTCCTAACATTCAGAAGGTTTGACCATCAAGATCCAGCGCCAGTCCTCAAAGTGGTTTAGACAGTTAAATGGTCTACCCTCTACCACCACAATAATATCTCTGAGGCTGTCATGCTCTTTACTTTTACCCTCACTTGCATCCAGGATACACACTTCCACCTCAAAACCAGAAGGGTTAGAGGAGGTTGCACCTGCTCGCTATCCAAGGAACTGCTGGCACAAATAAAAGACTGGGACCACAAGTGAAAGGAATACAAGGCACCCCCCATCTCAGCAAGCTTCACTCCCAGTCCTCCCCTGCCTGAATCCGCCAGCCTAACAACTCCACCTCTTATTCAACCACCACCCTGCCCCCCCCCTTCCATTTCGGGACCTTCAAGCATATGGACACTGCCAAGCTACTAAAATCCCTACCACCCAATGGAAGACCTGGCAGTGATGGTCTGTACCATGCTTTCCTAAAACTCATCTCTCCTGCCATTGTAAAACCACTTACTTTCAAACTCAACCTCGCCATTACTGCTGCTGTACCTGACTTCTGGAAACACGCTAACGTTGTACCGATCTTCAAAGCTGGTGATCCCCTCTCCCCCGACAACTATCAGCCCATCTCCCTCCTCCCCCACCTGAGCAAGCTGCTTGAAAAAATCATACATTCTCAGTTAACAGAGCACCTGGAAAAGTACAACCTCCTATGCCCCCTCCAACATGGCTTCTGCAAGCAAAATAGTACCTCCTCTGCTCTGGCCCTCTTTTCCAATCCTTTACTAAGATGTACATTATGAACCAGGGCAAACTCACAGGTGCGGTCTTCATTGATCTGTCAAAAGCATTTGACCTGGTTGACCACCACCTCCTCCACTCAATCCTGCTTCACTTTGGCTGCTTCCCAGGACCTATTGCCTCATTCCACAGCTATCTATCAAACAGGTCCCAGTCAGTCATCATTGGAAAGGCTTCCTCTGCTCCCCTTCCTGTACTCACTGGAGTTCCCCAAGGCTCCATACTCGGACCACTGCTCTTTTCCATGTTTATTAATATACTCCCCAAGGACAGCCTCAACTGTAAAGCTCTGCTCAATGCCGACGATCTGGTCATCTATCACAGTGACACATCTATTGACACTATCTCCTCCACCCTCACACAAAACTATGCATCCACCCATCAATGGTTCCTTTTGAACAAGCTCATAGTCAGTGAAAAAAAAGATTAAATCGACGCTATTTGGTTCTAAACCCTTCCTAGCCAAAGCCACCAAAGCCAACTCCTCCCTCCCTCCTCGTTCTCACCCTGCTGATCCTCCTCTTAAAAATTTCACATCCTTCAAATATCTGCATTACCCTTGACCCCTCCCTTTCTTTCTTTCTTTCTTTCTCTGAACATGTCAACCTTATGGTGTGCTGGATTCACCAGAAGCTAGGTGCTGTGTACCAACACAAGCACTACCCGTCTGCTGCAGTGTGCCTGGCCATCATACATGGCAACTTACTTCCCCTCCTTAACTACTGCTCCCCAGTCTACTTGCACCTATCAACCACCCTGCACATACAGCTAAACTCTACATATAACTCTATCTGTCATTTCATCCTGCAAGCCCTGTACTGTTCCCACTACTGCTCATTCTACCAGCCACTAGGGTGGCTCACTTTACAAGGTCGCTTTGATTATGCGATGGGCTGTCTGGTAGACAACTCCCTCAGGAACCAACAAATGTCCCCTTACTCACCCCACCTGACAGGTAGAGGTGTCCCTAGGAATCTCAGGGCAACCTCAATCCTCCTTCTATAATTACCCCATGTCTCCACCACCATGGGAAACTGAGCTTTCTCTTTCACAGCACCCTCCCTATGGAACAAGCTCCCCCCGTCTGTTCATGCATCCCCCACCCACCTACCTTTTAAACACAACTTGAAGACCTGGCTCCTCACTGCTACAAACTGTCACTGTTCCGTACAGCAATGCTAGGGTCTGCAACTCAACTATGCTCTAGTAGTACTCAGACTACACCTATTGCCATACAGCACTTACAATCCCCCCCACTAGTCTGCCCCTTTTCCCACCTCCCTCCTTTCCTGCCCCTACCCTTAAGCCTACCCCTGACCCCCTCCCTCTTTTCCTTCTCTCTTGCCTCTTTGATGTTATGAATTGTGTTTTTTTTTTTCCTATTGAATTTTTACTAACTAATTCTCAATTGTATGTGAATTGGACCGTGTACCTGTATACCTCACACCCACTTGGATGGGAGACTTTTCCCCAGCTCCAAGGTTGATCCATAGGCTTCAGTCTTAGTGTTTGCCATCTGTATCTCTGTGGCCTTGATTTCTTCCCTTATGTAGACAGCCACCCCCCCTTTCCTTCCTTTGTGGTCTCTCCTGTACAGAATGTACTCTGGGACGGCAACACCCCAGGTATGGTTCTTGTTGAACCAAGTCTCTGTTACAGCTACCTAGTTAAGGCTAGCCTCTGCCATTATGGCAGTGAGGTCCAGTATCTTGTTTACTATGCTGCGGGCACTGAGACAGAGTGCCCACCACTGTTGGCTATGTCTGTTTGCTGCGTCTTTCTTCCTATTATGCTGTTTTTGCTTCTTGAGTGGTTTGGCTTGAGCTGCGCTTGTTATGTCCTGTTCAGTGCCTGTTGTCTTGTGACCTGTTGCAGAACTAGCAGGTGGGGGGGAGGGGCAGCTGCCACCCCTTGTGCCATAGTGGGTGCTAGTGCCCTCTCCCCTTCCACTAGTTTAAATGACTGATAAATACTTCAAACTTTTAGCTGAGGGCACGGGGTGCATGGGTCCCCTCTTTTGTGAGGTTTAGGCCATCGAACCTGAAAGAGTCTCATTCCCAGAAATTCCCCCAATCTCCCACAAAGTGATGGCCCTTTTCCTTGCACCAGTCCTTAAGCCAGGTGTTCAAGTCAGTAATATCCTTTTCCCTGATTTTCTGCCTGCTACCTCCCTTACCCCATAAAGGCAGAACATCAGAGAAGTAGACTGTGGATGAAATAGAAGCCAATTTGTTCCTAAGGCTGGATAGCTGTGCTTTTGTTTCATCTACAGTTTGACTAGCCAGGTCATTTGTTCCTATAAGAATCAAGATGTGTGTGTCCTTAGCCGTGTCCTGCACTATTCTCTCAATGCGGTTCGTCTCCCTCTGAGCTGATGTCCCAGGGAGGCAACTGACTGCAACCACAGAGTGTCCATTTTGCTGTAGGTAAGACTCTATTACTCTTATCATAGAGTCTCTAATGATCAACAAGGGTTTTTTGTTGGCCTTCTTTTGTGAAATGGTCTAGGTGGTATGCTCATTTGTGTTCTGTGCCTGGATGTGAACTGATTCATCCTGCGCCTCAGTGGAAGGCTTGGATAAAAGTGGTGAGTACCTATTTGAAGTCTGTATCAGTGACTTGATGTACATTTGTTTGCCTTGAATCTGCAATGTGGAGTGTGACTTAGGGTTTTGACAGTCTGTCAGTCCCCTCAGTCTGGGTGTCCTCTAGGGAAGTGGTGATGCTGCATGGGGTGGTATTTTGCTGTGGGCAGATAGCTGTAGTTGCCCAGAGTTTTGTCTTGAGGTACGTTATTTCAGCCCATGTGGCATGAAACTGAGAATGCAGATCTCTGAGTGTCCAGCATGTGGGATAGTGTCCATTTTTTTGAGTGATTGCTCTGTTGAATAAAATCCCACAGTGTCTACAGTCTACTATGCCCATGGTTGAGTAGGCAGGTTATGGATGAAAAATATATATTTTTTAATATATAGCACTTCCTCTTGTTCTTAGGGAGGAAGTGGGATGATGTAGAGATGAAGTGTGGATGAAAGTAAATAGAAAGTCCTGTGCAAGAGTTGTTATCTAGCACCTCCTCCTGCCATTATGCAGGAAGTGTGGATGAAAGAACTAGAAAATATAATTCTCAAAAGAACTAGAAAATATAATTCTAAATAGAAATTATAAACTTTTTTAATATATAGCATTGCCTCCTGTTCTTAGGGAGGAAGTGGGATGACATAGAAATGAAGTGTGGGCAAAAGTAAATAGAAAGTCCTGTGCAAGAGTTGTTATCGAGTGCTTCCTCCAGTAGTTATTCAGGAAGTGTGGATGAAAGAACTAGAAAATATAATTTCAAATAGAAAATATAAACTTTTTTTAATATATAGCACTGCCTCCTGTTGTTAGGGAGGAAATGGGACAATGTAGAGATGAACTGTGGATGAAAGTAAATAGAAGGTCCTGTGCAAGAGCTGTTATCTAGCACCTCACGAAACATCGACGTATGCAGAGTCACTGAAACTTGGTATACCGGTAATGAATGGAACACAGATATATCCTGGTATACTAAAGTTTTAAAAAGCAGGAATAATAAAAAAGGTGGAGGCATTGTCTTTTATATATCAGAAAGACTGAAAGGATATCAAGTAAACTTGCAAGAATCCAGCTCTGAAATATTACGGGCAAAAATACAATTGGTTAATAGAACTATGACTCTAGGCCTGGCCTATAGATCATCCAATCTTGGATATGAAAAGAATCAGTTATTTTTAGATGAAATTGAGAGAATGAAAGTTAATGATGACCTTGTACTTATGGGAGATTTTAATCTACCAAATATAAATTGGACCAATCGAAAGACAAAAGGTTCATTGGAGAAGCAGTTCTTAGAAGTTATACTATAACATGACTTAGAACAACTTGTCACTGTTATTACAAGAGGAGATAATATTCTCGACCTTATACTTACAAACATCAAAAACATAGAGTCAACACCTTTCAGTTTACCATCTCTTGGTGATAGTGACCATAACATGGCATTGTTTAGATTACAGGGAACAGTTTTTGTAAACAAAGGAATAACTAAGATTAAGGATTACCATAGAGCTAACTATATCAGCATAACAAATTATTTTACTAACTTGGACTGGAAACTGGAATTTAAAAATATCGATATAGAACAAGCATGGGAAAAGTTAAATCAAAAAATTGAATATTACAAAAGTAAATGGGTACCAGAACGCTCAAAAGATAACAGTAACATACAAAAGATTCCTTTATGATGGATAAATGAAATAAGAAGGACTATAAATAAAAAACGAAAGGCTTATAAGAAATATAGTAAAAACAAAAATGTAACACTGTGGAATCAATTCAGAATACTGGCACAAAAAACTAAAAAAACTCATAAGAAGGGCTAAACAGAATTTAGAAATAAAGTTAGTTAATAAATCTAAAGATAACAGAAAATGTTTCTATAATTACATTGGAGCAATAAAAGGGAAACAGAAAAATGTCGACCCCTTACAATCCAACAATCAAATAATTAATGACGAAACTGGAATGGCCTCTGAATTAAATAACTACTTCAATACGGTGTTCAAATAAAAGGAGAATATGGATATTGATAATTGAAATTATCCTGACACACCAGTAGTGTTTACTGAACAAAATATAATTGATGCTATTGGTACAATAAAACCTAACTCATCGCCTGAGCCTGATTACATCATACCGGGGTTCTTGAAGGAACTTATAAAGGAAATATCAGGACCACTGACTGTATTATTTAATTTGTCAGTGAATGAGGGCAGAGCACTAACATCTTGGAGAGCAGCCAATGTCATTCCAATTTTTAAAGGTGGTAATAAACTCATGGCTAGTAATTATAGGCCCATAAACCTTACCTCCATCATTTGCAAACTTCTTGAAAGACTACTGCAGCATAATATAAAAGATCATATTAATAATACTGGTAAAATAGATATTTCTCAACATGGTTTCACCCCTGGTAGGTCCTGCTTGACAAACCTTCTGAATTTCTATGAGCCGGTTAGTGATGCACTGGATAAAGGATTGCCTGTGGACGTTGTATACCTAGATTATGCCAAAGCTTTCGATACAGTATCTCACAAAATTCTTATAGATCAACTTATTAATATACAATTGAATATAAACATCATAAAATGATTAGCCTCATGGCTACAGAATAGAAAGCAAAGGGTAGTTATTAGGGTCCACAAATCAAATTGGATATCAGTTACTAGTGGGGTGCCCCAGGGTTCAGTCCTGGGCTCATTTATTTTTAATATACTCATTTCAAGTGTGCAAACAACAGGTGGTGTCTGGGTCAGTAAATACACAGATGACTGCAAACTGGGGTGCATTGTGAACAATGCACATGTCGTGGCAGACCTGCAACAAAATTTAACTAACATCTGTAATTGGGCAACAGAAAATAAAATTAATTTCAATAGCAGCAAATGCAAAATTATGCACATGGGAATAAATAACAATAATGCTAGTTATGTTATGAATAATGCTGAGCTTACAGAAATTACAGAAGAAAATGATTTAGGTATTGATATTATTAATAATAATATGAAATTTGATACACATATCAACAAAACTGTTAAAAAATCATATTCAATCCTGGGCTGTATTAGTAGACATATTAAGAGCAAAAAACTGAGATAGTTCTCTCACTTTATTCCATTCTTGTACGACCACATCTGGAGTACTGCACTTCTTTTTGTTTTCCCACATCTGTTGGATGCCTAGCTATGTATGAAAAAATTCAGAGAAGAGCTATAGAAAGAATTGACTATATGGAACTCTTGGTTCCACCCTCAGGTTTGATGGGGGACTTTCAGTTCCGCCCTCGGGTTTGATGCGGCTTAGAGGGTTCACTCGGTCTACCTCCTCAGCTATTCCCCCTCTATCACCATAATCCAAAATGAAATGATGAACGAGAGGGGGAGCAAGGGATCTGAGCCACTGAAGACTTGGAAAATGGATGACTATATGGTGGATGCCGAAAGATCCGAATCGGAGGCCTCTGAGTCAGACACCGTGCCGGCACAGCATGCCCCATCTTCTGCTAAAACTAATGCTTACTGCACACCAAAAAGCAAAAATAACAAGAAAATCAAACTAGACATGATTTATAATGAATTATGTGCATTTCAAGTGGATATAAAACAACTTTACAGGGAAATGAGAAAAGATATTACTTCTTTGGAGCAACGGGCCGACGATACTGAGTGCCAGCTTACCACTACGGAAAATAGGGTAGATGACCTGGAGACTCTCATTCAACAGTTGCAGGACCAGCAGGAGATGTTAGCAGCCCACCAAGAAAATGCAGAAAATCAGGCACAGCATAAAAATATATGCATCTATTGTATCCTGGAGGGGCGGAGGGTTTGAAAATAAAAGACTTTGTAATAAATCTTCTCCAAAAGTCCCTCAATCTGCAAGACACTATGACGCTGGACTTAGAAAGGGTTCACAGAACCCTAGAGCCCAAGCTCACCTCGCCAACTACCAGCCCGTGCTCAATAATTGTCTGCTTCAACAATTATGTGGTTAAAGAACAACTTTCAATGACTGCATGGTGTGAGCAATGGATCTACCATGGCCAGACTAGGTACTATATCGATCACGAGTATGCCCCACAAACAATGAGGCTACACAGAGCTTACCTTCCATTGTTCCTCACACTGAAAGCTCAAGGTATAAAATTCAGCACACCATACCCAGCAAAACTGGTTGTCTTCATGCCAGAAGAGAAGCAGGAATACTCTTCAGCCACTGAAGCTAGGCAGGTGTTAACTGCTAAAGGCATAGTTTTTCTAGAAAGAGTGCACACTCCTGCTTCACAGCCTCCACAACCACTACGATGGCAAAATAGACAAACAGCAGCAAGCGCCAAAGAGAAGAGGGAGAACAACTCTACTGATGCTGACCCCACACAATGCTTGGCCGAGTTTTGCAGACAGAAAACAGAAAATAAAAACACTTGAGCCATGAGGACTACAGATCTTCTTCATAACTCTCGGCATATTAGGCTGAGATTGAGGTAACGAGTTGAAGGCACGGGGAGAAGATGAGGCAAGGAACAATTTTCTCATTGCTGGTCCTGGCTTGGGGGAGGGGGACCCAACTCTAGACTGCATAAACATACAAGGTTTACCCCTCTATATTTGGGTGACCTAAGGTCACTTGTCGTGGTCCACTCCTAAAGCCATATGGTTTCCTATCTCCGGTGCCGGGATGGGCTAAATGAAAAGAAAGCTAGACTGTTGCCTTCTCTTAGTTCTACCTACTAAATTGAATATGAATGCTCCAAAGAGACTTTTGGCACGTTGATTTCTCTGATGGAAAAGGAAGGGGACTAGAGTCAAAATTTTAACACTGGTTCCTCTTCAACTCTGAGTGCATAGACTGAGAGGCCCTCTTTTTCTCTTTTACCTCTCGTGCTTGTTGTAGACATAAACATATGTTGCCTGTCTGGCTTTGCTTTTCATGGGAACCAGTCAACTCGGACTACCAGATTACTTTCACTAGGTACTGATTTAGTTGTTCAGTTAGCTGTACTTTAGCACAATATGTGCCGCTAGTGGCTCATCTGATTTTAAATCACCTCAGAAGAAATGAGGAGGTAGAGAGAGGTGGAACACTGAACTCTCTGGTCATAATTTCTCCTGCCTATTATTGGGCTGTTTTAACCCTAATAACCCTTTTCAGTTTCTCCACTAGCAAATTTTAGTTTTTTATTTCAGAGCCTCACTGGCTCAGAAGGGTCCTGGGGCAAACGATGCCTTGGACTTAGCCCCCATCCTGGGAAGAAGCTTAACTACATCTATGCTTTCCCAGTTTACATAGGGAAACAGAAAATAGTTTCCACTACCTTGGAAGCATTTTACTATTGGTTAACGATTTTTAGTCATGGTTTAAATGTTCCTACTTTACAGAATGACATCATGTTAGGAATGTCTCATATGTGGTTATTTTATTCTTTCAACTTTTACCATGTTCTGTTGACATGGCAGTTAATGTTATATAGTTCTTCATATGCCATACTATTAAAGTCTTTTCTATTTAAGATAGCTGGTGTTGTGTGGGAATAATTTTTTGATAACACCCAATGCGAGCTAGGGAAGCAGCAGATAAGTAACAGTCCTTGTTTGACAAGCTACAGTATACTTGGTACCTTTGACGGGATGCTGCTTAGGGCAGTTGGTACGGGGGAGAGGGATGACTCTCTGGGAAGGTTTACACCACTTAATAGTAATAATGGCTAATACTTCACTCATCATGTCATTCAATGTTAATGGCATACATAACCCTATGAAACACAAACGCTTACTATGTTTTTTTAAGCAAATCAAAACTGATATCATTCTCCTCCAGGAGACCCATCTGTCACAGACTGAACATTCTAATATAAAGTCATTGGGGTTTCAAGCGGTAATAGCCTCTTCACATACCTCAGGGAGAAGACAGGGTACTGCAATCCTGGTACCACATGGGGTACAGTTTCATATTCAGAAACAAATTACGGATAGTGAGGGAAATTATACCATAGTGGTGGGCCAACTTTACTCAGTTCAAGTTGCACTCGCTTCGGTGTACCTCCCCCTGGGTAGCACACCTCGAGGGGCACACACTGAATATGAACCTAGATACCTCTGTCCCCTCTAAGCGTAGGACTTCAGTGCTTCAACTGTATTTAAGGCATACCCTCCCTACACTTGGTCTGACAAACATTTGGAGACACTTTTCCCCCTCTGTTAGAGCTTATACACATTACACCCCAACGCATCGGTGCACCTGAACTACTTTTTGTCCTCCATGGAACACCTGGAGTCACTTAGAGATATTTCCATTGGGACCTCTATTTTGTCAGACCATGCTCCATTATTTTTAAAAATATAGGTTACAAAACTGAGAAAACAGGCATTCTGGAGACTGAATTTACTCCATCTTCAAGAGCCAGAGTTCCTATGGATGGTCAAATAGCAGATCCCACTTATTCTGGCAGAGAATATTTCATCCGAAACATCTGCGACTATTGAGTGGGACACACTCAAGACTGTTCTGTGGGGGGAAATTATACAATATTCATCCCACCAAAAGTGAAAAAGGGAAATCTTAGGAAAAGAATTGGAGGGGTCTTTAGCTGAATTACAAAGGCAACTCTATCAAGGGGACCTATCGGTTAAACCTCAGTTGCTGGTTATTAAACAGAGACTTCAGAGATTGGTAGACCAAAAAGTTGAACAGCAACTATATTATTTAAAGCTCAATTTGCAAGAAGGAGGGACCTAGGGGGTCTGGAATTTAGCCAGGCGCCTGAGAGGTGCTAGACAACGGGTAATGGTCACTAAAATGTTAGACCCGAAGACCAAACGCCTGTTGCTCCATCCCATTGAGATTAGGAAGGCTATGGCTGATTTTTATCACACTTTATATTTGAAGGATATACATCCTTCCCCGAACAGATAGCTGCATATCTTCAAACCTCCCCTTTGCCACGTCTCTCCGTTCGGCAGGCAGAAGAACTGCTCCGTCCTATTACAGGAGAAGAAGTTAAAGCCACTCTTAAATAAACCAAATCCCAGAAAGCCCCTGGACCCGACGGGTACCCAAATTAATTTTATAAGAAATTTCAGAAATTACTCATCCCTGCAATTTTGCCAGCTTTCCTGGAGATACAGGAGGGGGAACCTAACCCCCTCCTCTCCTGGAGATATGCTGAAATTGCAGCAATCCCCAAACCTGGAAAGGATCCAACTCTAATATCTTCATACCACCCGATTTCAAAATTAAACTGTGACTACAAACTTTTTATTTCAATCCTGGCCCATAGGATAGACATGTTCTTGCCCTAGCTTGTAGACCAAGATCAGGTGGGATTTATTAGGAGATGTCAGGCACATGATGCAATACATCAGGTCCTGCTGCTCACAGAGCATGCTACGAAAAGAGAAATACCCTTAGTCCTTCTTGGCTTAGATGCCAAGAAGGCTTTTGATAAGGTGCTGTGGCCCTTTTTATGGGCTACGTTAAGGCGATTTGCTTTCCCAGAGAGATTTATCTCTCAAATCCAGGCCATGTACTGTTCTCCAGTAGCCTATCTTAAGTTAGATGGAAGACTTTCCCTCCCCTTTCCTTTATTTAGAGGGACCAAACAAGGCTGCCCATGTCCCCTCTACTTTTTTGCCCTTTACTTAGAACCCCTAGCTGCCAATGTCAGAAAACAAGTTAATATAGAGGGGATCCCATTAGGTGGCAGGTCATATAAGCATACTCTTTTTGCAGATGACATTTTATTATCTCTTACCGCACCTGAAACCTCTGTGCTGGTGGTCTGGGAGCAGTGTGATCTTTTTGGTAAATTTTCAGGGTATAAGATAAATAACTCTAAGCCAGAAGTTCTTAACTTCTCATTTACCACCTCTTTGTATATGAAAACTGAATTCCCATTTCGTTTGCGCAGACTGGAGCTCCGATATTTAGGTATCAAAATCCTCTCTAATATGATGCACCTAGAGTTGGTTAATTTTGAACCAATTACCCAAAAAATTATGGCAGATTTATCCAAATGGTCACAACTGTGTCTAGGAATCTTTAACCATGCCGAAACCATACAACAAAATATCTTGCCTCACCTGCTTTTTTACTTAGAAACCCATCCCATTTCCCCCTTTGAGGTTTATTTTCGGTCTTGGGATAAGCTTATCTCTAGATTTATTTGAGGAGGTGGGACACCACGAGTGAAGTTTACTCTATTACAACTTCATAGGGCACAGGGGGGATTCAGCATACCAAATCTAAAGGACTATGCATTAGCAGCACAAACTTGCATAGCCCTCTTACATGCATCCACCCAATATGCTGCACATTGGAAGGATATAGAGGTGACTATTAATGGACTGGAACAATTCCACCCTTAGCTTGTGGGAAACCCCCCAAGATGTCTACCCATGATGCATTTTTTAAAATTCACAAGGGAGTTTTTTAAATCCTGGGTATTTTTAACCAGATATATCCTCTCTACGTTTGAGAGATACTATTTAACAACTATGGCTTATGATTTAGACCTCTGTACACCTCAGCTAGTTAAATTATTAAGAGACTGGGAACAATATTCTCTATGCTTTATTTTCCAGATTTTGGGCCCTCTGGGTATTTACTCCTTTTCTTATTAACAATCTGTATATAAACTACCTTCAAAACATTTTTTGACTTATCTATCCCTTAAGGAGAAGCTTCTTCCCCTGGAGGACTCACTGGTTAAATTAGCAGAATCCCCCTCTGGCTTGGTGACACTCATCATCCAACATTTGAGGGGTGAAACCTCAGAACATATTATTAGTAACCTTTATAAAGCATTTCAGCTTTATGAAAAAGATAGCCTGGTCTTGGTAAGGCAGAGATGGGCTAAGGATTTAGACTGTCCAATTGAGGAAGATACCTGGCAAAAATCAACCCTCCCCTACTCGAAAAATACCTCCACAATATACTGGAAAGAGTTTGCATGGAAGGTTAGCGTTAGCTTCTTTAAGACTCTGGACATCTCTACTAAACTTCAGGGGCAAGAAAGGGAGTACTGTTGGAGAGGATGCGGGTACTCACTGGCAGTTAATGCACATATATTTTGGTACTACCCTCTCCTCAATGGGTACTGGAAAGAAATTATCTCAGAATTGTCAGACATATTTGGTATTCCGGACTGGTGCACACCAGCTTTCATCCTGATGGCAACTCCCCCTTCTGGAATAAAAATAAACTGGGTATAGTACAGGGTGGTAACACTTCTAATTTTGGTAGCCAAGAAGGTAATTACTAGGCTCTGGCTCACTGATAAAACCCCAACTAAAGAAGCATGGAAAAGCTTAGCATATGAGATATATAATTTTGAACGTAGCTCGACTAGTCTGAATAACAGAAAGAAAAGCTTTGATAAGAGATGGAGGCTTTGGACCTCCTACCAATTGGAGCACTACCCTAAATGTGTTCCATGATAGAGATATGCTGTCTGGAAAATTTACTTCAACCCACTTTGGCCCAGAGCTTTCTCTTTATTTGGATTACTCTTCAAATGTTGTCACTAGACTTAAGTGAGGTAGTAATTAAAGAAAATATCAAACAGCATAAACATGTTCTCAGATGGTTTAAGGTGTTAAGCCTGATTTTGACGAAATGTAGAAGAGCTGCTTCCTTTTTTCAAAATGGTAATATGACTTGGATACAAGCAGTACAATGTTTGTTATGCTCTAGATTTACAGATTGTATTTTCATGCATTGTGCAATGTATGGCTATGTTTTATGTAAAAATTAAAAAAATAATAAAAAAAAGAATTGACTACATGTCAGACAAAAATTATGAGGATAGGTTGAAGGCACTAGGCCTATACTCCCAGGAATACAGATTGATTAGAGGCGACTTGACACACATGTTTAATGCTTTTCAGAGAAAAGCACTGTTGGAAGATATTTGTCTAGAAAGAAAATATACCAAAAACCTGTAGCAATGTTTATCTCTGTGATGTGTATACATGATCAATGTACCATTTACTGAAGTACTGAAGTGCAACTCAAAAAGCATTGGTTTTCTTTTCCCCTCTAGGTACATGTAACTAATCCCGGGTCGCCCCTGAAAAAGTGGGCCTACCCGGTTACCAAAATTTAGATAAATAAATAAACCTCACTAAATCACATAGTTATCAATTAAAGAGAGATGTTTGCAAAACCACTAAGAGGCAGAGGTATTTCACACAAAGAGCTCCAATAATTTGGAACTCACTACCAAGTCGTGTTGTTGGTAGTAATAGTGTAGAACAATTTAAAAAAAGCCTAGACCTATACATGGGTGATAACAAATATTCCTTCCACCCCTAATTAGTAGAGGTGGAGAGTTCCATATGGGCTTCGGTCCTCTGAACTTGTAAACAACTATGAAACTGTGAAACCTCCTCCTGCTGTTTTGCAGGAAGTGTGGACAATAAAACTAGAAGGTCCTGTGCAATACATAAATACTATATAGCTTGTCCTATGTTTGGGAGGAAGTGTGAACGAAATGTACTGGAAGTCCTATGTAGGAAGTGTGGACAAAAGAACTAGAAGGTCCTGTGCAATAGAGAAATACTATATAGTTCTTCCTATGTTTGAGAGGAAGTGTGGACGAAATCTAATGGAGGTCGTGTGCAACAGACAATAGGAAAACAGTATGTAGTGCCTCTTCCTGTGTCCCTGTAGGAAGTGGGAGGTTCAGGTTGGCTGTACATATGAATGACCGAGGAGGGTGGGATATGGGGAGGGAGGGTGGGTGTTTGTGTGTGTTCCTGGATAGGGAGAAAAACAATCAGTGCGAAACTGAAGAAATGAGTTAAAGAGCAAAGTTCCCTAGTACAATAGTAAAGTTCAAGTTCAAGTTTATTGCAGGAAAACTCCATCACATACCTGCTTCACAGGTTGTAACTGTCCTGCCCCAGCAACAAGATACTGAAAAATTGTCTGCTAACTACAACAGTCCCCTTTTCTGGTTACTAAGAATTACAGAACACTAAATAAAAACAGAAGACAAAAAACCTAATCCAAAGCCCTTCTTTTTTTTTTAACTATTTTTCCCTCCCGTCACTGCTGGCAGGGGTCCCTGCAGTTGACCTACCTGTTCCTTTCCTACCTGAAATCCTCCCAGCTGTGCCCCTGGTCCTTGGCACACCCACGACGCACTCATGGAGCAAACCCTCTGGAATCCACCCCCCCCCGGAGTGGGGCTGCCTTCTGCTCTTCGGTGCTTTCTTCCGGCACTACCACGGGTGGAGGTGACACCAATACCAGGTACACAGTGAGCAGGATTCAGTGCTGGAGGTGGGGACAGGTGACATCTACCCCCCAGCCAATGGGTGTTTTCCCTATTCTGTGAGAGCTCCCCCTAGAAGCCCGGATGTGCAATGACATCCAGTGCAGCTAGGAGCGCTCCCGCACCCTGACCGTGAATGTCTGCCAAGGCTCCTCCCCTGTGTCAATGTGATCCCTGGATTGCAGCACTCACAACCTCCACTGGGAGCCGCTCGCACCAGTGAGTCATCCACCCAGCCTCCCCAGGAGAGGAAAGCAGTCCTCCGGATGCTCAGTCCTATCCTTCCCTGCTGACCCCCGATGACCTGAGCTTGCTTCCGAACCTGAGTCGCCAGCATGGCATGAGGTGTGGTGTCCAGTGCCTCAACACTCAGCACCACCGGGCCAGTCTCCAAAGCCCTTCTGCTTATTCATTTACACAAACACTGCAAGTTTAAAATGAAATAAAATAAATCACCTCTGCTGTGTAGTTCTTTCACCGTGTGGGATGTAAGAAACATTTTGGTCAGGATTTGAAAAATGACAGCTGTCACACTCATGATGTGCTGTACAGATATGGCTATGCTGTGAATTTGGGGGGGAAATATTTAAAATTACCAAAGTTACGAGGCTGTGTTTGCAAAATTCAATGTAGGCTCATAACTTTGTTGTTTTTTTTTAATATTTTTACGCCAAATTTTCAGCATAACCTTCTTATGACCCCACTTCATGAACAAGGGCAGAGAAATTTTTCAACTCCTGCCCAAAAGGTGATTTTGCACAGGGACCACGAAATCACCTTTTGGGACAGATCTGCCTAATGACAGTGCAATTGTTCATGAAGTGGGTCCCAAAGAAGACATGTTGAAAAAGGGCAACATTATGAAAAAATGGCCAAGTTATGTCACTAAGTTCAAAACCCCATTGAAATACATTGAACCGCATGCATGTTTCCTCAGTTCGTGGCCCAGCTTTGAAGAGTGAAGATGTGCCTGCGGTCAGGATTCCGACATTGGACCCCCAATGGGTAAGTAAGGGCTTGGGGAGTTGCGAGGTGGTGGGTGCTGAGTGGAAGGGTTGGGTGGGGGGACAGTAATGGTGCAAAAGACATTGATGGACAGTTTTCTTTTTACAGGGTAAAAAAATACATTGATGGACGGTTTTCTTTTTACAGGGTAAAAAAAAAAGGACAGAGAAGTCACCAATGTGACACTGGGGGAATTGGGCACCTCCAGTGTCACTGTTACGTTTCTGGGGGATGGGTGCTGAGAGGGAGGGTCGGATGGGGAGAGAAAAAAAATATTAAAATAAAAAAAGGTCATGGAACATGAGTGTGACACTGGTGGATTGGGCACCCCAAGTGTCATTGTTATGTTTCTGGGTATGTGGGAGGTGGTGGGTGCTGATAGGGAGGGTCAGGTGGGGGTATATGTATAATTAAATTAAAAAATAAATCAGTGGTCATGGCAGAATATGGCACACTTCGCCATGACCAAGATGGCTGTTGCACTGTACTGCGCTAGTAGTTGCGCATGTGCAATACAGTTTGGCAGCCATCTTGGACATGTTCCGTGTTCTGCTGTAACTTCTGACATGGTAAAAAAAATAGTGCAGTGCGACTTCCATCAAAGACAATGAGCAGAGTGCTTCACGGATGTGGAGGCGATTGTGTTACAACTCCAACATGTTGTTCGGTCAGAAGGAATATGCTGAGTCCTTTTCTGCTAGCAGGAGGTCTGCATAGCTACACCCACTGCAGTCCTTGAAAGGATGAGAAAGAACTTTGTTACTCTACAATGGGAGTAGTGTGTGGCCCTTCATTCCAGGTGGCTATGGTTTGCCTGGTGTGCCCATGAAAGACAATGCAGCAGAAGGTCACTTTGAACTACCCTTATTACTTCATTTAATACACTTCCTGATCTCTTGAGGAGAACTGTATGAAGCGAGTTGCTGCACTCACAGAGACTGGGTTCAATAATGGACTTCTTCATTTACCTAGTTTAAAGCCAAGCGTTTTATATTTTTGAATAAATAAATAATAAGAAAAATATTTTGAAATTTTGGTCTGTGTGTGCCTTGCAGTGCAGAGTGTAGTGTGTGGTGTGTGTGTGTGTGTGTGTGTGTGTTTATGTGTGTGTTTTCTTCTTTTTTTTACAGGTGGAGTTGGGCCTCACCATCGTGTTGGTAGAAGGAGAAGAAGGAAAGGAAGATGATGGGCAGGAGGAAGAAAGGCTGACGATGTCTTGAAACTGAAGACTGCTGCTATTTGCTTGGATATGTTCCAGTCCGTAGGCACTTGATTGTTGGTTTAAAGTGTGCTATGGTTGTAGACCAAGTAAAGTGATAGATGTTAGGAAGTGTGTAGTTAGTACATGCCCTACCTCTTCTACAGATACAACTTATTAAATAGGCCCACGTAGTACATTTTCAAGGACTCTTGAGTGTTCTGGTCTGCACTGGTTGCAGGTAGAGGGAGATCTGGTTCCCAATCCCTACATCAGGGCACCAGGAGAGCAGTACCATTTAGAAAAGGAGATGGCACCAGTTTCAGGATATCCTTACAGAGGTGCAAGGATTTCTATTGGCAGGGGAAGAGTGTAACCAGCCTCTCTCTTCAATCAGTTCGAGGCAGGTTACCACTCAATAGGTAAGCCAGACCCTGAGAGTTGTTCTCTGGAGGTGAAGTTACCCAGAGATTGGGGGGGGGCTCAATTTTCAGAGGTTCAGGAATGACATACAGTGCTTGCGTCAAACAGACATGATGCAAGGAGCACACTGCACCACACATTGCATCATTCCCAATTCTCAAATGGTGCTTGTGGCCCCTTGCAACTGCCAGTCTTATGCTGGGCTTGCAGTGATGTGCAGGTTATGCCATGGTGCCAAGAGAGCTTGCACCATAACTTGACTGCAGTATCCCCCACCATGGGATATTCAACTCCCGCACTGGCAACAAATCTTACCTTTGGTTAGACCAGCCATAGTTGGTCTAACCATTGTATGCATCATCACAGTCATCCAGGGCAGGCAGTCTGGCTGATATCACAGCCTCACACAATACAGGCACCCCCAGAAACTGAACAGTGGGACCCCTGAAGAGTTTGCCCATCCACATGTGGATGTGTGGTGGGCACTGCTGATGAGGTGGTACCTCACTGTGGCACTGTCCCTGGAAACAATGATGGCAGATTTGGTAGAAGATCACCATAACAGCCACAGTATGACCACAAGACAGGGACAGCTATACGGCAGCTCAATATGCAGCTCAGAATGTGCACAATGGGTAGTGTATGGTCATGCTGGACCACGGGTACAAGCACTCCCAGCCACTCCCTCGCATGACAGCACCAGTGTGCCAGCTGTGTCTAGCAGTGTCAAGCTTCACCAGTCCACTTCAGACATCTGCATACTACCTGGATCAGGGTGCCCTGCCTCGCTTGTACGCTGATGCTGTGTATGAGTCCTGCCATCAGTGGCTGACCCTTGTGCAGCATTCTCTTGGTTGCCTAGTTCCTGTACCGTGACACCTAGGCCATGCACCCAAGTCTCTGTGACTCTGGGATGGGTAGTACCATCCGGTTCAGCTGGCCATTACACAAGCTGGTCCACAACTGTCTGCTCAAGCTCCAGTATCAGGGTAGTGGTACTGACCCCTATCAGGAGTGTAGGCACCTGCCTAGTGGGCCTTAGTCATTGACAGTCCCATAGGACACAAGTGGTAGCCCATACCTCACCTGTCATGTCTGTTGAGTGCCTGCAGTTCAGAGTTGCTTGCCAGTACTGTGAGGTCATATCACGGTACTGTAGGCATGCTACCACTTGTTTCCTATCTTTAGCAACCCCTCCCTGTGCACCTTGGTCACTGTTTGGAAGTTCCTCCACCAGCAGTCTATGTCACTGACCACTAGCTCTGTGGTGGCGGTGGGGCCCCGTTCTCAGAGTACACAGACAATGCCAGTAGCCACTATCAAACTCTCTGATGTGTCAGTATTTTGATGTATGGGAGCAGTTGTGGTATCTTTGCGTAGTGTGGTGCCGGGACTCCTCCCATACCAAAATCTGGTGCAAGGTCCCTGGTGCACCGGGTTTCAATGCAGATCTGCTGTTTGCGCAGCTTGCGTCAGTCTCAGGCCCTTTGAAAATCAAGCCCAGAATATTTGGATGTTCATGCTAGAGTTCAGCAATTTAACTAAGAGGAGGAAACCGGAGCATGAATATGTATAGATCTGCTCTTCCCCCGATACTCTACAACAGTGGAAGGCACTTGGGTGCTGGCCTGGCCAGCCTAGGTTTTGAGCCTGTGACAGGAGTAGTCCAGTCTCTCTGGCTGTAACTGGACCTTGGGAGTCTGTGGCCCCAGGGATTCCAAGGTAAATTAAGGTAATTATTCTTATATTGGGCCCCAGTCATATGGCTTAGAGTGCGTCACAGTATTCAGGACATTTTCAATAAACACATATAAAAGCAACATTATAAACTGATACATCAATAACTAACCTAAAACACCAGGCATTCATTTTGTTTAAATCAAATGCTAATCAAAATAAATGGGTTTTCTGCCCCCTTTTAAACACTTCCACCAAGGTTGAGCTCTTTAGCTGGTATGGTAAGGGGTTCCATAGGCAAGGGGCCAATATGGCAAAGGATCCCTTAGTGGCAGTGTCCCTTGGATTGGGTGGCACTGGTCCCCTTGTGCTTGGTCTCCAGAGAAGGATGCCATTGGAAGCAGCTGGAGGGATGGGGGACCCAAGAATCGCCTTGAGAATTATGGAAAATAGTATCTATGAGGAGGCACTTAAGGTAGAGTGGTGGGTCACCCCTCAAGGGATGTCATCGGAACCCTTGTGGGTTTGCACTCAGCTGTAGGGAGAAAATGGAAGAAGTCTTTGTACAGAGCAACTGTAAGTTTACCTTGCTAGATTGAAATGCTCATTTTGTAAAGTCCATGACTGTTCATATAGAAACCCCTGGTTGGTAGCTAAATGAATGGGCATCAGATAGGAGGGAGCCTTTCAAAGTTTGGAGTCAGTAACTTCCCAAGAATGGGGACCAGACATGGGACTGGGGGTCCTCTTTTTGGGCCACTAGGGATATCAGTGCTGTATCAAAGGGAGGCACAAGTGGCCAGACAAATCATGCTTTAAACACTTAGTAATGATATCATAACGCTGATATGCTGTTTATACTTGCTGTCCTATTGGGCACATTGAGACAAGTACATGGCACAGTTTTCCCCTCAGGTGAGAGTTTGCCCTGCTTGAAGAGTGTGCCACCACATGAATGGTCTTGGGAGCACCAGAACTCCAGGAACCCCACAAGGGAGGCTAGGGCACTGGGAGCTGAGACACACCCAATCATTATTTAAATGAAATTGTGCCTCTTAGCCCAGGGTTATTGCATGGAATTTAATGTAGATGTGGGGTGGGCAAAGAGGCCCCACAAGTAGCTGGGTACCATCAGAGAACATGTAGTAGCAGCAGTCATGGTAATATGCACACTAGATGTGAGAAAGATATGTGAAACTCCAGAGATACCATAATGTAGATTACAAAAAGGATCTCAAAGATGCTCCATTCTGATTGGCAGTCAACATTCTGAAAGTCTACATTAATCTCTGTTACACTGCCATGTCAGCCTGATCACCATGGCACATGGATTCTTCCTGTCAGCATTTAATTCTCTAGCACTGCTGAATAACTGGAATGATGTGTTTTGGTTCTGAACCAGCATTCTTAAGCAGTTGGTAGATAATGCATTTTATTTAAGCAATATACCACAACAAGGTGTGGATTATCCTGGGATTTACACATGCATAGTGTGGTTCAGTCACGAGGTCACAGATCGAGTGAGTAAACCACACCAGAAGTGGGCAAATGCCAGCATAACCCACACCCTGGAGTGGTTTATTGTGATTATACAATGTCCCCATATTTTTGAAACAGAAAAAAATAAAGAAGTTTTTCCCCCATTTCTATTTTATTTTTTATTGCATTTATTGTGTTGCCAGAAACAAATAGTCCTTGGTTGCTAGGGCTGGGGTCGTACTGCACATGTGCTGTATTGATTTGTTATTCCCTGTCCTGATGCTTTCTTAGGGGCCGGAAAATGTGTAACACTGTGACTATGTTGCCATTGGACTGTATCCCAGCTCCATTTTTGTTCTAGGAGCTGGGACAGCCTTCAGTGGTTGCTGCTTGGTCTGTTTTGAAGCACAGAGTGCTGCTTCAGTTTCTTTTGAGCCGCAGCGTTGTGCACATGCACAGCAAGATACATTGCTGCCACACTTTCTGAGACTGGTTTCCTGGCCCTCTTCAGTCTTGGACTGAGTAAAGAAAGTAGTTTGTGGTTTTGTGTTTCCTTTGTCTTGTTCTGCAGGAATACTGTACAGGTCTGAGGTTACAGGGTTTCAAGAGGCAATGGCCACAAGTTTGAACTTATGAGTCATGGATTAGGTGCAGGGCTTCTGTACTGCTGTAACAGCCGGCTGACGTACCAGTCGCCATCTTCTGGGATCAGAAAGTAAACACATTCTGGTACAGGGGATGAGGATGCACAGATACAGCATTTTTTAAAGCAAGATACAAATGAGTGATATGTACTTTGCTTAAAAAAGTGTCCATTCAGCATTGTGGTTTACCGTTGAGTAAGTGGGCAGATAATATGGTGGATTTTCACCTGTCATGTTCAAGGGGTGTTGGAGTGATTGTAATTGGGGGATTCTAGATGAGACTGACTGGCATCTTTTCCCATGGGTCATGCCAGGATTTACAAGGGGTAAAAGGTGCTAGTCAGCCAATCAGGTTTGAGTATTTTAAGAGGCATTTTATAATAAAAATGTTCCTCTCAATGAGGATAACATTCAAAAGGGACACTTGTAGTGCTTTTCTTTGGGAGTAATTTTTATAATAGCAATAAGGCACTCCCAGGGGTTAGATTAACAGTCAATCACTGGCACTCAGCTGCACCTTGTGCCACATTCTGCCTCAAGGGGGTGATTAATAGACTGTCAATCTAATCCCTGGTTATGCCCCTAAGAGGCTTCAACTGCCTACCTTAACTTCCTGATGGCCTACCAACCAGCCTAAAATTGCATCTAATAATTAACCGGCTAATTAGCTACACTTCCACTTAGGGCTCCCTCCCTCTCTCCAAATCCTTCCTCCTAATCCAGCTATATAATCTATTGTTGGCACTCTTCTCCCTTACACCAAAGCTCTATCTTCCTGTTTGCACTTCATCTGGATATAAGAACAAGCCTACCTTAGCTACCTACTGTATAGGCTCACAACATTGCCTCCTCATGTGTAATTGAATGTCTGTATAATTACTGCTCCTTCCCTCATGTACCCCACCTTGTTTCCCCCAGGTCGCATCTGGAAACGAGTGGTCTTCCGCTCAGTATGCCTGCCTGGTTAAACTCTTGAATAAATAAATAAATTGCTAAAGTATATGTAGGGCATGGAGCAGGTGGAAAATGTAATGAAGTGTGCTCAGGTATCATCATGAGAAGAAATAATGATCAAGAGAATGCCTGGAGACCTGTGCATCACCAGACAGTTAAATAATGAAGTACCATGGTGCTTGATCGCAGCTCTGGTATGGATATAACAGCTTGTGTGTGGTTTCACATTAATGCTACTCCAGGGTATGGTAGTTATGGTGCCCCTGTTCCCCATTGCCCCTGACCCATGGTGGCAAGGTGACTGGTGTTGGTGTAGTACATGGGGTCAAGACATAAGGTAGGTACTTTTTTGAGCCAGATGCCATCATATGCCCCTAGACACAGGAGTGTGACTCTGGCCTTATATGTGTAGCCAGTTGGGTCTTTCCCCTTAGAAAGGAACAGTCACCACCAAGAGCCCCCACACCCAAGCGTGTAGCTGTTTCCAATGTGCACTTTGTGTGCAAAAATGATTTGGTTTACTTACCATTTACTGTAGTAGAGTAGGTTGTAGCAGACTAATTTTGCTTAGTTGTTGGCTGACTACTTCTGCTACTACAAATCCCAGAATCCTCTGCAGCAGACATCAGAGCAGTAGGCAGCAGTAAGAAAATTCAATACCCTGCAGTGCATGTTAGAGTGTGTATAAGCTCTGATCGTTTAGTTGCTGGTCCTTCTGCCCTCCATGGGCTAGGCACAGTCAAAGAGGAATGTCCTTAACCCCTGGAGAAAAGCAGTCTCAAAAAACATCTAATCAGAGATTGTAAAAGCCCTAACATGCACTGCAGGCTATTGAATCTCCCACTGCTTACAATTACTCTGATGTCAGCTGCACGGGATTCTGAGATTTGTAGTGAAAGAAGATGTGTCAGTCTAAAAATAGGCAAAATGAGGTTGTTATGATCTACTATACCACAGTAAACAGTAAGTAAACCAAAATGTTTTTGCCCACAAAGTGCGCGTTGGGGCCAGTCCCACACTTGAGTATGGGGTCCTTTCTGCTGATTGTTCCCCTTTTAAGGGACTCCTGCAGACCCAGTTTGCACAGGCTAAAAGAAAATTAAGCCCAATGTGGACTAGAGGCCCTGGTAAGACATAAAAGCCCCGAACCTGTGCAGCACAGGTCCAGAGCTTTTATGTCTTACCCGAGCCTCTAGTCCATATTAGAGTGCTTAATTTTCTTTTATCATCCCTGATGCAGCAGTCACTGGTGTAAACTCTGGCAGCGTCTTTGCTTCCCCCATAGCAGTCAAAGACTAAGTTTTGTATGTTGGTGCTTATGCATCAAGCAGCGCAGGGCGAGCACAAGAGGCACATGCCACACAGCTCCAAGACCATGAGCAGCCGTGTTGTGACTGGCATGCACGAATATTGACCACCGCACAGTACCTGTCTGTATCCCTAACTTCCCTGTGCACTGGTGCACAGGGGCAGATCAGAGGACACAGGCATACATCTAATCTGATGCCAGATCTGGTCCACCAGTGGATGCCCTGCTCCATGTAGAGCAGGGGATTGTGGGATGGTGTGGTACAGGAAAATGAAAATTGAAGGGTGAGTGCCTGAATGGCTGCCTCCAGTCTTCCCTGCCTAACCAGAGGGCTGGGGAAGCATAGTAGTGGGGGTTTTGTTGTCCCACAGCTTCTGAGGGTTCTCTGGGGGAATGCTCAATGGATACAACAGGATTCCTGCTGCTGTTTCCTGTGCCACTTCGCCTAGCACTCCACACTTTTGTGAATGGTGCGGAGTGTGAGCACCCACCAGACATGCCCCCATACCATCTGCACTCATAGCTACACAAATGGCTAGGGGATCCAGAGTGGAAGGGATGTGCTTCCCTTCCATGAATGTCATTGGGGTACACAGGATCCCTGGTGCATGGCATTCTGTCTCAGAGTTGTCTACAGACCGTGGATTCATGGTGCATAGGCAATCCACTCCTATGTGCATAGGGGCTATTTTGTAGTGTGTCTGTAACTTTCTGTCAAGTCTGAACCCTCATATCCAATACTGTAACTGCTTGGTGCACATCCCCAGGAATGTCTCTTGTTCTCCTGAGTCTGCAGAGGCTGCCACTTTCCTAGCACTGCCCACCAATGCAGCCTGCTTTCTGTCTTCCCTCCATCTCTAGAGCTTTTCTTTGGATTTCCCATCAGTATACCATCTGAAATCAGCCATTTTTTTTTAGTTTCTATTTTTCTCCTACTCGGAGTCCTCTGCTACCCTCTGACGTCCCCCGCCCCACTTGGCTCCAGGTATGAGGCCCCCTCCCATGAACTCCATGACTTACCCTTCATGGCAGGGGGTTGGGAGCGACTTGACCCACCAGACCAGATATGTATTCGGGAGGTGCCTTCCCAGACCGCTGCAGCGGGGGACCATCGTCATCCTGCAGAGGGCCCCCATTTTTTTTTTCATTTTCTCCCCTCGAGGTTGTGGTATGCAGTGGCACCAGCGGCAGTGGCATGCACGCTCCTGTGCGCATTCCACCAAGTGCCTGCCACAACTCTCTCCCTAAGCTCCAGTGTTGACGTGCTACCCCCCAGCCTCCACTAGGTGGCAGGCAATCGCCGAGCGCTGCAATCCTCCCTCCCCGGAGAAGGAGAGCAGTCCTTTGGATGCTCGATTCTTCTCCTCCCTGCCAACCTCCGGCGTCCTATGTCCGTTCCCGAACATGGGTCACCGGCGTGGCATGAGGTAAGGCGTCCAGTGCCTCAGCCCTCAGCACCACCGGGCCGGCTCTGAAATCAGCCATTTTTATGTTTGCTTGCATGCATGTGCAAAAAACATAGTGCCATCATCCAAGTTTTCATAGGTGTGGCACCCTGTCTTCTAATGCAGTTAGTGTGTTTGCAGGCGCGGCTACAGTTCACCAATGAATGCTGCAGCTGTCTATGACAGCAGTTGAAAATGCAGTGCCGTACAGTTGAAAGGGAGAGCTCCACTTCAGTGAGCAGCGATAAGATGTGTGCTCATGTGCTCCACCCACACACACACACACACACACTCACATGCATATTTCATGCTCATGCGTCCCCCCCCCACGCACACACTGTATGGCTGACAGGGGTGCCCAATCCCCTGTTGGCTCTGCTGCACTCCCCCCCAATAGAGTTCCAGGTGTTACACTGGGAGCCCATCCCAGAGTGGCAGCAGTCCGTATGGCCAACGGGGGTGCCCAATCCCCTGTTGGCTCCACTGCCACCCCAAACAGCCTTCCAGCTGCCACACTGGGAGCCCACCACAGCGTGGCACAAGTCCCACGTCGTCTAAGGGAAAAAAAAACCTGCAAGAAAAAACCTTCCCTCGCTGACTGTCTTGATCCCCGTCCCCCACCCGTACCCACCCTCTGCACCTGCCTCCCCACACCCCTCACCCCATGCTTACCTCCGAGTCCAGCGTGAGATCTTGGTGGACGGGAACCGTCTGCACTCTTCAAAGCCGACTGCGAACTGAGGAAATGCCAGTAAGCTGTATAATGGAATAAATAGGGTTTTTTCAAGTTTGATGCATATCTCAGGCATTTTTTGGGAATTATTTCACCAAATTTTCAACATGGCGGTTTTGGGGCCCCACCTCATGAATTCTGTCACTGTCATTTTGTTAATCGGCCCCAAAAGGTGATTTCGCGGTCACTGCGCAGAACCACCTTTTGAGACTGATTTACGAAATGACAGTATCACAGTTCATGAGGTAGACCCTCAAAAAACCCTATGTTGAAAATTTGGTGAAAAAATTCCCAAAAATGACTGTTTAATGAGCATGCGTTGCGCTGTTCCTATGCACGCTCGTAAGTTCGCGAATTTTCAATATTTTCACTCCAGATTTTCAACATTGCCATTTTACCACACCTCCTTATGAGCAGTACAGCTGTCATTTTTCATATCTTGCCCAAAATGTGTTTCCGCGCATGTAGCGCACAATGGCGCAGTTGGTGTGCGAAATCAATGTTTGGGACAGATTAAGAAAATCCTAGTGACACTGTTCATGAGCAGAGGTGTTAAAATGGCTATGTTAAAAATTTGGTGAAAAAATTCCCAAAAATGACTGTTTTACGAGAATGCATTGCACTGCCCCATGCATGCTCGTAAGTTTGCGAATTTTCAATTTTTTCATTCCAGATTTTCAACATTGCCATTTTACCACACCTCCTTATGAGCAGTACAGCTATAATGTTTCACATCTCCCCCAAAACGTGTTTCCGCGCAAGTAGCGCACAATGGCGCAGTCAGTGTGCGAAATCAATGTTCGGGACAGATTAAGAAAATCACAGTGACACTGTTCATGAGCAGACATGTTAAAATGGCTATGTTAAAAATTTGGTGGAAAAAGTCCATAAAATGACTGTGCTATGAGTGATCATTGCGCAGTTTCCACGCACCCTCATAAGTTCATGGATTTCTAATATTTTCAGTCCAGATTTTCACCACTGGCATTTTTCCACACTTTCTTATGAACTGTACAGCTGTCATTTTTCACACCATGGCTGAAATGTGTTTTTGCACTTCCAGAGCAGAAATGCGTGGTTGCTGTGGGAAATCACTTTTCGGGACAGATTAAGAAAATCACAGTGACACTGTTCATGAGCGAAGGTTCCAAAACGCCTGTGTTGACAATGTGCTGTAAAAAATTCCCAAACTAATTGCATTACGGGTGTGCATTGCGCAGTTTCTACGCACGCTGGTGACTTCACCAGTTTTTTTAATATTTTCACTGCAGATTTTCAACATTGCCATTTTTTGCACCTCCCCATGAACAGTACAGCTGTCATTTTTCACATCCTGTTCGAAATGTGTTTTCACACCTGTGGTGCCAAATGGCTTAGTCACTGTGCAAAATCAGCTTACTGCTAACGAACTGATATTGCCACTGTTCATAAGGTGGGGGTCACAAAAAAAACCATGTTGAAAATTTGGAGTAAAAATGCCAATGAACGCCTGAGGCGTTACGGTTTCCGACCATAACGCACCACCCTGTAGAGACTGACAGGCATCAAGGGTGTGACTTAGGATTCTCGCCTGTAATGCTCATACCATTCCACACCCTGCAGCCAGTGAGAGGCATCAAGGTGAGCCTTGGACTCTTCGGACCCAAAGTTCACCCCATTCTCCTATACAGCACCCATCTCACCATATTTCCTGATGGAATGGGGTGAGCATAAGGGCCAAAGACCCCAAGGCACACCGTGACACTTGTCGGTGTCTGCAGGGTTGGGTGTGGTGAAATGGCGTGACCGTTATGCTTGGCAACCCAAAGGCACACCCCAATGCCTGTCAGTCTCTACAGGGTGGTGACGGGGTTGGCCTCAGTTCAATACTTCACTGCCATTCCTATTATGCAGCTCTCTAACTCCTATACTACCAATGCCAATGCTAGCAAGCAAACATTGGGCATTGACAAATGCTTGTTTCTTTAGACAATGTAACAAAACTTGTAAGTGGCTTTCCTAGAGTTTCAATGGTTAAACAGGGATAAAATTATATGAAAGTTAGAGGTCTCTGCAGGAGCTCAAGAGAAACACATCTTGTCTCTACAGCTGCTAGCCCCCCATCTAATTGTATTTTAAAACAGGAGTATTTATTTAGCAAACATCGGCTAAGATTTTTTATAAAATGTGCAAAGGATTTCAAGCAATCTAATTTGTTGTTAGCTGTGAATTACAAGTGCCTAATGCATGGCTAAAACTTGAAACCCCATGTAGAATACACAGACCTATTTTATAAGCACAATAAGTCACTCCGAGGATGTGCATTAGACAGTTCTAATGCACGGCTAGGGGTGGAAAGCACTCCGCCTGCAGCCTCATGCCTCACTACACCTCCTAACCATGTGTTAGAACTGTCTAATGCACACTCCATCATGTCTTATTGCTTACTGACAGTCTCACCATCACTTCACAGTGATTCCCTTTGGTTGGATCCCACACTATTTTGTATTCATTTCTGTATTTATGTCGTTGATATGAGTTGAGGTCCTGCTATTTCATTCTTGACCACCCTCCATCTTCCTTGTCTCACATTTCTAAAGTGCCCCCTGAAATGATGTTCTCAAGTGGTGGCTGAGATACAGGTTAAAAAGAAGTAGCCACACTTCCCTCTTATAATTTACCAGTACAAGATGTAACCTGCTCAAACCTGGTTACATCAGTTTGGCCATATTTTAAGGTGCTACTGGTGAATGACTGACCAGAATCAACAAACAAGGTCCAGAGTGACGCCCCCACCACCCCAAAAAAAACCTGCCCCAGCTGGCTTATAATCAAGCTTCTTTTATTTATATATTATATATAGAGAGAGAATAAAGGATGGGGAAGTGTGTGATATGAGAATATAATTACCGGTTTCCCTTTTTTCCCATAGGGAAACCGTGGCGTAATTTGCCGTAATGAAGGAGTGTTCATTACGGCAAACACGCCTGCCGATTTCCCTCACTGTGCACATCGCCGCTGCACTTACCATAAACCCAGCGACACCGTGCCTGCTGGGGAACGCTATGGGACAGCAAACCGCCACCTCGACTAGGGCGGCACATAAAAAAAAAAATCTGCCTCAGTCGGTGCTGTGCACAAAATAAAAAAAAAAACTATTTACAAAATCAAACTGCTGACTACGGCCACGTACTTCACCTTCAGCGAACCCGGCTGCACAGCTAGATTTTATTTTATACAATTGCTGAGGCAAAAAAAGGGAAACCAGCAATTATATAAAATAAAATATGGGTCTGGGTGTGAAACTCAAATTTACACACACCCTCGGGGTTAGATGCTTCACATAAACCCCCTCGGTTGTGTGTAAATTCTCGTTACACACCCAGACCCATACTTTATCCTATATTTAATGTACACCCAAGGTGTGGGATGCTACATAAACCCCGAGGGTGAAGCCTGAGGGGTTTATCAAAGCATCCCACACCGAAGGTGCTCATTAAACTCTCATAGGCACACACTTACCTATTTTTTATTTTATATAATTTGCTGGAGAACAATTTTTTCCAACCCTAGTGCTGTGATCCCCCCCACACACACACACACTCACTGTCTCTCTCTCCACACACACACACACACACACACACACACACACACACACACACACACACACACACACTTTCTCTCCCTCTGTCCTTCTCAAGAAATCCCCATGGCAACTTTACTGTAGTTCTCTGGGGCAACAAATGCAGCAGCTTCCTTTCTCTCCCCCCCAGCTCCCACTCTAAATTCCCCAGCTCAGCTGTGCAGCAGTCCCCAGTCCCTCTCCCTCTTGCCCCACATCGCCCTCCAGCTCACTGTACTCCCAGATTAAAATTTTTTTTTTAAACTTAAGAGCTAAAACCGCGATCACGATTACGCTCGCACTTACCTGTGTCAGCCACAGACTCATTCCCACCAATGGTGTGTGTTGTCCAAAGCTAACGAAGTGCAGGATCAACCAGATACTTAAAAAAAATATTATGGAACTATTTAAAGTAGGAGCAACAAAATAAATAAAAACAATGATTAGGTGAAGATGTAACCGTGGCTGCTCCTCGCTAACTAAGATACGGAGCCACCATGTTTTCAGAACTGTTTAGCCTGCCCACACAGAAAATAGAAGCCAATGAGGGAGCGATCCTTTTTGATGGATGGAGCGCATGAATGCCATAATAACCAACTGGTTATTACGACAAATATCAATTCGGTGATCCAATTGAAAAAATTGATCACCAGTAATTTTATATATATATACTGTATATATATATATATATATATATGTGTGTGTATTTTTTTTAAGTCTGCTTCACCATGAAAGGGGAAGCATCGATGGGCCCCATTTTCAGAGCCAGCGGCTGTGCACACAAACAGGTGTGTCATGAGAAAAAATAGGGCCGGCCAGCTCTGGCACCTTATTCAGACAGTACGATCTGAACTAACCCTGCTATCTGTTTGAATATTGGACCCTGGTAGTGTCAGCACATGGCAAGCGATTGCCATGTTTGGCACAGCGCTACCAGAGGGTGGGGCTGAAGACCGCTCATAGTGGTAAAGCATGGTGCACACTACTGAGCGCTGCAGCCCCCATAGATGATATTCAGCACAAACATGCAAATGAGTCCATTGGGCATGCACAGTGCTAAGGGGCAATCTGTATGCCCATTTTGGGATCATCTGCATGTGAGCGCCCAGCAGAGTGCTGCAGGGCCAGGTCCCCCTTCAAGCCCCGATCCCTTCTCTGGTACATAGAAACATAGAATTTGATGGCAGATAAGGACTGCTTGGCCCACCTAGTCTGCCCATTTTCCTACCTAACAGATAAGCTGCAGATCCTAGTTAACCAACAGCTTACTTCCTCCTACCCCCCACTAGGACTGGCTTATGCCTGTCCCATGCATTCTTGAATTTCTCCACTGTTCTTGACTCCACAACCTCCTCAGGGAGGCTGTTCCATGCATCCACAACCCTCTCTGTGAAAAAATACTTCCTCACATTATCTCTGAGCCGTCCCCCCTCTATCTTCAAATTGTGTCCCCTTGTTCTTGCACATCTCTTTTTCTGAAAGATGCTACCCTCTTGGACTTTGTTGATTCTCCTGAGGTACTTGAAAGTTTCTATCATGTCCCCTTTCTCCCTTCTTTCCTCAAGGGTATACATATTACGCTCCTTTAGTCTTTCTTCTTATGTCTTCTGGTGCACACCCTGCACCATTTTGGTTGCCCTCCTCTGGACAGTCTCCACTCTGTCTATGGTTTTGCAGAGATGGGGTCTCCAGAACTGCACACAGTACTCCAGATGGGGTCTCACCAACTGTCTGTACAGAGGGATAACAACTTCCTGTTTTCTACTATTGATGCCTCTTCCTGTGCATCCCAGTATCCCCCCAGCCTTCCTTACTGCCTTCTCACATTGCTTGCCCATCTTTAGGTCATCTGATATAATTACCTTCAGGTCCCTTTCCATTTTTACTGTTGTCAGTATCTCACCCCCCATTGTGTACACTTCCCCTGGGTTTTTGTTTCCCATGTGCATTACCTTGCACTTCTTAGCATTGAATCTGCGCTGCCATACATTTGACCATTCCTCCAACCTTGCCAAGTCCCTTCTTATCCTTTCCACTCCATCTTGTGTATCAACTCTGTTGCAGATCTTTGTGTCGTCTGCAAAGAGACATACTTTTCCTTCCAGTTCCTCTGCAATGTCACTTATAAAGACATTAAAAAGGACCGGTCCCAGTACTGAACCCTGCGGTACCCACTAGTAACCCTCCTTTCTTCACTGTGTACTCCATTTACTACTACCCTTTGCGTCCTGTTGTCTAGTCAATTTTTTATCCAGGCTACCACCTTGGGACCCACTCCAAGGCTGGCTAACTTGTGTATTAATCTTTTGTGCAGGACTGTATCAAATGCCTTGCTAAAATCTAGGTAGGTCATGTCCACAGCCCCTCCTTGGTCTACTACTTTGGTCACCCAGTCAAAGAAATCTATTAGATTCGTCTGACATGACCTCCCATCGTGAATCCATGCTGCCTTGGGTCCTGTACCCCACTGGCCTCTAGGTACTCAACAGTTCTTTCCTTCAGAAGTGATTCCATCATTTTCCCTACCACTGAGGTCAAACTAACTGGTCTGTAGTTTCCTGCCTCTGTCCTGCTCCCACTTTTGTGAAGAGGAATCACATCTGCCCTCCTCCAGTCCTCGGGTACCACCCCATCCTCCCATGATTTGTTAAAGAGAGTAGTCAGCGGTGTCACTAGTTCTACCCTTAGTTCTTTTAGAATTCTTGGGTGAATCCCATCGAGCCCCATTGCTTTGTCCACCTTCAATTTTATTAATTCTTCCAGAACCCTTTCTTCTGTAAATGGACTGGCATCGACCCCGTCTTCAGAGTATTTCTCTTGTTTGGTTTAGGTACCTCCCCTCCTCTTCCTTTGTGAATACTGAGCAGAAATATTCATTCAGTATCCCTGTTTTTCACTGTCACCCTCTATCCACATTCCCCCCTTTATTAAGTCTCAGTATCCCTCCTTTGGTCTTTCTTCGCTCCCTAATGTACCTATAAAAGGTCTTATCCCCCTTCTTAACAGAATTGGCTATCCTTTCCTCGGTTTGGGCCTTTGCTATTCTGACTGCCTTCCCAGACTCTTTCTGCTTTAACTGATAAAGTTCTCTGTCCTGCTCCTTCTGTGGTTCCTTATATTTCCGAATGCTATCTTTTCTCCTTAACCTTCCTGCCACCTCTTTTGAGAACCATAGCATTTTTCCTTCATTGTGTTTTATTGATTTGCTTTAAACAAGGCTTGTTGCCTCTATGATGGCTGTTTGATTACTCCCATTGTTCCTCACCCTCCTTCTTGCCTGTTTGGTAGTGCTTTTCTGAGGCACTCTCTCATTTCCAAAGTCAGCCCTCCTAAAGTCCAATACTCTTGCTTTTATGCGGCTTGATTGTATAGCTGTGTTTATAGTGAACCACACTGTTTGGTGGTCGCTTGTTCCCAGATAGCTACCACTTCTAAATCTAGATTCTTTCTCCATCCCCATTTGAGAGTACCAGGTCTAAGATTGCTCCCTCCCAAGTGGGTTCCAATACTAGCTGTCTGAGGCATGCCCCCTGTAGGGCATCAAGAATGACCCTGCTCTTGGATGTGGCTGCAGCAAAGGTGCTCCAGTTAACATCTGGCATATTCAGGTCCCCCATCAACAGTATCTCACCTTTTTCTGCCATTCTAAGAAAGCCTTCTATCATTTCCTTGTCCATTCCCTCCCCCTGAGATGGGGGTCTGTATACAACCCCCATGCGGATTGTGGTGCCACTTCCTGTCTCCAGGGTGACCTAGAGTGCCTCATCTGCTCCCTGTTTACTCTTTAGTTCTCTTGCTTTGATCCCTTCCTTTACATAGGGAGCTACTCCTCCTCCTCATTTACCCTCCCTGTCCCTCCTGTAGATTGTGTATCCTGGTATGTTGACATCCCAGTCAGGGTTCTCTGTGTACCATGTTTCTGTGACTGCCACATACCCTGGCAACCCTCTTCCATCAAGGCCACTAGTTCAGGGAGCTTGTTACTCAGACTACGGGCATTGATACTCATCACCCTCCACTTTTTGATAGCCTTACCCCTTTTAGCCCCATTCCTGTCCTTACTGCCTTTGCCTTTTTTTACATTTACCTCTGTTCTGCTCCCTAATAACTTCTCTTCCTTGGTGTTTACCTCATTAATCACCATGTTTTGTGGGGGGAGGCTGGGATTTTCCTGCTCCTTTTCAGTGCCTCCCCCCTTGGCTAGTTTAAATGCTTGCCAATGAAGCATTTAAACCTCTCACCTAGGAGCCTGGTTTCCCCTGGACAGATGCAGACCATCGCACCAGTATAGGTCTGCATCCCTCGAAGTGGCTCCCAGTCCCCAATGAAGCCAAAACCCTGAGCTTCACACCAGTTTTCAACCACTCATTGAATTCCCTGGTGAGGGTGCCTAGCATCTCCTTGCCATAGACAGGCAGCACCTCCAAGAAGGCTACCGTGTCGCTACTTGTCTAAGGCCTCCCCAACTCTACAAACTCCTCTTGCACTGCTCTGATCCCATTCCTAGCCAGGTCATTTGTCCCTAGGTGGACAATGACATCCAGCTCCCTCCCTTGTGCAGCTCCTCCCATGATCCTGAGAATTCACTTCCTGTCCCTCCAAGCCGTGGCGCCAGGAAGGCACCTTGCCTCCCTCTCCCCTTCCTCCCCCATTTCTACCCCCCTAATGATTGAGTCCCCCACCAGGAGTTGTTTCCTTCTCCTGTGGGGTCCCATGCCATCCTCCTGTGGGTCTCCTTTGTGAAGGTTCCCAGCATGGTAATTATTTTAAAATCCCAGGTGGTCCCTCCCTAGCCCCAATCCCTTCCCCGGTAATTATATCAAAATCCCTGGTGGTCTAGTGGTCCCCCTCTAGCCTCAGTCCCTTCTCCAGTATTTCATTTTTAATCCCTGGTGGTCTAGTGGTTATAAAAACCCCTGGGGCCAGATATTTAAAAGTGGAAAAACTGCATACATTTGGAAAAAAGTTGTGCTAGGGAGGGTTTCCTTGCACAACAGCAATGTTTTCTGCATGCGTTCAATTTTCAAAAAGGTTGCCGTTTTGCAGCCTCTTCCACAATTTATGGCAGATTGCGCATATTTTTTTGCACAGCTGTGGAAAAATGCTATGCCTAGTATTACCAGGCATAACATTTTTTGTACTGCTGCAGAAAAAGGAAATTGCCAGTCGAGCGCATAAAATGCTGAAAATAGCATTTTCTCAGGTGTAGGAATTTGTCCCTGCACCAGGCAGTTGCACACATGGACATATTCTCCATGTCAGGCCCTTTGAAAATCTGGTCCCTGATTTGTACTCTCTTGCAATCATTACTGTAGAGGATAGTGTCTAGAAAATCCCATTTGTTGCTATTCAGTTTGCATGTAAACCATAGAGATTAAGCTAATTGGTGTTCAACTATGTTATAAACTATTCGGCTCCCCTGCTTGACCCATCCCACAAACATATAATATTCTCTATATACCACCACCCTGAGGGCCCAGCAGCAGCATGTTGTGCTGCTGTACAGGTGACCCGGGCTCGTGAGTGAACCCAAGTTGCTAAATTGGGAGGCAGGCCAGGGCAGTGTAGCTGACATGTGGCAGGATGCCTTGGGTGTGGAGGGTCGACAACAAGTTCCTGCAACACAGGGACCCCTGCAGTTGGGCCAGAGAGTTTGCTCCTGCTACAAGCAATATGCTGCACGTGTACAAGGCCAGTGTAGACTGCACTCAGATCAGTGGAGGGACCAAAGAAAAATGGAAAAAAGCATGGCTGTCTAAATGATGGCTGGGCCCTGTGTCCTCTTGAGTCATAGTGTCTGCTGGCACTGGATCCTAAGCCCACATAGCGAACTGCCTTGAGAAGAAGGATGGCCCTTCCCCAGAGCCCTTGCCATAGATGGCAAAGTCATGGGGGTAACCGGTGGCTGCCAGGAGCCAAGGATGACTGGGGATGCAGGCCTGAACAGGGTATATATCTTGGACCAGAGTATACAATATCCCTACCAGGACACACACATGGCCATGGAGAAAAAGCAGTATGGAAAAAAAATTGTCTGTATAACAATACCACTGTATTATTCAGTCACAAAACATATTCTTATTTGAAAAGATAATCTTGCCTTCCCACTCACCAAGAAATGTGCTGGCAAAAGAGGGTGCTATCGAGGACCCCATGGCAGTGCCACAACTGGCATGGTGCACTAAGCTCCTGACACTAGCATGACACTTCTTGTGTGTGGGGTTCACAAGAGGCCTGTAACTGCTGATCCAAGTCTAAGTGATTGCCACCTGAGGTAAAGGGGGGGCACCAAGGGACTTGGCAAATTAATATCAATAACTCCCAATGGAGTGAGGGAGTCCATTTTGGATTAGAGCCTGGTCACCATGAAACCTAATTAAACTGTATGCCAAGATATACCTGTAATGAAAGTTGACCAAGGAGTAATTCAGCCCAGGAGCAGACTGTACTGGCAATTAAATGTTGATTTATCACTGATTTCCTTCCGTTTTGATTTAAATGATTTTGGCAAGAGTACTGTGCAGAGGAAGTGAGCCATAAAGAACCTTTTCAACAAGTAGTGGAGTGGTGTTTACAGGATTCAAATTTTCCTCCATGAGAATTCTTCCAAATTGACTTAGTTAATATTTAATTTCTTGAGGGATGCACCCCCAGGTTGTCTGGCCTAGGAATGAGCCTTTTGGGTAAAGGCATCTAACAATTGTTTAGCCCAAGACTATTCCAGAACCCAGGGCACTGTGCCCAAAAGCAAGATGCCCTAAGTCAGTTTTCCGACTAACACCAAGGTTTTGATACATCATTGTGGGCAGGATTGATACTGACATGTCCCCTTATTCTGCCCCCAGGGTGAGTTAATCCCTTCAGGTTCTACTTGTGCTCATTAAATCAAACAGCTGCATATATTCCACTCTGTTAGTCCCTGTTAGTGTGGAACACTGCTGTCATAACACCACTCAATCTTCTCTTCTCCCGGTTAAATAGTTTTAATATAGCTAATCATTACACATACTGTAGCTCCCCATCCAAGCTGCAGCACACTCTCAACCTCCTCTATGTCCTTCCTATTTTGTGGTGATGAGAAATGGATGCAGTACTCCAGGTGCTGTCTAACCAAGGTCTTGTACAGGGGGAGGAACATGTCCAGTGACCTGTTCCTTATACCCTTATAATGCAGCCTTGGAAAAGCATATAGGCAGAGCCCCTGGTGTTCTGCGGCAGAATTTTCTGATTTCTGCGGCAGGGCTCCTTGACTTCTGCGGCAGCATTTTCTGATTTCTGTGGCATGATTTATTCATTTCTCTGGCAGAATGCAGTCCTGTCATTGGCTAACTATGATGTGATGTCATCGATGACATCATATGCTGGCATAGAGGAGGGGCTTCAGGATAAACGAGGTGGGAAAGAAAGCCTGACACTATGAAAAAACAGTATATTTATATGAAAATTCACCAAAAACAATGAATTCTGCAGTACTATATATATTCTGCGGCAAACTCTGCAACTGCAGAACCGCAGAATTCCAGGGGCCTTGCATATAGGGCATGTACGAAACATCAGCACCTGGGGGAGTGTGAGTGCAAGTTAGTTTGCACTTAATAAACTTTTTAAAAATTATCCTACAGCCCAGTGGTTGTGCATTTTGGTCTGGTGATTGTTGAATCCTTTGATAGTGGCTTCAGTCTTTACCTTCCAGTGGCCAACTCCTTTCTGCTCTCAAGTTCCCCCTTATGATGCACCCTAGCATCCTGCTTGGTTCATGATTACAGTGACATATTGCTTGCCTGGATTCAGCTTACTGTCTTCAAGTACTCCCAAATCAATTTTCTCTGCTGTGCTACCTGTTACAGTTTCACATAGAATGCATGTGTGGCCTCAATGCCTTGCTCCTAGATGTAACATCTTACACTTTCCATATTAAATCTAAGCCCCCATGTCTCATCCCGTACCATACCTGCACTGTGTGCAGGTCAACCTGCAGCATATGCCACCTTCCACTGTGTTCACTCTTCTGATCAGTTTGCTGTCCTCAGCAAACTTTGGTAGCCCACTACTGACTCCAATCCCCGACTCATTGATAGCAACTCAAAAAGCAGTGGGCCTGGCCCTAGTCCCTACTCCACTCAGTAAATCCCCCACTCTGATTGGTGAACATTCTCACCACCCTCTGCTTTCCAAATGTGAGACAAATTGTTATTCATCGCCTGTAAATATTGTGAACCTTTTGTGCATAGCACTTTCAGCTGCAGTGAGCAAGCACAAGCACACTCTGGAAAATACAGAGTGAATCTCACTGGGAGCTTCCAATAGCCTGTAATCACAGTATTTCCTTTCCCTGCTCCAAGCAGGAACAGGAAGGGATGTAATTTTGGGGGCAGGAGGTGTAGCGGAGCAGGATCACCTGACTCCGGACGGTCAATCAAAGAGCATCAGGAAGTGGCTCCACATTTAAATTCAGACACTGATTTTGGGATTTTTGTGTGCAGAGCACTTTCAGCTGAGGTAAGCAAGCACCATCACACTCTGGAAAATACATTAAAAATCACACTGTTTGGGAGCTTCTATGAGCCTGTAATCACTGTTGTTTTTTCCCTGCTGCAGGCAAGAACAGGAAGGAGCTTCACTGTGGGGGAGGAGGTGGAGTGGAAGAGACCACCTGACCCAGGGTGGACAATCAAGGGGCACCAGGAAATGGCTCCAAGTTTAAATTCCCATACACTTAGCATACCTACTCAGTCAATACAGACACCCTACACTCCACGCTCTGCCCTAAACTAGGTATAATGTATTGTAATAAGGATTGCTTCTCATTTGCTGTGAGACAAGAGCTGGTAACTAAAACCATCCTCCCTGTGCTTGACTACTCAGACGTTGTTTACAGCATTGGACCTGCCTCTACCCTTGCCAGACGTGACATCCAGCTACATGCCTTTTGCCATTTTGCCACAAATGCACCATTCTGCACTTATCACTGCTCCCTCTACTCATCATTGGCTATCCCCCACCCACTCACCCATCTTTGCCAGATGCACTCCTTAGCTTATATCACCAAATACTGCTTTAGTCAACTCTCCTCCTACCTTTCGTCCTTCCTAGCCCCAGCCAGGCCCTCCCCCTACCCTCTCCACTCCAGGTCATTCTGGTCTTTCTCCCTGTCCATCACTCACTCTTCCATAGGACAACTAGCTTTCTCCTTCCATCTACCCTCCCTCTGGAATCAACTTTCTTCTACTATCCAGCAAGCCACCTCACTCCCAGCTCTCAAGCTCTTGCTCTGGCAAGCTCTGGTTGCTCCATGCCACTGGCCCTAACTTCTCCCCAATTTTTGTCCTGGATTTGTTTGTCTGTGCTCCTTCTCTCAACTTCTTTATGCTAATCATAATTCTGTACCACTCAATTGTACTGTTTTCTGCACTGCACTTGTAAATTATGCTACTTTCTGGCTGTATTATACTGTGTTCATATTTTATGATAAATATTGTTCTTTTGTCCAAAAGTTTAAATAAATAAAATTAATAAATATCCTAGCACACTCATGCCCCAGCATATAAGTGGCACAGCGCAGGAATGGACTGCCTGTCTCGAGCATCTGCAGGTGTCCACAGGGTGACCACAGATCCACAGAAATAGATTAGTTGCTGTATTGGTCCTTGTAAGAACAGATCCAGAAGCAAATGGTTTGATACCTTTATTGGACCAACATAGATGTTACAAAAAGAAAACAATGTCTAAGCTTTAAGACCAACCATGTCCTTCCTCAGAGACTTATGACAATTGTTCAGAGAGTCACAATCTATTAACACCCAGATCATACGTTAAAAAAAAACTGAACACATTCTCATTGGTTAAAAGTACCTATTTCAAAAAATCACAAATTTAAATGGAATGAACAGCATCACATTAGCTTGCTATTACTGAGAATCTTTTCATGGTCAAAGCTATTAGATAAATTAAACTCAAGCAGTCAAAGCCTGTAACTGAAATTATTAATGAATGTGTGTGTTAGGAGAGTACATTCAAAATTAAAAACAAGACATACTATATGGATTTAATACCACAAATGTCCAAGTTAAAACTTGACAGTACTGTATAATAAAAAACTGTGCAACAGAAACATATATATATATATATATATATGTGGAAATAAGAGGGGAATAAGAAAAATGTACCTTGTATGAACAACTGTTTAAAACATTCATACAGAATTAAACTTATCTGGAGATATTTTCTAAACTATACTCACAACCAGTTAACACACTCCATAAACATTAAAATCTACAGTGTTGTAACAATATTTTTACAAGATAATATCAATTGTCAGTTTTATTGCCAAATAAAAAAATAGTAAAAAAAATAAATCTCTCGTGGACCACCTAGAAAATGAGTTCATGCATTTTAAAATGTTCAAAGTTCTATAATGAGTCAGTATATAATCAATTAACTATATGAGCAGAAACAGTCTGAAGAATCTGTATAAACCGCCCATGGAATTAAACTCCCCCTCCCCGGGAAAAGATAACTAGAAAAGAATTGTATGTTCACTATGCATGTGAGCCAAGAGTTCTAACACCCTAGAGCATAATTATGGCATACACCTGAATACAAGCCTACCTACAGTAAATGTGTACAGGATATGTTGGAGAGACAAGCCAAGCTCTCCGCACTAGAATGGACTCACACAGACATACCATTAATATGAAGATGACTGACAAACCAGTGGGGTGACACTTCTCTCAGAGTGACCACTCAATCACAGATATGTCAGTAATGGTCTTAAAAAGATTTAAAAAAAAGTTCATAACAGAGATGGACTTTTGAGATTAAGCTTATTTTACTTCTCAATATGGTAGCAGATGGCATGAATACTGATTTGGGTTTTGTGAACATTACCCTACTTAAACTTACACAGACTTTTACTTCATAGGATGGACATTTAATAGGACTTCAGTGTGTTGTTGCTGGTTTGTTTTTATTTTCATAGAGTCCTTTTTAACTGGTCATCAGTATTTTGGTTTCTCACCAAATATACATGTGGGTGTGGGGGAGGGGGCAGGGGAAGATTGGGTTGTCTTGGGTGAGTGTGTATGAGGAGGGAGTTTAGTATGTGTGTCTGTGGGGGTAATTTTCTGTGTGTTTTGGGATGAAGGATGGTGTTTTTTGTGGGAGGGTGCTGTGTGGGTGAGGGAGGGGTTGGGGTTGTGCTTACATATTTCAGTAGGCTTGTATTCAGGTACTTGACATAATTATGCTACAGGGTGTTAGGACTCTTTGCTCACATACATAGTGAATATACACTTTTTTTCTAAGTTATCTTTTCCAAGGGAGGAGTTTAATTCCATGGGGGTTTTAAACCGATCCATAAGATATTTCTGCTCATATAGTTAATTTATTATATACTGACTCATTATTGAACTTTGAACATTTTAAGATGTATGAACTCATTTTCTAGGCGGCCCACGAGAGATTTATTTGTTATTTTTTTATTTGGCAATAAAACTAACAATTGATATTGTCTTGTGAAAATATTGTTACAACACTGTGGGCGGGATATTCAGACTGCGCCAGGGTTTGGCACAAGCCTGGGCACAGTGCAACTTGGATGCACAGGGGCATGGACAGGGTGAATATCACTCCTTGGCCACCCGCAGTGCGCATGGTGCAGTGGCACTGCACCAGCGCAAGTGGCCAGAGTGGAGCAGGAGGATGCACTAGCACAAGTGCCATTGCGACAGGTGCAACCATCGCGATATTCAAAAGTACACATGCAAATGGGGCCATAATGTATGCAAGGCACAAATGGGACCATTAGCATGTCATTATGGCCCCATTTGCATGCAGGTGCACCGATACCCGGTGACTTGCACCAGGCACCTTGCCAGGCTGCAGCCATCAGGGACCAACGCCCCCTGCACAAGTGGCAACACGCTCTGATGCCCAATCGTGAGAATATGAATAACATGTTAACGTCCCATATCCCTGGTGGTCCAGTGGACTGCTCACAGCCCGATCGGGATATAGGACTATGATATGTAACATAAGCCCGTGATCGGGCATGGGGGGGCGCCTCCACAAAGGTGCCGCTGGAGCTCGTGTGGCCACCCACAGGTGGCAGCTGCCGTCTTGTGGCCTGCAATATGGCAGCTCACCTGTGGGTGGCCAGCTGTTGCTCCTTTTTTTTAGCTCATCTGTGTGCAGCGCAAGTAGGGGTTGTGCATGCATGGGCTCAGCACATCCCGGGCTGAATATCAGGATGTGCGGTGTATGCATGGGCACGCCCACCCTACTTGCACCACATACATTACTGATGCGCTCCAGCCATGCCAACCATTCTGAATATCCCGCCCTGTATGTTTTAATGTTTATGGAGTGTGTTAAGAGTTGAGAATACAGTTTAGAAAATATCTTCAGATAAGTTTAATTCTGTATGAATGTTTTAAACAATTGTTCATACAAGGTACATTTTTCTTATTCCCCTCTTATTTCCATACATATATTTCTTATCATACAATACTACCAAGTTTTAACTTGGACATTTGTGGTATTAAATCTATAGAGCTTGCTTTTAATTTTGAATGTATTCTCCTTACACACACATTCATTAATAATTTCAGTTACAGGCTTTGCCTGCTTGAGTGTTCAGCTTATCTAATTGATTATACCTTGAAATGATTCTCAGTAATAGGAAGCTAATGGGATGCTATTCATTCCATTTAAATTTGTGATTTTTTGAAATAGATACTTTTAACCAATGAGAAATGTTTCCAGTTTTTTTTATGTATGATCTGGTTGTTAGTAGACTGTGACTCTCTGAACAATTGTCATAAGTCTCTGAGGAAGGACTTGGTTGGTCTGAAAGCTTAGACATTGTTTTCTTTTTGTAACATCTATGTTGGTCCAATAAAAGGTATAATACCATTTGTTTCTGGATCTACACAGATCCACAGGAGACTCTGGAGGTGGGACACCAGGCAATATTATTGTACACTGTGACATCTAGCAAGAGGCAGGTACTTATTTTATGTAACACTGGTAAAATCATGTAGTGGTAGTACACTCTCAGGGAACAGTAGGAGCAGGTAGGAGGGTAGGAATAGGGCATGGAAAGCAGGATAAACCCTATCTAGGATAGGTTAATAAAGTAGTTCAGGGAAAGAAAAGAGAGTAGTAGGAGTACCACAAAAGTATGAAGGGGTAAATGGGTAAACGGAGCTTGCATAGGCTGGCGAAAAGGACTGGTATAGTGTAGATGCCAGCTAATCATTCTTTACTATCAGCACTTTTTCCACCCTGCATAGATGACTGCCTCTTTTGTGGATAAACTTGAAATCAGAGGATCCGGCTCAGTCACTGCTTTTACTACCCCCAGCCACTGCCCTAGCTAGCATCTGTTTCCACTCAGCTTGGCAGAACAGGTGGAGTCTCCATTTTACCTTTTGTCAGATTTTGACACCATTTCTGCTGCAATGCTCTGTGTAGGCTGGGATAGAAGGACTTTTTCAGGTGTCTGCTTTGAGATTGCAAACTATTTTTTCCTTTGGAATTCACATTCCTCTTCAGCAGCATTCATGCAGGTGAGTCCTTTTTGCTTCTAGCTCTGCTGCTAGTTCTAATTCCTCGGCCCTTACATCAGTGCCCATATCTTCTGTATTATTTGTCAGCATTCTAGTATCAGGCTCGTGGACCATCTCTCGAACCTCCATTTTATCAGCGTGTTCTGGGTTTCTATGTTCTCCTCATTCACAGAACAGACAGGGAAAAGAAGACCTCCTTGTCTGTGCAGCACCTTCTTCTCCATCCTCTCCAGCGTCCTCCATCTCTCCCAACAGGAAGTCAGCAATGCCCCCTGCAGGAAAAGTAGGGAATTTTTTTAATTAAAAGAATTATACGGTAATACAACAGGCATAAACAAACCATGAGCATATGACAGTAATGTGCACAGACTGAAACCACTTGTGCAAAACCTTAAAATATGACTTTTAAAGCCTCCAATCTTATATTACCTGCAAACCACTTTTTTTTATTCACACAATAATGGACAGTAAAAGTGAACAAAGAGTAATGGAATTTTTTATTTTAGAAAACAAAAACAAGTATTTGTCAATGCTGAATGCTCGCCGTTTGCATTGTTGTTGTACTGGGTCTTGTCTATACATATTTTTACTGCAATCTTACCCAGGATAAGCCAGATGAGATGCAATATCTCATTTTCAGTGGTGTTCTGCTTTAAAACATTTTTAAATTTTACTTAGCCAGAATAGGCCAGCTGAGAGGCAACATATAATTTTCAGTGGGCTCCCACACTTTGACTCCAAATTTCCAACAGTCTTTTTGTGACCAGACCTTATGATCAAGATAGGTGGAATTTTTAAAATCTCATCCGAAAGGTGATTTTTGTAATGCGACTGTGAAAACAAGCTTTGGAGGGGATTTAAAAAATTATACCTGTCATGTTCAGGAGCTGGGGTAACACAAGGAATATATTGAACATCAGGGGACAAAATCTTAGAAATAAAGTTATGAGTGCTGCATGCACAGGCAATCAATAAGGTTGGCATATGAACATACGAAACTGCTAGCAGAAAAGGACATTTGGTCTATCGAGTCTGCTCAATTTTGCAGGTAACACCTCACTCCTGCAGCTGCCCCTCCCACCCTACCCCCTCCCATGACCCTTCCTTTTGCCCTATCCCAACCCCTCTTGAAGCATACCACTGTTTTACAGGCCACCACTTCTGCCGATAGTGCATGCCACTCTGTTACCACCCTTTTGGAAAAAGAAATGCCTCCTCATCTCCCTCCTAAACCTTCCACCCTCCAATCTCATGTCATGACCTTGAATGTCTCTCCCTGCCCTCCCCTTGAACAGTCCCTCCATGCCTGTCCTGTTTATTCCTCTCATGTACTTAAAGATCTCAATCATATCCCCCTGCCCCTCCCCTCCTCCAGAGAGTGTATGTTCAACTCCCTCAGTCTAACCTCATATGGTAACTCCCCCAGACCCATGATCATCTTTGTTGCTCTGCATTGCACGCCTTCCAGCAATCTAATGTCCCTCTTTAAATAAGGTGCCAAAACTGAACGCAGTACTCCAGATGGGGTCTGACCAGTGATCAGTCATCTCCTCCTTCTAGAGGTTATACCCCTTGCAATAGAACCCAGCATCTTGTTGGCCACTGCTGCTGCTTTCCTATATTGCGCTGAGTTGTTTATTGCTCCCATAATGAGCACCTCCAGATCTTTCCCTCCTCAATCACAGCTAGCTGCACCCCCGATGGTAGTTCCTCTTTGATTCTTTGCCCCAAAATGCAGCACTTTGCATTTTTGGCATTGAAACCAATGCCAGGTGTCAGCATGTCTCCAGCCTTGTTAGATCTTCTGCAATCCCTACCACCCCCTTGGTCATCCACCACTGCTCCCATCTTGTGTCATCCACAATAGGCTGATCTTGCTATTTACGCCTACCATGATGTCTGTAATAAATACCCCAAATAAAACCAGCCCCAGCACTGACCCCTGTGAGACCCCGCTCATCACTGCCCTTGGGGATGATAATTCATCTCCCACCACCACCCTCTGCTGCCATTTCTGCAGCCAGTTTTCCACCCATCCTACCAATTTTGCCTGTGCCCCTTAGTTTACATGCTAGTCTCCCATATGGCACTGAGTCAAATACCTTACTGAAATCCAGGTACAGTACATCCACCGCATGCCCTTTGTCCATTTCCCTAGTCACCCAGTCATAGTAGTCCACTAGGTTGGTCTGGCAGGATCTGCCTTGACAAAGGCATGCTGCCAACTGTCCTGCACCCCATTGACCTCCAGCAGGGTCACCAGCTTCTACTTCAGAATTGCTTCCATCAGTTTCCCTACTATGGATGTGAGACTCACTGGTCTATAGTTCCCTGGTTCATCTTTGAGGCCACTCTTATGGAGTGGAACCACGTGAGCCATCCTCCAGTCCTGAGGTACACACCCTGAGTCCAGGAAGGCATTATGTAGGTCTGCCAATGGGCTTGCCAGGACCTCTGCCAACTCCTTTAGTACCCTGGGGTGTATGCCATCTGGTCCCGGTGCATTGCCCACCCTCAGTGCCCTTAACCCCTCTAGCACTCTACCTTTTGTGATTTCCCTGCCCATCACCCCCTTGCCCTCTGATCCTATCCTTCCCCTAACCTTAGGTATTTCCTCCCTTTTCTCTTTAGTAAAAAATGAGCAGAAGTAGTCGTTTAGTGCTTCTGCATTTTCGTCCCCTTTTTCCACCCATTCTACCTTTCGTAATCCTTACTATTTGATCCTTACAACCCCTTTTCTCCCTAATGTACCAGAAGAAGTCTCCCTCCCCCCTTTAATTCCCTTTGCCAGCCTGAGCTCCCTTAATGCCTTTGCTGCCCTCACTTCCCTGGTCACCTCTTTCGCTTCCTTCTGATACTCCTCCCTGTCCTCTCACCTCCCTGTTCTCCTGTATCTCCAATAGGCACTTCTTGTCCTCCTCACCCTGTCAATGACACACTTGCTCAACCAGCTAGGTTTTTTCACCCTAGCCTTTTTACTTTGGGCCTTGCTGCAGGAATTTGTTGCCTCCACTATCCCTAGCTTAATGAGTTCCCACCTCTGATTTATGTCCATATTAGGCTGAATTCTATCCAGGAACCATTGCACCTTCACCCATCTCTTTGAAGTCAGCCTTTCTAAAGTCTAGCACTTTTGTGCCAGATGCCCCCCTCTCCCTGCCCAGCTGCAACTGGAACCATACTGTCTGGTGGCCACTCCCCACCAGTGGTTCCCCTACCCTCAGATCCCTCACCCATTCCCCGTTAGACAGGACGAGGTCAAGGGTATTCCCTTTCCTAGTTGGTTCACTGACCAACTGCATCAAGAAGTTATCCTGGAAGGTGTCTAACATTATCTGTTCCTTTCTACACTTGATGGCAGGTGTCCCCCACTTGACTCCCGGCAGGTTAAAGTCACATACTATCACCACCACCCCCTTCTCACAGTTTCTCTGGATTTGTTCCACCAATACCCTATCTGTCTTTTCCAATTGGGAGGGCGACCTGTACACCATCCCCAACCGTAGTGTCCTATTTTTTGGATCTTGGATTTGCATCCATAGAGCCTCTGTATCTCTCTCCTCCCCCTCTTCCCTAACACACTTTAGCCCCTTCCTCACATAGAGAACCCCCCCCTTTCCCCTTAACTCTCTTGTTGCAGAATAGTCTGTAACCTGGAACTACCAGGTCCCAGTCATGGTTTTGGGTGGCACATGTCTCGGTGATGACTGCCATGTCCACCCCTCCCTCCACCAATGAGAGCCTGTAGTTCTGTATTTCTATTCCCCAGGCTTGTAGCATTTAAAGATACCACCCTCCATCCCCTTTTTTTCTTCTCTTTTCCTTCCTCCTCTCCCTTTATGGCCCTCCTTGTATTGTTAGCTCCTCACTTTATCTCACTGTTATGGGGGTAAGCCTATATGGTTTCCCATCTTGAGGCCTCTGATCACCTCAACACCTTCTGCCACCCCCTCTCCTAGTTTAAATTCTCCTTAATATACCCCCCAAACCTTTGCTTCTGTTATTTCTTCCCCTATTCATTTAAGTGCAGTCTATCTTTAGCAAATAGACTGTTGTCCTCCCCAGTCACCCCACACCCTCCTACTAGTCCATACCCTTTTTCCTGACACTAGGTTACCAGCCATTCATTAAACTCCTGAATCCTTAGATTTCTTGCCATACTTGCCCTTGGGACTGTAAGCACCTCTGAGAAGTTAACTGATCTTCCTGCCCTGGCAGTCAGAGAGAGCTAAGTGCCACCTGGCACTTAATTCATTCACAACCCTAGTTCAACAGCAGCTACACAATGTGGTCTCAATTGATGGGTAAAAGTCCCCTCAAATGAGTGCTGAAATTTTAAAATGAAATGTTTTCCGTTATGACCAAAAACACACAGCACCTCTCTACAGGTTTGGTGGGAAGATTCACTTAAAATAAAGGCCCTGCTACAAGTCCTACATGAAATCACATCCTTTAAAACATCAGTAGCTTTACAAATAAGGTGGAAAGACTTAAAATGAATGTTTTACCAGATTTATTTTCCTATTTCAAAATTTACCAATTCCGATACCAGGGAAGGAATAGAAAGAAATAACAGGGGATTTCAAATGCTTTATCTGGGCTAAAAGTAGACCACGACTAAAATGGTCAGTTCTCATGAGAAGCAAAGGGGGGGGGTGGTGGTATAGCATTCCAAATCTGAAGGAATATTATAATGCAGCACAGTTAGGGGACCTAATAGATATTAGCAATCAGAATAAGGAAGCAAGTTGGAAACAAATGGAGTAAGGTAGCAATAGAGAAAACTCTATAGGAAATTTGATATGCTTCACACAAAATACTAAGGACTTGAGCTTACTCTCAAACAAATGGACAAGACATACCTTTGCCACATGGCTACAAATTAAAAAGAAAAGGCAAATTAAAGGGACCCAACTGCAGTGGATTCCTGTATATAAATAAAGAAGTTTATCCCAGCATCCATAGACACAACATTTAAAAAATGGGCATCCCAGGGATTGACATACATAACTTAACTATACCAAGGGCGGGTACTTAAATCCTTTGAGCAGCTACAGGGGAATTTGGACTGAGACAAGCAGATAGGTTCAGATTTTGGCAGCTTTGGAATTTCATGCAGGACACAGAACAGGCAGAGGAAATATGGGTCCCCAACACCCATTGCTGACAAAGATCCATGCCCTCTCAAGCCAACAGGAGGGGAAACACATGATCTTTAATTTATATATTACACTTATACAATGGGCAAAGGATTTCAAGCAATCTGATTGGTTGTTAGCCATGCATTAGATGTGTCTAATGCACAGCTAAAACTAGAAACCCCACATAGAATACACAGGCCCATTTTATAAGTGCAATAAGCCACTCTGGGGATGTGCATTAGACAGTTCTAATGCACGGCTAGTGGACTGGACGCACTCGACCTGTGGCCTCGTGCCTCACTACGTCCCCCTAGCCATGCATTAGATCTGTCTAATGCACACCCCATCGTGTCTTATTGCTTACTTAATTCTAATACAGGTGGCGTGGAAGTGGACCAACTGCAAGCCAGGTTGGAAGAGAAGCTGGATCAAGCACTAACCACTAAACAATGGCTATGCATATGGAGGTCAGTACATAAAACCACTTTGTCGGGGAGCTGGAGGGAATTCCACTGGAAAGTGGTGAGTCGATTTTTTCTAACTCCAGACGAAACATGGCACTACAGCACAATGGCTTTTGACAAATACTGGAGAGGATGCGGACAAAAGGGGTCCACAAACCATATCTTTTGGGAATGCCAAAAATTAAGGTCAGTCTGGGCAGATATAAATATGTGGGTCACAAAGCATTTGGAGATAGCACCCCTCATGGCAATGTAAACATGGTACTAGGGCTAATCCCAAGAGACCTGAGGGGACCAAATAAGAAATACATATTCAATATCTTTTTTGCTGCAGCACTAAAAACCATCACACAGAAATGGCTGCAAAGTAACATACCTACTAGATATGACTGGTTACAGAATTGTAAAAAAATACAGATCATGGAAGGAGTCTCTGCAAGAGTAAATTTGAAAGTAGATAAATTTAACTATAGGTAGTTACCTTTCTATCACCTGATTGAAGAGTTGGAGGGGATATCAGTACTGGAGCACATGGCAAGGGAATAAGATTTCTAAGTTACACATTTTGTACCAGATAACATAAGGCATATAACAGCTGTTTTCAGTTTTGAAAACATTTACAGTTGAGTAAGACAGTCCCACAGTTGGAACTGTAGGGTTACCATAACATATCTAAGGATACTAATTTCAGAGATGTATTAATGCTAAGATTTACGCAAATGCTTTATTAAATGATTAATATGTATTGGATTCAGGTCAGTGAGGCTGGGTATGAAAAAATGTATGAAAATCTCTGAAATAAAAAATTAAGTTTACAAAAAAATATTGAAATTAACACAAAAGGACACTGACCCAGGGTACTATATCCTGAAAGTGGTCCCTTAGGATCACAAGTGTACAAAATCCCTTTATCTAACACCATGGTTGCAGTGGATATTGAATAAAGGCCTTTCATGCATTTTAAAACATCAGTAGCAACCCTCAGGGACACCGAAAATTAGCTGTCCCATATCGATGGCAAGGACAGTCACCATGAGGCTCACATTCAGGAGTTAGAGTGGATGGAGAGTGCCTTCTGGGAGAGAGCTGAGGCTGCTGAAAACCAAAGCCGCCAAAACAATTTTAGGTCTGTGGGCTTTCCTGAGAAATAGAAGGGGAGGGACATCTCAGTTTTCCTCCAGAAAGGGCTACTAGGGCTACTTCGATACACCTGGAAAGTGGGGCTTGAAGCTGAAAGAGAACACAGGACACTTGGCCCATTGCCCAGGGTAGGTGACACACCTCATTCTATCTTTGTTCATTTCTTCAGACTCCTGGACAAGGATACCATACTGTCCCAGCGAGGGACAGGGGATTCTTGATTTGGCACGGGTATCAGATCTACATTTTTTCCAATATCTCTGCAGAGCTCACCCAGAAGAGGAAGGATACAAGATCAAGAAGGTGCTTCAGGAGCAAGGTGCTCCCTATAAACTACAGTATCCTGCCAAGCTCTATTTGACAAGGAGTGGCATTTCCCATGTTTCCGAGAGCCCTGAGAAAGCACTTGGCTATGTCAGCAGACACTGACCTCAGGCCAGTAGGACCCTCTGAGCAGCTATGGACATTTGGAACCAGGAATCGAGCAAAATCCACCCTTGTGGAGCCTGGCTATAACACACAATGGCACCCCAGACAGAACACCTCAAAATGGGATGCACTGGCACACAATCAAATCTAAGCAGTCTGCCCAGTGTGGCAGAGACAAGAATCGCTCCAGCCCCAGGTCAAACAACAGTCCCAGAAGGGAAGCATGTAAGGTGGGTGCCTGAATCATGGCGCTGTCTGAAATGGTGATGTGATATGGGCGAAAGCCTGAAAGGTGAGGGGGCAGGGAGGGTGAGCGGATGTGGTGGGGTGGGCGACCCTAGCAACAGGATGTTGCTATGTGTACACGCGAGTGGGGGAGAGAGCGAGCATGGCGAGCGTGGCCTGGGAGAGGGTGGAAGGGATGTAGGGGTGGCGCTGCGGTCGGCTGCTGAGCTGCACCATGGCATCGGGGGTTGGCCTCTGCTTGCAGTGCTGGGGTTCTGGGGTCAGGTCTGGGTCCAGGCATTACTGTGCTTTTCTTGCACCTGGCCCAAAACTTACTTTTTTTTTTGCTTTCGCACCCCACCGACATGCCACCCCCCTGGGTTGAGAATCCTTAAGGGGGGGTGCAGGGGCAAAGCCCCCCATGCGGGGTGGCGGGACACAGCCCCCACAGAAAGCAAGTATTTTCAGTCCACAGTGCTGCTTTTCCAGACCGAGGTCGTCAGGGTAGCGAATTGTTTTCACCGCCCTGACGTCGGGTTAATGCAAGTTGCTGTTTGGCGCTCGCCATTATCACATAGAACCTCAAGAAAGAGATGGCAGTAATGACTTTGTCCTCTCGGTAGCCTGTTTGGGCTCCACGAGGGAGCCAGTTTCCAAGAGATCAGGCAAAACTAAAGCCCCCCAACCAACATTCCACTCCTGGACTCTCTGATGAAATTGCATTAGGCTCGATGCCCCACTGGGTGGGTCCAACACAGACCTGGGCTGACAGAGTGGCAGCAGCCCCAGTGGAGGATGACAGGAATGAGCTACTCCAACTGTTGTGGGCAGGGGGCTCCTGTTGTGAAGCAGTGGCCTGAAAGCCTGTTATACAGGATAACTCTGCACAGACTGTTTCTCTTCCCAAGAGTGGCTGGTTCTCTTCATATCCTTTGCCTATTTTTATGTTTGCTTGTGCATGTGCAAGAAAACATGATGTGACAGCTTAGGAGAGAAGAGGGTTGTGGAGGTGCGACACTGTGGCAGCCAACGCCGACACTGCATTTGTGGGCTTGGCACCATTCACCCAATACAGGCCCAGTGTGCTGATGACACTGGTTCTGCATAAGTGCCACCAAGTTGAAATGATTTGGCCGATGCAATGAGGGGCCGCCTCGTCATTGCAGCATCAGCCATTCCGCTGCAATGAGGGAGCGACCCGTCATTGTAGGGTGGTACCTTGCCTGGTGTAACATGTCCCTAAACATGGCCGCTGATGGAAAGCCAACTAACTGGGATGCCCAATCCCCCTGTCAGCATGCCCCGGCCCAGTTAATTTGCAGACGGGGAGACCACTCCATCGGTAAAATGACCCCCATTTGTTGTGTGCAGAGGTGGTGCCCAATCCCCCTCGGCATCATGTCTCCCCAAACAGCCATTCTTTGCTGACGGGGGACCCAATCCCCATTGGCGTAAGTCCCCACCCCAAAAGGCAGGTGGCACACTGAAAGCCCACCCCATTGTGCCAAAAGAGGCCTGCAAAAAAAAAAACTTCCTGCATTTTTTTTTTCCCGTCCCTGAAAGAAAGGAACGTCCCACACCGGTCAGGTCCCTCCTCAACCCTACCCACCCACCCACTGTGCACCCTAGCTCCCACACCCCTTACCCCATACTTCTCCGGATCCCGGTGCGGCAATCTTCGGTTGACTGGGGACACATCTGCACTCTTCAAAGCCGACCACAAACTAAAGAAATGCCGATAAGCTGTATAGTGGCATAAACAGATTTTTTTTTCAACTTTGGTACATATCTTGGGCATTTTGAGGAATTTTGGCACCAAATTTTCAACATAAAGTTATTGGGACCCCTCCTCATTAATTCAGTCACTGTCATGGCGTTATTCTGTCCAGAAAGATGATTTCTCGGTCACTGCACAGAATCACCTTTTGGGACCGATTAATGATATAACAGTGCCACTATTCATGAGGTGGGATCTCAAAAAGCCTATGTTGCAAATTTGGTGAAAAAAATCCAAAAAATGACTGTTTTACTAGCATGCATTGCGCAGTTTCCACATACACTTGTAACTTCGCGAATCTGTAATATTTTCACTCCAGATTTTCAACTTTGGCATTTTTCCACACCTCCTTATGAATAGTACAACTGTAATTTTTCACATCGTGGCTGAAATGTGTTTTCGCACTTCCAGCGCAGAATAGCATGTGTGCTGTGGGAAATCAGTGTTCGGGACACATTAGGAAAATCACGTGACACCGTTCATGAGCAGAGGTCCTAAAATGCCTATGCTGAAAATTTGGTGATGAAAGTCCGTAAAATGACTGTGTTATGAGCGTGCGTTGTGCAGTTTTCATGCACCCTCGTAACTCCACAAATTTGTAGTATTTTCACTCCAGATGTTCAACATTTGCATTTTTCAGACCTCCTTATGAACAGTACAGCTGTCATTTTTCATATCCTGCCCAAAATATGCATTTTTACACATCTGGTGCTGAATAGCACGGTTGCTGTGGGAAATCTATGTTCAGGACAGATTAAGAAAATCATAGTGACAGTGTTCATGAGCAGAGGTCACAAAATGCCTATGTTGAGAATTTGATGAAATAATTCCATAAAATTTATTTATTTATTTAGTTAGTTAGTTTTTGTTGACCGGGTAAGTGCACTAGACAAATCCTGCCTATTTGCAGGCATGACTCGGGGAGGGGGATACAGATGAATGCCAACTGCATACCCCAATGACTGCATTATGCGCATGCGTAGTGCAGTTTCCACATATGCTCGGAAGTGCAAGCATTTAATATTTCCACTACAGATTTTCAACATTGCCATCTCTTCACACCTTCTTATGGATGGTACAGCTGTCATTCTTCACATCCTGCCTGATCTGTGTTTTCATATATCTGCCACCCAATGGCACGGTCGCTGTGGGAACTCAAAGTTCAGGACATATTAACAAAATCACACTGCCACTCTTCATGAGAAGAGGTCCCACATGCTTTCCTGAGGTGGGGTCACAAAAAAGGCCCTGTTGAAAATTTGTAGTGCAAATACTAACAAACGCCCATGGCGTTAGGGTTTCTATCCGTAATGTTCCACCCTGTACAGACTGACAGGCATCAGGGGTGTGCCCTTGGATTGCCGACTGTAATACTCATGCCATCCCACCCCCTCCCCCACAGCCAGTGACAGGCATCAAGGTGTGCCTTGGACTCTTCGGCCCCAGAGTTCACCCCATTCTCCTATACTGCACCCATTTCAGCATATGTCCTTATGGAATGGGGTGACTGTGAAGCCGAGCACCCCAAGACACACCTCAAGACGTGTTGGTGTCTGCAGGACAGGATGAGGTGACATGGCATGAACATCATGGGCGATGACCCAAATGCATATCCCAATGCCTGTCCGTCTCTGCAGGGTGGAGGTGGGGTTGGTGTGAGGTTAAATACTTCACTGCCATTCCTATTCTGCATCTGTCTAACTCCTGCATATCCAGTGCTAATACCAGCAAGCAAACATTCGGCATTGACAAATGCTTGTTTAATGTGTTGTTGCATTTGCATACATCTTCCTATGGGATCTAATCTGCTAACCTTTACCTACTCCTCCCTCCCTGCTAACTCTTGGTGGTGCATAGTGATCAGCCTGGCTCCCTCACTACCAAATGCTGTATACCTTGGCTCAGTCTTGGCCCTCATGCCAAGACAACCCGAGCACAACCACTGATTATGCACAGCACACACCCTTGTCTTCCTTTTATCAGGCTATATGGAGTGAGGAGGGTCAGAAGCAGGGATTTACCCGTAGCCACATGGATACTAGCAGTCCTATACTACCTTTCTCAGGTTCCACTTTACGGACGCCCTCCCCTCTGAGTATACATACTCATGCTATACATTCAATCCATAATGTGGAACCTCAGTGCAAACATATCGAGCCCCATTCGATGATTCTGATACCTCTCCCACACAGGTTCTGATATTGAGCTTCCCTAAACTCATTTTGCTACTAGCCCCTCAGTTAACAAATCTAGCCACATGGTACCCTTGATAGCCATTGATGCAGCGACCTATAGGGAGGTAGTGAGGTTAACCCCCTGCAAGCAGCTCCCCCCCCAATGAGGGCAGCTATCTTTCCATATACCCTTCGGCAGGGTCATTGCAAGGTATGCTGCAACAATTGCTACTCGACTAGTCTGTCTCCCTTCCGGCTAGAATAGGTGGCACACATTTCCCAGCAGGGCTCACCATTTCAGACTGAAGGTGCTCTCTGGCTCGCTCTCAGACCTTGAGCATTGTCAATTGAGGTGTAGGAAGGAGATCATGCACCCATAACAGTAATCTCCTGTTCCTATCTTCATCCCCACCTTTTGGATCCCCAGGGGCAACCGGTATGGAGGTGGGGAGCATGACTCTTTTGGGACACACTTGGCAGAAGCCAACTGATATTGTTCCCCTCTCAAACTTGTTGATAAGAGAGTTTCACCCCCCGCCGCCTGTGCACACATTTGTTGTAGACTTAGTGCTTTATGACTTAGGCCCTTCAATCAGAGGTGGTAAGCTTAACTCTGGGACCCTAAGCACTCCCCGACTTGAACTGCACCCACCACAATCTAAGCAGCTTGTAAATTCTTTAATCAGGTTGGTTCCCCCCAGCAGCCCTAAGATTCTTCAAACATGGACTGATTGAGAATATACAGGAGCTGTAGAAGAGCAGAACCAGTAGTTGAGAGTAATTCTTGGGCAAATGTACATGTAAATCTTCAGGCAGCGATCAACTGGAAGTAACTGATGGACGCTACCCTCGCTATACTTTCCTGTCACTTCAGAGTGGCCACTGAACAATTGCACACTCATGCAGCACTAGTTATGCTGACTAAGACAGACACCCTGTGAGTGTGAGAGTCTTCTTCTCGACTGTATGATCTTCTCCACATTGGAGACTACCAGCCAAGAGCAGGGCAAGCCTTGACAGATACCAGTGCCTGGCTCACCCAGGATATCTACCCCACTTCAATGGCTCCCCATGTGCTTCTTAATGCCACCATCCTACTGTCTCTCTTGGGCTCTGAAGCCACGAATGGAAGGGTAACATTAGTGGCAGCAGGGTTGATGTAGTGCAAGGCTGAACACATTATGAAGGGTTACCGGGTAGTAGAGCAAATGACAAATCAGCATGGGGGTAGGGGTTTTTCATTACCACCACCCCCCCGACACTCTGATGGACATTAAAATCTTGACAGGAGCTGCAGCCACAGGCTGGTACACTTATGGGATACCAAAGCTGAGGGTCCCGACATGTAGGAGCCTGGCATCGGTATCCCATAATTAGGGATGCCCGACATTTCAGCCCGACAGCGAAATGTCATTTCGCTGGGCTAAATTGTATTTTACCTGGCGAAATACTGGGTTACGCCCATGAAACATAGTTTTGCCTAGCGTAACCATTTGGACACAGCAGGGAGAGGTGCTGGCTGAGCTGCCCCATAGTGTGGAGCGCTGATGCTTCTACAGCTTGGCCAGCAAGGTATCGGGGATGGGGTTCTGTTCCCACAGTGGGAACTTTTTTTAAAAACAATTTTTCCCTCCCCCGGACCGAACACCCAACTCCGAGGTCTGCTCTCCCTCAGAGTTGGATATATTAGTTAGGGTGGTGCGGGGGACAAAGCCCCCCACACAAAGCAAATGCCCATCGGGATTTTGAGATGCAGTCACCTGACCTTGGCATAATGTAGGTCAGGAGACCTGATTTGGGGATTACATAGGTAATCCCACAGGCTGGTGTCTATGGAAGCACTGGGTGGCACACATCACCAACCTATGCCACTGCTTCACACAGGCCAAGGGGTCAGGTGGGGGTGATTCGGGGGCCTACACACCCATGCAGCCCTAGCCCCCAGTCGTTTAAAATGAACAGGGCAATCACTCGCACTGCTATGCCTACCTGCATAGGTATAGGCACGTTACTTTGTTACTGTTTAAGGATTGAAATACTGTTGCAGTACAGTACATGCTGCTGATCTTACTTGTTCTTAATCTTAATGGTTTATATTTTTCTGATTAAATGAACTCACTATTGAAGTATTCTAGGAGAGGCTGTTATCTACCCGTGTTCAAACAGACTAGGAAGCCCTCTCCTCTGCTCAAGAACCATCCCCAACCTTAGCACTCACAAACTGAGTGGGACAAAAGCTTTCATGGGCTAACTACACTGATGATTATAAGTAAATGTGAAGTAATTAACTGCAGGCACACCGCTCTGCTCTTATCCACTCTTACACACAGCGGGGTCAGGAGTTAAATGAGTTATCATGGAATGTGAAAGGCATGCAGTCACCCATTAAAAAGAGGAAAATCTTAGATCACTTCAGAAGGGAGGATGCAGGGATTACATTCCTGCAGGAAACGCACCTCACAGCACTCAAGACTGTCAGGATTGGAAAGCTGAAAATGGGGTGGGTCTCCTAGGTGTGTGGTAGTGCCTATTCATCTAAGAGCAGAGGGGTAGCCATATTAGTCCACAAAAACATTCCATTTCTGCATCATAAAACTGTGACAGATGCAGAGGGAAGGTATGTGTTGGTTCAGGGCTCACTATGGGGCCAGGACCGAACCCTTTGCAACATGTTTGCCCTGAACCTGCCAGACACTTTCTTCACTGACTTGGCACAGATACTGGCCAAGTAACAGGGATGCCAGATAATTAGGTGCCATTGCAGTCCTGAATCAATTTTTGGACAGATGAAATGCTCCAAACGAACTCCTATTTAGAGGAGCCAAGACTCTGGACCAGTTAAGAGGTGATCTGAGGCTTACTGACATCTGGCTACTTGTGCATCTGGAAGGCAGGAACTACTCTTTTTTCTCTCTGCTGCAGCAGATGTACTCCAGGATTGATCTTTGACTGGTGCTGACCCAATGGGCTCCAGAGGTAAGGGACACAAGCACTGGGACCATTACAGCGTACAGTCACGCCCCAGTTTCTTTCACTTGGCTACTTACAGGATCTTCCAAAGCACCACATAGGCAGTGGAGCTTAGGGGTGTGCGAATACCTTATCCCAGATATTTGTCCGAATATTCTAGTCAGACCCCCAAATATTCATGTATTCAGTATATTCATATTTGTTCTTCATTTTTTAAAAACAAAGATAAAGAAACAGCCCTCACCCTCCTCCTCCCAGCCCAGATCCTTTCAAATATACAAGCCCCCAGTCCCACCACCTTTAGTTTGAACCCCAATCCTTCCCTCTTCCCCTCCAGCACACACAATTTTATAAAAAATTAAAAAATTGCAGTGAGGGGTGACCGGCACAACCTGCCTGCTTCCTCAGCCAGCTGCTGTCTTTCAGTGCTGGTCGGCCTAAAACTATGACCCCCCAGCAACAGCAAACTCCTCCCCCTCCAGCAACCATATCATGAGTTGTATGATGGTTCAGAGCTCAGTACTTATGTTACGCTACTGTAGCTGAATAATGTAGGTTATGCTTGGACACAGAGGCCAGATCAGTAAGTAGGATAACGCTTATCAGATATTTAGCAGTTTGAATTGATCACTGCTTAGGTACTTTGAACATAGTTATACAGTCTGCGATTATAGTACAAGTGAGCTGAATAGTGTTATGTAAGGTGCTTAGATGCTTGAGCTGATAAGTAACGTGTTATGACTCGCATATTGTTTGGCCTTTACTCTGTATCCCACCATAACAGAATGCTTAGTCCAGTTGTATGAGACCCCCCTGGTGGGATAAGAGCGCTGGAGAAGGAGGAGGAGTTAGGGGAGGATAGAGAGTGAGTGCGACTTGCTCTAAGCAGAGCTGTAGTGAGCTTGTTAGTTTAAGTAGAGTATGGGGAGGAGCTCTTCCCCCATACAACTACAGGCATGCGCCTTTAAATTATGGCTATGTTCATGAAAAGTTTGTACCACTACCATGGAAATATTGAAAGTGTTATATAAAGTCATGTGAAAAATAAATGAATAAATAAATAAAATGCTATTTTAACTTTGTCACATGTAGAGATACATATAAAACATTGTAGTATGCAGCTGCTAGGAAATTATTTTTTTTTGCTGTCCAGCACCATTTTCATGCTGTATTATTAGTGCTGAACTGTGACATGGAAAACACATAGGTTTGAGATGTGTGTTTTCCAACAATTCTGCCATGTATTTGTTGAAATAAAGTTTGCTTTGAATACTCCATATGTTGTCCTTTGCTTTTTTAACCCTCCCTATGCTATTCTCCCCTTTATTTTTATTGTTTAAGTGCCCCCAAAATGTGTTCTGAATGTACTAGCTGGTGTCCTCAGCCAGTACATTCAGAACACAGGCCAATAATCATATTTTATTTCAACTGTATCCTTTTTCTTTCTGTTCCTGTGTGTTCCTGAGGCTCCCCTCGTTATAATGGCAGGTACTTAACCTTGCCTGGTGTTGAACTTTGCTAGTGAAGTCGTCTCTTTAATGCCTTCAGCCAATCGTGTCCGTTAATTTGTCTGGTGCATTCAGAACAGCCTCCTGCCCCCCATTGGTTGCCTGAACTCCCGTGATTCTCAGCTACCCAATTTTGATCGTTTGTGAGAGGTATAAATGGTGGTGTTTTACCTGCCTGGTCCCTTACATTCATGTTTTTCTTGCCAGATAGTCATCGTGTCCATTGTTTAGCAGCTCCAGTGTGTTAAGAACAGGAGGCCCACCGACTCCTGGAGTGCTGCTTGGAACACCAGAGGTAAGTGTTCCAGTTTGTCTGCCAGCGTTAGGGGACGGGAGAAATGGTGTGCTGCATGGGTAAAAGTGATGTGTCTTTCTTTATTGTAACATTGCTGCCCAAGCAGTCAATTTGGTAGCTGGGAGGTGATTTTGTACTTCATGGACACCACTAAGTGCCGTGTCTTGATGCATTCAGATCAGGCATATGTGGTGTCTGCAGTACATTTGAACAGCCCGATGACTGAAATGGCATCTGTTTGTCAAAATGTAGCCCCACTTGTTTTTTTGCCCCTGAATTGAGCCCAGTTCTTCTCAACTTGCTTTTGTGGCCAGTTAACCCAGGTAAGCAAGCCTGGCTTTTGCTAGTGTGGGAAGTGGGAAGTGAGGGAGACTAGAGGACAAGGGAGTTTAAAATGGCTTCTTTGGGCTGTTATGTGCAGTGTTGCTGGTTTCCCTGCTGGCCTTGAAGTGTGCTTTTCCAGAGTCCTTTTTGGACCACTGGGGTTGTGTAGTGTACTGGCAAATTATGCTTTTTTGGTTGTGAGTAAAGGCACTGAAGCTGCGGAGTACAATGTGTGCTGCTGTATGTTTAAATAACTTTAAACACACAGCATACATTGCACTCAGCAGCTTCATTTATCTATTTATACAATTTCCTTCATGTCTGGGTGTGTTTTGGTGGGCTTTTGTTTGCTGCTTGACCTCCAGCCATGGTGAGACCATGTGGTCTGAGGTGGTGGTGGTGTGGGGGAGTTGGTGTTGTTTTTAAAATCTGGGGGTTGGCTTTTTCTGTGACTCCGCCTGAATTTTGAGAACCACACCACCACATGACTGGATGCTGAGCAGGCCTTGTTTGCTGCTCGCCCTTCAGCCATGCGGTCTGTGTTGGTGGGCTGGAGGTGGCAGTTGGTTTGTTTAATACAGTATGTGATTTTATGTGTGCATTGGTCGGCCTGCCTGCTATCGAGAGTTTTTGTTTTAAACCACCCACCACATGGTCTTTAAATGGCTGGATGTTGGGCAGGCCTTTCTTTGCTGCTTCACCTTCGGCATTTTGAGACCATGCGTCTGTGGTTGTGGGGGCTATTGGTTGGCCTGCCTGCTACCAAGAGCTTTGTTTGTTTAATACATCATCTCTGTGTGCATTTGGGTTTGTGTGCTGACGCCGTTATTATTCTTTAAAACCACCCACTACATGGTCTTTAAATGGCTGGATGCAGGGCAGGCCTTTGTTTGCTGCTTCACCTTCAGCCATGTTGAGACCTCGCGGTATGTGGTTATTTGGGGGTGGGGAGTTCAGAGTATTGCTTGGGCAAAATGTTTTGTAGCCCTCCACCTTGTCAATGGGCAATCACTACAACTGGGTATAGTGCACCCCTGCCAGGGGAATGGCCTTAAAAATGTTTTTGTTGATGTCGGTTTGCTTGCTGTGGTGCTGGCTCTGATGTCCGTCTGATGTTTTGTTTCCCCTTTTTAATCCATGGTTTGCTGTGTAATATCTGGTGTCGGTTGCTGCTGTGCATCCAATTTGTGATTCACATGATGCATAGAGTTTTTAGTTCCTTTTGCAGTGCACCACTCTGCTTCATCACATTCCTTGTCTCTCATCTTGTGTGAAATGACTGATTTACCTTCTTCTTCCTTCCATCATTTCGTCTGAAGCAACTGACGTGTGCTCTCCTTCCTTGCATCATTTCTTCTGAGGCAACTGACATGCCCTCTCCTTCCTTCCATCATTTCTTCTAAGCCAATTGACGTGCGCTCTGGTTCCTTCCATCATTTCTTCTGAGGCAACTGACATGCGCTCTCCTTCCTTCCATCATTTCTTCTGAGGCAACTGACTTGCCCTCTCCTTCCTTCTATCATTTCTTCTGAGGCAACTGACATGCGCTCTGCTTTCTTCCATTGTTTTATATGTTGTGAGGCTGTTGATATGTTCTCCTTCCTTCCATCATTGCATCTCCTCAGGTCACAATTGATGTGATTAACTCCTTCATTTCATCATGCCATCAGTTCTGAGTCAATCAGTGTGTGTTCACTCTCCTTCTGTCCTTCTCTGCAGTGAAGAAATTGTGCCCTGTTGTACAGGCCATATCAGCTGTGAAAGAGGAGGTTACTGTGTGTAATTAATTCTGAATCTTTCTGATCTTTAAGGTTCTTCAGAACAATGGAATCTCAACATAGCCGAAGACCATGTGTGTCTGCTGTGTCCTTGATCAACATTGCACTGAGATTGTTGTCCACTCTGCTGACAGGAAAGGAGAGAAGTAAATGCTTCAGGGCTAGCGTCAAGAATGACCAACGAAAGTTATGAAGCTGTATTTGAATACCTGCAAAGCTCGATCAAAAGCTTACCGTGGAAAACCTGGATGAGGGAGAAGCACCGTGAATACCGAGAGAAGTCTAGATCGCGAGCACAGAAGCACAGAGACCGTCAAAAGCAAAAGAAACTGGAGCAAACCAGTAATGCAGAGAGTGCAGCTATTTGCACACCGACCACAAGAAGAGAGACAAGAGGAGAGGAACAAAAAAAGCAACAGAAAGAAGAGAAATGGAGGGAACAGAAAAGAAAGCAATGTTCAGCTATGTCAGTGCAGAAGAAGAGGAGAATCAATGAAAAAAGCGACAAACCTACAAGGAGTCCAAAGAAGCACACACCGGCACCACAGTTTCAGTGCTAGCTAAACGTATCACTAATGCCTCTGGCGCAGATGCAGGAGGACCTCGATCTGATAGTGCCATCCAAAAGGCACTTCAAAGGGCATGATCAGCACTGCCACAGTCGCCTGGTTTGCATGTACAGTGGATAAGCTGATAACAACATGTTCACCTGCAAAGAAGGCAGCACTGGGAAAAAGAGGAAAAAACATGGCCTGTTGTGGAAATTTGGGGAAGAAACTGTTGGAGGCCGCAAAGGAGAAAGTCAGTAGTGGACAAAAACAGAAAGGTAAATGGGTCCAAGCACTTCTGTTCTTGAAAAAATATAAGATGCTACGTGATGCCAGCAGAACCCTTGGAATCAGCTGGACAACCTTGATGAATGCAATGCGAGGGAACAGAAGCATGAAAATACACACAAATCATCATTGCCTTTGGAAACAGCCAATAAGTTAGAAGTTTTTTTAAGATTCTGCCACCTCTACCTTACAAGAAGGGGTTTCTGAAAAGAAATCAGTGTATGAAAGTTTCCAAACCGCTCAATACACTGCACCAAGAAATTTAAAGGAAACCCAGATTGCCATATTGGTGCAACGAGATTCAACAGTCTATGACCCACACATATTAAACTTGCCAAACAGCAGAAACTTGACCAGTGCCTATGCAAGTACTTGAAATGTCTCCTTAAAACTACGACTTTAAACCGCATGGCCGATAATCATAAAATGAATGAGTGCAAAGTCCTGAATATATACAAAGCTGTGGAACTGACAATGTGTCCAAAGGAAGAAGGTAACAGGTTCTTTAGAAGAGACTGTGTGGATAAGATGTGTGACTGCTGTTCTGTTGATGCAATAGATAAGCACACAGAGGAACTGTTGAGAAAATATGGGTCAGAAATGGTAAGGTGGTATCAGTGGGAAAGCATGACATTGACCAAACGACAGATGGAATAGAAACAAAACATCCCGAAAGTGCTGAAGAGCAAGCTGACGACACTACAACAACTTATGAACATGCTTAAGGAGGATCTTCAGTTTTTGGGGTGCCACCTGCATGTGGCTGCATGGCAACACTACCAGTTCAGAACGCTTAATAAGAAACCACCTCAGGGATGGGTTATCATGGTGCTGGACTTCACTGAGAACTATGCCTGCAAATACCAGGATGAGATCCAATCCTGCCGCTGGCATCATGAACAGACTACAGTGCACCCCATTGCTACATACTACAAATGTGCTCATTGTGAAGGTATCATCACAGAATCCCTGGTATTCATTTCACAGGACATCACACATGACCATCATGCAGTTCGGCACTTCGTTAACATGGCCAACACACATCTCACAAAGATCTGGAACCTAATCATAGAAAAGGAGATACATTTTACAGATAGCTGTGGGAGCCAATATAAATCAAAGTGGGCGTTCAATGCAATTTCAATGGCTACCCGAGAGTTTGGATTTTCAATTGAAAGGGCATACTTTGATCAAGGCATGGAAGGGCCTTCAGACGGACAGAGTGCTGTTGTTAAATCAATGGCAACATTGGCCATCGTGTCATGGCGCTGTCATTTCCACAGCAGAAGAGCTGTTTTTGTACTGTCGGGATAATCTAACTCTAGCACTTCCAACTGAGGGATGCAGACACTACAAAGAAACTTTCTTCTGGGTGCCTAACAACAGCATAAGAAGGCCAAACAGAAAGATGTGAAACCTGTCCCTGAAATCGACAGATCCAAAGTGTGAAGACTGTGTTGCCTGGTGTGGTGGGCAGAAATTTAAGTTGTTTTGCATTCACTGCCAAACTGATGATGGCCCATGTCTGAACAATGAACATATACAATGATGGCCAGTAAGGAGGCTCACAAATTGACATGTGAGAAGTTGCATTACTGAAATGCCTGCCCACCGGATGAACTCTGACTCTGTTCCTGGCACATCAATGACTGCAAATACAGTGATGGATCCCTGCACTGCTTCTGGCACTGCACTGCTAGATCCTTCAACTGCTCCTGCAACTCCAGCGATGAACCCCAGCGATGCTTCTGCCTATCCAGTGATGGACTCCTGTGCCTCAACTCCAGTGATGTACCCCAGGGATGCTTCTGTCTATCCAGTGATGGACTCCTGTGCCTTAACTCCAGTGATGTACCCCAGGGATGCTTCTGGCTATCCAGTGATGGACCCATGTGCCTCAGCTGCAGTGATGGACCCCCATGCAGATTCCGGCACTCCCCTGAAGGAACCTTCAACTGCTACAGCAACTCCATCAATAGACCCCAGTGATACTTCCAGCACTCCAGTGATGGATCCCAGTGATGTTTTCATCGCACCACTGACAGAACCCTCTTCTGCTTCAGGAACATCTGCAACAGACCCTTCCACCACTGCTCAGCACACTGTACTTCCACCAATTCAAAAGAAAAATGAACCCAGACAAATACAAGTTGGGAGATTCTATGCAGGTACTATTCAAAAACATTTTTATCGGGCAGGTGGTGGAATTCATTGAAGAGAGATGTCTTTTCAGTCAAATTTCTGCAGGGACATGTGAATGGATCATACATATGGCCTCGAAAACAGGACACCGATGTGGTCAGGTAACACAGACTTTTTCATGGGTGGCAGTATAGCGAGTGGTCTAAGGCTCTGAGCTGCAAATCTGGTGACATCCAGCAGACCAGACCTGGGTTTGAATCCTACAGCTTCCACTTGCATACTGTGTGACCCTGAGCAAATCACTTAACCTCCTTGTGCTCCCAGGTCGCTCTGTAAAAAAGCTTGCAGCTTAGTGTGCTATACCTGGATAAACAACTAAAAAAAAAATAAATAAATAAATAAATTAACTCTGAAGGCCGAAGCCAAATTGAACCACAAGTCCAGCAAATAATCTCAGCAAGATATGAAAAGCTAAAGCAGCGATGGAACTGAAATAGATTAGTGTGGACATTATCAAATGTTGCTTTAAAAGCCTAGAGGTTAGAGTAATGAGCTGTGAATCAGTTTGGTACCTGCAGACCTGGATTTGATTCCCCAACCTCCAGCTGCATACTGTGCAACTCTGAGCAAGTCAATTAACCAGCCCAAAGCTCCTGGATCGCCCTTGAAAACAGGCACTTGTGCCTAGTGGGCTTACCCAGTTAACAAACACTAAATAAATAACATTTAATACTGTGCCAGGGATGTTCCTGCCATAGAACTGAACCATGTTTTATTGTAAACATTCTTGGTTGCAATAAATAAACATCCACTAAGCAAGTGGGTTGCAATGGAATTGCAGTTGCTGTGTCCATCTGTTATCCTCACCATAACAAATATATGATCATACAGTTTCTCAAATAGATGTCAATTTGTTAACGCTCAAGAACTTGCACTGCAGCATGGTGTCCACCATAACAGTCAGAACGCATGCTTGGTGTCCACTATAACATTTAGAACGTGATGCTTGGTGTCCACCATAACATTCAGAATGCATGCTTGGTGTCCACTATAACATTCAGAATGCATGCTTGGTGTCCACCATAACATTCAGAACTTTAAAGATCATTTTCTCAGGCATTTCAAAGTGAGTTATCCCACAACACAGTGCACTTTTCACTTCCGGGTCACAGCATGTTGAAATGACTAAAGAAATGATATACTCTGCATTTAAAATTGACCCCTCATGTCACAGTTTGGTACAAGCTTTCATGAACATAGCCTTATATGATGGTTCAGAGCTCAGTACTTATGTTACGTACTGTAGCTGAATAATGTAGGTTATGCTTGATACAGAGGCCAGATCAGTAGGTAGGATAATGCTGGTCAGATATTTAGCAGTTTGAATTGATCAGTGCTTAGGTATTTTGAACATAGTTATACAGTCAGCGATTATAGTACAAGTGAGCTGAATAGTCTTATGTAAGGTGCTTAGATGCTTGAGCTGATGAGTAACATGTTATGACTTGGTATTGTTTGGCCTTACTCTGTATCCCACTGTAAAACAATGATAGTCCAGTTGTATGAGACCCCCCAAAAGAATAATAGTGTCAAACGATTATCTCCTCCAACTCCGGAGAGTATGGCCCCAGCACGCAGGAGAGGAAAAACTCCCTTAGGGGAAATCTCCGAAGACCCATGGCTGCCAACCCGCCCATCCTTCTGGGCATGCTAAAGGAGCATAATCCTAATTAAGTAATTTAATGGCTAGTCCAAGTTGCAGGTTACAGATGATACAGCGTAAAGTTTGTGGTAAGAAATGAAGATCAGAAACAGGCTTCCAAGTCTTGCGTGAGCGCTACAGGTGCTGTAGGAACATGTGAAGCATCCAGATAAATTGCACTGAGCCGAGCATTGTTGGCATATGTCCAACCGATTCAGGACAGGGTTAGGATGAGGAGCTTCTAGGGCTAGCACATGACAATTAGAAATTATAGAGTACATGTCCAGGCTCTGACTCTGGCGGGCAGCGGGCAGGATGTTTTGGAGTAGTCTGGCCTCCGGCTTCTGCTGATAGAAGGCATATGAATTCATGGAATAGTAGAATGGCTTGAGATGGAGCTGATGACTGACGAACTCAGTTCAGTTGATAGGACGAAGATAGTAGGACAGGGTTTTAGATAATTGATTAGCAGTTTTTTTCTTGGGACAATACTAACTGTACAGACACCATTTATATAGATTTTCTAGAAGTGTTATGTTTATTAAACACAGTAAGGCAAGTGCTATACATTTTCACAATGTTTTAGAACTTTTATGAGCGAAATGCTAATCGATTTTTAGAGTTGAATAAAACCCTGTAGGATATGCTTAGGTCATGATATAGAAGGCATATGACAGTAAAGCTGAGCTGGAATCCTGGTAGGATTTGAGGGTAGAAAATCTGAAGCACTGGTGCGAAGTTAGGAAGCATCAAAGGAATTATAACAGGGCGAGCTCAATAGATGAGGATGTGCAGCTGGACCGCATAAGTTAGGAGAAGAGGTAGTAAGTAGCAAGTAAATGGACCAGGTTGGTCAGTTGAAAATAGTGGAATAAGGCAGCTAGTCCCTTGGCTGAAATGTGTAGCTTGACCCGTCAGCTGGTGAGGTAAGAAGAGTGGCGACTAGCTCCATGTAAACATGTAAACACAGCCAGACCCTCGTAGGTCTGCTAGTAGTATTGGAACGTGGCAGCTAGTCCCTCGGTGAGATGTGCAGCTTAACCATCAGCTGGTGAGGTAAGTAGAGAGGCGTCTAGCTCCAAGTAACATGAAAGGGCAGCCAGACCCTCATAGGTCTGCTGGTAAGTCAGTAGAGTGGCAGCTAGCCCTCGTAGGCTAGTGTGCACTGTAGGTCCCCACGTAGGTTAGCTGATTAGCATGAATGGATTTTTAGGGTGTAGAGCATATCCGGGGCAACTAATATGAGAAGCAGTCAGAGCCAGAGATGAGCAAAGCTATCCTCTTAGATCAAGTTGTACTTGTCGAGTAATTCTAGTAGATGAGAAATTCTTCTGAGGAAGAGAGGAGCTTGAACGGATGCCTGAATTCAGTGGAGAATATGGTCTTGGAGCCAATACCAAGTTAGGTAGAAAATCAAGTATGTGGTAGAAGTATACGAACTTCCAGGCCCAGACTGGGCATGGCAGGCTGAGAGATGTATGAACCTCCATGCTGGATGTGGCACAGGCAGGCATAGTGTATGAATAGTTGAACCTCTGGCAGTAAAGGCGAAGCAGGACTGAGGTAGAGTATACGAATCTCCAGGCCCAATTCTGAACATGGCAGACTAGCAGAACTTACAAACCTTCATGCCTGATGCTAGGTGAGGCAGGTATAATGACTGAGTAGTCAAACCTCCAAGCCACGACATGGTGAGGCAGTCGAAGTAAAAGAGCACCTTGAAAGCAATTGAATGAACACAGAGAGCTGATCTGAAGGAGCAGTTGAGTGTGGCCTTTGCAAGTTCGAATGGATACAGTTGACCAATTCCAGGGCCAGGGAAAAGCAGGAAGCAAGAATGCGATGCAAAGTGGCAGCAATATGTTACGAGTTGTAAGCAAGAGACCTGCAGAGGTCAGTATAGTTAATTAGTAGTCATTGGATTTGCATGGCATGCAGATGCAGATGAAGTAGTGAGTAGTAGTACAGAGTAACTGCATGCAGTACATAGTGGGGACCGATGAGGAAGGTAAATAACGGGGAAGTCTAACCTTCCTAGAGTCGTTTATTTGGTGACAAACAGTGGAAGTGTAAAAATATAATTATAGCATGACGAGCATAACGCGTCTGCCCCCTGTCACCATAAAGTCACAACAAAATTTGATTCATAATCATAAGGGAGACAGAAGTCTGTACAAGGTGGTACAAGTCTAAATTCCAAACATCTAGTGATAAGAGCAGGTCAGGGTAATAGCCATCATACCTTGGTTCCTTGCTTCCCAATGTCAAGCTGCCATTTGGAAATCAAACCTAGAAGCCTTAATGAATAAGAACGTTGGTGCCATCTAGCGGTGGAGCAAGTGAGGCACAGCAGTAGTGTAGAATGGTATGGAATGGCTATTGAGCCCAGTGGTATGGGAGCAGTAGGTTCTCTGGGCTGCTCAATACTAGCGGCGTTAGCCTCCATAATTATACAACGGAGTCATTCAAGTCATGGAGGATGATAATAGGTGACACGCACCAGAAACTGGCATGTGATTAGATCCTGAAGATGAGCCTGACACTGCAGAGGTAGAATGAACACGAAGATAGCAGAAGCTAATGGCAGGTAAAGCAATCAGTGGGCTTCAGCAATGTAAAGGTAGACACAGGGGCAAGGCGTCTCTGCAATAGCGAACTATCGCGCATGAAGTGTGCTGCTAGTGGGAGAAAGAAATGGAAACGAGCGTAGCAATAGGTAGGCAGGCAGGGGAAGCTGGGCAGCTGAAAAAGCTGCCATGGAGCAAGAACACCACAGCTATGAGGAGAAGCTGCAGAGAGAGCCCCCCCCCCTAAAAAAAGAGAGAAACAGCAGGAACGAGGAAACAGAAGGATGAAAGCGGGAGAACAAACAAAGATTGACAGGATGAAAAGACAGCCAGGGGGGGAAAGGAGGTGCAGCAGAGAAAGGAAAGGGGCGCAGCCGCCGGACCAGCAGCAGCGAGCCAGGTAAGCGCGACTCACTCTAAGCAGAGCTGTAGTTAGCTTGTTAGTTTAAGTAGGATATGAGGGAGGAGCTCTTCCCCCATACAACTACAGGCATACATCTTTAAAATGTGACTAGATAAAAGAAGCTAGAAGGTGACCGACACAGCCCTCCCTCCTCCATATTGCAGCCTCTGGTGAATAAAGTGCTCCCGTGTTTGCTTGCATTGTAAAACAGATGATCACGTGATAGCTGTTTTAGTATAACAACAAGCACAGGAGCACTTTCATTCACTAGAAGGTGGACGGCTATGGAGGAGGGAGGGCTGTGTTGGTTGCCTCTAGCTTCTTTATCCAGTCACGTTTCATGATATGGGTGCTGGGGGTAGGAGGGGAAGGAGGTGCTGTCAGGGTGGGGACATATTTGTTTTAGGGCAGCAAGCACTGAAAGACAGTGGCAGGCTGAGGAAGTAGGTGGTTTGTGCTGGTCACCCTCATTGAGATTTTTAAATCAAATTGTGTGTGCTGGAGGGAAGAGGGAGGATTGGGGTTCAGACTAAAGGTGGTGGGACTGGGGCTTGTATAGTTGAAAGGATCTGGCTGGGAGGAGGGTGGGGGCTGTTTTTTAACTTGTTTGAAAAGGAATTTCCAAATAAATAGGTATGAACAGTGCCACTATTTGTTATTCAGGATCCAAATAAAAAGTAGCGAATATTTGTGGTATTCAAGAAATAATATGTGTTACTGCGACACTCTAGTGGCACTTTAATGCCTTTCTACTAAAAGACACAAACTAGGAGAGACTGGTACCACCCAAACCTCTGAAACAAAATAGACTCCAGGTTCCTCAGGGGAAGGCTTATAGCCGAAGCACTGGGGCAGTGCACACTGGGTTAATTTATTACTCTGTTCTTGCTTTGTTTTTGGATTTAAAAGCAAATGAACCCATGTTTATTCAGAAGGAACCTGAATTCTGTTTTGTTTTAGAGGTTTGGTTAGCACCAGTCTCTCCTGGATGTGTGGCAATTTGGGGTTAGCAACCTTTTCTGTGCATCCCACTCCCCTCCTATGTCCCACATGTGACAGTGATGTAGCCGAGATCATTGATTCAACAGAAAGCACTGCTTTACAATCAGTTTATTACAGTAGCGATGGCTATATTTTAAGAACAATACAGAGTTCAGCTTGGTGGCTACCCTCATTGTAAAGGTCTTTGCCCGAACAGCATTGTGGCTGGTCATTTTTGTGTAGCTTGTAAAGTTTCCAAGATATTTAGGTTTATTTGGCACGTGTGTGCTGAATCTTTGGTTTCTGCTATATTACTATCACATGAAACAGGATGCATTGTAGGTACAAGAAATGCAGTAAAGTTAGCTCAGATGGAGATCCCATGGGTCGTAAAACTATCATAAAGGTAGCAGGCTAATTTAGGAAAAAACTCCTAATAGCAGACAGAAGGAAGGACACACTTGAACTTCACACACAAACCAAAACACTCTGCACAACATATGTTTTTGCAAATTCTGGTTGGACTACTCCTTTAAAAGACACAGCCTTTAAAATCTTCCTAGAGGCTAACACAGAGGTTTTCCTGACTGGCAACACAGTGGCTTCCAGAAGGGATGCACTAAAGCTTGTATTAGGGGCAGGTGCATTAGTTACGTCTCCCATCAGAAAAAAATCTAAATGCAGGACTTAGAGATACACAAACTTAAGGACCTGGAGAAGAAATAAAGTGAAGCTAAGGGCCAGTCACTCTAACCTTTCTGAAATTACAGGTACCCAGTCTAAAATCAGTATGCATTTACTGTACATTATAAAGCAGAGTATACACTCTTCTGACTCATAAGTCCTTTGGGAGGCTGGAGAAAAGCCTGAAGCTTCTTTGCATGCCAACTGAAAAAACAGCAGGTGAGATCTCAAATTCCAGGGTTTAGTTTAGTTTAGTTTAGTTTATTGTTCCAGGAATTAATACCTTTGAGCCAAGGCTCTTTTACAAAGGTTCCATGTCATTAAGTACAAAAACATAGTAGACAGTGTTACAAACAATCAGTGTCGCTTAACAAGGCCACAACTTAAACAGTAACATTTATGTATGGAAAAGAAAAGAACCTAGAGGCAGTGTCAAAGGCAAGGAATAAGGATTGGAGAGCTTGAGGGGAAGAGAGGGAGAATAAGAAGTTTAGAAGCAGACAGAACCAGGTTAGTGGTACTCAGGTTATCTTTGTCAAGGAGGAGACCATGGTGGATGAGTGAAACAAAAAGTAAGTGCACTAAGAGGGAATGAGACTTTAGTCAAAGCAGTCACAGGAGCTGGTGGCTGTGAGGTGAGCGTATAGGATGGATTTGAAAGCTCCCAATGTCATGGAGGATAGAGAGGGCAGGTTAAGGGCATTGTACCAGGTAGGGGCACGGTAGGCAAAAGATCTTTGTCCCTGAGCAGTCCGGCATCTAGGGACAAGGAAAGGTTGCTGGTCCGATCTTCTGGTGGTACGACAGCCATTGTTCAGGCAGAGCAGGTCCCAGATACATGGAGGAGTGCGTCCCAGGATTGATTTTTTTGCCATCACGCAGGTGAGATACATGAGGCAATTGGAGAGATGTAACCAACCGCTGCTATGTAGAGGTCACAAGAGTGGGTCCATCTGTGCTTCCAGTGAGGAGTCGACAGGTTTTGTTTAGTGCTGTTGAGATGCGCTTTAGTGCAGTGGTAGTTGCTGAGCCATAGACAATTAGACCATAGTCTATGATTGAGATGATGGAGCTTTGAACAGCAATCCTCAAGGCAGCTTGCTTGAAAAATTGACGGTTCCGGTACAAAATTCCCATGCGTTGGTGCACTGTTTTTGCAGTGTTACCGATATGGGCTGCAAATCTTGGATGGGTCACCTAAGACTGAGCAACTGGACATAAATGACGTAATGTTACGTACCTCCAGAGGAACGGAATATGAATTTGAAAGGAAGACCTGGACAGCCCCTGCAGCTGTGTGAACCATAGCTCAGAGGCAGAGTTACTGGCACGGAATGCTAGAGGTCCTAGGTTCAATTCCTAGTGGTTCACCTTTTCTCTTCTTCATTGTAATTCATAATCTAAATTTGCCTAGCAGTGGCTTATTTAAACTGCACTGAGAAAGAGTTGGTTGGCTGTTGTTTAGACATGAATGAAACATTCCTGTAATTCTATAAAGCATTGTACTCCAAGGAATGACACATTTCACAGGCAAAGCTACATGCCTTCACTGCTCCCCTAGAGCTACTCCAACTCTCCCACAGGACAAACAGGACCTAAAGGCACCATTCATAATCAAGGAGATGGAGGGGGTACTGTGTTCGATACAGGCAGGTAAATCCCCTGGTGGGGATGGCCTCCAGGTGGAATTTCTGCATTCCTTTTTTCAGTCAACTTCTGGAGCTGCTGAATAATGCTCTAGATGAGGCCTGTAAGACAGAAATACTCCCTCTTCAATGTGTGCTTGGCAGAAGACTCCAGGAGAAAGGACTGCTGTGTGACTGAACTTCTCTGCTGGGACTAAAGTAGAAGAACTTTTGTATTTAGACCTTTAATTTAGGGTAAAAAAACTAACATACAAAACAAAACAAAAAAAAGTGTGTGTTTGGGTTAACTGAACTGAATGGGTAACTGAAAAGTCATCTAGTGTAAATCTCAGGTGACTGAAAGGACTTAACTGTTGTGAGGTTTAAATTACTTGTAGAAAGATCTGTAAGTAGGGGAGTGGCTTAGCTAGAAGGAAGCTACATTTAAAGACTGCCTTAGAAAGATTCTGCTAATAGCTTGGCAGAAGACTCCAGGAGAAAGGACTGCTGTGTGACTGAACTTCTCTGCTGGGACTAAAGTAGAAGAACTTTTGTATTGAGACCTTTAATTTAGGGTAAAAAGCTAACATACAAAACAAAACAAAAAAAAGTGTGTGTTTGGGTTAACTGAACTGAATGGGTAACTGAAAAGTCATCTAGGTGTAAATCTCAGGTGACTGAAAGGACTTAACTGTTGTGAGGTTTAAATTACTTGTAGAAAGATCTGGTAAGTAGGGGGAGTGGCTTAGCTAGAAGGAAGCTACATTTAAAGACTGCCTTAGAAAGATTCTGCTAATAGCTTGGCAGAAGACTCCAGAAGAAAGGACTGCTGTGTGACTGAACTTCTCTACTGGGACTATATTGCCTCCTTCCTCCCCTCTCCCAAAGCTAGTTCTATTTTTATAGGCACAGGATTTGACTGACAACAGGAACTTCCTGTTTAGGGGCAGGAAGTGAGTGATCACAGAACCACCAAGGACCCACCATCCTAGAAGGGCAAGAGTAGCTCTCCGGCCCCCTCTAGCTGCTGGAGGTCTGCCTCTGAACAAGTAAGTGGTCTCCTGAGAAATATAGGATATTCTTGTCTCAGAACAGGACAATCAGGAGCTTAAAGGGCACACAGGCAGAAAGTAAGGAGAGAGAGAAAAAAAACAGAGGAAAGAGTAAGGACTGCAAACAGTTAAGTGGCCAGAAATAAGACATGATTGGAGTGGTGCAGTGCAGTGGCTGTGGAGCAGCAGTCTTCCGGGAGATGTTCTGGAGGATGCAGTGTTGTCCCATCTGCAGGCACCTCTCTGGGCTGAGGGAGGAGGTTGCTCATCTCCAGGCTGAGTTGGCCAGGATTTGTGGGACCTCCTCTTCCATCCAGGGACCACCAGTGCCACTGCCGTTGCCTCAGAGGTTGCCAAGAAAGAGGAGTGGTTGGACCACAGTGGGCTCAGGGAGGGTGAGGGTGGTGGAACAGAGGCACATCGCTCCAGTTGTACCTCTCCACAATTCCTATGCCATTCTGGCAAAGTGTGGTTCCTCTATGGAGGCACCTGCAGTGGAGACCAAGGAGGATGCTGGGAACTCCACAAAGGAGACCCAGAGGAGGGTGGCAGGGACCTTGCAGGGAAGGAAACAACTCCTGTGGGGGGACTCCATTGTTAGGAAGGTAGAACTGGGCAAGGAAGGGAGAGGGAGGGCAGCCTGCCTGGCCATGGCTTGAGGGACAGGGAGCGAATCCTCAGGATTCTGAGCAGCTGCACAGGGAGGAGCTGGATGTCATTGTCCACTTAGGGACAAATGACCTGGCTAAGAAAGGGATTAGAGAAGTGCAGGAAGAGTTTGTGGAATTGGGAGGGCCTTAGTCAAGTAGCATGCACGGTAACCTTCTCGGAGGTGCTACCCATCTATGGATTAGAGAGGCTAGGGTGTTCCGTATCATGGGATTCAATCAGTGGTTGAGAAAACTGGTGTGGAGCTCAGGATTTGGCTTCATTGGGACTGGGGCCCACCTGGAGTGATGCAAGCCTATACTGGCATGATGGGCTGTATCTGTCCGGGAGGGAACCAGGATCCTAGGTGATAGGTTTAAATGCTTCATTGGCAAGCTTTTAAACTAGCCAAGGGGGAGGCACTGGAAAGGAGCAGGAAAATCCTAACCCCCAAACAATCACGGTAGTAAGTGTGGCAAACACCAACATGGAGGCAATAGGAGAAGGGCAGGGTAAATGGAGAAAGTGACAAAGGCAAGAAGGACAGGGATGGGCAAAAGGGATAAGGCCATCAGGAAATGGAGGGTAATGAGTACCAATGCTCGTAGTCTGGGCAACAAGCTCCCTGAGCTGGTGGCCTTAATGGAAGAGGGATGCCTGGATATCGTAGCAGTCACAGAAACATGGTACGCAGAGAACCATGACTGGGATGTTAACATACCAGGGTACATAACCTAGCAGGAGAGACAGGCAGGGAGAAGAGGGGAGGAGTAGCTCTCATGTAAAGGAAGGGATAAAAGCAACTGAAGAAAAGAGTAAACAGGGAGGAGAGGAGGCACTGTGGGTCACCTTGAGACTGGAAGGGGCACCACAATCCGCACAGGGTTAGTGTACAGACCCCCATGTCAGGGGAAGGAAATGACAAGGATATGATGGAAGGCATTCTTAGAATGGCAGAGAAAGGGGAGATACTGTTGATGGGAGACCTGAATATGCCAGATGTTAACTGGAGCACATTTGCTGCAGCCACATCCAAGAGCAGGGCCATTCTTGACACCCTACAGGTGGCAGGCATTAGACAGCTAGTTTCGAACCCACTCGTGAGGGAGCAATCTTAGACCTCATACTGTCAAACGGGGGCAGTGGAGAGGATCTCAGATCTAGAAGTGGGTTGCCATCTGGGGACAAGTGACCATCAAACAGTGTGGTTCACGTTAAACTCAGCTACAGAGTCAAGCCATACAAAAGTGAGGGTACTGGACTTTAGGAGGGCTGACTTTGGCAAGATGGGAGAGTGCCTCAGAAAAGCACTAGCAAACAGGCTAGAAGGAGGTGTGCAGCAACAAAAGGGAATTATCAAAACTGCCATCACAGAGGCAACAAGCCTTTGTGTGAAGCAAATAAACAAATCAAAACAAAATAAAAAGCCAGTATGGTTCTCAAGAGAGGTGGCTGTGAAAGTCAGGAAGAAAAAGATAGCATTCCAGAAGTATAAGGGAACACAGAAGGAGCAGGACAGAGAGCTGTACCAGTTAAGGCAGAAAGAAGCAGGGAGGGAAGTCAGAATAGCAAAGGCCCAAACTGAGGAAAAGATAGCCAACTCAGTTAAGAAGGGATAAAACCTTTTATAGATACATCAGCGAGCAAAGACAAAGGGAGGATAGTGAGGCTGAATAGAATAAACGGTGGGTGGGCAGAGGGACAGTGAAAAGCAGGAATACTGAACGAATATTTCTGCTCAGTATTCACAAAAGAGGAGAGGAAGTGCCTAATCCAATTAACAGAAGCACTTTGATAGGGGGCGATCCCAGTCCTTTCACAGAAGAAAGGGTTCTGCAAGAACTCCTAAAACTGAAGGTGGACAAAGCAATGGGTCCTGATGGAATTCACCCAGAATTCTAAAAGAATTAAGGAAGGAACTAGTGAAACCACTGGCTACTCTTTTAATAAATCAGAGGATGGTGTGGTACCGAGGACTGGAGGAAGGCGGATGTGATTCCCCTTCACAAAAGTGGGACCAAGACAGAGGCAGGAAACTACAGACCTGTCAGTCTGACCTCTGTGGTTGGGAAAGTGATGGAGTCACTTCTGAAGGAAAGAATAGTTGAGTACCTAGAGGTCAGTGGAGCACAGGATCCAAGGCAGCATGGGTTCACAGCGGGAAGGTCATGTCAGATGAATCTAATAGATTTCTTTGACTGGGTGACCAAAGTAGTAGACCAGGGAGGGGCTGTGGACATGGCCTACCTAGACTTTAGCAAGGCATTTGACACAGTCCCACACAAAGATTATTAGTCAAATTAACCAGCCTGGGAGTGGGTCCCAGGGTGGTAGCCTGGGTAAAACATTGGCTGACAACAGGACACAGAAGGTAATTGTAAATGGAGTCCACTCTGAAGAAAGGGCGGTTACTAGTGGGGTACCGCAGGGTTCAGTATTGGGTCCAGTCCTTTTTAATGTCTTCATCAGTGGCATTGCAGAGGGACTGGAAGGAAAAGTATGCCTTTTTGCAGATGACACAAAGATCTGCAACAGGGTTGATACACAAGGAGGCGTGGAAAGGATGAAAAGGGACTTGGCAAGGTTGGAGGAATGGTCTGACATATGGCAGCTAGGATTCAATGCAAAAAGTGCAAAATAATGCACCTGGGAAACAAGAACCCAGGGAAGAATCACAATGGGTGGGGAGGTAGTAACCAACAAAACAGGAAAGGGACCTGGGGGTAATCATATCAGATGACCTTAAGGTTAGCAAGCAATGTGAGAAGGCAGTAGGGAGGGCTGGGGGTATACTGGGATGTATAGGGAGAGGCATCAGCAGCAGAAAACAGGAAGTTGTTATCCCTCTGTACAGACAGTTGGTGAGACCCCATCTGGAGTACTGTGTCCAGTTCTGGAGACCCCAAGGACATAGACAGGATAGAGGCAGTCCAGAGGAGGGCAACTAAAATGGTGCAGGGTCTGCAAGAGAAGCCGTATGAGGAGAGACTAAAGGAGCTTAATATGTATACCCTTGAGGAAAGAAGGGAGAGGGGGGACATGATAGAAACTTTCAAGTACCTCAAGGAATCAACAAAGTCCAAGAGGGTAGCATCTTTCAGAAAAGAGACTTGCAAGAACAAGGGGACAATTTAAAGATAGAAGGAGGGCGGTCTCAGGGCAATGTGAGGAAGTATTATTTCACAGAAAGGGTAGTGGATGCATGGAACAGCCTTCCTGAGGAAGTTGTGGAGTCTAAAATCAGGGAGAATTCAAGAATGCATGGGACAGACATAAGGCAATTCTTGTGGGGGGCAGGAAGATATAGGCTGTTGGTTAAATAGGATCTGCGGCCTATCCTGTAGGTAGGGAAATGGGCAGACTAGATGGGCCTAGCGGTCCTTATCTGCCGTCAAAGTCTATGTTTCTATGTTTCTATGACCTCCACTATGTCACTGCTCCCTAATCCTGGGAAAGACCCCCTGGTGTGTGGCAGTTATTGACCTACTCTCTCATATGTGCCAACTGTAAAGTCTTTGTGAAAATGATGGCCACACAGCTGCACAAAGTCTTTCCAGCACTGGTCAGTACACACCAAGTGTTTTTTTTACCTCTCACAGGGGCTCAGGTAACACCAGGAGACCGGTGAACCTTAAATGGCAAATATCTCAGGGAATTCTCTGGCAGCCCTCCTGTCAGATGCTGAGAAGGCCTTCAACAGGGTTGAATGTGACTACCTTTTCCACACCCTGAAGGCCTTCAGTGTAGGGGACACATTTATCCATTGCATCCAGACCATGTTCTAAGGTGCAGAGGCCAAGGTGGTGACTAACTCCATAGAATCACTGCCCTTCCCCTTGGAGAGGGCACCTTTCAGAGCTGTCTAATTGATTTCTTTGACTGGGTTACCAAAGTAATAGATCAGGGAGGGGCTGTGGACATGGCATACTTAGACTTTAGCAAGGCATTTAACACAGTCCTGCACAAAAGATTAATAAACAAATTAGCCAGCCTGGGAGTGGGTCCCAGGGTGGTAGCCTGGGTAAAACACTAGCTGGACAACAGGACACAGAGGGTAAGAAAATGGAGTCCACAGTGAAGAAAGGGGATTACTAGTGGGAAATCAAGGTTCAGTACTGGGGCCGTTCCTCTTTAATGTCTTTGTAAGTGACATTTCAGAGGGACTGTAAGGGAAAATATGTCTCTTTGCAGATGACACGAAGATCTGCAACTGGGTTGATACGCGAGGTGGGATAGAAAGGATGAAAAGGGACTTGGCAAGGTTAGAGGAATGATCAAATGTATGGCAGCTTAGATTCAAAACAAAGAAGTGCAAAGTAATGCACCCGGGAAACAAAAACCCAGGGGAAGAGTACAGAATGAGGGGGTGAGATACTGACAACAACAAAAATGGAAAGGGACCTGGGGGTAGTCATATTAGATGACCTAAAGGTGGGCCAGCAATGTGAGAAGGCAGTAAGGAGGGGCTGGGGGGATACTGAGATGCACAGGGAGAGGCATCACCAGTAGAAAACAGGAAGTTGTTGGCCCTCTGTACAGACAGTTGGTAAGACCACATCTGGAGTACTGTGTACAGTTCTGGAGGCCCCATCTCTGCAAAGACATAGACAGGGTGGAGGCTGTCCAGAGGAGGGCAACCAAAATGGTGCAGGGTCTACACCAAAAGACATATGAAGAAAGACTAAAGGAGCTTAAGATGTATAGCCTCGAGGAAAGGAGGGAGAGGGGGGACATGACAGAAACTTTCAAATACCTCAAGGGAATCAACAAAGTCCAAGAGGGTGGTATCTTTCAGAAAAAGAGATGTGCAAGAACAAGGGGGCACAATTTGAAGATGGGGGGTGGCTCAGAGGTAATGTGAGGAAGTATTTCTTCACAGAGAAGGCTGTAGATGCATGGAGTAGAGTCAAAAACAGTGGGGGAATTCAAGAATGCATGGGACAGACATAAGGCAATTCTAGTGGGGAGTAGGAGGAAGTAGGCTGTTGGTTAAGTAGGATCTGCAGCTTATCCATTAGGTAGGGAAATGGGCAGACTGGGTGGGCCAAGCGGTCCTTATCTGCCATCGAATTCTATGTTTCTATGTTTCTGTCCTCTTTTGCCACTACTTTTTGTGCTGGTCCTAGAACCCCTTTTTTCAAGCAATAAGGCAGGCAGGTGCTATCTCTGGGGCACAGATGGGGAAGGAGTAGAAAGTGCTAGCACATGCAGATGTTATGCTGCTTACCCTCCCCAAAACTCTAATGCTGCTGCAGCAGTATGGGCAAATATTAGGCTACAAAGGAAATGTGTCCAAGTCCCTCCTCATGGCATCCACTCCAGTGGTAGCAGCAACCACAAACTTTCCTGGGGCTTACACTAGTACAAGACCAGGGTCCAATATTCAAAAGTTTACACAGGCACTAATGGATCTTTGCCCATGCAAACTGATGTTCGTGCTGGAGCTGCATATTCAAAGGGGCTGTGTAGGGTAAAGAGGTTAGCACTGCACAAAACATAATGTATGCATGCAGACAAGGGAGGGTGTGAATGAATATATGCACAACCCCATATTCAGCTGCACTGCGCTATGCAAAAGGATTTAGCGTGGTTCTTTTGTGCAGTGCAAATACCACCAAACAAAACCCCAACTTAACTCCAGGCAACCTTAGTAGCTGCCAGAGGTAATGCAGCCACCAAGCTGGTTGGCCACTAGGGGAGCACAACCACAACCCCTGTGATCCCTGGCACCTCTGTGGCACCAAGGAAAATGCTACAGTGAGTAGGGGGTGGGTATGCCCAGTGCTGCGAGGGAGGGACCACTGGACATCAGGGAGGATTGTTTTTACTTCTGGGTTGGCAATCGGAGGGAGGGAGGTTACCATTAGCACCAGAGATATTATTCTTTAAGTCAAGGCTGGCGATCGGGGGGGGGTACCACTAGCACCGGGGCTATCATTCATTAAGCCAGGGCTGGTGATCAGAAGGAAGGGGTTACCACTAGTACCAGAGATATTATTCTTTAAGATAGGTCTGGTAATCGGAGGGAAGTTGGGGTACCACTAGCACTGGGGATACTATTTATTTACAGAACAGGCCGGAGATTGGTGGGGGAGATCACTAGCACCAGGGATAATATTTATTTAAAGAACAGGCCAGAGATTGGCAGGGGTGGGAGAAACACTAGCACCAGGGATAATATGTATTTACATCATGGGCAAGTGATCAGTGGGGGTGAGACCACTAGCACCAGGGATATCTACACGTCTGGGACCAGGCAGTTGTGGAGGTGGTGCCACAATATCCTACCTCACTACCCATGCCAATTAGCCCATAATGTGCATGCAAATGGACCCTTAGCACCTTGCTTGCCTAATGGACTCATTTGCATGTGTCCCTTTGAATATTGCAATTAGCACACCAGCGCTATCCATTCTGGCGGCTTACTTCGGGAGCCCTGTAGGGGCAGCACTAAGTGGCATAGCACTGGAATGACATGGCCCAATATTCAGTTTAATAGCACCGTTGTGCTGTTCCATTGAATATGGTATCTTTGGCAACCTGGGCAATCACAAGGTGCAGCACAACTTTTTGCGCTCTGCTTTGCACAGTTTTGAATATCAGGCCCCAGATCATGTACCTAGTCATACACTTTTCCTGCAGCACAAAAGAGCTAGGCAAATTGAATATATATCACCTACTAGCAGCTATGGAATAGGACTGGGAAGAGGAAGTGAACTGCAGGTATCCCAGTGGGACAGAGCAGATACCTTCAAAATGATGGCTGTCCCACGCATCTTATACATGCTAGATAACTTGCTGCTCCTCTTACTGCAGGAACTCTTTCAGTCCATCCACAGAAGGATGCTCACCTTACTGTGGGGAGCAGGTCCAAGGCACCTCAGTCTTTGGAAGCCGCCACTGCCAGATTTTGTGAAAAAAGATGAAGCTCACTGCTTCAGCAGCACATGCTTACTTCCAGCTGGGGCACCCAGAAGTACTGTATAAGCCAAAGTGGGTGAAATGTGAAGCAGCAATCCCAAAGGCAGACCCAGATGCAGTCCCATGCTTTGGGGGCTTATCCAAACACTTAAAGAATCCCCAAGCTTGGCAGCTACAGACAAGGTCTGGGAGAAATGGACATGGATGATGAGCTGGGCTCCAACCCATTCTCTGTGTTTCCCTCTCTGGAACAATACAAGCCTCACAATAGGGAACTGTCCCGTATACTGGCAGAGTTGCTCTGATAAAGGGATAAGTCAGCTGGGACACTTGATCGATTCAGCCTCTGGGCACTTTAAGGCTTTTGGACAACTCCAAACTGAATATGCTCTAGGTAAGGACCAACAATGGCAATACCTCCAGCTGTGGAATGAGGCATGCCGCAGGGGGCTTGCTCTGCTCTAACCTCAGCTGATGACTATAAGATGGGATAGAGACCCTTCTATAGCCATCTCAGGTTAGTAGGCCAAAGAGTAGCCACATTTACAGGAAGCTACAAGAGGCTGAAGTAGACCCTACTGAGGCACTGAGGCAATGCTGGGTAGCGGAACTGGGGTATGAACTCACACCACAGAAATGATTCTGCTGCTGGATCACACTCTGCACAGCCAACAGGGACACCGGAAGTCACTTTACACAATTTAAGGTGCTACAGTACATCACTGGCATAGAACCCCGCAAAAGCTCCAAAACTGGGGCCTGAGCAACACAGACAAATGTTGAAGATGCAAGACAGGCACTAGCTCCATTCACTCGCCTGCTCTGGGACTGTTCAGAACTACAAGACTACTGGCAGGGAATACAGCATGGATGCAGGGATTACTAGGGTAGCCCATTCTACTGTCTGGCCCCCTGGTGATGGTGGGACACAGGGCAGTGAATGACCCAGGGCCACCGCTCTCTCTCTCTCCCACATAGTAACTGGTTACATGGAGTTCTAGTGATTGCTAAATGGATAGTGCTCAGATAGTGGAGATCCCAACAACCACCTAACATCCATCAGTGGTTGGTGGAGCTGGGTAAAATGATCAACTTTGGGAGGGTTCACTACTCCATGATGCAAAGACTGGACAAGTATTTGGCAGTATGGGGTCATACCTCAACTGTGCGCACTGCCAGATTCTGTATGAGGGCATTTTAATGCCCTCATATGTACTACCTAGCCAGCAGGATTCCACAAAAGACTGGAGTTTATCACGATCTTAATGATATAAACTGCATGCAGATATCAGCTGTGCCATGACTTTCCATTCCAGTATTAAGTGGCAGACACACCACCAACTGTGTTATTTCCCAATCTCTTAGTTTCCAAGAGTTGTTACATCTGTATTAGATGTGTCTGGTTTTACTGCATGCCAAACATAATGTTTCTTTGTTTGTTTATTACCAATATCCACCCAACCTTAGACTTGTATCTCTATGGGGGAGGTCTCTGGACTCTGGCTACACGTATACTTGATGTTGTTTTAATATGTTGTCAGATTGCTTTCTGTTTAACGTAAAAAAAAATCAATAAACTGTTTACTATAAAAAAAAGAAAGAAAGTTATGAGTAAACGATGAAACAATTCAACATTTCTTTATCACTTAGTTGTTTTTACATTTTGACCCCAAATTCTCAACATTAGTTTTTTATGACCACTCTTTCAGAGCATGACAGGTGTTATTTATAAAACAGTGACTGAAACATTATTTTGCACCGCAAGTGTAAAAACATATTTTAGCCAGGATTTGAAAAATAAGGTATATCATAGCTTCATTGAGAATATTACAGCGACCTGTCATTTACAGCGACAAAATGACAGATTGCGTTGGTTTGCTGTAATGGTCATGCTACAGTGGCAGGACCCCCAGCACAGATTCTCCAGGTCTTGGGCCCCTTCCCCGAAACACCTCCGTTAAGGAGGTAATTATAATAAAAACTTGGGGATGCGGGGGGCACATTCCCCCACAGAAAACACACTTGTGTTCCCGATGACACAATGCAGACCACGACTATGAGGAATGGTTTTCTTTATTTCAGTTACCACTACTAGGGATTGGGCACCCCAGTGTTGGTGTTATGTTTCGCAGCACTGGGGGTGGCCTCCCCAGTGTTGCACAATGAAAATAAGCAGGGAAGGGGTATAAGTCAGCATGGCAGCAGCAACAGACATCGATAGACTGTTTTCTTTTTTGCAGGGTGTATAAAAATTAAAAAAAGACTATGAGGGACAGTATTCTTTATTTCAACAAATGACACCGAGGATTGGGCACCCCAGTGTCACTGTTATGTTCTGTGGCACCAGCAGTGGGCTCCCCTGTGTTGCACAGTGAAAACAGGTGGGGTGGAAAGTATGAGCCGGCACCATGGCTTGGGCACCCCAGTGTTGGTGTTATGTTTGGCAGCACTGGGGGTGGGCTCCCCTGTGTCGCACAGTGAAAACAGGTGGGGTGGACAGTATGAGCCGGCACCATGGATTGGGCACCCCAGTGTTGGAAAATTAAGAAGGGGAAGTAATGGGAGAGATACTTTACAGAGGGTGGGAGGGATCATGATGTTGATCAACTCTACTTGCTGGATGGTTTATGCAGATCAAAGTAAAGAGCCACCCTATGATTCACGCAGCTCTTTTCTTTGAACTACACAAAGTTTCCACCCAGAAAGACGAGAAGAGTGTCATGAGCAGCCTGGGTGATGATTGATCTGACACTGTCAAGCCCCTTGCAGACTGCCCGCATTGGACCCACAGTAGCACACCTCTCAAAATATACTATCATACCAATATATTCACCTTGTGCTGCCAAACATAACACCAAAAGCAGTGCAAACAAATATTTAATGGCTGTTACATTTCACATAATAAAGAAACAGAAAAAAGGAAAAAAAAGCAAGAATCTAATACAAATTCCAAAGACCTGCTCTGAGTCACCCAACCCACCAAACCCCTTTCCACAAAGTTTTAAAGTGAGAACGCTCAAAAAAAATTAATGCTGATGGACTAGATCAAGTTCTTTCTGTATTATGTATATTACTGTAGAAACTTTTGTTGATGTATCCATTGGCACCTTATTTCACAAAATGCCCATTTAATACAGGCCAGGATGACATAAATAGTACTACTGTGCCATTTCCTCCAGGACGCATCCAGGTGACCTAAGACAAAGTGATTAGCCAGTAAAATCCTAAAAGACAAAATGAAAGAGCAATCAAAAACAGATGTTGTGGGGGCCACTAATGAGCAGCAGATGAGACTAGACATTCCTCCAGAGCTCCACACTACAAAATATAAAAAATATAATTCCAGCAATATTTTAAGAGCACTTTCTGGCTAAGTTGGTGATTGAAGGAGTGGAGACATGGATGAGTACCTGGCCTCTGGGAAATCATCCCACCAATCGACCAAGTCGGCAAAAAAAGGACAGCAACAGAACAGCATGGTGTCTGGCAGTTTGGGCCCTATATCGCTGTTGGCAACTGAACTGGTGCTGTTAGGAAAAACTGTTATGGAACAAGTATTAAAAGGGTTAAGTCCGCAATTAGACCAATTTGAAGATAAGATCAGGACCCTTACCTTGGAGTTGACCCAGCAAACCAAACAACTCCAGGAGCTACTACAGATCTGGAGGACACTGCTTTGCCCAGTACAGAGAGAATGGCACAGCTCAAGAGGGAAATGGAGGCTCTGAGAGAATCTCTTGATTATCAAGAGAATTACAATAGGAGAAGCAATCTCAGGCTTCGGGGGCTCCCTGACGGCAAGGAAGCGAAAAGAGCCATAGATTTCTCTGCAGAAAACTACTTAGGTTGCCTGGAAAGGAACTGAAGGGGGAGGCTAAAGATAGAACGTGTGCACCAAGCCCTAGCATCTAAGCCTCTGGCAGACCAGCCGCCCAGGCAGATAATCTTCAGGATGCACCACTTCGAGACTGCCAAGCTATAATGCTATCCTATTGTGTGAAAAAAGAGGTGCTGTATAATGGGGCTAGACTTACAATCCACCAAGACCTATCTACAAGGGTACAGAAAAAGCAGCAACAGTTTAACCCATGTATGGATTTGCTGAGGGAAAGGGGAATTTAATTCTTTATGGCCTTTCCTGCAGTGGTCAGATTTAAATCAGACGGTGCCAGCTACTCTTTTTGGGAGCCGGAGAAGTTAAAATGGTTAAGCGATGAATTGGACAGAAAGAACCCAGTGAAAGGAAGGTCAATATGACTTGATAATCATACCACTTTCAAACTCCCAGCCACATGCCTTTCAAATTAATGGATCTGACTTTTCTGGGATTGAACTTTGACATGCCCCAGACCCTAAATTTCCCACAGCATGATAGACACCTGAAATGTGGGGAAAAGACCAACTTAACTGTGCTTCAATGGAGGGCTTTGTCCCTGACCCATATCCTCAGTAAAGGAAAGCCTGAATGGACTAACCAGATTTACCCCACTTTTCTCTGGATGGCCGAGGAGAGAACAGTGAACTTAAGGACTGCATAATGAAGTGTAATAAAAGAAGGACACTTTGACCTAGTGAATGGAAAATAAATTAAAAGACTGTGGAGAGGATGAAGAGCAATTAAGCAACAATCAATCAAAATCTTTATTTATCCAGGCGAACATCATTGAGCAGAGCTCTTTCACAAGATGGACCTGGTTAGAACAGGGTCGGGTAACATCCATCATAAAAACATATAAATACATGTAAATAAGTATATAAACACAAACACAATGGTGCAGTAATAGGGGAGTCAAATGATAAAAGGAAGACAAGGCAAGCCATAACAGAGGAGGATTCAAATACAAGAGGCAGGTCCACCATTGAACCATGCAACTGTATATAAACCATGTTCTCTGTATAGAAGCACCAGTTAGTTCATTTACCAGGGGCAGTCACTAGTACTAGCCATGAAAATGGCTTGGAGAACCACCAACTAATGGCAGATGGGGTACCAGGAGGGGTATGTAATATGTAAGCGAAGGATAAACATTGTGAGAAGTGAAGTCCCAAGGATAGGTCGGTAGAACTGATGCTGCGGTAGGGGCGGGGAGAGGGAAAAGGGAGTTAGGACTTTTATACTATGATTGCATGTAGATTGTGGATGAGTGCAGTATAGAGTTGTGAAAAGAAGGCTGGAGAAAGCAGGAAGATAGACCAGTATCAAAGGGAGGACAGAGGCATAAAGGTATTACATGAAAGCATGATGACAGACCAGGGCCAAGGAGGAGACAAGCACTAGAAGTAATTCAGCTGAATGTGAAAGGCCAGGTAAATGGGGCTGGGGGGGCCAACACATGTTTTTTTGGGTGTGTGGGCCTGTTCCCCTCCTTGGTCCTGGGCCTGGGGGATATTGTGTGGGGGGGTATGGATTAAAATATTTGAGAAAGGGTTCTGATGTGAATGGGCGAATGGGGGATTAACAGTGATCAGTGCCTGCTTGGGGCGGGGGCACATGGGGTCAGATCTTACAGGTTCCTGGGCACTCTTGTGTAGCCTGGACCCAGGGGGGCAGTGGTGGGGAATGCATATGCATACCAGGGAGCAAATAAATGTGGGGAAAACCCACAGTCCCTACACAAGGGACAGAACTGGAAAAGCCGGAAGGGTCTTTTGGATGAGACGTTAAACCGAGGTCCCATCTGCCTGGATTGGTGGTAGTTCAGGTGGATGTTAAAGATCCCATGGCACTTATCGAAAAAAGTAGGGGAATTTTCCCGGTGCCCTGGCCAAATTTCCATCATTCACTAAAAAAATACCACCAACAGCTTAATCTGGTTCAAGGTCAGTTGGCATTCATCTGTATCCCGCTCTCCCGGGTCGTGCCTGAAAATAGGCAGGATTTGTCTAGTGCACTTACCCGGTCAACAAAAAGCTAAATATAAGGGCAAGTAGTGTGGAGGGAAGGGGCAGTAGAGGGTGATAGATACAACTCAGTTAGAGTTACCTTAGATAGATATCCAAATTTGGAGGGGAAGGAGAATGAGAGATAGTGACTGTTATTGCATAGGTGATAGTAATAATTAAAGTGAATTTCAATCAATCAATCAAAATCTTTATTTATTCAGGCGAACATCATTGAGCATAGCTCATTTACAAGATGGACCTGAGTGGTCATAACAAAAAAGGTTACAGAGTGTATACAAAACATGATATTGAAATAGCACAAATACAAACATTTATGAGTGAGATAGATGTACAATTATTTACATATACAAGGCAAAGGACAGTAAACCAAAACCTATTAAAGGTGAGAAACAAACAGTCTGGTAGGGATAAGGCTTGGATAATGGTACATGGGTGGGCATATATGTTTGAGGTTTGATGTGGAAAGGACCAGAGGAATGATAGAAGAATAGGGAGGAGCTTTAGAAGGGGGGTGGGGAGAGAGGGGTGTGGGGGTGGGGTGTGGGAAGACTAGGCCTTGTGGAAGCAATTGCATGAATCTGGGATTAGGCTGGTGTACAGCTTTTTGAAGGATGTAAGGGGATCAGTGTTTCCATTTTCAATGTCTTTTGGATAGAATTCAGATAAGTGCCAGGGAATAACTAATTGCAGCTCTTCCATACCGGTGCAGGTGATAGGAATCTTCAGCAGGATCAGTTTGTTGATCCTCAAGGTGTAGAACCTGGATGTGATCTGGTTGAAGCAGTCTGAGATGTAGGAAGGAGTTTGTTTGTCAGAGCTTTGTAGATCCAGGTAGCAGCATTTTTCTTCTTCTATGTTGCAGGGATGTCCAGCTGACTGCATTGTAGAGAGAGCAATGATGGGTGCTAGAGGGAAGGTCAGTAATGAATCTAATAGCTCTATGATACAGGGTGTCTAGTTTGTTTAGATGGAGAGGGAGCAATGACCATAGAGGAAGTCAGCATAATCAATGAGGGACATGAATGATGCAAGGATTAATCTTTGTTTGGAATCTTTGGTCAGGTAGTGTTTGATTCTATAGAATAGACCAAGTCTTTGTCTTAGCTTTTTCAGGAGCTCTTCAACGTGGGTAGTATAGTCTAGTTTATTGTCTATCCATACTCCTAGGTATTTGAATTTGTCAACATATTCCAGATTTTCACCAAGGATGGTAGAGAGTTGTGGGAGGGTGAATGATGGGATAGTGGAAGAACAGTTCTTGGGGGCAAAGAACATAGCTTTGGTTTTCTTAGCATTTAGTAATAATTTCTTTTTTAATAGGTTATGCTGGAGGAGGGAGAATTGAGACTGTAGGAGCTCACAGGCTTTAGATGGTAATAATTTATGACAGGGATTTAAGGGGAGGAGGGGGGAACCAAGGGATTTTGTGACTTAAAGTTCAAACTGTTACATTTGCTGGGGCACTTTCCATGCCTCTGTTTAATGTTCAGAGTTACTTCTTTTCATTCTGCCATGGTATTGAACTGCCTGTCTAATATTAGTAGAGGGGTATCAAGGAACTGAAGGGTGGGCGTATCACCCCACCAGAACTATTAACGTTTTATAATGGCTGACCCAGGAAGTGACATAGTAATTTCCTGGAGTGTTAGAGGATTCTCATCCTCAGTTTAGAGGGCTAAGGCCATCGCTGCCCTAAAGAAGAAAGCCACTCAAGTAGCCCTACTGCAGGAAACACACCTCACATCCAAGGAACATAGAAAATTAATTCTAGGGTGGGTAGAAGCTTGCTACGCGGCCTCCTATACCTCCCATTAATGGGGGGTGGCCATTCTTTTCCACAAGAACTTCCCCACACAAATCACTAGGGTGGTGGGGAACACTGGGGGACAGGTATATCTTTGAAACAAGATGAATTGGGGAGCAGATTATCACGTTTGGGAGTGCGTACGCACCATCTACATTTAAACCCACTTTTTATCAGCTAATACCGGATGTAATCCACAGGGAGCTGTTTCCTAACCTGATACTTGGGGGGGGACTTTAACTGTATCATGGATGTAGACGTAGATTGCTTGGGCAGTGGAAGACGATCTAATAGGGCCACCAAAACCTGGGTGAGAGGTTTATTAGATTTAGAGCTTGTAGACAGTTGGCGGCAGGCAAATCCAGGTGCATGAGAATACACATTCCACTTTCTACCACATGACACCTGGTCCAGACTGGATTATATATACACCCCAATTGCATTATATGATAGGGTGATGGATGTCTCTCATGGCCTGATAACTGTGTTGGATCACTCCATGGTACAGTTAAAATGAGGCTGAGTGCTCTGGAACCCTATAGAGGCACTTGGTGCTTCCTCACCTATTTGCTTGCGAAGGAGGACTTGAAAACATATCTCAAAGAGCAATGGGAGAGTTATATTTCAGTGAATAAAGGGACAGTGGAATCAGAGGTTACCTTATGGGAGGCGGGTAAGGCTTTTATGAGAGGAGCAATTATTAGCTATACAGCTAAAATTAAGAGGGAAAGGCGCAAGAAAATTGAGGACCTGGAGTGCACAGCGAAGGAGTTAGAGAGAAGGGTTGTTGAGCAGGGGGCAGAGGAAAGAGACAACTGAAAACAGCCAGACATTCTTTGAATTACTGCCTTACAGGAGAGGCTCAAACCAGGTTATTATTTGCCAGGCAAAGAATATACTGTATGAGTGGGGAACAAACCAGGCCGCTGCTAGTAAAACTGATGGGGGTAGTGTCTCATAAGTTGCAGCGGTAAAGAATCAGCAGGGACTGCTAATGTATGGTAATCATAACATCAGGAAATGCTTTAAGAGGTTCTACAGTGACCTATACCAAGCAGAGTTCAGGGCACACAAGATCTAGCACAGAATTTTCTGGAAAGTATCCACCTCCCAGTTTAAATGAGGCACAGAGAGATATGCTGGGGTGAAAATTACTACCTCAGAAGTAATAAAGCAGTGGGTAGCCTCAAGTCAGGTGGGCTGCAGGCCCAGATGGAACTGGAGCCAAATATTATAAGGTATTGTGGGGTGATCTGGCAGAGCTAATGTGTGGGCTTATAGAGGAGCCAGAGAGGAGGGGGGTCCAAAGAACATGTTTGAGGTGAATATAACTGTGATACCAAAGCCTGGTATGGATGGCACTGAATGTGCTTTGTACAGACCCATCTCCTTACTCAATTGTGATTGCAAACTTATAGCTAAGGTATTAGCCCTCCTACTAGAACACATTCTCCCAGTAGTGGTTCACCCTGACCAGACAGGATCTGTGAAGGGAAGAATGTCCTATCATAACATGAGATGACTATTGAATGCAGTGTGGAGGGGTTCGAGACACCCGGATCAGGCATGTGTGTTAACTATGGATGCTGAAAAGGCATTCGACCGAATAGAGTAGGATTATTTGTTCGAGGCTATGCACAGATTTGGGCTTGGAGATGGGTTTGTGAAGCTGGTAAAAATGTTATATAGGGAACCAAGGGAAAGGTGATAATGAATGGCATGCCCTTGGAGGAATTTGAACTGTTCAGAGGGACTAGGCAGGGGCTCCCCCTCTCCCCACTTTTGTGTGCCTTAGCTATTGAGCCACCAGCAATCAAGATTACAGTAAGCAAGGAAATCTGGGGGATCCCAGGGGCCTTGAGAAGGCAACACCAGTTGACCCTGTACGCAGATGATCTGTTATTTTTTGTCACCCACCCAGGAGAATCGATACCCGCTCTCCTCCAAATTATCCTGAGTTTGCTAGGTTCTCAGGCTACAAGCTCCACCTTTCTAAATCAGAAATATTGGTCCTGGGTAAGGAAATTGAAGGGGATCCTAGACCACACATGGGGCCTGAAAAAAAGTGAAAGACCATTTTACCTATTTGGGGATTAAAGTGGGTGGTTCCATAAGTAAGCTCTACAATTGGAATTACACTCCCTTATTTAATACAGTTTTGGCGGACTTGGCCAAATGGGGGGCATTTCCAATTTTTGGCTGGGGCATTAATCTAATAAAAATGAACGTCCTCCCACGACTACTATATCCCATGCAAATGGTTCCAATATGCCCCACAACATGGGACATTAAAAGACTAGAAAATGGATTTGCAGATTTTATCTGGAGAGGGAAAAGGTCCAGGATGAAACTGCATAGGCTAAAGGCCTCCAAAGAAAGAGGGGGACTTGAATTCGTTGATATTAAGGGATAATTCCTAGCAGCCCAGTAGAGATACCTTCATAACTGGATGAATAGGGGAGATGCTGCCTCATGGTTGGACCTAGAGGAGGAGGAATGCCTGGGGAGATTAACAACCTATCTAACTAAGCTGGGAATTATGGCATATTAACAACTCCCAAACCCGAACCCGTTGGTGCTGTCAGTGTTAGACACCTGGGAAGCTATTAAATGAAGGAGGGGAGCTACAGAGGACCACACCCTGTTGGTACCGTGGCTAGGAATCCAGAATTCTTGCTAAGCCTTGAAGAACCGTGTTTTGCATTATGGGAGGTGATGGGTGTTCAATGTGTAGAGGACCTCCACAGCAGAAATGGCCTATATGCATTTGCAGTGGTGAGGGAGAATTTGGACATACCAAAAGAGCACCTGTTCAGATACCTGCAGGTCAGAAACTATTCTAACAGTCTAGCTTGGACAATTAAGGAAAACTCAAGGTTAGATGCAGGAGAACAGGAAGTCCTCAAGGCAAGAATACATGAAAAGGGCCTGATAGGGAGAGTGGTAAGATTAGACAGAGACTACTTCTTAGTTCAGTCCAAGAAAACCAGATCCCAGTGGGAAGTAGATCTGGGGATCCCTATAACAGACGAAAACTGGAACACAGTGGTATCATCACACATGGGGTTACTACTGTGTAACAGGTTTAAGGAAACACAGTATAAATTTATCCACAGGCTGTACTACACTCCGAGTATGGTAAATAAATTTCACCCAGAAATCTCAGACAGATTTGGTAGGTGTGTAGTAACAAAGGGCACTTTTTTCATTATTTCTGGATGTGCCCAAAACTACAGCTATATTGGAGAGAGATTAAACAGGAAGTCTCCCAGATATGGGGCAGGGATGTGAACTTCTTGCCCATCTCACTTCTTTTCAGAATGGAGGTGGGGAATGAAGTAGAATGGGAGCTGTACCCTAGATGGGTAAGGGTGGCATTGGTGGTGGCTAGACAGATAATCCTTAAAATATGGGACTCAGGTGTTTCACCCACATCCCAGATGTGGAAAAGCATGTTACTCACAACCCTAGCTATGGACAGAATCACTTACGCCCTAAAAGGCAAGGAGAAAAGATTCTCTTCTGAGTGGGTGGACATCTTTGCTTCACTCATACTAGTTGAAATTCAGCTACTACACGGAACTGGAGTGGGGTGACAGGAGGTGCAACCAGTGAGGGGAGAGACACCAGGATAGTAAATCTTACACAAAGGGAGATTCCTCTGAGGGCTACATCATACAGTAGTTTAATTCCTGTAATAATGTCTATAAGATGTTGTAATGTTTCTGGTTCTGAAACACCGGGTATTACAAACATACTGTCTCAGTGACAGCTTTATGCTTTTGAATACTGTGCTCATTCATAGGAGCTATAGTTTTACCAAAAAGGATACAAGAAAAACTACCAGATTTACCATGCCAAGGCCACCTTCTTTAATTGGCTTATACAGTACATGTAGCATCTTTCACTGGACTCACCACGCTACCCCAAAGTAAGTGGAAAAGGGTACCAAAAACTCTAGACTGTAACCATATCAGGAGAGGGAATATGTAGGAAATATACAGAAATATAGGAACAAGTTCAGTTCAGTTCATTTGTTAAACATATAACACATTATAGGGACAATAAAAGTTTCTTACCAAATAAATCCTTTTTTTTTTTGTCACAGATCAGGATTTCCACCTCTTCACTTTTTGGTCCGCTGTATCCAATTTTGCTTGCCAAGTTTTTAAAGCCACTTCTCCACATCAAAAAAAACCAAACAACCTCATAACATTTCTATATGGTATTTAGTCATAGTGATACCAGCTAGTTTAGTGACAGTAGTATCTCTCCCCCCCCCCGAGCTAAAGACTTACTTTTGCCTTTATTAATGTTAATTTCTGTAATTAGCATCAGGTTTTCGATTAAAGAGATGGCCTTCTCACCTGAAGTGTGATCTTTTAGGAATAGCGAAAAGCCATCTGCATAAGCAGATGTTTTAGCTATAACTTGTCCATTAGTTAAGTTAATAGGAACAACTTCCTGCTTTTTTTATCCCCAAGGAGCTGTAGTATGGGGTCCAGACTATAAACCTATAGTAAAGGGAAAAGGGGGCAGCCCTGACCCACCCATTGTTTTAGACAACATGAACTATCAAATCATTAACTAGGATAGTTAGGATTTCTAGGTAGGATTTCTGCCTTCTGGTACAAAAGCTGAATCATACTAATAAAAAAGCCAGGCAACCCATACGCCAGGAGTACATCCCTTAGGTAAGTATGTTTCACAGAATCATATGGTTTATCGTGGTCTAGCATAACTAAAACTCCAGTTCAAAGCAAACTCCCCTTTCTACAGTTTCTCTGATATAAATTGATTTGCTGAATGTTCATCCCTGGAATAGAGCAGGTCTGCCTCCGGGTTATTAGGTGATGTGCCACACTCACCAATCCCTTACAAAAATTTTTGTCAGTATTTTGAAATCTGAATTTAATTGACTAAGAGGGCACCAGTTTTAAGATCAGCTTTGTCCCCTTTTTTATAGAGGAGAAACATTGCTCCTCAGTTCATGCTAGGACTATGGTGACCCAATTGTAATATAGCATTAAACAGAACTGTGAGTAAGGGGAAATATGATGTGCCGAATGTTTATAAAGCTTGCTAGACACACCATCTGGGCCTGGAGCAGTGCTGGAAGACAAAGAGCGAATGACTTCCAGAACCTCCATTTCACCGATGTCTACAAGCAATTTCTGCTTGTCCAGTTCAGATGCCAGTAGTAAATCTAAGAAGTGAAAAAAATTCCACTGCTGTTTTTCAGATTGCCTTGTTGTACCAAACATTTTCTCAGGATATTGTGAGACTTCGGCCTTTGAACCCACTGTATCTGACTTGACACTACCATCTGTATCATTTAAACCGGTAAAAAAAACAATGCTTCATTCTGTCTGAACAGCTATCATAGGGATTTACATGTGATTTAGTGCCCTGCATCCCATATTTTGGCTTCAAGAAAAGGGATTTCACACAGTCATATTGAAACTGGTAAATTCTTTGCTTTATAGTCCATATTTGTTCAGAAAAATCATTACTGTACCTGATTCTTGAAATGCGGACAATACTTTTAATAACTGAATTCTCAGACCCAAATACACTATGTATTTCATTTGTCCCATTTTGAGTCCTCTCACCATTTAGTGGGACCATCGTTCAGGTTAATGACTGATTTGCGTGCCGACAGTAATTCAATAAGTTCAGCATTAAGACCTTCATCTGCTAAGGAGGGAGGGTTCATCCTCCAAAACCCTGGTCCTATGCTGCTCTCGTGATGATGGCCCAGTGTTATTTGCACCATCTTATGATCAGATGTTTCCAATAGCATTATGTCCATTGTTCTGACATGTAGGTGTGGAGAAACAAACCAAAAAAGAATCTGTGAAGAATGAGTCCCTTTATAGAAGATGTGTTCAATTTTCTTTTTTGATAGGGCATAAGCATCTGATAAACCCACTTTGTTACACATAGATTTCAAAAAATGTGTGTCACAAAAAAGTTTGTCAGTTTTCCTACCCCATTCTTTGGCAGAAATGCCACAGTTAAAGTCCCTACCAAACAAGACCCTCCCACCCCCGAGGTGTGAAGATAGGGTTGGATCAGTTTAAAGATGTCAGTTCTACTCAATTTAGGTTGTAGAGCATATATATTGATAAGGCATAGTGCCAAGTGGTGAGGGGTAAGGAGCAATACTCTCCCTGGAACGGTATCCACTAATGGGGTAACTCTAACATTGAGGGTGATGAACAAAATGCCTATGTCAGAACAGGTGTCTTCGCCAACATATTAAAAAGAGGGACCTGTTCTCCACTCTTTTTAGCTATATTAATTTATTGCAGGGTAGGTAATCTGGTATCCTACAGGAAGAGTACATCTCTATGGGTGTCCTGAACAATCGAAACTGTAGTTAAATGCTTTTTTCCCATGTTTAATACTATCGACATTACGTATCAGTAGAGATATACTATCTGCATATGCAACAAGAAAAGGAAAAGGAAGAAACTAGACTGTGGCTTCATGTACCTCTCTGAACTCCCAGCTCAACACCCACTTTTCCTCTTCTTTGTAGTCTGCTTATCTGTAGATGTACTCTCAGTTTCAGAGGAAGGATCTGGTGGTGATGATAGGACTGAAGAGGCATCTGAATCCTCCTAATTATCTGCCCAGTCTTTGCTGTCTTATAGGATATTAAATCAGTTGGCAAGAGACACAGGGAATTTATCCAGTGTCCTGGCCAAATTCCCCCAAGCACTAAAATACAACCAACAGCTTAACAACCCAGTTTAATATGTCTGTTTGCATCTGTATCCCCCCTTCCCCAGGACAAGGCTGAAAATAGGTTGGGTTGCATAGCACTCTTTTTCTAGTCAACAAACACCTGAAAGAAATAAAAATTTAAAAAATACTGTATGTATTGTCTTTTGCAAAAGGATCTCTCATTTTCATAGTATAGTACTATGCCTAAGTATCCACTTTTAGCTGGAAAAAACCCAGTCTCTTCTTTTCTGACTATCTTTTGACAAGGTACTTAGTTCTTCACTCGTACAGCTGGAGTTGGCCACCAGTAGGATGACCCAGCTAGCCGTAAACTGCAAGTTCAAAGTACAGTACTTTCTTATCAGGGTGTTTTGTACTATTCACTCTGTCTGTGCAGTCATAAAGATGTTTATCCATTAACTAGACTGTCTGAGTTGAAGTGAAACCATTGTTCGATAGAACAAAGACACTATAAAAATGAAAAATGAATAGTAAACAAACACACTCGTTTAGCATTTGGGCACCAAGGCATGACAAAAGAAAGGGGATATATTCTGCTTGGCCCTTCAAGAAGAGTTAAACTAACTCTGTTCAGGTCAGAGGATCTAAACTTAAAATTAATAGCTAACAACAATTAATAACATCTTTAAAGATTGAGCAAGTAAGAAACAGAAATGAGTCTGAAGAACCGTCAAACATTAAATACTTTAGAACTACACTATAGGGAGAGCTCATTATCCTACCTGTTTTGCATTTCTCAGAGACTGGCATGGCAATAGTGTTTAATACAGACCCCCTGTTATGCCTGTAGTTTCAGACTCATTAAAGATAAACTTCACAACAGAATAACGGCAGCCAGTGGACAGGGGGTGTGCAGTGAAGCTGAGGGGGATTCAAGAGTGATAGAAGGAAATGTTTCTTCACTGAAAGGGTAGTGGATGCCTGAAATAGATAGTCAGCAGAAGTGGTGGAGGCTATCACAGTGTGGGATTTCAATCACGCATGGGTTAGACATAGGGGTGTAGTAGATAGGATGCAAGAAGGTGGGAGGGTCGACGGAGACCAGATAGGGTATGCAGAGATGGAATAGGAAGGGAATATCTGGGCAGACTAGGTGGGATAAGCAGTCCTTTTCTGCTGTCAAATTCTTATGTTTCTATCTCTAGTGGAGGTGCACACCTCACTGAGGTGCACCTAATAGGCATTTTTTTAAAAGCATCAACTAGGTCTTCTGATTACACCTCTGGATGAGGTGTATACTTCATCAGCGTGCACCTAATTAGAATTTTTTAGATGCATGTCAACTACATCTCCTCACTACACCTCTAGTCAAAGTGTATACCTTATTAAGGACTTTCTAATTAGCATTATTAGCTGCACATCACCTTCACCTAAATAAGGCTGTAAATTAACTGCTGTTAAATCTCATGTAGACCGCTGAAGTAACATAGAAACGTAGACTTTGATGGCAGATAAGGACTGATTGGCCCACCTAGTCTGCCCATTTCCCTACCTACAGGAAAAGCTGCAGATCCTAGATAACCAATACCCTATTTTCTTCTTACCCCCCACATGACTTTGCGGTCGCTCTCCTCGGATCCTCCAAAACTCACTTTATGGTATCAGAAAATGGAGGAAGTAGAAAGAATGGAAAGGCTTACGGCCTCCGTCCACTTGAGTCTAGATAAATTTCTATCCATTTGGTCCCCATTGGCTTACTAAAACCTCTGGGTCAGCAGGGGCTCCAGAAACTGGAGGACAGACACACAGTTCGACCCCTGATCTAGTATAACTCTACATAAGGCTTTATATAGAAATAAAGACATTGACTGTGCACATCAAGCTGACAAGAGAGTTGTTTATTAGTTATTATGTTATGGAAACTTGTTTGGAAAATATAAAATAAAGTATTGATGGCTTGACATGGCATTGGGGGGCACTCCTGGTGGGCAGGAGTGTTTTTCTTGAGGGTCAATGCTGTTCTGCTCCTTGGCCCTTCTGTCATCGTGGGAGGTTCCTGTTTGCTCCTAAAACAAAATGTATGCTAAACATCTCCAGCTGTTAAGTGATACAGTACCTGTAATTTATGTTAGGCTTTGCGGAGCTGTGGAATGCTTGTACCATGAGAATTAAAAAATAAAGTTAAAAAAATGTTTTATTGTGTTAATTTTGAAATAAATCTTTTTTTTTCCTTTTAGTGTTTCATGATGTTGCTCTTTCCCACCTGATATTCATATTTAATCATTGATCATCAGTTCCAGGACTCAGTTGATCAGAATTTCACAACCAAGTTTCAATGCAATACTTCTGTTTAACTTGTGTCCCCAGGATCTGGAACTGATCAGTTATTATAACACTGAATATCAAATGGGGAAAAATGCTGCATCAACTAAGGACCCTAAAACACATGGTTAATTCAAATCACACAAAACAAAAGGTAAAGTAGGGAGATTAATTAGACTATGCACATGCCCAGACTTCCAGTTATACTGTAATAAGGTAAAACATTTTTATGTTCCCTTTAATACGTTATTGATTAAGCTTGTTTAATAATATGTTAATACTGCTACAGAGACCCTTGATACAGCCATAAGAGCAGTCTTACTTATATTCTATGGGTATCAGAAATATTACACCGCCCTTACAACTGTAAGAGTGGCCTCTGTAGCAGTATTAAACATGCATAAGAAATAATATATTTTATATCTGATACAGTATGTGAATTTCATTAGAAGGTATAATTCCTTTTCTTCCCATAATGGGTTTACCATACACCCCTTAAACCCCAATAACATCTAATTGAATTTTTAAATGTTGAATAACTTTGTTACATAATTCACCAGAGCTGTCAAGATAAATATTATATTGAAAGTTACCCCCCCCCCCCTCACCAACACACATGTACGCATTACCATATACTCTCCTGCTAGGAAACTTCTAATTTGTTATAAAACTTGGCATACCTGATTATGCTCTTCAACATCACAAATACCCTTTCATCTGTCTGTTTCTCTGCAATGGTGCCACTCCTCTCCTCCTACCTGATTTATTGCAGGGGTTAATAAACCTCAGGGAACTGTAATATCTTCAGCTGTCTTATTTCTAATTTTTGTGGCTTATCTCTTCAAGGAAATCTCCTCCTCAAGCTTTTAACATTTTCTTTTCACTGAATTGCGCAAGTTAAAAGCATTCAATGATATCAGTTTAAAACCGTTGACTGCCATGGTGTGTCCATGCCAGCACAAAATCCTGTCTACCATTTCACATGAAAATATTCTCCTTAAAGGCACCTATTTTGGTGCCTTAAGAATACCTCTGAAGCTGGCTTGCCTCCTGTAAGTTTTGTATTTATTGCTCATCATTTCTGAGGTCAGCAATTAGGAAGGAAGGAAGGAAGGGAAGGAAAAGGAAGGGAAGGAAGGGAAGGGAAAAGGGAAGGGAAGGGAAGGAAGGAAGGGAAGGGAAGGGAGGAAGGAAGGGAAGGGAAAGGGGAAGGGGAAGGGGAGGTGAGGAAGGAAGGGATCATAATTTGGCTCTGAGAAGCCGACTGCTTGATCTCTTCTCTCCTGGATGTAAAAGCTCCTCCGTGACATTTAATGACATCTTACAGCCCTGACAAAAGCAGCTTCTTTGCTGCTGTTATGCATAACAACAATCTTTAATAGTTCGTGGAAGCATGCGCTGTGCAGCACTGCGGGTGCTGTGGGGTCACTGTCTTCCACTCTTTATTCCAACTGCTTTGCCAGTAAGTGTCCTTTTTTGTTTGCAGTGTGCCTGCATTTGCAGTGCGCAGGTGCCTGCTTTATTTATTGCAGTAGTGAAACTGCACCTGCGACCATCTCCCACACTGTGCTCCTCCTGCACAAACATTTTTAGATATTGATTAACATTGAATTACTATATATCAAGTTAGTAGGTGCTTATTAACTTAATTGGTGGCCTGGGCCACATATGGTATAGTACAGGTACAGAGCATATGTCCTGGTGTCTTCACTATATTTCCTATATTCCTACACTTCTCTGTTGCAAAATGGCTGCAACAATGACCAATATCCCTGTCCACTGTGAATCAGAGTATTTTCAGGTTTACCACTGGTGCAGTCCATGGGATGGGAGTCCCTTGTATATTTGATTGAGGGTATTAAGTACGGACTCTCTCATTTTATTCAGGAAGTATAGTCATGTACTTTCTTCATACATGTTTTTTATGTCCATCTGCCATCACTGTTGTTGCTCCACCACTTGTCTACATACTAAATGTTCATTATAGTCTGTTTTACAGCAGGAGAAAATGGCGGGGGTATGTGCTCCCTTCAAGATGCCTCCTGGGAGCACAGTAATGACAATCTGCATGGTCTGCCCAAATATTTAATACAGAATATGATCCACTCCTGTGAGGTAAATCCATGAATTGTAAGCACAGTACAGAATGCCATCTACTGGGAAAACAAACACACGATGCAAAATAAAAACAATAACAGGTTGGGATGACATGTCAGCAATGTAGTGCATCATCAAACTGCATGGCACTGATTCAAGGTCTGCCATTCAAAACTACAGCAACAAAGAAGATGCTGCATGTCAGGGGGCGGTAGTATGGAGATTGCGGAATGTGCGCTCCACAGAAACCAGTGGGGTGTTTTTTGATTCTCATTCATTAGATGTTAGAGATCTGTTTGGTTCAAATCAAAGCCGCTACTGAACTAACAAAGCTTTGTTTGTTTAGTAAGTAGGCAGACTGGGTGGGCCAAGCAGTCCTTACCTGCCATCATGTTTTACATTTCTGTGTTTCTAGTAGTGCTTTGAATTAAAACAAATGGCTCACTAAACTATAAAAGAAATTATAAAATACAAAACACTATGAGTACAGAAGCGCCACCATTGATTTCTATGGTGCTGGCCCCCATGCTCTCCAAACTATGTTACAAAATGGCCGAGCATGGGGCACTCACTTCAGGAAGGAAAAGGAATCAAGTGGCTGTCTCCTTGGAGCCACATTATGATCCCTTCCCTTCCTAAACTGCTGAACAAAAACTACAATACTTACTCAGACGGAAGCCAGCTGCAGGGGTTTGGGGGGGAGTATTTAAAAGTGTCCACAATTCATGCTCTTTTAATTGCTGTATGTCATTCTTCATGGGTGGAGATAAAGACTAAACTCAACTATAAATAGCTATCTACCTCAATAACTAACCGTCATACTTTAATTTACCTATTCAGTTTTTCAGCCTTGTCTTTTTAGGTCAAATACTATGAAGAGACAGGAATGCCCCCATCTCCTCTCGGGCTGTGAGGATGGCATTTTTATAAGGGTGAAATAGAATCACTCACAGTTCCTTGTGCTTGACTCTAGAATCACCCAGGAGACCATACAGAAAGCCAGCAAAGTACAAAACATTCCTTGGGGCTCTGTGCCAACAGAAACACTCTTATGCAGCTGGTACCCTGATTTCTTTTGTCAGCTTGGTGTCTCTCTTCATCAGGTCACTCTAACCTTCCTTCCCTCACATATGCCATATCATTTAGATACCATATCATGCCATTTAGTGATGGTGGGAAGATAATGCTAGCCAGATGAGCCTGCTAGATCAGTTAGAAGAGCACTGGGGCAGTATTTTAAGGGCCTGGGTTTAATTCTCCATTAGGGAACATTGTTCTGCTCTCATTAGAATTCAGTTCCAGTAAGAAAAAAAAAACAATCTTAAGGATCTTATATCCACATCAGAACCATATTGCTGAACATCAGACTAGTAATTTAAAAATTCATACAGTTCAATATTTTAAAATGGTCCCAGATTTCTAAACAGTGTCCATTTTTTCAAGGCAGCTGATGCTGATGTCCAAGTATTCTCCCAGTTTAAACCAATAATGCTAATTTAGTCTGCAGTCATTTTTATTGGCATGAACTACGGTAACTATAAGAGTCTCATCTGTACTTGTGGAAACACTGAGCGTGTAGACATGTAGTTAACACCGTGCTATGCCATAGCATGCTACAGTACACTGCAGAGCTTACATATAACTGACAGTGATACGTGTCACAATATTGTAACCATGTATTTTAGAAAAACTTTTAAAAATGACTCTATTTCCACTTTTGTTTGTTCATATTGATAAAGTCTACAAGCAGAATTACATTTAATGTTTTTTAGTATACTCCATTTTCTTTAGAAAATGTTAAGACCAGTTATTATATGTGTCAAAAACAAGAAAACTGCTGACAAACACTAGTTTAGATTGTGCTAGACATTCACTAACAAATCAATTAGTGCTTTTTTTTCCAGGAAAGTGAAGAACATGCATGAAACAAAGATGAAACATGATTTCACTTGAAATCCTGTATCGGCATGTACATAAAACTGAGTCATGAAGCTAAATTGTAAAGCTTTTGTATAAACTCTGTGATTTGTGACAAGGGGAGTACTACAAAACACCAACAGTTCAAATCCCAAGACACAAAAGCCCGAGCCCGAGATCCTGAAACACCAGTTGCCTGACAGCCCACCATCCCAATGACCAGCTGCCCGACACTGGAACTTGCTGCAATGCAGAGTTAATTATGTTATCGTAGGGTGGTAAGGGATGGAGGCAAAGCCCACATACACAGCATAAGTCCAGTGTCGGGCTCTCAGTTGTCAGAAGGTTGGTGTGTCAGGCAGCCAGCATTTTGAGACATTGGGCTCAGGCTTCTGTGGTTCATGATTTCACATTTCAAGATTTCGATATATATCAGTGACAAGTATTAACTACATTTAAACTCTATAGTGTAGCCTAGTATAGTTAGGGCCCAGATAAGTTTTAGGACTGGGAAGTACTTCAGCCTGGTATGAATTTCATGTAAATGGTAACAATATCAGTCTCAGACTCCCCACCTATAAACCTTCTCTCAGTCCCATTATGCACATGCAGCCACTGACTCTCTGCCTGGTACTGCCATAGAGTTTGAGATATGTTCCTGATGATGACCAGCGCTGTGAAATTATTTTTAACATTTTTCAGTTAGAACAACCGTTCTGATCTGTCCATGACAACTCTGATGCTATTTCCTATTCTGCAGTTGAAATGGATTATCTTTTTCTCTGCTCCTTTGCTTCAACTACGATGGCGCATGGTGTCATGGCTGCAAGCATTAATGATGCTGCCAATTTTGTGCATGTGCAGCAAATATACTCTAAATGTACAGGGTGGGAAATAAATTCCTAAGATCAGAAAGGGGAGTAGTCATGCACAAAATGGTAGTGAAACCATCCTTTACTACCCCCCTATCTGTTCCCCTGAGTAAAGTTTCACCTACTGTGCATGTAAGCGCCCTCAATGAAAAGATATAGTAAATGGAATTGCTTTCAGCATCAGTTAAACATATTCTCACATTTTGAACTGTAATGTGGGTTCAGTGCAGACTACCTTACACCTCTCCTTTGCATCCTTATTCAGCCAACCTGCACCTTAAGTAAGCAATAACCCACTCCAGGGTGTGCTGTTATTGGGGAATAATTACTGGTATTTGCATTTTCCCATAGGGCAACCCAGTTATAATTGGTCACTATAACCAGTTGGTTATAACAGCAAACACATGCTGGGTCTTCCTCAAACCAAGAATGTGCCAGTAGCAGTCTTCCTTCACTCCTCAATGTCCCCCTCGAGCAATTCCTTCAGCCACAGCCAGTGGTAAGTTGCTTTTTTTACTTTAAAAAAAAACGCAGTCATTTTTCTCCACTGACGAACCCTTACAAAAAAAAAAAAAAGGAAACCAGTTAACAAGTGGAGCACTGTAACTTGGCAGACTGCAGACCGCTCAGACTTCTGACTGGTCTGCGGTTGTCTGAACACCGATCTGTTTATTTTATTTTCTATAATTGCTAAGGTGAAAAAGCACATACCAGCAATTAAAAATAAAATATAATTATGAATCGTTGATATAAACGATTTTACACACACCCTTGTTGTAGGATGCATTTTATAAACCCTGGGGCTTAGCGTCAGGGTTTCGTGTAGCATCCACAACTCAAGCTCTGAATATAATCTCATTACACACACCACCTTATAATTATTCTCTATTTAATGCACACCCAGTGTGTTGTGAGGCACGGCCAGAGTCAAGTGCCCTCACAGCACCTGGGTTTGCAGCAATCCCAACAGCACACCCTGGAGTGGGTTACTGTGCTTATAACATGCGTTATGTTTAAACAATACAGGAGAGCACAGCATGGTGCTACACCCACAGAAAGATGCACTGCAACACCTAGGTACAGACATGAGCACAGTGCCCATGCTTCCTTGGGTACTGGTATGTCACTTAGTTGCCCTCACAGCACAAGGATAGCACAAACTTGGGGGGGGACCAACCAAGCATGGGGGATGCCCACACTGTACCCACACTAGGCAGATGACAACCACAGTGTTGCTACTCTGATATTTAGTTCAGAAAAATAGGTGCCACTCCCCAGTCACTGTGCAGTATCCGGTGAACTGTGGGGTGGGTGGGGAGGACAACACAAATATGGTGTGGGTGACACGGCAGGGGAAGACAGATCCCCCTCTCTGCAATTCCACCGGATGTGCAGTTCATCTGTAGGGGACAATAATTTTGCAAAGGCACCTCTGTTTTGTGCAGTAATAGTGGGAGTAGCTTAGCGAGGATTGCAAATGGCTGCCTTTGCAAAATTATTTTCCCCTGCACAACAAGTGCCAATTTGCCCAGGGATCTCCCTCAGAGGCACATCTCAGCTACTGTGCTGTTAACACACATTAACACGATCATGTGGTGCTGTTCAGCCAATCACTTGCCATTGTTCCTGCCCCTAACTTTCATGCTCACAGTACCATACTATCTTTTTCATTTTACAGTTATTCACATTTGAATATAGTTAGTACTGCTACACACACACACACACACACACACACACACACACATTTCTTATGAATAAATGTAGTTATAACATGGGGCAGGAAAGTTCGGCAAGTGATTGGATGAACAGCACCACATGACTGTGCATTAATGCATGTTAACAGCACAGTAGCTGAGATGCGCTCTGAGAGAGATCCTAGACAGACCTGCTCTTGTTGTGTAGGGGAAATAATTTTGCAAACGCAGCCATTGTGTGTGTGTGTGTGTGTGTGTGTGTGTGTGTGTGTCAGTAGCAGTACTAACCATATTCAAATACAAATAACTTTAAAATGAATAAAGATAGCATGGTACTGTGAGCATGAAAGTTGTTCAGCACAAAGATATCTACAAAATGAGTGGTGTTTCATTTATAGATACCTTTTAGATTTTTTATAATTAGCCAAAAAAAAAAAACACCCACAAAAATGAAATTGTTTTTATTTTTTCAACAAACAAATGCAAATAACTTTTAAATGAAAAATTATAGAATGGTACTTTGAGAACAAAAGTTGTTCAGCACAAAAATATCTACAAAATGAGAGGCATTTCATTTATAAATACCTTGTAGATGTTATTATAATCAGCAAAAAATGGCAGATAATTTAATTTGTATTCACTTTTTTGACTAACAAGTGCCCCCCCCCAAGAAAAGTAAAAAACAGAAGAATTATGCATCAAACTTTTTCATTACGTACTGGACATAATGTAAAGTTGGAGTGTCCATAGTAACTGCTTAGCAACCACTATGCTAAGTGGAGCTACACTGGAAAAGCACAAATAGTCCATGTAAATTGACATTAAAAATTAAATATACAATGAAAAACTCCCTGCACTATAGTAAAGGAGCCCTATTGCATAAATGGAATATGCAACAGAGATCATGGGAATACATGATTTATTTTCACTCAAGCTGTTTGACCTTGGGCACATCAATCTGCTTTATGTCACTTGTGAGGTCACCCAAGAGTAAATAGCTCTTGTGAAAATAACTCATGTATTCCACAGGTCACTGTTATGTACCCTTATAACACACACACACATATATATATATATATATATATATATGATATACAATGGAGAGCTGTCAGATAAATGATTTATCTACACAAGAGCTGTTTGACCTTAGGTAACCTCACAGTGGCATATGCCACAAGTGAGGTGTCAATCAAACAGCACAAGTACAGCAATATGACAGCAGTGTCAGTGGCTCAGTAGGTAGCACACTCGCCTCTGAGGCCGGGAGATCAGAGGGCTGTGGGTTCAGTTCCCACATCTGGCACTTGGATTAATATCCCAGTACTGACACTGTAATGCAGCATGAGAGGGGTGCTGCATTTCTGAGGCGCCGTCTTCTGGATGAGACATTAAACCGAGGTCCCATCTGCCTGGATTGGTGGTAGTTCAAGTGGATGTTAAAGATCCCATGGCACTTATCGAAAAGAGTAGGGGAATTTCCCCGGTGTCCTGGCCAAATTTCCCTCATTCACTAAAAATACCACCAACAGCTTAATCTTCTTCAAGGTCAGTTGGCATTCATCTGTATCCCCCAACCCCAAGTCGTGCCTGAAAATAGGCAGGATTTGTCTAGTGCACTTACCCGGTCAACAAAAGCTAAATAAATAAATAATTTATCTGACAGCTCACCATTGTATATTTCATTTATGCAATAGGGATGCTTTCTGTCAGTGCAGGGACATTTGCCTTTGACTGCTTATCTTTTTGCTTATGTTTGTCAAAAAGTGAAAAAATTGCATTTTCTGCTCTTTTTTGGATTATAAAAAAATCTATAGGTATCTATACATGAAGCCTATTCATTTTGTAAATAATTTTGTGCTGAACAACTTTCATGCTCACAGTATCATGCTATCTTTTCATTTAAAGTTTTCACATTTGAATATGGGTTGTACTGCTACTGAGGCCGAACATGCTAAATGAGTTCTGGAGTGATTGTGACATGGCTACTATATGAATAAATTTTATTTATTCAATGGCTGTGAATAAATAAGGGATATACAGTGGTGTGCTGCCAGATATATGATTTATCTGCACAAGTGCTGTTTGACCTTGGGTAACCTCACAAGTGGTGTAAGCCACGGTGAGGTGTCCAGGTCAAACAGCACAAAGTGTAGATAAATCATTTATCTGACAGCACATCGTATGCCAGCAATAAGACACCTAATTTGAGGGTTATGGCCTGGATAAGAGCACCCCAGGTGCGCTATGAGGCATGATGCTTGGAGCCAAGTGCCTTTCACACCTGGGAAGTGCTCTTATCAGGCAATAACCCACACCTTGGAGTTTCTTATTGTGCTTATAAAATGGGCACTCATCAAAGAAATTAATTTAAAAAAAATGCAGATAGAAACAGTCCGCAAAAATAGTAAAAAATTTGATAATTTGAGTAAAAGTAAAAAAATAGTCCTTGTCATTGTCTTGGAATGGTCTCTTTCATTGAAAGTCAGTACAAGGCAGTGGTGTGTGTATGTGTCTCCAATTGTCACACAGTGACCCACAGAAAGATGAAACGATGTGTTTTGTTTTCTTTTTTTGTTTAATATTTTTTTGTTTGCTCACTCAATTCAAGTTACAGCTATCGAGACCAAGGGTATAAGAGTGAGCATGTTTCATAGCGAGTAACATATCTGCTGTGAAGTCCCCCCCAACATATAAAAACTATTTATTTTGTGTAATTTTTAGTTGTTTTTTAATCTTCCTTTCTGTGGTTGTATCAGTTTCAGTTGGGATGGTTTGAGTGGGAGCAAACGTGTCCCTTACCAGCCGCCGTAGACTATCGTTTCCTGCTTCCCCAATGTCAAAGTGCAACACTAACAGAGGAACTCATGATTTTGCCAGTAATGAGTACAGTTTTACATTGATATTTAAAAGAGAAGACATGGGGTGATGAGAAATGGAGTCTGGAGATGTCAGAAGCGCTCACTGTGCTTTTGCAAAGCAGCGGCAGTGCATGGAGGAAATGGACAGCCAGTGAGTAAAACAGCAAGAACAAAAGAAAATTAAACAACAACAAAATTATATGCCAAACATTTATGTTTAGGGATGTGCAGAAAGGGGGCTTCGGTCACAGACAGCAGCACATACGCGGTTTCTTTGGTTACCGAGGTGCTATAGGTGCCGCCGCTGTGAGGAGAAGCTGTGCGAATGTGAGTCCTCAGTTGACAACCCACTCAGCTGCTCACTCTGTCAGAAAGTGACAGCACGGGCACAACGATACGCCAGCTGTGCAGCGGAAGGTCTCTTTGAAATAGTGCAGGTTGCAGCAATATGGCACTATAAGGACACAGCTCTGAGAGGCTCTTAGCCAATCAGGTTGCTTAAAATTTTTTGCCCATTTTATAAATTTCATTTATGTAATAGGGATGCTTCCTGACAGAGCAGGGACATTTGCTTTTGACTGTTTCTCTTTTTTTTCAAATGATAATTTCTGGGACTTTTTGTTAATGTCCCTAGTGTATGTCTGCCTAGTGTAGTGGTTGTTATTAAATGAAACACCACTCATTTTGTAGAAAACTTTGTGCTGAACAAATGGTATGCTCACAGTACCATGCTACTTTTTTCATTTACAGTTATTTGTATTTGTTTGTCAAAAAGTGGATAGAAAATTGAATTTTCTGCTGTTTTTGCAAATTATAAAAAACTAAAAGGTATTTATAAATGAAACACACACATTTTGTAGACATTTTGTGCTGAACAACTTCTATGCTCATAGCACTATGCTATTATTTTTCAGTTTAAAGTTATGTGCATTTGTTTGTCAAAAAGTGAACAAAACAATTGCATTTTCTGCTGTTTTTGCTAATTATAAATAAATCTATAAGGTATCTATAAATAAAACACCACTCATTTTGTAGATAATTTTAAGCTGAACAACTTTCAAGCTCACAGTACTATGCTATCTTTTGTTTTAAAGTTATTTGCATTTGAATATAGTTAGTACTGGTACTGAGGTTGAACATTCTAAATGAGTTCTGGGTGAGTTGTAACATATCTACTATGGGTGGGATATTCAGACTGCACCAAAAGATGTGCAATAGCAGGAGCAGGTGCAAGTGAAGTGCGCCACTGTGCAACACGTGCGATATTCAAACCAAGTGCAGGCCAAAGTGTGCTTGCACAACACAGCTGAATATCCGTCACATGCGCCATGCGGCGCAACCAGGGATGCGCAGTGGAGCAGGGCCAATGCGTATGCAGCACAACCAGTGATGCGCAGAGACAGGGACAGGATGCAGGGTGCACTACCATGGAAGCCATGGGCGGAGGATCATGCAGCAGGCCAGACAGACCCACCCTCCCAGGCACCCCATGAACTGCGCAACCAGAGGTGAGCTGGATGGACCACCAGCCTAAGAACACCAGCACTAAATCAACAGCTGGGGTACAGTTCCCCAGCACACTCCACTGGCAAGCAGTGACCGCAACACAAGGAGGGCCAGCCTCCTAGTGCCACCACACCCCATCAATGCAGAGCACACCCTGTACAGTGATCCCCAGACACCTGGCCCAGAAGCAGCACCCAACAGTGCATGGCACCGAATGCATGCCACCACCACCACTGTGACAATGCAAACCTGTGCACCATGGTGCCATGCATGGGAGCCCCACTGTGATCACCCCGCAGCGGGTGACACCAGCCACTGACGCAACAATTGCATACACAATGCCTCCCTGCATGGCTCCCCCATGGCACAGCAGAGAGGTTGACCCTGTGTCAGTACCCAAGGGACCCCGCATATGACAAGGCCTGCCCTGGACACCACCACCACCAGTGGGACAGCACCCCGCACACCCACCCATGCACACACCCTGTCCCAGCACTTGCCCCAACAGACAGCACAGCCGCCCACTGTGGTGCATGGAGGCATGCACCACACAGGATGTGACACAGGGCACAGAAAAACCCCCACCCTGTCCCAAGGGTACCCCAACACAGGGCCACAAAAGTGGGGCAACAAATTCCACTGGTGTGTGTCCACTGATGCTGTGTACCCATGGCGTGCACCCCACCATGGCCATCTGGCACATGCACCATGACTCAGTCCACTGCCAGCATGTGGCCGAGCACAAGTGACAGACAGTAGAACAGTGACACTGAAACAGACACCAGCGACAGCATGGAGGGGGGACAACAACAGCATAGCCCACAGTGTCACCCAAGGCAGACATGCAATAAACTGGTGACAGGACACAAGCTGCCATGGCGCCATACCCAGAGGGTGGCTGGCATGGACAGCCACCTACGACATGCCAGCAGACTTTGCGTACCACAGACATGCAAGGGGCTCAGCTGCATGGGCCACGGACAGACTGACAGGGGCATCAGAGACACAGTGCATGCACCAGGGACCACTGCACACAAGCATCCAGTGCACAGGGAACAACACACATATCACAGACAGGGACTGTGGCCCCCAACCACACCAGTAGTGGGGTTCTGCTGGACACACACACGCCCAAGCCTGCAGCACCCCAACGCCATGCACACCACTGCAGCAAAGCACCATATGCCCGCTGCAAATCAGAGACCACCACAGTTGTCATTTTAAACAAGATTATAATTCAAAGGGAAACTGTACAAACAACAAAACCAACAGAACTATGTACAAAGTGGGGGGGAAGGGCCACAATCCAGGTGGGGGTGGGCATGGGGCAAGGGAGTAAATCAAGAGGTGGGACAAAGGGGTGTGAGAGACAGTCCGGGGGGGAATGCACATCACATGCACTGCAGGCCCTACTGGTAGCCCCTCTCTTCTCTCCAGTCCCTGTGGCACCACCTGTGCCTCCGCCAGTCACCACACTCCATCCCCTGGAGCAGCTCCAGGGTAGCCCAGGTCACATGTAGGAGCTCTTGTATGTGTTGCTCCAGGGTAGTCCAGCATTGTCCACCTAGGACAAGGGAGCAGAGTCAGTATGTGTGACTGGCCAGACCCCTGCAGCCCACCCAATGTGCATGGCATACAGCCGTGGGCCACACCCCTGTGATAGCATGCGACCACCCACAGTGGCCACGCCCACAAGACCCGCCTACCCAGGCACCCATAGCCATGTGGAATGCTGCACACACCCACTGCCCATGTTCTGCACAGCACCAATGTGGTCGTTCAGTGACATGGCTATGCAGTGTGATGGCAGTGGCACAGCCATGGACCCAGTGCAGCACAGCCCACCTGTGCCCCATGTAGCGTGCATGGCGGGGCAGCAGTGGCCATGCCCGCCACCACCCCTGCAACCTACCATGCAGAGATGGGTGAAACATGGCAATCATCTACATCCTGGTCAGCAGGGTGCTGCTGACCCATGGCACCACCACCATGCCCTGGCTGCAAGGCCACGTCACCTGCTCTGGCTTGCTGTCCCTGTCCACAGGCCAAACAGGCCCTACAGTGATCCTCCAGGCCTAGGGTGTAAACATGGAGAGGGAAACATCAGTACAAGTAAGTAACATAGCCCCCCCTCACTGTGTGCGTGCCCGCACAGCCCAGCCATGACACACCCCCACCACCACCACCCCCACAGGTCGGCCCCAACCCCCTGCAGTGTGGCCTGACACCCAGCGTGATACCTGGACAGACAGACACTACCAGTGATGGGATGGAGTACCTACCTGGCGCACGGTGCCCCGCTGGGCGCGTGCCTGCAGTTGCCCCAGGCAGTCGGGGTCCCACCGCTGGAGGTTGCCATAGCTGTGGTGACACTGCTCCACTGTCCTACTGCTCCCTGTTGCCTCCTCCAGGCCCTCTGTGACCTCCTGTCACACCGCAGTCTGTGGTTTCTGGAGGGGTACCTGCCCAAAGAGGGCACCAGCATGTGGCTGCACCAAGGCCACCAGGTTAGCCAGTTTGATGGCACTCCAGACTGGCGCTCTGATCTGAGGTATGGTGCAGTCTCAAACGGCATAAAAATGGTACCCTGTAGTGCAGGTGCCCCACGTGCGGAGGCAGCACGGTACTGCGCAGCCAGTTGCTATCGCGCTGTCACTGGAATGCGCAGTAGGGGTGAAGCCATGTGTATGCATGGCACCTAGGGGAAAGAGTCAACCGCAAGGTCAAGGGTTTGTCCGCAGACACGGAGCACCACAGTGCTGGTGGGATGCCCTGGGCGGCAGCGAGGAGGTGCATGTGTGTGATGCCCTGCAGTGGCCTACCATGCTGTGGCGCCATGGCATGAGTGCCCCACGGGCATACAGTGCACTAGCACCACAGGCACCAGTGGTGCCATGCTCTGCACTGCCTCAGCTCACAGCACATCAGCAGCACCGTACGTGTCAGCGTCAGCACCCCGGGCATGTGTGGTGTGGTGCCGATTGTGCACATCACAGTGGAGCGCCATAGCCTGAACATGCTCAACAACATTGCGCAAGGCACAACAGTGCAATATTCAGCCAGGTTATGCAAATCAGCTCATTAGGCATCCCACGGCGCATCCACTGCATTAGCATTCACTTACAGTTGCGCTTGCCCTCATTTGCATGCGTTGCGCTATATATATATATATATATATATATATATATATATATATATATGCGACTTGGGGCTGCAGAGGCCATGGATCAGTATTGCAGTCTTCTGTGGTAGGTTGCATGCCGTTGGAATGTGGGGACAGTGGTTTGGGAGGGCTGTATGGGACTGCACAGTCCAAGGTAACACCTGTCTTTCCCTCAGGCACGAGCATGACCAAGTGTGAGGAAGAGGAGGAGCAGGAAAGGGGGAGAAGGAGGAGGCACAACTTCACCAGGGCTGAATCTAATGCCCTGTTCGAGGCATATCTGGACAGGGATCCACTGCTTAGCAGACAGTGGGGAACACCACAGGCCCATGCTGCGGCATGGGGTGAGGTGGCGGCGTGCCGTAAACCAGCAGGGCAGCCACCAGTGGTCTGTGCAGGAGTGCAAAAGAAGATATACATGGACAGGAGATGGATCAAGGACAAGGTGGCTGCCATCAGGGCGACGCGTGCTGCCACTGGTGGGGGCCAGCTGGAAAGTACCCTGCCTGACACCACGGGAGGAGCAGGTGGCAAGCTGCATGTGGGGTAGTACCCGTCAAGGGCATTCCTGGTGGTGGCTTCCAGATGGGTGGCGCCCATCACTGCATGAGTAGGTCCGTGCTGTCAGTGTGTGTGTGTGGTGGAGGGCATGCCACAGGGCCAGGCGGAGCCACTAACGCTTACTGTGTTCCTTTACAGCTCCTGAGCATCTACATTGGGCAGCGGTGGTGGGTGTGTCCACTGAGGGGGAGGCCCTGGACACGGAGGATCACCCATCCACCTCCACAAGTGTCCGAGGGACCGGCCAAGTGCATACGTGCATGTCTGTCCAGACTGATGTTGGTGGTGCAGGTGTGGACATGGCCCTGCCTGTGTCCCAGTGTGACATCGCCTCCGGTGTCCAGTGTGCTGGGACACAGATTGGGTCTGGATCCAGCACCGATGATGATGGGCCGCACGTCCTGGTCAGTGATACATGTGGGACACAGGATGGTCCCACAGCAGGCAACCGCACGGGCGATACCGTGGGTGATGCTGCCATGGCTGCCTGCATAACAATCCAGTCCCAGCCTGTGTCTGTATGCCCCAGTGGGGCAGCACTGGTGTCTGTCCAGGGCAGTGGGGATGTTGCAGCTGCTGCAGCAGTGCCAGTATCCCCTGATGATTGGCAGCCGGAGGGGCAGTGCCAGCAGTCGGCCAATGACAACGGGGGGACAGTGTCGGGGGCGGTGGCAGTGCACCACATGTGGACATGCTTCCGAATAGCACTGGTGTGCAGCGCCCATCATCAAGGGGTGCTGATCAGCAGGGCCAGGAACACCACAGGGGACAGCATGTTGGACCAGCAGACAACCCCTTGGACGACCACAGCCGTCTTCTCCAGGCCTCAGTTGATCAGCAGATGCGGCTCATGATGGTGGTGGATGCACTCAGTGTGGTTCTGTGCCAGGCAGACGAGCAGCACAGCAGGGATCATGGCTTGCTCCTGGCAGAGTTGGCCCAGCAGCGGGTGGATGTGACCGCTGCCATTGACAGGCAGACCATTGCAATGGCGACTGTCATGGCTACACTGGCCACCCAGTTTGGTGCCCAGCCGCCGCAGACACCACACAGTGTTATGTCCAACCCCCATTCCCGACATCGTGTGACACCTTCTATGTCGACACCGGGTTTGGCTGTGGGCATACCGAGCACGCCCGGTGCGGGCACTTACGTTGGGCTGCAGACCCCTGCGTGGACACGGTTGCGTTCAGGCAGTGTCTCTCCTGGGGGCTCATTGGTGCCACCCCATGAGGCCACTGGTCAGCCTGGCATGGCTGGCAGGTCTCGGTGTGGCCTCCCACACATCCATGGCTGCCATTCCCAGCCCTGCAGGTGTGGGTATGCCTGTTGGGGTGGGCGTGCCGTTTGCCCTTTGGACATATGTTGTGGTGTGTGTGCGTGTGTGTGCACATGTCGTGTTCAGCCCTGCCCATCCCTGCCGCCATGTGCAGTCCTCTGCTCAGTCCCATTCCCTTACCGCCATCTGCCCATGATGTCCAGCCCTCCCTGTCTGTGGGCTGTGCCCTTGCCCTTGGTGATTGCACATGGCCCCATGACCTACCTGTGTTGTCAGTGCTCCTCTGCAATGGTGTCCTGGTGCTGCTGTGCCATCCGGACCAGCCGGGGGTCTTGTTGCCCAGGGGGTGGCTGCCCTACACCAGCTGGACCTGCGTCCTCATCGTCCCCACCGCTGTACCCCTCTTCGACCTCTATGGCTATCCCACAGTCGGTGGCCATGTTGTGCAGGATACAGCAGGCCAGGAATAGCCCACAGGCCTTTGAGGGGCTGTACTGTAGGGCACCGCCTGATGTGTGCAGGCACCGGAACCATGCCTTCAGCAGCCCGAACACCCGCTCGATGACATTCCATGTTGTGGCATGTGTCTCATTGTACCGTAGCTGTGATGGGGCATGGGGTGCCGGTATGGTGTGAGCAGCCAGGGCCATAGCGGGTAACCGCTGTCACCTGTGTGTAGAGGGGAGACATTAGCATGGTGGTCTGCAACACTATGCTATGAGCCATCTTGGCCAGTACCCATGGCACCTCTGACAATGCACCCCCCCACATCTGCTCACATCGTCCGGTGTGATATGCATACTCACCTACTAGATGGCCGGTGGGGATGTCCCCACTCTCAGACCTGTGGCACAGTGCAGACTGGTGCCAGATGAAGGCATCATGTGCTCCCCCAGATTGCGTGGCACAGACATTGATTATGCGCCCCCGGCATCCCACACCACCTGGCAGTTTATGCTCAGGTAGCCCTTGTGGTTGATGTATGCCACACTCTCTGGGCCAGGTGGCATGCAGATGCCTACATGGGTGCAGTCAATGGCCCCGAGCACGCCAGGCAACCCATGCTACCTCGCGGATCTCCTGTAAGTGTGCTGTGCACTCCGCCTGTGTGCTGAGGGAAACAGAAGTACTACAGCGTATGGCAGCAGTCTGAGGAATTGTGTGAGTAGACGAGACATAGCCAACTGGGTTATGCCTGTCGTATCCCCTGTTGGTCTCTAGAAGATGTCTGTGGCGAGCAGGCACATGATGGCTGTGATCTTTGTCTCTACTGACAGCACATGGCTCCGTTATGTGAGTGCCTGCATCTCTTCATTGCACAGCTCACAGAGCTACCTCAGAATTGCCCGATTCAAGTGGTACCGGTCCACAATCTCAGTGTCAGAGTACAGTTTGAAGCTGGTGCGGGCTCAGTACTGTTCTGGGTGTACCGCTGATAGGCCCTTCCACAGCTGCACCTCCCTGCTGCATGCCTTCTCACACCTCTCATTACCACCTCCATCTGGAAGGTGGCACTGGCCATGTCCCTGGCTGGTGTTCTCCTCCCCGGGTGGCTGTGGCTGTTCTCCTGTTCCCCCCGCTGTATGTTGTTGGTCCTCCCCTGCACCGGGTTCACCTCTGGCTGTTCACCTGTGGCTGTCCTGCCTCTTGCTATGGCCCTCTGTCCAGTGTGGCACTCCTTAGGCCCTTTTAAGCACACTGGCACAGGCACACCCACTCCTACCCTCACTCAGGCACACTTTTAGTGGGCCCTGTCCTACACCTGGCCACTCCTGCATCCTGCTTCCTGTCTTGCCTCCCTGGCACTCTGTCTCCATGCTGCCACCTATGGTTTCCCTGTGGTGCATTCTTCCTCCCCTCTCTTGCTCCCTTTTATTTTGGCTCATTTCTGCTGTTGCGCAACTTCCGCTTGCTCCGCTATTGCGCATGTCGCATGCTGTTGAATATCACACTGCGCATGTTATTCATGGTTCCGCCTCCTGCAGTTGCACATGTATTCATTACTGTTGCACTCTGGCACATTGCTTGTTGTGCTACGTAGCCAGCTCCCACTGAATATTGCACCATGGCACATTTCCGCACTTGCGCTGGTGCATCCCCGTTATGCATGGTGCATCTGCTCTGAATATCCCACCCACTGTGTATAAATCTGTGATGATGCATCTACTATGTGCATAAATGTGAGATTTCACATTTATACACATAGTAGCTCAGATTTATCACATAGGATTTGTGTCCATGCCTATTGCATAAATAAGGCATATGTAATGGAAGCAAGTGTAATAAATGATTTATCTGTACAAAAGCAGTTTGACCTCCGGTAACCTCACGAGTGGCATAAGCCACAAGTCAGGTATCCAAGGTCAAACTGCTGAAGTGCAGATAAATCATTTATTACACGAGTTTTCCATTGCATATTCCATTTATGCAATTCTTTGGGGTTTTTTTTCAAGGGGGCATTTGTTAGTCAAAAAAGAGAATAAAAACAGAATTTTCTGAATTTTATGGCTGATTATAGAAAATCTAAAAGGAATCTAGAAATGAAACACCTCTCATTTTGTAGATATTTTTATGCTGAATAACTTTTGTACTCAAAGTACCATACTATCATTTTTTGTTTTTAAGTTATTTGCATTTGTTTGTTAAAAAAGTGACAAAATGGAATTTTCTGCTGTTTTTCACTAATTCTGAAAAAAGTAAAAAGTATCTATAAATGAAACACCACTCATTCTGTAGATATTTCTGTGCTGAATAAACCTGGTGCTCACAGTACCATGCTATCATTTTTCATTTTAAAGTGATTTACATTTGTTTGCTAACAAAATGGGAAAAAAGAAGACTTTTCTTTTCTTTTTGTTTGCTAATTATCAAAAAATCTAAAAGGTATCAATAAATGAAACACCACTTATTTTGTAGATATTTCTGTGCTGAACAACTTTCATGCTCACAGTGCTGCTATCATTTTTCGTTTTAAAGAGTTATTCACATTTGAATATGGTTAATACTGCTATTGAGGCCGAACATTCTAAATGACATAGGCTCTGTATAGATAAATGGCTGATGACATAAGCATTGTGTGGATAAATGGCTGATGACATAAACACTGTGGCCCAGATATTCAGAAGGGTTGCGCATGGCGCAGCACTGTTGCACCATGCGCAACCCACTGATGCGCCCCAGTGCGATATTCAAACGGGGATTGTGCCTGGCACAAATCTCGATGCACCGGAGTGCATCAGTAATGTATGTGGCACAGGTGGGGGGGCATGCACATACATACTCTGCACATCCCAATATTCAGCCTGGGATGTGTTGAGCCCATGCATGCGAAACCCCTACTTGCGCTGCACACAGGTGAGCCAAAAAAAAAAGGAACAATGGCTGGCCACACACAGGTGAGCTGTCGTATTGCAGGGCGCAACACGGCAGCTGCCACCTGTGGGCGGCCACCCGAGCTCCGGCTGCACCTTTGTGGCTGCGCCCCCTATGCCCGATCGCGGGCAGATGTAGATGTAACTATCCATCCTATATCCCTGATGGTCCAGTGGACTGCTTGCAGCCCGATTACGGGCTTAAGTATAAACTTATTCATCCTATATCCCTGGTGGTCCAGTGGACCGCTCACAGCCCGATCACAGGCGTCAGTAAAACATTAATGGCACAGCAACCCAACCCTGGTGGTCTAGCGGCACCCCCTCCACCCACTGAGCCCCACCTGCCCGCTGCCCCTGGTCGGTGGTGGGCGGCAACTCCACCCTCTTGCCGCCCGCTACCCACAGACTGACACCGTATGGTAGGGCTGTACACCCATTGGTCCTGGCGATAGCCAATGGCGTAGCCGTACCGTACTACGCAGTCAGATATATGAATGGATCCATTCACATATCTTTACTGTATAGTACAGTATGGGCTGCATGCCCATTGGCTCATGCTGTGGACCAATGGGCGTACAGCCCTACTGTATGGTGTCAGTCGGCGGGCGGCGGGGCGGCAAGTGGGTGGGGAGCAGCCGCTGACTGGGAGGAGAGGGGCGGCGGGGCTCATTCAGCGGGTGGGGAGGGGGGTACTGTTAGACCACCAGGGTTGGGTTGCTGTGCCATTAATGTTTTACTGATGCCCGCGATTGGGCTGCGAGCAGTCCGCTGGACCATTAGGGATATGGGATGATTATTTTAATACTTAGCCCGAGATTGGGCTGCGAGTGGTCCACTGGACCACCAGGGATATAGGACGAATATAATTATACTTAAGCCCGCGATCGGGCTGCGAGCAGTCCACTGGACCACTAGGGATATGGGACGATTATTTTAATACTTAGCCCGTGATCGGGCTGCAAGTGGTCCACTGGACCACCAGGGATATAGGACGTGTATTATTTTAACTGATGCCCGCAATCAGGCGGTGGAGCACTTTTCCGCGCTGTGCAGAGGGTGTCGGTCCCCGACGACTGCAGCCTGGCGGGCGCCAGGCGCCAAGTCACCGAGGATCGGCGCACCTGCATGCAAATGAAGACCATAATACAAATGACCCATTTGCACCTTGCGTGCATTATGGCCCCATTTGCATGTGCACCTTTGAATATCATGGTTGTTGCGCCTAGCACAATGGAACTTGTGCTAGCGCATCCCCCTGCTCCACTCTGGCCACTTGCGCTGGCACAATGCCACTGCACCATGCGCACTGCGGGGTGGCCAGGGTGCGATATTTAGTGATGCTGTGCCATGGCGCAGCTCCATTGAATATCATCCTGTAAACTCCCCTGCGTAGCCCATTTGCACTGTGCCCAGGATTGTACCACAGCCTGGTGCAGTCTGAATATCCGGGCCTGTATACATAAATGAAATTTATGTACACAGTTACTCAGATAAACAGATTTATCACATTCTGTTTATCTCCACCCCTATTGCATAAATGGATTTATTCAATGACCTTAATATTCAAAGGGGTTGCACCCCGGCTTGATATTCAAAGTGGAAGGCTGTATGGCGCAACCTCCAATGCACCGAGGCGCATTGGTAATGTATGAGACGCAGATGCAGGGGGTGTGCTCATGCATATGCAGCACATCCAGATATTCAGGCTGGGATGTGCGTCACATATGCTAGCGCAACCCCTACATGTGCCGCATACTGGTGCACAAGGTTGAGCCGAAACAAAAACAGCTCAAATGCTGGGCACCCATAGGTGGGCGGCTGCAGTGCATGGCGCAACACAACAGTCACTGGCCATAGGTGGCCACCCGACCAGCAGGAACACTGTCTACAAGCACCCTTCTCTGGGAACATTGTGCCCCCCTGCCTCATTGCCCGATCATGGGTATATGTACAGATATGATTCCTGGTGGTCTTGTGCGAAGCCTCTACTGCTCGATCATGGGCATTCATACAACATAACCCTGGTGGTCCAGTGGTGATCCCCCATCACCCGATTATGGGCACAATGAAACAATCTATCCCCGGTGGTCCAGAGGTACCCCTCCCCACCCACCCACAGGGTCCCCTGCCACCCAGCACCCTCCCTGTCATTGGTGAATGGCAGCACCCGCCATGCTGCCCGGCTGCCACGAATGACGGCGTATTATGATCTGTATGCCTATTGGTCACTGCATGGACCAATGGGCATGAATATATTACTACACAGGCCGATATGTGAATGAATAGGCGCGTCAGATCGCACTGTACGCTATCATTCAGTGGGCGGCTGGGCAGCATGTGGGCAGGTGCTGCTGCCCACCAATGACGGAAGGGTGCAGGGCATGTGGACCTCTGTGGGTGGGTGGTGAGGGGTACCTCTAGACCACCAGGATAGGTTGTTTCATTGTGCCCATGGGACGGGTGGGAGTGGTACCACTGGACCACCAGGGCTGTGAGATTACAACTGCCCACGATTGGGCAATTGGAGGATGACCACTAGGCCATCAGGGTTATGAATTTAAACCTCTCCGCGATTGGGCGATGGGGGTTCATCACTGGACCACCAGGGTTATGTTCTATGAATGCCCGCGATCAGGCAGTAGAGGCTTCCCACTAGACCATCAGGGATAATATCTGTACATTTGCCCACGATCTGGCATACGGGAGTGGGGGGACTTCCATGGGACCACAGGCTGATGATCCCCGATGGCTGCAGCCTGGCAGGGCACCAGGTGCAAGTCGCTGGGGATTGGTGCATTGCATGCAAATGAATGGGGCCATAATGACATGCAAATGGCCCCATTTGTACCTTGCATGCATAATGGCCTAATTTGCATGCCCCATGCTGAATATCGTGGGTGATGTGCCTAGCGAAACTGCACTTGCACTGGCTCATCCCCCCGCTCCTGTTCCCTGTCTTACACTGGCGCAGTGCCACTGTGCCATGCACAGTGTGTGCACCCTCTGTGCCATACTCAATGGTGCTGAGCCACAGCACAGCACTGTTGAATATCGCCTAGTCAATGCCCTGGTGCAGTCCAGTTGCACTGTACCCAGGCTTGCGCCACTGCCCGGCGCAGTCTGAATATCCAGCCCAATGAGTATTGAGCCCACTCCTATTGCATAAATAGGTGTGTGTGTGTGTGTGTGTGTGTGTGTGTGTGTGTATACCACAGAAGTGATGAATAACTCTTATAAGTAAAAAGGGTTATTTTGCCTTGCTATCCAGCTGCAGTGAAAATAACATTCCACCACAGCCCTTTCACAGTGGCTTTCATCAGCTAATCAAGACCAGTAAAATACACTTTGCCATAACCTAACTCTTATAAGCCAAAGCATGCTGCTTCCACAACCCACCAATAGAGACAAGGCTCCCAAACTAAATCTGGCTAATATGGTAAACATGTTCAATCTGTGATGCTCAGGACAGCCAAAATAAAAGCTTGCCTTTTTATGTACTGAGCAGTCGAAAGATTACTAACATAACTCACCTACCCATGGCATACATAGGAAATCCCCTGCACTAATCACAAATAAGGTTTTTATTCACTCTTTCAGGATGCCAGCAATGCAGCTTGGCACTTGAGGCTTCATCACTCGTTGATAGGCAGCATCGTTGGCATATTCCAGTGTGAATAAAAGATGTATTTGTGATCGGTCCATTTATTTTCATAGGCAAGGGTACTGGAGTAGAGATGTTGCAAAGTTCAAATCCACCAGTGCAGTTCCCATAAAGTCATGAAATTTGCCCTGTGAAAAACATCACATAAATGACTTCTCTGATGCTAAAACTTTGCCAGGAAACATCGTCGGTTAACTTCGAATTTTTTTAGTAAATTTGAAGTTAATTGTCTTAATCTGGTGCCAAAACTTCGCCGGTTAACTTCGAAGGCAACTTTGGCTTTGTTAGTAACTTCGAAGTTAATGAAAAATATGGTTTGTCGCATGATTCACTTACTGTGTGTTACATGGGAAACTCCAGGCAGGCAGGAAGTGAATGTTTCACTTTCCTTTCAGCTTGTAGCTGAAGGAGAGTGGAGACAGTCTGATTCACTCAGAGGAGACAGAGCATTTTGTATATCTGAATCTTTAAGAGTTCAGTCTAGAATTGCATATTTCGCTCTCTTTTTAGTTCTAATCCTTATCTTTCATTAACGTACTTTCTGATTTTATAAATAATTTAGTGCATACTTCTTTTTTCTGAGTTCTTAATGTCTTTTTCTTTCATTTTCTTTACATTTCTATTTGTGATGGAGGGGCAGCATCAGGACTCAGCTGAGTCCAGACCAGATGGTACTGGAGCACCAGTAAGGTGCCCACGCCTTAGCGGGCGTGTTTTTTTTAAAAGGGACTGCGTCCCGCCACAGCTCAGGAAGAGAGTTCTTTTTTTTTTTTTGTCATCTCAGCACCAAGTATCAGCCCAGTCACGGCCCCCTTCGCCCCATGCCCTCATATCAGCTGTTCTCCCTGAGCCCCCTGGCTTGCCCTCCAGGCCGGGGCCGCGGCACCGACCAAGTTGCCAGAGACACAGTTCGAGTTGGTGGGAGCCAGCCTGAGAGCAATGGAGGGGTGGTGAGGCAGCGTCATAGAGGTGCTGAGGTGAATATTTTGATGTTACTCCCTCTGGAGCTGGGTGCATGCAATGACGCCAGCCGAGGAGGAACATGCACACTCCCATGCGCGCTCTCCTCGAAGCATCTGCACTTGGCTCCCCCCACGCTCATGCACATCATCTTTCTCCCCAGCCTCCGCCAGAGGGCGCCAAGTGCCGATGCAGCAGTACCCCTCTCTGGGGAAGGAGAGCAGTCCATCAGGCGGCAATCCTTCAACCCCTGGAACTGACAGCCCATGCCTGTTCACGAACAAGGGTCGCCAGCGCCAAACAAGTGTAGCATCCAGCGCCTCAACCTCAGTGCCACTAGGCCGGCCCAGGAAGGGAGTTCTGAAGAAAAAGATCAACAACAGCAGCAGGAACAACAGCAGCAGCAGCCACAAGATCCCCCAGCAGGAGCCTGCAGCCTCTTCTTCTAGTGCTTCTGAGTCCCACAGGACTCTGTGGTGTGGGAATTTTTCAATATGCACCATGCAGATGAAACAGTGGCCATCTGCAAGGTGTGTGTGGGTGGTGTGTGAGGCATGGCAAAAAAGGGAGCCATCTTGGAACTGGCGGCCATTGGACACACCTCCGCATCTGCCACCTCACTGAGTGGAGGACCAAAGAGCATGATGTGGCTGCATCATGTGATGGTGATGGTGGTGATGGCCCTGGGGGGAATGTGGAGCAGCATGAGGTTGGTTGTACTGCTGCAGCACCAGGGAGTCAGCGACTGTGTGGCAGGCATAATGTACACCGCAGCAGTACTCCTCGTGTACCTCAGCAGCGCCGTTGTGACAGTGGCAGTAATGATGACCCCATGGCATCTGCCACAAATGGCCATCTTGTAGTTTTGTGGGCTGAGGTGAATGATCTGTGGCAAGAATTCAACATTTTCCAGCAGGAGGCGATGGATAGGCTGGACAGTGTCATGTCTCGCCATGAAAGGATCCTCACTCTCCTATCCGAGCTGCATGGTGGTGGTGAGCATGGCTCATCTTCTGGCAGTGCTGGTGGGGTGGTCTAAGTTGTTTTGTTTCAAGTTTTATTTTAGTTTATATATAGTTATTCTATCATCTGTGTTCTTAATTTCTCCACTCTCTAGTCCCCCCCCATTAAAAATAAAAAACACCCCAAAATATAAAAAGTAAAAAAAAGCTCTGTTGTTTTAAGGTCTGTTTTCTCTGTCCTCTTTTTTAGTATTGTTTCATTCGTGTGGATATCCCTTGCTTGTCCAGTTCTGTTATTTCTTTAATTCTTTTCACACATGATGAACCACATTCATTCCTTCCTTTCATTTTGTCACTGGCTCATCATGTGTACTCCCTCCTTCTATCCACAAATGTCAAGTATTTGCCACATTACATAAATTGTGTTCCCATGGTATGTGATGGTGCATAACTGGTAGTTGTGTTGTGTGCAACTGCCAACCACCCAAAGAAGTGCAAACCACAACACAAACATGAGCTATTCTACTGAGAAGTTAAGCATAAATCTGTTTTAAGCACTTAACATGTTTACTGCGTTTGCCAGAAGGTGAAGTTGTGTCCCCAGACATTAATTGCTTCCTTTCACTGAAATACTGTTGTCGCACACACCAGAGACGGCGGTGCAAAGCATATGTGAAGCTTGCAAGACAACATAAACATATTTATCATACTAAGCATTTCTGGGCCTGCCACCCTTCCACCACCACCACCAGCACTTTGCCAGAAATGAGAAGTTGTGTCCCCAGAGAGAAAACGTATCCTTTCAGTCAAATACTGCTGCCGCACACACCAGAGAAGGTGGTGCAAAGCATATATGAAGCTTGCAAGAGAAACACTATTGCCATATGGAGAGGGTGCTTTGATGCTGCTGCGTGCTGCTGTTGTTCCAACGTCAGAGAAACAGCATCTTGCTCATTGTAGTCCTGGATTCATGATGACATATCAATCAATCAATCAATCAAAATCTTTATTTTTCCAGGCGGGCACCATTGAGCAAGGCTCAATTGCAAGGTGGATCTGGTCATGAATACATCAAAGTACAGTACAGAAGCAGATATACAAAAAGCAATAATATACAAGTAAGAAAAAGTATATACAGTGTATAAAGTACAGTACAAGGCTGAAATAAAAAAAACAGCATTATTTTACAATTAAAGAAGTCAGCAGATGTACAATCAACCATAGGCATACAGGGGTTATAAGCAGAGATCTTTTAAGTGAGGCAGCCGGCAACTACACATATAGGGGAAAGAGGCCATGTATGGGGTGGCAGGTTAGAGAGGTAAAGAAGAGGAGGGATGTATTACCGACGACTGGGGGAAAAATTGGGCTAAAACCACAGAAAGTGACGATGGCTGTTGTGTACTTGTTTATTATGATAATGGTGGAGGAGAGGTAGATAATTGGGACACTACTATGGATGGGGTGGGATTTTAGCCAGGCTGGAGCGGATAGGGAAGGGTGGGTGCAGCAAGAAGAGTTAATAGGGAAAGAGTGAGAGCCAGGGGTAGAAACATGGCGAGTGTCAGGATGGAAAGGGGGAGTTGCAGATTTAGTGGGCTAGTGATGAGGAAAACATTTGCAAGGTGCTTTCATGTAGCGATCATAGAGTGCTTTGAAGATATTCAGGCTAACAGGGCAGCTCAGATTCAAGTTCCTTTGTAAACCATTCCACAATGTGGGTATAGACATACTGCACAGGTAAGTACCTTCGGTTTCTTTTCATTGTAATGGAGGGGGGTTATTGCTACTGTTCGAAGTCTAATATATTCGTAATTCTCTGTCATTGATTTTCAGTTATTTGTGCATATGACATTATATTGCTGGACATCTGCAACATAGATGCTGTAGTCTGAATCATGCCCAACATTGGCCAACCATGAAGGTAAGTATTTTTTTGTTTGGGGGGTTGCTTGCTGGGAGTTTATGATGGCACGTAGACATAGTGCACAGGTAAGTACCTTTGTTTTGTTAAGGGAAGGGTGGTTATTGCTACTGTTTGAAGTCTAATACTGTATATTTGTATTTCTCTTTCATTGATTTTCAATTATTTGTGCCGAATGCAGATAGATGATATCATACTGCTGGACAGCTACAACATAGATGATGTTATCTGACTCATACACAACATTGTTCAACCATGAAGGTAAGTATTTGGGCCTTTTTTAGGGTGTGGTGACTTGTTTCTGTACCATAATTGACAAATGAATTTAATTTCTTAATCACTAACTCTGCTGTTCTTCCTTATCTTTACAGGTATTCCTTGTGCCTGAATCTGTTGCAATGATGTGCTTGATAATTCACCAAGCAAATGATGTCAGTCCACAGAGAGTACCTGGAAAACAAGAAAGGATTTTTGAGAATGAAAGTCGTGGAAAAAAAAGGAAAAGAAAGGAAAGCAAAAGAAAGGAGAAGAAATTAAAACAAAGTGAAGGAAAAACATTAAACCGTAATAATACTTACCGTTACAGTACTACTGCTGGCTATGCAATTCTGTTTTGGTGTCTGTGTTCTGTAGTACACCCAGCAAAACCTGCATGAAGAAGATATTACAGGAAAACATTTTAATACTGCAATGAGTCTCATCAATCATGGACTGATTTTCTGCCTCTAGTAGGCTTATAGAAGTGCTGCAGTGTCTGAAAAACAGTGCAGATGTCTTACCAACAGCAAATGAAGAAAGTCCTTGATGCAGTGTGGTTACACTCGCATGATGATGCCTTGCAGACTTCAGTCAGTGACTTGCTGGAGGAGGAGGAGGAGGAGGACCAAGATGAATCTGTCAAGAGGAGAGTTTTGAGGAGGTACAGGAGGTGATTCTGTTTATCACACTGGTGGCAATGAATCATCAGTCACTAAGGTGGTGGAAGTGATAGCCAAGCCAATGCTGTTTCTTACCTGATGTGATTGTGAGGAGGAGGACACAGCTGAAGCAGGCCAGGGGGTACAGAGGAGGTGGTTCTCTTTATCACAATCAGCTGTCTACTACATACCGATACCACTGATGGTGGAAGTGCTGTGCCATGCTGTTTCAGCCTGTGTTGGAGGAGGATCCAAGGCATCTACAGTGCACACAAGAGATAATAGGAGGAGTAGAAGGGTCAGGTGTTGAGGTCACTGCTGCATGGCTGCGGTGCTTCTTGATGGATACAGCGGGTGTTCTGTTCAGTAATTCGTAAGTGGCATAGTGCATTGTTTACAGCTGTTCAATTTGACGCAATTAAGAAGCAGCACTAATTAGTAGTTGTCGATGTATATCTCAGCAGTGAATGTGATACATTATTATTGTTATTAAGTTGACATCCAGGAGTACGTGGTTGTGGACAGGTGGGGATGTGGAGGGAGAAGGAGAAAATAAATAATTGAGTTCATTATTCTTCCACGTCCTCCATGAAGCATCCTTCAAAAGTCTTCAGTACTGAAAGTGTCACCATACAGGAACTCCCTCTCCATCACTGCTCCATCCACTTCAATGTTGCGAGATAATGATGAGGTACGTCCTGGTCTGCCTAAAGCAATTTCCTCCTCATCATCATCACTGTCAATCGGTGCTGTTACCATGGACATTACTCTTTTTGAGGGTATGTGAGCCTCATTCATTTTGATAAATGTCAGCATGCCAACATTTTTAGGAGATAGATTTGTGCGCCTGTCACGCACAATGGAACCTGCTGAACTGAACACCTGCTCAACATTAACACTGGAGGATGGGCAGTTAAGATATTTCAGGGCAACCGCTGTTACTGCTGGCCAGTCATTGACCTTAGTGCCCCAGTATAGTAGTGGCTCATCTCCAATCGTGAGGTTCTTTGTATCTGCGAAATATGCATCTACCATGCGTTTTGCCAGTCGAAGACGTGCAGCGTGATCATCCTTCTTCTCAGTTTCCTCCATGTCTGCGGCTCCCGCCTGACTGAGGGTGGCCCAAATGAGATTCAGTATAGGTTCCTTTACCTTACATTGCTTTTCTGCAGTTTGACACCCTGGCTCAGATGAAGAGAAGTGGGTGGCAGTAACACCGGATCGCTGTGCAGTACCATCATCTTTCTTTGGCCCCTATGACCGTAGTAGCAACTGTGCACCATTTGCCCTCTGAGTGAACAGTTAAGTCTCTGCAACTCATGACACCCATCTTGTGATATGGCTGCCAGCCCACATTTATAATTCCAAACTCCTCAGGCTGCAAAATATACTTTATGTGGGTGTTGGAGTCTAACGTGGACAGAATGTGTTTCATTAATGAGTAAATTGCTCTGTCACCACCTGCCTCCAGTTGTTACTGCACATTCAGCAGTGTCTGCCTCAGCACCCATAGTAGAGAAATGGACTTATTGATGCAAGCAGTGTCCCCACTCACTGCCTGTACTGCATGCTCAAAGGGTCTCAGAATTGAGATGAGCCCATCCATTAGGCACCACCGTTCTGTTGTGAGACACATGGATGTCCCATTGTTGTCACGACTCGCATGAATTAGCAGATGCTCAGCTATAGCCTTGTACTGCTGGTATAGATGCTCCACCATGTACAATGCAGGCAAGGCAGGCAAGTTTTATTTAAAAGATGCCCATCACGGAGGCTCTGGGCACCGGGTGACAATGTCAAACTTTAAATGGTGCTGAGCCAGCTTGTTCTTTACCTGCAGATCACGGAGATGGTCACATGCTTTTGCTGAATGTGCAAAGTGGGCATAGATGTGTCAGGCAAGAGCCAAGACTTCTTTTATATCTGGATGGTTAAGAAAAGCCTGCACCACAAGGTTAAGGCAATGTGCCAGGCATGGCACCCTGACAAATCCCCCATCAGTGATGCATTTCCGCACATTTGAGCCATTATCACTGGCGATGAATCCAGCTTTCAGTGTATGGGGCTGGAGCCACTGATCAATCTCAGTTAGTACAACTTCCAGCATTTTTTCTCCAGTGTGTGACCTGGGGATACTCTTCATGGTCAGTGTTGCATGCTGCCTAACACGAGGCATGTTGCTACCATCACAGTTTGTCTTAGTGTAATTCTCCCCCAATCAGCTGTTGCCCCAGGTACCTGTGCCTAGTGTTCTGTAATGAACAGGTACGCGCTACCAGATGTTTTCCCACTGGTCCCCATGTCCATGCTCAGATGGATATACTGTGCTGAGGAATGCTGCAGGGCATGATGTACCATATCACATACAGTACTGTACAGTTCGGCGATGGCACACTTTGAAACGTATGTACGTGAAGGAACCTGCCATTTCAGCAAGGCACAGGCCATGAGCTGCCTAAATCCCACATTCTCTGCAAAGGAGTATAGCAACAAATACAGAGCAATCATTTCTGCACATGCTGTATTCAACTCCTGCGCTGTACCATGATTAGGCCGGAATTTTGTTTGCCTATTCAAAATGGAAGGCAGCATCAGCTGAACTTTTCTTGATACTGCTGCCGTCAGTGATGTACTTGGCGGTGCGCCAAACAGCCTGCTTTGTCATTGTGCCAGTAAGGGGGGTGCCCCTTGCCTGGGGACTGCCAATGGTACTAATGGCCTGTGGTGATGCACAACACACCTCAGTGGCTTTTTGGTTTTTCATAACTGGAGTAGCGATCACATTTTGGGTTGGGGTGGTACTCCGGATGCTAGGACCACTACTTTGCCCACTTGCAGAATCCTTCTCATCCAGTACCACAATGATGTCCTCTTCCTCCTCCTCCTCACCAGCACCTCCATGTCCCTGTAGTAGTGCTGGGTGTATTTTGCTTACATTGTCCTCTGATTGGGATGTACCAGAACCACTGGCGCTGGCTGCCTTCTGGTGTTGACATCTTTAAATTGGTTGCCTATTTTTAAGGTGTGTGTGTGTGTTGCCCACCTGTGCCAAAGTGACTACCCTTCTCACCCCGACTTACTCGGGTTTGACACAGTTGGCAAATTGCCACTGTCTCATCAGATGGGTCCAGTACATAAAAATCCCACACTAGGGATTTATGGGGGCTTGTATTTACTTGGTGCCAAGATGACCGTGATTGTGATAGCAAAGGAGAAGATCTGCTCTTTGTTATGTTGTGAGGTGACTGGAACAATGTAGAAATGGGAGACCATCTCCTTGGTGGTTTTAGCAGTTAAGGCAACAGGAAAGACGCACTCTGTAACACCCTGTTTTGCCCTTTTCTTTTCTGGCTCCCATGAGGGATCCATGTAGTCTAACACATCATCATCATCCACATCATAGTCTCGAAAAAAGCTGGCAGTTTTATCAGCCTCAGCAAGTCTGTCTGCCTCAGTAGCAAGTGCCACAGGCTCTGTAACATGTACCTCTTCTTCATGACTGTTGTCCTCATGTTGCTCCACATGTATCACTACCTCACCCTCACTCACTGAATATGGACACACATTATTAGGCTCTGCCTCTGACCTACCATCACCAACAGCACCACTTTCAAATTGTACTTCAGCACCAACTGCCTCCAAGCCCACAGTTGTTTGTTTGCTGGTGGTGCTGCTGTTTCCTTTCACTGTGTCACTTCACATTGAGACATTCATCAACATGTCTGCCACAGATTCTGCAGAGAAAAACTTAATGGCAGGAAAGCCAATCCAGGGCCATATACTTTGCTACTACTACTACTGACTGCCACAGAGTCATCTGAATGCTGTCCCTGTGCTCTCACGGACATGTTTCTGGTTCCTGCACCACTATTAGGATTAGGATTAAGAACCACAAATTGGGAAATGTTCTTTATGCCCTCTCCATGGCCTCTCCCTTTAGTTGCCCAATTCTTCCCAGTCATTCTTCAGCACATGCAGGGACACAACAATCATTTGGGTTCAATCGCTGTCTGGAGAACAGTGATTTTTTTCCTAACTACAGCTGCACGCAGTCACACAACAATCACTTGGGTTAAATCGCTGTCAGGAGAACAGTGATTTTTTTCATAAATAAAGGTGTGCACGCAAGGACACAACAATCACTCAGACTAAATCGCTGTCTGGAGAACAATGATTTTTTTCCCTAAACACAGATGTGCATGCAGGGGCACAACAATCGCTTGGGTTAAATCGCTGTCCGGAGAACAGTGCTTTTTCTCCTAAATACAGGTGTTTATACAGGGACACAGCAAACACTCATGTTACATCACTGTCTGGAGAACAGTGATCTTTTTCCTAAATACGGGTGTGCACACAGGGACACAACAATCACTCAGGTTAAATCGCTGTCTGGAGAACAGTGATCTTTTTCCTAAATACAGGTGTGCACACAGGGACACAACAATCACTCAGGTTAAATCGCTGTCTGGAGAACAGTGAATTTTTTCCTAAATACAGGTGTGTATACGCAGGGACACAACAATCACTCAGATTAAGTCACTGTCTGGAGAACAGTGATTTTCTTCCCAAATACAGGTGTGCACACAGGGACACATCAATTATTCGGGTAGTGGGATGCAATAGCTGTGGGGCAGCCATCTTCCTAAGGATAGCATGGAGGGCTGGTGGGTGCTTGGTATGCAGACAGATTGCACAGCTGAAACAGGGGGTTGGATGGCTGAGTGGGAACTGTGGAAGGGGGGGGACTGGGGGAACAACTTGGAGCCAGGGGCTTGGAAATGAGTTTACTCAGATGGCCTAGCCAACATGCTCAAGAGACTGAACAGGAGGGGACTAAACAAGACAAAACCACCACAAAGGCAGATACAAAAGGAAGCTATGGCAGGGAACTGGATGGTGGTTGGAAATAAGAAGAAAACAGAGACACACAGTCAGGGAAAGAAGGAAAATTAGCTAATGGGGAGAAGGGAAGGCTCACAGCATAACCAGGGAGGAGGGTAATAGATTCTCAGTGCTGGCAAACCTAAATTACCAAAAGCGGGGGAAGCTCAGAGATGGAGTAGGAGAAGGGGGGGAGAATGCAGTGGAACTATCAGTCGAAAGGAAGGAGGCAACAGGGAGGGGGAAGCACACACAGGAAGGTGGATACTAGGGGGTTGGTATGGGGACAGAACAAAAAAGGATGGGGAGCAGGCAAAGGGGGTGGAGAAGTGAAGATGATTCTGACATTGGGAAGAGGGGTGGGTCGACAGGAGGGCAATGGGCTGAGGGGGGATGTGGTTAAGTCAACTAGTGGGGATGGAGGGATGAGAGACAGGGGTGGGAGAGAGGTGAAGAATGGAATGAGGACAGTAATGCAGAACAGGGATATGGATAGCAAGGATTGGGAGGGGGAAGCAGCTGGGTTAGTGGGAAGCATAAGGGGAACCATGAAGGAGAAGTAAGGGTCATAGTTTTGGGGGACTCTATTTTTAGGGGGGTGAGATGTGGAGGTAAGAACACCAGAACGGGATGCATATGGGTGGAGTGCATGCCAGGCATGACAGCAGGAAAGGTAAAACAGTTTTTTCTAAAGTGTATGGAGAAAAAAAGGGAGAAACTGCACATAGTGATACAACTGGGCACAAAAGACCTGGCAGGGGACACAGCTGGGGCGTCTCTTTCCTTCTCAACACACTTTAGAAGAAACGTTTTATCTTTCCTGCTGTCGTGCCTGGCATGCACTCCACCCATATGCATCCCTTTCTGGAGTTCTTACCTCCACATCTCACCCCTCTAAGAACAGAAAGAATAGAGAGGTGGGAAAACTATGTGGGGAGCTAGGGAAATCTGTTGCTTTCTCTGAAGTTTTCCCAGTACTCAGGGCCAGCACTGCCAGGAAGCAGCAGATTGAGGAGTTCAACACATAGATGTGGGCATGGTGTCAGTCCAGGGGGTATGGGTTGGTGGGAGACTGGGGCACTATATGGGAGAACAAGAACATGTATGCCCTTGATAGGCTATACTTGAGTAGAGAAGGCACAGGCACTCTGAAGCAGAAGCTGGGGGAGTATATAGCTACCAAGGTTCCATTAAACTAAGGGGGACAGAAGGTTGGATGACATGGTAAATCTCACGACAGGGAGGCCAATAGACCTCCCCAAAATAAGCAGGAAAGGAAAATGGGAACTCAAACTCAAGAAAGGAACAGTAGGAGTGGGCTAGAGGGAAGGGAAGGAGGGAACAATTGGACGGTGGTCTCCTTGAATGCAAGAAGCCTGGAAACAAGGTTGCAGATTTACAGGCAATGTTGGCAAAAGGAGAAGTGGACATAGCTGCAATAACTGAAACGTGGGTCACGCAGTACCATGACTGGGACCTAGTGATCCCAGGTTACAAATTCTACTGTAAGAATAGGGGGTGGGTGAAAGGTGTGTGCGTGGGGGGGCAGTATATGTGAAGGAAGCAATAATGTGTAGCAGAGATGGGGGGAGGAGGGCAGAACAGAGGCCTTAAGAGTACAGATACAGGACCCAAAAGAAAGGAAGGTGAGGCCTAGGGTGGTGTACAGGCCACCTGCCCAAAGCAAAGAAATTGATAGGAAATTGGGGGAACAGATAAGAAGACTCTGTGCAAAGGCCACACCATGATAATGGTGGACTTTAATCTGCTGGGAGTGAAGTGAACTACCACTGCTACCTCAAACAGCAGGGAACAGGTCCTCCTAGAAGCTTTCCAGGACAGCTTCTTGGTACAGTTGGTAGTGGAACCGACCCGGGAATGAAACATACTGAACCTTGTGCTGACAAATGGGGAGAACATGCAGGGGTTAAATGTGGGGGATTCCCTGGCAAGGAGTCATCACAATACAGTGTGGTTCTCACTCGGCATTGGTAAGGAGACAGCCAGTACAAGGACTAAGGTGATAGATTTCAGAGGGTCAGACTTTGAAAGAATGGGGGGCATACTGGAGGGGCACATTGCCAGAATTCAACCATACATGGCTGCAAATCTGAAATGGGGGATCACCAAAGCTGGGTTAGCAGAGGCAACAAACCCATGTTCAAAGCTCCAAAGCAGAAAGGCCAGGACAAGGAAGCCAAGCTGGCTAAGCAGAGAGGTGTTTGGAAAAGTTAAGGAAAAAAGAACCACCTTCAGGAAATACATGAAATCTAAAAGGGAGGAGGATAGGGAGGAGCAAAGGAAGAAATCAAAGGAGGTGAGCAGATTGGTAAGGGCAGACAAGTCAGCAAGATAACTTAGACTTGCTCAAGGGATAGGAGAGAGGGAGAAGGATTTCTTCAGGTACATGAGAGAGAAAAGAACCTGTAAGGATCAAATTGTTAAGATCAAGGTGGATGAGGGGTGGGAGGAGAACAGGGTGGAACAGGAAGAAGTGCTCAGTGACTACTTCTGTTCTGTATTTGCCAAGGAGAAGCAGGGGCCATTGCCACAGGGGAGGGGAGCAGTGGGATCAGGGGGGGACTTACAGAGGAAGATATCCCAGAGAGCAGAGTGCTAGAAGGTGTTAGAGCCCGGAGGGTGGACAAGACACCAGGACTGGATGGCATCCACCCCAGGGTGCTGAGGGAGATGGCAGAAATCCTGGCAAGGCCACTAACAGACTTGTTTAACATCTCCCTGACAACCGGTTGCATGCCCCTGGACTGTAGGATGGCATATGTGGTGCCCATCCATAACAGTGTGCCCAAGGATGAGGCAGAGAACTATAGGCCAGTCAGCCTCACCTCCATCATGGGGAAGCTGATGGAGACTATCCTCAGGGAGAGGCTAGTAGCCTTGCTGGAAGAGAATGGACTTCAGGACAGCAGACAACATGGGCTTGTCTCAGGCAGCTCCTGCAAGACAAACCTGGCTGACTTCTTTGACTGGGTAACAAGGGCAATAGACGGGGGCCAGGCGGTGGATATCCTGTACTTGGACTTCAGCGAGGCCTTCAATTCAGTGCTGCATGTGAGTCTGGTTAGCAAACTGGGTTACATGGCGGGGCAGGGCCTGGCTGGCAAACATGGCGGAGTACTAAATGAGAGCTCCGTGAGGATCCATCAGAATTTTTATGCATCCTATTGAAATCAAAAACCAGAATCTTGAGAACAGGCTAATTTTATCTCACTCATGTCAGGTCCAGCTAAATTGGGGAAAAAAATAATCAAAACTATGGTTTTCTGCATCAAATGAAAAGGGTAAAGGCTGAGGCCCAAGCAGATCTGTGAAACATCCCATGCCCCTCGCGGAGCAGATCTCTGAAAGTGTACAGCTAAATATGGCTCAGGGAGAAAAATGTAGGCCTTTGGCCTATTGCTGAGGGTAACGTGCAGCAGAGACTTAGAAGCTCCTACAGACTTTAATTTGTTTCTTACTTTTTCCTTTTCCTTCCCGAGGCTCTATTTCTTTCAAGGGTGGACATCTGGACTAAAATATTGCAAACACTAGATTAATCTTTTATGATTTAAGACAAGTACTGGTTTAGCTGGGGCACTCTTTAAAGTGGAGCAACTAAAGAGATTAAGTCTTCATTATTGAATATAGTTACTCAATTTCATTTGCAACACAAATGTCGGGCGTTTAAGAGGAGAAGTGGGTATTAAGGGGAAGGAGCTACCAGATCCCGAAACACCAGGAGGGGGTCTACAAGGGCAGGTGAGGAGCTCTGTCATATCCCCTACTTCCCCCTCCAAAGTAACGCTGACATGCATTACCGAGGCTCACTTGGCGAAACGAAGGCCCGAGGCATGCTGCTGAGGGGAACGAGCAGCAGAGACTTAGGCGTTCCTGTAGAGTTTAATTCACCTCCTACTTTGTCATTCTTTTTCTTTTTTATTGTTATATCATTATCGAGAGTGAGCATAGGATTTAGGGTAAATACTAAATCAGATGGAGCATTTTTTATGGTGGAGCAATTAAAGAGTTAAAAGTCTTCAGCAATGTATATAGTTAGAGGAGTGTTTACTCTAACAGGCTAGTTCAGTTTTATTTGTTAGATTTACTTAACAGAATTAAGGAACATATAAAATGTTAAAAGGTATAATCCTGATGTTACTGTTGTTGACCTTTAGCTATCGGGTTTATAGGATGGTAATAGAAAGGTTTTTGGGTAGGAGGAGAGTGAATGGACCGAGCCCTATACATTTAAGGGTGGTCTGGATGGGGAGAGCAGGTTCCTCTGGAGCTAAATACCTTGTTTTTGAGAAACAATTCCTAAGACAAAGCTGTTAACGCATTTCAAGAGCCCCTGTGGTTCTCACCAGGAAGGGTGGGTCTCTCCTGGGGGTACTGAAGGGAGGAGCTGCATCGCGCCGGACAGAACCCAGGAAAAACACGTTATAATTATTTTATAGGAGGGTCCGATCCAAATGGGGGGGATGTAACCCCTCCTATGATCTTCCTTCCCCCATAAGACAAAGGATAGGGGTATGTGACTAATAATTAGGAGGTACAAATTCCTTTTGTGTATGAGATGGATCTCCAGCCCTCTCCACAAAAAACAGTGGGAGAAAACAGTTTACTCTATGGGGATACTAGCTTACTCCTCTTGGAGTAGATGACTAAGAAGGGGGGGTTGGGTGGTTGGGGGAAGAGGTGGCAGGGGGGAGGCAAAAAGTAGGGGGGCTTGGGGGATCAGAGGGAGAAAATATTCAAAAAACAGGACGCACAAGAGAATTCACATTTCTAATAATAGTGGTAATCAAGATACAAGTCAGAAAGAGCCAGTTAGGATATGTTGAGTTTGATAATGGCTGATGTAAAGTGTGTAACCTGGAATGTCAATGGTTTACATACAGTCGTAAAAAGAAAGAAGGTATGGACCCAGTTGAGAAAACAGAACTGTGATATAGCTCTGCTCCAAGAAATTCATTGTACACAGGAGGAGGTTTCTGCAATGGTGGGGTCCTGGGGGGAACATTATTGGCGGCCCCCTTCACATCAAGAGCGAGGGGAGTTGTGATCTGGATTTGACCAGGGATTCCTCATCGAATTATATCCCAGACGGCTGATCCCCAGGACAGATTCTTGATAACTGAGATCGAGGTGGGAGGGCGGAAAATAACCTTGGCCTCAATTTACGGACCAAATTATGACTCGCTGGATTTTTTTGGCCTTTTACAGATAACTTTAGCTCCTTACAAAGAGAATTTGATTATTGGAGGGGACTTCAATATTTATTTGAACCCTAGCCTTGATAATTCCTGCAGTAAAACTAACCTAGTACCCCAGGGGGGTGACGCCGTTTACAGGTCTGGTAAAGGAAAGAGCCCTGGTGGAAGTTTGGAGACATTTGCACCCAGAAGAAAAAGAATATTCATTTTATTCTCATGCCCACCAGGTTTACTCGTGTCTAGATTATTTGTTTGTGTCCCCCTTCCTAATGGGACCGGATATGGAGGTGAATTACGGCCCCATGATAGTATTGGATCATGCTCCATTGAGGGTGACTATTCCCCTCGGCCCTAAGGAACCTGTCAATTTCCAGTAGAGACTAGACCCTACCTTACTTCAGGATTCCAAATATTTAGACTTTATAAAGGTTAAAATTACGGAATTCATTTCTAATAATCATACTCAGGAAGTCCATATTAAGTACGTCTGGGATGCCTTAAAAGCATATTTTAGAGGGGAGACTCTTTCATTCTCTGCACATAAAAGAAGAGCTGAAAGGGAAAGGGCAAATAATCTTGAATCCCATATCTTAAAGATAGAGAGAGAAAACATGAGACATTTAACAGGGGGAAAATGTTAGGCTTTTAAAGATTTTGATGGGATGCCATAGTCAAATACATAATGAAACTTAGAGAGAGATCTCTTACTCACTAACTCATGTACACATTTTGAAGGAGATTATGTGGAAAAATGGTTGGCTAGTCTACTGAAGAAAAAAAGGGTGGAACGTTCCATCTTGACTATGAACAAACTATTGGGCGGTTCCACATATAACCAAGCTGAAATTAACCAGCTATTCGAGAATTTTTATGTCTCTCTCTATACCTCTCAATTCCTGAGGGATGATGACCTCCTGACCTTTTTGGATCCGTTAGCACTTCCCATATTAGCTCCTAATCAAGCCTATTATGGGGGAAGAAATTAAAAGGGCCATTAAGCAGATGCGCCGAGGGAAAGCTCCAGGTCCGGATGGCATTCCGGTAGACTTTTACAGGGCCACATGGGAATCCCTGGGAACACTGCTGGAGGAAGTAGTAGAGGTGACTCTAAAGGAGGGAGCCCTCCCTGATTCTATGTCCGAAGCCATGATAGTAGTGCTCCCCAAGCCAGGGAAAGACCCAAAGTTATGTGGTTCTTATAGACCGATATCTCTGCTCAATTCGGATTATGAAACTGTGGCCAAAATATTGGCTGGGAGACTGGACCCGCTACTGCCCACTTTGGTTCATATGGATCGGGGGGGGTTGTAAAAGGCCATCAAGCAAAGCACAATCTGAGAAGGGCCATGAATATCATGCATAAATGGTCTGGTAGGAAAGACAGAATGAGAGGACTTCTTGCCTTCGAAGCCGAGAAGGCATTCAGTCGGGTGGAGTGGCCATATATGTTTGCGGTCCTCGAGAAATTTGGCTTAGGAGACACTTTTGTGAACTGGTTGAGAGCCCTGTATAGAACTCCAAAGGCACAGATCCTGACTAATAACACCCCTGCCTGCTCCTTTCCACTCTACAATAGGTACTGCCAGGGCTGCCCTTTCCCTCTTATAATGATTCGGTATTGAAACTCTTGCATCTCATATTAGAGCTAACCCTAATATAGCGGGTTTGAGAGAAGGAGGATGGAACATGTAATCTCGCTCTTTGCGGATGATGTCCTGCTGTTTCTGGATGACCCGGACAAAGCATTACCAGAACTAAATAAATGTTTTGAACTGTACGGACCCCTTTCAGATAATAAGATAAACTGGTCAAAAAGCGAATGGCTACCTCTTAGTAAAATCAAAAGGGCTGTTGACATAGCTGGGGTAGAGGTCCAGCCGTCTAGTTCAGTAAAATATCTAGGGGTTTCCCTCCCGAACAGATTATCCCAGACTATTAAATTAAATTACCCTCCTCTGATCAAAAAGATTAAAGAAGATTGTTTTAGATGGAGATCCCTCCCACTATCATTAATAGGAAGGGTTAATCTTATAAAAATGTCCATTTTGCCTCAGATATTATATTTATTTCAAACCATTACCCTCTCTCTACCGGTTAAATATAATAAATCAGTCAAAGGGGTCATAACACAAATTATTATGGTAGGGAAAATGACCACGCATTAAAAAGCAAGCCCTTTGGTGTAAAACAATGGAAGGAGGACTTGGCTTGCTAAACATAAAATGTTACTACCTTTCAGCTCAACTGGCTCATATCCCCAACCTGCTAAAAAATGGATCTGGAGGATACCCTCAATGGACTAATTTAGAAGATGGAAGAAGGCCTCCCATATACTATTCATTGTTAGTAGATTCATCATTAAGGAAAGAGGAAGTGAAGGTTCACAACCCATGTACCAGAAATCTATTGAAAGTCTGGAAGTCAACACACCATATACTTGGGGAACAAAAAGGTATACAGGGTATCACCTAATAGTACCCTAAAGGCATTATTGTCCAGGGGAAAATAGGACTCAAAAGTTTTCAGACAGCATATAAATACTTGGGCTGAGAAAGGCCTTATTAGGATCCAACAAGGCCTGCAGAAAGGGCAGGTCATTCCTTTTCAGGAGCTGAGGGCTTCCTGTGGACTCCCTACCTCCCATTACTTTACATATTTAAAAGTGAGAACGACAATGGACTGATTAATAGTGGAGAGGGAGAGCTTGGCAGAGGTGCACTGTTCGTCTCTTGAAGAGATTTTTAGGAAGTTCTCCAATATGGAGACATTTAAGCCCCTGAGAGCTTGTTATAGATTACTCATGGGTTCCCAAGAGAGTCCCTTAGAAGTAATTAAGAGTCAATGGGATACAGACACCTATCCTGAAAGTATGACAGGAGGTGACTGGGCTCTTATACAAAAAAATATTCTATGCTGCTCTGTGAACAACAAACTCTGGTCCCTCCAGTGCAATGTTATGATGAGAGCCTATTTCACACCAGAAAGAGTGTATAAAATAAATCCTGAAAATTCGCAGTTTTGTCCTAGATGTAATGTTGAGCTGGGTACTTTTTTTCACATTGTGGAGGGATTGTCCTGGGATTCGTCCATTCTGGTCGGTATCATAGAAATTTTAGCTAAAACAATGCAAACACATATTAGAATGGACCCACTTGAAATCCTTTTGGGACTGCCAGGAATGGGAGGGTGATATATCAATGATGGGAATAGACTGAAAAGATTGGGGGTAGCGGTTGGTTTGAGAGCAGTGGCATTGCATTGGGAAAAACCCAAAGGCCCCTTCGGTGGCAATGTGGCTATCTGATTTGCTTCATATAATGAAACTTGAACATACACAATACATAGCTTTGGGCCATAAGGAAAAATATGAAGAAATATGGGCTCCACTAGAAAAAGCTATGACAGCCAATTTGTTCCCAGCGTTTTAAATAGTACTGGGAGATGTGAAAATGGAATAGATTTTGGTGTGTAAATTGAAATTCCAGGAGCATAGAAAGATGAATATGTAATATAACATGGTAAAGAAGATGAGCTTAAAGAATATGAGAAAGCTGGTATCTATAATGACTGTAATATATAGTAAATATAGAATCAAATGAGATAATTGATGTATTTTAATGATACATGTATTAAGAAATGTATGTGGATATCTCTGTGTGTCCGGATAATTAAATAAAGTTTTAATAAAAAAAAACTGGGTCACATGAGGGTAGGAGGGAGCATGGTGGAGTGAGTCAGAAACTGGCTGAGGGATAGGCAGCAGAGGGTGGTGATGAGAGGGGAACTCTCATCTCCAAAAGCTATAACAAGCGGGGTTCCACAGGGCTCAGTGCTGGGTCCAGTGCTGTTTTCTGTCTTTATTGCTGACATCACAGATAGGGTCAGCAATAAGATAAGCCTATTTGCAGATAACACAAAGATTGGCGCAGTGGTGGACAGCATAGAGGGATGTCTACGGCTGCAGGAGGACCTGGATAAATTCAAGTGTTGGTCAGAAACTTGGCAGATTGGTATCAACATGAAAAAGTGCAAAATTATGCACATGGGAGCTAGAAACCAAAAGTTCAGCTACATGCCTGGGTGGGCAGTTATCCACTACACAAGAGGAGAAAAATCTTGGGGTGATGATCACAGGGCAAATGAACCATGCAGCACAGTGCAGGAGAGCAGCAGCCAAGACTAACAAGATGTTGGGGTGTATTGCCAGGGGAATCACCTCATGGAGGAGGGAGGTCATTCTACCTTTGTGCAGGTCACTGGTCAGACGGAACCTGGAGTACTGCATGTAGTTCTGGCAGCACTACCTAAAGAAAGATGTAAAGTCATGAGGTGTTGGTAAAATTGTGAATAGGCCCTCGCTTTCGCTCATGGGTAACAGCTTTATATACTTCCCCATCAGCCAGATAATTGACTAATTAGACTCTTTCCCCACCTTTCGAGCTGACCCGTGGCACTAGACAAGGATGTCCACTGTCCCCCCTCTTATTTGTGTTGGCTGTGGAACCCTTAGCGGCAACTCTGAGGGGTAACAAGTCTATTAAGGGATACCTGTTAGAAGCAAGGAATATACCACCTTCCTTTATGCAGATGACCTTCTGGTCCTTGCAGCAGATGCAGCCGAGGCATTACCCTCTATACTTAGCAATCTACGCCACTTCAGAGGACTGTCAGGCCTTCAACTTAACTCCACCAAAATGGAAGTCCTCCCTCTTAACCCTAGGTGCCAACCGACAGTACTGGGTAATACTGGTCTGAAATGGGGGGGGGAAAATATCACATATCTAGGTATTCGATTCTCTGCTGAGCTCTCTAAATTATGGGAATACAATCTTCATCCTCTCCCAGTGGACCTAGAAGAGGATACGTCCAGATGGACTAAACTTCATTTAACCTTAGCAGGTAAAATAGCTGCGATCAAGATGATCTTGGCCCCAAACATTTTTTATCTCCTGGCACACATCCCCCTTTCTTTAACACAGAGCTGGATCCAGAACATAGAAAAGGCAATAGGTAGTTTCTTATGGGAAGGGAAACCCCCCCAGGTATAGTAGGAATAAACTTAGGGCTCATTGGAGTTTAGGTGAGTGGTGTCTTCCTTGGTTCGAAGGTTATAAATGGGCCTTTCACTTGGCACAATCCCTATGCTGGCTGGGTATAGGAACCACTCCCCAACCTCAATGGGTGGACATAGAGCAGGTTGTAAGTCAAAAGGTCTCCTTGTCACTTCTTGTCTATAACACCCCCCCAACAAACCTTAAAAAACACCCCATGATAGGAGCCTCCTTATAATGTTGGACAAAAGTAAGGAGGCAGTTGAAGGTGGACTTAACTAATGTCCATCAAACTAACCCCGCTATGGGGGAATGATAACTTGTGTATAGATAAAAGGTCTGTGTACTGGAAAGGGTGGGCAGACAAGGGTATCGCCAAGTTGAAGGATATACTTTCCCCCATCTTCTATGATAATAGACTCATTTGCCAACCTGCAGGCCAGATGGTCAATTCCCGCCTCCAACTTTTAGAAATATCTACAAATACATAGTACATCTCAGAAATATATGATCCAGGTAGCAAAAAGGGGGTACCTTGAATATACCCCTTTGGTTAACAAAAAAAAGGGGGGCTGGCCAGTTTAATATATGGTGCCCTTTGGGACCCCTTTGGTTAAAAAAAAAAGGGGGCTGGCCAATTTAATATATGGTGCCCTTTGGGACACATTACCCAGTCAAACTGAAAAGTCTAAGCAGAAGTGGGAAGGGACTTTGCAACTTGAGATCACAGATCTGCAGTGGAAAGACTGTTGGAAAGGGGCCCAAAAATATTTTACAGACGCAAGGAGCAGATTAATACAAAATAAAATTCTCCATTCATGGTACCGTACACCGGTGGTACTACATAAGGCTGGGGTAATAAACTCAAATGTATGCTGGAGGTGGAATTCTCATCCTGGAGACCTGGTTCATATTCTCTGGTCCTGTCCAATGATACAACCAATATGGGATAATATATGCGAGATAGAGGCTAACATTCTGAAGAAGTGTATTTCTCGTTCCCCCTCCCTACTTCTCCTGGGTATGAAGTCAGAAGCTCCCCATTTAAGAGAGCTAGAATCCCGTTGGATGGCCCTGTGGGCCATGCAGGTGAAGCAGCTTCTTGTACGTAGATGGAGAACTGCAACGATACCAAGCGTTCAAGAGCTTTTTGCTTCCATTGTTCATATTGCCAGTATGGACAAACTTTCCCACCTGATAAACAACTCCTTAGTAATCTATGAAAAATTTTGGACCCCCTTCATCAGATATGCCACCCCTAAAACCGGAGTGGGTTGAAAATTGTATAACCAGGATTTCTACTAGGTAACAGAACTATGTAAATGGATCTATCACACTCGGCTATCCAGGAATGTAACTGCCTCCCTAATTATATACAGTATATATAACTGTACTTAATAATATATAGAATAGTGGTTCTTTGTGTTTGTTTTCTCTTTAACTAGGGTGTCAGAAGCCTAGACAGCACCCAAAGTCACAAAGAGTCCCACGTGGTAGGAATGTGGAGCATGGAAGTTAGGGTTGTCAGAACAGGTTCGGTAAAGATTCGAACCCTCCTCGAACCCTGGTGTTCGAGTTCTAACTTAGAACTCGAACACTAAATGGTTCGCAAAGGGTTCGAATCACCGCGGAGATGCGAGACATTAGGGGTCGAGTAAGCTGCGCGGTCGCTGGATCTGTGGGGTATTTAAGGAGATGCGCCATGAGGAGGAGCCATTTGCTGAGGATCATCGGAGCAGAGGCAGCAGCAGCAGGCAGCAGCCCACTAAACTGTAGCAATTAGCTGTTAGTGCGATACCGCTACTCTTGTCCAGTGGCCACTTCTTCTTCCTGTGAGACCGAGAACAAGAGAAAGGCTAAAAAAAGCTGAAAATCGGGGAGACTGGGAGTGGGACTAGGGGAGGTTCAGGACAGAAGGAGGGATTAATCAAGATTGGGAAGGACTGGGGAATAGGAGGATTGAGACCAATATCAGGACTGGAGGAGGACTCGAGAGAGAATAAAAAAAAAAAGAAGAAGACTGAAGATTAAGAACCTTTGTGAAATGTGATTATTTGAAACTGCAGCACACTGCACACAGCAGCTGCCAGCAACAAGCATACAAGGGGGCAAAAGGGCAAATAAATCTTTCTGAACCCTAGTGTGTGTCACAGAGAGAAGCCCAGTGTGCCCCTTGACTGCACTGTACCCTACCCAGTGTGTGTTACAGAGAGAAGCCCAGTGGCCAGTTGTGTGGTGGCATTAACCTTACATGACAGAAACATAGAAATATAATTCTCATTCCCTGGTTAGTGAGTGTGACTGCCTCCTGTGGTCAGCCCATCACCCTGCTGCTGTGTGCCCTTTGACTGCACTGTATCCCTACCCAGTGTGTGTTACAGAGAGAAGCCCAGTGGCCAATTGTGTGGTGGCATTAACCTTACATGACAGAAACGTAGAAATATAATTTCATTCCCTGGTTGTGTATGTGACTGGCTCTCCTGTGGTCAGCCCATCACCCTGCTGCTGTGTGCCCCTTGACCGCACTGTACCCTACCCATTGTGTGTGTTACAGAGAAGCCCAGTGGCCAGTTGTGTGGTGGCATTAACCTTACATGACAGAAACGTAGAAATATAATTCTCATTCCCTGGGTTGCGATGTGACTGGCCTCCTGTGGTCAGCCCATCACCCTGCTGCTGTGTGCCCTTTGACTACACTGTACCCAGTGTGTGTTACAGAGAGAAGCCCAGTGGCCAGTTGTGTGGTGGCATTAACCTTACATGACAGAAACGTAGAAATATAATTCTCATTCCTGGGTTGCGATGTGACTTGTCTCCTGTGGTCAGCCCATCACCCTGCTGCTGTGCACCTTTGATTGCTATTGTATGCCTATGCCCAGCAGCCCAATCATTCTGTAAGCCTTGAACCTGGGATCCTTTAGTTGCAAACTGTCATATTCTTCAATTACTTTCAGTCCACGATCACAGTGTCACACAACCAAAATAAAATTTTGGAGTTGTAGCCAGCGATTACAGATCACATTGCTTTGTTACACAGGAATTGTTTGGGTGTTGGTGTGTTCACTGCAGTATACTGGACTGGTAGTACTGGTACTTACTGTCTGTTATGGCTGACACCAACATAGATGAAGCATTTAGTGCTGGTGTTGGAGCAGGTGTTGGTGGTAGTGGTAATCCTGGTGCTCACAGAAATAACCAAAATGTTTCATGTGATAAAAATTCAACAAACAGCAAAAGAGCAACAGTGAAGTGTGGTAAAGGGGACCTTTAAGAAAACCTGTACAGCTGCTGGGGTCACATGGAGAGGCACCATAAGGTATGCCATTCATGCCGTTAAGATCCCTGTGACTAGCAGCAATAATGCAAGTGACAGTGAGTCCTCTCTGATTCAGACAGTAGCTCTTTGTCTCAGTCCCACACTGTTGTGTCTCGCGACAAATCATTACTTCCTCAACAAAGTGAAATGAGCAAGTCTGCTGACAATGAATCAGGTAGTGCACTTGCAAATACATCCAGCACTGTTGGCAATGAAAAGGACATATCCATTGAATCCACCACTTCTGTGTTGGCCAGCAATGAAAATCCATCAGAGTCTTCTGTCCACTCTTCTAGCACCAAGGAGCATGTCCCAGGTTCTGTTAGGACAGGTGAAAGACACAAACAGTCTTTAGCTATCTTCCTAGCACTCGAACAAAATCTGTCACATCTGAGGTGTGGAATTATTTCTCAGTCATAAAACTGATCCATGCAGAGCAATTTGTTCCTGTGTAAACAGAGTGTAAGCCGTGGTAAAGTTGTGTCATGCCTTGGCACTACAGCTCTTAAACGCCATCTGAAAAAGCATTCGGTTTTGCTTGATCATCCAAAACCCATGTCCTCCATCTTCCAGACCGCATGTGAGAGGGGTCAGGAATCTGAAATGGATACTGAATTGTCTGAACTTGATGCGGGCAGAACCACTGCCAGCCCTAAGATCACTGTTACCGCCAATGCCAGCACCATTAGTACCAGTTGCACATCCAGTGATGACACTGAATGTATAAGTCCTAGTCCACCATCTCTGCGTCCATCTGCCCATCGAGGCACGGTGTATAATAAACCAGCAGGACATGTTGCAAACAGCTAACACTGTCTCAGGCATTTGAAAGGAAGAATACCTTTACTAGAAATCATCCAAAGACCCTTCATCTTAATCACCGAATTGGTGAACTGTTAGCCGGAGCCCTTCTCCCATACTCTTTGGTAGATCATGAGGATTTTAGGGAGCTCATGACATTAGCAGAGCCTCATATAATGTTCCTCATCAAGGTACTTTTCCTATGTTGAAATACCAAACATTTATCAGGCTTTAAAGCGACAGTGATGCTTGCACTTAAAACTGCAGAGGGTGGGGTTATTCATGTCACAACAGATATGTGGACCAGCACTCAAAACATAGATTACATGTCCCTTAGCTTATTGGGTCACGTTTTCTTGTGCTTCTTCAAAACAAAGACACCTCAAAAGATGCGCTGCTAGGTATATAAAGAAGTTTGGGCAAGTCATACTGCTGCAAACATCTTGCAGGAACTAAATGACCTCCTTGACGAATGGGTTTATTCTCACGGTCTGAAATGTGGCTTCATAGTAAGTGACAATGGAGCCAACATCTTAAAAGCAGTACAGGATGGAGGATTTCTGCATGCTTCTTGCTTTGCACATTAGCTTACACTTAATTGTCACGGATTTCTCAGCAACGAAACACAAGTGGATGGTATGATTGCTGTTTGCAAAAAATTGTGACTCACTTTTCACATTCAACTAAGGCTATACGGACATTGTCCGAACTGCAAAACACAAGCTGCCCCAGCAAAGCTGATTCAAATGTTTCCACTGTTGGAACTCAACGCTTTATATGCTGCAGCTCTTGAGCAAAAAGCAAGCTGTACATGAGTACTGCTCCAGTTACATTATTGGAGATGGCATTATGCTGTCTGTGCTGCAATGGAAATTAATGGAGACAGTGTGCTGTATCCTAGCTCCTTTTGAGACAGCTAAGGGACATGTCTTCTGAAGGTGCATCTGTGAGTCAGGTTATCCCACCTCATAATGCTCATTTCACATCATCTTAGTGTTCTAAATCTACAAATAGAAAAGACAGATCTGAAGCGCAGACAACATGTCGCCTGTATCATGGGAATCTCAGAAAGAGAATGAGAGCGCTTCAAAACCAATGACAAATTAGTTGCAATGACGAAATCAAGACACTACATCCTTGCAACTCTCTTAGATCCCAGGTTCAAGGCTATACATCTTCCAAAAACAGATGATATAGAGCAGTACAAATGTATGCTGCTAGATGAGCTGCAGCACTCACAGGAGTCAAACACAGACACGCACAGTACCCTCAGGTTGTCATCACCACAACATGCAGGTTCATCTTCACAAAGGGATACAGAACTGGAAAAGTCACCAAACATTAACAGTAGTTGTTCCACAACTGCCACTTCTTCAGCCCTTAGTAGCAAGCTAAATCTGTGGCAAAACCTTCCCCAAATTGCTGCCATACCAGCTGCTTCTGCTGATTCCTCTTCTGAGCGGTCTCTGTCCAACATGGTAGACAGTTACCTGCAAGAACTGCCTATTCCTATTGATGCATGCCCTTTTGAATACTGGAGATCAAAAAGTCAATTTGGACAGAGCTGTATGATGAAGCCTGTAAATATCTTGGTTGTCCTGCAACAAGTGTCTCTCTTCAGAACCATGTTTAGTAAAGTTGGCAATATTGTGACAGACACCAGAAATAGGTTGCTGCCAGAAAATGTAAAATAATGCTAACTTTATTAAAGTTAATAAGTCAAGATTTTCAGTATCCCTACAAGAGTATACAAACTGATCCTGAAGTGATTGATGTTGTGGATGTTGATGGTGATGACAACTCAGATGGTGGTGGCTGGTAAATACTGTGTGGGACGGAGTCTCTCTGCACCAAAAGGAAACTTTTACAGACTGTGATGACTTTGGTTGTCGCTCTCTCCTTTCTCGATCTACTACCTTGACTATATACCCCTAAAACTTTCACCATTTCATGGCAAACTGCTTTGTAGCTAGGGTCTAAACTAAAGTCAACAAGTTTTATATACAGGGCAATTTTAACATCAGTGGAACAGGCCCAAATTTGGCATAAAAGGACACTGTCATGTCAATCCTTTCTGTATCATATTATTTATAGTTAAAGTGCAAACATATATTTTTGATTTACCTTCTGTGACTTTGTGGTAATCAGTATGGGCTGGGACAGAGACGGTCTATTTTTCAATTTTAAAGAGGACAAAACAATGAGTTCTAATTGGTAGCTGTTTATTATTTTTTCAATTACAGAAATGTTAGCCATAAACGAAAATGGATGCTAGTACATGGGTAAGGGTTGTGGGTTGGTTTTACATGGGTGTAAGGGTGGCATGGGTGCTACTGCACAGATGAGGGTGGTGGAAGAAAAGTGGAATGGGTGATGGGGTGAAAGGTGGGTGTTGTTTTAGTTCTTTCATTTACAGATTCTGTGATCAGCTGGGGATGGTGAGGAAAAATGATGACAGACCGAACTACTGTACACATAATATATATTTTTATTAAATACATTGCAAACTGCTGCCACCTAGCACAATTGTCCTGCCCCTTTAAAAAAGAATAAAGGAATCAGAAATAAAAGAAAATCTGCATCAGCAGTTTTCACAGAATGTGACGATCATAGTGTTTTGCTTTATAAGTAGTGATAATTTGATACATAATGGGGTTGACAGACGCTGTCCCTTAAACATCACATGCCAACTGCTGCAGCTACATTAAATGTTCCTAGTATGTGGTGAGGAAACCACTTTTTATTTATGACTGAAATACAGATTTTATTGAAGTATCAGCTGCAAAAATGCATCATCTTAGAATTTTTGTATGTATTATTTAATTTGCCAACAAAATGTTGGCATATGTATGCATTACCTTAGAAAATTGTGATGCATTTGCCAGCAACAATGACTGGTATATTTTTATTCCAATGTCTTGACTGAATATGTTATGACATAATATGTTTGTAACAGTTCCACATGTTGCTGCTGTAGTACTTGGCTTGACTTTGTTATAAAGTTTCTTTTAAACATAGCAACTTTGATTCACTCATTTAAAACAGAAAGCAGCAAATAGCTGAAATTAGGTAATATCAGTTATTTTTTTCCTAATTCATGACGATGAGTATATATAGCTGAGTACATAAATGGCTAATGTGCCTCTTTTCTTTCAGTAAGGAACTATGATGCAGCTGCAGCAGGAAAACTTTTAACATATAGGTGGGTGGGTGGGCCTGTTACGTATTAAGTTGCTGACTTTAGCAAACAGAAAAAACCATAGATAAACCTAGTTGTATTCCTATCAATGTCACACAAGAAAAAATTACTCACCTTAGTAATTGCTTTTCTTCTCATGGAGTCTTGCTATATTAGGACTTCTTGCAGTATGCCACTGCACTTGAACTGCCCCGGAGAGGAAACAGTTAACTCCAGAGAAACCTGGAGTTCCACAGTGCGAGGGCGCTGTTCAAAGCTCTATCTGGCCAGTTTCAAATGAAACTGCCAGGTTCTTTACGAAGCTAAACTAACATAGCAAGTCTGTGTGGAAAAACTCTACACTAGCCATTGGCTACCTACCAGTAGTAAAACAACAAAAACACAACAACAATAAAGAATAATAACAATATTACATATTATTATCAGTATCACCCATGACAAGCACTAGTAGACCCCCTCTCCCAAAAAGACTCAAGTCCAGGAGGGGGCCATACCACTTAACTAAAATAGAATCACCTAGTTCCCAACCCAAATGAGAAAAGGGGGAACTAGGAGGAACTAAAATGGCATGACACAGTGCTTGCACTAATTTGCCAACCCCATACCCAAGTAAGAGTTCTGAGAGGGGTAGGAGGGAGGGTTGTCCTAATATAGCAAGACTCCATGAGAAGAAAAGCAATTACTAAGGTGAGTAATTTTTTCTTCAAACACCATGAAGTCTTGCTATATTAGGACTCCTTGCAGATTACACAGCAGTACCTCCATGGTGGAGGGCCAGAACCTACTTAGGGAATAGGCTCTGAAGCACAGCTGTGCCAAAACGAGCATCTCTCCTGGACTGGACATCCAGGGAATAATGCTTGGTAAAGGTGTGGACTGTTTTCCAGGTAGCAGCTTGACAAATTTCCAAAATGGGAATATCTCTAGCAGCCGCTAGAGATGCAGCTGTACCCTGGTGGAGGGGCCTCAGTCCTGAGGGAGGTTCTCTACCTAGTTTTTGGTAACAGAACTGGATACAAGAGACAATCCACCTTGCAATTGTCCTCTTAGTGGCAGGTCTCCCTTGCCAACCTCTCCATAGGTAAGGAAGAGTTGGAGGATTCAACCTGTGACCTTGGTGCGTGCTCCAAATAGTAGCTTAGGGCTCTTTGGACGTCCAGACTGTGCAATCTCCTCTCCCTGAGGAGGAATGCTCAGTGAAAATACTGGAAGAGAGATGGATTGGTTTAGATGAAAATCTGAAACCACTTTAGGTAAAACTTTCTGTTAGTCCTGAGGACTACCTTATCTCTGTGAAAAGAAATAAAATCTTTTCCACTGACAAGGCTTGTAATTCACTTATACATCTAGCAGAGTGATAGCCACTAGAAAACAGTCTCCAGGTTGAAAACTTGAGATCTGCCGAAGGCAGAGGCTCAAGGGGGTTGCATTAGCTGAGCATGCAAACATTCAGGTCCCAGGCAGGAGCTGGTTCCCTAGAGGGAGGGTTAGTGAAGTAACCCTTAAAAACTTGGAAAACACAGGGTGAGAGGAGAGGGAAACAGGTTTCCCTGCAGATACAAAAACAGAAACAGCTGCCAGATGAACCTTCAAGGTAGCTGGTCTGAGGCCTAGGGAATTTAGATGGACCAAATAGTCCAATAAAATGGCCAAGTCAGCAGATTCTGGTACAATTTGTTTTTCAGAGCACCAGAAGGAAAACCTCTTCCACTTAGAATTGTAAGTGGCCCTAGTGGAAGGCTTCCTAGAAGCCTTTAAAATGTCCAGGACACCCTGAGAAAGGTGTAAATCAGCAAATTCTAGCTCCTCAAGAACCAAGCCATGAGGTGGAGGGAATTGAGGTCCAGGTACCACACTCTCCCTTGTGCACAGGTCAGCAGGTCGTGGGTCCTGGGCAAGCTCAGGGGAGGGTGGAATGCCAGGGACAGGAGAAGAGGGTACCGAGGATGTCTGGCCCAGTCTGGAGCAATCAGAATCACTTTGCAGGGCTGAGTTCTGATTTTTACTAGTACCCTGAAGAGGAGAGGGAAGGGGGGAAAGGCATACAGGAATTTCCCTTCCCAATCCAACAGAAAGGCGTCCAGGGGGACTGAGCCCAGCACTGGAGGCCTGCAACAAAATAGAGGAAGTTGGTGGTTGTCTGGGGCTGCGAAGAGATCTATCTGAGGGGTGCCCCATCTGGCAAAGACCGACCCCAGAACCTGGGGATTCAGAGTCCATTCGTGGTGACCCTGGGAAATCCTGCTGAGGGCATCCACCAGGACATTGTCCTTCCCTGGAAGGTGAACTGCTATCAGAGAGGTGTTCAGGGAGTAAAGCCAGAGACCACAACTTCATTGCTTCGGTGCACAAGGCTGAAGACCGAGTGCCCCCTTGCTTGTTGATGTACCACATTGTTGTGGTGTTGTCTGTCCTGACTTGAACAACCTTGTTCTGGACAGTAGCTGAAAAAGCCTGGAGAGCTAAGAGGACAGCTCTGAGTTCCAAAATATTGATGTGGAGCAGAGATTCCTGAGGGGACCACACTCCCTGAGTGGAAAGGTCGCCCAAGTGAGCCCCCCACCCTAACAGGGAGGCATCCGTGGTGAGGGTGAGGGAATGAAGAACGGGTAAGAAGGGGACCAACTGAGTTAGATTGCTTTCATCCTGCCACCACTGAAGGGCCAGGATCAGGGTTTTGGTCACTGGGACTAATTTGGTAAGGGGGGTCCCTCCTTTGAGACCAATAGGACCTCAAGTGGAACTGGATGTCTCTCATCTGAAATCTTGCTCCCTGCACGACAGCTGTGGAAGCAGCCATGTGCCCTAGGAGTTGCAGAAAGTGCCTTGCTGGTCGAGAGACCCGCAGGGTAAAGGAGGATGCCAGGGCAATGAGCCTGTCTACCCTTTCCGAGGGGAGGAATGCCCTGGCTGACTTTGTGTTCAATTCTGCACCTATGAAAGTTAGTACCTGAACTGGTTCCAGAACTGACTTTGGAAAATTCAACAGGAATCCCAGAGAAGTGAGAAGCTGCTGGGTGACTTGCAAGTGGGATTTTACCTGATCTGGAGACTGACCCACTATGAGCCAGTCGTCCAGGTAGGGAAACACAGCAACCCTTGCCTTCTTAAATGAGCCACTACAGCTAGACATTTGTGAAAACCCTTGAGCAGAGGTGAGGCCAAGGGCATTGCTCTGAACTGGCAGTGGCAGAGGGCAGTCGAACCTGAGGTACTTTCGGTGAGAAGGCCTGATCAAGATGTGAAAATAGGCATCCTTGAGGTCCAGGGAAGCTAGCCAGTCCCCTGGTCTTAGGGAAGGCAAAATCATTGCCAGAGTTAACATTTGAACTTTGGTTTCAAAAGATGCTTGTTCAGGAACCTTAAATCTAGGATGGGCCGCCATTCTCCTGTCTTTTTGGGGTAAGGAAGTATCTTGAGTACAGCCCCTGCCCTGATGGCAAGGAGGAACCCTTTCACTGCTTTGCAGTCTAGAAGAGAAGAAACTCTGCTTCCAAAGCAAGGGCTTCTGAAGGATTTGCAGGTAGAATATGTCTGGCTCTCGCCTTTGGGAACTGTTTGAAGCTGAGAACTAGACCTTGGCTTACCACCTCCAGAACCCATTTGTCCAAAGTTAGGACAACCAGTTCTGGCTGAAATAAGCCAACCTGCCCCCACCGTACAAGAGATCGCCCTGGGCATCCCATCAGGTGCCTGCTTGGCAGCAGTTTTAGGCTGAGGGAGGAGACGGTCTGCCTGTGCCCCGCCTACCTCTGCCTCTGAAAAAACCTCTGTGCAAAGGCTGAAGAGGCTGAACTTGATAAAGAGGCCTGTGGAAAGGCCTGCCTCATTCCCCTGGGGCATGCCTTTTGTGGAGTGGCATGCCTCCTTAGCTTGGGCACTTTTGTAAGTAGTTCTGTATTCATCCATCTTTTCATGTAATTTTCTGTTTGATCCCAAACAGAGAATTTCCTACTACAGGAAAATCCATAGCCTTTGACTGAGTATCTTGGGACAGATTAGTGCATCTGAGCCATGCCAACTCACGGAGAGCTACAGAAGTGGCCATGACCCTAGAAGAAACATCATTAACATCAACAGCAGCATGAAATTGAACTTTAGAGGCTTCAATGCCATCAGCAGCCACTTGTTCCAACTCACTAGCCAGCTGGCCCTGGGCCTGCTTGGTTAACTGCAATATAGTGTCCCATCTAGATTTCTGATATCTAGCCACATAGCCATATAATTAGCCTGCCTGAGTCCCAAAGAAGCTGCCATATATTTTTTTCGCCATGGCATCAATCTTCCTGGAATCCTTATCAGGAGGATTGAGGCCAGGGAATATTAGCCTTGTCACAGGCTGCAGCTTGAACAACACCTACATGACTACACTGCTCAGTGAGGAAGTCTGTATCAGGGCCTGATAAGGTATACCTTCTGTCCATTTTTTTATCTATTAGGAGGAACAGAAGAAAAATTACTCACCTTAGTAATTGCTTTTCTTCTCATGGAGTCTTGCTATATTATAACAATAGCAGTCAGCCACTGCAGCTGAACTGCCCTGGAGAGGAAGGAGTTAACTCCAGAAGATCTGAGTTCACAGCTGAGGCGCTGTGCCCAAAGTTTAATCTGGCAGTTTCAAATGAAACTGTCAGATCTTTACGGTTAACATCAAAGGACAGAAAGTCTGGTGTGGAAAACTACGCTAGCCCATGGCTACCTACTAGTAGTAATAACAACAATATAAAGAACAAAAGAAACACTCAGAGCCATAATAACAAAAATTGATGGTATTATGGTTCGTTTTACCACCCTTGACAAGCATTATATGAACCCCCTTCCCCAAAGGCTCAAGTCCAGGAAGGAGGCAATATAAATAACCTAAATGAACAATCTAGATCCCTAACCAAAGGAAAAGAGGTAAGGGAAAAACTACAATGGCATGACACAGTGCTTGCACCAATTCGCCACCTACCCAAGTAGAAGTTCTGAGAGGGGCAGGAGGGGGGAGTATAAATAGCAAGATTCCATGAGAAGAAAAGCAATTACTAAGGTGAGTAATTTTCTTCAAACACCATGAATTCTTGCTATATTATAACAATAGCAGATTACACAGCAGTACCTCCATGGAGGAGGGTCAGAACCTACTTAGGAAATAGGCTCTGAAGCAGCTGTGGCAAACCGAGCATCTCTCCTGGACTGGACATCCAGGGAATAATGCTTGGTAAAGGTGTGAACTGTCTTCCAGGTAGCAGCTTGACAAATCTCCAGAATGGGAAGTCTCTAGCAGCCGCTAGAGATGCAGCTGTACCCCTGGTGGAGTGGGCCTCAATCCTGAGGGGTACTCTACCCAGTTTCTGATAACAGAATTGGATACAAGAAACAATCCACCTTGCAATTGTTCTCTTAGTGGCAGGTTTCCTTTCCAACCCTCGCCATAGGTAAGAAAGAGTTGGAGGGATTCAACCTATGACCTCTGGTGCGCCTAAATAGTAGCTTAAGGTCTTTTGACATCCAGGCTGTGCAGTCTCTCTCACCTGAGGAAGAATGCTCAGTGAAAATACTGGGAGAGAGATAGATTGATTCAGGTGGAAATCAGAAACCACCTTAGGCAAAACTTTCTATTAGTCCTAAGGACTACCTTATCTCTATGGAAAGAGATAAAATCTTCTTCCACTGACAGGGCCTGTAGCTCACGTATGCCTGGCAGAGTGATAGCTACTAGGAAAACGGTTTTCCGTTAAATACTTGAGCTCTGCAGAAGACAGAGGCTCAAAGGGGGTTGCATTAACTGAGCACGTGAATATTCAGGTCCCAGGCGGAGCTGGTTCACAAAGGAGGGTTAGTATGAAGTAACCCTTTAAAAAACTTGAGAACACCGGGTGAGAAGAAGGAGGCAGGCTTCCCTGCTGACACAAAAGCAGAGACAGCTGCCAGATGAACCTTCAGGGTAGCTGGTCTAAGGCCTAGGGAATTCAGATGGACCAAATAGTCCAGTAGAATGGGAAGATCAGCAAATTCTGGGATAATCTGCCTCTCAGAGCACCAGATGGAAAACCTCTTCCACTTAGAATTATAAGTGGTCTAGTGGAAGGCTTCCTTGAAGCCTTTAAAATATCCATGACACCTTGAGAAAGGTGTAAGTCAGCTAATTTAGCCTCAAGAGCCAAGCCTTGAGGTGGAGGGATTTGAGGTCCGGATACCACACTCTCCCTGTGCACAGGCCAGTAAGTCGTGGACTCTGGGCAGGCTCAGGGCAGGGTGGACTGCCAAGGACAGGAGCAGAGGGTACCAGGGCTGTCTGGCCCAATCTGGGGCAATCAGAATCACTCTGCAAGGTTGAGATCTGATTTTTACTAGTACCCTGAAAAGGAGAGGAAAGGGAAAGGCATACAGGAACTTCCTTTCCAGTCCAACAGAAAGGCGCCCAGAGGGACTGAGCCCAGAACTGAGGCCTGCAACAGAAAAGAGGAAGTTGGTGGTTGTCTGGGGCTGCGAAAAGATCTATCTGAGGAGTGCCCCATCTGGCAAAGACAGACCCCAGCACTTGTGGATTCAGAGCCCATTCGTGATGGCCCTGAGAAATTCTGCTGAGGGCGTCCGCCAGGACATTGTCCTTCCCTGGGAGATGAACCGCTATCAGGGAGGTGTTCAGGGAGTAAGCCAGAGACCATAACTTCATTGCTTCGGTGCACAAGGCTGAAGACCGACTGCCCCCTTGCTTGTTGATGTACCACATTGTGGTGGTATTGTCTGTCCTGACTTGAACCACTTTGTTCTGGACAGAGTCTGAAAACACCAAGAGCTAAAAAGACAGCTCTGAGTTCCAAAAGATTGATGTGGAGCAGAGACCTGAGGAGACCATACCCCTGAGTGGCAAGGTCGCCAGGGAGCCCCCCACCCTAACAGGGAGGCATCCGTGGTGAGGGTGAGGGAGTGAGAAATGGGAATGAAGGGAACCCCCTGTCTTAAATTGCTCTGGACCTGCCACCAGTGGAGGGCTAGGATCAGAGTTTGAGTAACTGGGACCAACTTGGTAAGGGGGTCCTTCCTTTGAGACCAATAGGCCCTTAAATGGAACTGAATGTCCCTCATCTGGAATCTTGCTCCCGTCACGACAGCTGTGGAAGCAGCCATGTGCCCGAGGAGTTGCAGAAAATGCCTTGCTGGTCGAGAGACCCTCAGGGTAAAGGAGGATGCCAGGGCGATGAGTCTGTCCACCCTTTCCGAGGGAAGAAAAGCCCTGGCTAACCTTGTGTTCAATTCTGCGCCTATGAAAGTTAGGACCTGAATTGGTTCCAGAACTGACTTTGGTAAGTTTAGCAGGAATCCCAGGAAGTAAGAAGCTGCTGGGTGACTTGCAAGTGGGATTTCACCTGACCTGGAGACTGACCCACAATGAGCCAGTCGTCCAGGTAGGGAAACACAGCAACCCCTTGCCTTCTTAAATGAGCCACTACTACAGCTAGACATTTTGTGAATACCCTTGGCTAGAGGTAAGGTCAAGGGCATTGCCCTGAACTGGTAGTGGCCTGAGGGCAGTTCGAACTCGAGGTACTTTGAGAAGGCCTGATCAGAACATGAAAATAGGCATCCTTGAGGTCCAGGGAAGCTAGCCAGTCCCCTGGCCTTAGGGAAGGCAATATCATTGCCAGAGTCAACATTTTGAACTTTGGTTTCAACAGATGCTTGTTCAAGTATCTTAAATCTAGAATGGGCCGCCATTCTCCTGTCTTTTTTGGGGTAAGAAAGTATCTTGAATAAAGCCCCTTGCCCTGATGGCAAGGAGGAACCCTTTCCACTGCTTTGCAGTCCAGCAGAGCAGAAACCTCTGCTTCCAAAGCAAGGGCTTCTGAAGGATTTGCAGGTGGAAAATGCCTGGCTCTCATCTTTGAAAGTGTTTGAAGCTGAGAACCAGACCCTGGCCTATTACCTCCAGAACCCATCTCTCAGAAGTTAGGGACAGCCAGTTCCGGCTGAAATAGGCCAACCTGCCCCCACTGGTACAGGAGATCGGCCCTGGGCACCCCATCAGGGTGCCTGCTTAGCAGCAGCCTTAGGCTGAGGGGAGGGGGACGGTCTACTTGAGCCTTGTCTACCCCTGCCTCTGAAGAAACCCCTCTGCGAGACAGCAGAGGAGGCTTGAAATTGGTAAAAAGGCCTGGAAAAAGGCCTGCCCTACCTCTGGGAGCATGCCTTTGTGGCATGGCATGCTTCTCCTAGCCTGGGCACTTTTGTAGGTAGTTCTGTATTCATCCATCTTTTTCATATAGTTTTCTGTTTGTTCCCCAAAAGAGAATTTCCCACTACAGGAAAATCCATAGCCTTTGACTGGGTATCTTGGGACAGATTAGTGCATCTGAGCCATGCCAACTCTACGGAAGCTACAGAAGTGGCCATGACCCTAGAAGAAACATCATTAACATCAACAGCAGTATGAAATTGAACTTTAGAGGCTTCAATGCCATCAGCAGCCACCTGTTCTAACTCACTAGCCAGCTGGCCGTGGGCCTCTTACTAACTGCAATACTGTGTCCCACCTAGATTTCTGATATCTAGCTACATAAGCCATATAATTTGCCTGCCTGAGCCCCAAAGAAGCTGCCATATACTGTTTCTTCGCCATGGCATCAATCTTCCTGGAATCCTTATCAGGAGGATGTGAGGCCAGAGGAATATTAGCCTTGTCACAGGCTGCAGCTTGTACCACACCTACATGACTACACTGCTCAGTAAGGAAGTCTGTATCCGAGCCTGACAAAGAATACCTTCTGTCCATTTTTTATCTACAGGAGGGACAGAATGAGATTTTTAAAATCTTTGTTGTTTGCTTCCTAAATGACTTATGCAAAGGAATAGACAACCTCCTAGAATCTGAATATCCATCATTTCCACATAATCAGGCTCCTCTTGCTCATCCACAGCCTCCTCTAAAGGAAGCTGAGGGTTTCTGCAACCTTTTGTAAAAATAAAGAAAGAAGGGGACCCAGACAGAATAGGAGGAGATTCTAAAGGTCTGTCTGGAGAAATGTCCGGTTCAATGGGCACGTCCAGACCCCCCCAGCCACACATATAATGATCAAATTCCTCCTCCCCCTCCTGTGGTTCATAACAATCCTCAACTTCAAAATCCTGAACCACTGGGACTGAACGAACCAACCTTTTACCAGCTGTTGGTGGTTCTACAGATCCCTGAGACAGTGACTGGACAATCTGAATGGCTTTAGCTATCTCTACAGCAGTTGGAGACACAATTTTGGACTCCAGACCTACTGATTTCCTTGTCTTTTTACTTGGGACTGGTTCCTCTGAACCAGCCTTCCTTTTGCCCGAGGAAGTCTCGCCCTGGTCAGAGGGCACTCCTCTGGTCCAGTGGGTACTGGACCGGGCTGGCCATCCGGTCAGCGGACTTTTTGCCTCTCGTCCCTGAGCCGCCCAATCTCTTCTCCAGGGTGGCTGCAGGAAATTTTTACACACCTGGCAGTCTGACAGGAGGTGGTCAGCCCCAGACAATAAACACAAGTGGTGTGTGGGTCAGCCTTGGCAAAAGGCGTCCCCACAACATCACGTGTTGAAACCAGTGGGCCCAGTTTTCTTTTGGGTTTCTCAGACATAATGCCAGCCTAACCAAAACTTGCCCTTTGATGGCAGTGCCAAGAGCAAGACACTTATCGGTTCCTAACCGTGTCACGGGTATTTGAAAACGTTATAATTCCGCTTTTTAGAACCGATAAGAACCGAACCGCACTCTAAAACCCACTGTACACTTTTAAAATACAGAAAATCCAACCGATCGGTTCAAAACCGAACCGATAATTAATTTTCCACACAGACTTAAATTTTTGTACTACAGTTTACCAGATAGAGCTTTAAAACCGAAATGCGGTAAAAATAATAACTTTGCCGGTTCAATGAATCAAAAATACCGCTGAACCGTGAATGAACCGAGCTGAAGGAGCTGATCTCCGAGCGACTGTTCAGTGAAGGAGAAAGAATCTGACAGTTTCATTTGAAACTGCCAGATAGAAACTTTGGGCACAGCGCCCTCGCTTGTAGAACTCAGATCTTCTGGAGTTAACTCCTTCCTCTCCGGGGCAGTTCAGCTGCAGTGGCTGACTGCTATTGTTATAATATAGCAAGACTTCATGGTGTTTGAATGAGGATTTTTTAAAATCTTTGTTGTTTGCTTCCTAAATGACTTATGCAAAGGAATAGACAACCTTCTAGACTCTGGAATATCCATCATTTCTACATAATCAGGCTCCTCTTGCTCATCCACAGCCTCCTCTAAAGGAAGCTGGAGGGTTTCTGCCACCTTTTTATAAAACATAAAATGAGAAAGGGACTCAGACAGCAAAGGGGGAGATTCTAAAGGTCTGTCTGGAGAAATGCCCGGTTCAATGGGCACGTCCAGACCTTCCCAGTCACAAATATACTGATCAAATTCCCCCTCCTGTGGTTCATAAAAATCCTCAACATCATAATCCTGAACCACTGGACCTGAACGAGCCACCCTTTCCTAGTTGTAGGGGGTTCGACAGGTCCCTGAGACAAAGACTGAACAATCTGTATGGCTTTTGCTATCTCTGCAGCAGTTGGAGAGGCAATTTTGGACTCCAGACCTGCTGATTTCTTTGTCTTTTTTACTGGGACTGGTTCCTCTGAACCAGCCTTTCTTTTACCCGAGGAAGTCTTGTCCTGGTCAGAGGGCACTCCTCTGGTCCAGTGGGTGCTGGACCGGCTGGCCATCCGGTCAGCGGACTTTTGGTCTCTCGCTCCCTGAGCCGCCCAATCTCTTTTCCAGGGTGGCTGCAGGAGATTTTTACACACCTGGCAGTCTGACAGGAGGTGGTCAGCCCCAGACAATAGACACAAGTGTGTGTGGGTCAGCCTTGGCAAAGGCTTCCCACAGACATCACAGTGTTGAAACCCAGTGGGCCAGGTTTTCTTTGGCTTCTCAGACATAATGCCAGTCAACCAAAAATCTCACTTTGCAGTGCCAGGCAAGACATCCTTCATCGGTTCCTAACCATGTCATGGGTATTTGAAAAACAAGATTTAACACAAGGTTTTTTTAGAACCGATAAGAACCGGGAACCGCACTCTAAAAGCCCATTCAATAGTTTAAAACGTTACACAAAGCAAACCGATCGGTTCAAAACTGAACCGATAATGAATTTCCACACAGACTTAAAGATTTGTACTTACGGTTTACCAGATAGAGCTTTTGACCGAAACGCGGTAAATAAATACTTTTTGCCAGTTCAAATGAACCGAAAAAAACCGCTTGAACCGAGAAATGAACCGAGCTGAAGGAGCTGATCTCCGGAGCGACTGTTCAGTGAAGCGGAGTAAAGAATCTGGCAGTTTCATTTGAAACTGGCCAGATAGAGCTTTGAACAGCGCCCTCCCGCTGTGGAACTCCAGGTTTCTCTGGAGTTAACTGTTTCCTCTCCGGGGCAGTTCAAGTGCAGTGGCATACTGCAAGAAGTCCTAATATAGCAAGACTTCATGGTGTTTGAAGATAATTTCTCTCCCCCTTATATTGAACAGTTTTTCCTTTACATGTATTTTATTACTATCTTCGATACTGGCAGCACAATAAAAAAATAGGGTTCGAGTTCTAAAAAGTTCTAAAAAAGATTAGAACCCTAGAACTTTTTCAAAAGTTCTAGACTAGAACTAGAACCCAGAACTTCAGAGGGTTCTGACAACCCTAATGGAAGTCTTGCCTCGCCATCACCTTAAAGTTAAGAGTTCATACATTTTGTGGTAAGTACATGTTAAATGGTAGTATTTATCCATCACATGCTCTGATGTCGAGTTGTATATGTAACCAACAACTCTTTAACAGCTCTCCTGTTTAGAATAAGTGCTTTCATTACTGTAAGAAAAGAAAATGACAAAAAAAAAAAGAAACAGCAAAAAAAAAAAAAAAAAAAGATGTAAAGTTACTGGAGGGAGTCCAGCACAGAACCACAAGGATGATCACTGGATTGGAGGACAGACCCTATGCGGACAGACTGAGGGAGCTCAACATGTACCCCCTGGAGGACAGGAGATATGGAGGGGATATGATCGAAACGTTCAAATATATGAGGGGCACAAACAAGGTTAGTACAGAGTGTATTTTCAGATTGAAGGGTTGTAGAAACACTAGAGGGCAAAGTCAGAAATTGGAGGGGGGGTTCAAGAGGGAGATGAGAAGACACTACTTCATGGAAAGGGTGGTGGATGGGTGGAACGCACTACTGGAGGAGGTGGTAATGTCATACATACATACATATGAACATAAATTGCCAGCAGAAACAGGCCTCATGGTCTATTGAGTCTGCTCACGTGTGCAGCTAGCCCCTCATCAAGCAGTTGCCCCTCCCACCCCCTTCCCAGTATCCCTTCCCCTTCCCCTTACCCTGTCCCAACCCCTCTTGAAACTGCCCATCGTGTTACAGGACACTATCTCATCTGGTAAGGTGTTCCATTTGTCCACCACTCTTTCCGTGAAAAAAGGTCTCCTCATCTCCCTCTTGAATCTTCCCCACTCCAATCTCAGTCCATGCCCTCTCGTGTCCCTCCCCCTTCTCATCTGGAAAATCCCTTCTGTGTTGGTCTTGTTTATCCCCTTCAGATACTTAAAGGTCTCGACCATATCCCCCCATCACTCCTCTCCTCCAGTGAATACATATTCAACTCTCCCAGCCTGTCCTCGTACGGCATGTTCTCCAATCTCTGGATCATCTTTGTGGCTCTTCGCTGTACTCCCCCAACAATATGATGTCCTTCTTCAGGAATGGGCGCCAGTACTGCATACAGCACTCCAGGTGGGACCTGACCAATTACCTATACAGGGGCAGGATAACCTCCCACCTTTTGGAGGAGAGTTCTCTGCAATACACCTCAGCATTTTGTTGGCTTTTGATGCCACCTTCCTGTACTGGTGGGCAGTTTTAAGAAGGGAAAGGTCACTACTGGATTGGGGTGGGGAGGGCAGCTGCACAGTAAGAACACTGATAGCTACACAATGGAGCAGACTCGATAGACTCAAGGGTCTATATCTGCTGCCAATTTTCATACATTTGTAAGAGTCTAAGAGCGTGGAGGAGTCAGAGGACACAACAGACTTGACTGTGGTGATAAAACAGATGGCTGTGTCAGTCACACAAATAGACAAAACCCTGAACTCTGTCAAAAAGGGCTTATCAAAAAGTTGAAAACGAATGGAGGTGGTGGAGGTATGAGCAACTGAGCTCACAACAGTGACAGACAGGCATGACTGGCTGATGCTGTACCTCATGGTGTGGGAGCAAGAAGTCATGCTTAAATGGGATGACCTGAGGGGATGGAGCTGGAGGTAGAACTTACGCAAATATGGAGTCCTAAAAGTGGTGGAGCCAGGTTTAGGAACGTTTGGGGGCCAGGGAGGGCCATTCAGTCAATCACGGGCTCCACAATGGGCACTAAACAGTGAATAAAGTTGGTGGCAGGGTGACACTATTCACACTGGGGCAGCCAGGAGGGGCGACCTCCCCCTCAGCTCCCCCTGTAGCTCCGCCACTGCCTAAAAGGAGCCAAAAGAGCATGAGGCTCGTCGTGGAATTCTTGCTTAAAGATCTGCTAAAGTTACCAGTATGATCGCAGAATGGATATGAGCCACGGAACTCTGAGTCTGAGACCCACTGCCCGTGGAGATCACCCACAGTCCATCCACACTAAAATGACTTTGTACCTAAGCAAGAAATCTTTATGGAAAAGGGCATGGCACTTTAAAAATCTGTGCTTTAATGGAACTCGTATAAATAATACTGGACAATAATTACACAACAGTGATCCAGGAGAAATGCATGTAAGGTGCAGTCAAACAGCTCGAGGCTAAGGACATGAAGGCACAACTACTTTACCCTACAGACTAAGGGTCGACACAGCCCACAGTCCCAAAGTATACATGGACTTACTTGAAACAGACCCCTTTCTGGCCAACATGGGAGTTCAGTTCCAGCCTGCAGATAAAGACAGACTGGAGTAAGAACTTATACAATCAGCCTGGAAGGTGACATGGTGCATGGGATGACCCAGGCACATCACAGAACTGGCACAATCCAGAGCCTCTCCACGGAGAATGGACATACGCACCATGCTAGCCCCCTATTCTGGTGGAGACAAGTCGAGGGACACTGATCACACACAAGCTGCAGAGTACATTCAAGAAGGGAAGTTGGGAGGAGAACAGACCTAAAAGTAATAAAACCCAGCCACCATGAAAGTATAATCCAGACTGAATGCTGAGCACTACTGTATGGATATTATGTTTAACACAGAGACTAAAAGTGAGGAAATAATATATCCTTTTTTGCTACCCACTGGAAAAGTACTTAAATGTTTTACCTTGCTGCTGTCTAAAGTGAGGCTTTTCTGTTTGGATTGGAGGTGGGCAGATCTGAGCAATGTGTGCCAGACAGGCTAAGACAGTACTAGAGGGAAGCTGATCTCGCACCTCTAAATAAAAGGGCATAATAAATGCACCAGAAGGGGGCCCAGATAAAGGAACTTGATCTGCTGGAGGGGAGGAGTGCCACTGTTGACCGCTGGCTATCGCAATCATGGTAGAGTCTGGATGAGGACCATGGAAGCAGGCTGCCATGAGTTGCTAGTGCTCACCTACCTGACCACCTCTCTGAAGGAGAGGGGGGCACAAATAAAGAGACAGGGGTCAGGCCTAGTGGCAGAAGAGACAGACTATCCAGCAGATATGCGGTTAATCCACATACAGGGCACCACCCACTAAGGAGTATGCTCCACCACTAGGCCAAAAAAGAGGAGATGGCCGGGTAGAGGGGTCTGAAAGTGAGAACCCAGACATCCAAGTGCACTATATGGTTGGTGTGTCTTGGTAGGAGGGAAAGCGCCAAACCTTGGGCCTGCACGGGTCGCCTAACACTACAAAGCCATAACCACAGTACCTTAGCCAAACCCCTCCAAGTAAAATAAATAATTGATATGTGACAGTGGTGGATACGTCATAATGGAATTTCACCAATGTACAAGTGGCTCATGTAGGTCTGGTGACCAAGGGTCTGTACCCACTCCAGCATTAAGGGGGCAGCGAACACCTCAGATGAAAAAGACATAGGGCATAAGAGTAGGAGAGCTGTGCAGCCCTGGACACAAGGATTGGGTGACCAGAAGCAGTCCAAGCATAATCTGACAGGTAATAAGAAACCAGACCACAGAAAAGGAATAGGACGTAGACCGAGATTAAGGAGCCCATGTGTGTGTGAGTGTGGCCCAGGGTGACTTGGCAGTTGCTGCAGGTCCCAGGGGGTGCCTCTCCTTCACCTGAGTGGGCTAACCAGGGAGAAAGGGCCCCCATATTTAGCTAATAAACTGAGGGTGCTCCAAAGCACCTAAAGATCTAAATGGCTCACGGTATCATTCCCCTAACCCAGTAGAGCCTTCAAAAATCCAAGCAGTTGGCTGGCCCAGTGGCACAGAGGGCTGAGGTGCTGAACACCTTTCCTCGCACTACGCCAGCGACCCAGGTTCAGGAATGGGCTCAGGTCACTTGAGGGTCGGCCAGGGCGAGGAAGTATTAAGCGTCTGCTGTCAGCTCTCCTTTCTTGGGAGTGGAGGGATGAAGCACTGTGCTGTAAATTGACACCCAGCAGAAGCTGGAAGGGTGTAAGACTGCCTCCGTGGAGGTGGAGACAGTCACCCCGCGCACTGCATGTGCGTGGGTCCAGAGGAGAAAATGGAAAATGGCTCAGAGCTGGCCAGCCTATGATGTTTTATCGGGGCTGTGCCCCTCCCCCACTTAAGGTTCTCAACTCCAGAGGGATGCATGTCGGGGGTGTGTGTGAAAAACACACACACAAAAAAAAAGGTTCTGGATGGGTGCAACAAAATTGCACCAGCATCCGGACCTGAACCCAGTACCCTGCCCACTAATGCCGCCAACCCACCCATCATGCCACAGGGTCAACTCGGCAACCCACTGTGGCACCACTCCTCACATCCCCTCCTGCCCCTTGCTGTGCGTGCTCACTCCCCCCCATCAAGTGTAACCGTAGCAACATCCCATTGTTATATTCACCGACCCCCCCTACTGTAGCCCCGATGACATGCGCCAGGGATTGACTCTCCATTATTGTGGGCGTCCAATCGCCGACGCCCATGTCACAGGCTACCGTCTGGGACAGACTGAAAACATAGGTCCTGAAATTCCACTATTCCACCTCACACCAACTGGTAGACCATTTCCCCTGAATTGGCATGTCACTCACATAAAGTACCTTAGTATACAAGTATCCAAGGAACCAACTACATTTTATGAGGCCAACGTCATACCGCTAATAGCTAGAATACAGGAAGATCTCAGAAGGTGGGCCCTAATAAAATTTTCACTATAGAATTGGGTCCCTAACAATGAACGGACTCCCTAGTTATTTATACCTGCTCCAGTGTGTACTGGTCATAATCCCTAGAAAGCAATTAGTCCACTGGTGAAAGTCCCTTCCCAAATACCTTTCAGCATGTGGACAACCCCGTACCGGATTCAAACTATTGCAGCAGGACAAGTCAGAGGAGGGAAGAGCAATACCAGGCCTGATTACTATGCAGTACACATTAGAATGTTACTCCTATTGTTGGTTCCCACATATAAATCCACCTGGAAAAGGATAGAACAGATTGAGGGGGCAGTGTCCTCCTAGGGGCTAGGGGCCTGGATATTGAGCACAGGTGGAAGAACACAGATTTCATGCTAATGGTGGTCCAGAATATGCTAGCAGCAGGCTAAAGAGTGTGGGACAAGTTGAAGGTACACACACTCCTTTGGCCATTCAGATGGCTTGCATGGGATCCAACCTTCCCACCAGCAGCACTTGACCCCCGATTCTGACAGGAGGTGAGACAGGGAGTGTGTTCCCTGATACGCTTCCTGACTCAAAGGACTATACTAGATTTCACTACACTAAAACATAATTTAATGTGGGTGTGGGGGGTAATTTTGTGTGTGTTTTTTGGGGAGCTGGAGGATGGTGATTTTTTGTGGGGAGGGAACCCTACAAATGGGGGTTCCCAAAAGTCTTCCTTGGGCTTGCCTAAATGCCCACTGCCATGCTGGTGTTCTGTGTCCTCAACAGTTTTAAAACTGTTTACATGTAAGTGCCCTGTTAGCCTCTGTGCCTGTCTCTTTAAAAGCTGCCTATTTAATAGTGCACAATTAATCTAGGTAGGGGCCGAGTAGTTTTAGTCTCGAGTCCCGCCGGGGTTGCAGTATTATTGCTCCACTCTACCATCGCTAATTGTGCAGAGGGAGCCCTATGAGAATCTGTGACTGTTTACTGATTATCAGCTTTAATAGTAAATATATTGTAGTTTGTCTAACCTGCCTTCATTTGCAGCATGGACATTTCTGTTAATCACCACCATCTTGGTCCTGGGTTGCCTAGTTTGGACCAATCAGTACCTTTGGGGACCCTAAAATGGAGTCTGTCCCCAGGAGTCTTGTGGGAGTGAATTTCTGTAGGAATTGTAGTTTTTACACTTTGGCACCTAAATGGACCTGGAGGGGGAGCTCTTGCTGTGACAGACAGATGGATCAGCCAACCAAACCTTTTGTATTACTGGGGAAAGTCCCAAGCTGCCTGCTGCAGAAATCAGTCTGAGTTTGGAGTTGAAACAGTGAACAGCTTGAGTGACTCGAGCAGCTGCTCCTGTGTAGTGTGCAAAGGAAATCATCAGGAAGGCTGTGTTGGGCCTGCCTGCCACCATCTTCATAAGTGAAGAGGTCTTAATCCTGAGACCATATTTCATCCAAAATTGCAGCTTTGCGATCGGAACCTGATCTGTGACAAATTAGATTTTCCTGAAGTGGACCGAAGATTTGCCTCTGTGCAATCAGCATGTCAGCACTTGAGACTGCCGCAGAGCGTATAGTTTGCACACAGACACTGTGAATTGCAACCGGACTGCTATCCGAACTGCGGTATTTGCCTCGCTTTTACTATAAGTGTGCTGAATGCTGACAGTGGGTCACGATTTGGTTCTCCACTGTCTGATTGTGTCACACTTGCTGGAAGCTGCATCCAACAACTATCGGACTGTTATCCCAATTGTTCAGCCAGTCTGGACCCTGCCACCTTGGCCCAGACAGCTGGTCGCTCCACAGAGAAAACCATAGATGAGAGACCAGCCCAGGGATCAGCCCCCTGCTCAACATCATGAACAGGAATGATACTAGGGTGAATCGTGTGGGCACTGCTTCTCCTGGCCATCCAGCTCTTCATCCAGAGGTCTCCCTTTTCGTCAGTCCTGTGTCCTGTGCTGGGTAGTGTGAGTAAACACCAGGGTAGCTCACTGCAACAAAAGCTCAATCAAAGTGTGTTATCTGATTTAATTGTTCTGCCTAATTATCACGAACTGAGCCACCTGGCTCTGGATTACAAATTGTGGGTTACTGTGCATGACTATTTCTTTCCAACATTAGGGCCCCAACCAGCTGCAACGCTGGCCTACCTCAGGCAACACTTCAGGCTAGTTTTTACCAATAACTGGGTACCCAGAGTGTGTGTGACTGTGTTGAGGGACTCTAAAGTGCATGCCAATTAACCTGAAATTTTCAGATCTTGAATCAACCACCAGATTCTGCCTCTTCCTTGTTACTGTCCCCTTGAATATATCAGACTAAATCTTTTTGCATTCAAACTGGTTGTGCTGTAACTCTGTATTGTAAATACTGTGGAATTGCTGTTTACTGTTACAGGCCTTATTTTACAGGGGGTCTACAGGGCTGAGCCAGCTGAATCCACCCTGGTGATAAGTGTAACAAGAGTGGAGTTAAAACTGCTGTCAGGCAAATTGTAATTGTGTAATCTGTGAGTTACTTAGGCCACTAGAGGGAAAGGGGGGGTAACGGTGTCCTGGAGGGTTGTACCCAGGGCAGTTATGCTACCACAAACCGTGTCCTCCAGGTGGAGGCACCCGTTTCTAGTACCCAGGCCCCTCAACCTGCATCTGGTCGTGCAGACAGGGGTAGTATCCCTCGGGATAGCACCACCTAGTGGTTACACAGGTATTGCCTGCTTGAGTATTCAGCTTATCTAATGGATGTCATTTAACCTTGAAAAGATTCTCAGTACTAGCAAGCTAATGGGATGCTATTCATTACATTAAAATTTTAGATTTTTTGGAATAGGTACTTTTAACCAATGAGAATTTTTTCTGTTTTTTTTTTTTTTAAATGTATGATCTGGGCGCTACTAGAATGTGACTCTCTGAATACTTGTCATAGGTCTCCAAGGAAGGACTTGGTTGGTCTGAAAGCTTAGACATTGTTTTCTTTTTGTAACATCTATGTTGATCCAATAAAAGATATCAAAGCATTTGCTTCTGTAGCTGTTCTACACTAACCCAAGCATTCCAAATAGACAACTCAGATCAGTTTAGATACCTACAGACCAGAGCATACATATAAACCCAACGCAGACATCCACCAGGCTCCCCAACAATTGCTGACTTGAAGGACACAATTCAGAGTGTATGGGGGAAGGGAATAGCCATAGGGCAAATCTCATCACTATATAAGGAATTCTGAGTCATAGACAAAGCACAAGCAACCAAGATCAAACAGAAGTGGGAGGATGAAAACAACGTCTCGCTCCTGGAAATAGGTGGGTTCCAGAACTTCTAGTCCATCTTTAACACAATATGCTCCCCACTAAGGCAGGAATATATCTGGGAAATTAATATACGCTTCTTCTGCATGCCAGTCATACAAGGGATGTGCGCATTAGATAAATCACAGAGGTGCAGGAGGCAGAAAAGTGTAAAGGGCAACTAAGGGTACGGAAGGGCAGATGGGAACAGAATAGGGAAAGGGATTGTGTGAAGTATGTTGAGAAGAATGGGAACCAACTTGTACTTTTTTTTTCTGCAATGATTGATAAAATGCATACCTGTAATACAATGCTATGAACTGGAATGAACAGTGATGCTGGACATCTGTGCCAAATTTTACTGTACCAAAGTTGTTCAATAAACATGAATTAAATAAAGATTTGCACAAATAAAAATACCAGCCCCTGGCACTAAATAAATGGCACATGCCATGGGCTGCATGAAAATAATGATTTATGTTGAATGACTGGGTATGACCTCTCTGCTACTCATGAGGTCAGTAGAGGTCATATACAGCTGCTCAAAACAGATCATTTATTTTCATGATATATGAGGGATATGAAATGGGGCAAGTTAAATAAGTGATTTATGTACACAAGAGCAGTTTGACATAAGGTAACCTCACGGGTGGCATAAGACATAAGACAGGCAGACCGTGCTATAGGCACGTTTAGAAGCTCCAGTTGTAGGTGCAAGCTGGTCTATGGCTGCTGGCTCAAAATTCAGAGCAGAATGCATACAGTATTTCTGAGCACAGCCTCTAAGGAGCGATCCTACTGAAGTACAGTGACAGGAATTGGTTAGCTTCTCTGTACCCTAGTGTGAGCTATTGTCCTCACCACTGGAGATGAAGAGATCAGGATCGGACTCATCTCCCACTCCCTCCACACCCTGAGGATAATAAAAATAAGGGGTCTAATGGCTGACTGTGCAAGCTGCGTTAACACTGGCAGCACTGGCCCTGGCACTGTATGGGGTCTTGGGATCATGGCGGCAGCACTGTGGACAGCCTTGGGACCATCCCCAAAGGGAATGATCTGACACCAAAGGCCAGTGTGGCACCATTGGCAGCACTGGCACTGACACCAGAGTAGGCCTCGAGGAGACCGATACCAGCACCTGATGTGACACCGTTGTCTGTTCTGATGACCCCACTGGCTCCAAATGAACTGGCAGTGGCACCTTGGCTACTCCCATCTCTGAAGGGGACTGCGGCAACACCACAGGTGGGCCAGGCATTGATGGTGTCAACAGCGGCCCCAGCTCATAGGCTGGAGTCAGAGTCAGCTGCATGCCTAAGTCAAATAGCACCAAAGATGGTGTCAGCTCAGCTGACTTCAAGGGATCAGGAGCCAGCACAATAAATGGCACCGCTCTACTTATATGCTGCACCCACTGCTCCATAAGAGCTTCCCCAATGGTCAAACTGCCCACTGGAGTCCCCTCTATTTGGACTGAGAGGGACTCTAGAATGCAGACCTCAACTTCACAGGCCCAGGCATCCCGGGTGTCATCAGTGATGAAGATGGAGTACTCAGGCCTGCAGAAGTCAAGTATCTCAAATCAGAATGACCAGAGGACACCCTCAACCTGTACCATTTCTTCCCCTTATGCTTTTCTGGGGAAGAGGTTGAGGCTGAATGGTACAAAGTCCCCTACACAGAATGTGTGTGGGATTTAGAACATTTCTTTTTGTGACTTTGGGAGGACTGTCTATCCTCCTGTTGTCAAAGCACCCACCCAAAGAGAAGGGGTGGCCAAACACAGCCACGTTGCTGAATCAATTTGCCTTTTCAGGCTACCTACCTTCTTACATCATGGTTGACCATTGGCACGAGGAATAACTGAGAGAAAACTGTAGATTTTGTGTTAAACTAACTAAACTGACACAAAAATAACAAACTCTAGTATACATTAAACTAAAACGGAAGACCTGAATGCTGTCATCATATACATATTGAAGGTCTGGCCTTGACATGGAGAGCAGCAACACTGCTGGTGCGTCCTCGATGACTGGGAAAAAAGGAACTGAGGCAGTTGAGGACTGGTGCTGCTCTTTATCAATGTACACATGCAATTATGGGTGCACAGGGCCTACTCATGCTGCCAGCTCTCCAGATAGGTTCTGGCTCCCACAGAGTTCCAGCACTTCCGGCACAGACCCATCAGTGGGAATCTATGCAGATTGATTCTTGGAAGATCAGCTAGCCACTTTGATGGGGAAAAAGTCCCATCCATGTACTAATATATATATATATATATATATATATATATATTATGGTAGCACAGTAGTGCTACCATAGTTAGGGTTGAGTACCCCATTTAAGGTTAAATGGTGAAACGTTGCATCTTAATAACTTTGCCACCATTTAACAGATTTGCCTGAAATTTGGCAGGCATGAGGTGTAGCCATAGATCATGTGATCTGCTGACTTTCATACCGGTCAGATATACGGCTGCGGAGTCATTAAGCGACATTCTGGGGCGTATTTACCTTTTTTGTGCATTCTTTGCTCATGCCTACAGGTCACACGGTTTGCGCGACTGGTCCAAAAACTTCAGGGAACCTGTGGCCAGGGTCCCTGATGTGCCTTTTGAGATTTTGTGAATAAATATTGAATGGTTCAAAAGTTATTCAAAAAACAAGTTTCCCATTATATTCAATGGGAAAAGTTAACAAAAAAGTTTGACAGTGTCACAAATGCAGTTTTTAGTGTCACAAATGACCCCTGTAGTGTTACATGGATACATAGATACATAGACAGTGTCGGCAGATAAGGGCCTATGGCCCACCCAGTCTGCCCATTTAAGTTTGTAAGTTCAGTTTACGTTTTCTAGGAAGTCTGTTGCCCCTTACCCCTGACCTCCAGAATTCCTTTATGTCTATCCCATGCATTCTTAAATCCCGTGATTGTGAGTTAGTCATTTTTTTTTCAGTTACTGATCACAGAAATGCTTGGCATTTAAAATTGGGACCATCTAGGGACACAATTCTTTTTAAATTTACCTAGTCGAGCCCTGAGGATGCTAGGCATGTCTTTATTTTGGGATTAAACACCCCAGAAATATGTTTTTGAAATTTTGGGGAAAAGTAGTGTCGCAAAGTAGTGTCGCACCAGTGACACTTTTATGATTTTTTTGGCTAAAGTGTTGTAAATCACAACACTACTTTGTAACACTATGGCCAAAATGACAGGAATTGTTTGCCACCCTGCTGCAAAACAACGGTTTGCTCTTTTAGGCTGAAATTTGGAGGGAAGAAAGCCAATATCTCACAGATGTGCCTTTTGGTGGTTTGGTGAAAAAAATATTGCAGGGATGCAAAGTTATGGTACTCCAAAGTTGACGCTTTTTCCCATAGACTAACATTGCGGCGTCTGCAGCGCCTTCCAGACCCGTATCTGAAACAGTGCGAGATACGGACTTTTCATTGGAAAAATGCTTAGCCCCTCAAATGGGGGCTAAGTGCAAAACTAGCCAGGAAAGTCTTAATTCATACAAAATTGTATTTTTTTCGACGTCGTACCGTTCCTGAGATATAAGCAATTTACTATTCCAACTCCTCATTTTTTGCTCCGAGCCCTATTATTATGCATACATTTTTTGTACTCACTTGCCTGGATATTCAAAAGAGTTGAGCCAAGTGCAATAGGGTTGTGCTCGCGCAAGTCTGAAATTTTGCCATTCTGCGATATTCAGCAGGAGGCAGTTGCGCCACCGAAAACATGCTGAGCAACAGCGCAATGATAATGAAGGCATGCGCAACCGAAGGGGGAGGAACCATGCATAAAGGGCACAGTGTGATGTTCAAAGACTTGCGCAATGCGCAACAGTGGAGCAAGCGGAAGTTGTGCCATAGTGGAAATGAGCCAAAATAAAAAGGAGCAAGGAAGAGGCGCGAGAACACTACAGGGAAGCCACATGAGGCAGAGGGAGAGGCAGGGACAGGGAAAGTCTCAGAAAGAGGGAAAGCCAGGGAAAACTAACAGCAGAAGAGAGGCACAGGGAAGGTGTGTGGAGCCACACATTCCAGAGGCCAGCACAGACAGGTGTACCCGGTGCAGGGGAGGTAGCAGTCAGGACAGTGGGAGGAACAAAGCAACAGCTGCTGGGGGGGGAAACGCAAGCCAGGGACATGGCTAGTGCCACCTTCCACATGGAGGCCGTAATGAGGGGGGTGAGAAGGCAGGCAGCAGGGGGACGTGGCCGTGGAAGGGCCCGTCGGCGGTGTGCCCCCAACAGGCAGTACCGAGTCTGCACCAGCTTTGAGCTGTATACAGATACCGAGATTGTGAGCCGGTACCGCCTGAACAGGGCAATACTGAGGCAGCTCTGTGAGCTGTGCAGTGATGTGATGCAGGCACCCACACGACGGAGTCATGCCCTGTCAGTGGAGACAAGATAACAGCCTGCATGTGCTTGCTCACCACAGGTACCTTCCAGAGACCAACTGGGGACACCACAGGCACTAACGTCGGCCACGTCACGCAACCTCACCCAATTCCTCAGCGCACTGCTGCCACATGCTGAGGAGTACATCCATTTCCCCAGCACTGTGGCGGTGCACACAGCAAACATTCAGGAGTTCTACAGGGTAGCACGTATGTCTGGTGTGCTAGGGGCACTAGACTGCACCCATGTGGCTATACGCACACCACCTGGCGAGGAGGGGACCGCATACATGAACCGCAAGGGCTATTCCAGCATCAACTGCCAGGTGGTGTACGATGCCAGTGGGTGCATCATCAATGTCTGTGCCATGCACCCTGGGGGAGCACATGATTCATACATCTGGCACCAGTCGGCACTGTGCCACCAATTTGAGAGTGGGGACATCCCCACAGGACACCTAGTGGGTGAGTACGCAAACCAAATGGACATATCGCGGGCCTGGGGGGGCATGGCTAGAGGTGCCATGGGTGTGGCCTACAGGGCTTGGGGCAGGATGAAGCTGAACACGAAACTAACCTCCACCCTCTGCACACAGGTGACAGTGGATACCCACTCCGTCTCTGGCTGCTCACACCCTACCGGCGGCCCACGACCCCATCGTAGCAATGCTACAATGAGGCACATGCCACCACACGCAATGTCATTGAGCAGGTGTTCGGGATGCTGAAGGCACGGTTCCATTGCCTGGACACCTCTGGTGGTGCCCTACAGTACAGCCCCTCAAAGGCCTGTGGGATATTCCTGGCCTGTTGCATCCTGCACAACATGGCCAAAGAATGTGGGATAGCCGTACAGGTCGAAGAGGGGGACAGCGATGGGGACGCCGGTGACAATGGTGATGGGAAGCCCCCCCCCTTGGCCGATGAGACCCCCGACTGATCCAGCTGGCACAGCTGCACCGGGACACCATCACAGAGGAGCAGATCAGCCAATCCAGGTAAGTCATGGTGCCATGCACAACCACCAGTGGCTAAGGCACAACCCACAAACACGCATGGAAACACACCACCGGTGCATGGTGGCAAGGGATGTGGCAGGGCACAGAAGCACACACACACAACCAGGGATGGGTGAACATCAACACACCACATGGACGGACACACACACACGCACACCCACAATGCACCAAACGTGCACAGAGGGCAGGAGGAACACTGAGCCAGAACACCAACCCTAGCAACACACATGTCCACAGGCCACCACGTCCACTGTCTGTCCATGTGCGTGTGTCAGATGCTGGGCACCGTCGTACTTTGGTGTACAGCGCAATGCAGGCATCATCATGCACATGTACCTGTGGACAGCAGCCGGGAGGGTGTGCAGGTGGACCGTGTGTCTGCGTGCAGGGCCGGGCACCCACCCGTGCACTGCCCACCAAAACACACAATGCACACAGGGCAGCACCAGACAGTGCCCGCACTAGGAGACAGGTCAGTCTCGTGGCACAGTGCCACGGCCGCCTTGGATGCGTGGGCAGCCCTGCCGAGACCTGCAATCATTGGCAGGCTGACCACAGGCCTCATGGGGTGGCACTGATGGTTCCCCAGGGGTTCCACTGCGCGAACGTGACCATGCCCACGCAGGGGTCTGTAGCACACTGAACATGCCTGCACCAGGAGTGCTCGGGATGCCCACAGCTGAACCCGGCGTCGACAGGGTGGGTGTCGCATGACACCAGGAACGGGGAGTGGATAGCGCACTGCATGGTGTGAGCGACACATGGGCACCTGACTGTGTGCCCATTGTGGCCCTGACAGCAATGAACGCCTGTGCATGCCTGTCAATGGCAGCAGTCACATCCTCCCGCAAACGGTCCATCCATGACAGGATCCTATCGGTGTCCCTGCTGCGATGCTCCTCTGCCCACTCCAGAGCCACACACAGTGCCTCCATGGACGTTGCAAGCCGCATCTGCTGCTGGACCGATGCCGCAGTAGGCGGGTGTGCTCTTCAAAGAGGTCGTCTGCCTCCTCGGCATCCTGTCCCTCAGGGTGTGCACGGGCCTGATGTTCAGCACCCCTTGAGGGTGGGTGCTGCACACCAGGACCAGGTATGGGCAAGTCCACAGGCAGTGCACAGATGCCGCCGCTGAACCCTGAACCCCCAGTCCCAGTGGGTGACTGCTGTTGCTGCTGCCCCTTCGACTGCTGTCCCCAAGGGCTCAGTAGTGCCGCCGCAGTGGCCACAACAGTTCCACTGTCCTGACCAGACACTGGTGCTGCCCCACTGGTGCTGACAGACACAGCCTGGGACTGTGCTGACACGCTGGCCCATACGGCGGCACCAGCCAGAGCCATGGGCGCGAGTTGACCTGCTGTGTGTCCATTCCATGGCACACACGTGTCACTGCCCATGACGGTCGTGTCTTCATCACTGGTGCAGGTCTCTGCCCCAGCCACAGCCACAGCCACAGTGTGCTGGCATCCTTGGATGCCAGAACGCTGAGACACAGGAAGGGCTTCCCCCGCACCTGTCTCAATGACATCAGTGTGGACAGCCAGGCGGCCCCACTGTCGTGCCGATCCACAGAAACCTGTGGAGGTGGATGGTCCAAACTCCGACTCTGGCCCACTGTCCTCAGTGGACAGGCCCACTAACGTTGACCCATGCAGATGCTCAGGATCTGTAAGGGAAAGCAAAGTCACATTACTGTGTGTTACCTACACGGCCCCCCCCCCAAGGCAGACCATGGCGTACCACGCAGAGATGGGCCACCACCCATCTGGAAGCCACTGCCCGGAACTCCCTCTATGGCACTGCGGTGCATGCTTGCAGCAAGCCTGTCCTCTGCTGGTGTGAGCTGCACCACCTCCAGCTGTCCCCCACCTGTTGCAGCACGTGCCGCCCTGATGGCAGCCATCTTCTCCTTCACCCTCCTCCTGTCAGTACCCATCTTATTCTTACACTCCTGCATGGAGTGCTGGTGGCTGCCATGCAGGTTCATGGCATGTGCCACCTCCTCCCATGCAGCAGCACGGGCTGGAGGGGTGCCCTGCCATCCACTGAGCAGTGGCTCCTGATCCAGGTAGGCCTCGTAAAGTGCCTCGGTCTCGGCCGTCCTGAAATTGGGCCTCCTCCTCCGCCCACCACTGTTGTCCTCCTCACCCAGAACTTGCTCGGTCATTATTCAGCCTGTAAGGATGGCAGTGGTTACCTGTGACTGTGCAGTCCAAAGCATGTCCCTGAATCCACAGCCCACACTCCCACACAGCAGGCAACTCGCCCATAAACTGCAGTAACCTACTATGGCCACTGCAGCACTTTGTCGCACTTTTATAGCGCAATGCATGCAAATTAGGTGAGGAGCAACTTTAATTAGATGCAAATCGCGGTGCTGTGCCATTGAATGGCTGATTGGATGATTTGCATATGACGGCTGAATATCGTGCTTTTGCGCTTTGCGCAATTGTGTTGAAGGTGCTGAGCCAATGGTGCAGTTCTGTGGCATGCGTAGTACACCTCAGTGTGCATGCCCAGGCTGCTGACATCTGCCGCGATGATGACGTGCTGTAAATGATGGTCAATGCAGGGCACGGCCACCATTGTGCCAGTGGTGCTATAGCGAAGGTCACTACATGGCGCTGTGACAATGGGCCTCCATAGGCACAATGGCACAACTGCCTGATAGTCCGCTGTGGCGCTGGCAAACAGGCAACCAATCGCGCTATACGCATAGTCATCTGATGGCGCTGTGCATGGCCTTGCGCCAGAGACCCGTGACCCTGTGCCCGACCTTTGCCCCCTTGACGCCATGCGTCAGGCATGGGTACACCTCTATCGCACTGTTCGGTAACAGCGTGATAGGGAATGGCAGCGCTGTACCGCGCAGCATTTGCACGTGGGGTACCGTGCTGCAGAGCACCATATTGCCTACTATAGCCATTAAGATGGCATGCAGAAGAGCCCCACAGTGGACTGCCATAGAGGTGGCCAACCTTGTGGCTATTGTGGAGCCACACCATGGGCCTCTGTTTGGGGAGGAGCCACTGGACAGGGCCAGGACCCAGGTCTGGCAGGAGGTGGCCACTGACCTGGAGGAGGCCACCGGATGGAGGAGGACTGGGGAGCAGTGCAGGCACCGCTATGGGGACCTCAGGAGGAGGGAGCCGGACCTACTAGCCCATCTGCGGTCGCGTGCCAGGAGGGGCACAGTGCCACATCCAGGTGGGTGATCTGTCTACGCACTTGTATTGTCCATATGGGTAACAGTGCTGTATGTGTCCAGCCCATAGGGGAGGGCTAGTCTAGGGTTGGCTGTGGTGGTGCTTACAGGGTGTGGGGTGGGTGGGTCTGGCTGGGTGGGTGGGCACACACATTGGGGCAGGGGGACTTTGCTTCGGGATTGTACTGATGTTCTTCTCTCCTTGTTTCCCCCACAGGTGTGGACGAGCGTCACCGGATGAGGGAGGAGTGGTGGAGGGAGGAGGACAGAGCGTCCAGGCAGGACGGGGACCATCACCACCGACCTGACCGGCCTGATGAGGGTGAGTGCCATAACTCCATGATTACTATTGCATGCTGTGTAACAGGGTGGGCAGCAGGCCATGGCCACCATCCATGGACACCACTGCCATGCACGCGACTTGTGACAGTCAGCACTGTTCAGTGGCACTGCATGTCTGGGAGTGCATCAGTGGTGGTCCATGCGTGCACCGGGCACATGGCTGTGGCACTGCCTTCACACCGCATAGCCATGTTACTGTACAGCCATGGTGGTGCTGTGCAGGACATGGGCAGTGGGTGTGTGCAGTGGTCCACATGGCTGTGGCTGCCTGGGTGGGCAGGTCTTGTGGACACGGTCACTGTGGGTGGTCGCACACCATCACAGGGGCGTGGCACATGGCTGTATGCCATGCACAATGGGTGGGCTGCAGGGGGATGGACAGTCACACCTATTGACTCTGCTCCCTCATCCTTGGTGACCGGAGGCTCCTGCAAATTCAGCAGTCCATTAATGAGCTGCTCCAGGTGGCCAGGGAGACTCTGCAGCTCCTCCATCAAATAAACCGCCATGGGGTCAGGAGGAGAAGGAGGAGCAGACATCAGCGCCAGGAGGAGGAGGACCGGGGCGGCCGTTAATGTCCCCATGCCCCGACTACCACCTTCCCCCCTTTGACCTACCCTCATACCCCTTTTTCCCTCTCCCATATGTTCACCCCTGCCCCTTACCCACCCCCACCTTGTTTATGTCCCTCACCCCACGTTTGTACATAGTTCTGTATATAGTTATTTTTGATATGTTTCAATACAACTATTTTGATATGAATACTGTGGTGGTCTCTGATTTGCAGCGGGCTATAGGTGCTCAGCTGCAGTGGTGTGCATGGCGTCTGGGGTGGTGCAGTCATGGGTATGTGTGTATGTCCATGGGGAAGTGACTATGGTGTGGGAGTAACTATCAGTTGGTGCCTGTGGTGTGTGTGTTGTTCCCTGTGCATTGGATTACTGGGTGCAGTGGTCCATGGTGCATGTTCTGTGTCCATGGTGCCCCTGTCAACCTGTCCATGGCCTGTGCAGCTGACGCCCTTGCATGTCTGTGACCTGCAAGGTCTGCTGCCATGTCACTGGTGGCTGTTCATGCAGAGCAGCCACTGTACCCGTCACAATGCTGAGTTGCCTCCTGTCACTGGTGTGGTGCATGTTTGCCTCAGGTGACACTGTGGCCTCCGCGGTTGTTGTCCCACCTCCATGCTGTGGCTTGTGTGTGTTGCAGGGGATGTGCACCACTGTCTGTGACTTGTGCTCCAGGCATATGATGGTGGCGTACAGGTCCACAGTGCCTGCACAGGGTGGCTGGCACTCCTGTGCCATAGAGGACTGCAGGCTGTGTGTACACGGTTTCCATGGGCCCACACTGGGGGCTTGGTTGCCACGCTACTGCGTCCATGTGTTATTGTCCCCTTGGGTATGGGTGGGTGTTTGTCCCTGCACTGTATTGCATCCGGTGTGGTGCATGCTTCCACGCACCACTGTGGGTGTCTGTGCTGGCTGTTGTGGCCAGTGGTGGGTTGGGGTGTGTCACTGAACTACTGTGCAGGGTGCTGTATCACTGGTGGTGGTGTCAGGGGCATGCCCTGTCCCATGTGGGGTACTTCTTGTGCCGACGCATGGTCGGTCTCTCAGCTGTGCCTTGGGGGGATTGTGCATGTTGGCACTGTGTCTGCTGTTGTTGCATTGCCGTCTGCTGCCACCCACTGCTGGGTGCTCATGGTGGGGCTGGCTTGTATGGTTCTGTGGTGCACAAGGTTGCAGTGTCACAGTGGGGGTGGTGGTATGCATGGGGTTTCCTGCAGTGGTGGTCACTGCTCATGGGGGGGTGTCTGGGGGTCATGGTGCAGGGTGTGCTGTGCACTGGGGGATGGTGTGGCACGGGGTGGTCCGCCCTCCTTGTGTGACAGTCTCAGCTTGCCGGTGGGTGTGACGGGGCACCATGGCCCAGCTGTGGGTTGTTTGCTTGTATCCATGGGCCAGTGGTTTTTCCAGCCCTTCCCCAGTTGTGCTGTGCTTGGGGTGTGGGGGCACAATGTTAGTTCTGCTGTGTGTTCCTGTGCCCATCTGTGGCATGGGTGGTGGGCCCCTACCTCCCTGGTTGTACAGTTACATTGCTCTGCAGCTAGGGGGCTCCCTGCTTGTGCTATGGCACCTCTGGACTGCTCAGCTGGACATCCCTTGTTGCGCCATAGCGCATCATATCTGCTCAGCTTCCCCTCCCTAGTTGCGCTATGGGGCAGGTTGTGCGATATTCAGACGTTGGCTGTAGGCGCAAATTGGCTTGCTCCTTTTTTGAATATCACATCTGTTGCGCATGGGCACAATAGACTTGTGCTTGCTCCTGCTATTGCGCACTTTTTGGGCGCAGTTTGAATATCCAGGCCACTGTGTTTCTCTATGCAGCTGCTGGGGAAAATCAGCATGTGCACTCCACTTACTGTTACACGTAGCATTTCCACTTGCGTTTCCATACCTGTTTGCGTTAGCGTTCCTGTGTACGCCACCGTGTGTGTTATCCTTTGCATTTCTGTTTGCGTTTCCATTTGTGTTACTCTTACCATTTGTGTCTACAGTACTGTTTCTGTTTGTGTTTCACTTTGCGTCACTGTGCGCATTACCATTTGTGTTTGCAGCCACCCTTCCATTTGCATTTGCATTTGTCTTTCATTTTGCATCATCATTGTTGTTACTGTTACCATTTGCATTTCCAATTGCGTTCCCATGTCCATGCGCGTTAAAGTTTGCATTTCCATACGTGCTTGCATTTGCATTTGCATTTCTGTTTCCTTTGGCGTTATTGTTGCTGTTATCATTACCATTTGCATTTACAATTGCGGTACCATGACCGTGCACATAACAATTTGTGTTTCTGTATGCGCTTGCATTCATGTTTCCATTTGTGTTTCCTTTGGCGTTATTTTAGCTGTTACCGTCACCATTTGCATTTCCAATTACGGTACCGTGACAGTGCGTGTTACAGTTTGCATTTCCATACGTGCTTGCATTTGCATTTCTGTTCCCTTTGGCATTATTGTTGCTGTTACCGTTACCATTTGTGTTTACAATTGTGGTACCGTGACCGTGCGCATTACAGTTTGCGTTTCCATACGTGCTTGCGTTTGCCTTTCTGTTTCTGTTTCGTTTGGCATTATTTTTTCTCTTACTATTACCATTTGCGTTTGCAATTGCGTTACTGTGACCGTGAACGTTACGCTTTGCGTTTCCATACGTGCTTGCGTTTCTGTTTCTGTTCCCTTTGGCATTATTGTTGCTGTAACAGTTAACATTTGTGTTTACAATAGCAGTACCATGACTGTGCGCGTTACCAGTTGCGTTTCCGTACGTGCTTGCGTCTCCGTTTGTGTCTCTGTTTGCTTTGGCGTCACTTTGCGCTTGCATTTCTATTAACGTTTGCTTTACCATTTATGTTTGCATCACCATTTGCGTAATCGTTAGCGCTTGTGTTTGCATTGCACTTACCGTTACTATGTCAGAAGACATCACGTGGTGAGCCCGAGCTCCCATCACCACATTCCATTCACTATTTAGAGTCCTCATACTCAAAAAGGAGGGAAATTCATGGCAAAAAAATCCATTTAATGCATCAGTTAGGGTTGTTCCACACCAACAAAAGTGAGGAAATTCAGTGTTGAGGGTTGAAAGCCCCTTGAAACCCCCAGCCCGCCCCAACCCGACATCGGGGTGTCGTTGGGGTCATCGGTCCTAACTCTCACCCCATTCTCCTATACCTCAGCTTGTTTACACATGTGATGGGTGAGAGTTAGCCAATTACCCCAATGCACACCCCAATGCTGGTTGGGGGCGGGCTGGGGTGCAAGGGGGCTTTTCAACCCTAACACAGAATTTCTTGCTTTTTTGTTGTGAATGGTTCTTAACTGATGCATTAAATGGAGTTTTTGCTATGAATATATATATATATATATATATATATATATATATATATATACATATATACACACAGATACATACATATACATATATATATTCTTGCAAAAACTTCATTAATGCATCAGTTGGGTGGATACCAAAGTGACAAAAGCAGGAAATGAGGTATTAGGTTTCCAACCCTAATGCACACCCCCAGGGATCCCACCCCTACCACCCCACCACCCCATCCCCCACCATCCACACACACCAACAGGTGTTGGGGTGTGCCATGGGGTCATAAATCCCAACTCTCAGCCCATTCCACAGGAAATGATAGTGCATCACCTGGAATCCATAGGAGCACAGGATCCAAGACAGCAAGGGTTTACAAAAGGAAGGTCCTGTCAAACTAATCTCATAGATTTCTTTGATTGGGTACCCAGAGTGGTGGACCAAGGGGGAGCAGTTGATGTTGCCTACCTTGACTTCAGCAAAGCTTTCAATACTGTTCCACATAGAAGATTGATTAATAAGCTGGGTAGGCTTGGGGTGGGTCATTCGTTGGTCAACTGGGTGGCAAACTGGTTGACGGGCAGAAAACAGAGAGTGATGGTAAATGGTATACAGTCAGAAGAGATGCAAGTCACAAGTGGGATACCTCAGGGATCAGTCCTGGGGCCAGTCCTCTTCAATATCTTCATCAGTGACATTGCAGATGGACAGGAGGATAAGGTTTGTCTGTTTGCAGATGACACCAAGATCTGCAACAGAGTAGATGATCCAGATGGTGTGGGCAGAATGAGAAGAGATCTGGATAAACTAGCAAAATGGTCAGAAGAGTGGCAACTGGGGTTTAACACAAAGAAGTGCAAGATCATGCACATAATGAAGAGAAACCATGAAGCCGCCGATAGGCTGGGAGGGGAGTTGCTGGCAGTCACAAGGGAAGGAAGAGACTTGGGCGTCATCATCACCGATGACCTGAAATCATCCAAGCAGACCTCTAAAGCAGTAGGTAAGGCTAGAGGGATGTTGGGGGTGTATTGGTAGGGGTATCACAAGTAGTAAGAGGGAGGTAATAATCCCTCTTTACAAGACACTGGTTAGGCCCCATCTGGAGTACTGCATGCAGTACTGGAGGCCACACCTTCACAAGGACATTAACCAAACTTGAGGCAGTCCAGAGAAGGGCAACCAAAATTGTGCAGGGACTGCATCAGAAAACATATGAGGACAGATTAACTGAACTCAATATGTATACCCTAGAGCAAAGGAGGGAGGGAGGTAATATGATTGAAACATTCAAACACCTTAAGGGCATTAACAAGGTGAAAGAGTCTAACATGTTTCAATATAAGAAAATTAGCAGGACAAGAGGACACAGTATGAGATTAGAGGGAAGCCAATTAAGGGGTAATGTGAGGAAGTTCTTTTTCACAGAAAGGGTGGTGGATGCATGGAACAGCCTACCTCAGGAAGTGGTGGATATGAATACAGTGCAGGGCTTCAAACAGGCATGGGATATGCATAAGGGAGCAATACAGATGAGTATGAATAGATAGGCCACTGACAGAGCAAAGGCCTATGGCACATTCATAAGGTAGAAAAAGAAATGGGCAGACTGGATGGGCCTTGTTGTCCTTATCTGACATCAACTTCTATGTTTCTATGTAAACATGCTTATACACTACAGTATAGGACAATGGGGTGAGAGTTAGGGAGACAGCTTTTGTCACTGTGGTATCCACCCTAACTGATGCATTAATGAAGTTTTTTGCAAAGAATTTCCCTTCTTTTTCAGATAGTATAATTGTGTCATCATTTTACTTTGGGAGCGCAGGGTCCCCCCATCCCTCCATCGAGATAGTACAACCTTGTTATTAAGTCATGGTGGGGAGTGCAGGGTCCCTCCATCGAGATAGTACAATAGTATCCATACATTATGGTGGGAGTCAGGGTCCTTTGGACCCTGTTCTCCCATCCCTCCATCCAGATAGTACAACAGTGTGAATAATGGTGAACACTGGCAAAGTTATGAGCATGCGTAGAAATTGTGCAAGGCATGCATGTAACACACTCATTGTTCAGAATTTTTTTAGCAAATTTTCAACATTGGCATTACGGGATCCCCCTCATGAACAGTGCAACTGTGATATTGTTAATCCAGCCCAAAAGTTGATTTTGCACAGCGACCATGCCATTTTGCGCCACAGGTATGAAATCACATTCTGGACAGGATGTGCAAAATGACAGCTTTTCTATTCATAAGGTAGTGTGAAAAAATGGCAATGCTGAAAATCTGGAGTGAAAATATGAAAAATTTGCAAAGTTTCGAGCGTGCGTAGAAAGTGCACAATGCACGCCCATAAGCAGTCATTTTTGGAGTTTTTTCACCAAATTTTCAACATGAACTTTATGCGTCCTCCCCTCATTAACAGTGGCACTGTTATTTTGTTAATCCATCCCAAAAGTTGATTTCACGCAGCGACCAAACCATTCTGCACCACAGGTGCAAAAACACATTTTGGGCAGGATATGAAAAATGACAGTTGTACTGCTCATAAGGAGGAGTTAAACAAGCATTTGTCAATGCCAAATGTTGCTTGCTTCTATGTGCTGTTTAGGTATTTGGAAGTCATTGGAGTGCAAATATTGAAAATTTGCGAACTTACGGCGTGACGTGCATAGCATGCCTTTAAATAAAACAGTCATTTTTAGGAATTTTTCACCAAATTTTCAACATAGCCATTTTAAGACCTCTGCTCATGAACAGTGTCACTGTGATTTTGTTAATGTGTCCCATACATTGAGTTTGCACACCGACTGCGCCATTGTGCGCTACATGGCGGAAACACGTTTTGGGCAGGATGTGAAAAATGACAGCTGTACTGCTCATAAGGAGGTGTGGTAAAATGGCAATGTTGAAAATCTGTAGTGGAAATATCGAAAATTCGCAAACCTACGAGCGTGCGTGGGAACTGTGCAACGCACACTCGTAAAACAGTCATTTTTAGGAATTTTTTCACCAAATTTTCAACATAGCCATTTTAAGACCTCTGCTAATGAACAGTGACACTGTGATTTTCTTAATGTGTCCCATACATTGATTCTGCATACCGACTGCGCCATTGTGTGCTACATGGGCAGAAACACGTTTTGGGCAGGATATGAAAAATGACAGCTGTACTGCTCATAAGGAGGTGTGGTAAAATGGCAATGTTGAAAATCTGGAGTGAAAATATTGAAAATTTGCGAACTTACGAGCCTGCGTAGGAACTGCGCAACGCACGCTCGTAAAACAGTCATTTTTAAGAATTTTTTCACCAAATTTTCAACATAGCCATTTTAAGACCTCTGCTCATGAACAGTGTCACTGTGATTTTCTTAATTTGTCCCGTACATTGATTTCGCACACCAACTGCGCCATTTTGCGCTACATGAGTGGAAACACATTTTGGGTGAGATGTGAAAATAACAGCTGTACTACTCATGAAGGTGTAATAAAATGGCAATGTTGAAAATCTGGTGAAAATATTGAAATTCAGCAAACTTCTACGAGCCTGCGTAGGAACTACTGCATAGCGCTCATAAACAGGCATTTTTGGAATTTTGGCACAAATTTTCAACATGGGGTTTTTGGAACCCCTTCTCATGAATGATGTCACTGTCATGGCGGTATTCAGGCCTGAGGGGTGATTTCGCAGTCACTGCGCAGTCACAGCGTGAAATCACCCTTCGGGCCGAACAACGTCATGACAGTGACATCATCATGAAAGGTCCCAAAACATGTTAAAGGAATATAAAATCCAAAATACCTGAGATATCTTCTAAGTTGAAACCCCCTATCCAGCCCATTATACAGCTTACCGCATTTCCTCAGTTCGCGGTCGACTTTGAAAGTGCAGACGTGTTCCCGGTCCACCGAAGATCGTCGCGCCAGAGTCGGGTAAGTATGGGGTGGGGGTGTGAGGAAGCTGGGTGCACAGTGGGTGGAGTGCGGGTTGTGGGAGGGGGTGGGAGGCCGCGCGCAGAGACTTTTTTCGTTTTCAGGGAAAAAAAAGGCGTTGTGGGACCGTTTGCCATGCTGGGGTGGGCTCCCAGCATGGCTCAAGAGATTGTGGGGCATTTAGCTGATGGGGATTGGGCACCCGTCAGCCATGGAAGATATTGCCACGCTGGGTGGGCTCCCAGCGTGGCACAAGGCGAGGGTGTTCAGCCGACGGGAATTGGGCACCCTGTCAGCAAAGGACTGTTTGCCATGCTGGGGTGGGCTCCCAGCGTTGCACCTGCTATGGGGGGCAGGGACGCAGCTCAGCCGACGGGATTGGGCACCGTGGCTGCAATGTCGTGCGGGAGGCGCGCGGCGTGTGTGGGGGGGCTGCGTGCAGGCAGCCGATATCTTTCGGTGCTCACTCAACCGTGCTCCCCTTTCAACTATGCCACTGCATTTTGGAGTGTGTCATAGACAGCTCCAAAATGCATTGGCTTACAGGGTCCCGCCTGCCAGCACACTGACTGAATTGGAGGAGGAAGTGACACATCTCCGAAATCTCCGATGATGGCACTATGTTTCTTGCACATGCGTGCAAGCAACATAAAAATGCCAATGTTGAAAATCTGGAGTTAAAATATTTAAAATTGGCAAAGTTATAAGCGTGCAGAGCATGCATACAAACTGCGCAATGCACACTCATAACACAGTCATTTTTTGGAATTTTCTCATCAAAATTGCAACATGGGCTTTTTAGGAACCCAAATCATGAACAGTGGCACTGTAATTTCATGAATCAGTCCTGAAAGATGATTCCATCCAGTGACCATGAAATCACCTTTCCTGACCTAGAAACAAAATGACAGTGACAGTGTTCATGAGGAGGGGTCACAAGAACCCCATGTTGAAGATTTGGGGCCAAAATTCCTAAAATTGGCTGAGATATCAACCTAAGTTGAAACCCCCCCATTCAGTCCCATTATACAGCGCTTACCTGATTCCTCATTTTGCAGTTCAGCTTTGAAGAGTACAGACATCTCCCAATCCAGAGAAGATCGTGGCTGCCAAACTCCAGAGGATAAGTATGGGTGAGGGGGGTGTGGGGAGGTGAGTGCGCAGAGGGACGTTGTGGATGGGGGATGGGGAGATGACGATGGACCGTTTTCTTCATTACAGGTTAAAAAAAAATTAAAAAAGACTTTGAGGGATGGTTTTCTTCATTTACAGGAACCAAACATACAAAAACAAATTGGGGCACACTGGGGTGAGCTCCTAGTGTGCTACATAAGTGTTTTGAGGGGATCATCATGCCGACAGGGGGACTGAGCACCCCCATGGGCAATAAGAGTGGGCTGGGGATGTCATCTGACACTGGGAGTGGGCATCCCAGTGTTGGAATGCATTAATTAATTTAATAAATATATTGGCACACTGGAGTGGGCTCCCAGTGTACCACAATAATGGGGGGGTTACAGATCGACACAGGGATTGGGCTCCCCGATGTTAAAAGGGCAGACTAGATTGATGCGAGTATCCTGCATCATAATAATACCTAGGATACTGATGTAGGATCCTGCGCCAGTACTGTAATGTGCTGCACAATGGTTTTGTAAGGGAAAGTGTTGTGCGGCACATTGCAGTACTTCAATACAGGATCCTGCATCGAAATTTGCACACATTTCGATGCAGGATTCTACTTCAAAGAAAAGACCTAGTGGACAGTTTTCTTCTTTTACAGGTTTAAATAAATACATTTGGGTGCACTGGGGTGGGCTCCAAGTGTGCCAGAATAGTAGGGGGTGTAGACACAGCAATGTGCGCACAGTACGACACAGGGATTGGGCACCCTGTGTCGGAAAGTACTGTACACACATTAGGGTACTTTGATGCAGGATCCTGCATCAAAATAATGTAAAATTTTGATGCAGGACTCTGTATGGAAGAAAAGACATTGGGGATTTTTTTTTCTTTTACAGGTTTTAATAAATAAATACATTTGGGCACACTGGGGTGGGCTCTCAGTGTGCCAGAATACAATGTTAGTAGTAGATACAATTTTATTGATCAGCATAAATCTGTTTACAATATAAAAACTTTTACAGGAGCAAAAATACATAAATAGATAAAAAACAGCAGACTTAAGCGTATTTCATAGATATCTCTCTAGTCCAATTCAATGATCAATAATGGTACTATTTGGACATACATAGTACCTTTGTTAAAATCATACTCAGATCATGGTAACACAAATCCAGAATTTACAAATGAGCTGTCAAAAGAAATGTTGCCAAATTTTCAATAGTTTTCTTATCTTTAGTTTTAAACAAGTAATCCAAAAGATCGGAAGGGGGGAGACTGAGATCCCCAAGCAACCAACTCAACCATTTTTTTCCTAGCAGGTTCATAAAGGGGGCATAATAGAACCACTTTTTTTAAATCATCTATAAGACCCAGTCCACATTTGCAAGATGGGGAAAGGACGCCCTTTCTCTTGTGTCTAAACAGTATATAATTAGCCGTGTAACTTTCAGTTCTGAATGTTGTGTAGATTCTCCTAAGTTTGGGGCATGTTAATAGTGAAAGATATAACAAAACTGCGTGAAATTTTGAGTGTTTTATAGTAATCATGGAGCCTGAGCATAGAAAGTTGAGAAAGTAAGCAATTTTTATCCAAATCACCAAGTCTCAATTTAACATCCTGTTTAATTTCTGCGAGAGGCCTGAGATACATTTCATAAAGAAGATGTCCCAGGCCTGCTGGCATTATTTTATTTTTTTTTATTTTATTGAAATCTAGGATTACAAATACCTTTGAGCAGGAACTGCTCATTTTCAAAGGTTCCACGTCAAAGGAATGGGGGGTATACATACATACATACAAAGGTCAACATAATAATACATAGTTACACAATAACAAGAAGTAAGAGACTGAGGCTTAGGAAATTCCAGTAATGTAAAATTCCAGTAATTCCAGCCATTATTATTTCCTTGATGAGGGATTGAGGGATGGGAAAGTGTATAGGCAGAATCATATGCAAGCCACAACAGGTGATAGAAATAACTTTAACTGGAAATGTCTTAATATAAATGCAAGAAGTAGTGTTCAAAAGTTTGATGAACTGGTATACACATTAGCAAAAGATAATATACAGATATGCGCCATCACAGAAACCTAGTGGGATACAGAAGACCAATGGAACCGACAGATTCCAGGGTACCAATTGTACTGCGCTGATGGGCCAGGGAAAAAGGGAGGTGGGGTGCTATCTATATTTTAAATAATATTACAGCAGAGGAATTAGAAGTTCAGACACTAGAAGGCATTGATCAAGTATGGATAAGGGTCTCCCCAGTTGATCAAGCTAACATCACTATAGGCGTGATATATAGACCCCCTACTACCCCACCCAATGTAGATGCCCAGTTAATAGATAGAATAGAAAAAATGAAAATACCTGAAAATTTAATAATATTAGGAGATTTTAATCTACCAGGTATAAACTGTAAAGACTACACAGCAGGGACTATAGTGGAAACTGGATATCTTGATGCCTTTAGCCTTATAGGTTTGGAGCAATACGTACAACAACCAACCAGGAATTTGAACAGACTTGACCTTGTATTAAGTAATATGGAGAATACATACAACACTGTAAAGTTACTATACCACTGGGAACCAGCAATCATGACAGGGTAGAATTCATTATAGAGGGACAAGTAAATAGGACACCTGGAGAAACTTTAATTAGGAATTATAATGATGTAAATTATAATAAAATAAGGGAGGACTTCAGAAATTGGGACTGGAAGGTTAATTTAAAACAGAAATCTGTCTCCTTGATGTGGGATACTCTTACTAAGAAACTAAAACAGATAGTAGATAGACATGTCCCAATTAAAAAGAAATATAATGGATTAGAGAAGATTCCTGGTTGGATGACAGAAAGAATTAAAAATTTGATTAATAAAAAAAGGGCCTATGCCACAGCCAGAAGAAATGGCTTTGAGAAAAACTGGAGAGAATATAAACATCTGCAAAAAAGAACTAAGAGATGTATTACAAGAGCCAAAAGGAACTATGAATACAAACTGGCTAGTAGAGTTAAGGACAACTATAAATCCTTTTATAGCTATATCGGCAGTATAAGGGGAGGATTAAAAGGGGTAGGCCCACTAAAAAAAGCAGATGGTAGCCTGATACAGGAAAATGTACTTATGGCTGAGGAGTTCAATGGATATTTTTCTTCAGCATATAATCAAAGTACCAGGGTCACCAAGCAACATTTGGAATCAACAAGACAGCGCATACTAGATAAAGAAAATATCAAGCACAAACTGCTTAGTCTAAATTCTAGTAAATCCATTGGTCCTGACGAGATCCATCCTAGATTGATCAAGGAACTGGCAGAATTATTGGCTGAGCCACTAGCCCACTTGTTCCAGGCCTCTTTAGACCAGGGTGAAGTGGTGGACGCATGGAAGGAGGCTAATGTTACCCCTATTTTTAAAAAGGGTACCATACAAGATGTAGGTAACTATCGCCCAATAAGCCTGACCTCAATATTAGGGGAGGTGTTAGAGGGGATTGTAAAAGATTATATAGAAGAAGATATGCTAAATAGGGAAGACGTGGATCAATCACAGCATGGTTTTAAACATGGAAGATCTTGCCAGACCAACCTCCTGGGATTTTACGAAAATGTTAGCAAAGCCTTGGATGAGGGATACCCAGTGGATGTTATATTCCTGGATTTCTCCAAGGCCTTCAATAAAGTGCCTCATGGAGAATTGGTGGACTCCTTAATTGAACATGGTATCCATGGTAAAATAACTTGATGGATTAGCTCCTGGCTTTCAGACAGAAAGCAGAAAGTAACAATCAAGGGAAGTAACTCGGGCTGGGCAGAGGTGACAAGTGGTTTCCCCGCTGGGGTCTGATTTGGGACCTTGTCTTTTTAATATATATACACTCTATGACAACTGGAGGGGATATCTGGGAAGCTAAATTCGCTGATGATACGAGGATTGGCTCTATAGTGAACAGTAGCCAGGATATTGACAAAATACAGAAAACTGATTAAATTACAAAATTGGTCACATGCTTTAAGACTAACCTTCAATGTAGATAAATGCACAGTCATGCACTTTGGTAGAAATAATGTAAAGGCCACTTATAGGTTAAACAGACAAATATTAAGAGAGGCAACTGATGAAAGAGATCTGGGAGTGAGGATCCAAAACTATTTAAAGTTTAATCACCATTGCATCCTGGTGGTGAAGAAGGCAGGGAACATACTGAGTTGCATAGGTAGACATATTAAGCCTAGGAAGAGTGAGGTTTTCCTGGCACTTTACAGTTCCTTGGTGCGACCACATGTGGAGTACTGTGCACAGTTCTGGTCCCCAGGCTACAAAAAGCAGATCGTAGCTTTGGAGAGGGTCCAGAAAAGGGCCCACATGAATGATTGAAGGAAATCAAGGATGTGACTATCAGACCCATCTAAGTAAACATGGACTGTATACACTGGAGTATAGGAGGTTGCGAGGAGACATGTGTCTGGTTTATAAGGCTCTTGCTGATATCACACTAAAGGAGTCACTGGGGTTAAAAATAAGAAAACAGTTATATCAGACTAGAGCACACCCTTTCCAGCTAAACATGGAAAAGTGTAATTGTTTTACTCAGGGGGCTCTGATCTATTGAGCCATGCCTTTGGTTTCATCCAAATTGGTCACAAAATAGAGTTATAAGCTTTTAAAATCTTAATTCGTGGCTCGCTAACGATCTTTGATCATGAGCCTGCAGATTCTTTGATCGTGAGATTCTTTGATCACGTTCTTGCATTGCGACCTAAAAACACTAATATCTTGGCTCAGGGGTGGGCTAGGGACACAAATGAGGGTGGGTTTTGTTCAAGAGGGTCCATTCTTTCGAGGCATGTCATTGGTTCGGTTCAAATCAGTGAAGAATTCGCATTTTACCATTTTTAATTCTTTGTTCATGAGCCTGCAAATTCTTTGATCGTGAGATTCTTTGATCACGATCGTGCATCATGAGAGAGGGACAAGATGGCCCAATTTAAAAATCAATTTTCTCAGCCCAGGAGTATCCTAGGAAGTCAAATGAGGGTGGGTTTTACTCAGAGGGCTTCATTCTGTTGAACCATGGTGGTGGTTTACCGCAAGTCCTTCAATTGTTTGATTTATAATATTTTTAATTCTTTGTTCGTGAGCATGCAAATTATTTGATCGTGAGCCTGCAAATTCTTTGATCATGAGATTCTTTGATCGCCATCTTTGATCGCGAGGGAGGGACAAGATGGCCAGCTTTTTTATAATGGAATAGATAGGGGAATTTTAGTAATCTTGGTCTTTTTACTTGAAATTTGGAGGGTGTTTACGGCATGTCCTGTAGATGTGGATTGTGGTGTTTATGTGTTGGAGAAAATTGGAGATATTGCGTGACGCACTTTACATGTTGCGGACAGTGTTTTGCTTGTGGCGGTGGCTTGAAATTGATAGGATACCTAGCCTTGGTGTCATCGATGTAGTTTTCAGTTGTTGTGCGTGTTAAATGTCAACAGGTGCAGAACTGTGCCAGTCTATTGAATGAAAATCTCATAAGCTAAAATGTTATATCTCGGACACGGTTTGGTCTTTTCACTTGAAATTTGGAGGGGTGTTGACAGCATGTCGTGTGGATGAAAATTACAGTGTTTTTGTGTCAGAAAATATTTTTTTGGTGCAGATATGGCATGGTGCAGTTTACGTTCTGTGGACAGTGTTTTGCTTGTGGCGGTGGCTTGAAATTGATTGGATACCTAGCCTTAGTGCCATGGATGTAGTTTTCAGTCATTGTGTGTGTTAAATGTCAACAGGTGTGGAACTGTGCCACTCTGGCAAATTAAAATTTCAAATTTTGATATATCATATCTTGAACACATTTTGGTGTTTTTACTTGAAATTTGGAGGGCGTTGATGGCATGTCTTGTAGATGTTAATAAAGGTGTTTACATGTTGGACAATATATTTTTTACGAAGATATTGTGTGGCACAGTTTATGTTTTGTGGACAGCGTTTTCTATTGTTCTACTAGATTAACATTTGTTTGGTGGCCGGCCTTGCTGTTGTGAATGTACTTTTTGGTCATTGGGTGTGTAATTTGGCCTGACACTTACAAGTTGGTGGGAGCACGGGGCCCAAAGGGCCCCATACTCCTACCTACTAACTTCTACTTTTCTATTCTTTCTTAAAAAGTAAAGAAATTCTATGCAAAAACTTCATTAATGCATCAGTTAGGGTTCTTCTACAGCAAAAGTAGGAAATTGAGGTTAGGGTTTGAAAGCCCCCCCCTTGGACCCCCCAGTCCACCCTCCCCAATCGGCATCAGAGTGCGCGTTGGGGTCGTCGATCCTAACTCTCACCCCATTCTCCTATACCTCTGCTTCTTTACACAAGTGATGGGTGACAGTTAGGCTGATGACCCCAATGCGCACCCTGATGCCGGTTGGGGTTGGCTGGGGATCCATGGGGGGCTTTCAACCCTAACCCCGAATTTCCTCACTTTTTTCGTTGTAGAAGAGCCTAACTGATGCATTAACGAAGTTTTTTGCATAGACTATATATATATATATATATATATATGTATAAAATAAAGTAGGTGCCAAAATACACCCCAGCCCAATCCCCACATTCATGGGGAATTTTTCAGTTACATGTCCATATTGATCGTATTGGACTCTAGCCCAGGTGTTTTCATGGAGTCTGATAATAATATCAAGCAGGGAATTCTCCAGCTTCAGGTCCTTGAGCATTGCCCAAAGGATTTTCCTGCTAATACTATCAAAGGCTGAAGAAAAATCTATGAAACAACAGTATAAGTTGGATTTTCTGACTTTAACGTACTTCCAGATCAAATGCTGCAGTACAATGTTGAACTGTGGAGCGGTTCCTCCAGAACCCATTCTGTGACTCATTCAGCACTAAATTTTCCTCAGCCCAATCAAGCAATCTACCCAAGATTATTCTGGAGAAAACCTTCTGAGATACATCTATCAGGCTGATGGGCCTGTACATCGTAGGATTATTAGGATCCTCTTTTTTTAAAAAATAGGGTATATAGTACTACTTGCCCAACTACAAGGGCAGTGAAGACCTTGGGCCAACCAATTGAATAAGAAAAAGAAAAAAGGAGACCACCAATTAGGGAATGCTTTATATAGATCGCCTAAAATTTCATCAGGGCCCGGAGCTTTTTTAGTTTTAAGTGAGCATAGGGCCAAACGGATTTCATCTTCTGTAATCAAAATGGGCCATGGGAAAAACATCTCTCCCTGGGATTTATAGTAATTAGGCATTTCCATCTCTACTTGAGAATAGTATAGCTCTGAAAAATGTGAAATCCATACTTCAGGTGTTAATATGTGCTTTGAGGGGGCGTGGCTTAACCTTTAATCAAGATGGCAGCATAGACTCTAAGCTCCCTGTCCTTGTGGGCTTTATCCTGCAACATCCTGCTGTGAGGGGCTACAAACATCATCTGACTATTTAAGAAACAGAAGAGGAATTCACCGGGAGCATATATGTTGTCTCATTTTCTCGTCCCGGTGGTACTGCTGTCTGCAACAAGTGACTCTTTCTGCCCGAGGCCTACAGGATGGCATCCTTTTGTCCTGTTCAAGCTGAACCTGCAACAATGGAGCACATGCTTTCCCAATTAATGGCACAGATGGCACAAATGACTGTAGCCCTCAATGCCAACACTCAGATGCTACAGACTATTGAAACCAGGATATTCCACAGAGAGTGACATCTAAAAGCTCATGATGTGGCCTTACAGGAGCTCACAGCCACAACTCAGGATCAGGCCCGCCTTATATCTCTCTTGCAAGATAAGGTGGATGACCTGGAAAATTGGAGCTGAAGAAACAAGTTAAGATTTGTTGGGTTTCCTGAAGGGGCTAAACAACAAGATACAATATTTTTTTTGCAAGATACACTGCCTCACATTCTCGGCCTACCTCCGGACATTAATCTCCAGATCGAGAGGGCCCATCGCTCTCTCACTCCACTTCCCAAGCCGGGAGAGCGCCTGTGCCCAATTCTAGCCAGGTTCCTGGACTATCGACAAAAAGAACTGATCACCGCTGCAGCTAGGGATCAGGGCTCCATTTCTTGGAAAGGAAACACAATCTGAGTGTTCCAGGACTACTCTCAAGATCTTACTGAGTGGCGCAAGGCATACACGACCTTCAGGAGAATACTACATGCCCACCAATGTAGCTTTCTCACTCCGTTACCCCGCCACCATGCGAGAAATAATTAAAGGCTCTCCTACCTTCTTCTCATCTCCAGAAAGCCTCATGGATTTTCTCCACAAAGAGTATCCGCAGGACTTCAGGAACCTGGAGCTGTTTAACATGTCTAGGGGCCCCTCAGACCTCTCGTCCCATATGGAGATGTCCACCAGATCCCCACTGCAGTCTCCCTATCTTTCAGTGCTCCGATTTGATGCTTCATTACCCCCGAGAAGCAGGAAATGCCACCCTCTGCAGTGGCATGATAAACGGTTGCACCCGATTGGCATTCAAAATGATCAAGGAACCCCAGAAGATGTGGCTGACGACCTGCAACACCTTTCTTCACCCAACCAATACGCCCCTCTGCTCACCCTCATGGAACAGCCAATGCATGAAGCTGATCGCTCCGCAGGAGACCCTTCATCAGAGTTGTCGAGATCCTGGGCCGCAGTTGTTCAGTGGAATCCATGCCAGGCTCCTCAGAACAGACCGCCCCTGTGCAGCCAAGCTCATCCCACTAGCATTCCCTTCCCTCTGAAGAATCAAGATGCGAGTCCTCACAATCGACTGAGGAATTACCTCCCTGATCGCACAGCTAAGTGTTTTACTCATTGGCTTTCTATCTGTGTATTAGGTGGCTGAACTAGAGGGCCGGTGTATACATAGCCTTACAGCCAGACTCTCTATCGGGAACTGCTATTGATCTGGCTGCTATGACCCACCTCACCTCCATGGGCGGATATGTTTGCGCCTGATAATACGCTGTAATGACTGTCTGAGGGGAGGACTTGGTGGGGGCAAGAACTAGCAGCCCCAATCCTCCCAGAGTAACCAGCTTTCAACGCCAGTGTATTTGTTATGTTTCTTGCAGCTGGCATCTCAAACTTGTGGGGGCTGATACAATTAAAATGAACACAGTTGCTATTCGCTGGATATTTAACCCTTTGTAACCTACAGGAGAGACAGGGAGGAGAGAAGAGGGGGAGGAGTAGCTCTCTATGTAAAGGAAGGGATAAAAGCAACTGAACAAAAGAGTAAACAGGGAGGAGAGGAGGCACTGTGGGTCACCTTGTAGACTGGAAAGGGCACCACAATCCGCACAGGGGTTGTATACAGACCCCCAGGTCAGGGGAAGGAAATGGACAAGGATATGATAGAAGGCATTCTTAGGATGGCAGAGAAAGGGGAGATACTGTTGATGGAAGACCAGAATATGCCAGATGTTAACTGGAGCACACTTGCTTCAGCCACATCCAAGAGCAGGGCCATTCTCGATGCCCTACATGTGGCAGGCCTCAGACAGCTAGTTTTGGAACCCACTCGTGAGGGAGCAATCTTAGACCTCATACTCTCAAATGGGGATAGTGAGAGGATCTCAGATCTAGAAGTGGGTTGCCATCTGGGAACAAGTGACCATCAAACAGTGTGGTTCACGTTAAACTCAGCTACAGAGTCAGGCCATACAAAAGTGAGGGTACTGGACTTCAGGAGAGCTGACTTTGGCAAGATGGGAGAGTGCCTCAGAAAAGCACTAGCAAACAGGCTAGAAGGACGGGTGGAGCAACAATGGTGAATCATGAAAACTACCATCACAGAGGCAACAAGCCTTTGTGTGAAGCAAATAAACAAATCAAAATGAAAGAAAAAACCACTATGATTCTCAAAAGAGGTAGCAGGGAAATTCAGAGAGAAAAAGATTACATTCAGGAAGTATAAGGAAACACAGAAGGAGCAAGAAAACAGATGTACCAGTTATGGCAGAAGGAAACAGGGAGGGAAGTCAAAATAGCAAAGGCCCAAACTGAGGAAAGGATAGCCAACTCAGTTAAGAAGGGGGATGAAACCTTTTATAGGTACATCAGGGAGCATAGAAAGACAAAGGTAGGGATAGTGAGGCTGAATAGAATGAACGTTGGGTGGGCAGAGGGGGATAGTGAAAAAGCAGGGATACCGAATGAATATTTCTGCTCAGTATTCACAAAAGAGGAGTGGGAGGTGCCTAATCCAATTAACAGAAGCACTCTGGATAGGGGGGTCAATCCCAGTCCTTTCACAGAAGAAAGGGTTCTGAAAGAACTCCTAAAACTGAAGATGGACAAAGCAATGGGGCCTGATGGAATTCGCCCCCAGAATTCTAAAAGAATTAAGGGGAGAACTAGTGAAACCACTGACTACCCTTTTTAACAAATCATGAGAGGATGGTGTGGTACCCGAGGACTGAAGGAAGGCAGATGTGATTCCCCTTCACAAAAGTGGGACCAAGACAGAGGCAGGAAACTACAGACCTGTCAGTTTGACCTCTGTGGTAGGGAAAGTGATGCAATCACTTCTGAAGGAAAGAATTGTTGAGTACCTAGAGGCCAGTGGGGCATAGGACCCAAGGCAGCATGGGTTCACAGCGGGAAGGTCATGTCAGATGAATCTAATTAATTTTTTTGACTGGGTGACCAAAGTAGTAGACCAGGGAGGGGCTGTGGACATGGCCTACCTAGACTTTAGCAAGGCATCTGACACAGTCCCATACAAAAGATTAATAGTCAAATTAACCAGCCTGGGAGTGGGTCCCAGGGTGGTAGCCTGGGTAAAACATTGGCTGGACAACAGGACACAGAAGGTAATTGCAAATGGAGTCCACTCTGAAGAAAGAGGGTTACTACTGGGGTACCGCAGGGTTCAGTACTGGGTCCAGTCCTTTTTAATGTCTTTATAAGTGACATTGCAGAGGGACTGGAAGGAAAAGTATGCCTCTTTGCAGATGACACAAAGATCTGCAACAGGGTTGATACACAAGGAGGCGTGGAAAGGATGAGAAGGGACTTGGCAAGGTTGGAGGAATGGTCGGAAGTATGGTAGCTAGGATTCAATGCAAAAAGTGCAAAATAATGCACCTGGGAAACAAAACCCAGGGAAGATTACACAATGGGGTGGTAAAAAACAAAAGGAAAGGGACCTGGGGTAATCATATCAGATGACCTTAAGGTTAGCAAGCAATGTGAGAATGCAGTAGGAGAGCTGGGGTATACTGGGATGCATAGGGAGAGGCATCACCAGCAGAAAACAGGAAGTTGTTATCCTCTGTACAGACAGTTGGTGAGACCCCATCTGAGTACTGCATCCAGTTCTGGAGACCCCATCTCCAGCAAGGACATAGACAGGATAGAGGCAGTCCAGAGGAGGGCAACTAGAATGGTGCAGGGTCTGCAAGAGAAGCCATATGAGGAGAGACTAAAAGAGCTTAATAGTATACCCTTGAGGAAAGGAGGAAGGGGGAGACATGATAGAAATGTTTAAGTACCTCAGTGGAATCAACAAAGTCCAAGAGAGTAGCATCTTTCATAAAAAAAGACATGCAAGAACATGGGGGCACACTTTAAAGATAATGGGGGGGTGGTTTAGAGGCAATGTGAGGAAGTATTTTTTCACAGAGAGGGTAGTGGATGCGTAGAACAGCCTTCCTGAGGAGGTTATGGGGTCTAAAACAGTGGGGGAATTCAAGAATGCATGGGACAGACATAAGGCAATTCTTGTGGGGGTTAGGAAGAAGTAGGCTGTTGGTTAACTAGGATCTGCGGCTTATCCTGTAGGTAGGGAAATGGGCAGACTAGGTGGGCCAAGCGGTCCTTATCTGCCGTCAAAGTCTATGTTTTTATGTTTCTATGTTTGTGTGTGCCATACAAGTAGATAGCAACAGGTAGGGGATATGACTGAGTAGCTCAATCCTGGGCGGGGTATCAGACGATTGTTTGGGGGCAGCTATATGCCCAGTTTGTTTTAAGTCTCAATCCCCCTGCTGCACCTATGCTCGCTCAGGTTGTCGGTGTGGACAGAGACAAGAAGCATGATCATGCTTCTCAGTTTTTTTTTCTTTCTTATTTGTTTGTTGCTTGATACTTTTCTCCCCCTTTCTCCTCCTTGATAAGAGGCTCAACATTACAGCACTGATCATTTCGGGCTTCTCAGCACTAGACGGGTCAACCTGTCTTAGAACTCCTCCAATATTTAACTGGCACATTGTGGGTCTCTCAGCCCCCCATGTGTCAGCTGGAGGAATTTCTCGCTGATGTCCCCTCAGCTATGCTGCACTCTATATTGGCTCTTTAGACCCTGAGTTTGCCCCCAGCAATTCCTATCTTTCTCCCTCCTATGCCCCAACAAGGCACAGGACAGGAGATATCTGCTGTCATTCAGTGAATACATGGAGCTGTTTTCTCTGCTATGCTCCACATTCTCCCCCTTTACACCCACCCCACGAGAGGACAATGGATGGCCATGGAAACTGACCTTCCGGCCTAACCGCTGCCCTCCATCAAATGTAAGTTACTGGATAGACACAGTGTTGTATATAGTTAGAAGTATTTGTGAGCCATTTAGCCCATTTATTTGGCTTTTATATGTCATAGACTGGGTTCTTGTTAAGTATCTATTCAATCAAAACACTGCAGGGCTCACTTTATGTATGTGGTTGAATGGTTTGAAGAGTCTCAGAAGGGGAAGACCAGGTGTGACCTCAGCCTGCTTATTTAATAATACTACTACTACTGCTATGGTACCTTGCACCAACTCTCACCACCTTAATTATGGCTGACCTTTATGTATACACCTGGAACGTACGGGGCTTAAACACCCCGGTTAAATGTAAACAGGTGTTATCTCATTTTGAAAGGCTGAGGGCCACGCTGGCCTTTTTACAGGAAACTAAGCTGACTAAACAAATCATGATAGGCTAGTAAAAGACTGGGTAGGGCAGGTATTTTCCACCCCCTTTGTAACTAAAAAGAGAGGGGTGGCCATCCTTATTCATAAATCACTAGCTTGGACATGTACGCAGGCCTGTTCGGACCACCAGGGCAGATGGGTGATGGCATTAATGGTGACTCCTGAAGGGCCCCTACTTCTTGTTTGTATTTATGCCCTGAATGGAGACAATCCCTCCTTCTTTCATTCATTAGCGTAGGAGCTAAGCTGTATGTCAACAGACCCTGTCCCCACCATTTTGGGAGGGGATTTCAATTTGGTTCTGGTGACCCATTAGATCACAGTACCCCCGTGCAAGTGAGGCACCCTAAAGCCCGTTTGGCCTTGCAACATTTGATAATGGAAATGGGCCTTGATGACATTTGGAGAACTCTCTATCTGTGGACGAAGGATTACTCCTTCACTTCTGCGGTGCATGGCTCTCATAACAGACTAGACTTCTGGCTGGTGTCGGCTGACATCTGTCAGAGTACAGTAGACTCTGCGATCATGTCTAAAGTTATTTCAGATCATGCCCCTGTACATCTGCATATTCTATGGGGTTTGTTCCCATATAAATCTGCTAAATGGAAACTAGACCCCCTTCTACTTAAGGACCCACTTTTTGCTCCCTGGATAACCTCGGAGACAGCTCTATTCCTAACCAACCCCCCCCCCCAGGATACCTCTTCTAGCACCTGCTGGGAGGCTCTCAAGGCCACCCTGCAAGGGGCTATAACTGATTTTGCCTCCATTCACCGGAAGAAATGGGAACATCTCCTTACTTCCTTGGAAGCTAGACTAAAAGATTTAGAAACCCGGGCTAAACAAATGCCTCATCTAGCAGCCGATTCTCCAATATATAAAGATATGCTCTCTACTCGTATGGAGATTAATGACCTGTTAACTCACAAGGCTGAACTGGCCATGCCATGGCTCTGTCATCAATATTGGGGGGGGCCGGCAAACTATTAGCTTACCGCCTTCGAAAACAACAGGCTGAACACCATACCGCTGATCTGAGAGACTGGCCTGGCACAATTAGCACAAACCCCAACTTCATTAATGGTATCATGAAACAGTTTTACTCCAAATTATATTCCTCTATTAAAACTCAGACTGAAGCCTCAATAGATGCTTTCCTGACTCCGCTCCAACATTCCACTCTCCAGCCCTCCCAAGCAGAGTTCTTAGATCTCCCTATTACACCTGAGGAAGTTACAATAACCATTAAAAGCCTCAATGTTGTGAAGACCCCTGGAGGGGATGACTTCCCAATTGAGTTGTGGCAGCTACTTGCACCTCAGGTTGCCCCCCTCCTTGTGCAGGTCTGTAATGAGGTGTTGCAAAATGGTATCTTTCCTCCTACCCTTCGAAAAGCGACTATTACCGTATTTCCCAAAAAAGATAAAGACCCCACGCTCCCCTCAAGCTATCGCTCAATTTCCTTAATTAATATAGACAGCAAAATATTTGCTACGGTTATAGTGCTTAGGCAGAGCCCCCTCCTTTCTTCTCTCATCCACCCTTCACAGGTGGGCTTTGTGCCCAGGCATCTGAGCTGGGATCATATCAGATTGATGTTTAATATTATCTACCAGGCCAAATCTCTCCTCACTCCCACAGCAGCCAGTGCTGTGGACTTTGAGAAAGCTTTCGACTCCCTGGAATGGCATTACTTGGAAAGAGTGCTGCAGAGGTTTGGTTTTGGCCCGCTATTTCGACAAAGGATCATGGCACTGTACCGTCAACCACTTGCCAGAATCCGGACTAACGCAGTACTCTCCAGACCCTTCCAGCTTGGTAGGGGCACTCACCAAGGGTGCCCTCTTTCCCTGCTTTTGTTCATTCTAGCGGTTGAGCCATTAGCAGTGGCCATCCGACACCATCCACTTATCCCTGGCATCGTTATTGGGACTCACACTTACACCACCCTAATGTATGCTGATGATCTTCTGGTCCCCATCACAGATGTTGTAACAGCTCTCCCAGCTCTACTCACACTTCTGACTGACTTTGCAACACTCTCCGGCCTTCGGATAAACTTATCTAAAACCGAAATACTACCTCTCAACTCTAATTGTACACAACACAGCTCCTCTCCCTTAGGGTTGAAATGGGCCCCAAACTCCCTTAAATACCTCAGCATTCACATTTCTCTGGATGTGTCTAAAATCTGGGATCGCAACCTTAGCTCTCTGATTGCTGACCTTAGAACAGAAGTAGATAGATGGTGACTGCTTCACCTTACCCTGGCAGGGAAAATAGCTGCTTTAAAAATGATTGCGATCCCTAACTTTCATATCCTCTCTCCCACATTCCTCTAGCCCCCTTGATATGGCCTCGTACTATTGATAAAATTGTGGGCAAATTTCTTTGGGAAGACAAAAAAACCTGCTATAACAGAGGTAAGCTTCGCTCTTATTGGAAGGAAGGCGGGTGGTGCCTCCCTTGGCTCGAAGGATATACCTGGGCCTACTCAGTGGTGCAGTCCCTGAAATGGTTCACTACTTTGACCTCAGATTACCCGCAATGGCTCCATATGGAACAGGCCATAGTGCAGGTCCATAGCCTCGCCTTCTGTTATATAATCCACTACCCAAGTCTTTACGGGCCCATCCTACCATAGTGCCAGCAATTAATATTTGGCATAAGGTGCACAAAAAGATTGGAGCTAATCCCAGCCCATCTATCTATACACCTATCTTTCATAACAAGTGTACCCTGATAGACAATACGCCTGTTTATTGGCCTCATTGGGAACAGGCTGGCATTAAAATATTGGCAGATATTCTAGATGAAATGGGCTGAAGATTGAAACCCTTTCAAGTTCTAGTACAAACAAAAACCTTAAGTAAAACAGATTTCTGAAGATACCTGGAACTCCGTAGTTCCTTAACTACAATCCTCAAACCAAGCCCACTAACTCAGATTACACCTCAAAGAATCTCTGTCTGGCTTAAGCTTCCTAGGAAACAAGCCAGTAAGATATATGCTGACATTAGAGGGAGCATTCCCTCCCAATCGGAGGTATCAAAATCAAAATGTGAAAAGGCAATGAATATTGACTTAGATGACACTCAATGGGATCTCTGCTGGAAACTGGCACATTCAAGCTACCCAGATGCCTGCAGCAAACTTATTCAAAATAAATTGCTACACCACTGGTATAAAACATCAGCAGTGCTGTACAAGGCAAAGCTCCTGAATACTAATCTATGCTGGTGATGTCAGGCTCAAGTGGGAGATCTCTTCCACATTATCTGGCAATGCTCCCTGCTAACCCCCTTTTGGCAAGCTGTTATTCAACTAGCCAGGGATGTCCTTGGCCTAGCAATCTAACCAAACCCCCCTTTGCGGATCCTGGGCCTACCCCCTCCTGGATTTAATATCAAACCCCACCTCATCCGTTGGCTGGCCTTGCTAAGTATCTTTGCCAAGCACCTTATACTGTCACGGTGGAGATCCACTGAAATCCCCACTATATCAGAACTCCTGGATGCTCTCACCCTCCTCGCTACACTTGATCGTATGTCCTACTCAGCACTCAATAAGTTAGTGGTTTATGCATCATGCTGGGCCCCTTTCCTAACCTATCTGAAACCTAGAACTGATGTAGGGTGAACCCTTCTTGGTGGCTTACAACTTGCTTTATTCTCTAGCAATTCCCGGGATGTGAGACTCTTAGTTCTGACATGACACAACAAGTCTTGTTCATATTTCATTCCTTGTAACCCTAGCAATGTGTATGCATTCTCCTAATTTAACTAGATTCCCAGTCTTAACTTGTAAGTTTGGTGTTGCCTTGCTGATGGTCTTTATGTTATTATATAGCAGTCAGGCAGAGATGTGAGGGCTTCCCCCCTCCCCCCCTTACCCCTGCAAAGTCCATTATAGTTGGATTGTATAGATTATATGATACACATTTTGACAAGTATGGACATTTTGCTGTTAAATCCTTCTCTGCTGTACATTATATCATGGCTGTATGTATAATACTGTCCTTTAAGCTGAAAAATGTATAAAAAATTATTAACTGAAAAAAAATATGTGCTTTGAGCTTATTATAATACCTATTGTATCCTTGAGACACCAGAAATGTCTACCATCCCTATCCAAAACTGTCTTAGTTTTTCTCAGAGGTCCTGAGTATATTTATTCCTTGCACTTTCAAGAATTGTCTTGTACTTTTCTCTCTCTTTTTTCATCAGTTTAAAATCTGCTGCTGATTTATTTCTTTTATTCTTATGTAATCTTAAGATTTTTCCAAATGACTTTTTTGCCCATAAACAATCAGCATTAAACCAAGACTTTTTAAATGCAGATTTACAATGGGATATTTTTTTGCACCATGGTTATAAATACATATCGATCCTTTCCCAACTTTCTATGATGTTGAGCAATCCATTTTGGTTAACACTGGTGTCATGCGTGTTGCCCAATTCTCCTGTGCTAAAAATAACCTCAAAATTTGTATGATGTATTGGTCCCCAGGTAATTCTCCTCTCATTAACAATCTCCAGATTTTCTACCGAATGTCCCTCTTTCCTAAGTATTCTAAATGGACATTTCAGAGTAAGGACAATAGGACAATGAGCAGATTCCAGTCTATCCTTAACCTCTAAGTTCTGTACCAGCTGTATTGCCTCCAAATTAGTCCAGAAGAAATCTGGCGTCGATGCACCCAGGTTCCCTCTAAAGGTAAAAGCCCCAAGGCTATCTCCCTGAGTTCTCCCATTCAGGAGACAATAATTCCTAGATGCAAGAGCCTCCAGGAGTTCCCTATCTCAAGGATTAAGTACTAGATCCTGGGAGTACCTCTTATAAGAAACATTTTCATTAACTAATGGGAGAGTACATATCAAATCAGTATAAGCATCTTTCAAAAATCGAGAGGGGATTCTGGAGTTGAAATCTCACAGGATGAATATGTGGTAGACTGCATTACTACCAGACAAATCACTGAGTAAGATTTTCAAATTTTGGATAAAAAGGACCACGGCCTCAGAGGTTTTGGCTCTAGGTGGAAAATAAATATTACAGAGAATCATTTTCTCCGGGCCTTTATTAATCACTAAGACCAGGATGCCCTCCAAGTTAGATGGGATTCTAGTTATCCCAAGATCCAACTGAGTTTTAACAAAAAAAGTAAGTCCCCCTTTAAATCTGCCAAATTTTTTATCTCTGGTAGCAGAAAGGGTTATAGCCGAATACCCCGCCAGTCTGGGATTGGTGTCTACTATACACCATGTTTTCTGTATACTAATAATATCAAAAGACTCCAAAAATCTCAGTATCTCAGGATCTGTTATTTTAAGGTGGATGCCCTCCACATTTCAAGAAAGGATGGAGAGAGCATCCATTGTAGTCATTTTTCTCCTTCTATTTGCTGAGGTCCGAGATTCAGATGCTTCTTCCCCACGTTCCTGCTGTGACTGCAATTGTCAGGCTGAACCAACAATTAATAATGGCAAAAAAAGTATTTGGATCTATAAGATTTTCAAAGTCAATTAGTGGAAAATCTGCCTCTAAGGCTGGTTCTTTTATAACCCTTACTTGGTTCCAGCTGATGTAATCTGCTCCCAATTCTAATGCGTCAAGAATATGAATTCCCAAGGGGTCCAGTTTGCCAGCTAATGGCAATACTTTACTAGCCAGATTAGGATTTTTGAATGTAATATCAATCTGTAATGAAAAACCTAAATCGTCATAGATTTTTATGGGATCAATCATATTCCGAGAGATATGTATCCCTAATGCTCTTTCCAGGAAGTGGAGGAGATTTCCCCTCACCTTCCTTTTGGAGTCATTGTCCATAAATTTCCATCCAAACACAACAATAGTTCTGCCTTGCCATGATTTATTCTGATTTTCTAGATGTTCATTAATAACTCCTATGATTTTCCTCTGAGATTCCCTAACTGACTCATACTCCTTAGCTACAGGGGATAAACTGGATTGTTCACTTCCCCCCACTCTTAGGTGCCTCCAAAACCAATTTTGGAACCAACGTGGGAAATGAAACACCCTGGCCATTCCTACCCATAGACAGTATTTTCTCCAAAATAGAGCGTGCTGTACTCAAAGATGAACAATAAAATAATATTATAATCTTATAATCTGGGTTTGGTGGTCTAAAAACTGTTACCTCATCTTCTAAGTTAGTATGATGTAATCCAAAAAGATCTAATATCCTGGAAAGGAGTAGTTCTTCTGTTTCATTCTCTAAAATGGGGACATCTTGTACCTCAGCCGTAAATTAAGCATTATCAAGATTCTGTGTGACAATAGGGTTCCCTGTATCTGTCACCTGAGGCTTACTAATGGGTGAATTTCTAGTAAGTGGGTTGCTGGTGTTCTCAGTCTCCCCCTGAAAAGCAGTCAATGAATCTTTGCTCACAATTTCATCATAGGAGATTTCAATACATTTATTACTGTGTAAACAAGGCTTCACCTCCTGTATAGACATTTGTATATCAGGATTTGGAGCCTTATTACCTATTAATATCTGGGCTATTGCCAGTTTTTAAGGCCACTCCCCCCATGATTAAAGACATAATAAATTTAAATGGATGGTTAAAGCGTTGGTGTTTTAGAGAGGGGTATACTTTCATAAACAATTGGGATAGATTCCATGACCCTAGGATGTTCTCAAGGGATGGCTTGCATCTAAATAAACATGGTAAATATTTGTTGTCAAATGGATTACAACAGGAATTAGATTCCCATTTAAACTACAAGCTGGGGGGGACATGGGATATTCCATAAAAAAGGTGGACACCACTCCCCAACCATCATTAATGGAATGGAAGTTTCTCCTTATAAACGCTAGAAGTTTGAACAATAAATTCGACAAACTTGTTTTAATACTATATAAGCGTAATATACACATTTGTACTATTACTGAAATGTGGTGGAGGGAGGACAATCCATGAGATAGAAAAATTCCTGGCTATAATCTCATCCACAAGGATCGAGTTTGTTCAAAGGGGGGGGAAGTTGCCCTTTACATTCATGATAACATCAATATTGAAAATCTTGAGTGTACCAAATGGCCAAATATAGAAGCAATTTGAATAAAAATTCTACCTCCACAGTCTAAAAGTATTAATATGGGGATTGTATATAGGCCACCATCCATTACATTACAGGAGGATTCACAAATTTTGGATTGTATTAACAAAATCTCATTAGCTGACAATACAATACTTGTAGGGGAATTCACTCTCCCTGGGATTGATTGGACAAATCTAACTGCAGAAGCATCAATTGAAAAACAATATTTGTAGACCTTCTTACTGGGGGCTATGGAGCAATGTGTTACGGACAACAATAGGGGCAAGCATATATTAGATATGGTATTGAGCAACATGGGCAATTATGTCCATGATTGTAAGATCATGCCCCCACTTAGTTCAAGTGATCATTTAGCGGTGGAATTTAACTTCACGGGGACCCTGGGTCACGAAATAGGCAGTACAGTTATACTCAATTTTAAAAAGGCCAATTTGGAGGAGATGAGAAGGGATATGGCAAATTGGGATTGGGAATGTGCGTTTCATAATCAATCTATTACCAGTATGTGGAATATATTCAGTAATAAATTATCTAAGGTTACCCATGATCATATACCACTAATTAAGAAATATGATGGAGTTAAGAGAGAAATACCCCTCTGGATGAATCCATCGATTAGGAAATCTATTAATAAAAAGAATAACGCTTTTAGAAGGGCTAAACATAGTGGAAACCATGAATGTTGGGAGACTTATAAAAATTACTTAAAACAAACCAAAAGGGATATAAAGAAGGCCAAAAGAAATCATGAACTAAAATTGGCATGTAGGGTACAAGATAATTACAAATCCTTCTATGCATATATTAATAAAAAAAAAGGGGAGAGACCAGCTTAGGCCCTTTAAAAAACCTAGAAGGAACCGTAATAACTGATAGTTTACAAATGGCGGAGGTTTTTAATCGCTATTTTTCATCTGTCTTTAACAGCAAAACACATGCCTCAAAAAATCATTTAGATCTCAGTTCAGATGACATTGTAATTTTGAATGATACAATGGTGAGAGAACACCTTAAAAGGCTGGACCCCAATAAGGCCCAGGGTCCAAATGGTTTACATCCACAAATTCTTAAAGAACTAGCCGAACCATTGGCTGGCCCTATTTCCATATTATTTACTGAATCAATAAACACAGGATATGTCCCTGAAGTTTGGAAACAAGCTATGGTAGTGCCCATTTTTAAAAAGGGCTCTAGACAGGACGTTGCTAATTATAGACCAATTAGCCTGACTGCTGTCTTGGGTAAAGTCCTGGAAGGTGTTATCAAGGATCATATTGGAGAATTATTGGGAGATAATACCAACATCATACAGCATGGGTTTACAAAAGGAAGATCGTGCCAAACCAACTTGTTAGAATTTTATGGCAAAGTTGGTAACGCCCTTGATAAACGCGATGCAGTGGATGTTATTTTTTTGGACTTTTCCAAGGCCTTTGATAAGGTCCGTCATGGAGAACTTATCAACACTTTAATTGAACAGGGAGTTAGTAGTAAAATTACTAGATTACTAATTACTAGATGGATATCATCCTGGCTCTTGGATAGAAGGCAGAGTCTATATTAGGGGCCTATATTCTGACTGGGAGGAGGTGACTAGTGGAGTGCCTCAGGGATCAGTACTCAGTCCTGATCTAAAGCAGAACAGGTTATATGATTTTACAGTGTATGGTGGAGCGTTGTTCTCGTTAGAAATTCCACCATACTGAAATGCTGTTAAGCTACAGTGAAACCAATTAATGGAATGCTGTACTGACCATACTGAGCAGCATTCATTCATGAATAAAAAGAGCGAGCAGTGTTTTCGAAATCAAACTGTGACGCGGTACTATTATTGAAAACCCCAGGGAGGATGGCCGCAGCATTTTTTTTTTTAACAAGAGTGCAATTCTTTATTCAGGATCAATGAGAGATAATCTCAGTACTTACAAAAAGGTTTATCCCTCCAATTTGTTATTTAAGTCGCTAAGTGAGGTGTCCGGTCATCATGTCTTTTTTTTTTAAATCCCTCCCACACAAGGGCAACAACCAATGGGAGTCTGCGCTGATAACGTAGGGATGCTCAGTCCCTAGCAACCACACAACTCACCATAGGAACAAGCTGTAGCTCCCGAAGTATGAAATGGGAGACAACAATTTATTTTAACATGAAAAAAGAGTTTGGGATAGTATTAATATTATTAAATTGATTAGAGGGGCACCATACGCTATATAAATTACAGGGTGGGCAACCCAATGCAGAACCAGTGTGTTCTGCCACCTCGGGGTATGATTCCCAAGGACCTCTTGAGCTTCGCTGTCGAGGTCACAGGGAATCATACCCCTCGGAATCATACCTCTCTATGGCAGAACACACTGGTTCTGCATGGTTGCCCATCCAGTATTCTCTATGTATAGTTATTCGACTAACACAAATGCCTATTGTTTAATGCTTTAAAGTGCCATGCTTCTGTTAAATAACAACTCAAATTACTAACAAAAATTTCAGCTTGCAGATGGAAAATAATGAAACTTGTTACTTACTTAGGTAGCTGCAAAGAAAACAAAATAAGCTGATATCGAATTCTGCCATTTGGGACACAGTATAGTAGAACACCAGTAAAGCGGCTACAAGATATAGATTTGATTAACAGGCCTACAGCACCACGAACAAGCACACTAGTGCTCTAAGAACCGTTCGTAGGCCGCCCTTAAAATCTCAATGTATCAGCCCAAAAAACAGCAACAGATAGGACACTTTGTTGCTTTAATAGTGGCTTTAGTCACAACTGCAAGCAACAACTTGAAGCAAAACAGCACCCCACAGCTAGGTTTTGAACAAAGGTGTGTTTAAAGTAACAACAAGATGGCGATCCTGAATACAGAAACACCACGCATGCTCAATATAGAACACAATCGGTTGGTCCAATTAGATAATTCAATAGCCCAAATAAGACATCCAAGAGCTGAAAACTGTGGGAGAATTCAAGAATGCATGGGACAGACATAAGGCAATTCTTGTGGGGGGCAGGAAGATAAAGGCAGTTGGTTAACTAGGATCTGCGGCCTATCCTGTAGGTAGGGAAATGGGCAGACTAGATGGGCCTAGCGGTCCTTATCTGCCGTCAAAGTCTATGTTTCTATGTTTCTTAATTGGCTTAAAAGCACATGTCGTTAATGCTGCTATACTGAATCTAATCTATCAATTAAAAAATTAGCAGACTGAGGAATGTACTAAAAGATGTACTAAATGTCAAATACTAAAAATATTTTGGAATCTATAATCATCAAATAAAAGAACAAAAATATAAAATCTGCCTTACTACGAATAAAAATTAGCCCATGAACAGTCAAAAAACCAATGCTGTCTGAGAACCAGGAAGTATTATAATTTAAAATATTCAGCAATTATAAAAAATATTGATACAATAGGTAGAGTAGTTCTGTGGCTCTAAAATTCTTCCTTAAAAGGATTCTTCTAAAATCCCCCACTGTCTCTGTAGTTTTCTTTTTTGGTTGTAATTTACCACCAGCCGATCACAGCTTGAGCCTTTCCGAAGGGCTCCTCGGGTTCCCCCAATCCGACCGCCACCTTCAGTCTTCTTCCTGAAACAAGCAGAGAATGCCTTAACCTGGGAGGCAGCTGTGCCTTGCACAAGAAAATCTGGTGAGCTCTATTTCACAACGTAGATGGCATACCTTTTAGTAAGTAGAAAGAAAGCCTTGAAAACAGCCTGCTCCTCATGCTTCTCCTCAGTGTAATAGCATTCAGCTTGGCACAGCACAAATCACATGAGACCTCCAACCACTTCCAAACCACTGACAAAACCAGAAAGACAAATAAATTTCATTCTAAGCAGCTGTCCAGGGACAAATGTAGCAGAATACGATGTGTGCACAGCACCGACATGGGGATTGGGCACCCCTTGTTGGAAAGTACTGAGCGGTACGTTAGGGTACTTTGATGCAGGATCCTGCATCAAAATTATACAAAATTTTGATGCAGGATTTTGCATAGAAGAAAAGACCTCGGGGACAGTTTTCTTCTTTTCACAGGTTTTTTTTAATCAAATAAATACATTTGGGCACACTGGGGTGGCTCCCAGTATGCCCAGTAAGTCCACTGTGCATTGTGCACACAAAGTGGGTCTTCTATGACTCTGCAGCCAGCAGCACAAGTTCTACGGCTGCAGACGTCAAGAAAAGACCACTTTTCTCATACAGAGAATGGACTCCAATCCGTTCTCTGTATAAGCTGGCACTCGTGAGAAAAACTTATTTGGGTCCAGCTTAAAACACAAAAAAATCATTAGAAAATACCTAAAGAAGTTCTCTTTAGCCATTTTCTGATTTTTTTTAAATGTTCTGTACTTAAAACATCCTCACTAAGTGGCAAAACAAGATGGTGGCTGCAACACAATCCATCGCAGGACTGTGTGAAAAATACCAGCATTCTTTGCAAAAAGAAGCTGGTATTTTTTGAGCAGTAGTCCTATTTTTTTTAAAAAAAGCTGCTGTTTTGAACAATACCCCTATTGTTTGAAAAATAGTATTTTCATGCCAGACATATAAATTTTCCCATAGGAAACAAGGGGAAAATTAAAAATATCATAACTTTTGAACAGATTAATATTTTTTCACCAAACCTTCAAAAGGCTTCATCTGTGACCCAAAGGCTTTCTACTGTAAAAATTTCAGCTCACAACATAAAGCCCTTTTTTGAGATCCAGCTGTAGAAATAAATGTAAAAAAAATCCAGATTGTTCTGTTTTTTCAACACTTTGGGCCGGATTCACAAAAGCCAAATCAGGATGCAAGGCAACCTGCATTAGAAAAATGGTGCAAGTCGCACTTGTGTCCTGGCGCAGCCCTGAAGCGATTTATAGGCAGCCTGCGACATGCTGCAGGCTGCCTGTGCCCAACTGCACCTATGTGCCTTAAACCCCCTTGCAATATGGCATAAGGGGGTTTATGGTAGCATTTGCCCCCTATTCAGGTAGGGTGGCTGCTATGTTCACAAATGGGATTCAGAGACAACCACAAGTGAACATCTGTCAAAGACCAGCAAAAAGGTGGTCTAAGTGGTCTTTGCTGTTCACTGGAGGTTGCCACTGTGCCCCAGCTCCACACTCCCTATAGGTTACAGACCCCCCATGGGCTCTGGGTCCCAGGCATGGCATGCACTGTGCCAGGCTGGGTGTGTGGCACCCCCCCAATGCCCAGACTCCCACACACACACATGTTGAGGCCCCCCCACATGCCCTGGGGCATGATCCCCCCGCACTCCCCATAATCCCCTGGTAGTCTAGTGGCCCCCAGAGTGTGAGCCCCCCACACACACCCCAATACCCCACCGGCAACTGGCACAGTCCTCTCTCACCACCAGGGCCAGTCACCAACTCACCCTCCGGGTGTGTGTGTGTGTGTGTGTGTTGGGGGGTGGGGGACCACTGGGCCACCAGGGCAGGTAAGGGTACTTGTTCTGGGGGGGTCAATGGCAAGGGGGCTTGGGGCTGGAGCCACACCTTATGGGGCCTCAGAGGTGGGCATGGGGGTGCCATGGCGGCCCTCAACTGGCGCATCTGTCGCCTACTCTGTCCTGCGACCTGCGGCATTCCTGGGTGCTGCGCCCTACCTTGTGCAGCTACCGCAAGTCACAGGATGCAGACCACTGGACCCACTCTGATACTGAATCGGCTGCATGGGCCAGGTCGCAGGGATGGTCACCGCAAGCTGCCATTGCCACAGCTTGTGGTGGGCCTTTGTGAATTCAGCCCTTTATGTCTCAGAAACCACTAAAAGGATTCCCATGAGTTTGGCAGGTCAAGAGACCTGCCCCTAGAGATTATACGTGCCAAATATCATACAAATCCATTGAACAGTTCCAAAGTTATTAACCCTCAAAGTTTGGACTTTAACATAGAGGTGCAGTTTCAATCTAACTGTACTGGTGCACTGTGCCAGTATATATATATATATATATATATATATATATACATATATATATATATATATATATATATACATATACATACACAGTGATCCCCATGATGATGGTCTGACAGTTATATGTATATGTGTGTGTGTGTATATATATATATATATATGTATATATATATATATATATATATATATATATACACACACACACACACATACACAGTGATACCCCGTGATGGTGGTCTGACAGCTTTGCAGCATTTCTTGAATAAGCGGGAAGTCCAGCAGCCACCCCCACACACACTGACTCATCTGGCAGAACTTGTTCTTACATTCAGTGCTTTTTCTTTTAATAACAGTTTTTTTCAGCAGGTCAGTGGAGTTACCATGGGTACCAAGATGGGTCCCAGCTTTGCTAATCTGTTTGTGGGTTGGGTGGAGGAATGTTTTTTTCTCTCATTCACAGGGACTGTGCCTGAGCTCTACAAATGCTACATAGATGACTGTGTGGGGGCCACCTCCTGCTCCAGGGAGACCCTCCAAGTCTTCCTTGACAAGTTTACCACAGCCCATCCTTCCCTTCAATACACTGTTGAAGTATCCTCCTCTACACTGCCTTTTCTAGATATCCAACTGTCAGTACAGAACACAGGTCTGAAGACATCCGTTTATTACAAACCCACTGACTCTCACAGTTTCCTCCTCCACAGCTCCTTCCATCCTAAACATGTTAAGAATGGCCTGCCTTATTCACAGTTTCTTAGACTTCACAGGTTATGCAGTGAAGAGGATAATTTTGCTGAGCAGATCCAAATAATGCACAGTTTTTTTATCAGCAGGGGATACCCTAAAAGCACAGTGGACAGAGTACTCTCCCAGGTCACTATCATGCCCCGTAACCTTGACCCCCGCAGGAAGGATACTGTCACGCAAGAACAATGGCGAATTCCACTAGTGCTTCCTTTCCATCAGAGCACACCTTCTCTTCACAGGATCATCACCAGTAACTTTCCATTTTGCAAACTGACCCTAACATTGGTGCTTCCTTTACAGAACCACCTATTGCCTCCTACTGCTGGCCACCTACCCTGCGGAATCTCCTGGTTAAAAGCAGCCTACCTATTCCTAACAGTTCCTCCCTACCAGGTACCAAACCTTGCAACAGGACTCACTGCCATACCTGCAAATTTGTTTCCAGTGTGACTTAAATCTGGGGGCCTACAAGTGTTTTTGACATCACCAAGGCATTCTCATGCATCTCCACTAATGTGGTATATTGTATTCTTTGCAGGAAGTGTACAGTTATTTACATTGGAGAGACTGGTAGGCGCCTTGCTGACCATTTCAGGGAACATTACAGGGCAGTCAGGAATGGTGAAACTGCTAAACCCATTGTATCCCACTTTATCTCCAGGGACCACAGTGTCAATGACCTTTCTGTTTGTGTCCTTCAGCAGGGCTTCTGGGATTCTGACCATAGAAAAAAACATGGAAGCCAAGCTGATCATCCACCTTGACTCCCAGCAGCCCTCTAGTTTAAATGATAGACTTACTTTCCACTAACATCTTTCAGCCACCCCTTATTTTCCCTAAAGTCTGTTTCTATCTGTATACATTTAATTTGTCTCCTTCCCCCACATTTGTCACCTTTCAGCCTTCTTACTAAGCTCTGTTAATTAGTCCCCACCTGGGGACTTCTGTAGCTCTTTCACTCCTAGTTTGCTTTATCTTTCCCATCATTATCTTTTTGTTTCACAGATTCTCTCTTAATTGTGCCACTTATCACTTTTTCTCCCCGAGCCGCCCCTTTTTTCTCCCACATATATATATATCCCTCATTTTACCTCCACTCTACACTAACTTTGTATTTTTCTCTTTTAGATATTTCCTGAAAGAGACCTAAGGTCAAAACGTAGATTTTTAACTCTATTTCCTATTTTCAGGTGCATTTAATATAACCCTTTTGTTTTGCTATATATATATATATATATATATATATATATATATATATATATATACATATATATATATATGTATATTTATGTATATGTAATAGATAACCCACTCTTAGGTTTGTGGTGGCGCTATGATATACGCACGTCTTGGTGTGCGTCAAGCACCCAAGGTGTGCATATATCAGAGTGCAATCATACACTGTAGAGTGGGTTATCTATCTTATAAAATGGTAAAATTGTTTTTTAGAGGGGTAAAAGTGCAGGTGTGCGGTCGTGCTCTGATATACACATGGTCATATGATGGGATCCAGCAAATCAGCAGACATAATTTTTCCTACCCATTTTGTAAGTATATATTTGGATCATAGATGGTGGCCGCACTGGGCTGACCATCAGTTTCGTTTATATAGCGCAGTAATCACACAGTAATAGTAGTTTCATTTTATTTTGTTTGGTTCGTTTTGCTCATTTTATGTTATTTTTTGTTTTAGTGTCCTAATGATTTTTGTTGCGGTGCGTGAATGCTGCAGCTTGTAACTGCGTATTCGTGTATTCGTTTTGTGACTGTCAAACTCGTGGTTCTCGCTTATGTTCTTTGCAGGTTTTAGAAGGAGTCTCCCTCTGTCCGTGTTTTTTATTGATACTGGCATTGTTTTCTGGACTCCCTACATTTGTTTATGGAAATTGTGGTTGTGTGCTCTTAATTAGTTTTGAGGACCAAAGACTACTGGCATACGATCCGGCAGTCCGGAACAACTTCGGGTTGTTTTCTGTGGTGAGCTCTTGGAGTGTTTTTCCCTCCTCGTCTCTGGCCTTTGTTGTGCTGCAAAGTACCTGGAGTTTATGGATGGGGATGTTTAAAGACTGCCGACTATCTGTTAAGGACCTGTCAAGGATCAGCCTATTTTGAATCTTATTTGGTGAGACTGGTCTGATTTATTATTAACTTTAAGGACTTAGCAGAATGTGTATTTTTGGGATTTGTAGCGCTAAGAAGAGCGCGAAGATCATACGTATTTTTGGATATTGTGTGTCTTTTAGACCTTATGGCTGGATTTTGCCTTGCAGTTCAATTAATGTACATAGAGTCCCTTAGACTTAAAACATAGAAACATAGAAACATAGAATTTGATGGCAGATAAGCACCGCTTGGCCCACCTAGTCTGCCCATTTTCCTACCTAACAGATAAGCTGCAGATCCTAGTTAACCAACAGCTTAATTCCTCCTACCCCCCACTATGACTGCCCTATGCCTGTCCCATGCATTGTTGAAGTCCCCCACTGTTCTTGACCCCACTACCTCTTCAGGGAGGCTGTTCCATGCATCCACAACCCTCTCAGTGAAAAATACTTCTCACATTACCTCTGAGCCATCCCCTTCTATCTTCAAATTGTGCCCCTTGTTCTTGCACATCTCTTTTTCTGGAAGATGCTACCCTCTTGGACTTTGCTAATTCCTTGAGGTACTTGAGAGTTTCTATCATGTCCCTCTCTCCTTCTTTCCTCAAGGGTATACATATTAAGCTCCCTTTAGTCTTTCTTCCTTATGTCTTCTGGTGCAGACCCTGCACCATTTTAGTTGCCCTCCTCTGGACAGCCTCCACTCTGTCTGTCTTTGCGGAGATGGGGTCTCCAGAACTGCACACAGTACTCCAGATGGGGTCTCACCAACTGTCTGTACAGAGGGATAACAACTTCCTGTTTTCTACTATTGATGCCTCTTCCTATACATCCCAGTATCCCCCCAGCCTTCCCTACTGCCTTCTCACATTGCTTGCCCACCTTTAGGTCATCTGATATAATTACTCTATTTTTGCTGTTGTCAGTATCTCACCCCCCATTGTGTACACTTCCCCAGGGTTTTTGTTCCCCATGTGCATTACCTTGCACTTCTTTGCATTGAATCTGAGCTGCCATACATTTGACCATTCCTCTAACCTTGCCAAGTCCCTTCTCATCCTTTCCACTCCATCTTGTGTATCAACCCTGTTGCAGATCTTTGTGTCATCTGCAAAGAGACATACTTTTCCTTCCAGTTCCTCTGCAATGTCACTTATAAAGACATTAAAAAAGGACCGGTCCCAGTACTGAACCCTGCGGTACCCCGCTAGTAACCCTCCTTTCGTCACTGTGTACTCCATTTACTACTACCCTTTGAGTCCTGTTGTCTAGCCAATTTTTTATCCAGGCTACCACCTTGGGACCCACTCCAAGGCTGGCTATCTTGTGTATTAATCTTTTGTAGCCCTTCATTGTGGTGGCCAGTCACAGGAATCTGCTTCTACCCAGGAGGCTGGGCCTACTTGGAGCTGGGGAGCCAGCTGGTGGGCTCATGATCTCTCCCAAGACTCTCTTTTGATCTGCTGGTGAGCGGGCTTTAAGTGAGGTGCTGAAGTGGTGGGGCTGATATTTCTTGTGGCTGGGCCTCACAGGAGGATTTGAAGGGACTTGGTTGCTCTTAGATTTGGATTTGGACTGTTGAGAGTTTAAGGAGTTGGAGACTTGGTGGATGCTTCTTGCCATTCAAGGAGTTTCTTCTGGGAAACAGGACTGCCAAAACCTTTGTATTCCGAGCAGTGAGAGGGCCTAGTTGCTTTGGGTACCCGGGTATTGAGAGAACCTGGGTGTCCTATATTTTGCGGTAATTAATGCACCTTGTGAGAGGAGGTGTACTGAATTGCTTTGGTAATTCTAATCTGGATTTTCAAAAAGTGACTTTCGATGGCGATTTGACATCCTTTTGATGAGGGTTTTATTTAACTTGTTTTACAAAGTATTTGTTTTTGTTTGTTAAAATTAAATGTTATTAGGTTGGGTGGGGAATTTGGCTTGCTTTGTTCTTGTCTCCCTTTTTGGTGAGAGTGTGTAAGGAGTTTTGGAAAGAGGGTATATTTTTGTTTTATTTTGGCCAGAGATATGCGTTATGGATTTACCCCCCAGGTTGTGCAATATCCAGCCTCCGCTCTCCACCCTTTTACCTCACCCTTACCATTTGTTACTTATCAGCGTTATAGAGCATTGGGCATTGCCGCAGGGGTGTGGGGTGGGGAGGGTGCGAGAGGCGGAGGCTGGATGAGCAGAGCACTCACATCAAGCAGCAGTCCAGAAGACACCTCAAGGAATTGGAGTCTGGAACATGGGTCTCCATGTCTGGTCTCCATATCCAAGGGCACAGTCAGTATTGGTGGGCAGGTGGTTGGGGCAGCCCAGGAGTTCCGTCCAACTCGGGTGGTGTTATATAATGCCAGATCTATTAAGAACAAGACCACAATTATTGCAGATCTTGTGGGGACTGCAGATCTGGCATGTATCATCGAGACCTGGCTTGATGGAAACGTGGGCCCCATATTGGAGGTTGTGATTCCTGCTGGGTTTTCAGTGATTTACTGACCGAGATTGGACCGCAGGGGAGGGGGGGTTGCGGTCTGTTTCAAGACTGAATTTGGTCTCACTAGTGTACCAGTTGAGGATACCAGGTCTTTTGAGTGTGCTGTAGTAGCAGGTGGAAGTTACAGGATGGCTCTTGTCTGCCATCCACCAGGGGACGAGAACCATTTCCTGCAGGAAGTAGCGGACTTTGTGGTTGATCTGGCATTTGAGTCACCCAGGCTGATGGTCCTGGGTGACTTCAATGCCTGGATCGACGACGAATTTTCACGTTTTGGTCAATGCTTCCTCCAGTTGATGACACCACTGGGCCTTACACAGGTTGTCACCTCTGCTACTTATAAACATGGCCACTCTCTCTCGACCTGGCTTTCCTCTTGGGGATCAAGGCCTCTGATGTGGGGGTGGAACCCGTCAGATGGTCTGACCACTACACTGTGAGATTCAATTTTTGCACACCCCCTTGTGGGCCTACCCCTGTGGAGATGGTCAGGTCCCGCCCTTTATGGGATGTATGCCCTGATGGCCTAGCGGCAGCACTTGATCTATCAGAATTTCCTATGGCAAGCAGGGATACAGAGGTTTTGGTTTTAGCCTATAATAAGGCTATTACTGCAGCTCTGGATTCTGTTGCTCCCGTCCGCATTCATCCTCTCTCCCTTCGCCCCCGGTCCCTATGGTTTGATGGGACTTTGAGGGAGTTGAGGTGACTAGGACGAAGGTTGGAGCATCATTGGTGGAAGTCCACCCTAGATATTGACCATCTTAGACTGTTAGAGCATTACCAATTCTTCCAGTCAGAAATCTCCCGTAAGAAGGCAAAGTTCCTGTCTGGGGAAATCGCTGACACTCAGAACTGACCAGCACAGCTCTTCCAAACCGTAGACACGCTGTGCAACCCAGCCTGTCTGCAGGTTCAGAGAGCTTTTTTACAACTGGAGTGTGAGGAGCTTGCTCAGTTCTTTGTTGATAAGCTGGCAGACATCAGGGCGCAGATCCAATCAACTCACTCTATGGGAGTTGCTGATGATTGGCACTTGGTCACTGTCCCTCACTTCTCTTGGAGTACCTTCAATCGCCTGGAGATCGTGGATGTTATGTGGATTGCCCAGGGTATGCGCCCTACATGCTGTAGTTTAGACCCAGGCCAACTTCCCTGATTATGGGTTGTTGTAATATTATCAGCCCGGTCTTGGTGCAGATAGTCTGGTGCTCCCTTAAGTCGAGTGAGTTTCCTAGCTCCCTGAAGGAGGCTGTGGTGACTCCCCTTTTGAAGAAAATTTATTTGGACCCAGACTGTCTGACAAACTATAGACCCATATCTAACCTCCCTTTTGTGGGGAAGGTAATTGAGAAAGTAGTGGCTGTACAACTGGAGAACCATTTGACCATCCATAGCATCTACGAACCCTTCCAGTCCGGTTTTTGAAAGAGGTATAGTACCAAGACTGTGCTGGTTCGGGTGCTCAATGATCTCCTGATGGTGAGAGATCGAAGGAATCAGTCCATCTTGGTGATTCTGGATCTCTCTCTCCAGTTTTGACACCGTGGATCATGGGGTACTGCTCGAACACCTGAGGTTCATCTGTGGTCTGACAGATTCAGTCCTCAGATGGTTTAAGTCCTTCCTCACTGGCAGAACTCAGAGGGTGGTGTTGGGGATTTATTCCTCTGACTCCCTCTCCCTGTCATGTGGGGTTCCTCAGAGCTCTTTGCTGTCCCCCATGTTATTCGCAGTGTATATGATGCCCCTCGGAGACATTGTAAGATGGTATGGACTGAGGATTCATTGTTATGCAGATCATACCCAGCTCCACCTGTCTTTTGCACCTGACGAGGATGGAGCTCTCTTGGTTTTTAATAACTGCCTCGCTGAAATCCTGGACTGGGTGAATTCCAGCTGGTTGAGGTTGAACCCAGGGAAGACTGAGGTGATGGTTGTGGATCCTGGATGCCAGATAGGGGGTTGGGGCGGGTCATCCTTTGGGGCTTTTCCTGGAGGATTCCCAGCTCCTGACTTCTGAAGGGGTGCGTGACCTAGGAGTGATACTTGACGGCGGGCTGACATTGGGATCTCAGATGTCAGCTGTCGTTAAGGCATCCTTTTACCATCTGCGGAACATTGCTAGGATCAAGCACCTTGTTCCATCCGGTGACCTACCTACATTAATCCATGCCTTTGTGACCTCGCGCCTTGATTATTGAAACTCCCTTTACTTTGGGCTTCCGGGGGTTGATATCTGCTGCCTGCAGCTGGTGCAGAACGCTGTGGCCCAGTTGCTGACAGGGACTCCTCAGACTCCCATATCACGCTGGTGCTGCGCGAACTGCACTGGCTTCCAGTTCAGTGGCGGATCACCTTTAAAGTCAGATTACTAACTTACAAAGCCCTATGTGGACTCAGCCCTGACTACGTAAAAGAGCTCCTGTTTCCTTACTGCCCTGAGTGACTGCTCCACTCAACAGACGAGGGGTTGCTAGAGAGTCCAAGGGTGGTTTTGAAATCTTCAAGGGCCTGGACATTTGCGCACGTGGCCCCTGCCCTTTGGAGTTCTCTACCCCGTCTGAATCAGGAGAGCATGACCCTGGGGGGGGTTTAAGCAGAAACACAGAAACATAGAAACATAGATTTTTGACGGCAGATAAGGACCGCTTGACCCACCCAGTCTGCCCATTTCCCTACCTATTGGATAAGCTGCAGATCCTAGTTAACCAGCAGCCTACTTCTTCCTACCCACCCCTAGAATTGCCTTATGACTGTCCCATGCATGCTTGAATTCCACCACTGTTTTGACTCCACAACCTCCTCCGAAGGCCATTCCATGCATCCACAACCCTCTCTGTGAAACAATACTTCCTTAAATTACCTCTGAGCCGCCCCCTTCTATCTTCAAATTGTGCCCCTTGTTCTTGCACCTCTTTTTTGAAAGATGCTACCCTTGGACTTTGTTGATTCCCTTGAGATACTTGAAAGTTTCTATCATGCCCCCCCTCCTTTCCTCGAGGCTATACATATTCAGCTCCTTAAGTCTCTCTTCATATATCTTCCGTGCAGGCCCTGCACCATTTTAGTTGCCCTCCTGACAGCCTCCATCCTGTCTATATCCTTGTGAGATTGGGTCTCCAGAACTGCACGAGTACTCCAGATGGGGTCTCACCAACTGTCTGTACAGAGGGATAATAACTTCCTGTTTTCTACTGGTGATGCCTCTCCCTATGCATCCCAGTATCCCCCAGCCCTCCTTGCTGCCCTCTCACATTGCTTGCCCACCTTTAGGTCAACTGATATGACTACCCCCAGGTCCCTTTCCATTTTTGTTGTTGTTAGTATCTCACCCCCCATTGTGTACTCTTCCCCTGGGTTTTTGTTTCCCAGGTGCATTATCTTGCACTTCTTAGCATTGAATCTAAGCTGCCATACATTTGACCATTCCTCTAACCTTGCCAAGTCCCTTCACATCCTTTCCACCTCACCTTGTGCATCAACTCTGTTGCAGATCACTGTAGCAGGCACTGAAAACGTATTTATGCAGTAAGGCCTACTGTGATTAACTGCGGAATTTTATGTTTTTTATGTATTTATTACTGTTGTTTTATGAGGTTTTATATTTTGTAATGTGCCTTGACACTTGAAAGGTGCAAATAAATAAAGATTATTATTATTACTATATATATATATATATATATATATATATATATATGTATGTATATATATATATATATATATATATATATATATATATATGTGTGTGTGTGTAAAAAGAAAGACCGAATAAATGATGGGTTTAGGGAAAGGGAAAACTGTTTAACCAGGAAAGGCACACTAAGCCGGAACGTGTTTCCAGGTGCAACCTGGGAGCTCAAGGAAGTTAAGTGACTTGCTCAGGGTCAGGGTACTTGTAGTGTACAAGGAAACATATCAGCTGAGGGGAGCTAATTTCATAATAAGGCCATGTGTTTGAAGGGTCAGAGGCTTTACTATCTAATTAGTCCCTTAAGATGGGTATATGGCCTTATATACCACACATACTCAACACTTGTTTATATAATACATGGTACTGTTTGTTTTTGTTTTACATGCTTTGTGGGGCTGGATCAATGTCCTGGTGAGCTGTGGTCAGGCCCCATGTGTTTCCATAGTGCAGGGGTGTTTTGGAAAAAGCCTCTCTTTGGGTCCTTTCCTGTTTCTGTGGTGTAAGGCATCATTGATGCGGTCATAGATTCTTGTGGTGTGGCATGTAGGTGGCAGTGTGGGGTGGTGTCAGAGTTGGGAGGATGGTTTGTGGTTGATGAGAGGCATGTGTCATTGGGGTCCATGGAGCTGGTGGAGTTAGTGGCCTGGGGTCTCATATGCGGGCAGTAGCATGCAAGAGAACTGTAGTTTCAAGAGAAAGGCTGTTGGTAAGTAGCATTAGTACTTATGTGTTCCCTGCAGCCAGCCTCTAATTGTTTTTTTTTTTCATGTGGGGAGGTCCAGGTAGAGGGGGAGGAGTGAGACAGGAAGAGCAGGAAGAGGGTTGCCTACAAACATTCCTAGCTGTTAAGTTTTTAATGCTGGAGGGGGAAGCGCTCCTGGGCAGGGAGGATTTTTTTCCCCATAATATACAGGTACAGGCTTAACTAGGAGGTGTACAGTTGTATACCTCTGGAGGCATACATCATTAATTTGAAGTTATACAGCTGTAATTGGTGAGGTACTATATACAGGAAAATGCACAATAATGCTTTTTATGGGGGAAAAGAGCCAACCATGTATTACATACATACATACATATATTATAGGGGCATGATAGCACTCCTATAGTTAGGGTTGAGTAGGCTGTTAAATGTTAAACCCCAGATTTGCACCTTAATAACTTTGGCATTGTTTGATGAAATAGCACAAGATTTGGCATGCATGGTCAGGCTGCCAGAGTCTCAAGATGTGAAAAATTTTGTGGTGGCATCTTGTTCAGTTTTCAAGATATAGAGCACCAAAAAAAAGACGAAAAACATGTCTGGTTTCGCTGTACTTAACATTGGGTATTTTTTCTCTCACCTACAGCTTAGAGGCTGTGGAATTTTTTTTTGTTCAATCTTTTTATTATAGATTCAGTGTACAAGAAATGTCAGCATGCTTCAATACGTCACATTAATTAAAAACTTGCAAAAAAATTACAGCATAGTGACATATCTAGTTGAAACATTTAACATTTTTAAACTACTTTAAAACTCTAAAAAAACTCAACAAGTATGCATATTTCATTCTGCACTTATACAATATTGGAAGTGTAAGTAATCTCTGTCACCTCATTTCCAACCTGATTTAGAGCCATGGCTTCAGATCTTTAATAATATAACATTGTCTCCTGTGTATATAAACAGAGAAAAGAAAAGGAAGAGGAAAAATGGGATACCTCCTTGTCTCAGGCTGTTTTGGGCACTCCCTATTCTCAGCATTTGCATGGCTGTGAAAGGCAGGGCATCCAGAAATATCCCCCATTCCCTCCAGAAGCATTCTGCCCTCCTCTGTATGATGTAAGTCAGCTGGTCTACTGCAAGAGTCTGAAGTACCATGTTCCTTCATTGTTCTATTATGGGTGTGTTGCATGAGACCCAGGTGTTCTGGATACCTTGTCTCACCACTACTAATAGAACCCTAATCCATTTGTGGTACAATACTCATTCCTCCTCGGAAGTATCCTCTATGCCAAAGAGCAGAGAGAGCAGAGTGCGGGAAATATGAATCTCCGATGCACTGGATAACTCCTGCACTATACTCTGCCAGTATCCTTGTAGCGTGTTGCATTCCCAGAAATAATGGAAGTATGTACCTCAATCTTTGTGGCATCTCCCACATATTGGTAAGACCCCCAGGTGCAACCTATATTCCAAACTTGGTGGGCAGTATAGTCTATGTACAAACTTAAATTGGGATTCTTTATACTTATTGCATATTAAAAGTCCCATATGAGTGTGCAATAATAGCTGCCAGTTCTCATCAGCGATTTGTCTTCCCAGATCAGTTTCCCATTGCTGTTTTACCCACCCTATCACACCTGGTAGGAGGACTTGAGCAATTTTTTTTAATGAAATTTTCAGGGTTGAAGGGGTCCATGCCTAGGGTGTGCCTTTAGAAGGTTTTATGAAAAAAATATTATATGGTTTCAGAGTTATAATAATTTTAGAGTTAATGTCCTGATGCGAGCGGTAAAAAAAAAAAAAAGATCACGTGTCCTTATTTCCATAATTTATCTGTTGTGCTGAAACAAATACTAATTGTGCAGAAAAAATGTTGATTGTGCTGACTGCCATGTTGTTCTTCTAAACTTGCAAACTCCGCAAACACATAAAGATGATACATTTTCAAAAAAACAAACACCTGAACCTAGCTAAACATAACCTGTTTAGTTAGATTCTGGTGTTTCTTTTTTGAAAAACTTGCCAGGCAGTGTAGAAGATCAGCATAGACCCTGTCCTTATTATTATTATTATTATTTATTTGGCCAGTCGCTAGATAACCACAGTTACTACTGCCGCCAGCAGGACTCCACCTATGGTGACAGCAGTGAAGAAAATACCACTGGTCTTAAAGGTAGATCTTACGGATCATAGGGTTACAGTGTTTCTCTAAGGGGTTTCATATCAGTATATTTTTTCCTCTTTATCTATTAGGACTAAGGCTGGAGTGTTGGGCTGGTTGTTAATAGATCTAGGTGGGGGACAAGGTCTCATTTTGATTCCCAAGACATGGTTATATAAACCCTGAATTCTTCCATGATTAGCATTGAGTTTCTTGCAAGTGGAATATAACATCCACAGGAAAGCAAGAACCAAGGTGATATTAAATACACAAAGGAATACGATAATGAGAGGCCACTGTACTGGTACATGAATTTGTTCCTTATCACCGGGACTGAACTGTTTATCCGAGATAACCAGGTCGGTCTTAGAGACAGTAATCTCAATTTTATGAAAGTCCTTTGCATCTAAAAGACACTCAAGGTCATCGGCTAGAGAAAACTCATGACCTCGAAATGCAGAAACAGGAGTGATTTCCATTTTATGGGAAACTGGATTAAGGGGATACAAGGTGATATGTCCAAAATGGATATGTGCACCTCGAGGAACAGAGATGAGTACTACCTTGTTAGGTAAAGTAAGTTGAGTGGTAGTACCATGTTTGTTATAAGTAACAGTGACTTCCGTAAAATTGGTGGTAACTAACCATTGAGCTCCTGTGATTTCAACATGTGTTTTCTTAGCTTCACCTGCATGGGTCAACATGATCTTACACTTTTTGGGGGCATCATTGTTGCTAAGGCCACAAAGAACCTCAGCAATATCGTTTAGAAAAGGTTTATTGTGACACAGCCAATGTTATTCTTTAGTAGTTTGGCACATCTGTAAGTTTGGGACTAAATATAAATCTGGATTAAGCTCATGGTATACCACTATAGGTGGAGTGTTAATTTTTGCATAAGTGTCTCCTTGTCCGGTACCCACATTAAGAATGATCTTTATTTTGTAGATATTTTGTTGTTCTACCAGGGGAACATTTAATATAAAGGCAATGGTTATCTCTTTTAAATCGACTTGGACAGGAATCCCGTTTCCAAGACTGTAAGCGATACTCACGTGTAGTGGCTCTATTTTTTCTGAAGTGGCTACACTTAACATTTTTTTCATTAATTCTGGAGGAACTAAATAACATGGCATGCTTCCTGCCATTAAATCTCCTATGCCACTATTTACTTTTTTCATCAATTCTTGTGCAATTGATCTAATTTGTTGAACAGTGGTGAGGTCTTTACCTACAGTTAGAGCTAGGTTATGGAGTTTTTGCATGGTATTATTGAGAAGTGTTGTATGAAGTTTAACCATAACTATGGTATCTCCCACAGTTTTTCCTAAGTCTGATAGAAGCTTTTGCTGTGTAGTGAGTTGTACCTTAATGTTACCCATATCTTTGCACAGTTTTTTAACTGTATCGTTTATTTTGGAAATCTTAACTGAATTTATGATGTTTATTCCTAGTACAAAGCGGTTCCTAGTGCTCTTATACCAGAAAAGCATAGGGAGGCAGCTGTCTCTACTTTAGTAGAGATGTTAAGGGTTTTAGGAAATACAATGACAGTTTTTTACTGGAGTAAAATATTTTTTATGTCTCTTTGACTTAAAGCATATACTCTTAAAACCATTTTGGGGCCTTTTTGGTTAACCAAAGCTGTTTTTACATGCTTTAACATTTGCCTTAATTACATTGTATGGACTGGCCTAAAGTTGCCCCCATGCAAGGTAGGAGAGGAGTGGGTATCTGGTGCTGGTGGGTAACCATTGGAATAGGCACTTCTAGGGGTGAAAGGAGTGGCATTAGGATGTGGTGCACGGTGCCAGTATGGAGCCCTGCAGGTGTATCTACAAATGTTCTCTCTTAATTGCCAGATTTGCCTTTTTAGCTGGTCAATAATATACTGTCAGTCTCTCTATCTTGGTTAGGCCAGAGTTGCTCATTCCAGTCATTCAGGTGCTTTCTGGAAGCCTCTGACCCCTTTTTGTTTGGGTTATGGGGGCTGCATGACCCAGGATTCCAGTCATCCCTCCTCTGATTTGGGAATTTTTTATTATTCCTAGGAAAGCTAGCAGTGGTCTTTGTTTTGGGGCAATTGTTTCCTTCCATTTGGAGGGGTCTCATCACTAGTGATGGCAAAAATATTTGAGATTTTGTGGTAGGTTTCTTACCTGCATCTGGGTTAACAGTTATAAACATTTTTTTGGCCAACTGTATAATATCATTCATGGGAGTATTTGGTTCTACCCATGGCTGGACTAATGTCCTAACAGAGGGGTGAAGGTCTTTTACAAAGGCTTTTCTTAGGTAAGGAAACAGATCTGGGTCTTTTTTCTTCCCTCCTGAGAAAAACATTTTACTCAGCACTTTGTAAAAATTATTTGGGGCTTTATTCTTTTGGCATGTCTCTTTAAAAGCTGCTATAGGACTTCGATAAGTGGTATACTCTTTAATCAGGGCTGGGCACATTTTATCAAAATCAGTTTTGATTTTAGGTTTTTGTCTAGCCATCCAGGCTTGAACTTCTGATGCAACAGAAAACCTTAAGACCCATAACCAATCTTTAGGGCTATTGATCCCAAAGTATTTAAATTGCGATTTCAAATCAAAAAGATAATTTTCCACCTCCAAGACTGAGGTTTTGGGGTTTAAGCTCATCCCAATGGCCATTATCAATCAATCAATCAATCAAATCTTTATTTATCCAGGCGAACATCATTGAGCAATGCTTATTTGCAAGATGGACCTGGTAAGGTCAAGATACAATTTGTATGACATATAACATGCAAAGAATACACAACTTTGAGAGGATAGCAAATGAATATAGAAACAACAACTCCAAGACAGAGTGCTTTGAACAGCTAATAACAAGAAAAAATATATATTACATATATACATGATTCAACGAATAGCCAGCTTGTTAGTGGAGGACACTTTAGAAACTAGCACTTTTTGGTGAAGGTTAAATGTGTCAGGGGAATTATTAGATAGTTTTTAAACTCAGGTAATGAGCTGTATGGACATCTGGAAGATATATCTACAGGGAGTGATTTGTAAGAGGCAAATACCGGCTGAAGCAGTGACAGGGGGATGAAAGGAGTGTATACAGAATGTTGTGGCCAGGGGTGGTGAAAGGGAAGGAGTGGAAAACCACTTGGGAGCTTAAACAGCAGGCTGGTAGGAAAGAGGTCTGTAGTTATATTCTGTTTTAACTGAAATATTTGAATAGTTTTTAAGTGAAATTAGTTCTATGTGTTAAAAATTATTACCTTGAATTAGAACTGTTACTTGGGCTGTGATATTGTAACTTTGGAGGCTTGGGGATAGTTGTTTGGCAGGGATAATTAGAGGGAAATTTAAATGTGTTGTTTGCCTGGTGTTAGGGGGAAGGGACATTAGCTGCAATTACCTTGTCTTTAAACAGGAATTACCTTGGCTTTCATTGTTCACTTGGGAGCTTAAACAGCAGGCTGGTAGGAAAGAGGTCTGTAGTTATATTCTGTTTTAACTGAAATATTTGAATAGTTTTTAAGTGAAATTAGTTCTATGTGTTAAAAATTATTACCTTGAATTAGAACTGTTACTTGGGTAGTGATATTGTAACTTTGGAGGCTTGGGGATAGTTGTTTGGCAGGGATAATTAGAGGGAAATTTAAATGTGTTGTTTGCCTGGTGTTAGGGGGAAGGGACATTAGCTGCAATTACCTTGTCTTTAAACAGGAATTACCTTGGCTTTCATTGTTCACTTGGGAGCTTAAACAGGCTGGTAGGAAAGAGGTCTGTAGTTATATTCTGTTTTAACTGAAATATTTGAATAGTTTGTAAGTGAAATTAGTTCTATGTGTTAAAAATTATTACCTTGAATTAGAACTGTTACTTGGGCTGTGATATTGTAACTTTGGAGGCTTCGGGATAGTTGTTTGGCAGGGATAATTAGAGGGAAATTTAAATGTGTTGTTTGCCTGGTGTTAAATACTGAAAAGCCACTGGGGGTTGGGATTGAAGGGCTGAGTATTTCTGTTTGGGACTGAAATTCGAAGCAACAGGATCTGGTGGGCCTGTGACATCATACGGTACCTGATGTCTGCTTACACACACTGTTAGTGGAACCGAACACACACTGGACAGTATGTGTTTGTGAGACTTGGGAACTTTATTGGTGGGGTTGAAATTGGGTTTGTAAATAACTACAGTCAGTATAGAGAGAAACTGTACTCCAGGGGAAAGGGACTGAGAAAAGGAGGTTTGCTATTATAAACAGAGGGGGATAATCAGGGTGGCCATATTCCACCATGGCAGGCATCTTCGGAAGGGTTGTAGGCTGCACAGGCTGTGGGATGGCAATAATTCTAAATTGGGCCTGAGAGGGAGGCTGCCCACTCTGTAGACAGCTATCTTGTATCAGGAATGAGGTATATTGGTTTAAGGAGTAAGCTGTGGGAGCTAGGGGGATGTCCAAGGATAAGGGGTGTGGATATGGCAGCAGAAGGGTGGGGCTGAGGGAGGCTGGGGCAACGCTCTGAAATTACAGGACGTTATGTTACAGCAAGCGGAGGGGATATAGGGACAGAGGACCCTAGATAGGAAGTTGATGCTAAGGGAAAGCGTACGGGGGGAACATTCTGAATACAAAGAGACTAGAGGGAGAAGAGTCAGGAGGGGCTGTTGTGCGGAAGCCTAAAACAGCAGACTGTGGGAAGGGAGCTCCTAAGGTGAACAGTGCAAGAGAGGAAGAAGAGGGTCAGTTTAGAGATGCAGTCAGGGGAAACTCGGGTTACTTGATGGAGGCTGACATAGAATGTCACAATAAATTTGAGCTACTAAGCAACCTAGAGGGGGAGGAAGGGGTTGGTAGAAATGAGGAAACTTATACAGAGGCTGGGGGGAGGGAGTCAGATACCCTTAGGGCATCACAGACCAGCTATGAAAAGGATAGACATAGACCCAGAGGGAGAAGGGGAAACATATATGTTAAGCAAATGGGGGAGATGCAACATATTCCAGACATGAGGGAGGAGAGCATGATTAGAGAGAAACTGGGAGACAAGGAGGTGGGAGAGGAGCCCCCCCTTCAGCAGGGAGGTCAGTACCAAGGATGGGGCCCTAGCTAAAGGGGACAGAGAGCCTCTGGAGGCAGGGTACTATTACAAGGGGAGGATGGTGGTGGGGAAGGAAACCATCAGGGCCAGGATAAATGGTTCAGATAAGAGAGGGTTAAAGGGGACACCTATTCAGAGGGGGTTTGAGTTAAGTGGGCAAAATAGCAAGGGAGGCAGAAAGGGAAGGGTGACAAGGGGGTCTCTAATAAGGCAGGAATACTCCCATGAAATTGAGATCATGATTAAAGGGGGGGAAGGGGGGCTGAGAGGGCATAGTGGAGGTAACCATAAGGATGATGGCAGTGTTAAGGTTCTGTTACTGGGAGACTCGATGATTAGGGGTATCCAATGGGAGGGACAGGGGGGTGGATGCCATAGCCAGGTGAAGGTAGTGAGTATCTCTGGGCTGACAGTGCACAGAGCAAAGTTCATGCTGTATGAAATGGTTAGGGATTGTGGAGGGAAACCGGATTTCCTGGTGCATTTGGGAACTAATGATCTAGAGGGAAATAGTGTTTTGGAAATCCAAGCAAGGTTCCAAGAACTTGCCAGAGTCTGTCGGGATAATGGATGCAACATTTCCTTTTCGGAGATATTGCCAGTACCAAAGGCCTCAGTGGAGAAAAAAATGAAGCTCACAGAGGTTAATGACTGGCTCAGGAAGTGGGGTGAAGAGAATGGGTTGGGGGTGTTAGGGAACTGGAATGGAGTTTGGGAGGATAAGAGACTATATGCCAAGGACAGGTTTCATCTTGCCCCATTAGGGAAGGAAGTCCTTAAACAGGGGATGGCTGACTACATACAAGAAAGGTGGGGTTTAAACTTGTAAGGGGAGGGATAAGGGAGGGGCTGAGCAGAAGTCCCTCCTCCAGATGAGGGAGAGCCTTCAAGCCCAAGGGGAGGGGAAACAGACTGGAGGTGGAGGTTTCCAGGAGGAGCAGGGGAGGATGGAAGTATAAGGAATCTGGGTGGGGTTTGACAAAGAGGATCAGGGATAAGGGGTGGGGTTGGTGTTAGTAAATGCCAGGAGCTTGGGAAACAAGTTGCCAGAGTTCCAGGCCATGCTGTTCGAGGGGTGGATGTGGCGCTGTCACGGAGGAGGCCAACAAAACCATGACTGGGACCTAAATGTACCGGGGTACACTATGCTTAGGAAGGATAGAAAGGAGGGCAGAAGGGGTGGAGTGGCTATGTTCATTAGAGATGACACAGAAATTGCTATGGTAGAAGAGGCGGAGGGAAACGTGGAGGCCTTATGGGTCACCTTACGATCCCCAGCAGGAGATAAGGTCAAGCTGGGAGTAGCATATAGGCCCCCCGGGATGAGTGATGTTCTAGAGGATGGTTTGCTGGACAACATCATTACCCAGTGTGGTCCAAAAGGGGAAGGAGTGGTGTTGATGGGGGACCTTAATATGCCAGGTACAAACTGGGGAACCATGTCCTCTAAGGTGGCCAAGGAGCAGAGGCTGCTGGATGGCTTCCAGGATGTGTTCTTAACACAGCGTGTGATGGAGCCCACAAGGGAGGGGCATGTCCTGGATGTGGTTCTGGCAGATGGGGATCTGGTAAGGGACATGGTTGTACAGATCCCCTGACTGGGAGTGACCACAATACTGTCTGGTTTCAAATAAGCATGGGGGGTGGGGTGAGATCTAGGACACCGGCAGTGGACTTCAGGGGGGCAGACTTTATGGGCATGGGAAATATTCTCAAGGATCACTTGAAGGGATTACCTCAACGACAAGTGTGGAAAGGAGATGGGAGGTCATAAACGTGCACTTCATGAGGCAGTCAGGTTCGTGCTGTTGAAACGTAAGGGAGCAAGGTCACATAAACCATGCTGGTGGTCCAGTGAGGTACAGGTAGCAGTCAGAGAAAAGAAGGTGGCCTACAAAAATATAAAACAACAAGAGGGATAGGGATAAGGAAATGTACCAGCTTGCATCTAGAAAAGTCACCCGATGGTGAGGGGAGCAAAGTCCAGTAAAGAGCAGCGGCTGGCACAGGGATACATGGAGGAGAAAGGGGTTCTTCGGCACATTGGGGAGCGGAGAAAACTAAGGGCCATCTCAGCAGATTGAGATCAGAAGGAGGTGGGTGGAAGAGGTGAGGGACCAGGCAGAGGTATTTAACGAGTACTTTGCCTCTGTGTTCACTAGGGAGGGGATGGGATATCTACAAAGCAAGGCACGAAGGGGATAGAAGTGGCAGGGAGTGGGATCAGGGGAGCAACAGAAATGGAGCAAGAGGGAGGGAAAGGTACCCCAGGGGTGTCACATCTGGATAAGGATAAAAAGATCAGCAAGGTGGAGGTGACGGATGATGCTATCTCTGCCAAAAGGGTGTGGTTAGCCCTCAAGGCCCTAAAGAAAGACAAATCTCCTGGGCCGGATGGCATTCATCCAAGAGTACTATGGGAATTGGATGACATACTGGCTGCAATTTCTGGCGGAGCTTTCAGCAGGTCACTTGAGACAGGGAGGGTACCTAGGGATTGCTAGAGGCACATGTACTAATCCATAAAGGGGTCGAGGGAAGTACCAGAGAACTATAGACCCATCAGTTTGACCTCGGTGGTGGGACAATTAATGGAGAGTATACTAAAGGAACGATTGGGGTGTACTTGGAGGAGTGAGAGGTCTGGATAGTCGGCAACATGGGTTTGTGCCAGGTAGATCATGTCAAACCAACCTTGTGGAGTTCTATGAATGGATAACATCAGAACTGGACAGGGTAAGCCTGTGGATGTATTATTCTTGGACTTCAGAAAGGCGTTTGACTCTGTCCCCACAATGGTCTGGTGGAGAAACTGATGGGGTTAGGAGTAGGCCTTGATGGTCAGATGGATTGAAAACTGGCTAGCTGGATGCACTCAGAGAGTAGTGGTCTGTGGGGAGCTCAACCCTAGAGAGGTTGGTAGTGGGGTACCACAGGGCTCGGTCCTGGGTCCAATCCTGTTTAATGCATACATATCAGACATCAGGGAGGGTATAGGGTGTGAAATGAGTCTCTTCATGGATGACTCCAAGATGGGAGCAGTAGTTGAGGGAGAAGAGGGAGGTTGGCCTGCAAGGATCTGGACACCCTGGAAGCTGGGCTCACACATGGAAATTAAATTTCAATATCACCAAGTGTAAGGTGTTGCATCTTGGTCGGGAAACCCTAAACACAGGTACACCCTGGGAGGAGGCACTGGAGGCCTCAATAGGGAAAAAGACCTAGGGGTCATGGTGGATACATGTATGAATAACTCTGAGCAGTGCAGGAGAGCAGCTAGCAAGGCAAACAGGATGTTGGGATGCATCGTGAGGGGATCACCTCTAGGAGCAAGGAAGTGATTCTGCCACTGTACAATGGACTGGTTAGACCACACCTTGAGTACTGTGTACAGTACTGGAGACCACACTTGAAGAGGACATACAGCTCCTGGAGAGGGTACAGAGGAGGGCAACAAAGATGATATGAGGGCTAGGGATTTGACTTATGAGGACAGACTTGAGGAGCTCTGCCTGTTTTCATTGGAGGAGAGGAGAGACGGGGACATGATTGAGGTCTTCAAGTACCTCAAGGGAATAAATAGGGTAAACATGGAGGGGATCTTTAGACTAAAGCAGGGAGGTATCACCAGAGGTCATGGTTTGAAGTTGGAAGGTGGAAGGGTGAGGGGGGAAAAGAGGAGGAGGTTTTTCACTGAGAGGGTGGTGGACCCTTGGAATGCACTGCCTGGTGAGCTGGTTCAGAGATCCACAGTGGAGGGCTTCAGAGAGGGTGGGACAGACACAGAAAGTGGATGTATCAGATGATGGCCTGTCCCGGGTGGGGGGTGGGGATGAATGATAGGGGTTTCTGGAGCACAAGGGGTTGGGAGGGTCTCGGCACCCAACTAAGGATCTAGGTTCGAGCAGACTCGATAGACCGTAAGGCCTAATCTGCTGGCAAATAGTATGTTAGTATGAAAAGGCCGTGTCAAAGAGGGATCAATAGTAGGTCAAGGGGGGAAGGGGTTGGACTGGGGAAGTAAAAACTGAAAGTATAAGGAGACTAAGTATATAATGCTTAAGAAGGAAGGATTGTAGTAAAGGTTTATGAAATGTGAAGTAACTGCTCAGAGGGTGCTGAGGAGCTACCTTGAATAGTCGTCTAGCTGGTAGGAAAGATGGAGGGTTAGTCTAATGTTGGCGGAAGCAGTTACATTTTTCTTTGAATATTTTGTTGTATAGATATTTAAAGGCTGTAATAGATATGAGCTTGTTCACTTTCAGTGTCTTTTGCATCGTGTTCCATAGGGTAGATAACACATAACTAACAGCATGTATTGTCTGCCATGTCGAGAGTGGAACTTAGGCACTTTAAGAGTAATGAAGTTCAGGCTTCTTAATGCATAATTACTTGATGAAGCTTGTAGAAAACAGTCTGAGATATATTTTGGAAGCTGCTGTAATATTGCCCTGTAAGTCCATAGTAATGCATTCCTATCCCTTCTGTATTGAAGCGAGGGCCAACCAACTGCGGAGTATAGCAAGCAGTGGTGAGTACTGTATGGTAAGTCTGCGATAAACCTCAAAGCTCTGTGGTATAGTGTATCTAATTTGTTCAAGCATACCGTAGGGCAGCGACTATATAGGAAGTCAGCGTAGTCTAATACTGAGAGGGATAACCCTTATAACCCTGATTAGTTGCTTTGGGTCAGGTCGGTACAGAGTTGTGGGGCTAGAGGTAGTGGAGCCGGATGTGGGAGGACCAGGTAGGGTTTGGCTTGTCCCTGCAGGGGTATTCTTTTGGCTATCAGAAGTCTGAGGGCCATTTGAAAGTTATCCCCCCCCCCCCAATTTTAAGTCTTGAATTTCTTTGGCTAAATCCTGGACCTTGACTGCAAGGTCCTCTGCCACTAGCTTTGGGGGGGTTTCTGGGACAGGAGATGGCAAGGGATCAGCTGGTTATAGGGACCCCAGCTGCTGATCAATAGCATCAAATGGACTCAGTAAATGCTTTGCGCAGCTGGTCTATCTCCCGATGGGCTGCACCTACCTGTTTTTCCGTTTTTCAGGCTGTGTCTTGAGATGCTTTCATTTGGATCACAGCCTCAGATAATTTCTCCTGACACTCAGATTTTTTTGCTCTCAATCCAACGTTTTCAGCTTTAAAAGCCCTAATTTGTTGTTGTAAGTCCCTGACTTCACTAGGCCCAGGGATAATTTGCTGTTTTAAATCCCCAACTTATTTTGTCAACCTTTGGTTAATGGCTTTTAAATTATTTTTGTCTGCTTCATTGATTTTAAGAATGCCCAAATATTTGGTCTCTCTTGACGTAGTTCCAATTTCAAAGCCTGAATTTTGGTAGTCTGGTCCTTCCTGCACTCGCCATGTTGAAAGTTAAGCTCACCTAGCACACATAGCCTGCTTTGAGTCTCCTCATGGCAAGTTTTATGTTGGAGATATAAGGTATATCCTATTAGTGTGGGATTTAGTTGTTTTTTCTTGGATCTAGTCTTGGCTTCAGCCAAAAGTGAGCTTAAGTAATCTTCCAGCTCTGTGCATTGTAACTCTTTAGCAGGGATGCTCTCTAAGGGAATTTTCTGTTTGAAGATTGCCTTGTGAACAAAAAACACTTATTTCCCTCTGAGTCTCAGAAAGGGCCTCCCCAGGATATTTAAAGGACATCTCTAACTCATGGGGGTGAGTACTGGAGGGGCGTCCTCCTGATCCCCTGGGAAAAGCCCTGATGAAAACATTCTTTTACCTATCACTTGTTACACAGAGCAGGTTTACTGTAAAGTAAATGCTTGGTTTCCTTAAGATTTTTCAGACAAAGCTGGCTGTTTCTTAATGAAGCCTGTGGTTTACCACTGACTTCCTCCCTTTCTCCAGGATAGCTAAACCTTACACGAGAAAAGGGGAAGTGTTTTTTTTTGTTTTGATTTGTAGTTTTTAAAAGTGAAGAGGTAGAGTATTTTTTTTTCCTTTTATCTTTCTATTAAAAAAACAAACATTTATTATTATTTTAACACAATCCTAGGAATATTTTTTTAACTGTACCTCATGCTGAAGTAATCTGCCATAGCTATGATTAGCATACATCTCAGGCCCACCCAGGGACAACATTTCTGTAAGCACAATTACCATTAACCAGTTCAGTCCTGTGGCTGTTTTAAGGAAAGGTGTACAGTAAATTGTGCCTACTTGTTTTTGTGGTTAATTTCTGAGATGACAGATGTCATTTAACATATCTCTAACATTTAAACAGTATAAGACATTTGTCAGGAAATCTTATTTAGGCCTTTGTCTTGCTTTGTGCACTTTAAATCATTGCACAATTTTCACTACGTACATATGAGGCCTAGTGCTCCCTCTCTGGAAGCAATTTAAAGTAGCATTTTTTCTAGAATTAACCTTTACTAACCAGTACACAATTCCTTAGTACTAATAATCTTTGCTAGCATTTAAAACAATCTTTTACTGCAGTTTATCTTTGCATATATATGTATACAGTATATACAGAACCAGGATTCTTCAAAGACACATTAAAGCACCTTAAGTCAAAATTTTGTACTCAGCTAGTCTTGTTGCAAAGAGTCTCTGTATCTCCCTGACATCTGGAGATTTCGGAGTATCTTGGATGGCTGTGTGAAGAAGATCTCTTCTTGGCTCTCTGAGTTCCTTTTCTCTTCAAGGTTTGCAAAATAGAAAATTACAGTCAGTACAAGTTTTAATGTCTCTTACTTATGGCAGACGCCAAAGGTCTTTGAAGTTTTAGCAGAGTAATAGTTCTTTTAGAGTCAGTAGTAGTAGTAGCATAGATGTGATATCTCTTCCAGCGATGAAACATAGATTCAGAAGGCAGCTAGTGGATGATCACAAATTGTTGGTCTTGGGAGATGTCTTATATAAGCCAAATACTTTCTTCAGAAGTGTCATAAGATTTCATTCTTTCTCAAAAGAATTATGAGCTTTTGGGATGGTATAACCATATTTGGGCAAAGGCGTATCTGTTCAGAAGTCTACAGCCTACATGTAGAGGTATTAATACTTATCAGACACTCTCTCAGTAAACTGTCTATTGTCCTCTTGACCTGTGGTCCACGAGATGACAATTAATAGACTTTTAACCACAAGACCTTTAACTGCACATGTTCAAAAATGAGGGGATGAAGGTTTATCTCATTGTGGTTTATGGTACAGTGGTCTGATAGCAGATGGTTCCCTGTTAAGAGGGACCATTTCCTTATTGGATGGTCTAGATTTTTCAGACGTGTGGTAACTTTTTAAGGTACGATCAGTGACATGATAACTGTTGAGTTTTGATTTTAAAATACTTTTAGACTGTCAGCAGGTGCATTGCACAATGTCAGGGTTTAATGAATCTGTTCAATCGACATTTCAAATGTCCTTTAGCAAGCTTAAAGCATATTTGTTCAATATAGAATGTCCATGATTTTTGGGTGCTGGTAGGTCCATATACCTGTGTCAAGCATTTGCAGGTCTGTTTGGTTAAAGACTTAAAAGCAAATGTTTTTAGGACCAGTTCTTTTAATGTACATCAATGGCATTTGAGATTAAGGTTGATATTTTTTTACACTTTGGCATTGTCTGGTGGCTTATGGCCACTATGGTGCCTACAGCTACTTACTCAGTATTGCTCAGTTCCTGTACATTTCTGACTTTGCACTTTTCCTACTCATCATGGGTGAGATCCCTTATAATCTGGTGTGCCAATTTCTTTTTGAATTCTGTAATATTGTTGACATTTCTGTGATACTGTATACTCTATGTATCAAATTCTGTTTATTTTGACATGCTTCATAGCTGCATATGTTCCCAACTGTCTTGTCTCCCCCTCCTTTTATTGTATGACTTGGATCCTTCGTAAAGAAGCCTTTAGCTCAAAGGATGTACTTCTGACTTTCCTAATAAAATAAAAATAAAATAAATACAAATGAATATGCAATCTTTTTTACTCTCATGCTGGATTTTAATGACATACCGGTAAACTACTGAAGCACTGATAACTAAAATGGCCCATTAGTAAGCAGAATGAAAACCATGAGGTGTCCGCGATCTCTGCATGAGGCCATGTTGTTTTCCTCACTGCTGTCACTGCAGATTGAGCATATCAATCATTATTTTAGGATAACCCTATTAAAATAAGCATTGCTCAAATAGCGCCAATTCACACTGAAGAGGTGAAAAGGGGGGTTCCAATTTTTTCAATGTATTAATAGATATTTTCTGACATTCCATATGTTTGCTTATTGGGCATCATCTTTTTTCTAAATGTCTCATCTCAGGTGGAATATTTTTAAATTATCAACTAGAAGAAAGGGATGGCAGTGATGGCTGCTCTTAGCGCCACAGCTATTTTATGGCAGTCAAGGTGCTGCTTTAGTGTGATATATAAATCTGTTGTGAATTATGATGGCCATTCAAAAGACATCATTATGTCAGACATGGAATGAATAGCTGCAAGAAACAAAGTGCAAACATGCAAGAAATGGTATTTCCTCCAGTGAATATAAACACCTGCAAGGCTAGGGGAATTCCAAATTCTGAGGCAGACCCACTTGGCATCTACTCTCCAATCATAGACAAGTCTTGCTGCTGGAACTGCCGACTGCAATATGAGAAACTAATGTAAGTGAGATTCAATGTATTTCAATGGTGCTTTTAACTTCCACGCATAACTTTGTCATTTTTGCATATTTGACCCCAGATTTTCAACATGACCTTTTTGGGATCCCACCTCATGACCAATGGTGGTAGAATTATGTAAATCAGGCCTGAAAGATTGGTTTGTGCTCGCTTGGAGAAATCACCTTTCGGGACAGCTTTGAAGGCCATGTTGAAAATTTGGGGTCAAAACTGCAAAAATGGCAACGTTATACACGTGCCTTGAAATGTTCCTATGCTTGCTTGTAACTTTGGTAATTTTAAATATTTTGACCCCAGATTTTTAACATAGCCATTCCTTCACACCACCTCATGAATGTGACAGCTGCCATTTTTCAAATCTTTGCCAAAATGTGTTTTTGTACTTGTAGCATGGAATGACATTTTAGTGGTGCTGAAAGACATTTTGGTGGTGATTTGAACATTTTCACTTACCAGGTTCATAAGGTGGGGCAATAAGAAGGCTATGCGGAAAATTTGGTGTACAAATATAGTAAAATGCCCAGGTTATGAGTGAACATTGTAGTATTTCAACATTCACTCATTGCATCATTAATTTTAAATTTTTTGACTCTGAACTTTCGCATAGCTATTTTTCCACACCACCTCATAAACGTGACACATGTCATTTTTTAAATCCTGGATGAGTTGTGTTTTCAGACTTCTGTTGTGAAATGACACTTCATCCAATATACTATAAATGATACATGTCATGTTTATAAGGTGAAACATAAAAAGAGTATCTGGAACATTAGGGGTCAAAATGTTTAAAAAAATGTAATTTATATGTAGTGGGTATACGTTGTGATCCCGTGTCGGTGAGCTGAGTTCAGTGGTGAGATCAGTGATCCAGGTGGATGGGGTGAGGGTGGGGGGATGGCATTGTTATGTGACACCCCTCCAGCCAGGGAATGAAAGGTACAGGGTTGTCCACATGGGCCCAGCTACCATATGGTGAAGACAACTCTTCTCTTGGCATAGAGCTCTACACCTCTCCCCCCATGGGTGGCAGAGGGCCATGTGCATTAGCTGACAGATGCACTGTTTGCCTGTGCATCTGTAGCTGTGGCTGCATAGAAGTGCAGGGACCACAGGGCACTGTTCTTCTGCAGTCCACCAGACAGCCCCATGAATTTTTCACATCTGTCACTACACAGAACTGCAGGGCCCACAAGGGCCCTGCACTTCTGTAGGTGGATGGAGCCTTCCCTTGGCACAGGGCATCTGCAACTGTTCACACATGTCCCTTTGGGACCTACCTGAATGAGGATACAATTCCACAGGTTCAAAAAGGAAGGACATTCTTTGCTAAAAGCTTTGTTATTGTAACAGTTAGGGTAACGTAACACCACAAAAGTTGGGAAATGTGGCATTAGGGTTTCCAACCATAACTCCACATCCCCACAACCCCCAAGCAGCAAAATGAAAAACAATTAGGGTTTTGGGTCTCCAGAGTCTTGGCAAATCAATGGTGGGGTCTTCCTTGGGGTTGTCAACCCTAATGCCCAACCCATTCCTTGAGCAAGCAACATCACACATAATCTCCTTTCTTCACGTAGGGTCCACAGGACCCTGCATGAAGAAAGCTACAACAGACTGTATTGGCAACATGTGGCAATACATAATTCTTTACCTTTAAAGAGTGTATCACTGTGAGGCACTGGCTTGGAGCTGTTCCTTCTGTTTTGGACTACAGGCTATGGGCTGGGGGAAGGGGAACATTGGGGTTCACAATCCCAAGGAAGACCTCACCACTGTTTCACCAAGACTCTAGAGACCCAAAACTCTAATGTTTTTTCCTTTTGCTGCTTGGGGGGTAGGGTGGGGAGTTAGAGTAGGAAACCCTCACGTCACATTTCCCTACTTTTGTGGCATTATGTTACCTTAACTGCTGTATGAATGGTTTAACTATGCCGACTCAACAACGCGATTGTTGAGGTTCAACATAGCAAGATCCCCAATGTTGACAGGTGAAATTGTGCCTGTCAGACATCGTTTTGTTTTCTATCAGGGGTTGTGCCCCCAAACTCCCCTGTGCGGGTGGCTGTACCCCTTGTACCCCCCCTTCTTTAAGATTGTTAACTCAGAATCAGAGTTAACATGAAGAGAGGGCATAAAAGTCAGCAAAATGACAAAATTTCACCCCGTGGGTCCCCCACAGTGACAATTTTGAAATTTATAGAAATTGTCCCTGTTGGGGATTTTGCCATAGGGGTTTCAACTTTCGGTTGGCATACCTGCATTAGCAACATGTTTTTGCAAAGTATATATATTATGCAGGCATGGTTGTGCCTGTAAAATAGGGTTGAGTAAGCACTTCAATGCTAAACCCACATTTTTGCACCTTAATAACTTTCCCGTTCAACCAGTTTACATGAAATTTGGAAAACACAGCCTCTGTGCCAAAATCTCTTTATACTGTAAATTTCATGTCGATTAGTTCAGTGTGAGCAGAGTTACAGAAGTGCAAAAAAAACACAAAAAATCTCCATTTTTGAAAATTTTAAGACTTTTATTTGCCATCTGATAACTAAAAAAATAGGAGGCCTTGAAACCTGAAACTGTCTGGTTTGATAGAGCCTGGTCCAAGGTGTGCGTTTTTGTGTTTTTTAAGTCTAGCTGTTATGTTTCTAAAATATTTAAGAAAAATCTTCCATTTCTGAGCATGCGCAGTTCAAAAAATCAAAGTTCTATTCATAACTGAATTTTTGTGACAACAGCTGGCTGCATTATATGACACCTCTGTTGTTTACTAACAAATGACATTTATTTACAAACATATGTGTCATATGATGTAACCAGCTGTTGTCATGACTCATAGATAAGGAATGTGGCTACTGTCATTATAGTCCCACCATTCTGACTGGTCTGTGCCTGCACACATTACCTGCACATCGGGGTCCCCAATCCCTGGTAGCAGTGTACTTATTTCTTTACATTGTTATTTATTTTATTTATATTTATATTATATAATCTGACATTGGGTTGCCCACCCCAGGTGTCAGATGCCCCCCTTCCATAGCCCCTTGTTTTATTTACTAGTTGGCAACATCGGGTTGCCCAATCCCCACATCAGCATTACCAAGTTCTGTCCCCCCCAGCAGAGTCCACCCCAGTGTCCCAAAATAATTTTATTTATTAAGTCCTTGCAAAGTAAAAGCCATCCAGTGATGTCTTTTCCTGTTTTTTTACCTGAAAAAAAGAAAACTGACCTCGGGTCGCTGGGGTACCGGCACGGGAGGGAGGGCAGGAGCAGGATCAAGTGTTGGCTCCATCTCCCAAGAGGGAGGGTTGCCCATCCACAGTCCTGCCATCACCAGATGGAGGTCTGGTGGTAGGCATAGGTGGTAATGGAGTGACTGGTATGGTGGGGCATCCTGTACTGCATGGCGTGCACGTGCCTCCACACACATGCATCACATCAGGGATGCACGGGCTGAGATCAGGAAGAAAACATAAAAAGCAAACTAAAATACATATGGAAAAAAAAGAAAAGAAAACCGTCTAACAATGTCCCTGCCATCCCCCTCTCCCCATCCAGACCCTCCTGCTGAGCACTGACCACCCCACACCACCCTTTACCTTATACGTACCTGCTGGAATCATATTCTGTCATCCTCTCTGGACCAAGACACATCTGCACTCTTCAAAGCTGAACTGTGAACTGAGAAATGAAGTATGTGCCGTATAATGTATGACAACAGCTGGTTGCATTATATGACACAGTTGTCATTTACTAACAAATGACAGCTGTGTACTTACTGTCAACTCAGCTGTTTTGTGACTCCCATGTCAAGGATGGAGCTACTGTTATTATACCCCTGCCATCCTGACTGTGCTGTGCCTTCAGTTGTATCTGCACATCAGAGGCTTCAATCCCCGATGGTAGTGTATTTATTTATTTATATTATTTTTTTAAATTTATATATAATAATTCAAAACTGGGATGTCCACTCCCAGTGTCGGTTGCCCCCCCCAGCCTGTGGTTTTAATAATACTTGCCAACATCAGAGGGGCCCAATCCCTGTGCCGGCATTTACAAGCCCCCCCAGCAATGTGGGACACTGAAGAGCTCACCCCCAGTGTCCTGAAATCATTTATTATTAAGTTTTATATAATCTGACACTGGGATGCCCACCCCTAGTGTCAGATACCCCCTTCAGCCTGTTGTTTTAATGATAATTGCCAACACTGGGGGCCCAATACCCATGTCAGTATTTACAAGTCCCCCCCCAGCAGTGTGGGACACTGGGGAGCCTACCCCCAGTGTCCTGAAATAGCTTTAATATGTTTTCTGGGGAAAAAAAGTCCCACAAAGTCTTTTTTTTTGGTAAACCTTAAAAAAAGAAAATGGTCCCTCTTCATTACCGCCATCACCCTCACCCCATCCAGATCTGCAAACTGAGCACCCACCACCCCACACAACCCCCTTACCCAATACTTGCCACTGAAGGTTATTTGCTGTCATCTTCTGTGGACTGAAACACATCTGCACTCTTCAAAGCCAAACCATGAACTGAGTTCTAAAGGTAAGTGCCATTCAATGTATTTCAATGGCGTTTTCAACTTATGTTCATAAATTTGCCATTTTGGGGAATTATTCACCAAATTTCTAACATGGCCTTTTGGACCCCACCTCATGAACACTGGCGCTGTCATTTCGTTAATTGGGCTTGGAAGGTGATTTAACAGTCGCTGCTTGAAATCACCTTTCAGTGTTCATGAGGTGGGGGTCCCAAAAAAGGCAATGTTGAAAATTTAGTGAAAAAAAATCCTAAAAATGCCCGAGTTATGAGCGTCCATTGAAATCTTTCTTCACACACACATAACTTTGGTGATTTTCAATATTTTGACTCCAAATTTTCAATATGGCCATTTTTTTCACATTACCTCATGAACATTGCAGCTGTTTTTTTTCACATCCTATCCAAAATGTGTTTTTGCACCTGTGGTGCCGAATGGCATTTCAGCATGGATTCAAAGATTTTCACCTATGGGTTTATGAGGTGGGGTCATAAGTAGACTATGTTGAAAGTTTGGGGACAAAATAAGGAATTGATCAAGTAACGTTGTTAGCAGGGATGTCCATTGCAGCACTGGAGAACATGCTGCTGTACCATGCCAGTGAGCTGAGTTCATATGTGAACTCAGTGAGTTGGTTTATTGGGATAAGGCTGATGGAGAATGTGCTGCAGCATGCAGCACCAGCCCTGGCCTGGGTAGGGACAGAGGAGTGTTTGGGTGCTGATGCCACACCCTGTGGGGGGTCAAGGAACCTCACCCACAAGGTACTGATATGTGTGACAGGGCCTGCTGGGCCCATGCACTGGGTCAGTGACTGTCTCTTTTTTTTTTTTTTTTTCAAACAATCTTTATTATATTTTCACAATAAATACAACATAGACATCTCAACGAAGGGAATAAAGTACATCAAACCTATAATACTATATAAATCAATCATGTACAAAGAGAAGGATCCACAGAAATACATCTGCCCTCAAAAATGAGATCGAGGGAAATAAATACATAAATACATAGATGCATAAATATATAACAGTTTTCTCAACATAAGCCACTATAAGCAAACTAAGATAACACACAACTAAGATAATCACAAGTGCCCAACAGGCAGACACAGCTTATAAAAGATACTTATGGACTAATCAGGCAATGTCTAATGAAAACAGTTAGCAGTTAATATACCTCTAAGGATAATCTAGCCAAGAAAAAAAGGGACCCCAAATTACATTATATTTATCAATAGTTTTAGCATTACAATGACTAACATATTCATTGACAGCTACTTTAGCTAGAGCCCTAACCCATTCCTCTAACGTAGGGGGACATTTATCTTTCCAGTGACTAAGTATCAATCTTTAAAGCATATAGAGGCTATAGAGATCCATTGTTTTCCTCAGAGACAAGGTTAGTGGCAAAGTGTAATCTCCCAGTATAAATATTCCTGGATCGGGGAAGTTCTGTCTGAGGATCTGCTGACAAGCATCCCAAATAACAAGCCAGGCCTGTCTTAGAGTTGGACAATACCACATCATGTGTAGTAAATTGGCATCTTGAGGCGCTACACCTCCAGCAATTGCTATCTGAAGAAATACCTAGTCTAAACATTTCTCTGGCGATAATACCAGTTATGAATTAATTTAAATTGGATTAGTGTCCCTGAAAGTCCATGCTGGATTTGTATGCATTGTGCCAGACTAATTCCCAAGAAAGGGAGAAATTAAATGGCCTAAGCTTTTCCCATCTATGTTTAGAGGACTCTGTGAGGTCTAACCTCCTTTATTAGAAAGTTTATACAGCTTGCCAGCTCCTCCTTTGCTGCTGGCTAATGCAAGTAGACCTCAAAGTCATTAGAAATAGGGATGGCCAAATTGACATCCAAAATATCCTTTATTGCATTTCGGACTTGAAGGTATGAGTGAAATTGTGTATATGATAAACCATATTCCCCTTTAAATCTGCAAAGGATCTAAGGATACCGGTAAGGGTCAATAATATCCTTTAATAGTAAAATACCTTTCTTTTCCCATATCATTAATTAATGTTTTATTACCAATTTGATTTTGGGTTTCTCCATAAAGTGTGTATTTCAGCATAACTGAAGGTTAAAAAGTAAATTGGTAAAATGCGTATGGGACTGGCTGAAGAATGTAGAAAAGGGTGAGAATTAGTGGACTTTGGGTAAATACCCATGGCAACATGATAAAGCAAGTGAGGGTAGACACAGGACTGTTCATATTGCACCCACCTGGGGCTAACATTGACTGGTTTGAACCAGTAACATGCCTGTCTGAATAAGAAGGCTAGCCGATACTGTTTAAAATCAGGTAAGCCCATGCCACCCTGTTGCCAGTGTTTCTTAGCTTTGGTAGACTAATCCTTGCCTTCTTACCCTCCCATAAAAAGGACCTAATTAAAGAATCAATTTTTTTAAACCAGAAGTTAGAAATGTGTACTGGTGTAACATTAAAAAAATACAAGAGCCGAGGAGCCAGCATCATTTTAAGAGCATTAATTTTGCCCCATAGCGATAGATTTAATTTAGCCTACTTCTCCATGTGCAGTTTTATATCCTTTAATAAGAGATTCATATTAATTAGAACCAGGGCATTCAATTTATTGGGGATCTTAACTCCTAAATAGGTAATAAAGTCCTCTTGCCATTTTAGGTTATTCTCAGTACATAATTTTTTTAAGTTTTCTTTACTACCCTTTAAGAGGAGCATTTCTGATTTTGACCAATTAATTGAGAGGCCAGAGAGTAATCTGAACTCTTCCAAAAGATCCATGGTAGGTTTAAGGGATTTATGTGGATTAGATAGGGAAAGTAGTATATCATCCGCGTAAGCTACAACTTTATGCTCCATCTTACCAATTTTAATCCCTGAAATAATATTATTCTGTCTAACCAGGCAGAGAAGAGGTTCTATGGCCAGGATAAAAAGTAAAGGGGAGAGGGGGCAACCTTGCCTTGTCCCTCTTTCCAGAGCAAATTTCTCAGATAACATCTTATTGGTGCATATCCTTGCTGTGGGGGAACAGTACATCATGATCACCCTAGATATAAAAGTGTCCCCCAACCCAAAAGCCTTTAAAACCCCATAAAGATAACCCCATTCCACAGAGTCGAACGCTTTATGAGCATCCAATGACAACAAAATAGAATTGTCTTGAGCCTGAGAGGCCATCCACATGGAGGAAAGGACTCTTCTGACATTTTCGAAACCTGCTCTCCCTTTAATAAAACCCACTTGATCACCATGTATGAGTGTACTAAGAATGCTCTGTAATCTATTCGCTAGAATCTTAGCCCAAACTTTATAATCAATATTCAGTAGGGAAATTGGGCGATAACTAGCCGGGTCTAGGGGGTCCTTGTCTTTTTTCAGTAAGACTGTAATCACTGCTTCTGACATTGTAGGTGGTAGTGCCTTATTAACCTCCACCTCTGTAAATACTTTGTAAAGCATCGGACTAACAGTATCTTTCAAGAGAGCATAGAATTCAGCTGGCAAACCATCTGACCCAGGGGCTTTATTGTTGGGCATATCTAATATCACCTCATTAATCTCAGCAATTGAGATAGTCTTGTCCAGGACCTGCTGCTCTGACTCAGCGATCACAGGTAATTTAGCCCTGGATAGAAATTCATCGATTGGACCCAAGTCCTTGCCATACTGAGATTTGTAAAGGTTTCTATAGAATTGTAAAAATACATAATTAATGTCTTTAGTTTTAGTATATGTGTTCTTTGCTCCATCTCTTATGCTCTGTATATTATTTCTATTTTGGACCTGTTTAAGCCTATAGGCCAAAAGTCTACCAGCTTTTTCCCCAGACTCCCAGTAAGTTTGTTGCGTCCTAAACAGAGCAAATTCAGCTTTACTCGTATGTATTTTATTAATCTCATATCTAAGCAGTATAATTCTCCTAAGGATACTCAGCTATTCCCCTTATGAGATTTTGTAGCTTTTCCAATTCCACCAGTTCCTTCTCCTTATGCAACAGGAATTTCTCTCTTTTTTCTTTTTAAAGGAAGTGTAGCTCAAAATTCTGCCCTAATAAAGGCCTTATAAGCCTCCCAAACCATAGCATAAGAAGTTTCTGTTATCATTGGTGTCAAAAAACTGTTTTGTTTCTATTTAAAACCCATGACCGAAAATTAGTGTCTTTTAACAAAGAGCAATTAAATCTCCAGTGAAAAGGTTCTTAGAATCAGAGTCTAAATGTAAAATGACTGAAACTGGAGCGTGATCTGAAACTAAAATTGAGTCTATATCAGTTTTTAGCATACTATTTATCAGAGTACTGGATAACAAAACATATCAATCCTACTGTAAGTCCTATGGGGATTTGAATAGAAGGAATAATCTCTTCTATGCGATACATCAGCCTCCAGGCACTCAGAAAGACCAAAGTCTTTCATCCTGTCTGTTATGATCCTTCTGGCCCTTGAATTAGTTTCATTACTGAATGAACCACTTCTATCTAGCCTGTAATCCATGACTATATTAAAATCCCCCTACCATAATATTTTTACCAGAACCTTACTAACCTCTGCAAAAAGTCCCAAAACCGACTGACTCTCGTTAGTGCATAGACATTGCATATAGCAAATGTCTATCCCATCAATAGAGCCTCAATATCTGCCATCTTCCATTAGGATCCACTCGATGGGAAAAACAACAAAATTAATTGTTTTCTTGATAAGTATGGCCAACCCTTCCGCTTTCTACTAACGGAATTATGAAATACTCCCTACCCACTCATCTTTTAAGCTTCTCAGCCTCATCTGGCAATAAATGAGTTTCTTGCAATAAAGCTATATCTGTTTTAGCTTACTAAAATAAGAAATCACTTTTTTTCTTTTATAGGCGATCCTAACCCTTTACATTCCAAGAAACACATTTAGTACTTACACTACTATCCCCATTTTTATTATAAGACCAGCTAATATACAATGACAAGCTATAAATGCTAAGGTAAAGGAGAAACTGAGTAACTGCCTTGCCAAAAAATGATTCAGTAAAATCACAAACCTCATCGAGAACAGAGTAAGAACATTTAATAGGCCTGAATAACTGAAAGACAACTAACATTACCCTTAATAAGAAACAATGTAACCTAATTGGGAAATGGCATTTGATCATTAAAACTCTAACATTCATTGTTAGTGTACCATGAAACAAGAGCATTATATTTGGAATAAACTTAAGTTGAGCCCCAACAATTAATTCTTCTCCATTAGTCAAATATAGATATATCCAAACAAATTCATTTGACTTAAATATGTTGTGGTTTCTAAACATGACAGATTAAAAAAAAAAACAGTTCCTATAACCTATAGTCAACAGGAGACCTCAATCCAAAAGTCAGGGTTCCCAAGGACCCTGGGTTGTGGGTTCGTGTCGCACAACAACAAAAGCAGTAAACTTGGAGCTTTAGTAAAACCTTGACTCCAAGCGAGGCATAAGCGGTAATAATAAAGAAAACAACCCCCTGGCAGTTTCAAGTAGTAGTAGGCAGCCACCATCTAACAGGAACAAATATATAACAACAATACACATGACAAATAATAATGATTGCCATAGATGAGAGTAGTCACAGAAAGTTAGGATAGGAAATGCATGACAATGAGTAATACATATAGTATATAGGAAAAGCAGGAAAGAAGTAAAGAGATGGTATTCCACCACACTACAAGACTTCACATTTATTCGTGAATGCCTGGTCCAAGAAAACAGCAATATTATGTAAAGACCACAGGACTGCTTTAGTCACAGCATTTTTTTTTTTTTTTCCTTCCTTCTTTCTTCCTTTTCTCAAACTTGACCACACATCACAATGGCCCGTTAGCTTGAGCCATTCAGAAATGTGTGAGGCTATAGTATTGAGTGCAAGCCAAATACATAGCTATTCAAGGCTAAGCATATTAATCCATCGGTCAGCTGTTCTCCCATTTGACTCAAGCCAAGTGCTGCTATTATTTAACTGGTCTGTATACATCTGACACCTTTAAGAGAAAGAAAGGTATGAAAAGGAAAACTATAGAGCTAAGAGCTTAGGACAGCAACAGGGTATAGTAAAACATAATAAAACCAAGAAGAACCCAACAGAGAACAGAATAGAGTGAAGAATAAAAAGAAACAAAGACACTCATACTGCAACAAACAGGCCCCTTACTATAATGAAATTGCCAATCACCTGCCCTTTTTTTTAAAAGATCGAAAGCATGACAGCATGACAGCGAAGCAAGATTTCATAGTCATGTAAAAAAAAAAAAAAAACACCGAACCAACAAGGAATAGGAGCCGTGTTCTATACATCATGGATATGCTGGTACGCTAATAATAGCATGTAATAATTGGAATTTTTTTTTTTCTTTCCTTCCTTTTTCCTTCTTTTATTATCTTCCTCCCTTCCTTTTTCTAAAAACAGGCTGTCTGTTTAACTGATCTAAGACCTACCTCATCTGAGGATCCTGTCTAAGTAGAGATAATAGAACACATATGAATAAAATTAAATAGATAACAAATCTCTAGCATTTTTCCTTTTTTTCCTACAGCTGATAAGCATAAAAAAAAAATCCTTGTAGAAATTGTACCATTTTCCAATCCTGCATACTCCGAATAACGTAAATCAATAGAACTGCAGCCACCTGTGGATTCAGTAGAAATCGACCACAAATGTTGGTGATCAAGCAGCTTAATGCCAACCATAACATATAAATCAAGGAGCTTCTGGAAATCTGGAACAGTGGGGCATCCTGGGACCTCGAATCTATAACCAGGTTAAAGCCTCCTGATTGGCTGATATTTACACTTTCCCTGTGGAGAAACCTTCTACTTCCTCTTGCATATCTTCTGCGCCTGTAGCCAATGAGAACCGTCGATTAGTACTGGAAGCCCGTTATGAACTTATCTGCCAGGGCTGCTTCTGGACACAAAAGCGAGTTGAAGCAGCACGATCTCTGGTAAGACCCTTGCATTTCTACTAACAGTCTGCCAGCTGACTTGGGAGGATTCAGGAAGGACTGATGGGATCTTAGGGCTAAAAGTTTTTTAGAATCTTGAGAGTGGATAGGTTCCAGTGGAGTGTGTGTAGAACTGGAATCTCGAGCCTGCTGCACTTCAGAATGTTGAGAAATTTCAAATTTTTGCCTTTCTGCAAGGAACTGCCATGAGTTTTTCCATTTGTTAATAAAAACAGCTGCATCCTCTGGTGATTTAAAACTGTGAGAAACCCGTTGCAGAAATGATTAAAGTGGCAGGATATTTAATCCTATAAGCCAGACCAAGTTTTGTAGAGACTGTCTGATTTCTGTAACGCTTCTGTGAGACCACTTCTGCCGAGTAATCCTGATAAAAGAAATTGATTCCCATTCCAAGTTATGGATCTCATTTCCTTGCAAGGTTTAAAATCTCCTCCTTTACAGTGAATCAGTAAAAATATGCCACAATAGGTCGGGGAGGGGCACCTACTTTTGTTTTAGGGAAAGGGATCTGTCGCTCTCTCAATTTCTAGAGGGCAGCTCCACTTATATTGCAGAACTCAGGAATAAAAATCTCAGAAGAACCGCCATACTTGGACCCTCAATGCCCTCTGGCACCCCACAATACGAATATTATTTCTCCGGACCTCTATTCTCGAGGTCATCCACCTTTGCCACAGAGTTTAAATTGTTGATGAAAAAAGACACAATCGCCGTCCAACTTAGAGACAGTATCCTCCACTGTAGCCACCTCTCCTCAGCTTCTGACAGCCTCTCATTAAATTTGTCAGAATTAAACCTTATGATGTCCACAACTACTTTAAGGCTGCAGATGTCCCTCTTAATTTCTGTCTGATTAAGAGCAATTCGATTCAACATTTCCTTAATGCTTTTATACCAATGCCGTTAGAATCGGACGGTCTTTCAAATTTGCCGATGTCATTCTATTGCCCAGTAGAAGAAATGACTCACGGTGTAAAATTAATGTTTTTTTTAAGTTTTACCCAAGCGATCTACACGAAACTTCCCCACTGTGCTCAGCAGACCTTCCGACGATCCGTTAGTTAGTTTCCGACAACTGTCAGCCAGGTTAGATAGGGTAATTATGGGTTTGATACCGCGACTCGCTCCTCACATAGATTAAGCAGCCATTACCATCTATGGCTAGCGCGCGACCATCAGTGACTGTCTCCAAAATTGTATTTATCTCATTTTGCAATGAAGATACAATTCCACTATCAGAAAAACAAGGGAAATTCTTTGCAAAAAAACTACGTTAATGTGGATATTAGGGTTGTAGAATGCAAAGCACACAAAGATGGGAAATGAAAAACATTAGGGTTTTGGGTCTTCAGAGTACTGGCAATTCAGTGGTTGGGTCTTACATGGGGTTCAAATAAGTCCCAGAAATTTTTTTTTTCCAGAAGATCCATAGGAAATTAACTGCTTACATAAGTTGCTTCCTCCCCGGAGTGTGTCACAAAATGATCACAGTCTCTACTATAAGAATGGGGGTGAGGTCACAGACCTGAAAAGATGGACAAACTTCTTCCATGCTGTTTCACCAAGATCTTTATTTTTTACTTCTAATCGGCCTTATATTCAACGTTTCACCTGATGTACAGATTTCATCAGGAAATAGGCCTTTATACAACCTATAAAAGATATATACATTCATCAGTGTGCTGTCCAGCCATGAATTTATATTATTCATATAAATTATAGAGAATCACCTAGTAAATGTGACCTGACGTTCACTTTAATACGTCAAGTCATATGCTTTCCAGAAGCTTTCAGTTTCATAAATAAACCAATCTTTGTTCTAAAAATAAAAATAAATTAATAAAAATGTACATTCTTCTCATACTTATTTAACCATATTACACTGATTCACTGCTAATTAATACCAGCTTAAATAATACTGGACTTTAAACCATAACTTTTTTTCTCAATTAATATTTGTATCATTGTGCAAATCAGCTTTTAGTGACCATCACCACATATGTGCAGCAAACCACGGCATGCCCTTTATGAGAGAATTTGTGAGAAACATTTTCATTTCGTATACCTCGTTTACAATTCAAATGGTGCTTATAAGCACTTCATTCTTCAGTGTATTGCCCCTTTAATTTTTTTCAAATCTCCTTATAGGCTGTATCTTTCTGTGTAAAAAGATTTTATAAACAACCAATATAATATACATATTTCAACTTTAAAACCTCAACTATTTTCCCATGTTTCATTGTTTTCATCTTATACTTATACGTGTCTGTTTCACTAAAACTTCTACAAGCCACTAAACTCTTTCCAGCTATCGATTCCATGCTCTTTGTTTAAGCTGTTCACTACTTAGTTGTTTATTCTTATGCACGCTCTAATTTTATTCATGCTTATTAGCCCAATAACTCTATCTGCAGCTTTATGTCGAATTTCCAGTATTCCTTAACTCTCTTTGAGTGCTTAATTTCATAATGTTGCAGTCCGTGCTTGCTGCCACAGATGCGACTCTATTCCCTCTGCTTCCACTTTGTCACTATGCTAATCATCAGTCAGCAGTTAACGCTAAACCCCATCAACCATAAACTGATAAGCAGTCCTGCATTTCTCCTGCTTCTCTTATCAGTTCTTTTTTTTCAAAACAGTGCCCATTTCTTCTACTTTCTATACATTTAAAAGCACTCTTTCCTTAATTCTTATAAACTGGCATTATGGCCTTACCATGTATGCGTTCAGGTCTTGCATGGTAGATGCCAAGATTAACCGACCATGCCAGCGTTTTCTCCCCAATTTATTTTGAACAGACACCTAATGCATCGGACGTCCCTCAGCGTTATGACATCAGTACTCTCAGGGTAATACCTCTTTTCCTTAGCTCACGTGTGGACTTTTACAGCTGCTGAATTTCATTAAAAGGCCAGTACACTCACAGTACTCCTAAAGGAATACATCTTCTCCTGATCATGCGTGATAATGTTTACAACTTCTAAATTGCATCTAGAAGCCACAATTTTTAACTCCCTAAAAGAAATGCTGCTGCATCACTGCACCATGTATTAGTGATGCTGTACTTTACATGTCTATTACACAAACATCATACATCATTGCTGCTACTTTATCAAGGCTATGCTACTACTTCCAATTCCGCCATATAATTTATTTATTCTGAATGTTTTCAATGCATCCAACATGGACACTGATACAGACTGGAGAGACCCAACATATTACTAGCTGCCTCATTCCTACTACTTTACATCTTACTTTCAAAAATTCATTTATGCCACCAAGTGCTTTATTCCTGGATAAAAAGCCAATATCTCAGGTGGGGGAGGGGTTTAAAAGCACTTAACTATGGTTCTACTACCTACATTTTTTTTCTTCTGTGTTATGGTCTACTATTGAACTATATGAAACCCTATCTCCATACTCATTACCCCTCCCTCCAAAGCAACAAAAAGTTAGGTGAGACCCCAGGTTTCTCCAGCAATTCAAACTATGTATCATTAATCCAACTATAATGTTATCTTTCCTATGTTTATTTATTAACTATGTGACTTATATTCTAACATTGATCATTATGCATATAACCCCTGCCCTTCTCAATGTACCGAATGCTCTGAGAGACATCAGATTTGTTTGGATAATTGAAAGTGTGGATAACTGGGGGCCATACCTCTCAACTGTCCCTGATTTTCAAGAACATCCCTGATTTTGCCTCAAAATTGTACTCTGTCCCTCCTAAAAATTGTTTCCGTGACCAAACAGTGGAATTTGTAAGCACAAAATAATGTTAAACATTAAAGTTGCAGACTTATTCCTCCTTAGAAAATGTTCTTTACACTAAACCCCTTATTCTACCTGCTTCCTGAGTTGATATCTCTAATTTTGAAGATGTGTCCCTGATTTTGGTTCTTTGTCCCTGATTTTTTTTAAGCCTTGTCCCTGATTTGTGAGGCAGGAGGTTGAGAGGTATGCTGGGGGCCTATAACATTAGGCATATGAGAGTTCGGGGACAACGTCAGAGTTTAGATAATAGGGAGATCTGGATAATCGGGGTTCAGATAATCAAGGTCATGCTGTATTCCAGTTGTGTTTATTAAACCTTATACAGGGATTTAGTACCCTCATTTCATAGCTCCATCTGGTTTCTACACTCTAATAATTTGTTAAAATCTCCTCCTCGATCAGGTAGTTTCACTGCGTCTAGGCCCCCAAAACCTGAGCGATGCCCCACGTGTCCTGTCGCTATAAAGTGTTCTGAAACAGGTGTGAGGACCCCATTCTAAAGTTTGACTTGTGTTCTTGTATCCTCTGCTTAAGCACTGTAGATTTCTGACCTATATAAATTTTATCACATGGGTATTACAATATGTAAATGACTTCTGGGACTCCTCCGTCCTGGTATGGTCCCATGTGGACACTGCTCAGTGTGTGGTCACACTAGTAAAAAAGAAGCGTATCATCATCTTTATACAAATAGGGAATATAAAATAAAGCAATTTATTAGTTGTAATACCATAGGGGTCTGATTGCACTAATCAGCTGCGCCACTGAGACAACTGGAACCTGGGCTTTCCCTGAGCACATTACTCATTCTCAAAATGCATGACTCAATGGCAACACACTTATTTACTTGTAACAATCACACAGGAGTGTGGTGTGCACATTTATGGAACACATAAGAACAGAGGTGAGAAAGAAGTAAGTGCCTCAGCTGGGACTTGAACCCAGGCTGCCCGGACTACCATTCCGATTGCACTAACCAGCTGTGCCACTGAGACAACTGAAACCTGGGCTGTCCCTGAGCATGTTACTCTTTCTCAAAATGCATGACTCAATGGTATCACAAATATTTACTTGTAACAATCACATAGGAGTGCAGTGTACATATTTATGAAGCACATACAAACAGAGATGAGAAAGAGTAAATGCCTCAGCTGAGACTTAAACCCAGGCCACCCAGAATACCATTCTGATTGCACTAACCAGCTGTGCCATGGTATTCAGGGTGGCCTGAGTTCAAGTCCCAGCTGAGGCACTTATTCCTTCCTCACCTCTGTTTATAAATGCTCCTATATGAAATAACGGGAAATTAAAAGTTTAAGGCTGTTGGTTAACTAGAATCTGCAGCTTATCCAATAGGTAGGAAAATGAGCAGACTGGGTGGAACAAGTGGTCCTTATCTGCTGTCAAAGTCTATGTTTCTATGTTTCTATGTTAATAACTTTTGAATGGATTAAACTTTTTTTGCACCAACCTTCAAAAGGCACATTTGTGAGGCAAAAGCTTTCTACCCTGAACATTTCATATCACTATCTAAAGCTGTTTCTGAGATACAGATGGACAAAGAAATGTAAAAAAAAAACAATAAACTTGTAACTGGCCTGGTGGCACAGGGGGTTGAGGTGCTGGACACCTTATCTCATGCTACACTGGCAACCCAGGTTCAGGAACGACCTTGAATTGTCAAGATGCTGGCGTGGGGGGAGGGCGGAGCAGGGCTGAGCATGCCGATGGGCAGCTCTCCTATCCCAAGGGTGGTGAGGGTAGGTTGGTACCCCCACATAGTTCCGCTCCCACTGGGTGGAAGTCCAGTGGGTAGTGTAAGTGGAGAGGGGGTGGCAAACAGTTACAGGAGGTGGAAGGGACTGAGCTGGCACCATGGGGTGCAGGCATGCTTCCACGTGCTCGCACAGCCATGTGCCAGGGCCTGGGGGAGGGGCAAGGGGAGAAACCTGTAAAAAACTACCTGTGCGTCTTTGTCGCCAGTTGGCGGGAGGAAATGACAGGGACCAAATAGCTATAGAAAAAGAAAATGGTAAATGTAGGATTGTTTGATGCTCTGTATCTCAAAAACCACAAATCTGATTCACACAACATTTGGCACATCAGGAGAGACCAACCCTTAGAGATTATGCAAGCCAAATGTCATGCAAACCCATTGAAGGGTTGCAAAGTTACTAAGGTGAAAATTATGCATAACTGGATGACAGTGTGCAAAAAATACTTTCACTTTCATTATACATATAAATTTTCCTATAGGAATTAATGGGAAATTAAAACTTTAATAACTTTAGAATGGATTAATATTTTGTCACCAAACCTTCAAAAGGCACATCTGTAACCCAAAAGCTTTCTACCCTGAAAATTTTAGATAACAACAGAAAGACATTTCTGAGATACAGGTGGACAAAGAAATATGAAAAAAACTGGTAAATTTAGGATTTGTGACTGTTTCCATCTCACAAACCACACAACGGATTTATACAAAATTCTGCATGTCAAGGGACCTACCCCTGAAGATTATGCATGCCGAATTTCATGCAAATCAGTTGAGTGGTTCCAAAGTGTTTGAAGTTCAAAATTGTAGGTGTAACATAGAAGTCTGCACTCAGCCCTAATATGCTGGTGCTACCGCACCAGTATGTGTGTGTGTGTGTGTGTATGGTTCTTTGTCTTATATATATATATATATATATATATATATATATATATATATATATATATTATAGTTAGTTAGGGTTGAGTAAGTACTTTAATGTTAAACCTCAAATTTTGCACCTTAATAACTTTGCCACCATACCACAGATTTGCCTGGAATTTTGCATGCAGTCTGGTACCATAGATCTCTGGATCTGGCAAGTTGCATTATGGTCAGATGTATGGTTGCAGAGCTGCAGAACACCCAAAAAAGAAAAAAAAATGGACTTTTTGCACATTTCTTTGCTCGCGCCCACAGCCCGAATGATTTGTCCATTTAGTTCAAAATCTTCCGTGAAAATGCAATCTGGGTCACTGATGTGCCTTTTGAAGATCTAGTGTAAAAATATTAAACTGTTCAAAAGTTATTAAAAAATGTCCCATTATAGTCAATGGGGAAAAATATATTGTCTTATGAAAGTTTCACAAATGCAATTTTACTTTTGCAAATGGCCTTTTTACTTTTGTGCTGCAGCCATCTTGTTTTCAGTTAGTAAGAGAGAAAAATGCCTGGTGTTTAAATTTGGGACCCTCTAGGTAAACACTGACTGTTGAATTTACTTAGTCAGGTCCTGAGGATGCCAGCTCTATCTTTTTTGGCAGGTAAACCCCTCCAGAAATGCCATTTTAAACATTGGAGAAAAAATACTTTTGCAAATCCCAAAAGAACCTGCCGAAATACGTTCACAAATGTGAAAGTTTTGTGCTTTTTGAGAAACTTTCATGACGGTAGTGCCACTATAGTCAGGGTTGACTACCCCATTTAAGGTTAAATCTGAAATTTGGCAGCTTAATAATTTTGCCACCATATGATGGATTTGCCTGAAATTTGGCAGGCCAGGTTTCGTTATGGTTGGATGTACAGTTGCAGAGTTACAGAGCACCAAAAAACACACAAATTAAGCAATTTTGCGTATTCTTTGCATGCACCTACAGCCCGCACGGTTTGTGCTACTGGTGCAAAACCTTCAGGGAACATGCAGCCGGGGTCCCCGATGTGCCTTTTGAAGATTTCGTGAAATAATATTAAACGGTTCGAAAGTTATTCAAAAAACAAGTTTCCCATTACAGTCAATGGGAAAATAAAATATGCAAAAGTGTCATAAATGCACTTTCTAGTGTCGCAAATGACCCTTTTACTTTCGTGATTCAGCCATTTTTTTTTCAGTTGGTGGTCAGAAAAATGCTTGGTATTTACATTTGGGACCCTCTAGGGACACACTTCTTGTTGTGTTCACCCAGTCGAGCCCTGAGGATGCTAGCCGTGTCTTTTTTTGGGGGGTAAAACACCCCAGAAATATGTATTTTAAAATTTTTATAATAAGTAGTGTCACAGAGTACTTTTGCATATGCAACACTTTCATGATTTCATTTGCAAAAGTGTCGTGATTTGCGAAAGTACTTTGAGACACTATGGCCAAAACAATAAGGAATCTTTGCCACCCTGCTGCAAAAGAACGGTTTGGTCTTTTGGGCTGAAATTTAAAGGGAAGAAAGCCAAGATCCCACAGATGTGCCTTTTGGTGGTTTGGTGACAAAATATTAGAGGGCTGCAAAGTTACAACTCTCCAAAGTTGATGCTTTTTCCCATAGGGTAACATTACAGCGTCTGCTGCACCTTTCAGGGCCCACATCTTGAAAACGCTTCGAGAAACAGACTTTTCTTCAGAAGAATGCTTAGTCCCTCAGTAGAGGGCTAAGTGCAAAACTAGCCTGTAAAGTCATAAATAATATGAGATTTTACATTTTTTTCTACGTCGTACGGTTACTGAGATATAAGGAATTTAGTATTCCAAGTGCTCATTTTCTGCTCCAAGGGCCATTATTATGCATACATTCTTTTTATTCACTGTGTTTCTGAATGCACCATTTTGGGAAACAACAGGGTGTGCATTTGCGTTCTGTTATCGTTAGCATTTCCGCTTGCATTTCTGTAACCGTTTGCGTTAGAGTTTACGTCACCGTGTGCATTACCCTTTGCGTTTGCACTTGCATTTGCATTACTATTACCCTTTGTGTTTCTGTTACTGTTTTTGTTTGCATTTACTTTTGCGTCACCGTGTGTGTTACCATTTGCGTTTGCGTACGTGTTTGCATTTGCGTTTCCATTTGCGTTTGTGTTTACTTTGGCATCATCGTTGGTGTTACCGTTAGCATTTCCAATTGCATTACTGTGACCGTGTGCATTACCGATTGCATTTGCCTTTCCGTTTGCGTTAGTGTTTCCTTTGGCGTCATCGTTGGTATTACCGTAACCATTTGCATTTCCAATTGTTCTACCATTACCGTTTGCGTGTTCGTTACTGTTTGCATTTGCATTTCTGTTGGCCTTAGCATTTGCATTTTCGGTAGCATTTCCATTCTGGAGTATGTTACTGTTTCCTTCTGTGTCACCGTTGCCATTACCATTTGCGTTTCTGTTTGCGTTTGTGTTAGCGTTTGCATTTTCGTTACCATTTTCATTACCATTTGCATTTGCATTTCAGTTGCCGTTAGCGTTTGTGTTATTGTTTTCATTACCATTTGCATTTCTGTTACCATTAGCGTTTGCGACACCATTTGCATTACCATTTCTGTTTTCATTTATGTTTGTGCTTGCATTTCTCATATCGTTTGCATTACCATTTCCATTTGTGTCACCATGTGCATTACCGTTTGCGCTTGCATTTGCGTTACCATTACTATTTTCTTTTACCTCACTGTTTCCATCACCGTTTGCGTTAATGTTACCATTTGTGTTTTTGCGTTTGCGTAGTGCAATGCGAAACATTGTTTTTGTTATTTTTCTGCACTGTCTTCTACGATGCATAGCGCAGCCAGTCTATGGTTGATTAGTCTGAAACTTGGCACATAGAAAGACCTTTGTTCAAGGAACATGCCAGTTTTCGTTTGACGAAAACTTGTTGTTCCATTCCAGAGTTATTGCCATTTGAAGTTGCTTCACTTCGCAGTTACTGATTTTGCGGCCACCAGGTCCACCATTTTAGCGCATTTTCGGCTTCAATTTCCACCATTTTGTGGTGGAAGACTTCTTAAAGGTGCAGAAGCCTAAAAAAAATGTTATATCTCTGGAACAGTTTGGTCTTTTCACATGAAATTTGGAGGGTGTTGAGTGGATGTCCTGGGGATGTGAATGATGCTGTTTACATGTTGGAAAAATAATTCACTATGGAGATACTGCATGATGCAGTTAATGTTTTGCACATAGCATTCTTCATGGTGCTACTGGCTTGAAATTTATAGTGTTGGTAGCCCTAGTGGTATGGAGGTGCCTTGCAGTGGTTTGGTGTGTAAAACATTAACAGGTGCGGAATTATGCCGCTCCAACTAATGAAAATTTGATTCATTATGCTTCAATAACTTCTGAACCGTGTGTCTGATTTGCCTGGCATTTGGAATGTACAAAGATTTATAATTAGGGATGTAAGTTTGTCATGGATGAGGTTTTAATGACTCATTGTTTGTTCATGAAATCATTAGTAAACAGTAGTAAATGTTATGGCACTGTTATCATTGCTACATTCTGATGACACTAGTGAAAGTCATGGAAGTCCTGAATAAAGATCAAACGTCATGGAATCAATGACGTGTGTGACTACCATGACAAACTTACATCCCTATTTATAATACATCTCTGCCTGTGACAATTTTTGGGTCGTTGGCATTTACGGTTGCTGAATTGTGCATTTTACGTTGTTTGCTTGTGGCGCTGTGCGACCATTGAACGGATGTACACACAATTCTGGACACACGGTGTGCTATGGTATATGTCTTCTTTTTAACAATTTTTGGTTCCATCAGATATATGGTTCTTGTGTAGTGAAGTGGTAAAAATGTTATTTGTGGCACTCCTGCGCAGTTTCATAGCACAGCCAGTGTGTGGTTGATTGATCTGAAACTTGCCATGTAGAAAGACCTGTGTTCACAGAATATGCCACTTTTTGCTTGGTGAAAAATTGTTGTTCTGTTCCAGAGTTATTGCCATTTGAAGTTGGCCCCCTCACAGTTACAGATATTTTGGCCACCAGGTCCACCATTTTAGGCTGCGATTTCTGCCATTTTGTGGTGGAAGACTTCTTAAAGGTGCAGAAATGTAAAAATGTAATATCTCTGGAACAGTTAGGTCTTTTTATATGAACTTTGGAGGGTGTTGAGTGGATGTCCTGGGGATGTGAATAATGCTGTTTACATGTTGGAAACCTTTTTTCTGCAAAGATACTGCGTGACGCAGTTAACATTTTGCATATAGCATTCTGCATGGTGCTACTGACTTGAAATTTATAGCGTAGGTTGCCTTAGTGGTATGGAGTGCCTTGCAGTGGTTTGGTGTGTAAAACATTAACAGGTATGGAATTATGCCACTCCGATGAATTAAAATTTGGTTCATTACACTTCAATAACTTCTGAACCATGTGTCCAATTTGCCTGGCATTTGAAATGTACAAAGATTTATAATACATCTTTGACTGTGACAATCTTCAGGTCGCTGGCTCTTATGGTTGCTGAATTGTGCATGTTGCGTTGTTTGTTTGTGGCACTGTGTGACTGTTGAATGGATGTACACACAATTCTGGAAACACGGTGTGCTATGGTACATGTCTTCATTTACCAATCTTCATTTCAGTCAGTCATACAGTTTTTGTGCAGCAAGTGACAAAAATTCACATGGTGTGAGGGCCCTGCACTCACCACCACATTCCATTCACTATTTATACACATTCTCAAAAGAAGGAAATTTATGGCAAAAAACTCCATTTAATGCATCAGTTAAGGTTGCTCCACAGTGACAAAAGCAAGGAAATTCAGTGTTAGAGTTGCCGCCTTACCCATGCCCACCTGCCCCCACCAACAGGCATCGGGGTGTGTATTGGGAGTCATTGATCCTAACTCTCACCACATTCTTCTATACTGCACCACCTCAGCTTATTTACACATGGAATGGGGTGAGAGTTAGGACCGATGACCCCAATGCATACCCCAATGCCTGTTGGTGGGGGTTGGGTGAGGTGCAAGGGTGGCAACCCTAACACCGAATTTCCTCGCATTTGTCACAACCCTAACTGATGCATTAAACAGAGTTTTTTGCCATGAACATATATATATTCTTAGAGTATTGTATTAGGATCTGTTTGAGTACTTGTTTTCGTTTATTACGTCTAACTTTATAACTGTACCTTAGCCCTCAGTGGGTGACACACTAAGGGGGGGAACCTTCTGGGTATGAGGAGGCCCGAGAGTGGGGAGAGCGAGATGGGGTCCCCCCGGAGGGGGAAGAAATTTGCCCCGACAAACATCGTCTCGCCCTACGGGAAAAGAGGTAGGTTCCCTGGTGAGTGGAGCAAATCACCCTACCACCCTACCAGGCCAAGGGTGACAACCGGGAAAGGTGAAGCCACGCCGATCTCCTGGTGCAGATCGCTGTCCCTACTACCCTGGTAGCTACCTCACTGGCATCGTAAGATGCCCTTGCTTGGTGCCTTGCTAGCTCCAGGCCACGTGCAGAGAGTGCAATGGCTTGCCTGGTTTGCTCTGAGTCAGGCAAAGCAGCTAGGATCTGACCCAGCGCTGACCACAAGAACCTGTTGTAGGCTGCATAGTGGGCCTGATGAGCAGAGATGGAGAGAAGCAACTGTGCCGAGTAGAAAGTCCTCCTCCCCCAGAAATCAAAATCCGAAGAGTCCTGATCTGGGGACCGGTCATGGTGGAGGGCGCGAAGCCCATCAGGAGTGTCGAAGTGTGTCAATCCGGACTGTGGATGAGGCATAGAATCTGAAGACTCTGGGGGAGTGCAATACCTCTGGCTGAGGTCCCTAGAGGCAGGAACTCTGGAGAAGGGCCTCTGCCAGAAACGCATGGACGCCTCCCAAAAGGGAGCAGGCCAGGGCGGCACCACAAGGGTGGCTGCACCGAAATCGCCTAGAAAGGTGTGCGCTGCATGCTCAGGATTGCTCATGGAGTGGGGAGAGAGGTGAAGGTCCTCCAGCATCCTCACGAGGAAACGCTGACACTCGGAGAGATCAGCGGCAGGAGAGATATGGACAGACAGTTCCTCTCCCCCTGAAGAGGGGGACGAGGAGCTGGAGGTCACCATGCGCTCTGAGACTGGATGCTCAGAGGGAGGTTGAAAAACCTGGCTATCCATGGCCCTAACGTAGGCAGGGAACCGAGCAGCCACTGCTCTGAACTGTTCCCAGGTGAGAGGATCGCTAGGACCAAGAATACCTGGGAACGCTGGAGAAGGCAGCAGAGGGGAAGGGGCAGAGCCAAGAGAGGAAGTCGGCTGACCTCTGCCAGGGCTAGGGAGTGGACCAAGGACCCCCGCGGAGGGTGTCCTCGAAGACTCCACAGCCGACAGCTATACAACCACTTTGGTACTGCCTAGGTTGTGCCCAGAAGAATCCCCCAAGTGAGGCGACCGGGGCCCTATAGATCCAGAAAGATGGTCCCCTGCCTCCAAAGAATGGGACCCCCTCAAGGAACCAGAAGGGGAAGGGCGGAAAGTCCACGCTTCAGCTTCATCCAGGGCCCAGGTGAGTCCCAGAAAAAGGTCGACGCGCCAACCCCACACCCTTTGACCCTTCAGAGTCTGAGAGAGTCCTAGTCCTTGAAAGGGCCAGCCTAGGAAGCTGACAGCTCTGGGCTGCCCCCGAAAGGGAGACCCAGGGAGCAGCACTCTCCCCTCCTGTGGGCTTCTCGATAGGCCCCAAAGCTGGGCGATCGAGACACACCACCGGAGGGGGTACCACCACCGAGGGGTTAAGGAACCCCCCAAGGCCAGGTTGCATGGTAATGGTGGCACGCACCACAGCCTGCTGGTCAGTACCACTGACCCTAACCTTGGGGGGAACCAGACGCACCTCAGAAGGGGGCTGAATGAGACCCATCGTGGAGACCACCGGCTCATCCTCCTCTGCAGACAACCCCGAAGGGTGTGACTGCCTGCTCGACTCCGAGCCCGACTCCGACTCCGAAGAGGTAGAGTCTGAGGCCCTAAGCCAGATGGTAGGAGGGTGAGGGAGGGCGACCTTACCAAAGGGCTCAGAAGTCCAAGCAGTGGCCAAGGCACCTGCACCCTCCACAGCCCCGCAAGCGGCACTGGCAGAAGGCGGCAGGGCAGCATGGGCCAAAGGTCCCGAATTAGGGCCAGCTGTGGCACCATCAAGCCCACCGGCACCAGGGGCGGTACCAGTAACAGAGACGGTGCCGACAGAAACCCCAGCCACAGCCTCGGCGCCGACGACCCCAAGGGCGGACTCGCACCGAACATGGCACCACTAGACCCTTCGCGCCGCGAAAGCAGCACCGAGAACACCAACGGCACCGAGGACAGCAACGACAGATGACTCCGAAGGCCCCACGGTGCCGTGCTCAACCTCAGCGCGGGGCCAGCGGCGCGGGGCGGGCTGTATGGCGAAAAGTGGCCTTGATTCCAGGGTCACGGCACCATGAGCAGGGTCAGCACTGCAAATGGCACCGACAAGGCCCATGGCACGAAAGATGAGTCGGCACCACCGTCGGGCGCCGACGGGACCACTGCGCCGCGAACAGCGCCCGGCCTCTAGCACCACCGAACAACGGCATCGAGGGCGGCTTCAACCCAGGCCTTCTGGACCGCTGGAGTGACACTGGGGAGCCTTCACCCAAGGGGTGATTGCCATAGCGCGCTCCGCCCCTCCGGGAGAAATAGGATGGGCCTCCTGCGCCCGCAGAAGAACCTCGGCCAAGGCTGAGCTCACGATAGGCCAAGGCTCCCTCCTCCTCGGTCCATATAGAACCAGGAGGACCCGAGGAAAGGCCGAGAGAGTGCGGCTTGGCCCGATGAGTGCGAGACCTACCCAAGTCGGCAGAGCTCACCTACTTTAAACGCTGTTCGAGGACACGGGCGGTCCATGGAGAAGCAGGTATCACCTAATCCATGTCGTGAAGCGGGCTAAGACATGAGAGACACCGGTCATGCTGGTCGGTAACTGAGTACTCTGCGTCAAGACGGGCACTCACGCATGGGGCCGCCTACTTTAGCAAACTTCTGCCCTCCAACCGCAACATGACCTACGGAAAAAACACAAAAAACAGACTCGGCGTCGCTAAACTGTAAATAAATGGAAAGATCTCACCAGCGACATCGAGTAGGGCAGACTAGAACTAGCAGGAACCGACGGACTGTCGTCGACAAAAGGCTAAGGACTAAAACTTTGAAAATCTCTTCACAGGCTTCCCACGAGGCAACCTCGACGGCAGAAGATGAAGAACTGGTAGGGAGGTGGAGTCAACACAGCTTAATGGCTAATCCTTGAGCGCCACATAGTACGTCAGCCTCGAGGGCGGCGCCGATGCTGCGTCGGCTCCGCCTATCCTTTAAAAAAAAAAAAAAAAGCTCCCACGGGGTCCTGATCTCCGGCCAGTACCCATCTGTGATGAATGGTGAAGATTGACACAGATAAGATTATACTCAATACAGGCCTATCTGATAGCATACCATCTGTTCTAAGGGACCTAACTGTCATTATAAACTGTACCATCCATGTCACTATTTAATCTGTGTAACTGTAAATCCTATGTCTCACCCAATCACGTTGCATACTGAACCACCCTGTATAATGATGTATGCACTGTTGGACCCACCTATTTTAGGGAGGGTAATGGTATGTGATTCTTGGAAGTTTTAAATGAAGTTTACAAAAAAAAAAAAAAAGAAACGTATACCAGTGTAGGTTTTTCCTTCCCTCCTTTAAATTTTAAACTTTGTGGTGCCTGTATGTTATTAGTACTTAGTCATTTGGTTACTTACTTGGATATTATAATATATTTTATAAACAATTTTAAATCTTTTAAACTGGCGCCACAAGAGTCAGGTGACCAGAAGTGACTATAAGGATAAAGGCACATGCATGGCGTCCTGCGCCAGACTCGCTATTTTTTCATGCTAACGGTCGTAGGTTGCTCAGGTTAGAACACCTAAATTTTAATAGAATTTAAACTGTTTTTACTGATTCTACTTCTTGGGTGCTCTACTTACAACTTTCTTGTTACTTGTTGCTCAATGTTCTGGTTGCTATTTATTCCAAAAATACTTAGCAAAGAACTGCCACTATAGAGCAACAAAATCCTATTGTGAAGGTCATGGCATATTTTCTGCTGAGTCTTCATTTAAAGGAGTGGTGTGATTCCTTCATTCTCTGAGAAAATTGATTTCCCTTGCATAAAGGCACAAACATAAAGGTGCAGATAGAAGAGGGCTTAGCACAGTCTGTAAACAAAGGGGATAAGGCATTTTATAGGTACATCAGTGAAAGAAGAAAAAACGCGGGGACTGTGAGGCTCCAAGGGGAGAAGGGAGAGTGTAAGGAGGGGATCTGGACAAGGCAGAAATACTGAACAAATACTTCTGCTCGGTATTCACTAAGGAGGGGAAGGGTCAAGGACCATAGTTGGGTTGCAGAGGAAATGGGGGGAGGGGAGAAGTGGACACCAGTCCACTGACAGAGAAGAGAGTTCTGGAAAAACTCACAAAGCTGAAGATGGATAAGGCCATGGGGGCCAGATGGCATCCACCCAACAATATTAAAGGAGCTGCGAAGGGAGCTAGCAGCGCCTCTGGCAGCCCTGTTCACAGAGTCACTCAACATGGGTGTCATTCTAGAGGACTGGAGGAGGGCACATGTAGTCCCTGCACAAAAGTGGCAGTACGGAGGAGGCGGGGAACTACAGGCCAGTCAGCCTCACCTCAGTGGTGGGAAAGATCATTGAGAGACTGCAAAAAGAAAGGATAGTGGCACAGATGGAATCCAGCAGTGCTCAGGATCAGAGGCAACATGGATTCACAGCGGGAAGGCCATGTCAAATTAATCTAATAGATTTTTTTGATTGGGTGACTAGGGAAATAAATCAGGTAGGGGTGGTAGACGTCGCCTACCTAGATTTCAGCAAAGCCTTCAACACCGTCCCACATAGAAGGCTGATTAACAAGATGGGTAGTCTGAGCATGGGAGACAAGGTGGTAAACTGGGTTAGGAACTGGTTAACAGACAGGAGACAGAAGGTGGTGGTAAATGGGGTACAATCTGGGGAGAGGGGGTGACCAGTGGGGTACCACAAGGATCAGTACTAGGACCAGTCCTGTTCAATGTCTTCATTAGTGACATTGCAGAGGGGATGGAAGGAAAGGCCTGCCTGTTTGAAGATGACACCAAGATCTGCAACAGGGTGGATACTCCAGAAGGGGTGCAGAAAATGAGGAGGGACCCGGAAAAGCTTGAAAGATGATCGGAGATGTGGCAACTGAGGTTCAATGCAAAGAAGTGCAAAACAATGCACCTGGGTAGAGGGAACCCTGGGGAGAGCTACAGGTTGGGGGGAGGAGCTGACTGTCACCAAAGAGGAAAGGGACCTGGAGGTTATCATCTCTGATGACCTTAAGGTATCAAAACAGTGCACAAAGGCAGAAGGGAGGGCCAGTGGCATGCTGGGGTGCATGGGCAGGGGTACCACTAGCAGGAGGCTGAGGTGGTGATGCCATTGTAGAAAACATTGGTAAGGCCTCACCTGGAGTACTGCATGGAGTTCTGGAGGCCACACCTGCACAAGAACATAGATAAGGTGGAGACTATCCAGAGAAAAGCAACAAAGATGGTGCAGGGCTTGCACCACAAAACATATGAGGAGAGACAAAGGGACCTCAATTTGTACTCTCTGGAGGAGAGGAGACAGCAGGGAGACATGATTGAAACTTTCAAGTACCTCAATGGCATAAACAAGGTGCAGTTGGGGGGCCTTTTCCAATGTAGAAAAAGTACTAGAACAAGGGGGCACAATATGAAATTGGAAGGGGATAGATTAAGAGGTAATGTTAGGAAGTTTTTCTACACAGAAAGGGTAGCTGATGCTTATAACAGTCTGCAACAGGTGGTAGTAGGGGCAAGCACACTGGATGGGTTTAAGCATGCCTGGGACAGGCACAAGGAAAGCTTGAGAGGAGAGGGAGAGATGAAAAGCCATTGATCACAAAGGGTAATTGGCCACATACTATGTATAGGGCCTATGGGCAGATTGGATGGGCCTAGCAGTCCTTATCTGCCAACAGTTTCTATGTAAGTAACAGATGTTGGTAAAAAAGTCACTAGAATATAGTTACTAAATCATGTAAATGAGCACGTGTGATCTTTGGTTTAAATATCTTAGTTATCTGTTGTTTGGCTGAGTCATTAATTGAGCTACGTGGCAATATACAATAAATTTAGTGCACCTTGTCTTACTTTGTATTACTATACATACACATATGTTTTATGTTTCAGTTGATGTTCCTTGCAAAAGTAGAGTGGACTGCAGAGGCAGTGATATCGTTCTCTTTACATCAACCAGTATAAAACAGAAACTTATCCTACAGACAGCCTTCACTCCAAGAATATTCCTTAAGAGAAAACGGTCATAGTTATTTAATAGACCATTTGGAAGATACTGTCTAATCTATACATTTCTACAAAATGGAAAGGAATATTTGGACAGGAAGTGCCACAAGCTTTCCCAACGGGAACACTGTATATCAGAAAACATTGCCCATTTGGGTTTGTGATCTCTTGGTATAAGTGATTCTACAAACATTTGCCTGGAGAAAATGGGTTTGTGTACCTTTTAGAATCACACAGCATTCAAAGAATAATGATAATGGAATCAAGGAGAACTGTGAGATACTTTGGGAGGTCACCCGTTGTTTAAAGCTGTGATATCAGGACTCCAGTGGTAAATCTTGGGTATCCTGAAATATTCTTTTGGCAAAAGGTTTGGATTGTCTCTCATGTTGCTTAATGTTAACTAGATATATGAAAAACAACTATATGTCTTAAGATAAAACTACAAATACTGCAAGGCCACAGCTAGTCAATGTTATTCTACTTTTGAGGTAAACATCAGTTAACTGATTGTTGAGAAACTGCTACATGGAGTGTAATAACACTTTATGTTAAGAATAACATACTCTGAAAGTATCGACCTGCTATAGAAAGGTATTCATGTAACATGGTACATACCAGAAGTGGGAAGCTCTTTTCACCTAATTCTGTCTTGCAGCTGGAGCCTGATCTTAAAAAGAGTAGCATCAGACAGGACATAACAAGTATTTGTCAATGCCAAATGTTGTCTCGCTGGCATTGGCATTGGTAGTGCAGGAGTTAGAGATGCATAATAGGAATGGTAATGAAGTATTGAACTGATGCCAACCTCGCCCCCACCCTGAAGAGACACATTTTCAACATAGGCATTTTGGGACCTCCCCTCATGAACAGCGGCACTGTGATTGTGTTAATCTGTCCCAAAAGTTGATTTCCCACAGTGACCATGCCATTCTGCACCACAGGTGCGAAAACACATTTTGGGCAGGATGTGAAAAATGACAGGTGTACTGTTCATAAGGAGATGTGAAAAAATGCCAGTGTTGAAAATCTGGCATGAAAATATTGCAAATTTGCGAAGTTACAAGGGTGCGTGGAAACTGCGCAATGCACGCTTGTAACACAGTCATTTTATGGACTTTTGTCACCACATTTTCAACATAGGCATTTTAGGACCTCTGCTCATGAACAGTATCACCGTCATTGTCTCAAACTGTCCTGAAAACTGATTTCACACAGCGACCGAGCTATTCTGCGCTGGACATGCGAAAACACATTTCAGCCAGGATATGTAAAATGACAGCTGTACTGTTCAAAAGGAGGTGTGAAAAAATGCCAGTGTTGAAAATCTGGAGTGTAAATATTACAAATTCATGAAGTTACGAGTATGCGTGGAAACTGTGCAATGCACGCTCATAAAACAGCCATTTTTTGGATTTTTCACCAAATTTGCAAGACATTTGAGAGTACACCTCATGAACAGTGGCACTGTCGTTTCATTAATTGGTCCCGTAAAATCACCTTCTGGGACAGAATAACGCCATGACAGTGACTGAATTCATGAAGAGGGGTCCCAATAACCCCATGTTGAAAATTTGGTGCCAAAATGCCCCAAAATGCCTGAGATATGCACCAAAGTTGAAAAAAAAACACTATTTATGCCATTACACAGCTTACCGGCATTTCTTCAGTTCACAGTCAGCTTTGAAGAGTGCAGACATGTTCCCGGTCCACAGAAGATCATCGCGCCATGCTCCAGAGGTAAGTATGAGATGAGGGGGAGTGTGGGGAGGCAGGGTGCACTGAGGGTGGGCGCGGGCTGCAGGAGGACCACCAGAGTTGATGAGGGACTGTTTTCTGCTTTGCAGGTTTAAAAAAAAAAAAAAACATTGCGGGATGGCTTTTCTTTTACAGAGGCATTTGGCATGCTGGGGTGGGCTCCCAGCGTGCCACCTGAGTGTTTGTTTTTGTGGGAGTTCTGTAGCCAATGGGGGATTGGGCACCCCCGTCAGCACACAACAAATGGGGAAGGGACATTATGCCAACAGGGAGTGGGCTCCCTCATCAGCAAATTAAGTTGGGAAGGGGGCATGATGCTGAGGGGGATTGGGCACCCCCTTGGCACACATGTTAAATGGGAGGGGGGGTTGCATTATGCCGACAGGGAGTGGCCTCCCCCATCGGCAAATGAAGTGGGTTGGGCACTCTGAAGCACAGCATGCTGCCATGTTTTGTAAACTGGTCACCAGGAAAGGCACGCCACTGTGTGAGAAGCTTGGCTCTCATTGAAGCAGACCTTTCCTTAGATCTGGTGGTCAGTTTACTTGTTGAGGGTGTCGGTGCCTGCAGCTGCCTTATTGGGAAATGAGGGACGCACCTACTGATGTGTGTCCTGCATTCGCCTACAGTGACCGCACCTCCAAATCTGCTACTACTGCAGTATGTTGGCTGCGCAAGCACGAGCCAACATAAAAAGGGTAATTCTGACTTGGACATTAAGAAGTCCCAAAAGAAACCAAAAGATAACTCAAAGAAAACCACTACAGATAGTGGGTACAATGGAAAAGGGGAAAGCTAAGTCAAATCAGCTTACGATATCTAAATTTCTCCAAAAGTCCACCCCTTCAGCCCCAACTCCCGTTTCACACTTGGAGTCTTATAGAGACAGAGAGATATGAGATAACTTATTCCTCTCGAAATTCTCAGCCTCTCCCAGACTCACTGCTTCTTTCAATGAAGGCATCTCCCTTGAGTCATATGATATAGGTATATCTGCTGTAAATACTTCAAAATTAAATTCTCAGCTCGACTTTGATTGCTCTGGAAAGGAGGAAATGGACTCTATATGGATTCCCAGTTATACAGATGAGGATGATCTGTAGTGTAGTTTGGAGCCAAACCAAGTGGCTCTGCCTGCAGATGATCTTCATTCAGCAATAAATGATTTACATGTTACCATAGAAGGATTAAAACAGTTGGCTGTTGAACAAAAAATAAACATTAATAGAACTAAACTATCTGGCTGTTCTCCTTCATTGAGATTCTCCCCCTCAAGTACCCAGCAAGCTGGTTCTCCCAGAATTATGAAACATGTATCATGGGAGTCTGAAATAATATAAGATAAAGAAGTCTTTACTAATGCAGGTGACTTCACCTTTTGCTCATCACTTTCCAAGCAAGTGCTGAACATTATAAAAAATCCTTACTATGCCAATATTTTGATTCTTAAAAACTTATGGACGATCAAAGAAGAAATAACAAATCTTCATGCTGATGTATTTTATAATAGAATAGCATTAGACCAATTGAGAAGTAAACAGCAGGATGAAAACCGAGACCTGAAGTCAGTAGTTATGAATAATGTAAATAACAATTCACAAAAAGAAAGTAAAGCATTACAGGTCAATCTCTCTCCACCTTGTTCAAGGCAGGAAGATTCGACTGACCAGGAGAAATCTACCTAGTAAAATGGGGGAAAAATAAAAATAAAAACCAAGTCTAGGTTAAAGAAAAGAAGGTGAAGATGTACAAAACGTAGACAGGATAAGGGTCAGGAGATGACTGAAAAAGGAAACAGAGAGCTAGCAACATCTAAAAAGAAGGTGAAACAAGATCAACAAAATGTGAAACCTAATATTTTTGGCTCCTCAGTTGGAAAAAAAAATTGATAGAAATGACGTGGAGGTTTTAAACAATGATAATGTAAATGAAACACCACAAATGTTTTATTCGTTTCTATGTATGGATGCTTTCCAAATGAGAGATGCTGAAATCTGTAACCAGAGGGACACTGAGGTTCATAACACATCTCTTCTCATAAGGAGAGATGTAGAGAATAATACAGCCAGAGTTCAAACTCCACAAAATGAGGGACCACATCATGGCCAAAATTCAAAAACAAATTCTGAATATCTTTTTGAACTATATGGAATTTATCAGTTATATCAAGAAACCCCTCATAATCTATCTGATTGTGAAGCCAAATTACTATTACAAATTGCTAATATTTCAAATTTATATGATGATATTTCTATTACTAGGCCCCTGAACACAAATCTTAGAGACTGTGTTCTTGTATATTGTAGCTCTCCAGAATTGGCAGATGTAATATGGCAGAAAGAAGGGGAACTCAGAACAAAGTGTGTCCATATGCTCATCCCTCAGTTGGTACTCTCTGCAATAGGAGATGAGTCTCTGGTTATAGAAGAGCCAGAAAAAACAGAGGACTGGTATAGCAGGGCTCTGGATGTTATTTCTGACTATACTAATACCAAAATCTCACTATGGGAAAACAAAACTTTGTTATTATTTGGCTGGAAAGTATCAGGGAGAGACTCAATTAAAGTAACCTGCTGCCTTTCTTTCAAGAGCTTTGGATATGTCTATAACTCGAAGTAACATACTGTAGAATGGATAAAAATGCATGTCTCAAAGACATTTTGTCCACAAATAGATATTATTTTCGGGAATCCTAAATATGTGCAAGCTTTACATGAAAATCGGATGCCCCATCACTCATTGCTTTCCAACGTATCACCTCCACAAACCATATAAAAACCACAAACAGGTACTGTATCTGCCTATATCTCTGAAATCAAACAAAGGGGTAGAAGACACTACAGAGCAGGGGACTGCCGCACAGGAGCTAGTGCTACAAAACTCACTCAAAACAGGGACCAAAACAAAAAAAAAAGCAAATAGGAAATCCAAAACACTTCTGATCATAGGAGACTCCATGATTTGGGGAGCTGATACCTACTTCCAGCCAAGGATAATGGTCAAATGTCTCCTAGGTACATCAGTGTGGAAAGACACTGACCACATTGCTAAAATCGTGCAGGAAGCAGGAGAAAACATTGATTTCCTAGTATGCATAGGGACTAATGATCTCGCCAGCTGGTCAGTTGTGGGGATCAAGGAACACCTGACCAGGCTGGGAGACAAACTGTCATCCATCCTTCTCTGACATCTTGCCAGTCTGGGAGAGGGGGGCAGATGGACGGAAGGTCAGAGAATGGGAGATAGGGGTGCTAAACATGTGGCTCAAGGGCTGGTGCCAGGAAAAAGGACACAGATTTGTAGGTAACTGGCAACAGTTTTGGGAGTGAAAGTTCTTTAAATTTAATGGACTGCATCTGACTAAGGAGAGAGTCAATGCATTGGGGCAGAAGTTTGACGTCTTTGCAGAATATTTAAACTAGCAAATGGGGAGAAGGATGCAGCACCCGATACATTGAATGGGAAGAACACCTCTCCCCCCTCAGCTAGTGCTCAAACAGGAGTTCAGCATGTTTGTAGTTCATTTGTATCACCAGGTAAGGAAAAAGGTCCAGTTCTGATAATAGGAGACTTCAACATGCCAGATACAGATTGGTCAATACCAGCAGGAACATCCACCAGAACTAGACACATAGTGGATTCCATGCAGGGGGAAGGCCTCAAACAACTAGTACAACAACCCACAAGAGACAGAGCTATCCCAGATCTAGTACTGACTAATGGGGAAAGTATTACAGATCTCCAGATAGAAGGTCATCTGGGGGGCCAGTGACCATCACATGGTATGGTTGAAGTTTGACCACTAGAACTAAATCGTCCCATTCCAAGGCAAAAATGTGGGACTTCAGAGGAGCTGACTTTGATAAGATGGCCAACAGAGTTAAGCTAGCCCTGGCAAGAAGAAATACAGGTGAGGGGATACAGGCAAAGTGGGCAAGCATTAAGGATATAATACTTGAAGCAACATCCCATTGTGTTTAGGAGAAAGGCAAGAGCAAAAAGAGGAAACCACTTTGGTTCTCAAAAACAGTAGCAGAAAATGTAAGAGCCAAAAGGCTGGCCTTCAGGAAATATAAGGGAACACAGTGGGATGAAGATAGGGAGGCATACCAAACATCTCTAAGGGAAGCAGGGAAGGCAGTAAGGCAGGCAAAGGCCCAAACCAAGGAAACACTAGCATGAACAGTAAAAGAAAGGGACAAGACTTTCTATAGATAACTGAACATCCAACAAAAGACGGCTACATGAGAGTCCTTGGAATCCGAATTGATGTCCTGAACCTTTTTTTCTCTCCCTTCTTTTTCCCCCTCCCCTTCCCCTCCCCCCTCCCTTTTCCCTTATTTCTTTGCACATTTTTATATAATAGTAAGCATGTTTTTAAGGTGGTTGGATATTTTAGTTTTTTAAATGGTCTATGTTTTTTTGTATGGTCTTAAATACTTTACATCCTTGTGCACTGGCACGTTAAATGTTGGGCCTTATAAAGGGTAGGACTTGTCCATTTGATTACATCTTGAGAAAGCGTCAGGTGACGCGAAAACGTTTGACGTCTGGTGCTGGGTTCTTGCTGCTATTTTTCCTTTTTTGTTGAATAAACAAATTATTTTCTAACTTAGACCAAGTTCAGTGGTCTGTGTCCGCTACCAGGTAGCCATACTTTGTACCAAGTGACTTTCTATAGATACATTAGTAAAAGGAGAAAGTCCAGAGGGGGTATTGCTAAGATCAAAGGGGATAAGGGGGAGTGTGTGGAGGAGGACCAAGGAAAAGAATATATCCTAAATAGATACTTCTGCTCAGTATTTACTGAGAAGAACGTAGGGCAGGGCCCACAACTCAGCACCATGGACACAGAGGGGAAGGAGATGTGCACAAGTCCCTTCACAAAAGAAAGGGTCCTACAACAGCTCGCTAATCTCAGGGTGGACAAGGCAATGGGACCTGATGACCTATATCCCAGGGTACTAAAGGAGCTAAGGGTAGAACTGGCAGACCCATTATCAGAACTGTTTAGTGAGTCTCTGAGCACAGGAGAGGTCCCAGAAGACTGGAGAAGGGTTCATGTTATCCCGCTCCACAAGAGTGGTAGCAGGGAGGAGGCAGGGAATTAAAGACCAGTCAGTCTTACCTCAGTAGTGGGCAAGATTATGGAGGCACTCCTTAAGGAAAGGATAGTGCAACACCTGGAATCCATAGGAGCATGGGGATCCAAGACAACTTGGGTTTACAACAGGAAGGTCCTGTCAAACTAATCTCACAGATTTCTTTGGCTGGGTAACTAGAGTGGTGGACCAAGGGGTTGCAGTTGATATCACCTACCTTGACTTCAGCAAAGCTTTTGATACTGTTCCACACAGAAGATTGATTCAAGCTGGGTAGGCTCAGGTGGGTCAGAAGTTGGTCAACTGGGTGGCAAACTGGTTGGTGTGCAGAAAACAAAGAGTGGTGGTAAACAGCATACAATCAGAAGAGATGCAAGTCACAAATGGGGTACCACAGGGATTAGTCCTGAGGCCAGTCCTCTTCAATATCTTCATCAGTGACATTGCAGATGGAGTGGAGGGTAAGGTTTGTCTGTTTGCAGATGATAGCAAGATCTGCAACAGATTAGATGATCCAAATGGGGTGGTCAGAATGAAACATAAAAACATAGACTTTGATGGCAGATAAGGACCGCTTGACCCACCTAGTCTGCCCATTTCCCTACTACTGGAGAAAGTGCAGATCCTAGTTAACCAACAGTCTATTTCTTCCTATCCCCCACAAGAACTGCTTTATGTCTGTCCCATGCATTCTTGAATTCCTCTACTGTTTTTGACCCCACGACCTCCTCAGGAAGGCCGTTTCATACATCCACCACCCTTTCTGTGAAAAAATACTTCCTCACATTGCCCCTGAGCTGTCCCCCCCAATCTTCAAACTGTGTCTCCTTGTTCTTGCACTTCTCTTTTTCTGAAAGATGCTACCCTCTTGGACTTTATTGATTCCCTTGAGGTACTTAAAAGTTTCTATCATCCCCCCTCCTTCCCTCAAGAGTATAAATATTAAGCTCCTTTAGTCTCTATTCATATGGCTTCTGTTGCAGACCCTGTACCATTTTAGTTGCCCTCCTCTGGACTGCCTCTATCCTGTCTATGTCCTTGCAGAGATGGGGTCTCCAGAACTGCATGCAGTACTCCAGATGGGTCTCACCAACTGTCTGTACAGAGGGATAACAACTTCCTGTTTTCTACTGGTGATGCCTCTCCCTATACATCCCAGTATCCCTCCAGCCATCCCTACTGCCTTCTCACATTGCTTGCTAACCTTTAGCTCATCTGATATGACTACCCTCAGATGCCATTTCATTTTTGTTGTTGTTACTACCTTCCTCCCCATTGTGTACTCTTCCCCTGGGTTTTTGTTTCCCAGGTGCATTACTTTGCACTTCTTTGCATTGAAACTAAGCTGCCATACTTCTGACCATTCCTCTAACCTTGCCAAGTTCCTTCTCATCCTTTCCACCCCCACCTTGTGTATCAACCCTGTTGCAGATCTTTGTGTCATGTGCAAAGAGACATACTTTTCCTTCCAGTCCCTCTGCAGTGTCACTTAAAAAGACATTTTAAAGGACCAGACCCAGTACTAAACCCTGTGGTACCCCACTAGTAACCCCCATTTCTTCGGAGTGGACTCCGTTTACTATTACCTTCTGTGTCCTGTTGTCCAGCTAATGTTTTACCCAGGCTACCACTCTGGGACCCACTCCCAGGTTGGCTAATTTGTTTATTAATCTTTTGTGTGGGGCTGTGTCAAATGCCTTGCTAAAGTCTAGGTCGACCATGTCCATAGCCTCTCCCTGGTCTACTACTCTGGTCACCCAGTCAACTAAATTAATTAGACTCATCTGATGTGACCTTCCCACTGTGAATCCATGCTACCTTGGGTCCAGTGCCCCGCTGGCCTCTAGGTACTCAGCAATTCTTTCCCTCAGAAGTGATTCCATCATTTTCCCTACCACTTAGGTCAAACAGACAGGTCTGTAGTTTCCTGTCTCTGTCTTGCTCCCACTTTTGTGAAGAGGAATCACATCCACCCTCCTGCAGTCCTCAGGTACCACACCATTCTCCTATGATTTGTTAAAAAGTATAGTCAGTGGTGTCACTAGGTCTCCCGTCAGTTCTTTTAGAATTCTGGGGTGAATCCCATCAGGTCCCATTGCTCTGTCCACCTTCAGTTTTAGGAGTTCTTTCAGAACCATTTCTTCTGTGAAAGGACTGGTATTGACCCCCCCATCCAGAGTGTTTCTATTGATTGGATTAGGTACCTCCCTCTCCTCTTCTTTTGTGAATACTGAGCAGAAGTATTTGTTCAGTATCCCTGATTTTCATTGTCCCTCTCTGCCCAACCACCCTCCCCTTATTCAGGCCCACTATCCCTCCCTTTGTGTTTCTTCACTCCCTAATGTACCTATAAAAGGTTTTATCCCCCCTTCTTAACTGAGTTGGCTGTCCTCTCCTTGGTTTGGGCCTTTGCTATTCTGACTGCCTTCCCCACTTCCTTCTGTTTTAACTGGTACAATTCTCTGTCCTGCTCATCTGTGTTTCCTTATACTTCCTAAATGCTATCTTTTTCTCCCTAACCTTCCCCGCCACCCCTTTTGAGAATGAGAATGAGAAAAGATCTGGATAAACTGCCGAAGTGGTCAGAAGAGTGGCAACAAAATTTGTAACCCTCAGGGGGCACTATCCTAAGGGCTACCACCCCTGCCTGTCTCAGTGGTGACAGGGTAAGGGGCCTGGATCCGTTGATGGGTGCCTCCACTCAGAGGTCGGGGTTTGGACAGTCAAGGTTGACTCGGTCACAGCCCTCTGGGTTGCTGCAACCCCTTCTTCCCACTAGTGGCTCACACGGAGTAATCACAATGCTCTCCCCCTGAACACTTACCCATGCTCAAACCACTCAGTTCACTCCGGGGAACCCCTGGAAGGTAAGGTACAGTTATCAAATATTCACTGTGCAGTGCATCACCAGTAAGCCACAAACCAGCCAGGGTACAGTTGCAAAACAAACAACCTGATTTATTTAAGGGGGAAGTAACAAGGACAGGGGAGAATCAGGGTGATTGGCTTAACACTAATATGTATATGTATATATTTGACTACCTAGGGCTCTGTGCACAGGCCTAAACCTTTCAGTTACTGTCTATGGGTACCCAAGCCCTAATGGCTAGTTCCTCGATGCAGCTGGTTGGGGCCCTGACACACAAGTGCATTTAACTCCTGAGAAGATCAAGTGGAGCCAGTAAGCTGTTGCAGAAAAAGCAGGGATACTGAACAAATATTTCTGCTCAGTATTCACAAAGGAAGAGGAGGGGGAGGTACCTAAACCAGACAAGAGAAACACTCTGAAGACGGGGGTCGATACCAGTCCATTTACAGAAGAAAGGGTTCTGAAAGAACTAATAAAATTGAAGGTGAACAAAGCAATGGGGCCTGGTGGGATTCACCCAAAAATTCTAACAGAACTAAGGGTAGAACTAATGACACTGCTGACTACTCTCTTTAACAAATCATGGAGGATGGGTGGTACCTGGAGGACTGGAGGAGGGTGGATGTGATTCCTCTTCACAAAACTGGGAGCAGGACAGAGGCAGGAAACTACAGACCAGTTAGTTTGACCTCAGTGGTAGGGAAAATGATGGAATCACTTCTGAAGGAAAGAATTGTTGAGTACCTAGAGGCCAGTGGTGCACAGGACCCAAGGCAGCATGGATTCACGATGGGAAGGTCATGTCAGATGAGTCTAATAGATTTCTTTGACTGGGTGACAAAAGTAGTAGACCAGGGAGGGGCTGCGGACATGGCTTACCTAGATTTTAGCAAGGCATTTGATACAGTCCCACACAAAAGATTGATACACAAGTTAGCCAGCCTTGGAGTGGGTCCCAAGGTGGTAGCCTGGATAAAAAATTGGCTAGACAACAGGACACAAAGGGTAGTAGTAAATGGAGTCCACAGTGAAGAAAGGAAGGTTACTAGTGGGGTACCGCTGAGTTCAGTACTGGGACCGGTCCTTTTTAATGTCTTTATAAGTGACATTGCAGAGGAACTGAAGGAAAAGTGTGCTCTTGCAGATGACACAAAGATCTGCAACAGGGTTGATACACAAGATGGAGTGGAAAGGATGAGAAGGGACTTGGCAAGGTTGGAGGAATGGTCAAATGTATGGCAGCTCAGATTCAATACAAAGAAGTGCAAGGTAATGCACCTGGGAAACAAAAACCCAGGGGAAGAGTACACAATGGGGGGTGAGATACTGACAACAGTAAAAATGGAAAGGGACCTGGGGGTAATTATATCAGATGACCTAAAAGTGGGCAAGCAATGTGAGAAGGCAGTAAGGAAGGCTGGGGATACTGGGATGCATAGGAGGCATCAATAGTAGAAAACAGGAAGTTGTTATCCTCTGTACAGACAATTGGTGAGACCCCATCTGGAGTACTGAGTGCAGTTCTGAGACCCCATCTCCGCAAAGACATAGACAGAGTGGAGGCTGTCCAGAGGAGGGCAACCAAAATGGTGCAGGGTATGCACCAGAAAACATACGAAGAAAGACTAAAGAAGCTTAATATGTATACCCTTGAGGAAAGGAGGGAAAGAGGGGACATGATAGAAACTTTCAAGTACCTCAAGGGAATCAACAAAGTCCAAGAGGGTGGCATCTTTCAGAAAAAGAGATGTGCAAGAACAAGGGGGCACAATTTGAAGATAGAGGGGGGATGGCTCAGAGGTAATGTGAGGAAGTATTTTTTCACAGAGAGGGTTGTGGATGCATGGAACAGCCTCCCTGAGGAGGTCGTGGAGTCAAGAACAGTGGGGGAATTCAAGAATGCATGGGACAGACATAAGGCAGTCCTAGTGGGGGGTAGGAGGAAGTAAGCTGTTGGTTAACTAGGATCTGCAGCTTATCTGTTAGGTAGGAAAATGGGCAGACTAGGTGGGCCAAGCGGTCCTTATCTGCCATCAAATTCTATGTTTCTATGTTTCTAACTGGAGTTTAATGCAAAGAAGTGCAAGATCAAGCACATAGGGAAGAGAAACCCTGAAGCCACCTATAGGTTGGGAGGGGAGTTGCTGGTAATCACAAAGGAAGAAAGAGACTTGGGCATCATCATCATCACAGATGACCTGAAATCATCCAAGCAGACCATTAAAGCAGTAGGTAAGGCTAGGGGGATGTTGGGGTGTATTAGTAGGGGTATCACAAGTCATAAGAGGGAGGTAATAATCCCTCTTTACAAGACACTGGTTAGGCCCCATCTGGAGTACTGCATGCAGTACTGGAGGCCACATCTGCACAAGGACATTAACAAAATGGAGGCAGTCCACAAAAGGGCAACCAAAACGGTGCAGAGACTGCACCAGAAAACATATGAGGACAGATTAACGGTGCTCAATATGTACATCCTAGAGCAAAGGAGGGAGAGAGGTGATATGATCGAAACATTCAAACATCTTAAGGGCATTAACAAGATGAAAGAATCTAACATGTTTCAATATAAAAAAAATAGTAGGACAAGAGAACACAGCATGAAATTAGAGGGAGGCCAATTGGGGAAATTTGAGGAAGTTCTTTTTCACAGAAAGGGTGGTGGATGCATGGAATGGCCTACCTCAGGAAGTGGTGGATATGAATACAGTGCAGGTCTTCAAATAGGCATATAAGGGATCAATACAAATGAATATGAATAGATAGGTGATTGACAGAGTAAAGGCCTATGACACATTCATAAGGTAGAAAAAATGGACAGAGCGGATTGGCCTTACGGTCCTTATCTGCCGTCTACTTCTATGCTTCTATGATCACCACTATTGGACAATATTGGCCTACGTGTGGTAGATGTTAAAACACTTATGTCGAAGACTAGGATTGAAAAGGATCTTATCATCGCAGAAAACAGATATGAAAAATTAGAGGTAAACAAGACAGGCTGACACGAAATAGCTAATTTAGATCAGAGCTCAGATTCCTTTGCTCTCTCTTCAATGTCCATTTTATCGTGGAACATTGACGGCCTGACACTGAAATTAGCAGACTCTGATTGCAGAAATATTTTTTGAAAAGCATGATAAACTATGCCTCCAGGAAACATGGTGTAGTGAACCAATAACACCACTGATAGCGGGATATGCTGGACATTCTATCCCAGTGGTCAGAATTAAGAATAGTGGTAGACCTCAGGCGGGTATAGCAACCTTTGTCAAGATATTATTGAACTTAAAAGTGACACTTACAGCTTGTAATTTGAAAACCTTACTCCCCCTTTTAATGGAATCCCCAGATTGTAAATTAATTTTGCTAAACACTTACATCCCTCCACTTACAAGAAAGGCATTCCCTATACATGATTGGTCAGCATGTTTGAAGCTTTTAGATGAAAGGAAACATTACTTACCATAGTAATCTTGTTTCTTCTAAGGGAATCTTACTGTAATCTGACAAATGCAGTATGGTCTCACCATAGGACTACACTGGAGCCGAAATGGTTAATAGAACCTATGCTAATAGTGGAATGTTATACTTGAGCTCGGTTTTCAAATCACTGTCCCTGGTTGCACTTCCTGCAACCATCAGATTCTTACGAAGCATGCAGAAGCTAAATACTAACTATCCAAACTAAGTTTACTACCCCTAAATACCCCTATCAGGGGAACAAAAACTCATAACAACAGGAGGCATCTCTAAGACTCAAGTCAACAGATGCTCAAAAAACTAATAGGTACCCACAGGTTTCCAACATCAGTGATACAGGACTGAGCAGAGCCTTGTAGGTCCTAGCAGGGAAGGAAGGGTGGGAGCTCAGAATACAGTAAGATTCCCTTAGAAGAAACAAGATTACTACGGTAAGTAATGTTTTCTTCAAACCCCAGGGAATCTTACTGTATTCTGACAAATGCAGACTACCCAAGCAGTGCCTTTGGTGGCGGGCAAATGACCTATTCAGGAAACAGGCTCTGCAGAACTGCTGTGCCAAACCTGGCATCACTCCTAGCCTGGGTGTCCAGGCAGTAGTGTTTGGTAAATGTGTGAACTGTTTTCTAGGTAGCTGCCTTACAGATTTCCAGAAGAGGAATGTCTCTGGAAGCCGCTATTGATGCAGCAGTCCCTCTAGTAGAATGGGCCCTAAGCCCTTGTGGGGGCTGCTTACCCACTTTGCCATAACAGAACTGGATACATGACACACTCCATCTTGCTATGGATCTCTTTGTGGCAGGTTTACCCTTGCCAACCTCTCCATAGGTCAAAAAGAGCTGGGTTCTATCCCCTCTGTGACCTTTTGTGTGCTCTAGGCAGTAGCTAATAGCTCTCTTGACATCCAAGCTATGTAGTCTACGCACACCTGAGGAGGAATGATCAGTAAAAAAGACTGGCAGGGTGATGGACTGATTAATGTGAAAGTCAAGATACCACCTTAGGGAGAAATTTATTATTTGTCCTGAATACCACCTTGTCCCTATGGAAGGCCACATAATTGGGCTCCATGGACAAAGCCTGAATCTCACTAATCCTTCTGGCAGAAGTAATGGCCACTAAAAACACAGCCTTCCAAGTCACATACTTAAGGTCAGCTGATGACATGGGCTTGAAAGGAGACTGCATAAGCTGTGCTATGCAAATGTTTAAGTCCCACACAGGGGTAGGGGCTCTATGAGGAGGATGCAAATGCAGTAGTCCCTTAAAAAACTTTTGGAACACTGCATTAGAGGCCAAAGAGGATGGCTTACCTGCTGACAGGTAAGCACACACTGCAGCCAGATGCACCTTCAAAGTAGAGGTCCTGAGGCCTAGCGAATGAAGATGGGTAAGATAGTCAAGAACTACTGATAACACAGCCTGGCTATGATCTAAGTTTTTATCCCTGCACCAAAAAGAAAATCTTTTCCACTTAGAAGTATAGATCTTTCTGGTAGCAGGTTTTCTGGATACCCTAAGGACCTCCAGTACCCCTTCTGAAAGATTCAGATTTGCATACTCTAGGTCTTCAAGAACCAGGCTTTGAGTCTGAAGGATCGAAGGTCGGGGTAGAGGATCCTGCCCTGGGAGGAGATCATCAAATTGTGCCTCCTGGGTAGGCTGATTGGCTTGGCTACTGATAGAGACAGAACTAGGGAATATCATGGCTGTCTGGCCCAATCTGGGACAATGAGGATCATCATGGCTGGGATCTGAACTTGTTCAGGACTCTCAGCAACAGTGGGAAGGGAGGGAAGGCGTTCAGGAACTTCCCTATCCAATCCAGAGCCAATGCATCCAGTGGTGCTGTGCCCTTCAGTGGGGGTCTGCAACAGTACAGAGGGAGCTGGTAGTTGTCTGGGGAAGCAAAGAGGTCTACCTCTGGAGTGCCCCACCTTCTGAACACCAACTGCAATACCTGCTTGTTTAAGGACCATTCGTGATGGTTCTGATTTATTCTGCTCAGTGCATCTGCCAGCACACTGTCCTTCCCTGGAAGGTAGATTGCTGTCAGCAAAATATTCAGGGAATAGGCCAGGATCCATTTTTTCATAGCTTCTGTACACAGGGGTGTGGACATTGTGCCTCCTTGTTTGTTGATGTAGTACATAGTGGTCATGTCTGTCCTGACCTGGATCACCTTTCTTTGCAGCATGTTGGTGAATGCCTGAAGTGCTAGTGACACTGTCCTGAGCTCCAACAGGTTGATGTGCAGCAATGACTCCTGTTTGAGCCAAGTACCATGGACAGTATGCTCCGATAGGTGTGCTCCCCACCCTAGTAGGGATGCATCTGTAGTGAACACCAGAGATGGTTGCTCTTGGAGGAATGGAACCCCTGTCTGAGGTTTTCTGGATCTGCCATCACTGAAGTGCCTGCATGAATGTTTGAGTGACTGGGACCAGCTTTGATAACCTGTGTCTTTTCTGGTGCCAGTAATGCTTGGGTGATATTGAATATCCCTCATCTGAAATCTTGCTCCTGACACTGTGGCAGTTGAGGCTGCCATGTGGCCTAACAACTGGAGAAAGTGCCTGGCAGGTCTGAGGCTGTGAGGCTTGAAGGAGCCTACCAGCTGTATGAGAGTGTTTGCTCTCAGCTGAGGAAGAAAGGCCCTTCCTCTGACTAACTCCAATTCTGCTCCTATAAACTCCAGGAGCTGTACTGGCTGCAGCACTGACTTCTGTTGGTTTATCAAGAACCCCAGGGACTGCAACAGCTCCTGTGTCAAGGCCAGAGACTGCTTGACCTGCTGAGGAGACTGCCCTACAAGAGTCAGTCGTCCAAGTATGGACAAACTGCCACTCCCTGCCTTCATACCACAACCACAGCCAAGCATTTTGTGAACACCCTTGGAGCAAAAGTAAGGCTGAAAGGCATTGCTCTGAACTGATAGTGGCCTGATGGAAGTCTGAACCTGAGGAACTTTCTGTGAGACTGCCTTATTAGGATATGGAAGTAGGCATCTTTTAAATCCAGAGATGCCAGCCAGTCTCCTCGCCTCAAAGTTGGCAGAATTATTTTTAAGGTGACCATTTTGAATTTTGGTTTCAGTAAATGCCTGTTCAGGTGTCTGAGATCCAATATGGGTCGCCACTCCCCTGTTTTCATGGTTGTAAGGAGGTATCTTGAGTAAAGAACCTTTCCTTTCTGTAAGAGAGGAACTGGTTCTACTGCTCTTAATGAAACGAGGTTTAACACCTCCTTTTCCAGTAAGAGTGTCTCTGATGGGGAGGAAGGTTGAAAAACTCTTGCCCTCAGTCTTGATCTGAGTTTGAAACTGAGTGCAAGGCCCTGACCATCTAGGACCCACCGATCTGTGGTGATGGATTGCCATTCCTGGAGGTAGTAGGTCAGCCTGCCCCCTACTGGAACTGGGGAGGTGACCCGAGCAGATCCCTCAGGGTGTCTGCTTATTTTGAGGTGCTGACTGGGTGCTGGGGCTGGTATGGTTGGTGTCTCTCCTGCCCTTGCCTCTGAAGTATCCTCTCTGCTGTTGATATTGTGGATAGGCTTGAAGCTGGAAGAATGGCCTGTAAGGTCTGCCCTATGTCCCCTGGTATGTTGCTTTTGGATGGTAGGAGCCTTATCCTTAGCAGCAGCACTTTGGTATGCTTCTTTGTATTCATCCATCTTCCTCATGTAAGCCTCTGTCTGCTGTCCGAACAGAGACGAAGGCTCACATGGGAAGTCCATGGCTTTGGACTGAGTATCTTGAGTAAGATTGGTAGTCCTTAGCCAAGCAAATCTCCTGAGAAACACTGAGGAAGCCATCTGCCTGGCTGCAGTGGCATTGCTATCCACTGCCATCCTGAATTGGACCTTGGAGGCCTCTACCCATCTCTTGGCAGCTTCCTCCAGGTCTGCTGCCATTGGTGTGGGCACAGATTTTGTAATCTCCAGCATAGTGTCCCAGAGTATCCTTTGGTGCCTGGCAACATAGGCCATGTATGAAGCCTGCCTAATTGCCAGGGAGGAACCCAAAAATTGTTTCTTTTGCAACAGAATCCAACTTTCTGGAATCTTTATCAGAAGGATGTGAAGCCAGGGGAATGCCTGCTTTATCACAGGCTACTGCCTGTACCACATCCTCATGGCTAGGGTGACCGAACAGGAACTCGGCCCCACCCTTAGCCACCCAATATTTCTTATCCACCTTTCTATCAACTGGTGGAATAGAAGTTGGGGTATGCAGGATTTTCATGACCTGCTTCTTCAGGGACTTGTGGATGGGCAGTAAAACTCTTTTTGGAGCCTGAACATCCATCATATCTCTATTGTCCTGTTCCTCCTCCTCATCAGTTGATTCCTGTGTGGGGAGGTCCAGAGACTGAGCCACCTGTTTCACAAATTTAAAATGAGAGGTAAAGTCCTCAGTTCCCTTGTCAGAGGAGTCAGGACGATGAGGATCAGGTGAAATATCCAGATCAATGGGTTCGCCATAATCCTCTTCCTTGTCCTTGTCAGTATCATCATCATATTGCTCAACAAAAGTGTCCAACTCAGGTTCCAAGGAACCTGGAACCGGAGTGGAACTTGAAGGATCCAAACATAGCCGCTTCAGAACCTGAACCAAAGGTACCAGTTGAAGCGCCTGAATTATCCTAATAGCATTTGCTATTTCCTCAGTGGTTGGAACTGGGGTACTTGTTTGCAATTCAACCGCTCAATGTTTTCCTTTTCCTTTTCTCTTTCCTGCAGCTGCCGGGTTAGCGGCAGAGTCAGCAGGTCTCTTTGTGGCTTGTGAACCATCACCCTTGTCAGAGGGCTGATCCTCCAGTTCTTTCTGGCCCAAATTGAGTTTGTTTGCAGCCGGTTCAGCAGCCTTCTCAGATATCTTCTCCTGCAGTCATTTTAAGCGCCTCTCAAGCATCAACTGAGAGATGTTTTTATAGATATCACAATCCTCTTTAAGGTGGTCAAACCCCAAGCAAAACACACAAACAAGATGAGGATCTGCTTTTGCGAATGGTTCCCCACACTCTGTAAAATGTTGGAAACCTATGGGGCCCTTTCGCTTCTTGGTCTGTGACATTGATCGGTTGTGAAAAAAAAAACTAAACTGAGAGTTACCCCGGTAATTCAAACTATCAAAAACCGCCTTACTGGATGGTAAACAGTAATTTTAACTTAAAGACACAAAATAATATTGGTTCCTTCTCAGCTGGAAGAACCGAGGAGGAACCAAAAAAACTTACCAAAACTACACCAATCTAACTAATTCTACCTGTGAACCAAGAACAGTGACTTCAAAATTGAAATAAAGTAAACGGACTTTAAAATAAACCGAGAAATAAATCTCTTCAGTTAGAGTGAAGGAGAGCTCTCCGGAGACATCTTACTGAGGCAAGCACAGTAAAGAATCTGACAGTTGTAGGAAGTGCAACCAGGGACAGTGATTTGAAAACCGAGCTTGAGCCTAACATTCCACCACTAGCATAGGTTCTATTAACCATTTCGGCTCTGGGGCAGTCCTATGGTGAGACCATACTGCATTTGTCAGAATACAGTAAGATTTCCTGGGGTTTGAATAATGGACAACTATCCATCCTATGCACTTATAATTATAGGGGACTTCAATGCTGGAGTAGCACAAGAAACTACATAGCAAATTTACACTTAGGTGTTAAACAGAATGTATCAGAAATAAATCCAAATATTAGGCAAATGAGGCAAGTCAGAGATTCCAAAACTAACAAACAAGGTAGGGTTCTCCTTCAGGCAATGGAGGATATACAGTAAATTGTTGCCTAATGAATGATAAATTGTTGGTTAACTATGATGGAGCATTTGCATACACTGGCCCACTGGGTTCATCCACTATAGACTTAGTATTGGCTAATAAGACACAATGAAATTAATAAAAACTCAAAAAATACTAGACCAGTCAGAGTCTGGCCACTTTCCCCTTGAATTAAAATTTGGGGTCATAACTAAAAATAAACATAGTATAGAAAATTAATATATAGTACAAAATTTCAAAATAATAAACTTTCACATGCTCAGATCGAAAGTTGATACTACCAAGTTTTTTCCAGTAATCCTATACACTAAGCCGGCTAGGTGACACAGAGGACTGAGGCGCTGTACGCCTTACCTCCCACTACACCGGTGACCCAGGTTCAGAAATGAGCCAGGGTCCTCGGGGAGCCAGCCAGGGAGGAGGGAGGGAGGAAGGGAGGGACCAGGATTGAGCAGCCATAATGGCAGCTCTCCTCTCCCAGGGAGGATCTCTGCCCCGCCATAGTTCTGCTGCCCTCGGGCAGAGGTCCAATGGACAGTGTAGGTGAGTGGAGGTGGCAAGTAGCGGGAGGGTGCCTCAGAGCTGCAGCATGCACATGCCTCCACAAGCACACGCACACAACTGAGGCATGTTGGGGTGAAAATGGGGGAAACCGGGGCATAAAATGCATATATATAAAAAAAGAAATCTTTTACATGGAGTTTGCCTCTAACTTGTTACAAGAAATGATTTTTAATCCTGATAACACTGGAAACATAAATCAGAATTATCAGAGAATAATAAAATATATTAGACCACTTCTCTTATAGCCCATAAGTATGAATACTAATAAAAATTCCTGGTATAACAGCACTTGCAAAAAAGCAAAAAACAAAACTGAACAAACTGTTTTGATTAGCTAAACAACATCCAGATAGAGAATAATTTAGACAATTAAATAAAGCAAGGAAAAGTTATAAAGAGACACTTCAGAACGAAAGAAGAAAATTCCAACAAAAAAAGTAGCTGAAACTTAAACGGGTTGTCCAGGAAAAGGACAACAGGAAATTCTGGATGATGGTCAGCCAAGGTTATCAACAGCTTAGTAAGTAAAGTAAACTTTTATTTATCCAGTGCCCAATCCCAGGGGCTCTTGGTGCTTTACATAAAATAATAGACAATACAACATTTCAATAAACACAATTAAAGCAGATCCAACTATGCTAGGGCATAATAAATAACTAAAATACATAAAGTCCTATATTTAATACTAAATAACTTAAATGCTCGTTTGAACAGGTGTGTGTTAAATATTTGCTTAAAACTGTCCAGAGAGGGTGCTTCCCCAACTGGATGAGGTAGTGCATTCCATAGGGCCAACACAATGACCTCAAAAGCATGGTTGCCGGATATTTTAAGCTGGGCCCTAGGAATGATAAGGAAGTTGTCTGTGGATGAGAAAAGTGAGCATGCTGGGTGTGCTGGTGTCAGAGGGTCAGACGGGTAACTAGGACCCTTCCATATAGGGCTTTATAGGTGAGAAGACTCAGCTTGAAGGCAATTCTCCACCTAACTGGCAGCCAGTACAGTTTGTGCAGAACCAGAATTATGTGAACAGACCTAGGAAGGCCTGTCAACAGCCTGGCTGCAGTGTTCTGCACTAGCAGCAGCAGGTGGAGGTTACCCCCAGTGACCCCAAAGTATAAAGCACTGCAGTAATCAAGTCTGGATGTCATAAAATCATGTACAGGTGCAGCAGGTCATCAGATGGTATTAAGGGCTTAATCCAGATGACATTCCTCAGATGGTAGAAACTATTTCAGACAACAGCAGACACCTGGGCTTTCAACATCCGTCTGTCATCGAGGATGATGCCCAGATTCCTTACCTTACTGGACACCACCAGTGAGGAAGTACCCAAGAACAATCCTCCTTGTCCCATTGGTGACCATATCCCATCAATGACCTGGCTCAGTCACTAGCACCTCCGTCTTGTCTGGGTTCAGCCTCAACCAGTTAGAGGACATTCAGTCCTGGATCTCAGATAAGCATTTGTTTAGCATGTCCACATTGTCCGATGTTCTGAGGCAAAGGACATATATAGCCAAATATCATCTGCATAGCAGTGAAAACTCAAGCTGTAATGCCTAATGATGTCACCCAGAGGTAGCATGTATACCGTGAGCAACATGGGCAACAAGATCAAACCCTGAGGAACTCCACAGGACAGAGGCTTCGGGCAGGATGAGAAATTTTCCAACACTACTTGTTGCCTCTTACCTGTCAGAAAGGACTCAAACCAGCTAATGACTTTGCTGGTGGGTCCACAGAGCTCCTTTAGGCAATCGATTAGCACCATATGGTCTATGGTATCAAAAGCTGAGAAGAGATCTAAGAGAACGAGAATTGACCATTCTCACCATCCCTCACCCTGAGGAGATCATTCTGCACACTAACACGGTTTCAGTGCTATACTTCTTCCTAAATCCTGACTGGAGTGGCTCATAGATATCAAAGGTCATTATGGGCCTCAAGCTGGAAAGCCACCACTTATGGAAGGAATTGAGGCTTTTATTACCCCAGATACTTGGGAACAGTATTTCTCTTTCCTATATTACTCCTCATTTGAAGAAACACATTCCCTGGATTTGAACAAGGTAGATTATTTCTTGAAACCTTTATGTGTACACCAGGAAGAAATAATGGGTGCTTTTATACGTTTAACAGAATAATAAGGCTCCAGGACCAGACACTATAATTGCTGAAATATATAGATATTTCCCTGAATGGTGAATACCCATTTTTCATATTATCTTTAAGAAGCTGATACAAGGTGCAGAAATTCCAACTAGTTGGAGAGAAAGTATCATGTGCTCAATATTCAGGAAAAAGGAAAATCCCCTAGAACCAGCAAATGTATAGGCCAATTAGCCTAGCAGATATGTCACAGAAGATTTTCTGCCACATAACACTGAATAGACTCAAACATGAACTGAGAATGCTAGTATTCTTAACAAATCTCAAAACAGATTTAGGATACGGAGAGCAACAGTTCAACATTTGGTGTGAAAATATATTACAATTAAAAACGTGAAACTTTACTGTTGTTTTATAGATTTAAAATCAGCTTTTGATTCCATCAGTCGGACTATACTATGGAACAAACTTTATTCATACAATGTGGACCCCACACTTTTGGATACTAAAATCAGACTTCACCATAACACCTGGCTAAAGGTCAAGTACAACCAAGCTGGGGATCTATCTTAAGAAACAAAACTAATCTTGGGGTAAGACAAGAGTGCTTGTTGGCCCTTACATTATTCAACATATACATGAATTCCCCAATTGAGCAGCTAGACAAGCCAGAGTTTCAGTCTCCTTTTATTAAAAATAAAACAATTATTACATTAGTGAGTGAAAAAAGACCAAGGCAAGGATAGTGAAGCTTAATGGTGGGGGCAGAGGATGACAGTGAGAAGGCAGAGATACTGAATGAATACTTTTGATCAGTATTCACAAAAGAAGAGGGGGGCATACCTAAACCAAACAATAGAAGCACTCTGGTAGAGGGGTAGATACTAGTCAATTCACAGAAGAAAGTATCCTGAAAGAACTCCTAAAACTGAAGATGGACAAAGCAATGGAGCCTGATGGAATTCACCCCAGAATTCTGAAAGAATTAAGGGGAGATCTAGTGACACCACTGACTACCCTTTTTAACAAATCATGGAAGGATGATGTGGTACCTGAGGATTGGAGGAAGGTGGATGAGATTTCCCTTCACAAATGAGGGAGGAAGGCAGAATCAGGAAACTACAGACCTGTTAGTTTGACCTCAGTGGTAGGAAAAATGATTGAATTTATTTATTTATTAGTTATTTATTGAAATATTTCACAGCAGCATGGATTCACAGTGGGAAGGTCATTTCAGAAGAATCTAATAGATTTCTTTGACTGGGTGACCAAAGTTGTAGACCAGGGAGGGGCTGTGGACATGGCCTACCTAGACTTTAGCAAGGCATCTGACACAGTCTCACACAAAATATTAATAAACAAGTTAGCCAGCCTGGGAGTGGGTCCCAGGGTGGTAGCCTGGGTAAAAAAATGGCTGGACAACAGGACACAGAGGGTAATAGTAAATGGAGTCCACTCTAAAGAAAGAGGGGTTACTAGTGGGGTACCGCAGGGTTCAGTATTGGGTCCAGTCCTCTTTACTGTCTTTATGAGTGACATTGCAGAGGAACTGGAAGGAAAAGTATGCCTTTTTTGCAGATGACTCAAAGATCTGCAACAGGGTTGATACACAAGAAGGGGTGGAAAGGATGAGATGGGACTTGGCAAGGTTGGAGAAATGGTCAGAAGTATTGCAGCTTAAATTCAATGCAAAGAAGTGCAAAGTAATGCACCTGGGAAACAAAAACCAAGGGGAAGAATACACAATGGGGGGAGGGTACTAACAACAACAAAAATGGAAAGGGACCTGGGGGTAGTCATAGCAGATGACAGGTAGACAGGCAATGTGAGAAGGCAGAAAAGAGGGCTGGGGGGATACTGGAATGCATAGGGAGAGGCATCACCAGTAGAAAACAGGAAGTTGTCATACCTCTGTACAGACAGTTGGTGAGACCCCATCTGGAGTACTGCATGCAGTTCTGGAGACCCCCATCTCCACAAGGACATAAAAAAGGATGGAGGCAGTCCAGAAGAGGACAACTAAAATGGTGCAGTCTGCACCAGAAACCATATGAAAAGAGATTAAAGAAGTGTAATATGTATACCACCAAGGAAAGGAGGGATGGGGGGACATGACAGAAACTTTCAAGTACCTCAAGGGAATCAAGTCCAAGAGGACAGCATCTTTCAGAAAAAGAGATGTGTAAGAACAAGGGGATACAATTTGAAGATCAAGAGGTGATGGCTCAGGGGCAATGTGAGGAAGTATTGTTTCACAGAGAAGGTGGTGGACACATGGAACAGCCTTCCTGAGAAGGTCGTAGGGTCAAAAACAGTGGGAGAATTCAAGAATGCATGGAATAGACATAAGGCAATTCTTGTGGGGGGTAGGAAGAAGTAGGCTGTTGGTTAACTAGGATCTGCAGCTTATCCAACAGATAGGGAAATGGGCAGACTAGGTGGGCCAAGTTGTCCTTTTCTGCCTTCAAAGTCTATGTTTCTATGTTTCTAGGCATCCTGGTGCCACCACATATATTAAACAAAGGGTGGGCAACCTGCAGGGGAGGGGGCGGTAGAAATGATACTGGGGGTGAGCACCACGGTCCACTTACTATTTAAAACTATGACACTGGAGGCAGGAAACCTGGAGGGAAGAAGACAAGAGAAGCAGTACCAGGGGTGGGCACCCCAGTATGCTTACTAAATAAAAAAAAAAACATTGGGGGAGTAACCTGGTGTGGGGGAGAAAGAAGTAGTACAGATGGGGGGCATCCTGGTGCACTTAAGAAAAATATAAAACTAGATTATGCAAAGATGGATAGATAGATAGATAGATAGATAGATAGATAGATAGATAGATAGATAGACAGACAGAGCCGAGTGGGGTATTGGGGTGGGATGCATGGGGGTGTTTGGGGGGTCAGACTGCTGATGAATTGTTGTTTTCTTGCAGCTTAAAGAAAAAAAAGATCAATGAGGGATGGGTTTCTTTATTGTAGGGGGACAGCAGCTGATGCTGGGGATTAGGAACTCCAGTGTCGCGATGATCCTTGGTAGCACCAGAGGTGGGCACCATGATGCTGCCACATATATTAAACAAGGGGGGCAGGTGACTTCAAGGGGATGAGTGCAAGAGAAGCAATACTGGGGTGGGCTCCCTGGTGCTTTTACTAATTTACATAACATTGTTGGGGGGTGCAATCTGAAGGTGAGAGGGGGGAGAAAGAAGCTATACCGGGGTGGGCACCCCAGTCCTATTAACAAAATTATAGATTAGGCAGATAAACAGATAGACAGTCAGATAAATAGTGCTGAGACAGACAGATAAATAGTGCTGAGTCAGGGGTTAGGAAGAGGTTTCTTGATTGTAGGGGGACTGTAGCCAAAACTGGGGATTCAGCATCACAGTGTTGAAATGATCTTCAGTGGCACCAGGGATGGACATCCTGGTGCCACCACATATACTAAATTAAAAGGAGCTGCTTAACATGGAAAGAAGGGGGAAACAGAAGTGTTACTGGGGGTGGGCAACCCTAATGCTCACCCCTCCCCTCAGGCCATAACCTTCTGTCTGAAGCACAAGGTACAGCTCAAAGTCAGTGCCTCATACTGATACACTCTTCAAAGGTATAGAAGTATGTCTCACCACGTTTTGCCACCACAATCTGTTGTAGCTTTATTCCTTTGGCCTTCAGTTTCAGGCAATATAACAATTGTCAGGCAATATTTCATCCCTTGGGGTCAAAGTTTTCACACTATACCCCTCAACGCTAGCCAATATGTGTATACATACAACAGGGTGGGTCTGGATTAGCCAAAATAATTATAACCAATTGAAAGCTAGTACTACTACTATCTCACACGTGAGCAAGATAGTATTACTATCTTGTAAAGCTAGATATATCACAATGGATTACAGAACCAATCAGAAAGCAGCTTTAACAATTCTGATTACATCACAATAGCCATGTACAGCACTGAAGCCAGCAGATGTGAGATGCTTTGTAGTTCCTTTCTAGATGCCATATATCCTTTGGTCATTGTTGAATATTTTTGTTTGCTGTAATGCTGAACTAAGCCACAGAGGGGAACAGTTTATACTGCATACTTTTTTCTTTTGTAACTTTTACCATTTCTATCAAATAGCACTTTTACTGTTTATTGAAAGCATGAGCCCTGAAATAAAACTAGCCCTGCACAAACACCTTAAGCCTGTTGTACATATCAAATATGACTTGGGTTAAAGTGAGATAGTAGAAATATCTTTACTCTCTATACTTGATCTCAGCCGGATCTCACTCATGGCTTTACCAGTCATGAGGTCTAGAGGTCAAGCATACAGTACGTCTACTATCTTACTGTCGTCCATGTAATTATCATACTGGTGCAGTAGTACTAGTATAGTTAGGGTTGAGCAAGAGGTTATATGTTAACCCCATAAATGTCTCCTTAATAGCTCTGGCAGCATTTAATGAAATTAGCTGAAATTTTCCTTACCTTGTCTGACATGCAAGGTCTAAATATGTAGAAAGTTTTGTGATGGCTGCTTGTGCAGTTTCTGAGATGTGTATATGTAGTTTTCCTATAGATGTCTAATTTTCTTTCTTATACTTCACATGGGTTTTTGGTTTTACTCTCATATACTAAGTGGAATGGAACATTTTTCCAAACCTTTCAGGGTAGAAGCATGCTGTGCAAAGGTAGTGTCTTTGGAAGGTTTTGTGAAAAAATATTAAATGGTTCCAGAGTTATACGGGCTTAAAATTTTGTTTTTGTGTGTTATGAGCATGCTCAGTAGTGTTTTTGTATAATGCTCTGATATGACACAAAACATTATATGTCACAGACCATTTTTGCTTTCTCACCACTTGCTTCTTACAACACCCCAAAAAAGGTTTTGTGTCATGACAGCCACCATCTTGTTCACCCCTGAAGTAAAAAACATGACAAATATATAAAAAGTCTGTAATTTAAAAAACAAACACTTGAACCTAGCTAAACAGGACTTGTTTGGCTAGATTCTAGTGTTTGCTTTTTAAAATAATGGCCAGAAACACATTTTCTGGGCACTCCAAAATCCAGGGTGCCCAGCTTACAAAGAGGAGCCATTGACCTGCATTATCTGTATGAAAACAGTGGGACATTCTTGATTGTTGAAGCCACAGGTGGACTCATGCTGCCAGCTTCAGCTAAAGCAGTAAGCTAGTGATCCCATGTTGACTCTGTCTCTGTCTATCTATCTGTCTGTCTAACTATCTGTCTATCTGTCTATCTGTCTGAAGCTACCTATAGGTTGGAAGGGGAGTTGCTGCCAATCACAAGGGAGGACAGAGACTTGGGCATTATCATCACAGATGACCTGAAATCATTCAAGCAGACCACTAATACAGTAGGTAAGGCTAGAGGGATGTCGGAGTGTATTAGTAGGGGTATCACAAGTCGTAAGAGGGAGGTAATAATCCCTCTGGTTAAGCCCTATCTGGAGTACTGCATGCAGTACTGGAGGCCACACCTGCACAAGGACATCAACAAAATGGAGGCAGTCCAGAGAAGGGCAACCAAAATGATGCAGGGACTGCATCAGAAAACATATGAGGACAGTTAACAGAGCTCAATATGTATACCATACAGCAAAGGAGGGAGAGAGGAGATATGATTGAAATATTCTAACATCTTAAGGGCATTAACAAGGTGAAAGAGTCTAACATGTTTCAATATACAGTAAGAAAAATAGCAGGACAAGAGGACGCAGCATGAGATTAGAGGGAGACTGATTAAGGGGTATTGTGAGGAAGTTCTTTTTCACAGAAAGGGTGATGGATGCTTGGAACAGCCTACCTCAGGAAGTGGTGGATATGAATACAGTGCAGGTCTTCAAATAATCATGGAATAGGCATAAGGGTGTAATACAGATGAGTATGAATAGATAGGCCATTGACAGAGTAAAGGCCTATGGCACATTCATAAGGTAGAAAAATGGGCAGACTGGATGGGCCTTGTGGTCCTTACCTGCTGTCAGCTTCTATGTTTCTATCTATCTATCTACAGTATCTATTTATCTGTCTGTCTGTCTATCTATCTGTCTATCTATCTATCTGTCTATCTAATTTAAATTTTTCTTGAGCATACTGGGGTCCCCACCCTCAGTACCATTTCTTTCTCCCCCTCCCCTCTCAGTTGCCCACCCCCTTCCAAATGTTAATATTAACAGACCATGGTGCACACCCCTGGTGCTACTTCTGTTGACCTCCTTCCAGGTTGCCTTCCCCCCTGTTCCAAATATGTACATGGTGGCACCGGGGTGCTTACCCCCAGTGCCACTGAACAGTTGCCCGACACTGAGATGCTCAATTTCCAGTGTTGGAATATGTCCCCTGAAATAAAGAAAGTCACCCTTCAATTTTTTTTTAAAGCTATAAAAAAGAAAGTGGTCCCTTGCCAATCTGACCCCTCCACAGACACATACCCCACCCACTCCACCCCAACCTCCCAGTCAAATCCATCACCCCACACCCACACCACACCCTCACTCACCTGTACAAATCCCATGGGATAGATCAACTCTGCAATCAAAGACACATTTGCTGCTGGAACCGGCGACTGTGATATGACAAAATCAGACAAGTGTGGTTTAATCTATTTCAGTGGGTTTTGAACTTTTATACATAACTTCATTTTTAAACATTTTTACAGCAAATTTTCAACATGACCTTTTTAGGACCCCACCTCATGACTAATAGTGGTGGAAGTTTGCAAATCTGGCCAGAAAGGCAATTTTGTGGTTGCTTTGCAAATTCACCTTTCTGGCAGGATTTGAACCCCCCACCTTGCTCATGTGGTGGGGGTCATAAGAAGGCTATGTTGAAATCTGGGTCAAAATATGTAAAACTGACAAAGTTATGAGCATATGTTTAATTATTTCTGTGCTCGCTCATAACTTAATTTTCAATATTTTGACGCTAAATTTTCAGCATGGCCATTTTGTTACATCACCTCGTGAACATGACAACTATCGTTTTTCAAATCCTGACCAAAATGTGTTTTGGCACCTGTGGCATGGAATGCCATTTCAGCAGGGATTTGAACATTTTCACCTATCAGGTTCATGAGGTGGGATAATAAGAAGGCTATGCTGAAAATGTGGTGTACAAATATGGTAAAATGACCAAGTTATGAGTGAACATTGCAGTATTACAACATTCACTCATAACTTTGCTAATTTTCAGTAAACTCCAATTTTTCAACATAGCCATTTTTCACACAACCTCATAAAAATAACAGGTGTCATTTTTTTAAAATCCTTGGCTAGACATGTTTTCACACTTGTGTGAAATGATTTTTCAGACAACACACTATAAATGCCACATGTCGTGTTTATAAGAGGAGTCATAAAACAACTATACTAAAAATGTAGGGTCAAAATAAAACAAATTTGAATTACTAAGAAACTTTGTGTGTAGTGCCAGTCTCCATCCCAGCCTCTATGCTCTGTAATCCCATGCCAGTGAGCTGAGTGGAGGGAGAACTGAGTGACCCAGCTACATGGTTTGAGGGTGCTGGGATAGCATTATGTGACCTCTCCCACCTGGGAATGAGAGCTGCAGAGTTGCCCACATGGAACCAGGTACCATATAGTGAAGGCAGCTCTTTTCTTGGCATAGGCCCTGCACCTCTACATATCTACACCAGTGGGTGCCAGAGGGTCCTGTGCATTGGCTGACAGACAGACTCTGTCCTGTGCATCTGTATCTCTGGCCACAGGCAAGTACATGGACCAGAGGGCCCTGCATGTCTGCAGTTCACCAGATAGTCCCATGAATTATTGTCATCTGCATTGCACAGAATGGTAGGGCCTGCAACAACCCTGCACTTCCTAGAGGGAGAGGAGGCTTCCTCTGGTACAGAGCTTAAAAGGCCCTGCATGTCTGCATCTGTTCATGCAGGTCCCTTTGGGACCTGTGTGAATGTGGATATGATTCCACTGTCTCAAAAAGAAATGGAATTTTTTGCAAAAAAAACCTTGTGAATGCACCAGTTAGGGTTCAAGTTAATGCCACAGAAGCAGAGAAATGCAGTTTTAGGGTTTCAACCCTAACTCCACACCCCCAACCCCTAAGCAGCAAAAGGAAAAAAACATTAGGTGTGTGGGTCTCCAGAGTCTTGGCAGATCAGTGGTGGGGGCTTCCTTGGTGTTGTCAACCCTAATGTCCACCCTGTGTCAGTAAGAAGGAAAATGTTCTCCTTCTGTTGTTATATTTTTTGCTTTTTTGGAGTTATTTAACTTTTCTGTTGCTTGGCACATCTGTGCTAGCTCATTTGCAAGGGGCTCCCAGCTTATGGTATACCCCTCTTGTGTTACCTTACAAAGTCACAGGTTTTTCTTCTTGTATCATAATGCCCAACAGGCTCAGAAGTAGCTGTGGAGAGAGCCAAATCTCAACTCCTTTGGGCAGAGTAGCAGAGTAACCTATGCACCAGATGCTTTTTTTTTGGGGGGGGGGGCAAGATTCTAAAAGAAGTGCTTCAAACTAAAACTAAGGAAAAGTTAAATTTGAAAAACATTATTTCTCAGTTAAAATCAGGATTGGAAGCTGCTTGAAAAGGAGGCGTTAGCTGAAATACAGTCCAAAGACAAAGGCAAAATGATATTTAGTTGGGTTGTGAGAAAATATGGAAACCTTTTCTCTTATGAATGAGCTTTGATTAAATGGAGAACTGAAGCGTGTATATTCTGAAACTGAAAATAACCCTGAATTTCATCATAGAGGGGATTCCCTTGCATCATTATGCATATGTGGTCCAAAGTATGACAAAGGCACTCTGCCGGGGGGGGGGCTGACTTTTTGGTAAGGCTTGCAACCAGTGTCCATCTGGATGCTGACCCACCTGCCCTTCAAACTCATCTCCTGGCATTACCCCAACCTTTGAATGGCACTAAATGTTAAATGAAAGCTGGCAAGTGGTTAGTGAACAGAACATCACAATTCATTATGCTGAGAGAGTTAAAAGCAAGGCATTGTGTAGAGAGAGTTAAAAGCAAGGATCTTTTTGTAATCTTAAACTGGGTTCCTTTTGTTTGCAAATACATAAAATTTTAGTGTTGAAATGACTGCAGAAAGCCATTTGGGTTTATTAGAAAAATATATATACACACACCACTTTGCTTTCAGAACAGTACATAAACCAGGCAAAACTATTCAAAGGGAACTGATGGTCATAGCTTGTACTAGTGTGTGTGTGTGTGCCGCATTTGTTTTAGTATCGCTTCTTTTCTCCAGAGTTTTAGAAGAAACAGACAAGCTGACAAGTAACTGAAGAATGTGATTGGATCAGCAAGCTGACAAGAAACATTTCCATTGCAGGACTACAAAACTCCAAGAACCATCCACCCCTTTTTGGTTGAGCTGACAAAAATAATTAACAATGCTTCACAGCAAGCTGCAAACAATGAATATTAAAGAGCTGCTGATGCCTTAAAAAACTTTGAAAGACATAATAATTAGGTACAATTCAGCTTCCATTGCATATATATTCTAAAGAGCACTCCTCCACAGTATTTATTACTAAGAACATTTGCATGAATACATGAACTTTATCCCTCAGGGTTCATCTGCCTCTATAGCTGACTCCCTACTTCAAGTCATAATCCTCTGTTGTGATATCACAGTCTGTTACCATGGGAGTAACTGTGATATCACAAGCAGTGTATTATGACCTCAGGTAGGGAGACAGCAACACGAACAGCCTTTAAGACAAGGCTGGATGAACATTTGTTGATTAATAATGCTAACTACTTAACCCGCTAGAGTGGGAGATAGATGATATGAGTCACCGCCTTCTGTCTATCTTATAGTTACAGCATTGAATCCAGTATTGAACTCTTCAGCAGCAAAGATCCTGTTTTTATGCAAATTACATCAGTAATAAATAATGGGAAGGTGGAATACAGAACTAATGTGAAATACAAGCCAAACTGTGTCTAAACAGTGTCTAAATATTGCATTTTGGTAAAGTTCTCCTGAAGGTGTCAGCTGCTCATTAAGGATTTATAAGGACTGAAAGCTTGTTTTGTCTTATCCTGGACAAGATGAAGAAAACTTATCGCTTTATTTTTTGCAATTGTATTACTTGTATATTGAGCCACACTGAAAATGTGCAGTGAAGTGGGGGGAGACCCAATGTAATATTTTCATTATGTACTGTGTAGCTACTTCATGTTATTCCAGTGAAAACAAAACCAGATGCTATTTTTGGAAAGTGGAGAAACACCAATTGCTACAGTACTGAGGGTCATTGTAAAAAGGATACCCATCCATTAATATAATCAAAATATGTAACTTTTCACATGTTGTTCTGGGTTCTGTTTAATAAGATCACAGTCTCAATCAGTATAGGTGTGTAAGACTATTCAAATCTTTATTCTCTGAGACTATAATCACTGTATTGCCTTCATCAGGCAAAAGGAGGAGCTGTTACACTGTAAACTGTCACACTGTAAATATGATGTGCAGGAAAGGAATATGCACAGCTTATGGCAGTTATGTTCTTACTGTACAATGTCACTGATTTGCTTAGAGATGTGGAGATAGGATGTTTCCAGATAACTAAGTGAGCAAATGGTATTGCCCAGCATGTGCAACTAATGCCCAGAACATCCTTTCAGGATGTTTGAAAGCCTGTGAAAGGTTTTCATTTATAACACCCAGAAACTTGGGATGTGTTACCTTTCACCCTAACCAGGGAAAGTGTTATGTCAGTGGGCCCTGTTCTACCCAGGATACATTGTCCATATCTTTTACAGTTTCTCTACCAGTGTCTGATCCATCTGAAGTAGTTTTTAACAAACTGGCCATGGTCCATTTGGTAGGCTACCCAGAGGGTGAAATTTATAAGGATAGGGCAGACACACCATCCATATTGGTTTACGACCCCACTACAGCAGTCTGGTAAGCACTACACACATCATGTTTGCCAGTGAAAGGATATAGGCATGTGTGTCAGTGTGATGTCTTTGATGTGATAATGCCTAGATGTGGACATGATGGGATTCTTACCAAAAATGCCACCCAAAATATTACCTGCCTGGTATGGCTCTCAAAATGGCACCTCCCATGGCAAAGGTGACCTACAATGTGGATGGTCAGCATTGCATAGCCACTAATCATTGAATCCTTCACTTATGGGAAACTCGCATGTCCAGTCACTGCCCCAAACTTCTGCTTTGCTCCCACTGCCCAGACTGTCATTGGTCAAATGATTATACTATCAGCACCACATCATGATGAACAATATGTTCTCAGTGAACCTGGTCACCAAGATGATATTATACAATGCATTCCAACATTTAATGTGCATATTGCTCCTCTTTCTCTAGACTTGAAGTTTTTGCAAAATCATAAAGATGAATATCTGATGAGAATTACTAATAAGCGCAACAATCCTTAGGTGCTTTACTACATAATGGTGTAGTGAACTTTGTGTCTTACAGTATGCCCGTGCTTTGAATGCTGCATAACTTGACCAATCATTTGTCCTACAGTGATACTACTTTCAGGGTATCATGGGGGGCACTGTAAGCATGTAGCTTTGGGGATCTGTCAACTTCACATATGTACATTTATTCCTAATGGAAATGTACAGGCTGCCATAGTTTAGGTTTTTAGTGAAGCTTACTGATAGGAACTTAATAGCCCTGCTTTTAGTTTGAAACTGCTGAATACAGAGAAAAGTCAGGCTTGACCATATATGGAATGTCAGGGTAAAATGTGTACTTGCAAAAGACAACTGTTTTCTGTGAGATTGAGAATGCTCAGTGTTAGGTAAAATGATGTGTAACAGTTTTATCTGGCAGAAACTGCTGCAACTACAAATCTGAAGCTTACTATATAAGGCACTGTTTTATATGCATGTAGCCAGGGGAACTTGAAACAATAGCCTTGGTTATGAAAACTGTATAAATAGTGGGTCTGTTTAGAGTCGCAATTGAGTCAGAGCCCAGATTACAGGTGGAATGCTGCCCTGTGCTCCCAAGATAGGTAACATATGTACTTTCCCATATTTTGGCATAGTTGATAATAAATATTTTATATGCTCAACTGTGTCTCTTATGGAGTCATTACTCACCAAGCTCTAGAAGGGTACAAATCTATGGTCCTTGTCTACACATATAAAGTTATAGTAAAACCCTATGTTACTATATATTAGGATTGCTACCACACAAAACACAAAACCCACAACGTTATGAAATATACTATCAGGATTGTTATGTAAAACTCTCACTCTCCTCTCCTATGTCCACTACCTTCATATTGTAAATGCAGACTAGTGTATAAGTAAGCAAGAAGACATGATGGGGTGTGCACTGAACAGATTTTACTGCATGCCCAGGGGTGAAGTAAGACATGAGGCTGCAGACTGAGTGTCTTCAGCCCCTGAAAGTGCAGAAAAAACACGTTTTATGTAGAATAAAATGATTTTCTTATGAGAATTTGTGATAAAATTGTCCTTCCACCAACTAAGTCATGATGTTATTCTGCATGTGCTGTGCAAACTTTGTCCTATAGTGCAGTGGTATCAATAGTAATGGTTCTTTTTTTTACTATTTTGTTGTTCGCCCGTGTATTGTGCAGATTTTATTTTTTTAGACTGGGATGAACAGGACCGAAGATAGACAGAACGTCTATTTTATTTATTTTAATTAATCACCTATGGCAGCACAGTGTGGGCAGGAACTGCAGCAGTAGTGATTGGGGACTTGGGCCGTAGCGAAATGGATGGAGCCCCAACAGGAAAGAGAGAGAGAACAGACTTAGATGCTCTGGAGATGCAGGTAACAGAATCAGGGCACTGGGCTAAAACCACCACCTCCCACCTGGGTGAACTAGAAGCAATGGTGTTGAAGATGGTGGAGACAAAACAAGAGCAAAAGTAGAATTGGTAGCAGGCAACAGAAGTGGGATGGAAACCACATGTAACCCCCCTGCAAATGGGAGTTCCCAAAAGTCTTCCAGGAGCGTGTCTAAGTGCTCTGTTTCTGTTGTTGCTACAAGCACAGAGGGAGCCCTTCTGAAAGCTGTAACTAATTCTGGGGAGAAATGCAGAGTATTAATGGAAATGTAGTTTTTCTAACCTGCTTCTCTTGCAGCACAAACTGTTTCTGATCTGCTTCATCATCTTGGTCCCGGACTGCTGAATTGGACCAAACAATATGAGGGGACTCTAAAATGGAGCCAGCTTGGGACCAATGAGGACTGGGACTCTCATCTGGAGCCTGCTGAAATGGGGCTATGTGAAGTGAGACTCTGGGTAATGCAGTTCTTGGCCTGTTGGTGCCTTTTTGCACCTATAGAGGGAGTCCTACGGTGACTGACAACTGAACCGACCAACTGAACTCTTTGGATCTGTGTGAAAGCCCCAGAGCTGTTTGCTGGCAAGCCAGATTCGACTTGGGAGTTAAGAGTGAAGGAGCTCTACTCTGTTCGAGCGGCATGGTAGTTCATGCAGGAGGCACGTGTGAGGCCTGAATTCTGGCCTGTTTTGCTGTTGTGGAGGAAGAGAGAAAGAGAATCAGAAAAAGGTGTTTTCAGACTGAATCCGAAGTTTGTGAGGAAAAAGCAAGCTGCTGCTGTTGGGACCAGGCTTACCCTGTAGAAGACCGAAGATTTTGCTGAAAGTGATCGACCTGTCAGGACTTTAGCTACTGTAGTGTTCCCAGGTAATTGCAGTGATTTTTGCAATTGGGACCGAAGAGTCACCTGCCTGGTACAGTAAACTTTCTTTTACATATAAATGTGCTATGTGCTGGAAGGGGATCGTGATCTGATTTCCCCATTTGCTGTGAACAGTGTGCTAGTGCTGGAAGTAGTTTTCCCAGCAAGAATCGGACTGAATCCGTGCTGCCTGGCACAGATAGCCCCTGCCACGAGGGTCTTGCCTCACTACCTTGCTGCACAGAAAGATCCATCATCAAGGGGCCAAGCTTCTTCTGGCAAACCAGCAAGTCAGCCATCAGCCCTCCTGTGTTTAGCCTGGGTATCGTGAGTAATTATCAGGGTAGCTCCCTGCAACTTTTGTTTAATCAAAGTGTGTCATCTGACTGCCTTGTGTTTTTCTTTCCACGAACTGAGCCATCAGGCTCCAGATTACAAATTGTGTGTGCATGTTCTTTTTTCCATCACAGTGCCCTAACCAGCTGCAATGGACTTGGCTAGCCCCTTTTTCCATCCTGGGTACCCAGAGAATGTGACTGAGTGGGACTGTAAGTGCATGCACAGTACTGTGATTATTAATGTGTTGAAGCTGATTACCCTGATTTCCCCCCTTCTTTGTTACAGCCCCCTGAATAAATCAGATATGTTTGTTTCTGCAATTTACATTGACTGTGGTGTCAGTTTATGCTGAAAGTATTGTATTGTGGCTATTGTACTGCATCACCTTATTTTACAGGGGGTCCCCAGAGTCAAGCTGAAGGAACCAGTCCTGGTGGTAAGTGTCAAGTACAAGTGTATATGTTTTGCATATCAGGGGTATTGGGAAAGTCACTGTTGTGTACAGTGTGGGCCACTAGTGGGAGAAAAGGGTGGTCACAGTGTCCCAGAGGGCTGAAACCTGGTTAGCGTAACCCAAACCAACCCAGACCTTTGAGTGGAGGCACCCATTTCAGAACTCAGGCCCCTTAACCTGTTAGTAACCAAGCAGGCAGGGGTAGTAGCCCAAGAAATAGCGCCACCTAGTGGTTACACATAAAAGGGCCAATAGATGGACACACACACACACACACACAAGGTCCATCTGTACCCCTGCCCCAACAGCCTATCCTAAAATGAATGGGGAAAAGACTACCTTTTAAAAATATGAAGGCAGCTTGTATTTGTTGTTGAAATCATGGGACCAGCAGCACTGTTGAGTGAGGGAGTTGTCAGGGTACCGAGCAGGTTAGTGAGTGAGCGGGTAGCGAGAGTGCACATGAGGGACCATGGGCTGAGGACAGTGTTAGAAGAAAGATGCTGAACCTAGAAAGGATGGGTCCAGTATGAATTCAGAACATAAAAAATCTTTTCCTATTTTTTTCTGTAGGGACTCTGGTAAAAACAGCGAGGCTACTCTTGAAAAAGCGAGTGAGTAGTGGGGAGCAGAGATGGGACAACAGGAGACAGAGTTCATATGTTATGCTTCATAATGTTTTTAATTGTGTTGAGGCTGGCTACTGACTTTTATGTTTTCCCTCTGTACTGCATTGGAGAAAGAAATACAGAGAGTGGCCGACACTGAGCAAGAGTGATGGGGATGCGACGGATTCAATTAGAGGCAATTATTCAAATGTAAACTGTCATCACAACATTTACTGTTTTTTTGGTTTTGTAACACTTGACTTTTTCGGTTGAGGGGGGGAAAAGTGTAGAGCGAGCAGTACCAGTTTCACTGATCAGGTGCAACCCCAGGATGAGATGCATTAAAAATAGTGGCATTTTCAAACTTGAATGTTCAAAGTGGCACAGTAATTTCTGCTCTACGTCCTGTATTTCAGCACTTGTTGCTACCTGTGCATCAAATGGATTTAATGCACAGGCAACAATCAATCAAAATGCAGGATTCTTTCTCTCCATTTTATAAGTACAAGGCTGTGCATTAAAAGTCATGTACCTCATATTGGGTCTGTATATTTAAAATTATTTGGTAGCAACCCTAATCACCACCCCCTTCCCTGACCCAGTCTGTCTGATAAAAGTGAAATATTACAGGTCATCTTGTGGCTAATGGTTACTAAAATAATTTATTTGATCTTTACATTTAAAGACATACTGATCAATAGATTCAGTTTTGGGGAACTGAGTTTTGAGTTCTTAATAGTGATGATTATTGAAAATACAGTATGTATTTGACTACTAGATTTATAACATTAGTAGTCAAAGGTACCACCTCATTATAAATTGAGGGGTGTCCTTAATCATCTTTCCAAAGGATATTAAAAACACTAAAATTACTAGTATAAGAATATGTGAGGATATGTGTGTGTGAAAGTTCTATATTAAAACGGCAAATAACCACACAATGGTGTCAAGTTACCTATACATTGGTCCTCACTTACAAAGGTAGCAACCCTAATATGCATTAACATGGTTTCTTGCCATACATTTCCTTACTTTCTAAGAAAGTAAGGGCCCCGTAATCAGATCCTGCCAGCTGGGTGGCGCAAACAGGTGCATTGCATAAAAAATAATACCAGCTCTGGCACAATATTCAAACAGCACAATCCGAACAGACCATGCTATCTATCTGAATATCAGATCATGGTAGCGCTGTGCAAAGCAATCAGTCACCATGCTTTACACCACCCTAACAGAGTGCTGGGCTGAAGACTGCCCATGGGGTAAAACACGGCACACACTGGTTAGTGCTGTGGCCCCTATGGTCAATATTCAGTCCAAGCATGCAGATGAATCCATTGGATATGCAGGGTGCTAACAGGCCAGTTGTATGCCCATTATGGGCTCATCTGCATGCTGCGCAATGGCCCAATAATGCCAGGCCACGGTCCCCTCCCTAACCCTGATCCTTTGTTGCATAAAATAAAACAGTTCCCTGGTGGCTAATGATCCCTTCCCTAACCCCGATCCTTTGTTGCATAAAATAAAACAGTTCACTGGTAGCTAGTGGTCTCCTCCCTAACCCTGATCTTTTGTTGCTAAAATAAAACAGTTCCCTGGTAGCTAGTGGTCTCCTCCCTAACCCTGATCCTTTGTTGTATAATAAAACAGTTCCCTGGTGACTATTGATCCCCTCTCGAACCCTGATCCTTTGTTGCATAAAATAAAACAGTTTCCTGGTGAGTAATGATCCCTTCCCTAACCCTGATCCTTTGTTGCATAAAATAAAACAGTTCCCTGGTGGCTAGTGGTCCCCTCCCTAACCCTGGCGCTTTGTTGCATAAAATAAAACAGTTCCCTGGTGACTAGTAGTCCCCCTTCCCTGATTCCCAATGTTCCATGTATGCTTAAATAACAGAACTCACCGGTGTCCAGTGGCTCCCCCTTCTGGAGCCCTGTAAAAGGTAAAATACACGTCCCCTCCTTGGTGTCTAGTGGTCTTGTAGATCTCATAAAATTGAACAAGCAAAGAAGGCCTTGTGATCTATATGATGTTAGCTCCTTTACACAAGGGGAAACTCATAGTGTCCCTTGCAAAATAATTATCTAACTTGTCATTAAAGGTTGCTATGTCTTTACTACCCACCACTTCATGAAGTAAACTGTCCCAAATTACAGTCACCCTCTTCTTTTATCTGTAAACCATGTGCTTTTGTATTATAATTTTGTTCCCTCAATTCAAGGCCTAAACAGTCCCAGAGATCTTGTTTGTAAATCAGCCAAACAGCAAACAATGGTCCCTTGGTATTCTGTATTCCAGTGTATACAGACACAAGGTTCTCAATCTAGCCTCATAGCTCAGTCCCCTTAACCCAGTAACCATTCTGGCTGCATTTCTCTGAACTCTTTCCAGAATATTGATCTTGGTTTTGGTGCTTGGTGACCATAATTGAATGCAGTATTCTAAGTGTGGGCTCACCAGAGATGAACAGAGCAGTATCATCACACTACTATCCCTGGAATTGATATGCTTTCTGATGCTATTCAAAATTTTGGATGCAGTTGTAGCACTAGAGGGGCATTGGCTCTTGAATTTTAAGGCATGGGTGATTGTAACACCCAAGTCCCTTTCCTCTACTTTATCCTTTTTCCATTTAGTAATTATGGTGCCAGTAAGTTGGACCTACCAAAGTGCATAACTGCACATTGATCTAAATGGAAACTTAATGTGTGGTTATTAGCCCATTCCTCTAGTTTGAGCAAGTTATCCTTCAATTTGACTGCCTACTGTGGTGTATTAACAACATAACCAACTGTACCAACTATTGAACCTTGACCTTATCAGGTCCATCTTGTAAATGAGCCTTGCTCAATGATGTTCACCTGAATAAATAAAGATTTGATTGATTGATAACAAATTTTAACATCATCACAAACTTAGATACCCAGATGCCATCACCACAGTTTACTGAGGCAATGAAAAAATGAAACAGTAACATTTGCCCAGTTAGAGGCAACTTCATGGATCACCACTTGTTGCTTCCTATCAAATAGCCATGATTCGATCCAAGCCACAATATTATCACTGATGCCTGCCTTTGCCAGTGCCTCCACTAGCTCATAATGTGGTACAGTAACCAATGCCTTGCTGTAGTCCAAATAAATAACAGCCATCGATTGTCCCTTGTCCTGTGCCTTGCTAACCTTGTTGTAAAATTCTAATAGACTGATTAGACACTATCTTCCCTTGACAGCACCTGTTGTGTGTGATCGGTCATGTTTGAGTCCTTAATGTGTGTTTCTCTTTTCTCTTTTACTAGACCTTCAAGAACTTTGCCAATAACTGATGTCAGGCTAATTGGATGATAGCAATTCACCTGACTTCTATTCCCTTCTTAAAATGTGGGACCACCATTGCCTTCCTCCAACATTCTACCACATTTCCCATTTTGAGGGAGGTCTGAAACAAAAAGTGATTGGTTCTGCCAATACTCTAGCCAATTTCCTAATAACTCTACAGTGGATATCATCTGGACCAGGAGCCTTATTAGGGTCGATTCATTGACACCTGGTTCTAATATCACTTACCTCTAACCTTTAGTCACTGCGGTATAAGGTCCACTCTCATGGGAATTGCTTTATTAGTTTTTTGTTGAAAACTGTACAAAAGTAATTGTTCATCATCTGAACCATTTGTTTAGTATCCCTTACTAAATTACTTTGTCATCTTGCAATGGGCCAACCTGTACATTGTTGCCTCTTTTGTAATTAAGATAATTATAGAATGTTTTATAGTTGTACTTTACATCCCTAGACAGGCAGTGTTCATAATCTCATTTATTATCCCCCGTATCCCCTTGTTTATGGTCCCCCTCCTATCAATGATCCGGTTAAATGTAAACTATAAAGTATTCCCTGGTGGCTAGTGCTCCTCTCTCCATCCCCGATCCCATGAGCACCCTGTTCAACAATACTCAACAGTCTCTGGTGTCTGGGGACCCTCCACTCCCATCCCAGAGCTGGTGATGGCAAAACTCTCCACTCTCCATGAAGGCTGGCAACCAACTGAGCTGTCAAGGAGTGCATACTGTACAATTAGCTGTTAGAGTATGCACTCCTTGACAGCTCAGTTGGCAGCTGACCGTGGTGAAGAGTGGAGGGCTTTGCCAGTCACAGGCTCTGGGATAGGATGGGGGAGCAGGGTATTGGGGCACTGCTTGTTGGGATGGGAGGGTGGGGGTCCTCTGGACACTAGAGACTGTTGGATATTGTTGGATGTGACACTTAGGGATAGGGAGGTGGAAACACTGGCAGAAACAGAAGGCAGGCAGCAGGGGGGCACGGCGTGGAAGGGCCCGTTGGCGGTATGCCACCAACTGGCGGTAACGAGCCTGCATCACCTTCGAGCAGTATACTGATACAGAGATTGTGGGCCAGTACCGCCTGAACCAGGCAATCCTGAGGTGGCTCTGTAAGCTGTGCAGTGATGAGATGCAGGCACCCACATGACGGAGCCATGCTCTGTCAGTGGAGACAAAGGTGACAGCTGTCATGTGCCTGCTCACCACGGGCACCTTCCAGAGACCAACAGGGGACACATCAGGCATAACCCAGTCAGCCACATCACGCCTACTCACACAATTCCTCAGCGCACTGCTGCCACATGCTGCAGAGTACATCCATTTCCTCAGCACACAAGCAGAGCACACAGCACACATACAACAGTTCCACAGGGTAGCACGTATGCCTGGCATGCTCGGGGCCATTGACTGCACCCATGTGGCCATCCGCACGCCACCTGGCCTGGATGGTGTAGCCTACATCAGCCGCAAGGGATTCACCAGCATCAACTGCCAGGTGGTGTGCGATGCCAGGGGGCGCATAACCAATGTCTGTGCCACGCACCCTGGGGGAGCACATGATGCCTTTATCTGGCACCAGTCTGCACTGTGCCACAGATTCGAGAGTGGGGACATCCCCACTGGCCACCTAGTGGGTGAGTATGCACAACACACAGGATGACATGGGCAGATGTGGGGGGGGAGGCACAGTCAGAGATGCCATGGGTACCGGCCTTGACGGCCCATGGCAGAGTGATGCAGACCACCATACTAATGTACACCCTCTATACACAGGTGACAGTGGCTACCCACTCTGTCCCTGGCTGCTCACACCATACCGGCGCCCCTCAACCCCATCGCAGCAACAGTACAATAAGGCACATGCCACCACACGTAATATCATCGAGCGGGTGTTCGGGATGCTGAAGTCATGTTTCCAGTGCCTGGACACGTCTGGTGGTGCCCTACAGTACAGCCCCTCGAAGGCCTGTGGGCTATTCCTGGCCTGTTGCATCCTGCACAACATGGCCAACGACTGTGGGATAGCTGAAGAGGTCGAAGAGGGGGACAGCGATGGGGACAATGAGGACGCCGGTCCAGACGGTGATGGGCAGCCACCCCCTGGGCGAAGGGAACCCCGCCTGTTCAGGATGGTGCAACTGCACCGGGATACCATCACAGAGGAGCACTTCAGCCAACACAGGTAGGTCACGGGGCCATGTGCAACCACCAATGGCAAGGGCACAACCCATAGATAGGCATGGATGAACCCCAGGGGTGGATGGCAACATGTGAATGGGACTGAGCGTGGATCCACACACACCGTCAGGGATGGGCATGGCCAAAGACAACACGTGCACATGCACACACACACACACACACACACACACATATACACACACCACAAGACATGCACATGGGGTAGAGGCACGCCGACCACGACTGCAACCCCTAGCCACACACAGGTCCACACACGACCATGCCCAGCGCCCATCACTGTGCGTGTCTCAGATGCTGGGCACCACTGCACACTGGTGGACAGCGCAACGCAGGCATCATCATGCACACGCCACAGTGGCCAGCAGCTGGGAGGGTGTGCACATGGACCGTGTGTGTGCAGGGCCGGGTACCCCACCCATGCGTCATATGGTGCACAACACACTGCACACAGGGCAGCAGCAGACAGTGGCCATGGTGGGAGACAGGTCAGTCATGCAGCACAGTGCCACAGCCGCCACGGATGCGTGGGTGGCCCTTCCAAGACCTGCCAGCCATGCCAGGCTGACCATTGGCCTCATGGGGTGGCACCGATGGTCCCCCGGGGTGATGCTGTGGGAACATGACCATGTTCATGCAGGGGTCTGCAGCTCACCAAACATGCCTGCGCCGGGCATGCTCAGTATGCCCACAGCCGACCCGGTGTCGACATGGAAGGTGTCGCATGACGCCGGGAATGGGGGGTGGACATGTCACTGCATGGTGTCTGTGGCACATGGGCAACGAACTGGGTGCCCAATGTGGCCATGACAGCTGTGAATGCATGTGTCTGCCTGTCAATGACAGTGGTCACATCCTCCCGCAGCTGGTCCATCCCTGCCAGAAGCAGACCGTGGTCCCTGCTGTGCCGCTTCTCTGCCTGGCACAGAACCGCACTGAGTGTATCCACTGCCATCACAAGCTGCAACTGCTGATCCACTGAATCCTGGAGTATGCGGCTGTGCTCATCAAAGAGGTCATCCGCCTGATTGGCATGCTGTCCCTCATGGTGTTCATGGCTGTGCCGGGTAGCACCCCTTGAAATTGGGCGCTGCACACCAGAGCCATGCCTAGGCACATCCACATGCAGTGCACTGATTCCGCCCCCTGACACTGTCCCCCCATCCCCATTTGCCGACTGCTGGCACTGCCCCTCCGGCTGCTGATCGCCAGGGCTCGCCGGTGCCGCCACAGCAGCCGCAACAGCCCCACCGGCCTGGATGCACACCAGTGCTGCCTCACTGGGGCATACAGGCACAGGCTGGGACTGTGATGTCATGCAGGCCTCCACGGCGACACCACCCACGGCTAAGCCCATGCCGTTCCCTGCTGTGGGACCATCCTGCATCCCACATGTATCACTGTCCGGGATGTGTGATCCATCATCATCGGTGCCTGATACAGCACCAGTCCATGTCCCAGCATGCTGGAGTCCATGGCCGCTGTCACGCTGGGACACAGGCAGGGCCTCGTCCGCACCAGCACCACCATCTTCAGTCCGGACAGACAGGCAGGTATGCGGTGGTACTGACCCTCGGACACCTGTGGAGGTGGATGGGCGGCGCTCCTCCATGTCCAGAGCCTCACCCACAGTGGACACATCCACCTCCGCTGACCCATGTAGACGCTCAGGAGCTGTAAAGGAACACAGTGGCGTTAATGTCTCTGCCCTACCCTGTGACATTTCCCCCACCTCCCACACAGTGATGGGCTGCCACCTGTCTGGAAGCCACCACTTGGAATGCCATCTATGGCACAACGCCGCATGGTGCCAGCCAGCCACTCCTCCTGTGGCGTCAGGCGTGGCACATCCGGCTGTCCACTACCGGTTGCAGCACATGCTGCCCTGATGGCAGCCACCTTGTTCTTAATTCTCCTCCTGTCCATGCTGATCTTCTTTTTACATTCTTGCACGGACCGCTGGTGGCTGCCATGCTGGTTCATGGCATGCGCAACCTCACCCCATGCCACAGCACGGGCCTGTGGTGTTCCCCGCTGTCCGCTGAGCAGCAGTTCCCTGTCAAGGTATGCCTCAAACAGGGCATCTGTTTCCACCCATGTGAAGTTGGGCCTCCTCTTCCTCACGTTTGGTCATTATAGAGCCTGTGGGAATGACAGGTGTTACCTTTCAATGTGTAGTCCCATGCATCTCCCACACACCATAGTCCACACTTCCAAACAGCAAGCAACCCACCACAATAGACTGCAATACCAAACTATGGCCTCTGCAGCCCCATGTCACATTTATATAGTGCAAGGCATGCAAATGAGGCGAGTTGCAACTTTAAGTCGATGCTAATGCAGTAGCTGCACCATGGAATTGCTGATGAGCTGATTTGCATATGCTGGCTGAATATCACACTATTGCACCTTGCATAATTGTGTTGAGCATGCTCAGGCACAGGCGCAGCTCTGTGACGTGCACAGTAGGCACCGCACGGCACATGCCCAGGGTGCTGATGCCGACGCCTGCCACGCTGCTGACATGCTGAGCACGGGAGGCAGTGCAAGGTACGGCCACCACTGTGCCAGTGGTGCTAGTGTGCTGCTCACATGTATGGCACTCATGCCCTGGAGCGCTGTAGGCGCCATGGTGCCACAGCACGGTAGGCCACTGCAGGGCGTCTCACACAGGCACCCAACTGTGCTACACGCAGGGAGTCCCAATCGTGCTGCGGCGGTCCATGCGCGAGAGACCCTTGACCCTGTGGTCGACCTTTGCCCCCTAGGCGCCATGCGGACGCGCGCTACAGAGCGCCATTTTGTTATCCTACCTAAAGCTGTGATGGCAAGGAGTAGGAGAGCTGCTGTCTGGAGCCCACTGGAGCTGGCCAATTTGGTGGCCATTGTGGAGCCCCATGCTGGGGTCCTGTTTGGGGATGACCCCCTGGACAGGGCAAGAAGTGCAGTTTGGGAGGAGGTGGCAGTGGCACTTGAAGAGGCCACAGGAATCAGCCGAACAGCAGAGCAGTGTTGCCACCACTATGGGACTTCCAGCGGAGGGGCCCAGACAGGCTTGCCCACCTACGGGCATACGCCAGGCGAGGCGCAGTGCCACGTCCAGGTAGGTGCTCCATCCATACACTGGTTGCGTCCATATGGGTATCGCGGTGGGCATGTGTCCACCACATGGGGGGTTGGGCTGTCCAGTGTGGGCAGTGGTGGTGGTAGTGGTGGGGTTGCGGCATGGCTGGGTTGTGCAGGATCACACATACCCGGGGGGACCTTTGCTACTGGTTTGTACTGATGTTCCCCTATCCATGTTTGCACCCTAGGCCCTGAGGAGTGGCGAAGAGCAAGAGAGACACGGCAACGCCAGGAGGCAGGGGCTGCAGGGCAACATCCACGGGCTGCTGGTCCCATCCATCAACAGCGCACGGATCCAGCCGATGCAGGTGAGTGCCTTTCTTCCAGGATATTCTGTGCATGCTGTGTTGCAGGGTAGGCAGCAGGGCATGGCCACCATTCATTGACACCACTGATGGGCACGCCACACAGTACACTCAGCACTGTCCTGTGGCACTGCATGTGTGGGTGTGCATCGCTGGTGGTCCATGTGTGTACCGGGTACATGGCTGTGCCACTGCCTTCGCACCGCATAGTCATGTCACTGTACAGCCATGGTGGTGCTGTGCGGGACCTGGGCAGTGGGTGTGTGTGCAGCGGTCCACATGGCTGTGTGCGCCTGGGTAGGCAGGTCTTGTGGACACGATCACTGTGGGTGGCTGCACACCATCACAGGGGCGTGGCCCACGGCTGTATGCCATGCACAATGGGTGGGCTGCAGGGGGATGGACTTTCACATATATTGACTCTGCTCCCTTGTCCTAGGTGAACGGCGGCTGATGCAGCTGGAGAGGGCCATGCAGGAGCTCCTGCAGATAGCGATGGTGTCCTTGGAGTTACTCCAGAGACTGGAGCAGCATGGTGTCTGGAGGCAGAGGACAAGGAGGCACCACAGGAGCGGGGAGCAGGGCAGATGCTAAGCCTCCATGCCCCAAGATTCACCCTACCCCCTGGACCCACCCTCAGACCCCTTCTTCCCTCTCCCATTTGTTCACCCATGCCCCTTACCCACCCCCACCTGGTATGTGGCCCTCACCCCCCCATGTAAATAATTGTATATAGTTGCTTGGACCTTTATATAATACATTTGTTTTGCTATGCCTACTGTGGTGGTCTCTGATTTGCAGCAGGCTACAGGTGCTCAGCTGCAGTGGTGTGCATGGCATCAGGGGTGGTGCAGGCATGGGCGTGGTGTGTGTCCAGAGGGGAACCACCTATGGTGTGGGTGTAGCTATCAGTCACTGTCTGTGGTTTGTGTGTTGTTCCCTGTGCACTGGATGACTGTGTGCAGTGGTCCACAGTGCATGCACTGTGTTTTGGCGCCCCTGTCAGACCATCCATGGCCTGTGCAGCTGACACCCTTGCATGTCTGTGATCTGCACAGTCCACTGGCATGTCAGTGGTGGCTGTCCATGCTGGACAACCACTGTACCCAGCACAATGCCGGGTTGCCTCCTGTCACTGGTATGGTGCATGTCTGCCTTGGGTGGCACTGTGGCCTCCACTGTTGTTGTCCCCCCTCCATGCCGTCGCTTGTGTCTGTTGCAGGGGATGTGCTCCACTGTCTGTCACTTGTGCTCCAGCCGCATGCTGGTGGTGTACGGCTTCATGGTGCCTGTGCAGGGTGGATGGCACACCTGTGCCATGGAGGGGTGATGGCCATGTGTACATGGTTGCCGTGGCCACATGCCAGTGGCTTGGTTGACCGCTACTGTGTCCCTGTGTTGGTGTGCCTTGGGTATGGGTGAGTGTTTGTCCATGCACTGTGTTGCATCCTGTGTGCATGCTTCCATGCAACACTGTGGGTGTCTGTGCTGGCTGTTGTGGCCAGTGCTGGGACGAGGTGTGTCCTTGGGAGGGTGTGCAGGGTGCTGTACCACTGGTGGTGGGGTCCGGGGCATGCCCTGTCGCATGTGGGGTACCTCATGTGCCGGCACATGTTCGGGTCTCTTAGCTGTACCTCAGGGGAGACATGCAGGGTGGCACTGTGTATGCAGTTGTTGCATCACTGTCTGCTGCCACCTGCTGCAGGGTGCTCTGATTGGGCTGCCTTGCATGGCTCTATGGTGCACAGGGTTGCACTGTCACAGTGGGGGTGGTGGCATGCATGGGGTGTCCTGCACTGTTGGGCACTACTCCTGGGCAGGGTGTCTGGGGATCATGGTGCAGGGTGTGCTCTGCATTGGTGGGCTGGTGTGGCACGGGGTGGCCGGACATCCTTGTGTGCCGGTTACAGCTTGCCAGGGGGTGTACTGGGGCACCATGCCCCAGCTGTGGGATTGTTGCTGGTTTCCATGGGCCGGTGGTTCTTCCAGCTCTCCTCAGGTTGTGCGGTGCATGGGGTGTGGGGGGAACGATGTCTGTTCTACTGTGTGCTCCTCTGCCCATATCTACCATGGGTGGTGGACCCCTGCATCCTGTTCCTGTGCATCCCTGGTTGTGCTGATGCACTGCTACCCTGCTCCACTGCGCATCCCTGGTTGTGCTACTGTGCATCAGACCTGCACCACTGCACATCCCTGGTTGTGCCATGGTGCAGTTGGCATGATAGTCAGTTGTGTGGCGAAAGCGCATCTTGACCTGTGCAGTGTTTGAATATCATGCGTGTTCTTGCAGGCGAACTGGACTTGCACCTGCTCCTGCTATTGCGCTACTTTGTGGCGCAGTTTGAATATATCTGGCAAGGCGTACAGTACCCTAGAATAAATGTTTAACCACAATTTTAATACAAACTGTACCATTGCCAAATATTTATTAAAGTAATGTGGTTCAGATATCAGTCCCACATCTTATGTATCTTGCTTGAATTGTATGTGAAACTGCAGCTCCTTGCAAATAAAAATCATTATATATATTTAGTAGCCCACTATTTATTACAATTATACAGTTCAAATGCCAGTTCTGCATCTCCAGTATAGCTTGCTTGAATGGTATGTGAATCCAAAAATTCCTACAAAGATACTTACTTTGTAACACTACACTGTTATTAGAAATAAAAAAAGGTCAAATAAAATGCTTATATAATTCTAACAAATATAAACTGACAAACTATAAACCCTATTTACAAAATATGTGCAGCTTTTGAAATGTTCTATGCCTGTCTCAATCAATCATTCAAATATTTATTTATTTATTCAGGCGAACACCGTTGAGCAAGCTCATTTGTGAGATGGACCTGATACATAGGCATACAGATAAGAACAGTACATTTCAAACAATGTAAAAAAATATACAGTTACAAACGATACAAGGAACACATAGGCACAATACAACGATTGAATAAATAAAGCATTAGTAAATAAACGTATTCAGGATAGTTTGGCTAAGGGACCACCCCGGGTACAGGGAACATATGGTTGTACCGTGGACTGAGGGATGACACATAAGATTGTCAAGCCTGCCCACTGGAGGGCCGGGCAGGGAGTAGAGGTGGCAGGCCACAAGGTGGGTGATAGGGATCACAACATAAAAGGACGAGTGTGGGTGGGGAGGCTCAGAGCCGGAACTCCCGGAAGCATTGCATAGATGGTGTCATATAGACCAAGGCCAGCCAACGTGAAGGTTATTTAGTGGGGTGAAAACATTTGCAGATTTCTTTAATTAAAAGGCCATAAAGGGTCTTGAAGAGGATATGCTGATAGAGGAGCTACACTTCAGAGTTTTTTGTACAGTATTCCATAGGGATGGTAGCGCAAAACTTATGGCCATTCTCCAGAGACATGTTTTCAGCTTGGGTATCTTCAAGTAAATAAAGGACGAGCTTCTCAGTACATAGGTTCCAGGTTCACAGCGCAGGAGACAATCTGGAGATATGGGGGGAAGTTTCTTGATGATGGCTTTGAACGTCCAGATTAAGGCATTTCTATTTCTCCTGAAGTGGAGGGAGGTCCACCCCATGGCTGTATAGAGAGCACAATGGTGGGTGGCATGAAGAAGACCAGTGATAAGTCTCAATGCCCCGTGGTACAACGTATCCAGTTTGGCAAGGTGTGATGCTGGGCAGTTGCTATAGAGGAAGTCAGCATAGTTGACCAGGGAGAGGAATATGGTTTGAACCAGCTGTCATTTGGCATTGCTGGTGAGGTAGTTGCTAATCCTAAAAAAAAAGACCAAGCCTTTGTCTTCATTTCTTTAGGAGACCTTCGATGTGGTCCATAAAGGAGAGTTTGTTATTGAGCCATATTCTAGGTACTTGAACTTGCTAACAAATTCTAGGTTTTCACCCAGAATTGTGTTAATCTGTGGGACAGTGCTGGAACTGGCTGGGTTTGCATCCAGTAGGAAGGGAGAAAACAGCATAGCCTTAGTTTTCTTAGCATTTAATAACAGTTTTTTCTTAAGGAGTTGGCTCTGGAGAATGTTGAACTCCGATTGTAAGTCTTTGCAGGCTGTTTCGGGCGAGGAGCGACTAAGGTAGAGGACCGTATCATCTGCAAAGAGATGAATCCTGGCCTTGGCTATGTTCGTATCAATGTTGTTCACATAGATCGCAAACAGTAGTGGACCCAGGATCGAACCCTGGGGGAACCCTCTTAGCAGAGGTTTGAGGGGGGGATAGTCCACCATCTGACTTAACTTGCTGCCACCGGTCAGAGAGGTAATCGGTGAACCAGTGAAGGGACAGTGGATCCAGTCCTAAGGCCCTGAGGGAGGAGAGGAGCAGGTCGTGGTCGACAGCGTCAAAAGCCTTGCTTAGGTCTAGAAACACAGCACAGACAAAACTCTTATTTTCCAGGTCATGGAGCCAGTCGTTGGTGACTTTAGCTAGGGCTGTGATGGTGCTGTGCTGTGCTCTAAAGCCTGATTGTATGGGATTTAGAAGGTTCATAGATTCTACATATGTTTTCAATTGCTTATTTACAATGTTTTCCAATAATTTGGACAGCGTAGGTAGTAGTGAAATTGGTCTGCAATTGTTTAGGTCACAAGGGTCCCTGGATTTGAACAAAAGAATGACATGGGCTGTTTTCCATAATGATGGGAGGGTGCCATGGAATAGAGAAAGATTGAAAAGGTGGGTAATGGGTGCGGACAGGACATGGAAGGCGACTTTAGAAAGTATGGATCCAGAGAGTTGGTGCCTGCGCTTTTCCTAACATCCAACTTTAGTAGAAGTTCTTCGACTTCCTTCATGGAAAGTATGCTGGAGGGAGAAAACTGAGTTGGAAGGAGGAGGTTCCAAGCTTTGGGGAGCCAGTTGGGAATGTAGGGAATCTGCAGGTGTCAAAGCAAGGCCAGCAGTGGCAAAGTGGTTTTGAAAGCTTCTAGGATTTCCATTTTGTCACAGATAGTGACACTACCAGCAGTGATCTTAGCAGGCAAGGAGTTGACCGGGGAGTGACCAGACATGTCCTTAATGGATTTCCAAAATTTGGAGGAGCTCCTGGAGGTGGAATCCAGCTCTGTGCGGAAGTAGGAAGCCTTAGCATCTCTTGTCAATTTGGTGCACTCATTCCTAGCTTTTCTAAAGCTGCACCAGTCAATAGGATTTTTAGTAGATGGTGCTTTTTTCCATAGCTTGTCCCTATTCAGTAAAACTGATTTGAGTTCAGGTGTGAACCAGTGACAGGTTCTTCCCCTTACCCTGGTTTTTACAAGTGGTGCATATTTATTTAGAGCCACAGTCATAATTTCGGAGAAAATCTCGTAGGCCAACTGTACCAACTTGGCCAGGTAAAAATCCTGTCAACGCACTGAGCATTTCAGTTCCTCAAGGAAGGCAGGCAAATCAAAGTGGCGCCTGTCCCTCTTAGAGGTAAACCTGGACATGGAGGGTGGGTTCTGAACCGACCTTATGCTAGCAATGATGCAATGATCACTAAAGTCTGTGAAAAAAACTCCTGCATGGGAGAATAGGTGTGGTCTGTTTACTAGAATGACATCCAGCAGCATACTATTGGCAGGGGACTTTTTGTTAGGACGCATAGGTTCTCCAATAAGTTGCGTTAGTCCATGGGTATCGCAGAACTTCATAAGGAGTGCAGCGGCGTAGGACAACCAGTCGAAGTTTAAGTCCCCAAGGATAATTACTTCGGGGGGCCAAGCTCGATGACATTGGTTAGATGGGTAAGGATTTGGGGACCAGCAGATGGAGGTCTGTAGCAGCCTACGATACATAGTGCAGATGATGGGGATATCTCCAACTTTAAGGCCAAACATTTGAATTGGTTGGTGACAGAGACAATTCTAGGCATGTAACTGTGTATTTGTTCTTAACATATATGGCCACACCACCCCCAGTGGGCCTGTCGGCTCTAAATAGAGAGTATTCAGGGATGTTAATTTCCCTATCAGGTGTGGAGGATCTGAGCCAGGATTCAGAGGTCACTAATACATCAGGCTTGGTGCGACATACCCAGGCCTGGATGAGTGTGAACTTTTTTAGCAGGCTGCATACATTCATGTGGAGGAATTGCATACCTTTCAGGTCTGTAAGGTCAGAGGGAGAGGAGAGAATTTTTCCTGGGCCAGGATTAAGCTCGACATCACCAGAGCACAACAGAAGGCGAAGGAGAAGCTTCCTTAGGGTTGCAAAAGATATTATGGAAATTTTTTTCCATGTTGGTCTGCTGCGTGTGACGGGCCGAGTAAATGGATACCCAAAATTGGACCTGGACGTCCTTGGTGGCTCAGACGCCAGTACCCAGACTGGAAGATAGAAGGGGGAGTGATTGCTAGAGAAATGGTGAGTGTAGTCTGGGGTGTCAGTAGTGCATCAGTCCCACCTCTGCGCATGAACCTAACAAGAGGCTGCAGGTAGGAAGCCTGAGGGCACAAAGAGAGTTGTATGAAGAGAAGCAATGTGCACGGCAGCCCACTGGCTGAATATGGTCTACCCTACTAGCCGAGCAGGTGACCTTGGGCACTATATAGGGCATAAGTAGGAGAAGAGACAGAACACAGAGCCAGGGGGGCACCCACATGGTTGTGCCTTAATACTGGCGGTTGAGGCTGGGGCCACCGACCCTTTCCTGATAAGCTAGATGAGCAACCTACCCTGCTGCTTCAAGAGATTCAACAGAGTAGTAATGGGAATGACATCGATATTTATTTATAAATTATTTTAGTGAAAGTAAGACTGGCAGGCCAGGAGAGCGTCAATGTTAAGGATACTAGGATCAGGCAGGAACCAGTTATGAAAAGAGCAGTACTCGACCTGAGGCAGGGAGAGAGGGAGACTGGGGAGCCTATAGGTCCTAGAAAAGAGGCTGGGGGGCATGGGAGTACAGAGGGTGGAGCACTAGCATATTTAACAAGTGGAGGAGGTGGGGGATGGGTGGGTGAGCAAAAAAGTACGGCTTTTACCATACCTTTCAGGTTCGAATGTCCGGGCTTGTGATCTCGGATGGTGGGTATGGAAGTGCTGTCCACCCGGGGACCGAGACTCGCTCGGCTTCTGAGCTGGGAGCCCTGGAGGTTCTCTGCTGGGGAGAGAGGAGACAAGAGAAGGTTAAGTAGTGGCTCGGGGACAAAAGGCCACACAGTCCAACTACTGGTGTAAATCTGCACAACAATGGGGCTGATTTCCCTTGGCACCTGGCAGTCTACAGTCAGGGAGCACCACCGAGAAAGGGCTGTAATCACTTCATGGGGAACTAGGGGGGCACAGTGAGAACAAAGCTTGCAGGCTAACAACAGTAGCTAACAGTTTTTAACTTAGGCTAAAAAAACAGCAATTACAGCTTTTCTAGGAGAGTGTACAACAGTAAAAACAGTATAGAGAAAAGGACCAATCAGGGCGAGGCTGAAAAAGGCTGTCACGTTCCGGTTGGCTGGCGGCTTTTGCCGTACCTTTCAGGTTTGAGTGTCTGGGCTTGTGGTTTTGGGCAGCAGCTATGGAAGTGCCATCCACCCAGGGGGACTGAGACTCGCTCGGCTTCTGAGCTGAATCTCTGAATATCGGAAAGCCTACTTAAAATGTACATGTCACTGCCAGCCTAGTGGCGCTGAGGGTTGAGTTGCTGGATGCCACATCTTGCATCACGCCAGTGACCCAGGTTCAGGAATTAGTCTGGGTTGTCAGGGGTCAGGGGGAGAGGGATTGTGCTGCCATGAGGCAGGTTTCCTCTCCTGGGGGGATGTGGAGTTCTCTGGCCCTTGGCTGCTACCCAGTGGAGGAAGGATGGCAGTTTGGGCCACAGGGAGCTCAGTGATTGCCAGGCTAGGGGTGGAAGGGGCTGAGCTGGTTTCTGATGGGGTGCATGTGAACCTACGCTATCACATACATAGCTGTGTGCTGGGGCCCTGGGCACAACGGGAGAAAATGGGGGTAAAAACTGAAAAAATGTAAATAAAAAAAATGTACATGTCAGCTACTGTGAGTGTTGTGGTCTAAATTCTAAAATCAAAATAAATTAATTTTTCAAATTCCATGGCAGGTGCTTTTTAAATGAAATGGTAGAATCATTACACTCAATCCATCCCTGTGCATGATGCTGCCAGACAATACAATGGCCTGAACTACTTGACTGCATCAAGGTGAAACATCACTGCATGGGTTCCAAATCAAAAACCACCAGCAAACATCTGACATGAAACTTGAAATTTCATCATTTATTTTATTCTCCTGAGAATCAAAATAATAGAGCATAACCTCAAAATACTTAGAACAATTGTCCACATCTCCAACTTATTGAACTTAGCTCCACAAATTGCACACTGCTGTTCTGTAACAACATTGTGATAGAAACTTGTGAATTTCACAACTGGCATGTCAGTTTAATGACCAGAACTACTGACCTGCACCAAGGTGAAAGATTACTGCACATGTTACAAATTGAAAACCATTGAAGTAAACATCACCTGACAAAATACTCTAAATCTCCACATTCATTTTATTCCCTCAGGAATCAAAACAGTGGAACATAACCACACAATACTTAGAGCAACAGTCCACATCCACAGTTTTATTTACCATAGCTCCACAAATTGCACATTGCTCTTCTGTAACATCATTGTGATAGAGACTTGTGAATTTCACAACTGGCAAGTTACTGCAGGAACAGGCAAACCTAAGTATAGTTGGTGGTACCTGGTCAATATAGCATGGACAGAACCACGCATGAAATACAGTGCTGTAAGAAGTCCAAATGGTTGTACAGTGACATGGTTTTTTCAGCATGTGGGAAGAACTGCTACCCCTGTCACTGTAGGATGCCAGTAGGAAGGCTGAAGGATGCCACCGGGACGGTGCCTGGCCGAGCTGCTCCCATGGTCGATTGGCAACAGCACTTGCCTCCGGCAGCATCAGGGACCTGGGGCTGCAGTTCTATTCTCCACAGGTCCCACTCTGTTTTGACTTTTAAAAAAAATTTCCTGGTCTGTTTTGTTACTTCCCCCAAAGTCAATAACCCCCCTCAGAGTCGATTATAATTAGTCCGGGGGTGTGGGGGTCTGCCCCACAAAAACCAAGGTATTCCTCTGGTGTGTGCTATGGTTGTGGTGGTCAGCGTGTTGTAGCCCCGATATTTTGCCACATGCTGCTTTGTGTGCAGCATTGTTGATGTGCACAGTTTTGACCGTGACATTATGACCCCATGCCTATTTGGTTATTATGTCTTTCCACAGTTCTATGATGACTGTGTTCACGTTAGTACTGATCTGATATGACTGTCCAAAATAAATTTACAATTTAAACACCATCAGTGTCCAGAGTATCAATCAATGCTAAAAAAAAAAAAAACTCCAGTGCATCTTGCTGTTGATTAGTAACAGATAGACTACGTGAATTGGAGCCTACCAGCTGTGGCAACAAACAGAAGTAGGGACATCCTGGACTCCCTGCAATGGGTGTTCCTTAGGCAACTAGTTAAGGGACCCACTCACGGGGGGCAATACTGGACCTGGTACTGACAAATGGGGACAGCGTTGCTGAAGACACAGCAGGTGTCCACCTGGGGACCAGTGTTCACCGTACAGTGTGTCTCAATATAAGAACTGGGTCAGAATCGAGCCGCACTAAGACAACGGTCCTGAATTTCAGAAGGGCCAATTTTAAAAAAATGAGAGAATGCCTCAGGAACATCCTAGCAGGGATAGGGAAACTGGGGGGAGTCGAGGAACAATGGGCAAAAAGAAAAAATTACTCACCATAGTAATCTTGTTTCTTCAAAAGGATCACTCATTATGATTAAACAAATGCAGTCAGCCTCCTGTGTTGGACTGCCCGGAAAGATGGAATTATATGCAAATGATGGAACTCTCATTTGGCTCATGCCACTTTCAAACTGCTGCCCTAGCAACTGTTGCACTCTGAGTGCTTCAGATTCTTACGTAGCCTAAACTGGGTGTAAGACCCATTAACTATGATAATATTTATATATATAATCAATTTTTGTCCTCTCAGGTCAAAAAAATCCCAATAAATAAAACTAAAAAACTTGAGACCACAAGGGAACCAACTGGTTAACAAAAGGTGAGTCTCTAACCTAACCTATATGGAAAAATATTCTAAAACAGTGATGCAGAACAACGTTCATAGTTTTTTTTTAGTAGGGGAGGCAGGGTGGGTGCTTTAATCATAATGAATGATCCCTTTGAAGAAACAAGATTACTATGGTGAGTACTTTTTTCTTCTAACCCCAGGAATCGCTCATTATGATTAAACTGATGCAGACTACCAAGCAGTACTTTTGGAGGTTGGGCAGAAAACCTATTTAGGAAACAGGTTCTGCAGCACTGCTGAACCAAACTTGGCATCACTTCTGGATTGAAGATTCAGGCTGTAATGCCTTGTGAAGGTGTGTACTGTTTTCCATGTAGCTGCTTTGCAGATTTCCAAGAGTGGAATATCCCTTGAAGCTGCCACTGAAGCAGCAGTACCCCTGGTGGATTGTGCTCTGAGGCACAGGGGAGCCTGTTTACCCACTTTACTATAGCAAAACTGAATACATGCCACTATCCAATGAGCAATTGTACATTTTGTGGCAGGTCTACCCTTACCTACCTCTCCACAGGTAAGAGAGAGCTGTGTCTGGCCTGGTCTGTAAGACTTAGTTCTGTCAATATAGATGCTAAGTACCCTTTTGACATCAAGGGAGTAAAGCCTCCTTTCTGGAGAACTGGAGTTCTCTGTGAAAAAGATAGGTAAAGTGATGGACTGATTTAAATGGAAATCAGACACCACTTTGGGAAGAAATTTTCTATTGGTCCTGGGGACCACTTTGTCCCTGTGGAATGAGATGTAATGTACATCCGTACACAGGGCTTGTAACTCACTAATTCTTCTGGCTGAACTAATAGCAACCAAAAACAGTTTTCCAAGTGATATACTTCAAGTCTGCTGTTGCCATCAGTTCAAATGGGGCATCCATGAGCTTGGCAATGCAGATATTCAGATTCCAGGCCGAAACTGGTTCCCTCAAAGGAGGGTACAAAAGGTTAAGGCCTTTAAAATATTACCTGAAGACTGGAATGAGAGGCCATGGACCTCTCTTTACCTGCTGACAGGTAAGCTGAAACTGAAGCCAAGTGAACTTTGAGGGTGGAAGGCATCAGAGCTAAAGAATGCAAGTGTGTCAGGTAATCCAGAAGAATGGCAAGGTCAGCCCTGGATGGGTCGATACCTACCTGCACACCATATGGAAAACCTCTTCCACTTGGCAGAGTATGTCTTTTTAGTGGAAGGTTTCCTGGAACCCCTTAGTACTGCCAAAATGTGTTCTGACAGTTTAAGATCCGCATACTCTAAGTCCTCAAGAGCCAGGCCTGGAGCCTTAGTGATTTCAGGTTGGGGTACAGTATCCTTCCCTGACAGGAAGTCAGCAGGTTGTGCTTCCTGGGCAGATGAATTGGAGGTACCACTGATAGAGCCAGCAGAAGCGAATACCAGTGCTGCCTCACCCAATCTTGGTGCCACCAGTATTATTGTTGCTGGTTGGCACCTCAGTTTCAGCAGGGTCCTGAATATCAGTGGAAAAGGAGGGAAGGCATACAGAAACTTCCTTGACCAATCCAGTGACAATGCATCCAGGGGTAGTGTGCCCCTGAGAGGAGGCCTGCAGCAATATATTGGTAGCTGGTGATTTTCTGCAGAGGCGAAGAGATCTATCTCTGGAGTGCCCCAACACCTGAAAACCGAGCTGAGAATTTGAGGATTCAGACACCACTCATGGTGATCCTGACTTATCCTGCTGAGGGAGTCTGCCAGTACATTGTCCTTTCCTGGAAGATGTATGGATTAAAGGGATACCTTCATGGAGTAGGCCAGGGACCACAGCCTCATTGCTTCTGTGCACAGTGTGGCTGACCTGGTTCCTCCCTGTTTGTTTATGTAATACATAGTAGTGGTGTTGTCTGTCCTGACCTGCACCACTTTGTTTTGAAGATGTGGAGCAAATGCTTACAGGGCTAGGTACACTGCCCTGAGCTCCAAAATATTTATGTGCAACATGGATTCTTGAGTAGACCATGTACCACTTGCTGGATAATCCAGCATGTGTGCTCCCCAACCCAGAAGGGATGCATCTGTTGTAAGAACTAAAGAAGGTTGTTCCTTTGTAAAAGGAACCCCTACCTGAAGGTTTTGTTCATCCAGCCACCACTGCAGTGCCTGTAGGAGAGTGTGGGTGGCTGGAACCAGTTTGGACAGAGGATCTGTCCTCTGTGACCAGTATTGTCTCAGGTGGGACTGAATGTCCCTCATTTGGAATCTGGAGCCTAGTACCACTGTGGTGGCAGCTGCCATGTGGCCCAAAAGCCTGAGGAAGTCTCTGGCTGGTTTGGGTTTTCCTGGTACAAATAAGCTTGCAATTCGTAGAATACTGTTTACCCTGTCCTGTGGCAAGAAAGCTCTGCCCAGACTGGTATTCAGTTCTCCAATGAACTCAAGTATCTGAACTGGTGTTTGCTGCAACTTCTGCTCATTTATGAGGAAACCCAGGGATTCCAGGGTAGACTTTGTTAGTGCTAAGGCCTGCTCTGTGAGTTGCACAGATGGACCCACCACTAACCAGTCGTCCAGGCAGGGAAAGACCAATACTCCTTGTTTTCTCAGAAACTCCACTACCACGGACCAAACACTTTGTGAATGCCCTTGGTGCAGATGTCAGGCCGAAAGGAAGGGCTGCAAATTGATAATGGCCTGAGGCCAGTCTGAACCTCAGAAACTTTCTGTGAGAAGGTCTGATGGGAATGTGAAAATAAGTGTCCTTTAAATCTAGGGAGGCTAGCCAGTCTCCCTTTTGTAAAGTGGGAATGATCGGAGCAAGAGTGACCATTTTGAATTTTGGTTTCAGAATATGTCTGTTTAGACAACCAGAGGGCGCTGTGCTGAAGATGGCTGCTTGATTCTTCATCTCCCTTGATTCACCAAATATCGTCATCCATCCTACAGATTCCAGACTTCCTACCTTCACCAACATCTGAGATCTTACTATATGTACATCGCAGAACAGCTCTGGTACAGTATTTTTATTGCCTCATAATTACTGAACAAGTTATCTACAGCTTTTCAATTTCTCTATTAAGGCCTACAATAATGGCAGATCAATCTCAACATAACAGTTCTCTTAATAGAGTGGAAGCAATGTTTCAGCAACTAATAAGTGAAATCAATGTATTAAAAATTGCATCTCAACAAAATATCAATAATATGCAGGTACTTGATCAAAAAATCAGAGCTACTGATGTTAAAGCATCTCAAAATGAAGATTCCATTAACACATTACAGGCTACCATCAGGAGCAGGACAGAGTTATTAGGAACCTTCAGGACAAAATAGATGATATTGAAAATAGAAACAGACGTAACAACCTTAGATTTCTCGGATTTCCTAAAGGTGTTGAACTAGGAGACACCAGTGTCTTCTAACTCATGTACTTCCTTCTTTGCTTAAATTACCAATTGCCAAGACCTAATCATCGAGAGATCTCACCGCACCTAAATCTGAGGCCTGACCTGACCAGAAACCCAGGCCCACCATTGCCAGATTTCTAAACCACGCACATACTGAACTGATTCTTCAAAAGTGAGGCAATTAGGTGCACTTACTTGGCAAGAAAACAGAATCCTAATTTTCAGAGACTATTCTAAAGAATTATCTAACAAACTAAAAGCTTATAACCCCATTAAAACAATCCTTCATCAGCGTGAATTAAGTTTGCACTCATGCTACTCCTGCAACAATGCTGCCTTTTTGAATGATTCTACCAGAGATTTCAGTACCCCAGAATCTCTCTCTGAATTTCTGAATTGGACACAGCCCGCACTTACATTGCCTTGCGATGCTAATGCAGCTCGTTCCTGCTCCAGCACAAGCACTTCGCAATTACAATGTCTTGCCCTTCCTGCTGAAACTGTCATTCAGGTCCCTGAGAAATCTGCAGCCATCATATCTGCCACTGTAGCTCCTGCCAGAAGCTCCGCACGCATACAAGAAAAAAAAGCATCTGGTTCTTCTCTAAATAATAATACCTGCTGTTTAAATAATATTTCCACCTCTCCAGCTTCCCATGTGGAACGTCACATCAGTTTTTCTACTCCTCTTACCTTGTCTAACAAATTCTCCCACTCCAAGAAGATCTGCTCCAAGAAGATCTGCACTCATCTACGGAGGATCTGAGACAGACTGTATCCAACCCCTTTACTCAAGACCAGAAGAAGCTCTCAATGGGTAATGACTCTCCCGATTCTTCCTGGGCTAATCTTGTGTCCAGCTCTCCCTTTAAATCATCTGATCCACCCAAAAAGAAAAGGAGAAGAAAATCGAAGAGCAAGGCTACCTGAGGCTTTTCCCACTAAAAAAAAAAAAAAATTCTGTAATAAATACTATGGCCCATAATTAGATGTGATATAGCAGTTTCTCACCAGAATCCCTCCTCTTCACACCACCTCACTCGATTCCTTCAGTACATTTACCGCAAGTGCAGTGCTATCGCACCCAACAGGTTTGAGCACTTAAATGCAGTAAATCACATATCGCTGGAGAAGCCTGTATCTGTCTGTGGAGGTGAGCCAATTGACACTGGAGGTATTTAATCCAAGCGGAGTTACTCAATGTATTCAATGGAAAAAAATAAATGAGAGAAAGAATAAATATTACAATGTTTGTAAGATCTCTTCTAATTAATCCTGTGTGGTGCCAGACATTAGTTATATAATTGCTATTTACACTCTAATTTTTCATAAGCTTTGGCACCATGTGGTCAGATGCATACATACATATATAGAGTTCTGTATTTCATATCAGTGTGCCCTTAACCCCTACTATTATAGCATTTTTCCACATAAATCCTATCATTTGAATGTGGAGGATGATTAGACAAATACTCTAAAATCATTTACTTATTTAATATTTATTTTGCATCACTTCTGTATGTAGTGCATCAGGTGCATTCCCATTATATCTCACAGATTTTGCACCAAAGTATGCTTCCAATTGTATTTCTATACATTGAGTTTTTCCGCCATTTCACATTATTCTTCATCCCATTTTCTTCCAAATCATTGAACTTATAAAATGATTCCACAATACACTGATGCACTATGAACCTATAGTATATACTGCATTCCCTAACCTAGCTTATGGATTAATACACATCGGCATCCTTTTATCTGGCTCACACTGTTTCAGCATTATCTGCCATCATGTTGGTATACTTTATTTAATATTGACTTATTGCTATGTCCAAGCTAATTCATTATGTTTGGAATTTAACACTATTACATAATTATCCTTTTATTTGGTAGAATGATGTTTTGTTTTTTTCCAGGGTAATGCTTTAATTACCTCAGCACAAATCTCAACTACACTTCATTAATATACTGTTATATAAAGTTTAGTATCTTAAGATTATAGGGTAAACCTAGATTGAGATTCATCAATTACTCTACATGCCTAGTAGTGTAGAGTGAGAGTCCTCATATTTATCGACTCTTATTGCTCTGCATTTCATAAAAGTTTCAAATTAATATTCTTGTTACTGAGTTTATACTAACGTTTGTTGGTTCTAATGTTTAATTACTTGATATTCTTATCTCTATACTCCTCTCATGTAGACAAAATGAATACAAATACTCATCATCTCAACCCATACAAGTTAAGGGCCTGCATACATTTGTTTATTATATATATTTACCTTCTGAATCTGTGACATCTCCAAATTAATGGTATTGAGTCCTCATTCCTATTTGTAACTAATTACCTTATATCCTAGTACCATGAGTGATCTAATCTACATTCATGGAATGTCAAGGACTCAACTCGCCTTGTAAACGTAAGCAAGTACTTACCTATCTTAAAAAGCATAAAACAAATATTGCTTTCTTAAAGAAACCAAACTTTTATCAGAGGATGTCAACATTCTAAAAGGACTGATCGGTCATATATGCGCTATCTTCTCCATCCAAAAAACATGGGGTTGCTATCTTAATACATAAACTTTAATTGGCCCCTATAAAATCATTAGAGACCCGGATGGTAGGTGGATTATAACCCTATTAAACACCACAGCAGGTCCGCTTATGTTTGTGAATGTATATGCACCCAACTTTGATTCACCCATTTTCTCTCATAATCTATCCCAACAAATTATGATTAATAAAAAATAGTTCACCTATTCTTATTGGTGGTGACTTAACTTAGCACTAGAAGCATATTTAGACAGAAGTAACTCATTACATGATGCCCACCCGTAGTATTAATGCTCTATCAATGCTTATGAAGGATTTAGGTCTCTGACATTTGGAGACTACATCATCCCAGACAACTAGATTACACCTTTATTCCTCTTTACATAAATCATATAGTAGGACTGATTATTGGTTCTCTCCCTCATTACTGAAAAATTATTGATACATCGATTCTCCCTATTGTTATATCTGATCATTCCCTATCAGTTTGCATTTACTGTGGGTCCACCTTCTTCTAAATCCCATCTTGGAGTTTAGACCCACTTTTATTCAGAGACCCTGAATTCATTCCTTGGATTAAAACCCAGATTCAAGATTTTTTCTATTAACGATACTCCAGATATGTCTCAAGGTACTATCTGGGAAGCATTAAAAGCCACTATTAGAGGTAAAATTATTAGTTATGCTTATAGAAAGAAATTAAGAGAACAACAATTAGCTAATTTAGAAAACTCCTTGAAAAAAAGAAACCCAATACTATAAATTAAATAAACCCATTCATAATTCACAGCTTCATCTGGAAATTCTACAATTAAGAATTAAAATTAACGAGTTGATATCCAGAAAAGTTGAACTTGCCTTTTTAGGATTAAACACTGTTATTGGGAACAAGGGATAAATGCGGAAAGTTGTTCTTTATCAGCTAAAAACTCAACAGATGCAGAGACATATAGCAGGTCTAAAGATCCATCAGGTCAGACACACACAGACAACCTTTCAATCAATCGTATTATGCAACTTTTACCATCAACTATACTGCAACCTAATACTACAAATCCCAACCTAATACAACATTTTCTGGAAAATTGAATCTACCCCACCCTATCCTCAGGACAAAGTTGTGCTTGATAAACCAATCACTTTACAGGAACCAAACTGCTTTATCATCATTAAAACGGTAGCACCTGGCAGTGATGGGTTCCCTACTGATTTTATAAAACCCTATCTGACACTCTTGTCCTGTATTAGTCAATGTATTCCAAGAAGCAACCTTAATAAAGAAACTCCCATGCACAATGACCAAGCCATCATAACAGTCTTACCAAAAAGACAAAGACCCTTTACTTCTTCCTTCAAACTATAGACCGATCTCACTTCTTAATACTGATGGAAAATCTTTGCCAAATTATTAACTCTCCGCTTAGAATCTTTAATGACTAAACTCATCCATACTTCTCAATCAGGATTTATCAAAAATAGAAACAGTTCCAATCATCTTAAGCTCATTACTCAATTTAATTCACAAAGCAAAAACTCTTAAAACCCCTGCGCTGCAATAGCCATTGACTTTGGGAAAGCATTTGACTCTCTCAATTGGAATATCTATATCAGGTGCTATCTCATTTTGGCTTTACAAATAATTTTGTGCTTGGATTCAATTATTGTATACCTCCTTCAGCTCGAGTTCTCACAAACTCTATTTTGTCCCTCCTTTTACTTAGCAAGAGGCACCAGACAAGGATGCCCTTATCGCCTTCATTGTTTATACTTGCCATGGAACCTCTTTCATGTCCCTACATTAATCTGGTACAATTAAAGGCATTACTATTGGTAACTCTCACTATACTTCCCTCATATGCAGATGATCTCCTTATTTTACTTGAAACCTCAAAAGTTCTGGGCAACCTTAGTTAAACTACTGAATGACTTCACCTCCCACTCGACTAGCTCTAAACCTTAACAACCCGAACGCTACCACTGAATACCCTTGTAGTCCCTCATGAACAACTCATTAGGCTTTCGTTGGGCCCCTCAAGGTATATCTTATCTTGGCATTCGGATCACCCGACATTGAATAAATTGCGGATGCTAATCTTTCCCCTGTTAACCAGTATCAAAACAACACTTGATAGATGGAAGTTACTTAAACTTTCTTTAATGGTAAAATTTCCGCTATTAAATGTCAATAACTCCTAAAATATTATACCTATTTTCCAATATCCTTTGATACTTCCTCTAGTTTTCTTACCAAAATAGACAAAAATTATCGGCAGCTTCATTTGGGAAGCAAAATACTCAGATTTAGTCGTAATAAACTTAGATCCCATCGGTCAAAAGGTGGCTTTGGCTTCCTTGGTTCCAAGCCTACTTATGGGCTTTCCGGACATCTCAAACAATTAAATGGTTTTAACAAACCCAATATCCAGTCTCCTTTATGGGTCAATATGGAAACATCCTTATGTCCTGGTAATGTGCACTTCTTTCCTTTTATAACACCCTTACCTCTTCTTTAAAGTCTCACCTACCATAACTACTTCTATATTCTATTGGAAAATCATTCACAAGCATATTAAATCTAACCCCAACCCTTAGCTTACACCCCCATCTGGGGTAACCACCACATATCTCTTTGATAATCACCCCATTTTTTGTCGTATCTGGAAAAATAAGGGTATTCTCTTTGCAGGATATACTTGAACCCAAGTCATTAAAGTTAAAACTCACACTCGACATTTCACGAGGTATAAGGAATCTTCCCCATCAGGATTTTTGGAAATATCTACAGCATCGTATCACATCCAACTCTTTACCTCACACCCTTCTCTATCAATTCTCTGTATGATAAGCACATCTCTAAATGGATAAAACAACATCCAATTTAAATAGCACTGTTTACAAAGATATTTGTGATATCCTTTTCTGACTACTCTGTCAATGCTAAAAACAGATGGCGATTTTGTTACAATATAATATCACCAATGCACAATGGTCCAGATGTTGGCTCTCCTGTCACAAATCTTTTAATGATAAACGTAGTTCTCTATTCAAACCAAGATCCTTCATTTGTGGTACAGAACCCTGTTGTATTACAAAAAATGGGTTTATTGAACAATAACAATTGTTGGCGCTGCAGTTCTCTAGTGGGGATTTATTGCATATCTTATGGCACTGTCCCTCATACAAAAGATTTGGCACTGTACTCACAGATTTGCAATGAAAGTGGTAGGTCAACCTTTACACTAGACCCTAAACATTGCATTCTTGGTATTTTTAATCACCGCTTTTATAAAATTTCATATTCGCAGAGCAGATGGTTAAATATACTTTCCTTCAAGTTAAACGACAATCCTAATGCATTAGAGATCCACATAATCCCTACCTTCCGGTATCATTAACCAACTATTGCAATATGCCTCTCTGGACCGTATAACATATATCTTGTCTGACCCGACTCATGTTATATAACAGTTGTTAGCAGGGCTTTTTTAATTTTGAATCAACTAAATCTTCCAACCCCAATGTATGGACTTAATATATATGGATTTTCCCTTTACTGATACATCATTGTAGTCTCGCTTTTTTCCCTTTTTATAGTTTCTCTCTTCTTTTTAACTTTCTTATATATCTTTTCTTTCCTATACTCTGTTCTCAATCATTCTTTATTACTCCACAACTTTTTATTAATGTATTTTTTCCTTTTGCAGCATCATATATAATTATGTAACATTTTAATATAAACCGTATCTAATCATACTATCCGCTTTAAGTTCACTACAAAATGTCAAGTATATGCTAATTCATGACCTGTATTGTTTTCTATATTTTAAACCAAAAGCACCTTGTATTATTGTAGCAATGTTCTTATTATATGCTGCCTCAATTTCTTTAAAAAAAAATCCTCACATTATACTGTACTGTAAGAGGTTTGTCTGTATATCTTATGAAAAATTAATAAAAAAGTTTAACTGCAAAAAAAAGAATATGTCTGTTTAGAAGTCTTAAATCCAGGATAGGTCGCCAATCCCCATTTGTCTTCTTTGTAAGGAAGTATCTGGAGTAGAAGCCTTTGCCCCACTGGTTTATGGGCATAGGCTCCACTGCCTTGATAGCTAGCAGATGTTTTACTACTGTAGCCAGTAGTATCCTGTCTGCAGATGTAACTGGTGTAAATGTTCTTGCTCTCAGCTTGGGGAGAGATTTGAAGCTGATTGCCAAACCCTGGCTCACCACCTCCAGGACACACTTGTCTGTGGTGATGGTATACCAGTGCTGGAGAAAATGAGCCAGTTTGCCACCCACTGGTAGATTTTTGGAAGGGGATGTGACCTGTACTAGCCCAACAGGGGTTCTGAGTGGCTGTGCCTAAATCACTGGGGAGGAAGAAAAAATTACTCACCTTAATAATGTTGTTTCTTCTAATGGAGTCTTGCTATATTATGACATATGCAGTGAGTCCCAACCTTCAAACTGCTCCGGAGGTGAAAGAGTTAACTTTCCATGCCAGGCATGGAACGCTGAGCTCGAGCTCGGTTGAAACTCTGTCTGTTGTTCTTCAAACTCAAACTGTCAGATCTTTATGAGCTAAACTCACTAAGGCCCTGTGTGGAAGCTGTAAACCTACACTAGCCAACTGGCTACTAAATATAAGAACACATTTTTTTTTTTTGTCCCAAAACAAAGACTCAAGTCAGGAGACCCACAAAATGAAAACACAACACCCAGTCACCCCAAAAAGGGAGGGGTGAAAACAAGGTGGGCATCTACTAAGTGCCAACACTGCACTGCCCACCCACATCCCAAAAAACAGAGGTTCTGAGAGGGAGCAGGGAGGGAGAATATACATAAGACTCCAATAGAAGAAACAACATTACTAAGGTGAGTAATTTTTTCTTCAAACAACATGAAGTCTTGCTATAATATGACAGATGCAGACTATACAGCAGTACCTCCATGGAGGAGGACATAACCTACTTGGGAAATAGGCTCTGAAGCAATAGCTGTGTTAAACCGAGCATCACTCCTAGCCTGGGTGTCCACAGAGTAATGCTTGGTAAAAGTGTGAACTGTTTTCCAGGTAGCTGCTTGACAAATCTCTAGAATGGGATGTCCTGGCAGCAGCCAGGAAGCAGCTGTACCTCTGGTAGAGTGAGTCCTCAGGCCTGAGGAGGAACTCACCCAGCTTTTCATAACAGAATTGGATACAAGAGACAATCCACCTGGCAATGGATCTTTTAGTGGCAGGTTTCTTACCAACCTCACCATAAGTGAGGAACAGTTGAGGAGTCAAACCTGTGACCCTTGGTACGCCAATGTAGTAACTAAGGGCTCTCTTCACATCTGTGCTGTGCAGCCTCCTCTCACCAGAGGAGGAATGGTCAGTGAAGCACACTGGAAGAGAACAGACTGATTAAGGTGGAAATCTGAAACCACCTTAGGCAAGAACTTCCTGTTAGTCCTGAGGACCACCTTATCTCTATGAAAGGAGATAAAATCAGGCTCCACTGATAAAGCTTGTAATTCACTTATGTGTCTGGCAGAAGTGATGGCTACCAGAAACACAGTCTTCCAAGTGAAATACTTAAGCTGTGCTGAAGACAAGGGCTCAAAGGGAGGTTGCATAAGCTGAGCAATGCAAACATTAAGATCCCAGGCAGGGGCAGGGTCCCTGAATGGAGGGTTGGTGTGAAGCAATCCTAAAAAAACTTAGAGAATACAGGATGAGCTGAAAGGGAAGAGGGTTTACCTGCTGAAATAAAAGCACACAGCTGCCAAATGCACCTTTAGGGTAGCTGGTCTGAGCCCCAAAGTGTTCAAATGGACCATATAATCCAGGACTGTGGGTAAATCAGCAGATTCTGGGGAAATATGCTTCCCAGAGCACCATATGGAAAAACTCTTCCATTTGGAATTGTAGGTAGTTCTGGTGGAAGGCTTCTAGAAGCCTTCAATATATCCATTACACCTTGGGAGAGGTGTAGATCAGCAAACTCTAACTCTTCAAGAGCCAGGCCTTGAGATTGAGAGAGTTTGAGGTTCGGGACCAAACCCCGCCCTGAGCACAGGTTAACAGATTGTGATTCCTGGGAAGACACAGGGAAGATGGACTGCTAAGGACAGTAGGAGGGATACCAGGGTTGTCTGCCTAATCTGGAGCAATCAGAATCACTTTGCAGGATTGAGATCTGATTTTGACTAACACTTTGAACAGGAGAGGGAAGGGTGAAAAGCATGAGAAACTTCCCTTCCCAATTGAGAACTAAGGCATCCAGAGGACTGAGCCCAACAATGGGGCCTGCAGCGAAAAGGGAAGTTGGTGATTGTCTGGGGCTGCAAAAGATCTATCTGCGGGTGCCCCATCTGGCAAATATTACATCCAGGACCAGGGGATCCAGTGACCATTCGTGATGGCCCTGGGAAATCCTGCTGAGAGCATCTGCCAGGACATTGTCCTTGCCTGGGAGGTGAACTGCCGTAAGGGAGGTGTTCAGGGAGTAAGCCAGAGACCACAACTTCATTGCTTCAGTGCATCTGTAGTAAGGATCAAAGAGGGAGACTGAGTGACAAAGGGAACCCCTTGTCTCAGATTGCTCTGATCCTGCCACCACTGTAGGGCTTGGATCAGGGTTCGAGTCACTGGGATCAACTTGGTTAGAGGGTCTCTTTGAGACCAAAAGGCTCTCAAATGGAAAGGCTCAAATGGAACTGGATGTCCTCATCTGAAATCTTGCTCCTGCACTACTGCTGTAGAAGCAGCCATGTGCCCCAGGAGCTGTAGAAATGCCTTGCTGGTCGAGAGACCTGCAGGGTGAATGAGGAGGCCAGAGAGACCAGGGTCCTTGCCCTGTCCAGAAGGAAGGCTCTGGCCTTCTGTGTTCAGCTCTGTACCTATGAAGGTGAGGAGCTGGACAGGCTCTAGAACTGACTTTGGAAGATTCAGAAGGAAACCTAGAGAGAGCAGTTGCTGAGTTATCTGTAGATGTAACTTGACTTGGTCTGGAGACTGGCCTACTATGAGCCAGTCGTCCAGGTAAGGGAAGATAGCAATCTTTGCCTTCTTAGGAAGGAACTGCTACTGCCAGGCATTTTGTGAATACCCTTGGAGCAGAGGTGAGGCCAAAGGGCATTGCTCTGAACTGGTAATGGCCTGAGGGCAGCTCAAACCTGAGGTACTTTGATGGGGCTTCTGATGAGAATATGGAAGTAGGCATCCTTGAGGTCCAGGGATGCTAGCCAGTCCCCTGGCCTTAGAGAGGGTAAAATAATTCCCAGAGTCACCATTTTGAATTTTGGTTTTAAAAGGTGCTTGTTTAAATATCTGAGATCCAGGATGGTCGCCATTCTCCTGTCTTTTTGGGGTAAGGAAGTACCTGAGTACAACCTTGCCCTGGTGTAGGGGTGGAACCTTTCCACAGCTCTGAGAGCCAGGAGGGAAGAGACCTCTGCCTCTAGGGCAAGTGCCTCTGATGGATTTGCAGGTGGAAAGATCTGGTTCTCAGCTTTGGAAACTTTTGAAGCTGAGAACCAGTCCCTGGCTTACTACTTCCAGGACCCACTTGTCTGATGTCAGAGACTTCCAGTCCTGGACAAAGTAAGCCAGCCTGCCCCATACAGGTAGCTGAGAATCGGCCCTGGCAACCCCATCAGGGTGCCTGCTTGGCAGGGGCTTTGGGCTGAGGGGTGGAAGCAGGCCTGCTTGTACCCCATCTGCCTCTCCCTCTAAAGAACCCCTCTGGGCATAAGCAGAAGAGGAGGCCTGGCTTGGTAAAAGGCCTATGAAAAGCCTGCTCCTGCCCCTGGGAACTGCCTTTGAGGAGTGGCCTGCCTTTCCTTGGCTCTGTGCACTCCTGTAGGTGGTTCTGTACTCATCATTTTTTTCATGTAATTCTCTGTCTGCTCCCCAAACAGAGAATTACCCACAACAGGAAAATCCATGTCCTTAGTCTGGGTATCCTGTGACAGGCTAGTACATCTGAGCCAAGCCATTCTGCTGAAGTGCCACAGATGTAGCCATGACTCTTGATGACACATCATTTGAGTCCACTGCAGCATGGAATTGCACCTTGATGCCCTCAATACATCAGCAGCCACCTGCTCCAGCTCCTTGCAGCTGGCTAGGACCTGTTTTGCTATAGCCATAACAGTATCCCATCTGGATTTTTGATATCTAGCAACATAAGCCATATAATTTGCCTGTCTGAGTCCCAAGGATGCTGCCATGTACTGTTTCTTTGCCATAGCATCAATCCTCCTGAGTCCTTGTCCGGGGGTGTGAAGCTCAAGGGAATATTTGCCTTGTCACAGGCTGCAGCCTGTACTACCCCAACATGGCTGCATTGTTGTGCAAGGAACTCCATATCAGAGCCTGACAATGTGACCTCTTGTCCATTCTCTTATCCACAGGAGGTATAGTGTGAGGAGCTTTAGAATTTTAAAAGTCTGTTTCCCAAAAGATTTATGCAAGGAATAGACAGTCTCCTAGACTCTGGGATATCCATCATTTCCACATAGTCAGGCTCCTCTGATCATCCACAGCTTCCTCCATAGGGAGCTGGAGGGTTTCGACACTTTTTATAAAATATAAAATGAGAAGAGGACTCAGAAAGCCTAGGAGGAGACACCTGAAGGTCTGTCTGGGGAGATGTCCGGTCAATGGCACATCCAGACTTTCAAACCACATTCACCTCCTCATACTCTCTTCCTCTTCTGTTCATAATACCCTCTAAATCATACTTTGAACCGTGGAACTCGCCAACCGGCGCTATTTGATGGTGCCGGTTCGGTCGGAACCGGAAAAATGACTGGACAATTTTAATCGCTTTGGCTATTTGTTCAGCGGTTGGAGAGGAAAGTTTTGGCTCCACACCAGCTGATTTCTTAGTCCTTTTGCTGGACCCAACTCCTCAGAGTCAGATCTCCTTTGCCTGAGGAAGCTCTCGCCTGGTCAGAGGGAGCACTCCGTTCGGTTGGAACTCTAACCGGCTGGCCATCCAGTTCAGCGGACTTTTGGCCTCCTCTTTCCTGAGCCTACCAACTCTCTTTTCCAGGGTAGCTGCAGGAAAACTTTACAAATCTGGCAGTCTGCATTGAGGTGGTCAAACCCCAGACAATAAACACAGGTGGTGTGGGGTCAGCCTTGGCAAAGACTTCCCACACACACTGCAGTGATGAAACCCAGTGGGCCCGGTTTTTCTTTTGGGTTTCTCAGACATAGTGCCAGTCCTAACCAAACTTACCCATTTATGGCAATCCACCAGGTAAGACCCTCTTATCGGTTCCCAACCGTGTCACGGGTCATGGAAAAAACCATAATAAAATCTGTTTTTAGAACCGATAAGAACTGGTAACTACAATCTAAAAAGACAGATTAAGATATTTTAAACAACCTGATCGGTTCAAACCAAACTGATAAACCATTTACAAGTTCCACACAGAATAGAAATTAATGTAAAACCTATCTAGTACTCACAAATACCACAGACAGAGTCTGAACCGACCGGTTGCGGTTTAAATTCGGTGGCAAACCGAGAAAAACAATACTTAACTGACAAAATGAACCGAGCAGAAGGAGAAATCTCCAGAGCGACTGTTCAGTGAGGTGGAGTAAAGAATCTGACGGTTTGAGTTTAAAGAACAACAGACAAAGTTTCAACCAAGCTCGAGCTCAGCGTTCCATGCCTGGCATGGAAAGTTGACTCTTTCACCTCTGGAGCAGTTCGAAGGTTGGGACTCACTGCATATGTCATAATATAGCAAGACTTCATGTTGTTTGAAGAAGCTCTCCTCATAGCTCTCCTGCCCCTTCCTCGGAAAATCCTCTAGGCTGTTGTTGCAGCTGAGAGGCCTGAGCTTGGAAAAAAGATCTGGAGTAGGATCCCCTACCCCTGCCTCCCGTGGTCTGGGACCTATAGGATGAGGAAGGCCTATTCTTAGAATTGTTTCTATAGGTGGCCTTATATTCCCCTACCTTCTTCATATAGGCCTCTATTTTATCTCCAAAAAGGGAATTTTTCTCAAAAGGAAAGTCCATCACTTTGGCCTGGGTGTCCAGGGTCAGGTTTGTGGCCCTAAGCCAGGCAAATCTTCTAAGGAGACAGATAGTGCCATCAGCCTGGCTGCCGAGTCATTAATGTCCACAGCCATGTGGAACTGGTATTTTGTGGCATCTAAAGTGGCCCTTGCTGTATCTAGGGTTACCACCTGTCCTGATTTTCGCAGGACAGTCCTGAGTTGGGCAGCTGTGTCCTGCAAAAAAACATGAAAAGTACTACATGTCCTGATTTTATAGTAGAGAAAATATCTTCTGACTTTCCACTAAATGTTGCAGAAAACTACAATACCTTAACTAAAATACCTTAAAATGACAAGAAATAATAGAAGAAACTAAAAAACTACAATACTCAGCCTTAATTCTGATTATATAGAGAAAAGAAATCTGTTGCATTGGTCGAGGTTACATACTGTCCTGCGAAAGTCATGTTTTAGTAAGAAATGTCCCACTTGGCTTCTTAAAAGGTGGTAACCCTAGCTGTATCCTGCAAGTCCACTGCCACCTAACCAGGCACTTTGTCAGCCAGAGCTAACACTGCATTCCAGAGTGCCTTCTGGTATTGCACTGCATAGGCCACATAATTGGCCTGTCTAAGAATGAGAGAAGCAGCCATATACCCTTTCTTTCCCATTGTATCCATCTTCCAAGAATCCTTATCTGGAGGATGGGTAACCAAGGGGATTCTGGCTTTGTCGCAAGCAGCATCCTGCATAACTCCTTCAGGGTCAGGGTGGCTGAACAGAAAATCAGCTGTTGTCCTATCAAGCTGATATTTCTGATCAGCTTTTTATCAACTCCTGGAATATAATTGGGAGTTTGGAATACTTGCATTGCTGCCTTTTTTAAGGACTTATGCATAGGCAGTAATAAACGTCTTGGAGTTAACCCCATCACATCCAAGAATTCTGCTTCCTCCACATCCTCCTCCTCTGTCTCCTGCAGAGGGAGGTTAAGTGTTTCTACCATGCTTTTAACAAAAGCATAGTGTGAGGGATAATCCTCTGGGCCCCGAGGGGGGGAGGGGGACCGAACTCCTGTTCTGGAGAAACCTCTGGGTCTATTTTTTCCTCCTCAAAATAATCATCATCCTCCTCCTCAGGAAAGGAAGCCTGTGGCTCCTGAGAAGATGGAACCGGTACAGGAACCAGGGCAGTCGGTATTGGAACCAGGACTGCAGCTTGCAGTGCTTGCAAGACCTGTAAGGCCTTGGCAATGTCCTCAGCCAAGGGCATACCAGTTTTGTCAGCTGGGAGCTCCTTAGCATTCTCTGCCGGAGGCGCAGTGACATGCTTTTCCTTACATTTTTTCTTCAGTGGCACAGGTTCAGTCCCTGACTCCACTGGTCCTTTTTGCTTACCTTGCTCAACTTCATATGATCCTTTATCAGGATCCTTAGCTTTACCTCAATCCTTTCTTGTGCCAGAGGTGAAGGAACTAGTTTCACCAGTATTAGTAGAAGCAGAGGCCATCTCTTCTAATATGTTTGACCTTTTCTTAAGAGTTTTAGGGAAAAATGTTTTACAAATGTCACAATTTGCAAAAATATGGCTAGTACCCAGACAAAAAATACACAATGAATGTCTATCTACTTTAGCTATTATCTGACCACAAGACTCACACAATTTAAAACCAGTGGGTCCTGTGCATTTTTTAGGCTTAACAGCAGGATCCTCTGACACTGAGCAGGAATTGTTGAAGAAAATATAATGAATTATCGGTTCCTTAGAACCAAATATAACAACTATAAACAACCACTAACGGTTCCGGGAACCGAGCGCTAAGAAGTCTTATATAAGATTTAAATAAATATATGCGGTTAGGAACCTACCGCAAAAAAATAAACAAATATAAAAGATTGAGGTAAAACCCTCACTAGAAATAGCAGAACCCTCGGTTCCAAGGAACCGTGAAGAAACCACTAATTACAATAAAAATTACACAAACTACAAAATAAACTAAAACTAAGGCAGCAATCTGAAATATAAAGTAAAAACACTACTTATCGATCAGATAATTAGATTTAGAAGAGGCTGAAGGAGAGCTCTCTGGGACGTCTTCACTAGGCAGGCATAGTAAAGAATGTGAAGCACTCAGAGTGCAACAGTTGCTAGGGCAGCAGCTTGAAAGTGGCATGATCCAATTGAGAGTTCCATCATTTGCATATAATTCCATCTCTCTGGGCAGTCCAACACAGGAGGCTGACTGCATCAGTTTAATCATAATGAGTGATTCCTGGGGTTAGAATAAAGGGGGGCATTGATAAGGCAACAAATCTTTGTGTCACGCAGGTTAACAAGGGCAAGAGAAAAAAAGAGACCTCTATGGTTTTCTAGAGAAGTAGTGGAGAAAGGGAAAAAAACTAGCATTTAGAGGTACAAGAGGACACAGAAGGAGGAGGATAGGGAAAGTTACTAGGAGAAACAAAGAGTGGCAGGGACAGCAGTTATGAGGGGAAAGGTGCAAACGGAGGAGAATATTGCCCAATGAGTAAATAATGGGGAATAAAACATTCTTTAGATATGTAAGTGAGAAGAAACAGACCAAAGGAGGGATAGTGAGGCTAAAAGAGGAAGGGGGGGGTGGTTGGGAGAAAGAGGACCAAAAAAAAGCAGACATACTGAACAATTACTTTTGTTTAGCATTTACAGAGGAAGGGGTAAATGATGGGCCAAAGATAAGAGGTAAGGAATGGAGGTGGACACTAGTCCTTTTACAGAGGAAAGAGTCCTCAAGAAACTAGTACAATTAAAAGTAGGCAAGGCAATGGAACCAGATGGGGCGCATCCTAGGATACTGATGGAGCTCAAGGAGGTGCTGGCTGCAATTCTGACAGCTCTGTTCAACCTATCACTAGAAACACGGGAGGTTCCAGGGGACTGGAGGAGGGCAGATGTGGTCCCACTACACAAAAGTGGAAGTAGGGAAAGGCAGGAAATTACAGACCTGTCAGCCTGACTTCGGTAGCAGGTAAAGTAATGGAATCGCTACTGAAGGAAAGGATTGGGGAATATTTTGCAAGCAGTGGATTACAGGATCTGAGACAACATGGGTTTATGGGGAGAGGTCTTGCCAGACAAACCTGATGGAGTTCGTTGACATGGGTGACTAGGGAAGTGGATCAGGGAGGAGTGGTAGATGTGGTCTACCTGGATTTCGGTAAGGCCTTCTACACCATTCCACATAGAAGACTGGTGAACAAACTGGGCAGCCTAGGAGTGGGTCCAAAAGTAGTGAAATGGGTAAGATGTTGGCTAAACAACAGGACTCAGAGGTGGTGGTAAATGGTGTTCACTCTGAAGAAGGCAAGGTGAAAAGTGGGGTGCCACAGGGGTCACTACTAGGCCCAGTCCTCTTCAATGTCTTTGTTAGCCACACTGTGGAAGGGCAAGAGGGGAATGTATGCCTGTTCGTGGATGACACAAAAATCTGCAACAGAGTGGATACACTGGAGGGGGGAATAATGGACAATCTGAAAAAGCTGGATGATTGGTCAAGTGAATGGCAGCTGAGTTTCAATGCAAAAAAGTGTTAAATCATGCACTTGGGGCACAGAAACCTAGGGGCAATGTACCAATTGAGCAGGGGGGGGTATTAGCAACCACAAAACAGGAAAAGGACCTAGGGATAATCATTTCTGTTGACCTGAAAGCAGCCACTCAGTGTGATAAGGCATTGGGGAAGCCTAGCACAATGCTCAGGTGCATAGGGAGTGGCATCACTAGCAGGAGGGAGGTAGCATTAGCCCTATCTAAATCAGTGGTAGGACCCCACCTTGACTATTGTGTCCAGTTCTGGAGGCCCCACCTCTGGAAGGACATAGAAAGAGTAGAGGTGGTACACAGGAGGGCTACCAAAATGGTGCATGGCCTGCATCAGAAGCCCTACGAGGAAAGACTCAAAGAACTAAATGTGTACTCTCTAGTGGAAAGGAGGGAAAGTGGAGATATGATAGACACATTCAAATACCTCACAGGTATTAATAAGGCACAGGAAGGTAGCATTTTCCATAGAAAAGATGCTCCAAGACAAGGGGTCATGCTATGAAGGTGATGGGGGGCTCAGGGAGATGTGAAGAAATACTTCTTCACAGAAAGGGTGGTGGATGCCTGGAACAGCCTCCCAGCAGATGTGGTGGTGCTAAAACAGTAACAGGATTCAAGCATGCATGGGATAAATACAAGGGCACCTTAGATGTAAGGCAAGGGAGGGACTGTGTTGGCACAGTACGTAGGAAAATGTAGGGCAGACTAGGTGGGCCAAGAGGTCCTTATCTGCCAAAACCTGTATGCTTCTATGAAAGTTCATATGCTGAGACAGCCATATGCTAATTAGTACAACTGTGAATTTGATTTTTCTATAAAGTCACTAGAGAGACCACATTTTCATTGCATCTACCATTTTATTCTGCATTTGTCTGATAACTTGAACCGTAGGCTTAAGATACAGAAAGACTTGAACAATGCTATTAGCATAACAACTGGTGCCATTAGTATTTTTAAAGGGATACTGTCAACCCCTTGGTCTCAAAGTGTCCCTAGTTTAAAAAACATATTTTATGATTGCTAAAATTCTGTAATGATTGTTGGTGTAGCTGGTAGTTTGATTCTGATTCTTATTTTCTTTTAAAAAGTGAAAAACAAACTGCCCAACATACTGGTGTTATCACACCAAAACAGATTTGTTTACATTCCTTGATCAACTCCAAATGCATCTTTCCTGGACTTGGAAACACCCACAAAACAGTCTAGCCCCTCATGATGCAGTGGGAGTTTAGGAGGCTACTGCCTTATGAGTGACTGCACTGTTTGGGTGTGTTTCTAATGCTCAAGAAGTCTGTGGTAAGAGCAGAACCAGGATTGTAAACAAAAACAAGGTTGTTCATAAATATACATTGCCATGTATTTCAGTTCTACTAAGCAAGGAGACAGATAAAACAAACAACAACATCAGTGAATTTTAGAGAGGGTAAGCAATCATAAAATGTAAGGTTTCAGCTAGAAATAATATGATGAAAAACAGGTTGACAGTGCCCCTTTAAATGTTGGTGCAAGACCTGCTTTACTGGTGTCGATGCTTCTTCAGACACTTGTACTGTATCAGTTCTAACTCAAGTCTCTTGCACAGAAACTTTCTGTGGTCTTGAAACACGCTTATCTGAAACCTTCTTATCAGTTGATGTATCCTGATAAAATGGAATCATAGGCTGATAGGCATCTCATGTAAACACGTTACAGTACTGTGATTACTCCTAGATACCATACTGAAGGTTGATGATGGATTAAGAACTATGAATAATTCTCTGTTTTACCCTTCTGTTTCTGCAACTTAATCTTACCATAGATACCCTGTCCCTCCCCTTGGGCAGTGATTTTATTGTGGGTCCTGATTTCCTTTATATTTCCTTAGGAGATAAAAACCTAACTTACTGTAAGACCCTGGGGTGAGGGAATGTGACAGCTTGTGTTATGCCTCATATATAGCAGCCCTGTTGTGGGTCCATATTCCTACTTGGGCTGTCTATTGGAACATTTCACTTTCTTAGGCTACCTTCAGACCTCACCTGTTATATCTTTTAAGCTCATGGTAAAGACGGCACTAAGGTTTCTTATGCATAGCACTGCGGGTGAGATTATAGTCTAGTATCCCAGTAGGTCAGGAAATGAAGTCCTGGTCATGTTCAAAAATGTAGTGTAGCCATAAAGTCCAAATGTTCTGAGACTGAGGGCTCTGTTTGTATTTGTTATAAATGATTTGTTCCATTCGGTATACTGTGCCTGTTATTTCCCTCCATTCTGATATCTCTGGAGTTGTAACTATCAGCCAGTTCCAAGTAAGTTTTTTTTAATGTTGCCAGTAGGATTGCAACCAATGTCCTTCTAAGATGTGCCTTTAGTGTGGGAGGTGTGGCTTCCAGAGGTCACACCCTGGGATCCCTGTGGCACTGTATTTTGATTACGTCACTAATATCTTCAATGCATTATACCCAGTACCCCTTGATTGTTGGGCAACTCCAGAGAACGTATGCATGCATTGCACAGGTCTCTGCAGTGTCTCCAACAGGAGCTTGTTACTTCAGCCTTGACTTTCATCAGTATTGCAGGGATGATGAAAAATCTGCTGCCGTGTTTCCATGCATTTTGTCTCCATGTCAGGGCACTAGTGGTCTTGTGATGATTCTGGCAGATCTGAGTTCATGTTTTTGCTGTTATGGGCACATCCATTTCTCCTCCCACTTCAGTCTAATACGCGGTATCTCATCCCTCTAGTGCTTCAAGGTCCCTGCCCAGCTCTGATCCCTTGGTATTAGACAAATACATGAACTCCTGGTGGTCTAGTGGTCCCTCCCCCTTCCTGGTCTCCGATTGCCATCTTAACTAGAATTAAATATCCCTGCTAGTTTAGTTACCCCCCCCACCCCAGCAGGTAGTGACCCATCACCCCACTCCCCCCAAAACCGACCCCGAGCCAGCAACTGGCACAGCCCTCCTCTACTACACACTGGTGGTTGAGGAGGGCTGTGCCAGTCGCTGAGTCAGGTTGGTTAGAGGAACTGAGGTGGTGGGTCACTACCTACCAGGTGGGGGGGCCACTGGACTACCAGGAATATTTATTTCTAGTCAGGATGGTGATCGGAGACAGGGCAGGGGGAGGGACCACTAGACCACCGGGAAGTTCATGTATCTGTCTAATACCAGGGGATTGGGGCTGGGGAGGGACACTGAACCATCAAGGTTGATGGCTTTTTGTACATAACTGGGGAATGGGGCTGGGAAGGACACTGGATCACCAGGACTGATTTTTTTTTTTATGCAAACAGAGATTGGGGCTGGGAAGGGACACTGGACCACCAGGGTTGATAGGGTTTTTACATGAACATGGACCGGAGCTGGGGAGGGACACTAGACTACCAGGGCTGATGTTTTTTGTATGTGTAAAGGGATTGGGGCTAACAGCCCTTGACAGTGCATGGATGGGGTGCAGGGCACCCCCCCCCACTGTTACGGTCTGGATTTCAGAAGCATTAAACAACACCACTGTTCGCAGATGTTTATTGCTTCTGAAAACTTTCAGTATTGTGCTGCACCGCATATGCATGAGGGATCCCTCATTTGCATAGGCACAGCACAATACTGTGTGTGTGGGTGTGCTGTGCAACTGTGTAATTTGAATATGGTCACACCCCCAACAGCTAGTGCTATTCCGGGTTAGCATGGCACAAACACAGTTTGTGCCTTGCTAACCTTTTGAAAATGGGGGCCAGAGTGTAAATCAAACATCATTGCTTTTTAATAATATTTGATATCACAATCAAAATCCCTGAAACTTCCCACATTTTAATAAAATACACCACAAAAATTGTACATATTATAATACAGTAATGCAAATGACAGACATATTTTACAATGTTCAATGAATACTCATACTCACATGAGTAAAGTAGTGAATTAAGAGAAACACTGTTAAAAATATACATAAATCTTGTTACTATTATAACTACTATACAGCATATTGACAAATCATGTGAATATTGAAAAATGATTTGCAAACCTTGCACATAATATTAACAACTTGTAAAACATTATTTAACATTTTTTAAACTTCTCTGCTAGCAATACATATACCACCTTCTGTAAACGTAAAAATAGATATAATTATAACAACTAATTTAAGAAACTTCAAATATTAAACTATTAAAACATCACCCAATTTACTTTAAAGTTTTACCCCAAAATACAGCTTTTATTATTTACGTAACATAGCAGTCATGAAATTTGTCATATACTTTATAATACCTATATTGTTTATACATTCAAAAGTACATTATTAAAGTAATTTTTTAAAGCCAACAACCAAATGAATTAGAAAAGGAACAAGATAAGAGCTAAATAAAATGACATCAAATGAAACATTTTGAGTACAAACAAAAGTATCACAGAACTAGCTAGCCTGCCAGCACAGCAGTAGAGCTTCCGCTTGAGGTGCCAAAGGACTGGGCTCGGGAACAAGCCCAGGGGTTCAGAGGTTCAGCTGGGGAGAGAAGGCTCAATGTTCATTAGACAGCTCTCCTCCTCCTCCAGGGTGGGAAGGTTTTGTGCTCTGGCAATATTCTCACCCCTAGCAATGATGGGGTCAGTGCACCAACAGAGTCCATCTTCAGTAAGATTGGTTGTGAGGCAGACATTGGCACATCTGACATGGGAGCACACCCAACACTACCTTGGATGTCATTGCAAGTTCATGCTGCTGGGTGCAACCAAAAAGAGTAAACCCCCTAACCCATGCAGCATGACACTGGTTCCTCTAATTGCTCCCACCAACCATGGAACCTACCCCAGATTAACATAATTTATCATCCCTCTCCCAGGTGAGGCCCATCAAATGGGTTACCCCAGTCTCCCAGGATCTGGTATGTCCAGGGGTCATGGGGGTGGGGTGGATCTGCAAGGGCAGATAAGAGGTATATCCCTGTCAGCTTAGGGGAGCCATGAAGGGAACTGCAAAAAGTACCATAGAACTATGAATACATGTATATACTTTTTAAACATCAGCAGTAGCGAACACTACAGTACTCACATAAATTCATATCAGTGTCAGTGGCTCAGCAGGTAGTACACTCACCTCTGAGGCTGAGAGATCAGAAGGCTGTGGGTTCTATCCCCACACCAGGCACTTGGGTTAAATCCCACTGTAGTGCAGCATGAGGGGGGTGCTGCACTCCTGAGATGCCATCTTTTGGATGAGATGTTAAACCGAGGTCCCATCTGCCTGTTCTGGTGGTAGTTCAGGTGGATGTTAAAGATTCCATGACATTTCTCGAAAAGAGCTGGGGTAAGTTTTATTAAACACAAAATCAGAATATATCCAAAAGACGTTACAATCCAAAAAGGGAAAAGAAAGACAGAAAACAAAACAAAACTCGTCCAAAGTATAGTACAGTGTAGAGTACATAGACTTGGTCTAACTAACAAACCTTATTATTAATCATGTAACTGCTGCATCTGAATCTGTGATCCAGAATAAACCTTTCCACAGCTCTAAGATCTCACTATTTGAAAGCTGAGTTAATTGTGTGAGATATACATTCTGAACATCTTTCACAATCTTTCTGCTTAATTCAATATAAGTACAGTCTTTTTGTTGCAGAGTAAACAGACATCTGGCCATCCAAATATTCCACTTAATGATAGTAAAAAGGGTATGTAAGGTACTTAGATTACATTTTCCCCATATAGCAGTAACATGACCATATACATTATTCACATAAGTCAGTTTTTTCCAGCAAGGGTTCTTTCCATAACTTTATAATATAAGCCCACAAATCTTTAACAAAGGAATATTGAAAGAAAAGGTGCTCTATTGTTTCTAAAGTGTTGATACAATACAATCTGCTGCATATTCTGTCCTGAATTTGTTTGTGTTTGTGGTTATTTTTTATATTTATCTTTCCATGACATGATACCCAATGAAAGTACCACATGTGAGCAGGAACTCTTGAATTACCTAACACAGTTTGAAGTGAACTCCTATACTGAGATCAGGCATGCTTCAAAGGGTACAGAACCCACATAGAGAGAGGCCAGAAGAATTTTATAAAGACTTTTATGTGTAGGAGTTGAAATAATCTGTTGAGTGGTAACATTCCAATGTTTTAGTCTGAGGAAGGGTTCTTTAAGATACTGAAGGGAGTCTAGACCTTTCATTACCCTGAATAAGTGCTGCTCCCATTGGTGAAACCAAGGTTTGCAATTTTCATATAACCTGGGTTCCCACCCCTTTTCTGCATTAATTAGTAATGGCCATAGATTGGACATAAAAAAAAATACTATTAAAGAATAAAATAGGATTAATCATATCCAATCCCCCTTCTTTAATGGGCAAATACAGAATGTTCCTTTTGATCAGATTAAGGTGGCTGCCCCATATGGTTTGGAAAAATAAGCTCATAAGTGAGGTTTCTAACTTCTTGGGAATTGGGAATATGTAACTTAGATATAAAAAAACAGGCACTAAAAAAGTTTTAATCAAAAATATTATTTTCTTTTTACCTATTTTGCCCTTATTCCATTGCAATACTTTATACCTTCCAATAGTTAGTTTTTCTTCCCAGTGCAATATGTCCATCCCTGGTGGGCCAAATTTAATCCCTAAAACCGATACTGGGTGTGGGGTGAGCTGAACAGGACCAATGTTGGTTTCCTGATCGGGACAGTTCCCTAATGACCTCTCACTGCATTTGTCTAGGTTTAGCGAAGCCCCAGAAACTGATCCAAAGGTGGAACATAAAGAAATAGCTAAAAGGACAGAGGTTTTATCGGCCATCATGAGGCACAGATCGTCAGCATACGCTAGGGCCTTAGAAGGGGCCTGAACATTTGGCCCAACTATTGGTTTAATAAATTGAAGACTGTTAATCTTTCGTAGTAATGGGTCTATGAAAAAAGCATACAGGAGGGGACTCATGGGGCATCCCTGCCTGACCCCCCATTTGATAGGCACCATAGGTCCTAGTCTCCCATTTACCACTGGTACTATAGTAGCTGTGTTATATAAAGATTTAATCCAGCCAATTACCCCAGGAGGTACCTTATAATTTTGCAATGTCTCCCATAAAGTGTTGTGGCAGACAGAATCAAAGGCTTTTTTTTTTGATCCAATGAGACAACATAACCAGGGCAAGTATTAGAATATCCTTTCGTAAAAACCTCTCTTAATAGAATAAGTTGGTCTTGCATTGATGTCTGTGGAATGGCACAGGCTTGTTCTAAAGAAATTACTTTTTCTGCTACAAGGAACAGTCTTTTTGTTAGGATTTTGGATAGAAAATTGAAGTCTGCATTAAGCATGCAGATTGGCCTCCAGTTATTTAAATCTGTTCTCTCCCCTTTTTTGTACAAGAAAATCAGAGTTCCTTTGTTAAAGTTAAGTGGGATATTGCCAGACTCTGACATAACATTAAACACAGATGTAAGTTCTTCACTTAGAAATGCTCTTATGATTTTATACAATTCATTAGGGACACTATCAGGTCCAGGTGAGATGTTGTTTTTTAGCTGATGAATACTGTCTAAAACTTCCTCCAGTGTGATCGGTTGACTTACTTTAGATAGAACCTGGGGGGGGGGGGACTACTGGGACCTGGATATCCTCCAGATATTCCTGAATTTTCTGGGGATCAGAGGGAATAACCGCAAATAATTTCATAGAGAAGTCAGTCACTAAATGTAAAATTTTATCCAGCTACTTCTGTAGGGAACCAGACTGGTCCAAAAGGCCAGACATAGTTTTTTTCCCTACCTGATGGGCATTATAATCAAAAGGGCATATCTCCTGTGCTGTGCCTTGTGTACCAAACTTGTGCTGGTTGTAAAGTTGTGCAGCCTTTTGTTTCAAAAGGGTCATCACATCTTTTTGAACTAGCTGGATCTGTTCACTCAGATCCTGGCCCGTGGTGTGTGTAATGGTGAATACATTTTGCAAGTGGTGACGCTGCTGTAAATATGTGAGATATACTGAATTACATTTGCTGTTGCTTTACTGTTTTAAAAATAAAATCAAATCAGCTTTTGTATCTTCTCACCAACCTATAGGGCCTCATAACAAATCAGCACTGATTTTCTAGCTGCCAAGAGTTGTCCTGAGGAGATGAGGAAGGCACTGTCCTCTGACAATGAGGTGTTAAACTTCCATACTCCAGGCCCTTTGGAGAGGGGGGTGTTACATCCCACAGAGATCGACACCCTCTTGTGGTCCGAGAATTCTAAGGGACAAACCATAGCTGCTGAACTATTTAAAGATTGAGACGGAAAAACATAATCGATCCTGGTTGCCAAAACTCCTTTCTGGAACACAGGGGAATGTTTTTTAGTACGCTACAGATATGCATCACGCAAATGTGCACTGCGAATAATGGTATTGAAAGAGCATGAATCACAGTATATTTTTTGTGTTGTGGCATAGGAACTTTTGTCTTGGAGACTCAAGCCACAGTTGGATTGTCCAGCAAACACTACCTGTTTGGAAGTATGTAAATAGGGCTGAATGAGGGATAAAATGTCAATTCTTGCTGATTTTGTTTGGGGTGCATATAAATTAATAAGGCAGTAAGGGAACTGATGAATTGAAGCAGCAAGTATAAGTACTCGACCAAGAACCAAATCATCGAGCTTTAGGAGCTTAAAGTCTATAGAGTGAACCAATATGCCAACCCCAGAACAAGCCTCCTGGCCAATAGACCAAAATGAAGGTCCATGGAGCCAATGTCTCTGGGCTCGTTTAACTTCATGAAACGTATGAAACCGAATATCTTGTAGAAAAATCAATCCTATTTGTAAAGAGGCAAGAAATGCAAACACTGTATTCCTTTTGTCTATTCTCTTAATACTATTAACATTAATAGCATGGCAATCAAAAGAGTTGTGAGACATAGGAATATTAGCTAGGTAAAAAGGAACCCTTCACTAGGTATGAAGCTGAAAATCATTTTTTCCTTGCAGACCCCTTCGTTTTCATCCTTGCTTTCCATTTCTGTGCCCCTCTACCCTTAATGCAAATCTCTGTGTCAGTTGTGCCTTCTGGATGAGAGGAAGGGATAGAAGAGGAATCCGATTCCTCTCCTGAATCAGCCGAAGTGTCTTCTAAAATTTCATAAGGGTTAGACATAGGAATGGGAGAGGTCCTGGCAGTTTTTTTTTGGGAGGGAGTCGCTTTCAATTTTGATCTCATAGAACACCTACAATTGATTTGAGCAGGTTCTGGAGGAAGGGGCATTTCTACATTTACCTGGGGCTGGTCATCAGGGGTCTCCACCATAGTCTCCTTTGGTAGAAGGGGGAGGAGCCTCTATGTGCACAACAGAAGACGTATTCACCAAAGGAACAAAAGTTGGCGCAGTGGAGGTTGATGGTTCCACGTGGTAAGGATCAGGTTGTGCAGGACTAGGCCTATTTCTAATCCTGGCTTTTTGGGCCTGAGAAATAATGAAATGTTGGTCTGCCCCTCCATCAGGATGCTCCTGATTATGAGCCGCCCAAGTGCAATTTTGAAACGTGTGACCTAGTTCGTCACACAAATTGCACTTTCACTCATTCAAGCAAGCAGTGCTTAAATGACCCAATTCCCCACAGAGATTACACTTCACAGTGTCGCAAACACTACTCAAATGGGAGGGATTCCCGCACCTGTAACAGGCCTTCAGCTGTCCTGGATAGAACAGGACCCCCCTATCATGGCCCAAGAAAAAGGAGCCTGGGAGATGAACTACCCCAGAATCATCAGTTTTTAATAACACTTTTATCTTCCACCCCCCAGTCCGAATATTTTCTGTGTCCAAAATGGCCTCAGGGTCACCAATAACAGTACAACAAAACTTTAGCCAATACAAAACATCCAACAGATCCACCCCCTCATTCCTGAATAAGACAGATATTGTCTTATATGCTGGTTTGGTCAGTGGAATGGCCAAAAATGGGGTCCAAGGTGCCGTACGTTTCAAAGAATGATGTTTCGACCAAAACCTCTCCAGTCCTCGGGAGATTTTAAAACTAATATCAAAAGTAGTTTCTCTAGAGATGTATATCAGAGCATACAGTTCATGAGAAAAAAAACATCATCGAATCTTTTAGTAGATTTCTGGCAGCATACACACGGTCTGGAGGTTCTGGCAAGCCACCCACATAAGATAGTCTCACAGCATTATGGCACTTAGCTGGCATGATAGGCAGTCGAAATAAAGAAGAAAAGGTTTTTTTTTTCGTCAGGCAGCTTGTTTAAAGAAGCTGCTATCTGGGGTTGCACAGTACTTGGGTTCCCAGTTGGGTTTTCAGGAGGATGCAATGTTAAAATGGGATTTTGAGTTAATCTTTGGCCTTCAGGAATAGCAAGCAGGTCATCATTTGAATCTTGTACCAAGGCCTCTTGCATCTGAACATCATTTACAACCTGTGGCGAAGACGCCATAAAATCGTCCGGTGATGGCATTCTGATCTGTGACTTACCAGAGACCCACTGGGCCAAATCAGGCTGCTTTTCCCAACCTGTGCCCCGGAGAGCTTCCTCAACAGACCAGGGCCCAGACCCAGGAACTGCATTTCCCTGTGTTGCAATGTGAGGGACACTGACTTGTTTTGAAAAGTAGAAGCTGTAGATATACTCATAGAAGTATGAGGCAGTTCTTTGGCAGTAGAAACACTCACAGACTCATTGCTACCCCTGGCAGACGACAGATCCTTTAAGGGCTTTACTTCCTCGCACAGCTGTTGTTTTTTGACAGTGTCAACCACGCTGTCAGCCTTCAACTGCTGAATCTTCTGCTTCGAGTAAATGCTGCAATTCTTGTGTTTCTACAGAGTAGGAATTTCCACAGGATTAAGTTCCTCAGGCAAATCAGATTCAGTGTCCAAGTCCATACAATCCTCTTGTTCTTGAGAAGCCACAGAGCTCTTGCTATGCAATTCCTGACTTTTTTCTTGTTCTACCATCACCTTAGCTGTTTTCTTGTCTTCTAACAGAGATAAATCTGCAGTCTCTGGCAAAGACGAGGTGTGAGAGGAGACTGTCTCTCACACCTCCACTGCAACCATCCTCGCTCTAGGGCTATCGTCTGCCATCTTGGATGGCCAGAATCTCCCCTACAGGCGAGTAGGGGAATTTCCCCAGTGCCCCGGACAAATTTCCCCATTCACTAAAAATACCACTAACAACTTAATCTAGTTCAAGGTCAGTTGGCATTCATCTGTATCCTCCTCCCCTGGATCGTGCCTGAAAATAGGCAGAATTTGTCTAGCGCACTTACCTAGTCAACAAAAACTAAATAAATATCTTTCAAAACATACAACAAAAAACACATCTGTATAACATTCACTCATTTCAACAAATAACTAAATCCACAAAATACAACTAAAATAATAGTACTATACTGCATCTGACCTCAATACAAACATAACATTTCTTAATTACATGCCAACCTAACACCCAGCACAGCACAACTCAACCACACCACAATGTTTACATAATTCTTGAAGTGATTTTTTGAGTTTTGCCATAGCAAATGGGATTAGTAAACTGTAGTAACCTGCAGGAGTTGTGATCAAATCTCCTACCAGTCAAACTGCCAAAAAGTGCTGTTTTCCATAAGAAAAAAATATTTTATTTATGTGCTCTGCTTCATTTGCAAAACCCACCCCTTTTTTCTCAGTGCTGCAACACCCAACTGTGACATCATGCAAGGGAAAGTTTCTAAGCACTGTTGTGAAACAGAGATCTTAGGGTTACCACCTCCCCTGATTTTTGCCGGACAGCCCTGATTTGGGCAGCTGTGTCCTGCAAAAAAAAAAATCATGAAAAATACTGCATGTCATGACTTTATAGTAGAAATAAAAATAGTCTTTCTTCTAAATGTTGCAGAAACTATAATACCTTAACTAAAATGCCTTAAAATGATAAGAAACAATAGAAACAACCAGAAAATGACAACACTTAGTCTTTATTCTGATTATTTTGAGAAAACAGGTCTGTTGCATTGCTCAGTGTTACATATTGTCCTGTAAAAAAACATGTTTCAGTAAGAAATGTCCCACTCTGGGCTTCTTAAAAGGTGGTAACCCTAAGAGACCTCTGTTGGTCAGTCTGGGTATTTCAAACATCTACACTAGCAAAATAGGAGTAGGGAGACAGAAAAATCAGCTATGTACCATACCCACAATGCCTTGCTACATATGTACCTACTGTGTACCCCTTTCCCCTCTACCCCAGGATGCATCTGGAAACTAGCTTGTCTGCTCAGTATGTCTTTCCTGGTAAAACATTTACATTAATAAATAAATAAGTCTACATATCAGGTGCTGTACTGAAGTCACCACTACCAAATAAGGGACTGCACCTCTGAGTAACAAACATTTAAGTCAACTTTACAATTTACCCAGAATTCCTTGTTGCTGTATGTAAAGTATCCCTTGCATGACATCATTCTGTGGGGGGGGGTTGCCACACAAAAATTGGAGGGCAGGCAGAAACAAAGTGCTGATAAAACATTAAAAAAATGATTATGACAGGCTTTTTTACAAAACAAACTGTAACTTCAACATCTGAGGTACTGTATGGTTGTCAATGGCATACTGTGTGAAAAACGTATCTTCAAAATCTCCGAAAATCACTTTAAGTTATTTCATTCAAAATATATACTACAATAGAAAACACCACATCAATATAACATTCACTCATTTCAATTCATAAAAAATACATAAAAAAATTTGACTAGAATTAATTAACAGTACTGTATATAAATTCAAAAGAAACATAACATTCCTTAATTACATATAGCCTAAAATCCAACCCAATTCAGCCATACCACATTTAAATTTTAAAACAGTAGGAATTCATCATAACAAATCCAATTTTAAACTATCAACTTTATAAAATCATAAAGTATATTACTACTATATCATTCTAATACTTATCACGGCAATCAAATTTCTACAATATAAATAGAAAAAGCAGTACTTTACCACCATAAATTACAGATAAAAGAGAACACCTTACACAAGTTTCCTTTATATACTGTCTGAACCCCATCCAAAATCAATCAACAAAAAAAATGACCTATTGTTACGAAAAAAAATGTTGTAGGTGCCGTATTGGTCCTTTTAAAAAACAGATCCAGAAACAAATGATTTGATACCTTTTATTGGACCAACATGGATGTTACAGAAAAGAACAAAGTGCTTTAGCTTTCGAACCAACCAGGTCCTTCTTCAGAAGCTTTGTGGCAGTTTTCAAATATCCCATACTATTAACACCAGATTATATAGAAAAAGCAGAAATAATTCTCATTGGTTTAACATATACATTTAAAACATAATAGAAGATTACGTCAGAGAAGCTAATTAACACCAGTATGCCTTAAATATGGTGGCGGATGGATTGAACATTGATGTTGGGTACATGACACATTATTCCACTTAAACTTACACAGACCTTTACTTTAAAAGATGGACATAAACAGCGAGCAGTACATGCCACCGGGGTGTGTGCATGTGGGACAATGTATGGATAGGGTGTGGACAGCACACAGCCCTGAGCCAACATGGGACAATGTACACACACATCAACAGCTGTGGGACAACGTGGGTAGGCCAACAGTGCCCGGGACACCTCAGTGTCTCTGCATGCGGCCACCAGACACATGCACAGCCATGCACCACATGGGTGCCTCCTGTGGGAGACTCCATGTGACAATGGGCGAAGGCTCCGCCCCTGAGGGTGTCAAACCACGTGACCAGAACTGGCTGCATGTAGATGATGGTGTTGAGAACTGCACACTCTGGCCAGGTGTAGTCGGTATTGCAAGGGCAGGGGACAGTGTCTGGAACATGTGGGCCACATGCCATGACAGGGTGGGGGTGCTGGGGTTGCTGCGAGACGTGCGGTGGGTGGTCCTGGGGGACAGGGGACCATGGCTGCATAACCCTCCTGTATGGCTTGCGCTATTCTGTTGAGACCTGCAGTCATGTCTGCCCGCAGGAGGCATAACTCCCCTATGACCTCTGCATGCTGAATGGATGCCCACTCATCAATGAGACCCACCTGCTCCCACAACCCTTGCACAGCTTCCCTGAGTGCCACCTGTCTCTCTGCAGAGGACCACAGTAGCCATGTGTGCTCTAGAAGCTCACCATCAGGATACACATGTTGGGAGTGGGGGGTGGCTGCTGAGCAGGGGGTTTGTGGCCTGCTGTGAGACCACCACCTCCTGTGGCTACTGAATAACAGGCTGCTATTGGACCCGTGATAGTGTGCATGCAGAAAAACTGTGTGCCAGTTTGGCCTGCTCACGTGCACGTTCAGGCTGTTGCTGGTCCACACCACTCTGTGGCATGGCGACGCTGCACCCTGCCCGCATGGTAGTGTCCTGGCCTAGTCCACCCACAGCCTGCGCCATGGCATCTGGCATGTGCTGGCCCATAGGCTGTGCATGTGATGGGCCAGAATGGGTGCTGGTATCAGTTGCTGACTGTATGGCAACTTTAATGCCAAGGAGGTAGACTGTGTTGGGGATGATACTGTCCAACTGGGTGGCGTCCTCATCCTCCGTGTCAGAGGTGAGCACCTCAAGGTCATCCAGGAGGTAAACCCCAGACGGGGACATCATCAGCAATGTCATCAACGTTCCCATCCCCCTGTGTAGGTGCATCCACAGCTGTGGCCACAACACTGGCCAATGACATACACATGGGTACGTCAGCCTGTTGACCCTGTGGCCGTCCCCGTGCAGCTGCACCATTCCTAAGATGTGAAAGGGCTGTGGAGGAAACACATGGAAGCATGGTTAGGGCTGCATGTCTATGGCTAAAGAACAGAAACAGGCACATGGAGGAGCACATGTGTGTCACGGGTTTGCAGGTTGTAATACACACGGACAAGACACTTGTGCAGGACACGTGGCACACATGCCACACTGCATGGAGGGATTGTCATGCAACATGCATGTGGCCACACACACAAACATGTAAGGAACTTCCTAGATGTTCCCCTCACCCCCACCCCTGCATGCCCCGGCAGCCTGTACAATAGCATGTGTTACCCTACCCAACTGAGCATGCCATACACACACTACCACCACCATGGACCCCAGAGGGGAATACCCACACACCACTCCCACCCAGGTGCCAGCTGTATGGTCCACATACAGGTGCAGGTGCAGGCAGATAGCAGTGAACACGTATGGTACTGTCCCACAACAAGGCTGGACTCACCCATGTACGAAGGCCATACTTGCCAACACCACAGACATACACAGGTGACATGCGGACCACACTCTGTGGCCACATGTGCCACATGGTCTGTACAACACACCATACACCACCTGTGTACACCACATGCAGGACCGTACTTGACCTGTGTATGTCATACTCACAGTGCAGTGACGGGTCACCTCCGGTATCAAAGCCACCACCAGGCACGCCCTGAACAGACACACGGCTGAGTGTGGTGGCCATGAGAGCCTCCTGTGCTGATGTGCCAAGGACAGTGGAAGGACCCCCACCCATAGCAGTGCATGAGGCACAGGCCTAAGCCAGGCACTCCTTGCAGTGGTGGCATTCACTATTTATGAGCTTGATGCACTCCTGTGGTGTCCTGTTGTACACACCCATGCGCATTGTCGGCCTGTGCCACGTCTTTCCAGCCCTGTGCTCATTCTTGTTCTGTGCCCATTTTCTGGATGAGGAAGTCCTCCCATAATATGTAGGCCTTGATTAGGGCTGACAACTCATCCCTAGTAAAATTCAGTCTTCAGTGACGTGTACCTTCCTCAGGCTCCATACTGGTGCTTGGGGTAAACAAAGGCAGGCACAGGGTAAGATGCAGCATCAGTGGAATGTGCTATGCACCATGTAGAGTAACAAAACAGACACACTAGGTGCTTTTACACACAGTTTTTTAAAATGAAATGAGTGTTACCTGTGTGGCGCCGTTGTACTCTGTTGCGTTCTGGTTTCCTTTTACACCCTGCGAGTATTCCGGCCAACCCCGCCTCCATTTGTTTCAGCTCCCCCAGAGTTTGCTGCTCTAATGGCTGTTTCTGCAGTGCTACTGGAATGGCTGTTTTACACAGCCAAATAAAACAGAACACGTCGGTGCAAACCACGAGAAGCAGAGATTGTGGTTTGGATGAACGTTCACCAAGGGAATGAAACAGATGCACTTTACACACAAGGGATGTAATAGAATACTGTTTCCATAACAATTATTCCGTTACATAAACCTGTGTGTAAAAGCACCTACAGTCACAGAATAAACCAACCTGCCTTCAAGGCTGCAGTACCTCTCGGTCACCAGTGTGATGGGGTGGGTGCAGGGCTGCTCATTTATAACATAGCACATGCAAATGAGGAGAAGCCTTACCTGTAATTAGATGCAAATGTCTGGATTGGGCCAAAAATTGTGCAATGAGGCAATTAACATATCCTGGCTGAATATTGCAGTTTTGCACCCAGTGCATCACACTGTGCATTGCATACATATTTGCGCACCACATACGCCAACTGCGCATCTCTACTGCTGCGTCTGCGATAGCCACATGTCACTACATTGCATGGTCATGGTTACATGATACATCAGGAATGCCGTGCGCACGCAGACGCTATCGCGGTGGTGCACATGCGCCGGGCATGTACGGTGCATATGGCATATGGGTAGCTACACGTGTGATACAGATGGCTGTGGTCGTGGCATCAGCTGACCTTCCCAATATGGTGACGTGGCGCAGCTGCACATGCATGGTGGCAGGGGGAGCGACCTCTGTTTTCCCTGCAGCCTGTCACTACCATGCATGTGCAGTAATGCACCATGGTACTACTATCACGCATCCCAATGGCGTATGCACCAGCCACATGTGACTGATCATGCGTAGCCTATCACACAACTGGCATGGCTCACAGGCTTGGCAGTACCTCCATAGCTGGTTAGCAGTGTAGCACAGAAAGAGTCATGGCACATGCCACAAGAAGGGATGCCACCAGCACTCACTCCCGATGGTGGGGGGAAACAGAGCTTGCAAACCTGGTGGACCTGGTGGTCCCCTTGGAGGGTCAGCTCTTTGGGCAGGAGGTGCTCCAATGTGGCCAGGTCTGAGGTGTGGGCCACCATTGCCAGATGCCTCATCAGGAGAAGAGGCATACCCCGAATGTGGAAGCAGTGCTGCCACAGGTTTGGAGACCTTGCCTGGAGGGATAGAGCAAGGCTGGAGCACATCCAGGACATGGTATGGAGGGCAGCAGTGCCACGCTCAGGTATGTATGCAATGTGACTGTGCACTATTCAGGGTAATGTACACTGACAGGTGTGTGGCAGTGGCAGTCAATGTCCACTGTGGACTGTGACATGCCACCATTATTGAACAGCGGGTGTGTACTGGTGTGATGGTGTGCGGTATGCTGTGTGTGCCAATGTTCAGCCCCAGTGCCTCTATGGGGCAAATGCACAGCAATGTGGAACCAGAGCCATGCTATGGCGGGCAACACCAGCCAACAGTGTGGGGCATGACAACATACAGTGGTGACACATCATCCAGTATGGGATGCCAATGTGTGCTACTATGCCAGCCTGTAGGTATGCTGTATGATGCATGTTGATGCAGGATGGGTACCATGTCCAGCACTTGTCTATGGTGTACATGATGCACAACAGGGGGAGTGCCCCGTGGTGGACACAACACATGTTGCTTGTCCCTATGTGCCACATGCCAGGGTACAGGTGCCATTTAACAGTCACACATGGCATGGGCCTGTAGGCACAACGCAGTTTACAGTGGGATGCCATGGTGCACCACCGTCACCTGTGCAGTATCACATGGTGATGTTCTGTGTGGGCACCAGTGACAGGTGGTGCACTGTACAGCCATATATCATGCCACTGGGCCTGCACACTGTATGGCATGCAACTGTAGGGATACATTGTGGCACAGGTATTTGATAGGGCTTAACATACCTACCTTGCACATGGGTGTTGGGAGGGGGGGCGGTGTGCTATGGCATGACGCTAATAGTGCCCTTGTCATTTTGTTCCCATTGTAGACAGGAAGAAGGTCATGCGGGCCTGGCAGGATGCCTGCAGACAGGAAGATGATGCCAGGATGACCAGGCAGACCCAGCAGAGTGGCACGGCACATCTGTCACTGCACCAGGCATCAGGTGAGTTTGCATGTGCTGTTACATGATACATGGGGGGGTCTGCAGTGCCCATTGTGGTCCATGGCATGTAGATTGCGCATGCAGATGGGATGCATGTAACGCACACATGTGGTGGTGGTGTGTTGTGGAATGATAGGTGTTTGTCAATGTCAGTCCCTTTGTGCCTTGCACCATCCAGTGTGTCTGGACATGAACATGGACAATCTCCACTGAGCACACAGGGTGCAGCACTGGGCCATCAGACATGGTGCGCACACTGTTATGTATCCCACATTGAGTGGTCAATGGCATGTGTGTGGGCCTGCATCCCATGCCACTCTCCCCCTGCTGCACAGCATGGTGTGGCATTGCACCACAGACATCCAGAACTCCACATCCTCCCACAGCACCTCACAAGCTGTCTGGCACACATACCCCCATTGCTGTGGAATGTGACACTGCCACTGTAATTCCATACAGTTCCCACATGGTATTGCCATGGCCAAGCCATGTGTGTGGCACCTGCAAGGTGCAGACAGTGGCAAGAAAAGGTGGTGTGGGGCTGCCCTACTCTTCCCACTGTGGGCAACATTTGCAGTCCTGCACCTCCACACGATACCAGCCCTGTGTCCCATCAAACACTGTCCATGGCTGTATGTTGCCATTGTCCACTGTTCATGTTTGGCTGTTGCCCATCATCTAGTCATGCTGGTCAACATCACCGTGTCACAGTGCACCATGTGTGTGCTGCACAGCTCTGGATTTGCACACCATGGCCATTCATGGCAACACAGCATATGTGGCCTTCTGTGTTACTGCAACCATCCATTGTGCAGTGTGTAGCCAGTGGCATCCCAGCCTACTGTGTCACTGGCCCATGTCCATGTGCCCCCTTCTTCTGTTGGGCACCAGGACTCTATGACTGTTGGCCTTCATGCTACCTATACTGCTCATACTAGTGTGTCTGTGGGTCTCTGGTCATCATTGTGCGCTGCCTGGAAGGTGCTAGGGTGTTCTAGTGTTGTTGCACATTGGTCTGTGTGCGGTGCCCCATGCTGCCCAACATTGTGTTCCACAGTGGAAACAGCTGCAACCAGTCCATGTGTACCCCGTGTGCACTGGCACGGCATAGGGTGTTGTCCCAGTGTGCTGCCGTGGCCACTGCCAGTGCTTGTTGCCCCTGCAGTGGTCACCTCCATCCACAGTGTGTGGCTGCATGTTCCGGGCCCTGTGTGCCTGTTTTGGCCAGTGGTGGTACTCAGCTGCTTGTCATACCCTTTGTGCCAGGGTCCTTGGCATGCACTCAACTCATCTGTGGGACCCTCTCCCCCATTTGGTCTATGCATGTGTGTCTCCATGCATTGCTGCAAGCAGTGCCATTGTGGGTGGGCTGCCATTGTGGTATGCCTCACTGGCACATCGGGGACAGTGTTTGGGTACATGCTCATGGACACAGCCTATGGCAGGGCCCTGCAGGTGTGCTCCAGGGGTGTTTCCCTGGAACCTGCATGTCCAGTGGTCCTGTGTGTGTCTGTTCCACCCTGTGGCTTTGTGCCACTCACCTGTTGGCTGCCATCATGCTATTGACATTGCAATCCCCTGTGTGGCCACCTGCAAGGCCAGGCCTCGACCACTTGTCTCTGTATGTTCTCCAGGTGTGTGGCACTTGTGGTTGAGGCACTTATGTGTGCACACCACATGCCATCCATACATGCCTACATAGGGGGCTTTTGGTGGATGGTTTGGTACATCTGCAGTGTAGCCCTGGTCCACCAGTGATAAGAGTTGCCAACCCTTGGCCATCACACACACACATGCCTCTGCATGTGGCCGGCGTGCTTCTGCAGGGACCACTGTGCCTCTGCCACATGGCCATGTGCAACACATCCACATGTCCTTTTGCCATGTCTTCAACCTGTCCTTCCCTGCCATTGTCTGTTTCCATGCTAACATCCCATGCAGTGTGCTATGTGTGGCACATGTCCACAGCATATCGCCTGTCAGTATTGCATATGGCAGTGAGGCGGCCCTGTGCACTGCCCCTCACATCTGCACTTATGCACGTCACCAGCATTTCTGGGGGGGGGCATTCTGTCAGGGTATGGATGACTGCTGGCACTGAGGCTGTATTTTTTTAGTCTGTTTCCTCCTATAGGACACGTTTCGTCCACAGGAACCGGTGTCACTCTTGGGAGGAGCCATGGAAACCTGCTACATGGAGGAAGGGCAGTCACCTCGTGGGAGATACTCTGGGCCATATACACTTGGCTTGGTGTTGCTGTGTGGGCAATCTGCATGATAGGCAGGACTGTGACAGACATATGGCTGCATCTGAGTGCACCTCACCATAGCTGGTTGGGCCGCCATGCCGATGTGGCATGTTAGTTTTACCTTGGGCCTGCCAATCCCATGTGCCCACACAAGTCCCTGTTCATGTAAATAGTCCCCCCCCACACCGCCCATGTTCACCATTGCCCCTCAGGTCCCTTTTGTTGTACTGTATATAGTTTTAACAAGTGTTCATGCTTTTATGCTGTTTTGGCTTGTACCTGTATATATGGTCCATCTTTTGTACTGATTCTGTTGTTTGGATTGTTGGTCACAGTAAAGTTATTATTAGTTTTAGACATGGCTCTGTGTGTGTGTGTGTGTGTGTGTGTGTGTGTGTATGTGTGTGTGTGTGTTGCTTTTTCCATGGTTATTGTTGCCTACATTTTGGCACATGTGGCATACATCCCCTGGACACCGTTGCACCGGTGTGTGCCTACTATCACCTCACCCACCATACCCTGTCCCCAGAGTGTGACCCACAATGTGTCTGTCTGTGTTTACCCTGCACTGGTTGCAGGGGGGTTTTGCTGCAGGTCCCTGTATCCCTTTCTGCTGGTTTACCATGGCGGCACTGTGCCCCTCTATGTTGTTGTCATTGACCATGTTGTTCTGTCCTGCACTGTCAGCGGCCATGTCTCTCTGTCAGTGTGTGCCCCCTGTGTGGGTCCCTGCCCCTGGCCATTCTGGTGCTGTGCAACTGGCACACTGTGTCAGGGTTCTGTCTGGCACATCTACACTGTTGTTGCTCTGCTTCAGCATTCAGCCCTGTCCACTGGCATAGACATTGCTGTGGTACCCTGTCCATATCCATGTGTCTCAGCAGTGGCCGGTATGCTTGGCCTTCACCATGGTTGGCAACTTCTGTGTGGTGCACTGTGCTGGGCACCCAGTGGCCATGCTCCAGGGTGTTTTGGTCACTGTGGTGTGCCACCGTCCTTTCCCTGTCCCCTGAGGTGCTGCACTGTTATGCCACCACCCATCCTACATGCACCAGTGCATTGTGCATCTTTCACTGTTTGTGCACCACATTCCCTGCTTATTGTGTGCCATTTCCCATATTCAGCAGAACCCTGCTTCACTGCACATCTTCTATTGCACCATCATGCATGTTCAGGATATTCAGCCAGACATGCGTGAATGCATCTTATTGCGCATCCTCTGAATATTAAATGTTTTGTGCCAGCGCATGTCAAATGCATGGCACAGGCACTTGTGCAATTCGGGCCAGCCACTTTTGAATATGGGACCTTATAAATCTTAACACCACTTCAATATAAACAAAGTAATAGTTATTGCTAAGTAACACAATTCAACCAATGAAGATTGTATAATACTTTAAACCAAATTCTTCGAAGATGGAGGGGCTGTTGGTGTAGCTGGGTCAGTCTGTTCCATCAACTTTGAGTTGTTGTACCATTTTACCATCTTTGGATGGTGTTGCTCTCAAAGCTGTAACTAGAGTGAGGAATCTGGGGGTCATTGTGGACTCCAAGTTGACATCAGAACATCAGGTGACAGCTGTTGTCCACAGTTGCTTTTACCATTTTTGTAACATCTCCTGAAACAAGTCCTTTCTTGAACCATTAGACCTAGCAACACTGGTGCATGCACTTGTCTCATCAAGACTAGATTACTGTAACACTCTCTACCTGGGGTTATTCACAAAGTTGCTGCATCACTTTCAGCTGGTCCAGAATGCAGTAGGCCGGTTGGTTGCTGGTACCTCCCAGTTCGAGCATATCACTCAGTTCTCCATGCTCTGCACTGGCTCCTGGTGTGGTACTGCATCAACTTCAAGGTGTGCTTGTTGACTTACAAGGCCCTGCATGGTTTGGGTCCAGGCTACCTGAAAGACCCATTTGATCACATACACTCCTGACCATCCTCTTTGGTCAGTGAAGACAAGACTTTTATCTGTCCCAAGATCTTGCCTAAAGTCCTCAGGGGATAGGGCAACTGGAGTGGTGGCTCCACTTCTCTGGAATGTGCTTCCCCCAGAGATAAGAGGTGCCCCTTCCTTGACCATTTTTAAATCCAGTCTGAAAACCTATTTGTACAGCATGTGCTTTGGGGCATGATGCTGCTGTTTAATATTCTGCTGTGCTTATTTATTAACTCATTATTATTTATTGCCTTAGGCAAGGCAATTTTATTTATAAGGCGCCCAATTGCGGAGGCTCTGTGCACCAAACAGAAACAAGGACATACAGCAGTGAATAAAAACATAATAAAACCTGATTAAAATGTAACAAGATTAGAATTCAGCAATATAGAGGTTTCCAAAAGTCAATCTTCAAGGGACTGGCCAAAACTTAAAGATGGTATCAGAGGTCAAAAAGCCAAGCTGAAGAAGTGGGCCTTTAGCCTTCCCTTAAACACCTCAATCAAGGGAGCCTCCCGGACTGCAGATGGAAGCGAGTTCCACAGGGTTGATCCAGAGACATTTAAAGCACGATCTCCAGAGGCCTTGAGCCAAACCCTGGGAATGTCCAGGAGGCCCCCTCGAAGAGGAGCCAAGGGAGTGAGCAGACACCAGTGTCAGGAGATCAGACAGGTAACTAGGACCCAGCCCATATAGGGCCTTAAAGGTGAGAAGACACACTTTGAAAAGGACCCTCCACCTGACTGGCAGCCAGTGCAGAGCACGCAAAATTGAGGTCACATGACTGGACCTTGAAAGGCCTGTCAGTAACCGGGCCGCTGCATTCTGAACTACAGTAGCTGCAGCCTGCAGAGGGTCCCACTCATAACCTCCAAAGTACAAAGCATTACAGTAATCAAGCCTAGAAGTCACAAAGGCATGTTCTAATGTTGGCAGGTCCTCAGGCGGAATGAGGGGCTTAATCTGGGCAATGTTCCACAAGTGGTAGAAGCCATTGCTAACTACAACTGACACCTGATCTTCAAGGGTCAGTCTGTCATCAAGGATCACACCCAGATTTCGCACCCTCGGAGAAACCACCAATGGAGTAGACCCACAACCAGTCCAGAGTCAGCCCCCGGTGGCAACCCATCATGCCCATGATTAGACTCGATCACCAGCACCTCAGTCTTAGCTGGGTTGAGTTTCAGCCAGCTGGAAGCCATCCAGTCATTGATTTTAGCCAGACAACTGTTAAGCATGTCAACTGCTCCCAATGTTCTGGAAGCAAAAGACAAATACAGTTGGGTATTATCTGCACAGCAGTGAAACTCCACACTGTTTTGTCAAATGATCTCACCCAGGGGCAGCATATGCACTGTGAACAACATCAGCAACAAGACTGAACCCTGAGATACTCCACAAGACAGAGGCATTGGGGAGGAGGAGAAATTCCCCATCACCACCTGCTGCACTCTGTCCGAGAGATAGGATTCAAACCATTTGATGATGATGCCGAGTCCACAAAACTCACAGAGTTGATCAAGAAGCATGACATGATCCACAGTGTCAAAAGCTGAGGAGAGATCAAGGAGCACAACAACTGACCTGTCTCCTCTATCTCTAGCTCTAAGCAGATCATTATGCAATCTCACTAGAGCAGTTTCAGTGCTATGTCTGGCCCGAAAACCTGATTGGAACGGCTCATAGATCGAAAAACGATGGCCACTCCCCCACTCCTGCAATCCTTCCTCAGACAATGTACCACGGTATACCCAGTGGGGATGGTGGCCTCGAAAACAGGGCCGACATCATCACCCATCCAGATCTCCGTGATGCAAGCCAGGTCGACAGAAGAAATCAAGTCCACAAAAATAGAGGTCTTGTTCCTCATCAACCTGGCACTGCAAAGCACTGCCCGAAGAGAATTAGAGGATGGAGCTGATCCTCTAGCTACCAGCCTACTTGGTCTGGTGGGAACCCTGAGTACAGAGACCAAACAGTTGGGCATCTCCCTACGCTCTGTTTACACCCAGGGCTTCTCCTGCACCGGACCTCAATACTGCTTACCACCCCCTCAACTGCCCTCGGCACCCGACGAACCAAATGCCTCCTAGTAATACCAGCCTCCCTGCAGTGCCTCACTGTGATACCAGAAACTGGGAGGTCGGTAAAGGGGCAAAGGTTGTGGAGCCAAGCGACAGCGTAGGTGATACAGGGAAGGCCACAGCACCAACACATCTCCTATCTGGCAAGACCAGTCCTGAGACAGAGCACTAAAAGATCATACAAAAGTGCAATGACAAAAGAAACACTCAAATTAACAATCACACACACCACACACAACTAACCTTACTCACTTTCAATTAAAGCCAATAATAATCACAGACACAACTGCATGCAACCTAATACAAAGCAAACTACCTAACCAAATACAACACACATGCACCCACACACCCCTAGTAGCCTAATTCCAAACTCTCCCCCTCCCATAGACCACAAACTTCACCACCCAAAAAATAATCCACCCCCCCAAACCAGTACACAACAATAAAATAATAAAAGGGAGAGATCAATAATGTGTGATGTGCTGTAGCAATAACTCCCAACCACTAAGGAGTTAGGTAAACAGATTATAGATTAAAATAATATCAAACCAAACGGCACCTATAGTCAATTCAGTCCTGATTATTTAACACCAGTTCTGAAATCGGAGAAGAAAAAGAATGGCACTCACACCGCCATAACTCAGATAGAGTCTCTCACTGCTGGACCCAACACAAAACCATTATGGAGGACCAATTTCAGCAAAGCAGGATATAACACTTCTTTCACAAATGAAAATATCAGCTTCAGCAAATTCACTCTAAGTGACACTCTCACCCTCACAGGACCAACAGCAGCTTTTAACTCAAAGGAAAAGTTCTGCTCTCACCAGTACCCTTGGCATGATCAAGAGCTCCAAAGTCAAAGGAGGGCACACAGACAAAGTAATACTGGGGCCAGCACTTACAAGGTCACCAGTTGCAAAATCAAAAAAACAGGAACAGATCCCTTAATCGCCAAGTTCAAATCTGACGATACGGCAGTCCCACATAATGCAGCCACAAGTTTTCAGCTCACACAGAGCCAGCAGGAAGAACCAGGTCAAAGGAGAGATGCTCCTCTCTGGCCCCAGCGAAAATAGCAGTAAACAAACAGGGTTATTCCATGAGGCAGTGAAGCTCTCACCTTCATGCCATGCTGGTTACCCCTGCCGCTGCCCGCTACTCCACCACTCCAAACACTTCATCCAGCCTCTTTCATCCCAGATCACTAACAGATGACTGGATCCTCCAATATATCCAAGTCTGATGAAAATCCTTGGTAGACGACCACACCTTCAGAAAAATGCCTGCCACGTTCCAGTCCTCCACAGCATCTCCGAAACCTCCTCCTTGGCCTGCGAAGACGAGTGTTACAGTCACTATTTAAAATATAATCCTTCACTTGTTCAAATACAGCTTGATGAAAATTTCAGCACAGTGCACAAAAACACTGCCCCTACTAAAAACAAAACTGCTTCTCCTATTCTGCCTCACTGATTCGACCCTGCCTAGCACTAAATCCGTATATGATAACTTTTAACTGTTTTAGCAAATTGTTCATTTCAGTGAGGTGCCCACAGTCCCTTGGATTGTGCACCATACAAATAAAATTGCCTTACCTTGTTTTGCCTCAAGGCAGGAGGGTCCAAGCCAAATGACAGAATCCTGCTTTGCCAGTCAGCACCAGATGTTCCAGGCTTAGGGTGTGAACCTGAGTCATCAGAATTGCAAGTTGAAATGCCACCAGTGCACCAGTTGATCCACCATGTTCAAGTTTTCTTAGCAATCAAGTTTGTAACCAATCTGCTATTGTAACTGTTCCCAAGGACCCTGTTAGATGTATACTAAATGAGGCTATACTGGGGTACACAATTCCAAATAAATAAATTATCCAAAAATGTGTATTATCCTCATACATACATACTAGCCACCTGAGGGGAATATAGTAACATATTAATTTAAGGTCAGAAGGGATTCCAGGTTCATCAGATATTCCCTCTCCTCCCCCACTTCACAAGCAGGGATATTTTTTATTTTTTCTATTTTATTTTAGTCTTTGGTAACCGGGTAAGGTTAATGTATCAGTATGCTGTGTCATGTACTATTTAGAGGGGTTCCTAAATCAAAATGGGTGCATGTAACCCTTTCATGAAAGATGCTCTACAGTTCTGCTGAGGTTTATACTCCTTCTGATTAAAGATGGTTTAGTCTTTGTGGGTGTGATCTTCTGAATGTTAATATAGCCACTGAAATCACTCTTACAGTTGTAAGAGTGGTCTCTTTTATATTCTCAGGGTATGAGTTTTATTTATTTATTTATTACTGTTAACCGGGTAAGTGCACTGGTCCAAAGGACCATTTACAGGCACGACCTGGATCAAAAGGCACATGTAAGACGGAAGTACAGAGTGAAAAGGCAACAGAAGGTTGCACTGGTACAAATGTCAAATAGTTTACAATCAGAAGTCAAGAATCAGAGGCAGGACATAACACTACATAATGATTAAGCACAAGAAGTAAAAAAAAAGAAAGAAAGATATGGCTAAGTAAAAGCAATTACAACAGATAACAAATGTTACAAATGGCAAGTGTAAAAAAAAATAATTTAATAGTTGTATATCAGTGTGCAGTTACAACAGGCTGGCAGGGGTAAAACACACCCAAGCCAATAGGTACCCCTTGACCCCCCCAACACAAGTATTACGCCCAACCAAATCATACCAATTGTCCCTTCAGAAACAGTAAGGAGGGAAAAGAGATTAGACAGATTTAGCAGGACAAGAAATAAAAGAGCAAGGAAGAGAGGTGCTACCTAGGCAAGCACTTTCAGGAGTATCTGGCAAGGAGCCAGGATTTAAGATTATGCTTAAAGGTGTGATGTGTGTTGGATGATCTAAAAGGGGCAGGGAGCAAATTCCATAGTGAGGGGGTGGCAATCGATAGGGCATTTCCACCCATTTTTGTAGAAGTTCTCAGAATCACCAGAGGAGGGACAGCAGAGGATCGGAGACTCTTTGGGGTGGAACGGTACACACAGAGGGAAGAAAGGGGGGAAACAGGGCCACTGCAAATGATGGCATCTGCAAGGCATCCAAGGGTGAAGTCAAACTGGCCTTGCAAGGAGAGCCATCCACGGGAGATGTATAGGTTGCAGTGGTATGCGGAATAGGGGGCAGACAGGGCAAAGTGGCAGATGACAGGAGTCTGTTCTGGAGGAAGGCGGAGACACGAGTGTAAATAGGGGAGCAGTAGTCCAGTATTGGGAGCAGGTTGCCACTTGCTAAGGCCAGACATGCCTCAGCAGTCGAGTAGGGTTTGACACGGTAGGCAGCGCAGAGTTTCTGATTAATCCTGTGGACTATGAGATTTATATGGTCAGTGAAGGAGAGGGAGGGATCCAGTGTAACCCCCAGGTATGAGGGATGGGGCAACTTCGAGGGCAGAACCATCAGGAAGGAGGATAAGGAGTGAGGAAGTTTGCTTTGAGGGTACTGACTAGGTGAGGTTTGGACCCAAACAGCATAGCCTTAGTTTTTTTTGGCATTGACCAGCATCACATTGGAGGAGAACCAGTTTTGAGTGGCACAATAGTTCTGGGTGAGGATGGAGGACATGAGTGGAAGGGATTTGTCACTGTAGGAGATGACAAGATCATCCACATAGAGGAGATACCCCCAAATACAAGTGAGACAGCTCTTACAACCATAATAGTTGACTCAGCAGCCATATTATTATAATACTGATCAAGGCAGATCAATAATATATTAAAAATTAAAAAACTACCCTTAACACACCCATTTCCAGGATCCCTGCATGTGAGACTGTCTTTGTAGAGTAAGAATGTTTCACACGCAGGGTAAAGGAGCCCTCTGTCTGAAGACCTTCCCTCTCTCCATCATAAGATAAATGCAGTACAGTACTTCAGCCCTGCCTTTGCTATGTCTTCCTCATCCTTATAGTTTAATTACCTACTCTTTCGAGTAACCAGCTGCCAGGCATTCTTCCCAGCTTCATCTTCCCAGTGTTCTCCTGCAATTTCAACGTGTATTCTTTTGTTCTTGTGGGCCTTAAAGGCCTTTTGAGGTGTCCAGATGGTCTTAGATATAAAGTCCCAGAACATAGTCAGCTTTCAGGGTATGGAGCTTTAAATTTTATCCCATTATCTACCAGGGCACACTGCATTGGTATATATTGTTTTAATGTTTGCTGAGTTAGAGTGGAATAGTCATACAAACATAAGGATTTAGTAAAGAAAGAAGACCACTTTTTCAACAAATTGTTTTCCCTCCTTTTTGTGCTCTTTAATTCACATTTTTTGTGCCACCCGCCTCAGCGCAGCGGATATACCACCTTCTACCCAAGTGTAACGGGCATCATATGGCTATGGTTGGAAGGGGATTTGCTCCTTCTTTTTTTTTCTATTATTTATCATTTCCCTCCCTGTTTTTTACACCCCCTCTGCCCTCACATTCTTGGTGTGAGTGTGCACATGTGGAGGCACACACACGCCACGCACTGTGGGATGCCCCACCTTACCGGTTGCCCATGCTCACCTGCTCCACCACCGGACCTCCACCTGGGGATGGCAGGACTGTGCGTGGATGACTCCTCTCCCCAGGAGAGGAGAGCCGCCACAAGGCAGCTCAATCCCGCTCCCACACTCCCCCCCATGCCGGTTCCCTGACAATCTGAGGTCATTCCCGAACCCAGGTCACCGGTGTGGTGTGAGGTAAGGCAGAGATGCCTCAGCCTTCTGTGCCACCGGGCTGACTATAACCCTTCTTCTTATGTGCCTTATTCCCCCCAGGCATGCCAGTGTGATAGGACCTGATCCCTGACAGAAGCATGCTTACGCACACTCCTCGATAACAGAGCAATGTCTCTCCCTCCTCCCTGTGTCTTGAGCACACTGCCACCTGTACATCTACAGGTGGCAGTAGCACTGTGGGATCTGGCACCCCCTCCCTTCCTGGAGGAGAAAGTCCTCTGGGATGCTCTATCCACCCCACCATGCAGCTGGCTACCAATGACTCAGAGTCATTCTCAAGCTCAGGTCACCAACATTGCAAGTGGTAGCTCTACCACTGTGCTGTTCTCCAGACAGTCACCCCCTTTTTTCAAGGTACTTATCTAGTTTATGCTTGAAAATAGAAACCATGTTAGCATGCACCTCTTGTTCTGGAGGTCTGTTCCAAGTGCACACTACTCTTTCTGTGAAGTAGTATTTCCTAGTATTTCCCATGAAATGTTCTTTTTTTATAACTTTGATTTTATAAAAAAAATTTAGCAAACAATACAGATCAATTCGCTGCTAATTACAGCAGCAGTGCAACAAAACATTTTCTTTTCCAAAATGTGTGTTTCAGTTGCAAAAATGAAAATTATTAGCATACCTATAAAATCTGCTTTTTTAAGTTGTTCCTATGCTGTGCACCACAAAGTGTTTTTATTTTCTCACTCCTAACCCTTGCAAGATCTACAGTGCTATTTCTAAGCCCAATGTGGCAACCATTTTTGTCTTGCAAAAAAAAACATTTATAAAAAACTCAAATTGTGGTAGAACTATACAATTTTAACACCAAATAAAACTGGAAGATGCCTAGAATTTTGTTATAGTAAAAAAAAAATAGGATCTAATGTTTTTGCCCAATTTTGTCACACTTCTGTTTTAAAGGTTTTAACTGCACTGACACCGAGGACATTCATATTCGTATTCTTCCCACATAAGAATAAGTAGCCCAGATTCATTCAGTACAGAAGAAAAAGGGCACCCAGATACCAGGAGCTGACATTCCTTGGGGGTCTGTGTGTCTTCAACCTTAGAAACACCAAAGCCTAAGATTCTATTAAATAAAATCAGGATCCAAACACTTAATATAGTGGACCCAGGAGACTCACATCTGGACTAAAATTGTCATACCTGATAATTAACTGAATGTGTTATTTTCTTCATCTCCAATGATCTTCGTGTCATCACACCCAGGCTGGCACCTGATTAGTAAGCCACAGCCCAGTCAAGCATTTTTCACAAGCTGCCATCATAATTCCAGCAGATATCAGATATGTGGAGATTTACAGACCAATGGGTACAGTAAGCAAACAATAAGACACGACAGGGTGTGCGTCAGACACTTTAACACACGGCTAGGAAGTACTGAGGCCGCGAGGCCATCGCCGAGTGATACGTCAACCTCCTAGCCAGTGTTAAAATGTCTACTGACAGACCCCAGAGTGGTTTATTGCGCTTATGAAATGGCTATCAAAAATACAGATGTATGTGATAGCTAAAATGTATAGTATTTAAAAGGGAAAAAGTTTAATGTTTGTCTTGGTTTTAAATAAAATAGTTCCTCCGCCTACTGTTTTTTTTTTTTTTGACTTAAGAAATTTTGTCCTACAAAGGCTTCTGTAGTTTCATATGGTTGTCATGACAGTATAAAAATCAATGTAGCAAAACCCTGGTAGAGCACATAACCGATTTTCTGCTATGGCGCCAAAGTGAATAGGTAAGCAATCATGAGACAGCGCACCGTAGCTGTGAGTGCGGTCGCTGTTTGTTAGTGCGAGCGAAGGAAATTCCGAAGTCCTACAGTTCTGCAGGCCAAAGATCAAGTGGTGCAGCTCACTGAGCAGTAAGTAGTTATAACCCGTGATGAGTGAAGAATCCTGAAACAATGATTAAACAGGGTTAAGGAGAGAGATTTCACAGACTCCTGCCCTGCCCTGACCGCAGCTCGTACTCACGTATGTGCGGGAAAGGTTAGTCTCCCCTCAGCCCAGGACACTTTCTTTATTCGCACTGACACTCCGCTCCTTATGCCCGAAAAACCTTAGTAGTTTCGGTCCAGCCCGCCTGTTACAATTGCATCCGTATTTTTGTCCCAGTGTTATGTTCAGAGCAGCTCTTGTGTTCATTACTAACATGGCTAATTAGGCAGGTTTCTTGATGGAGAACGTGTAGCATGCAATAGGAATACATTTAGTTGGCATACTGAAAATACAGCCTGGCATGTCACTTGCAGTTGGTGAAAAGAAGATGGCTGATTTTCAGTTTGCCAATGTTCTAAGTGGCATTTTACTAGGATCAGTGCCCACAGGGCACTGCTGGTCCTTTTTCCTGTGCGTTAGACATAATATCACACAGGTATGGACCAATCAGCATGTCTAAATTCTGATGCCCATTTCATAACAAAAGATATAGTTGTAAATCATGCCCCTAAAGCACTGATATATTTTGCTTTATTGCCTGTAAGAATGGTTATATGATAGGGCAAGACCACAAGACACTGTATGTGTATGCTGGGTCCTGGTCTCTCCACATTTCCTCTTGCATCTGAATCTACCCCCCCCCCCAAGTCTACCCCATTCAGTAAATTATTTTCATTGATTTATATTAAAAACAACACAAATGTTCTGGAGTTACAGGCAGCATAGAGTTAAGTTATCGAGCACTGAATTACATTAGCAGAATAATGCAGCTCGTCATTTTTACAAGATGGGGGTGTAGCAATAAATGCAGTATAATAATCGACTCCCTTTTAATTACATTGAGGAGCATCCTGATCACCTGAATTTGGTCAGATGGTGTTATCTCTTTCAGATATTTGAAAACTACAGTCATGTCACCCAAGTCTCGTCTTTTCCATGGAAAACAATACCAGTTCTGCCACTCGGTCTTCACAACCCATGTCTTCCAAGCTTTCAGCCACCTTGATTGCTCTCCTGTGCACCTTCTCAACCCCTGTAGAATCAGTTAAGAGACTGTTTTTTCACTGCCAACAAAACACCCTGTTTTACATGAAATTCCAGAAAATTCAATGATCATATACCTTGGAGGTGCATATTTAGGCTCACTGATCTACTGTATGTCCCCTTTCTGGGTTCAAAGGTTTATTTTCTGGGAGCTCTAGGGACTGTTTCAGAAGAGTTTTCACATTCATTCTTCTATATTCCTTCTGTTAACTGATAAGAGTCCACATTTGGATCTTTTAGATCAGTTCTCCAAAGAATCTCACTTTAAAGGTAGCTGTGTCGAGGTGGGAAACTGGCTCAGCTCAACCTGTACGAGCAATTGAGAGCCTAGATCTAGTCAAGCCAGTTATGATCCAAGCAAGCATTTTGTCACGCACAGCAGTTAGTACATTGGTGGAAAATCTCAGCTTCTCTTGTGAAACTCATGCGGAACACTGTCAATATCATAGTGGGCAGCCTGCAGCAACCATGGCACAGCTCCTGCTTTGGCTCATAGAGTTAAGCTGGATACTTAGCTCTGCTCCGTGACTCTAGGTCTAGTCTCTTACTGCAGTAAATACAGTATGTTCAACAACATTGTTTTAGTTTAATTTTATAAAGTTTTTGTTAACAGGGAAAGGGAGGCTGGAAAACATTTTCTGTTTTCAGCCTCAGTCAGGGAATGATCAATTGTTGATAATCTGTTAATGGATTAGTAAATGGGTGGTGCTGATCAGGACACTGGGGAATTTCCCAATATGATTGAGCTCCATTTGTAATCCAACAGACTCAAACACAGGATACACTGTCTTGTAAGTAAGTTATCCTGCATGTAAAATACTTCCTAAAAAATCTAAATTCACCAGCAGTGGGTCACAAATAGGACCCAGTTATTGTTTTCGTAGTTATTTAATGCACATATTCTTGTGATGAAGAGTCTAATCCTAGTCAAGAGTCTGCATTAATACATTTATTAAGAGTTTAGCAGACTTAACATTGAATTTTACATAATTCTAGTTTTCTCTAGGAGTACAAGAGTGTCACTAGAGCAGCAGGAGATGGGAGGGACTTAGACATCAATGCCCACTGGGAACAAATCACCTGGCAAGGGACAGGGTAGGGGGAGTACAAGGTAACTTCAGGGAGCTGAGGAGGGGCCTCAAGCAGGTGGCATACACATTGGCTTTTGCCAAGGTCTTACCTATGTACATCCAGTGACAGGAAAGCGTACTCTGCACCAGGGCATTTAACAATTGGTTGAGGACATGGTGCACCATGAATGGAGGAGGGCTTCAGCTATATTGTGGACTGGAAGTCAACCTGTGAGGAAATGGGCCTCTACAGGGGAGATGGCCTGCATCCCTCCAGGAAAGGGATAACAATCCTTAATGGGAAGTTTGAATGCTACTTAGATGAGCATTTAAATTAGCCAGTGATGGTGGAGGCTGTAAAGCTAAGGGAGGCAGCAACCCCCCCCCCATGATGGAGCATCATGGAGGGAGGGCCTATGGGGACTAAATTCTCCTAGGCAGGGCACAAAAAGTCAAGGATGTGAACAAGCAAAGGAAAAGGGGATATACATCAGGTAAGCAAGAATAAAGGAGTAAAGGAGACAGGGAATGGAGAAAATAAAATAGGGAGAGGTGGATCAAGGGGAGCTTCAGAGAACAGCACTGGTAGGAAGGGGAGAGAAATCAAGGAAGCAGGCAGGGAGGGAGGGAATAAGGTATGCAGAACCATGTGTGTCAATGCAAGGAGTCCAGCATACAAACTTCCAGACCTAGAAGCCATCAGGGCAGAAGCTAGCCTGGATTTGGTGGCCATAACAGAGTTGTGGTGCACTGGACACCATAACTGGGACATGGCCATACCTAGCTACACCTGTTCAGGACAGACAAGGCAGGAAGGAGGTGTTGTATTATATGTGACAGAAGGAATCAAGGCCACAAAGGTATAGGGGCACCCGGAGGAAAAGGAAGGTCTGGAGGTAATGGGTCATCCTGCAGACAGACTCTGGGACCACTATCCATAGTGGGGTAGTGCACAGACATCCAGCACAGGAAGAGGAGTTGGATAAGGGACCTTAGGAAGCATCATCAGACTGGCAAGTAAGGAAGTGGTGCTGCTAGTTGGTGACTTCAGTCTGTCAGATATGGAGTGAAGCCTTCCAGTGGCAGCTTCGGCAAGGAGCAGGGCCATCTTTGACTCCCTACAGTGGGCTCTTCTCAGGCAGCTAGTGAAAGAACCCACTAGGGATGAGGCAGTGTTGGACCTGGTGCTTACAAACAGGGGAAACATTGCAGACATCACAGGGGACAGTATCCTATGTACCAGTGATTACCGTACAGTGTGGTTTAACATAAAGACAGGGGCAAAGGCAAACCACGTAAGGATGATGGCATTGGACATTAGGAGGGCAGATTTAAGAAAATTGGAGACTGTCTCAGAAAATGTTTCATGGGGAGGGATTGCCAGGGAGGGGAAGAGGCACAGCAGGGAAAAATAAGGGAGGACATAATTAAGGCAGCCAACCTGAGTGGCCAAGGTGAAGGAGAATAGGGTGGAATTCAGGACATATAAGGAAATGTAGAGGGAAGAAGACATGGAGATATACCATGTAAAACATAGGGATGAAGGAAAGGCAGTTGGGGAGCAAAGGTGCAGACAGTGGAGAGGATAGCAAAAGGGATCGCTAAAGGGGATAAGACTTTCTTCAGATACATAGGTGTGGAGGGGAAAACAAGGAGAAGAATAGTGAGAATTAAGAGGGCGGAAGGGGGAGACAGCACAGAAGAGGATCAAGAAAAAGCTACCATCCTGAACAGCTACTTTTGTTCAGTCTTCACAGTGGAGGAAGGGGGCAAACCACCAGGGAGTAGCAGGAACAGAGGGAGGGGAGGTAGACAAAAGTCAATTTTCAGAGGAAAGAGCCCTGAACAGATTTGCAGCTCTGAAGGTGGACAAGGCTATGGAACTGGATGGAATACACCCAAGGATACTAAAAATACCCAGGGAGGTGTTATCTGCCCCATTGAGAGCCTTATTTAATGGTTCACTGGAAATGTGTCGTACCAGAGGACTGCAGAAGAGCAGAGGTGGTCCTTCTATGGTAAGAGTGGCAGTGGAGAGATGGCAAGCAACTATAGGCCAATCAGTCTTACCTCAGGGGCTGCAAGATCACATGTAGCATGGATTCATGGGAGGGAGGTCATGCCAGATGAATCTGACTGACTTCTTTGACTGGGTGACCAGGGTACTAGGTCAGGGGAGGGTAGTGGGTATGGCCTATATGGACTTCAGCAAGGCTTTTGATACTGTGCCACTCAGCAGACTGAGTAAGAAATTGAGCAGCCTATGGGTGGGATCCAAAGTGGTGAATTGGATTAGAAACTGGCTAACGGATAGTCAACAGACGGTGGTGGTTAGCAGCACTCACTCTAATGAAAGGAGAGTGACCAGCTGGGTGCCACAAGGCTCAGTTTTGGGACTGGTCCTCTTCAACGTTTGCCTGCCTTTAAATCTGAACTCAAACAGCAACTGCTATCCAGAAGCTCCTGTGATTGCAGAGTAGGCACTTGAAGGTCCTCCAGCTATCCCTACCCCTAAAATCAGACCCTGGGACTGTTCCTCTGCTATAATTAAACTCTCTTTTCTGCCTCTCAAATTCCCCCACCCCAGTTTCTCCACCCACTCCCCTTACTGCACTTCCCTTTTACTAGCCACAACCTTGCTACTCTCCTACCATCTTATTTCTCTCTCCCCCCACACCCCTTCCCCTGTTTCATCCTTGCTACTCCCCCTTTTTAGCCCCCCTCACCTTTCTGCTTTTGTCTGCCTTGCTATCCCTCATAATTTTCTCAATGATGACAAGGCCTTGCCTGAGGATGCTTCCCCCTCTCCCCTAAACTAAATGTAATTCTGTAATTTTTATTGATGTGCAATACCTCAGATTTCACTTATTTCCTAGATAACTTGCTAATCTTTTTTTTATTATGTCTTGAAATTTGCTCTGTATGTGCTCTTTTGGGGTAAACAAATCATCCTGTATTGTATTGTACTAAGTTGCTCTCTGCTCAATGTACTAAGTCTTTTTTTTTATTTGTTAACTGACATGGAACCTTTGTAAAAGAGTTCCTGCTCAAAGGCTGTATCTGAAACAACAAATAAATAAATAAAATGTCTTCATAAGTGATACTGCAGAAGAACTAGAAGGGAAGGTTTGCCTTTTTGCAGATGATGTAAAAAAAAACAGGGTGGACACTCAGGAAGGGGGTAGACAGATTGTACAGGGGTCTTGGAAAACTCAAGGAGTGGTCAGGAGCATGGCAGTTTGGGTTATATGCCAAAAAGTACAAAATCATGCACCTAGGGCATAGCAGCCTAAGAGCTGAATGCAGGATGGTGTGGAGGTACTGCCCGTCACTAAACAGGAACGAGACCTTGGCGTTATCATATCTAATGACCTCAAAATGACAGGGTAGTATGAAAAAGCAGTGGTTAGGGCTAGTGGCATGATGGGGTGCATAGAAAGGGGTATGTCCAGCAGAAGGAGAGAGGTGGTATTGTCACTGTATCACTTGCTGTTGAGACCCCCCTGAGTACTGTGTCCAGTTTTGGAGGCCACACCTCAGAAAGGACATAGTTAGAGCAGAGGCAGTCCAGAAGAGGACAACTGGAATGGTGCAGGAGTTGCACAAGAAATCATAGGAGGAGAGACTGAGGGATCTGAACATGTATACCCTGGTAAAGAGGAGAGCAAGAGGGGAAATGAAAGAACCCTAAAAGTACCTCACAGGGGTCAACAGGGTGAAGATGGAGAGTCTCTTTCAAATGGGAAAGAGCACTAGGACCAGGGGGCATACAATGAAGTTGAACGGGGGGAGTTTAGGAGGGATGTGAGGAAGTACTGCTTCACTGAAAGGGTGGTAGACACCTGGAACAGACTGCCAGCAGAAGTGGTAAAGGTGAAAATAGTGGGGAGCTTCAAGCATGCATAAGATAGACATAGAGGAATATTAGTAGATTAGGCAGGGTGGGTCACCGGAGACCATTTAGGGTCTGCGGAGACTGACTAGGCAGGGAACATCTGGGCAGACTAGGTAGGCCAGGCAATTCTTTTCTGCTGTCAAATTCTATATTTCTACTATCTACAGTAATTTTGTTTGAAGCAATAAATCAGTAATTGCCTTTTCTGAGTTCTCCAAGCAATCTTTGATCTGATTGATTCATCCTGTCTTTCACCTCTCCCAGCTATGTATCTAACATTGAAAATGCAATCACATTTAGTGTGTAATGATTCTAAAGAGTCTATCACATCTGTCATAAAAGTTCCAATTTCTACAGGAATTAAAGCCATCCTCTAGTTAAATTCCTTTGTTTTTCTGGATGTTGGCTGTATTTTTGTGGGTGCACTCCACACTGAGGATATCTGGTTATTCTTAAAATCACAAGTTCTTTGTCTCCATTATGTGCCATGAACACCAATTTTTGTTTTGCATCTGTGTTCAGTGACAGCACATTATGTCATTTGTTTTATTAGGAATCAAACCTGTAAACATTCAAGCATTTATGCTTCTGTTCTGGCCAAACTACTTTCCTTCTGTGAGTTCAAAGTCTGGGTCTTGTAGAGTAATGTATAGCTTGCCTGAGTGGACTATTGTACTATCAGCTTATTTTCATACACCTGTAGTTCCAACAAGGACTCTGTCACTGAGACATCCCTAGAAACACTGCACAGGATTGCTTCTTATGATCCTTATCAAGACCCTATTCCTCCAGATATCACTCAGTGTAATCTTATTATGCAATGTCTGTACATAGCATGCCCGTTGCACATTTGTAATATGTGTGCTACATGCATTTTTAAAATTGGGTCTGGCAAATACTGCCTCATTGCTTGAGATGTAGTTTTATGGGGGTATACAACCCAGTATTAAAGGCCTCTAGATTCCACAGCTGCAAAAGATTCTGCAGAACTAGCATCATGCTGCAAAATGTATGTGGTGCCTCAGAATTCATTGCTCTAGGTGATTTTTAATTGAAATGTACACTTTTCCCATAGTGCCTGGCTTCCTGATCCTCCTCGTTTCCCCTGAAGCCTTCCTCTATGCTTAGTATGTAATGTCATCCACGACATCACATAATCCAATGGTGGGACTAACACCCTGCTAGAGGTCTACTACCTGAACAATAACACTTCAGAGGTAAAGTTAATTATGCAAATGCAAGAACCACATCATAAACACATGCAACCAGTCCAACCAACCTCCATGTATGCAAACCACACCTGGATAATACATAAAGAATAAGATAACCTGCAAAGAAAAAACAAAGCAAATCCAGCAGAACAATGTAAAACTTACCTCATGATCCAAATGAGTGAAACCTTGAATAACAGACATGAAAGAGGAGACCAGGCACACTGCTGCATGCTGTTGAGCTGAGAAGTGAGCACAGAAACAGGATCAGCTATACGCTAAACTTTTTTTAGTAAAGGTATGCCACCATTGTCAGAATAGCAGAACTTAGCAGTAAATCTTGTGCTGCACCCTGGTCAGTGTGCTGTCTCAGGTGTTCTTAGCTTTTTTCCATAGGAGGAAAGTCAGCAGTGGAGGCTTGATGGTGGAAAAGAAGAAAAAATTACTCACCTTAGTAATGTTGTTTCTTCTAATGGAGTCTTGCTGTATTCTGACAATGGCAGTGAGTCCCAACCTTCAAACTGCCCCGGAGATGAAAGAGTTAACTTTCCATGCCAGGCATGGAACGCTGAGCTCGAGCTCGGTTGAGACTCTGTCTGTTGCTGTTTGAACTCAAACCGTCAGATCTTTATGAGCTAAACTCACTGAGGTCCTGTGTGGAAGCTGTAAACCTACACTAGCCAACTGGCTACTAAAATATAATAACAGATTTTTTGGTCCCAAAACAAAGACTCAAGTCAGAAATCCCAAAAAATGAAATAAACACAACACCCACTCACCCAAAGAAAAGAGGGTGATAATAAAAAGGTGGGGCACCTCCTGAGTGCCAACACTGCTACTGCCCACCCATATCCCAAAAACAAAGGTTCTGAGAGGGGAAGGCAGGGGGAGGTCAGAATACAGCAAGACTCCATTAGAAGAAACAACATTACTAAGGTGAGTAATTTTTTCTTCAAACAACATGAAGTCTTGCTGTATTCTGACAATAGCAGACTACCAAGCAGTACCTCCATGAAGGAGGGACTGAACCTACTTAGGAAATAGGCTCTGAAGCACAGCTGTGCCAAACCGAGCATCACTCCTAGCCTGGATATCCAGAGAGTAATGCTAGGTAAAAGTGTGAACTGTTTTCCAAGTAGCTGCTTGATATATCTCTAAGATAGGAATATCCCTGGCAGCAGCTAGGGAAGCAGCTGTACCTCTGGTAGAGTGAGCCCTCAGGCCTGACGGTGGAATCTTACCTAGTTTTTCATAGCAAAATTGAATGCAAGAGACAGTCCACCTGGCAAAGGATCTTTTAGTGGCAGGTTTTCCTTTACCAACCTCACCATAAGTGAGGAACAAGTGACCCTTGGTACGTTCTATGTAGTAGCTAAGGGCTCTTTTCACATCCAAACTGTGCAACCTCCTCTCACCAGAGGAGGAATGGTCAGTGAAGTACACAGGAAGAGACATAGATTGGTTAAGGTGGAAGTCTGAAACCACCTTAGGTAAAAACTTCCTGTTAGTCCTGAGGACCACCTTATCTCTATGGGAAGAGATAAAATCAGGCTCCACTGACAGGGCTTGTAACTCGCTTATGCGCCTGGCAGAAGTGATGGCCAACAAGAACACAGTTTTCCAAGTCAAGTAATTAAGCTCTGCTGAGGACAAAGGCTCAAAGGGGGGATGCATAAGCTGAGCAATGCAAACATTAAAGTCCCAAGCAGGGGCAGGGTCCCTGAATGGCGGATTGGTATGAAGCAATCCCTTGAAAAACTTGGAGAATACAGGATGAGCTGCAACAGAAGAGGGCTTACCTGCTGAAAGAAAGGCAGAGACAGATACCAGATGCACCCTTAGTGTAGCTGGGCTGAGTCCCAAGCTATTCAGATGAACCATATAGTCAAGGACTGTGGGCAGGTCCGCAGACTCGGGGGGAAATATGCTTCCCAGAGCACCATATGGAGAATCTTTTCCATTTGGAATTACAAGTAGTTCTGGTGGAAGGCTTCCTAGAAGCCTTTAGAATATCCATAACACCTTGAGAGAGGTGTAAATCAGCAAACTCTAACTCTTCAAAAGCCAGGCCTTGAGATTGAGAGATTTGAGATTCGGGTACCAAACCCTCCCCTGAGCACAGGTTAACAGGTTGTAATTCCTGGGAAGAGACAAGGGAAGGTGGACTGCTAAGGACAACAGGAGAGGGTACCAGGGCTGTCTGGCCCAGTCTGGAGCAATCAGAATCACCTTGCAGGGTTGAGACCTGATTTTGACTAGCACCTTGAACAGGAGAGGGAAGGGGGGAAAAGCGTACAGGAACTTCCCTTCCCAACTGAGAGCCAGGCATACCTCTCAACCTCCCTCATCACAAATCAGGGACAAGGCTTAAAATGATCAGGGACAAATGACCAAAATCAGGGACACATCTGAAAAAATAGTAATATTAGTTCCAGAAGCTGTGTACAACATGCTTCTTAGTATGGATAGCATTTTCTTAATGAGAACTAGACTGTAACACCAATGGCTGGCATTATTTTGTGATTCAGATCCCCATTCTTCAGTGACAGAAATGCCAAATTTAGGAGGGACAGAAGAAATTTCAGAGGCAAAATCAGGGACATTCCTGAAAATCAGGGACACTTGAGAGGTATGGAGCCAGGGCATCCAGGGGGACTGAGCCCAACACTGGGGGCCTGCAGCAAAAAAGAGGAAGTTGGTGATTGTCTGGGGCTGCAAAAAGATCTATCTGTGGGGTGCCCCATCTGGAGAAGAACACCTCCAAAACCAGGGGATCCAGTGACCATTCGTGATGGCCCTGAGATATCCTGCTGAGAGCATCTGCCAGGACATTGTCCTTGCCTGGGAGGTGTACTGCTGTAAGGGAGGTGTTCAGGGAATAGGCCAGAGACCACAACTTCATTGCCTGCTGCACAAGGCCATAAACCGAGTGCCCCCTTGCTTGTTGATATACCACATTGTGGTGGTATTGTCTGTCCTGATCTGAACAACTTTGTTCTGAACAGACTTGGAGAAAGCCTGAAGTGCTAGAAACACTGCTCTGAGTTCCAACAGATTGATGTGAAGCAGAGATTCCTGAGGGGACCACAACCCTTGGGTGGTCAGGTCTCCCAAGTGGGCCCCCCGCCCCAAGAGGGAGGCATCTGTAGTAAGGATTAAAGAGTGAGACTGAGTGACAAAAGGAACTCCCTGTCTTAGATTGTCCTGATCCTGCCACCACTGCAAGGCCTGGATCAGGGTTCGAGTCACTGGTACCAGTTTGGTCAGAGGGTCCTTTTTCTGAGACCAAAAGGCTCTCAAGTGGAACTGAATGTCCCTCATCTGAAATCTTGCTCCCTGCACCACTGCTGTAGAAGCAGCCATGTGCCCCAGGAGCTGCAGAAAATGCCTTGCTGGACGAGACACCTGTAGGGTGAATGAAGAGGCCAGTGTGATAAGGGTCCTTGCCCTGTCCAGAGGAAGGAAGGCTCTGGCCTTTTCTGTATCTAGCTCTGCGCCTATGAAGGTGAGGAGCTGAACAGGCTCTAGAACTGACTTTGAAAGATTCAGAAGGAAACCTAGAGAGGTGAGCAGTTGCTGAGTTATCTGTAGGTGTAACTTGACGTGGTCTGGGGACTGACCTACTATGAGCCAGTCGTCCAGGTATGGGAAGATGACAATCCTTTGCCTTCTTAGGAAGCAACTACTACTGCCAGGCATTTTGTGAACACCCTTGGAGCAGAGGTTAGGCCGAAGGGCATTGCTCTGAATTTGGTAATGGCCTGAGGGCAGCTCGAACCTGAGGTACTTCTGATGGGAGCTTCTGATGAGAATATGGAAATAGGCATCCTTGAGGTCCAGGGAGACTAGCCAGTCCCCTGGTCTCAGAGAGGGTAGAATTATTCCCAGAGTCACCATTTTGAACTTTGGCTTTAAAAGGTGCTTGCTTAAATACCTGAGATCCAGGATGGGCCGCCATTCTCCTGTCTTTTTGGGAGTGAAGAAGTACCTGGAGTACAATCCTTTCCCTTGGTGTAGGGGTGGAACCCTTTCTACAGCTCTGAGAGCCAAGAGGGAAGAGACCTCTGCCTCTTGGGCAAGTGCCTCTGAAGGATCTGCAGGTGGAAAGGATCTGGTTCTCATCTTTGGAAATTTTTTGAAGCTGAGAACCAGTCCCTGGCTTACTACTTCCAGGACCCATTTGTCTGATGTTAAAGACTTCCAGTCCTGGACAAAGTAAGCCAGCCTGCCCCCTACAGGTGGTGGAGAATCGGCCCTGGCAAACCCATCAGGGTGCCTGTTTGGCAGGGGGTTTAGGCCGAGGGGTGGAAGCAGGTCTGCTTGTACCCCTTCTGCCTCTCCCTCTAAAGAACCCCCTCTGAGCATAGGCAGAAGAGGAGGCCTGGGCTTGGTAGAAAGGCCTATGAAAAGGCCTGCCCCTGCCCCTGGGATGCTGCCTCTGAGGAGTGGCTTGCCTTTCCTTGGCCTGAGCACTCCTACAGGTGGTCCTGTATTCATCCATTTTCTTCATGTAGTTCTCTGTTTGCTCCCCAAACAGAATTACCCACAACAGGAAAATCCATGGCCTTAGTCTGGGTATCCTGAGACAGGCTAGTACATCTGAGCCAAGCCATCCTATGAAGGGCCACAGATGCAGCCATGACTCTAGATGAAACATCATTGGAGTCCACTGCAGCATGGAATTGCACCTTGGATGCCTCAATACCATCAGCAGCCACCTGCTCCAGCTCCTTGGCAAGCTGGCCAGGGACCTGTTTAGCTAAAGCTATGACAGTGTCCCATCTAGATTTCTGATATCTAGCTGTATAGGCCATATAATTGGCCTGCCTGAGTCCCAAGGATGCTGCCATGTACTGTTTCTTTGCCATGGCATCAATCCTCCTGGAGTCCTTATCTGGGGGTATGTGAAGCCAAGGGTATATTAGCCTTATCACAGGCTGCAGCCTGCACTACCCCAACATGGCTGCATTGCTGGGTAAGGAACTCCATATCTGAGCCTGACAGAGTATACCTCTTGTCCATTCTTTTATCCACAGGAGATATAGAATTAGGAGTCTTTAAAATCTTAAATGTCTGTTTCCCAAAAGACTTTTGTAAGGGAATAGACAGCCTCCTGGACTCTGGGATATCCATCATTTCCACATAGTCAGGCTCCTCCTGGTCATTTACAGCTTCTTCCATACGAAGTTGAAGGGTTTCGGCCACTTTCTTGTAAAACATGAAATGGGAGGGGGACTCAGAAAGCCTAGGAGGAGACACTCCTGAAGGTCTGTCTGGGGAGATGTCCGGGTCAATGGGCACATCCAGACTTTCATAATCACATTCACTTTCCTCATACTCTCCTTCCTCCTCCTCCGGTTCATAAAATTCTTCCAAATCATAATCCGGAACCGGGAGAACCGACTGAACCGGGCGCCTTCCTGATGGTGCCGGTTCAGTCAGAACCGGGGAAAGCGACTGCACAATTTTTATCGCTTTGGCTATTTCATCAGCGGTTGGAGAAGAAACTTTTGGATCCACATCGGCCGATTTTTCCCTTCTTGTTCTCTTAACCAGAACCGACTCCTAGGAATCGGTTCTCCTTTTGCCCGTCGAAGTTTCGCCCTGGTCAGAAGGCACCCCTTCTGGTTCGGTTTGAACCGAACTGGGCTGGCCATCCGGGTCAGCGGACTTTTTGGCCTTCCTTTCCCTGAGCCTACCAACTCTCTTTTCTAGGGTAGCTGCAGGAAAATTTTTACAAATATGGCAGTCTGAATTGAGGTGGTCAAACCCCAGACAATAAACACAGGTGGTGTGGGGGTCAGCCTTAGCAAAGACTTCCCCACACACACTACAGTGTTGAAACCCAGTGGGCCCGGTTTTTCTTTTGGGTTTCTCAGACATGGTGTCAGCCCTAACAAAACTTACCCTTTTAATGGCAATCCACCAGGCAAGACACTCTTATCAGTTCCTGACCGTGTTACGGGTCGTGGAGAAAAACGTAATAAAATCCGTTTTTTTTAGAACCGATAAGAACCGGTAACCACACTCTAAAAGTAGAAATAAAGATTTTTAAACAACCTGATCGGTTCAAACCGAACCGATGAAACGTTTACAAGTTCCACACAGAAAAGAAAATCAATATAACCTATCTAGTACTCACGAATACCACAGACAGAGACTGAACCGACAGGTTGCAGTTTAAATTCGGTTGGAAACCGAGAAAAACGGACTTTAACTGACAAATTGAACCGAGCAAAGGAGAAATCTCCGGAGCGACTGTTGAGTGAGGCGGAGTAAAGAATTTGACGGTTTGAGTTCAAACAGCAACAGACAGAGTCTCAACCGAGCTCGAGCTCAGCGTTCCATGCCTGGCATGGAAAGTTAACTCTTTCATCTCCGGGGCAGTTCGAAGGTTGGGACTCACTGCTATTGTCAGAATACAACAAGACTTCATGTTGTTTGAAGAGGGGCCCTTCAAAAAGACCCAAACCTAGGACGACTGCTGAGGAAAGAGGAAAGGAGAAAGAAGAGAGAGAACTGAGGGGTTGATGCAGACTGCAAGCCACAGAAGGTTACAAGAAGCTGCAAGCAACACCGCAAGCATTAACAGTGAAAGGTGACAGGGAAAATGGAGAGCAGAGAGGCGAGAAACACCAGGAAAAATATACACAACAAAAGGACTGTGGAAAAACTTAAAAAGTGTATTAGGGAACTTATGCACTTCTGCAGTTGTGTATTTGTGTACAGGCTGTTTTTCAACCATGCCAACCAGGTCTGAATCCTTAGATCAGGCTTGTCTATAATTGCCTATATTTTGCTTTGCATCCCTCCATATGCCAAACATTTTCAAGCTTTTTTATTCCTAAATAGAAATTAAAAGTGGATGATTAATGTCAAAGGCTAAAAAGATATTTACATTAGTATTTGCATTTGTATTTTATACATTTTTATACACGTTAGGATATTTTAGGCTAGTTTATATATTTTTTTTAATTTTGTGCCACGCATTGAGTTCCTAGCACCCATTGGTCCGCTTAGCCCACATGGGGTGTGTGCTTAAAGCACATGCGTGACGTGGCAAGGATCAGAGTCACCATTTTCATTTGAGGAAGTACACTGCAAGGATCAATCAGGCAGAGATGTGTAATCTCAAGTTTAAACACAGCAGAGATTAAATCTAAACAGGCTGCTATTCTAGTGAGATGGCATCTCTAGGCACTTCTGGGGCACTTTAGCAAGCACGAGTGTGAGTGCTGTTGAACAGCTGTTGCAAGCTGAGATTCATAACAAGATTTCTAATAAGAAGAGATTTTGAGATGATGATGCAAGTTTCTTGAACACTAGAATTTTTTTTCTTATTGTTCTTATAGTTCTACAGTTTTTTGTCTTAGTTTTATAGTTTTGTGCCTTTGGGGGTCTGTTAATATTCTTAATATTGTTAGCACATTGCTAATTGTGATAACCAGGCTAGCCTTTTTAACACTGCTGTTTGGTGTGTTTTTTTCTCCTTAGCCACAGTTCACCAGGGAAACTTTACTTCATTAGATTCCCAATATGATTATACCTACAAATCTTTATGTAAACTTATAAATGTATAGCCACACAAATGAATGCACAAGTGAAAGCAAATTTGAGCTTAGGCTTTTCTTTTTTTTCACTACTTATTATGCCCTGTTGTTAAAGGAACCAGGATATCGTGTCTGACATTTCCAAGGATCTAAAAACCCTGAAGGCTCTAAACAATGTAGGACTCATACCAGGACTTGTATCAGCATCCCCAAGGGAATATCCAGAAGCTAAAGAATGCATAAAATATACAGGGCTACCATTGAAGAAGAAGGAGCATCTCTTAAAAGCTAACACCAGTATCACAGCAGCCGAGGAAGGTAACTGTGAACTATGATCTGGGAAAAGGAATACATAAAAATAAAGGGCCTGAAATGATCAAAAGGGACCAGTGTCAGTTTTCTGGTTCTTTATAGTCCTTGGATTAATCCAGGGTCAGGAACCCCAGAAATTTAGAGAGAGGCTAAATAATAAGCCAGAAAAGGCATTTTGAAACTACAAGACTATAAAGACTACAAGACTATTGGTTATATTTTATTGTGCGATAGATTACTGTTTTATTGTAATGTACTGTAGTATTGTAGCCTGGAGCCTGGTAACTTTATAATTCCATTTATTTGAAATAGGACAATGAAATCTTATAATTGCTTGTTTATACACTATATACATTAAGAAAGAATGTTTAGCAAATTAGTTTTTCTGTTAAAAGAAGTATTATTATTGCATTATAAAGAGTGAGACACAGAATGCTGGTAAAGACAAAAAGTAATATAGTCCCGAAAAATAGAAAAATGATGAGAAATGGAAAAGATCAATGAGATCTGGTAGGCAAGGAAAGAAAGCCCCAGAATGAAGGGGAAAGAGTCAAACAAAATGGAATTAGGAAAAGGAAAAAGGGAGAAGGAGAGGGCATAATATGGGATGGTAGTCTGCACCAACCAAAGATTATTACTTTTATGGCTGAAATAAAAAACAAGGCAGAGAAAACATATGTGGGACTGAAAGATTATGAAAAAGGGAACTTACTCCAGACATCTACCCCCAAAATTAAATTTAGACAAAAACAAAGAGGTGAGTTAGAGAGAAGAAGACCAAAAAAGGATAAAGATAAGGCAGAAAGGGGAAATGAGACAAGTTTAGGGTCTCAAGCATATAAAAAGTTGGTTATGGAAAAAGAGGAGATGAAATCACAATACAAAAAAGTGAGTTTCCACAAAAACTCAGTGAGGTAAGGAATCATCTTTACCAGATCATTCAAGGATTAAAATTAATAGAGAGGAAACAGAAAGAGGAAGGAAAGGGAAACAATACCAATCAAGAGGTATACAAATCTTACATTAAGGGAAAAAGTAGGAAGGAAGACAACAATACAATATTTATGAGCTAGGATGAGACTTTTATCCCAGATACTGAAAGGATAACTAAAGATTTAGCCATTTTGTTTAAAGACCCATATTTGGCTAACATTCTAATATATGAACAGCTGGTCAAAATAGTACAGGATTTGAATTTCACAAAATGAATTATAATAGAAAATAAAAAAAGCAATACAAGATCTGCAAATGCAGGTCATGTCAGATAATGCAGTCAGTTTGGACCAAAGTTCTGGACAAGAATCTCTGAGTCAAGATCTTTCTACGGAGCTGATAATGCTACCTACACCAGGGGTAAGAGATAATAGCATATGTGAAGAATTAAAACAAAGACATAAAGAACTATGGCAGAAAGGAGAAGAGAGGGGAAAAATAAAGAAAATGGAAAAACTAAAAGTTGAAAATAAACTAAAAACAGAAATGAAGCAGAAATTAAACAAGCAATCCCCTAAAGAAAAAGGGCAAGGGCCAAAAGACTAAAGATAATAAATGCAAATATAAATGATAAGCAAGATGTGATGGACCATGATAGTGACAGTGTCAGAAGATGACCATCACAAATTGGAAAATCCCTAGAGATTTCAAAGGAAACAAAGAGAAGGGGAATAAAAAGAAAGACAAGGAAATTAAGAGTTGAAAAAATGATATAAAGAAACAAGAATGTAGTAAACAGGATAATGAAACCAGAATAACTGAAGAAATTAAACAAAACAAGTAATCACTGACAAAGCAAAACATTAATGACAAAAGGGAAGACAGGCAGAAAATACTAGGAGAGAAAGGTAAAAAGGAGTTCAAGGAAGCCCAAAGGTCAGAAGAAAAGAATTAAAACTTTAATAATAAGTTCACATATTTTATGAGAAAAACGAAGGAGTTGGACTTTGCTCTGTCACTATTCGACGTTGAAGTCTTATCTAATGAAAATGAGAAAACACTAGGAGAATGCCAAGAGTCTGGTCCTACCCATTTTGAGAAATGACCAGACATTGACATTTAAACTAAGCGTAACAAGACCATTAAAAGACAAAGACTGGGTTATGTTGATAATGAATCAATTTTTCATTCTTTAAATTACAGAATACAATAAGGTAAGACTACAACAAGCAGGAATTCAAAGTGGAAATAGCATGACATTGGGACAATTATTCCCAGAATATTGTGAGCAAGCAAAAGAAGTGGGGAGAACGAAAACCACCAGCAGGATGACACTAATCTCACATTGCCCATTTCTGGATTAGAACAGTTCATAAATGAAACTAGTAAAAATTAAATAATAAAAATTGGAGATTTTTTGGGAACCCCTGTTGAAAATACAAGGGTTAAGAAATAACATCAAAAGGGCAATTAGATGGGAAGAAAAAGGTCAGATAACTATCTGGACAGATGATAAAACAGTCTATAATCAGTGCAAACAATTTGTGAGCTAGACCATCTGGAGATATTTATGTATCAAAGCAAAGAACCAACTGGCGAGGGCAAATCATCTAATGCAAAACCTGAATGGGTTAAAATGCTAGAAAATGTCAATAGCTTTGCAATTTTGGAAATCTCTATTGAGGCCTGACCAGAATTGGAAGAACTGACAAAAGAAACAACTGAACTGGAATGTCAGTCACTGAAAATGTTGTCCTGGAATGTATCTGGTATTAAAAATAAACTAATGGATAAGGAGGTAATTAAATATTTCAACAAGTTTGATATGATTTGTATACAAGAAACGTGGGCAAGTAAGGAGTTATATTTGAACGGATATAAATCCTACAACAAGATTGCTGTGAGGAATAAAAAATGGGAGCAATAGAGGGGGAATAACAATTTGGGCCTGGATATTCAGACTGCGCCAGGCTGTGGTGCAAGCCTGGGCGTAGCGCAAATGGGCTGCACAGGGGTGCTGACAGGGTGATATTCAACAGAGCTGTGCCATGGCACAGCATCACTGAATATCGCACCTTGGCCACCCCACAGTGCACATGGCGCAGTGCATATCTGGACTGTGTAGTATGGTACTGGCTGAACACCCATTGGCTTATGCTGTGGACCAATGGGCATACAGCCCTACCATACAGTGTCAGTCGGCGGGTGGCGGGGCAGCAAGTGGGTGGGAAGCTGCCACCCGCCCGCTGACTGGGGAGCGGGCAGTGGGGCTCAGTGGTGGGTGGGGAGGGGATACCGCTAGACCACCAGGGTTCAGTTGCTGTGGCATTAATGTTTTACTGACACCCACAATAGGGCTGCGAGCGGTCCACTGGACCACCAGGGATATTGGACATTTAAATTATAACATATGCCCGCGATCAGGCTGCGAGCGGTCCACTGGACCACCAGGGATATGGGACGATTATGTTTATACTTAAGCCCATGATCGGGCTGCAAGCGGTCCACTGGACCACCAGGGATATTGGATGATTATGTTTATACTTAAGCTCGTGATCGGGCTGCAAGCGGTCCACTGGACCACCAGGGATATGGGACGTTTATATTCTTCTATGTATGCCCGCAATCGGGCATGGGGGTGCCACCACAAAGGTGCAGCCAGAGCTCAGGTGGCCACCCACAGGTGGCAGCTGCCGTGTTGCGCCCTGCAATATGGCAGCTCACCTGTGGGTGGCTAGCCATTGTTCCTTTTCCTTTTGGCTCACCTGTGTGCAGCGCAAGCAGGGGTTGTGCATGCATGGGCTCAGCACATCCCGGGCTGAATAGCAGGATGTGCGGAGTATGCATGGACATGCCCCCCCACCTGTGCCACATACATTACTGATGCGCTCCGGCACATCGGGATTTGTGCCAGGCACAATCTCCATTTGAATATAGCGCTGGGGTGCATCAGTGGGTTGAGCATGGTGCAACAGTGTTGCGCCATGCGCAACCCTTCTGAATATCTGGGCCTTGGAGTAAATTAAATATTAATCAACCATCTACAGAATTGGATATTAATAGTGATAATATTTTAGGGGTAAGAATCATGTTTACACAGTCAGAAATTATACTGCTGAATATTTATATACCTCCTACAAAACATGATAGCACTAGAGATAAAATCATGGAACAGTTGGAACGCATCATTGTCAAAGAAGTACCATAGCTAATAATCCACTCTAGGGGACTTTAATGCTAGAATAGGCAACATGTCAATGATTACAAATGATGTTTCAGAAATCATAACAATTTGTAACAACAAGAGATTGAAAATGCCAGAAGCTCCAAGGATAAGTTCAATGAAAACAGAAAAAAATATGTAACATGTTTAGAGCGAGAAATTTTCTCTTAGTTAATGGAAGAGCTATCTCAGACTATGAGGGGGTTATACCTTTATGAATCCCAGAAGTGATTCAATAATTGATATGATTTGGATAAGTATAAACATGATTGAGGATTTTATTGATTTGAATATAGAAGACAGAGGGGAAAGTGAACATTTTCCATTGGAATTGCAAATAAAATCAGGTCAACAAAATTGCAAGATAATAAATAAACAAAATGATATGGCCTAAAAATGATACAAACAAGGAAGGGAGTATGCTGGGAAGAAATTAATCAGAGAAACTTTCGATCAAGAACAGACATGAGAGGACTAATTTATGAAATGAACAGGTTTTTGGAAATAGAAGAAAAGGAATGTATAACAAATTATGAAAGGATAGTTTACAGTTTACATAGCCTGGTACAAACAGATATGAACACCTATACAAAGAAACATGGGGCGATATGGTTCAAAAAAGAATGTGCAGAGGCTAAAACTTAATATACAAACAAGGAGAACAAAACAATGTTCAACTATTGAGAACAGAAAGGAATTGAATAAAATTAGAAGGGATTATAATAAAGTAATTAAGAAGAAGAAACAGCACAGGCAGGAGATATGGAAACAACTAGATAAAACTGTCTATGAAAAAGATACAAGACAATTTTGGACAAGAGTAGCAAGAGGTTTAGGAGAAAGAGGTGAAATAGAGGCATTCATAGAATCACATGAATGGATACAGCACTATAATGGTATCTTTTATGATAAGGACATTATAAAAGCACAAGAACAAACAATTAATGAATGGGTTCCACTCAAACAGAAAATACATGAAATGAAAATATACTGTATAATTCAGTCAAAAGATTCAAAAGACATAAGGCCCCTGGACCAGATGGAATACCAATAGATGTCATAATCAATCATTTAGATTTCTGGATATCAATTTTGGAAAAATTGTTTAATTAGATAGGGGAAATCAGGTAAAATTCCAAAAACTTGGACCAAATAAATTATAGTCCCTATTTATAAAAAAAGGGGAGAAAAAGGATCCGGCCTGTTACAGACCTATAAGCTTTTTGGATAAAATTCTTATAAGAGTTCTAAATCACAGATTGATAGACTGGATAAGGGAAAACAATTTAATTGAAGAAGCTCAAGCGGGGTTACAGAAAAACACTCAACAATTGATCAGTGCTTTGCACTGAGCCATTTAATATATAAATATGCCATAATCAAAAAAACATAAGTTATTTTGCACATATATAGATCTGAAACTGGTATTTGATAGTATTAATAGAAATTTGTTGTGGGAATGCCTAGAGGAAATAAGAATAGAGACAACAACATTAAATATATTAAGGACCCTTTATACAGATAATTGAATTAAAATAAGATATAATAATGGTGGGGGTATATGGAAGAATCTGAAGGCAACAAAGGGGTAAAGCAAGGGTGCATGCTGTCACCAATATTATTTAATCTATTTATGAACAGAATCTCGACTAAATTATATAAACCACAATATCACATGCCCAAAATAGGGGAGCAATATTGTACTTATCTTGCCTTTGCAGATGACATTGTTTTAATATTAAGTAATTTAGGAGCAAACAGATTAATTCAAACCTTTCAATTAGAATGTAATAATGCTCAACTAATAATTACTGCAGAGAAGACCAAAACTATAGTGTTTGGAAACAAGAGAGGGAAAAAATACAATATAAAGCTTACAACTTCACGCTAGAACAAGGGGAATATTTTAAATATTTAGGTATTAACATGAATGAAAATCTATCATGGAATACACATATTAAAGAAATTGAAATAAAAATTAAAAAATTCTTGCCAGCCACAATGAGTTTCTACTACAAATTTGGAGGCAGCTCAGTAAAAGGAGCAATAAAAGTAATAAATGCCAAAATAAGATCACAGATATTATACAGGGAAGAAATTTGGGGTCACAGAATAAATAGTAAATTAGAAGACTATAAATGCATTTATAGGAAAATTATGGGATTACCATCAGGGTCCCCTGCAGCACTAATAAGAGTTGAATTGGGACAAGTATTGATAGAATGCCTGGTACAAGAAAGAATAATTTTATATTTCTTTAAAGTATACAGGATGACAAACCATCAATTATCACAACAATGTCTGGATGAGGCTACATCTTATGATAAAAAATTTAGATTTCCAATAATAGAAGTACTAAAAAGTGGATTAAACCATATGGGCTTATATCATACATATCAGATACTTATAGAAAACCCCAAGAAGAGATTAGTAAAGATATTAAAACTAGGACAAGAGATATATTGAAACAGAAGGATCTGGAAAGATGTGCAGAGTATAAAATTAGTAAATGGTTAGCCACCAACAAACAAACTTTTAGACTAGAAAAATATTTAATTAAAATTAAAAACCCACATAGAGTAAATCTATAAGATATAGATTTGAATATCATAAATGTGAGAGATTAAAACACAAACAAAACACTGGATTCCAATGGAAAATGTAAGTGTAATCTAGATAGAGATGATATAGTCCATCTATTAATAGCATGTCCCCTCTATCTAAAGGAAAGAACAAAAATATTGGGGCCAATCTTGGGACAAATGGAAGGTAATCCCCAAGTACTGACAGTGAATTTGTTAAATACAGAGTCAACAAAAACTCTAGAATTAGTTATATCATTCTTAAAGATTATCAATTTACAAAGGTTGCATATTAAAGAAAAAGAAGACTGAATGCATAAAAAGTATAAAAAGGAAGTTGACAACAGACATAAAATCAGTTTAGATAATTAAAACGGCAATGGAATTATGAAGTGTAAACAGAATGCCAAGTGTTTTATTAAGAATGTATTGTGCTAACAAGTAATATGCCAGTGCAAACAGGAATGGATGTTAATTTATAAAAGGTGTCTTAACAAAGTGTTTATGAATACAGTGCAATATCGTATTTTTAAAATTGTTTATATTTTATGCGTATGTGCAAGTGTAAATATTTATGAATGCGACAACTGATGTACTTAAATTGTAACAACATAACCTGTTATACAACAAACTTTTTTATGATAATGAATAACAGACACAGAAACTATTCTGTCAGACAGGAAGGAGTACCATTACCCATTGCTTGATTTCATACTCCTGGGCTCTGCACCCCTTCCCCTTCCTGGTTGTACCATGTCTTTTGCCTTTGTTGTGCAGTGGCTAGGTGCTCCTGGGCAAGCCCCATGAGCTCCTTAAGCCATAGCCTGAAGTTCAGGGCATACTCCACAACAGATTCCCCGTGGGGAGCAAGCTCACCCTCCCATTCATTCCTTACCAAATCAAGGGGGCCCTGTACCCTATGGCAACAACAGGAGTTTTAAGTGTGAGAACCCTGTGGACTCATGGGGGATTTCCCTATATGTGAATAAGAGATTGGGTAAGTACTTGTCCTACTCTCTTGCATAATGATTGGCTAATGCCCTTAACATTAGACTGCTGACAGAATTAGAACGTATAGGAATAGTGGACTGATATATCAGTCCACAGCACAACAAGGGTTAGAGCAACACATTAAAATGCTTTACCAGACTGTTAGTCTCGGGGTGATATGGAAAGGCCATGGGCTCTCGCCCTCACCCTTCTCCAAAGACTAGTAATTAGGGCAGACATAAAATTGATGCCCTGGTCAGACACCACCTGTCTGAATATCCTCAGAAGTTCATACGCCACTTTTTCCGCCTCATTGGAGGACAAGCTACAACCTCTGGGTAGTCCATGGCATACAGAATGTAACTCTTGCCTGTGTAACTTGGGGTGATTTGTGGCCCAACAATATCCATAGCCACTCACCAAAATGGCTCTTCGATTATAGGTAGGGGACTCAAAGCAATCTCATTTTGTCCCCAACCTTTCCCACTCTCTGGCACTGTGGACCAATAAAGAAGCACATTCTTCCAGTATATTTTCCTTTTCTCCAGACCCTGAGAGTCACCTTCCATGCTGGTGGCCAACTCCTTTAGTTTCTGCTGGAATGAGTATACTTGCAGAGCTCTCCCTGGCTCTGCACACCTCACATTCCCTACAATACATTCTATAGGCATGCAGCCCCCAGCTGGGCTTCCTCCAGTCTGTAGCAGTAGCTCAGAACTGCTACTCCCAGCCCCTTCTTCAGTCACTCTTGCTACTTACCCTGCTGCTGAGGGTGGGGTTGTTTCCAGCTGCACTGTCCCCTCTGTGTCCTCAGGAGCTTGTTCTCTACCATTACTATGGTTAGTAACGCACACAACGTCAGCCTGACTGTCAAAGTCATTACCCATAATTACATCCACAGGCAGGTCAGTACAACACCCACCTCCTGTATACCTTGGCCATCTTGTCAGCTGAGAAAGGTCAGGTCCACTGGCATTGAGACCTTTTGACCTGCACGTCTCCAATTCTGGAAAACTATCCTGGCAGGATTTGTAACTGGTGAATTAAATCCTGCTTTACCATTGACATGGAGGCCCCCGTGTCCCTTAATCCATGGGGTTACCAATCCCATTACCTTTAGCACCCTCTAACTGGTGTTCTAACAAAGTCTGAAAATAGAGAGCTCAACATTCAGAATCAGGATGTAAAATCTTCTTTATTTCATGCACAGGTGAAGTGCTCTAAAATGCTTTAGAAGTGCCAGGGAGTGCAGGCACGGGACATTAGGGGCTCCAGTGGGCTCGTTTTGTTTTAGAAGCCTTCATCTGTGTACAAAATAAAGAAAGTGTTGCCTCCTGAGTCTGTGTGCTGAGCTCTCTACTTTCACAGTTTCAGTGTGGAGCCTCTCAGCAAAAGTCTGCAGAGTGGCTGCTGATTGTTTCTGGCTCTAACAAATTGCCTAGTTGATCATACATTTCTGAATAGCTATCTCTGGGTGCCTTCCTTAACCCGCTAAATGTGTGTCTACAGGCCTCAAGAGTCAATTGAAAATGATTTAACAAGACATTTTTCTGTGTGGTATACAGTAGTAAATACGGTCCTTATTGTCCTTCTTGGCGAAGGCTTCTTACACCTGGTCAATAAGAAGTGGCAAAAGGTGAGTTGCCCAAGAAACTCTATCCAATTCAAACTGCCCACAAATGCTTTCAAAGGATTTTAAAAACAAACTAAGATCATCCCCCTCCTGATACTTGGGAAAGAATTTAGAATTAATTTGGGTCAAATCCCTGATGCCAGTATTTATGGTTTGTGATGTTGCCTTATGGAGCAGAACATCTCTCTCCCTCTTGTGCTGGTGTTGCTTTTCTTGCTCCGCTGTCTCTTTCTTTCACTCCTCTCTCATCTGGATCTCATACTGGCACTGCTTCTCTCACTCCTCTGCCTCCAGTCTTTCTTTTTGCACCTCAGCATCTGCCTTTGCCATAACCAGGTCGAGTTCCAGCCATATCAGTTCTATCCAGTCTGCTTGCGTAGCTGCCCCAGTCATAGGCTCTGGTTCACTTGCACTTTCACTAGCCTCCATCTAATGGCTTTGGCCAGCAGTGAGCACTTTTGCACCACTTTTCCGATCACTTTTCTCAAGGAGGTCTTTGAGATCTGCCCATATCTGGCATTCCTCAAAGACAAGCCCTCTTCTTCTGCACAGCTCCTCAAGGTTTGGTACTGTGCATCGATCATATGGCCCAGATATAGTGTCCTCTAACTATCTACTCTTACTTACAACAAAATTAAATGGTAGTATGTACTGTATCCTCTTTTGAATAACCTGTTCTGTGACTGGACAGATAACCTTTTTATTGAAAATCTGTTTTGGATCTCACTGCTGCCAATCTGTTTGTCACATACAGGTTCTCCCAGAACTAGTCTACACTGTGCTACCAGTTCTCACAATCCTTCAGATGCCTAAATGGCTACTTTGATATGCTGCCACCACCCAGCTTGACTCTCATTCAGTGTATCATTAGGTGAGAGTCTCACCAGAGCTATTTCAAATAGTTTAGCAGCCTGTCTTTTGGGAAACAGATCATGAGCTTGCCAATTACCCCAGGTTATCTATACCTTCAAAATCACAGCCACAGAGAGCATTGTTTATATAAAGATAATATTTAATAGTCTACGATAGTTATATTAGGTACAGGATTATACACTCTAAAGACTAGGCGAATACAGTACACTACAGAAATTGAAAACAAAACATTTGAAAATATAGAATTCCTACAGAATAGCCTCACTAAGCTAATTCTTAGGTAGATAGTTAAGCTTACTCCAACTGGGATCTAGTGAGTCTTAACATACTGAACATCAATGGTGTGACTTCCCAAATTCCAAGATAAGACTGTCTTTTCCTAGAAGAGTACAGTACAAAAAAGGCCCTAGCTGGCCGGCCCCTTTGCCCATATCATCTGCCTTGCCTCTGTTTCATTATACCATGGACAATTCTTTAACCTATCAGCCCACCTCCAAGACAGAACCAGTCTGAACTGGTTGTGTGGATTCGGACTAGTTCCTATTGTTTCCATGGCTCACAGCCTGGCAGGGTGTCATCTGACTGGCCAAGCCATTTCTTTCTGGCAGCCAGCTAGCCTCTTTTAGATCAAAGGGGCTCAAGAATTTCTTGTTACCTAAAACACAGAGTCTTTTAGATCAAAACAGCTCAGCTATCTACACCCAGACTGTTTCCCCTTTGTGAGAACACAGGAGTTGTTGCTCTCAAGCCTGGGTCAGTGGTAGAAAACTGCAATTTTCCATGCTCCCCATACATTCCAAACCTGCTCACTTATTTTACAAAGAAAACAGATAATTCAATGTGTTTACGCAACTTGGTGTAGTACAGCGCTGTGCTTATGCAAGTTGTTGAATAAACCTTTGTGGCCATTGACCTCTCATTCCTCAGAGAATTCCACCCCAGAGGTGCCATAGGAAGGATTCCCTTAGGCTAAAGGTACTTTAGGAAGGAACCCTGAGGAGAGAGGTGAGCCACTGCAGAAGAATGGCAGAATGGTGGGGCAAAGAAAAACTGCTTCTAAGTGAAGCAGGAAGACAGAGTTTAAATAGCTCAGGTAGGGGTGTGGCTGATTGCTACAGCACACTGAACCACAGCCGAAGCCTTTCTATTCAATGTGCTAATGCAACTTGGTGTAATGTTGTGCTTATGCAAGTTGTTGAATAAACATTTGTGGCCATTCGCCTCTTGTTTCTCAGGGAATACCACCCTGTAGGGATGCCAAAGGCAAGGAACCCTGGAGGAGGGTTCCACCCCTAGAGTTGCCATGGGAAGGATTCCCTTAGATTAAAGGTGCCTTAGGAAGGAGCCCCAAAAAGACTGTAGAGCAGAAAGCCCTGCAGAAGGGGACAAGTAAGTATTGTGTATTTAGGACCTTCACATAGGTCAGGAGGAGACAACGGGTAATGTGTAGCAACCTTCATGTAGGTCTGAATGATTAGACAGCAAAAGGACATGATTTCCTAAGGAGAGAGGGAAGGGCAAAGAAGGGCCTCCATCCATCTCCATCTAACAGCGGAAACCTACCTAAGTAACCTAGGTAATATGCTACTAAGACTAACTAGATATTATGACCTTCAGCATGGAGGAGAGGAAAAACCTCCTTTAAGGAGAAAACTTCTAGGGATCCATGGCCTAGGTCACCTTCCCTCCAGCTTGGGATATTTTATTAAGTGATGGCTCTGCTGCTGCAATTTAGAAACCCAATTCAGGGGAGGTGGAAAATATTCCAATCTGGAGAAAGGCTCTCACTCTATCCCTCTAATGTGAATGCCGTGAAGGGTTGTGCATGCACTCTGCAACAATGAGGTACTCCCACATGGGAATACTATCCCCCAAGGCAAGAGGAGCAGAACAACTGCTGAGGCCTACACAAGCCTAAGAAGAGATCCAGTGAACCAGAGGCAGTCTTAGGGAGGATGGCTTAGAAGATGCTGCCAAACCTGCTTAGCTAGCTAAAGAAGCACCCTTGGGCTTAAGGGCCCCCACCCCTCACAGCTGAAGTCAAATTTTACATCAAGAGGTGACATCAATACATCTGCACAGCTAAAGTTCCAACCAGAGTGAAGACATTCCCACCATGGGCCAGATAAAAAGGACCCCGCCCTGAGTTTCACATGCTCAAGATGCAGACTTTATGGGTGCAGAGCGAGTCCATCAGCCACAGAGCACCCCTGAACCATAGAAATCAATGGTCATGGTTGGCATGCCTCTGAGTAATGAATGACAGCATAAATTCAACCATGAAGGAATTGTAGACCCTCACATACCTGTAGGTCATGTGCACTTTTTATCCAGCACAAGAAGACTAACATCCATGTAGGTTAATCTAAGCAATCATCAGACCCCCATGTACGTCTGAGAAACTCAGTAAAATATTAATTCCTGTACCCTCCAGGGAATGTATACCAACAAGTTCCATTAGGGAAGCCAAATTAATTGTGAAATTCAGAATTTTCATCATTGTACATTATTAGCCAATGTAGAAAATTAGGTAGTCCATTATTAGACAATGTAGTAAATGTAGATAGTCCAGTGCACATATTCACGTTCTATTATAACTTTTGTGCACACGGTATATTAATATGGGAGGTATGTATTGGAAGTAACAATTAAATTACTAGAAGAGCAAGCCCAAAAAGAGTGTGAAACATAAAGCATTGCTTATGAAAGCTAAGTATTGTGAAATAAAATGTTAATTGCAGTTTGACTTCATAAGCATTACACATAATATTTAAATATGTACTGTTTTAATATTTGTGAAATGCAGCATAAGTTTTTTTCATAGAACACCTGAATACCATCCAAGAACTAGGGAGGTTAGTGCAGACATGCAAACATTTAGAGCTGGAATCCGTGACCTTCTTTGCAAAAACAGGCCATTCAGAAACTCTAATTACACAGAATGGCTGCATTTAAACTTCTAAGGCACAAAGCTGAAAATCATCAAAGTTACATAATATATTTGCTCCGTCTAGGCTGTATTACAGTTCAGTTTCAGGCAAGCTAATATTATTGTGAAAAGATTTAGTCAAAGGATTGTGAAATTCAAATTTTCAGTACAGCGCATTATTTCTGACTTGATAGCTCATTCCCAACTTGAAGCCACAAGGCCCCACTGTGACATCACTGGCCCCTGTCATGGGAATAACTGATGGCACAAGCAGATCACCAGGACACCATGCCAGGAAGAAGCAACAGAAGGTAGCAGGAACAAATTTCAAACACAATGTCCCCACAGAAACACTGCATAGTAGGTAGACTGAGGGAAACTAGGTGTATATAAGTAAGGGGAGCACGCTCCAAATTTTTAAGAGGCAGCATAAATGATTTAAACTGCTAAGAAAGCAGGAGTAAATGGTAGAGAGTAATAATGAAACTGCTAGAAAAGCAAGCACACTGGAACTGAAGCTAGAAGGCAAGTACATGAGAAAAAGTTGGGAGTTGTAACTGCTGAGTGAAGCCAAGCACTGAGTGCTGCCAGGTGTAAACAAGGTTGGAGATACATGCTGGGAAAATAGCAAGGGGAGCCGAATAGCACAGATAACATTTGCTGGCAAACTGAGGATTGCTAGAAGTATGATAAAAGTAAATGTGAGCCTGAATAGCACAAAGCACTTAAACAGCACAATGCAAACAAAGGAGAGGAACAGGATGCTACAAAAACTAGAAGCCTCCCAAAAAAACTAAAACTGAAGAAACACAAGCACAGGATAACAAGAAAGTAGACACAGACAACAGAGAGAAGCAGAAACAGCAACCAGAGGTGAAAGCAAAAGGCAGGAGAAACACAAACCAGCAGAAAGACCAGCACAAACCATGATGAAGATTTAAAAGCACTAGAGGAGGGAGACAAACACTGAAGGGGGCAGAGTCCCAGGCTGGAGAAGGCAGGGTCCATCAGAGCCTCCAGCAGCAAATAAAAAATGCTTCTGAGTGAAGCAGGAAGGACAGAGTTTAAATAACTCAGGAAGGGGATGTAGCTGGTTGTTACAGCCCATTGAACCACAGGCAAAGCCTTTCAATAAAATAAAAAGATATATTGCCTGGGTGTTATACCCATCATAAACTGTTCTGTGGTCTGTGATACACAGTGTGTTATAAATCATTATTTTATTGCCCATTCACGGGAATAAGACAGCCTACAGCATGTGAAGACCTCTCATACAGTCAAGAATGCTTTATCTAACTACTTTGTCTGATTCTACAAATACAGTCAAAGCAATACTGGAAGTTACCAAAGAATTTGGGGAAATATCAGGTTATAAGGTTAATGCAGAAAAAAATTGATTCTTGCCCCTAAACAACAGATGTCAAAAATCTGATATCTCAGTATTAGGAACATGTGAGCAGAGAAATATATTAAATATTGTGGTGTGTCTGTGTGTGTGTGTGTGTGTGTGTGTATATATATATATATATATATATATATATATATGTATGAAATACAAAATCACACATGCCCCCATAATGCAAAGCATCATGGACTGCATATGCAAATCACCATGGAATATTATGCTGGTTCAACTTTAAGCAGAAATGCATGGTGCCGAAAGACCTCTCACACAGCTTGCAAAGAGTGCCAACAGAAGACACAGACACGTGTTTTGTCCTACCAGGACTCATCAGTGCGCCTCATCTGTTTGACACCCCAGTGGAATGAACAAGCTACCCTAAGATGGTCTATCTGGGTTATGTTGTGGTGAACCCAATTAAAACAAAAAACAAGTTAAAAGACAAAGAACCTCAGTGTGCAAGCACTGAGGCAATGGTTCCCCCAAAGGGCACTGGCCGGGAAGCCAAGTTTCAAAGAAATACAAAATCACACATGCCCTCATAATGAAAAGCATCATGGGCCACATATGCAAATCAACACAGAATATTATGCTGGTTCAACTTTAAGCAGAAATGCATGGTGCCGAAAGGCCTCTCACACAGCTTGCAAAGGGTGCCAACAGAAGACACAGACACGTGTTTCATCCTACCAGGACTCATCAGTGTGTCTAGTCTGTTTGACACCCTAGTGGAATGAACCAGCTACCCTAAGATGGTCTGTCTGGGTTATGTATATATATTTCATTAACTTCCAAAAATAATCTTAATAATCTAAAAAAGCAGCAGATAAAAAGTTAGAAAGTTGGAACAAATTGCCTTTAGGGTTTGGTCAAGGTCAAGGCTAGTTATTATTAAAATGATGATCCTCCCTATAGCAATTTTTCATTTTAGTATTATACCTAGTATAATTAAAGAATTACTGGTTCACTAAAGTTGAGAAATTATTTAATACATTTCTGTGGGCACATAAGAAAACAAGAATGGGTTGTTCAAAGGCAGGGCCCCTACTTTTCTGCGGCACAGTGGGACCAAGTTCTGCGGCAAGACTACCATTTGCCGCAGAACTTCTGCGGTGGTGGTTTGTAATTTCTGCAGGAGTTCTGCAGCACTAACAAACAACCACATCACAGTGTCAGCTTGTCATCCTGACTTCACTTTCATGACAGTGGTTACTGCAGTCAGGATGGTGGAAAGCACAGTAACACTAGTTCAAAAATAACAGACTTATAAAAACAATTTTATGCCTAAAAAAGCAAAACAAATGTCTCTCCCTTAAGGTCCTAGCCTGTTGCATAAATGAGATATGCAGAGGGGATCTTACATGATAAATAATGTATTTCTATATGCATGCTATCTATCACACTAATGAGGTTTCCACTGTCTATCACTTATATATTTGTATGTGCTTTCTACACCACTCATGAGGTTCCCACTGTGTATCACTTACACATTTATATGCAATCTGTAACATACATACAAATATGTGTGTGTGTGTGGTGAGAGAGACAGAGATACTGTGTGTGTGTGTGTGTGTGTATATATATATATATATATATATATATATATATATATATATATATATATATATATATACATATATATATATATACATATATATATATATATATATATACACATACATACACACACATATATTTTATTTCCATGAACTTGCATCCTCATTCATACAGGTCCCATTGGAAATGGAATAGAGGAGTTATTGCAAAACTAATTTTTCATGTTAACCTGCTTTCCCTCACACACTGCGTAACACCATCAGGCCATGACATGCATGTGAACTGATAGTGAGATAGTGCTGTCCAGCCCATCACAATGTGTCCACCATGTGACAGAACACTGCACCATACCTTCCCAGTCTCTGAGCAGTGATGTGTTCCACCAATCCTTGTGCTGCCCAGCCAGCTCCCAGAGCTAATCTCTGAACCTGAGTTGCCAGCACAGAAACACATCATGCTACCCTCAGGCCCAACAGCTGTCCCTGAACACAACATTTCTCCATAACTTTTAGGTGATTCTATCAACCAATGACAATATGTAATCAATAACCCTGGCAAAATATGTACAGTGCAATTATTTATTCAACAGGTTTATTCTTTCAGCAGGTCTACACATTATTGTATTCCACTTTTCTGGGCATAATTACTTTATTTTTCTTAAAAATGACAGTTAAATTCATTTTACCAGTTATTCATCTCAGATGGCATCTCTATACCTTAAAGGCACAAATAGGTTTGTACAAAGTGAGGTATGGACTTAACAGGTCAGTGCTATTGACAAAGTTTTGTATAAGCTGGCCCTAGTGCAATAATGTAAGACTGAAATTTGTATTAGACTGTAGGGCAGGTTGCGCAAATATCACTATGCATGATGTGCTGTGCCACCGTCTCTGGCAGTGAGAGCTGTGGTAGATAAGTGACTGTTCATTTCTGTTGCAGAATGCAGCCATTTCATTAGCTAATGTATGATGTTATAGCAATGATAACATCACATTCTGAGCATATGGGGGGTTTTGGATATAAAAAGAGGGGAAGGGAAACAGATTCTGTGGATAAACAGAAATATAAATAAAAACTCACCAAGAAGAGTGAATTCTGTGGCACCGCAGAAGTTCGGCGGTAGATTGCAAGTTCTGCGCAAAATTCTGTGGCCGCAGAATTCTAGGGGCCTTGTTCAAAGGTCGCTAGGCCAACAGATGCGGGGGGGAGAGTGAAAGCACCTGACCTTAAATTATATTGTATACTGCTCGCAGGATTGAACAAACATCAAGATGGCTATTAAGCAAGAACATAGAGACACACACCCCAGATTGGATTATTATGGAAAGAGATATGGCAAGCGCTGCCAATATAGGTCTCAACTCCTGTTCTTCACAAATACAAATAAACCTTGGAGAAATCAAATTACAGCACATAATTTCCCAATTTAGTAAACTGCTAAATATCAATCTTGTGCTATCTAGTAAACAACCTATTTGGAGCAATCCAAACATATTGATAGAAGGAGCTCTGATAAGGAATGAAACTTGGGAGAAAAATTGGGTTAAAACAATAGAAGATATTGCAGACGGCAAGTAATTTTAAACAACATGCTTTGCAGAGAAATTTAATCTAGGCCAGAATTAAAGCGAAACAGCTTTTTAAATCAATTTACAACAGATTGTAACATCAATATATGGGAACAATTATCTCCTGTTCCGATCCACACCTAACACAATTACTTTTCTTGAAATAATTTATAATAAACCTACTGTCAGCAAGATCTACAACTTTCTGATCAATTCTATCAAAGGTAGGGCAAATGAAAAAAATACCTTGGTGGTCTATGAAATTGGATAAAAAATACCTCTGACTGGAATTGGGCTAGTATTTGAAGCTTACTCTTCAGTTAACCACAGAACCACACAATTCAAATTGATAAATAATCATTTTTTATATCCCTTTTAAAATGAAAAAGAAAATGGACTTAAGAAATTATAAGTGCCCTAAATGTAGTCTAGCAAACAGTAACTTATTGCACATGTTTTGGATGTGCCCCTACGTTCAAAACGTTTGGCAAAAGATAATAAAACACATGTAAAAAATAGTCACATATATACAAATATGAACATGGAAGCATGTATTCTGGGCAATTTTTGACATAAATCTTCTTTAAAAATTGAGTATTCAATTGCCTTAATTTCAATGGCAGTAAAGAATTGTATTTTAACCCTTGTAGGGCCGCGGACTGATATATCAGTTCAAAATTCCTATACGTTCTAATTCTGTCGGCAGTCTAAGGGGTAAGTTTATGGACAGAGAACAGAGCACTTAAGGAGGTATCGGGTGATAATATCACCTGCAAAACAAAGCGGGACAATATATTGCAGGCATGACATCGCAGGCTGTACCATCGCCTGACAAAGACATCGTGGAATGGAATAATGCAGGCCACCAGCCCACTGTGTGTCCCGGACACCTCAGTGCCCCCACAATCACAGGTGGAGCCAGAGGGAGGCGACACATGGATCGACCGATGGTGTGGGCACAGTTGCACAGCGGTCACTCACAGACCTGTTCCACCTATTATTGGATGACGTGTTGCCCAAGGTAGGGAACAGCTCCTGCTATGCACTGGGGTATCTACAGCACTGAAGGGCAGTTTGAGCCATCAGTCAGATGATCACAGGCAGTCTTGAAGGGTTTTGGGTGGTACACAACAGACGGCATGCCATAACGGTGCAGACTAGGTCACCTCAGACCACAGACGGGGAACGGGTATGAATGGCAGGCCATTCATGAGCTTCCCTTGGCAGGCTGTGGCCTGATGGCTGTATGGCTGGGTTGGGTCAGTGAGGGGGGAGACTTGCAAGGTGCCTGCTGTGTGGCCGACCAGTGGTTGGTGGCCCTGTGTAGCTGTGTTGGGGGCAGCGGGGTGGCTGCAGGGGGTGATGCTGGTGTGCCGCAGGCATGTGCACTTGGGGGTGCGGGCACGGGGATCCACTCCATAGGTAGCTGTGGTGTTCCCACTGTGCTTGCACCATCGGTCGTTCCATGTGTCACCTCCCTTCGGCTCCACCTGTGACTGTGGGGGCACTGAGGTGTCCGGGACACACCGCGGGCTGGTGGCCTGCACTATTCCATTCCACGATGTCTTTGTCAGGCGATGGTACCGCCCGCGATGTCATGCCCACGATATATTGTCCACTTTGTTTTGCGGATGATATTATCACCCAGTACCCTTAAGGAATGTTTATCTGAGCTTATAGAAATAATCAGCCTGGAAAAACCTCTAATATGGGCTGAGAAATAATAGATCAGGCTTCAACCAAAAATTGGTGTCTTAAATACCTTAATAAATACTTTTCAACACAGCAAATGACATCCCCCAACTAAATAAGAAAAAAACTGACTTACTGGTTATATCATCTTGAGTATATCAATAACACACCCTGAGACATTCTGTTTTGCTCTGCTCATCTACACCTTTATAATTACTACTCTTACTTCTTTATTAATTCCTTTTGCTATACATTTTTCTTTCTTCTTGTCCTCTTTCCTCTTCTTGATCTTCTCTCTTCTTCTGATACTTATAATTTATTATATTTTGGGGAACTTTATTTACTGTATCTTTGGCACACACCTTGTTCATAAGATTACCTGTATGTAGTTTATGTGTTTTCCATACTGTTTGAAGTGTTTTCTCAATGCTGTTTATATCGTTGCAATAACATTTTCAATAAATATAAAGTTGTTAAAAAAAAAAAAGAGTGCTTCATGTGCTGCAGGCCCCAGTTGTACACCTACTCTTAATTCTAATCAGCAGCTTTTTACGTTTGCTTGCGCTTGAGCAAGGAACGTCTTGCTACAAGGAATGGCATTCAAGAGGTGTGTCACTGCCAAACCAATTACAGCTAAAACTCTCAGGGGCTTGGCAGTGCAGCCCCATGACCAGACACCGCTGATGACACTAACCAGTGCTTGTTGGGCAGAAACTTTGTGTGCTTGAAATGAAAACAGCCGCCCTTATCAGACACTGGCTGTCTCCTTTCATATACATAATGCCAACCAGCAAACAGCTGAATGGAGTCATGCCAAATCATCTTTTTTTTTGTTGCTAGCTGCATGGACACAGAGTGACAGAGATGGCAACAACTGTTTCTGTTCGCCGTCCTCCCCTCCCATGGCGAGACTCCCAGAGCTGTCATGTTTGTGCACCGCCCTAGAGAGACAAGGGCAACACAGTTTCCATGGGTGAGCATGTCCTTCAGCAAAGTGTACACTGCCCAAGTATACTGAGCTGTAAAATGATAGTTTGGGGGGGAAAAAACCCAATAAAATGTCATGATGGCAGTGGACCCAAATAACACCGAACAGCAATGCTTCTCTTGCGATATGTTCCCCAGCACAGTGGTTTGTACTTGCCACAGTCTCGTCTTTGAAAATGAAAGAAAAAAAGAAAAACTTACCAGTTCACCCTAGTCTCACAGTGTACTGCAAGCAAGCACTATCACTCTTTCATTACACTACTTTACTCTCCCAGCTGAGATGAAAACTACTGTATAACAAAAAGTGCTGACAAAATAATCAGGTTTAGGCAATTTCTCCTGAAAATATTGCAGAAGTCACTCACTCACTTATGTTGCAGGTTGTTTGACAACTTAAAATAAGATGTGCACTGTATGGACTCCAATGACCGAATAGGCAACCTCAGAAATGCAACCTTAAACTTGACTGACAGTAACTATGTAAACACCAGCTCCCGCTTGCCATCACACTCCGAAAGTTGCTAATCTTCTCACTCTTGTCTGCCTCCAAATGGCACTTTCCTTGCAACATATTAAATAAACAGTGCCGTAAAAAACATATTTTTCGAACAATTCAAGCACAGACTTCCCTGATTTAAACATATATAAATGCTACATTCACCAGCATTGACATCGCTTGTTCACACTAAACTGCAGCAACAGAAGTAAAATGAATTCATATCCACACAAAGCAAAACAAGCAGCCCAGTACTCCACAGTAAAACGCATGCTGAAAAACAACTGAATTCCCTTCCCATCTAATTCACACCTGTTGCCCTGAGCACATCTCAAAGTAACTGTTATATTTCCATTGCCCACTGCACAGCTCTAAAACCCTCTCTACTAAACATACTTCCTTACTCCCAGTACCAAGACTAGCCACAAAGACCTCCTCCTCAGACTGACACGAATCAAAATATAAGACAACCATTACTGCACACAACTATGCGTCTCACAAAATAAATAACTAGTCTATCAGGAAAGATAACCACAGGGGTATCATGTGAGGTGGGTGCATGGGGAAAGGCGCCATCCGTAATGGTGACTCCTTCCCGGCACAATCCCTCTCGGCGATGGGAGGGTAGGGCGACTGGATGAGGGGGTGGGTGAACTGGGCGACAGGATGTCACTATGTGTACGCGCACGGGGAGAGAGCGAGCACAACAAGCGTGAGCTGGGATGGGGTGGTGGGGCTGCAGGGGGTGGCACTGCAGTGGATGGTTGAGCTGCGTCGGGGGTTGGCTAGTGGTTGGAGCAGGTGAGGTACCAGGTTTGGGTCCGGGTGCTGGTGCAATTTTATTGCGCCCGTCCTGAACCTTTATTTTTTTAATGCTTTCATCCTCCCCCCACCGACGTGCACCCCCATGGAGTTGAGAATTCTTAACTAGGTGGGTGCGGGAGTCCCCACGAGGCGGTGGGGCGAGATTAAAAAATCTCCGGTGCCATTGTCCTTTGTGCCGGGATTGTCAGAGTGTTGAAAATGTTTTCGGCACTCTGACTGTGTGATAATGGTGATCGCCTTTAGGTGTTCGCCGTTATCACATAGACCCATCCACAGGATATTCCAGGAAGACGAGGAGGATTGGTACCCGACCAGGTTCAATTGCAGAGGCAGAATCATGGTTTGAGGTCTGGATGTGGAACTGTTTTGCAGGGAGCTGTGGAGTGAGTTTCGTTGAGGCAAGCAGGGTCAACAGACTGTAGCCAGGATTTGTTTCTGACTTCTGTCTGATTGTTGGAACCCTTCTCTCTTCATGATTCATGAATTCCCAGTGTTGGGAAATTTGACTGGGGCTCTTGGTGCTGCAGAAGGGGGCCTGTCTGGTCGACTGTGGGGGATCCTGGCTGGATTCATGTACCCTCAGGAGGTGGGGATTAGGCCTTCTGGAGAGTGGTGCAAGGTTCCCAGTTCTCCTAGGCTATCTGAAAGGCCAGCTGGTGGAGACAGTGGCCGAAGAGGGGTCCATGATATTTTTAGTGGGGGTCCTCTACAGTGGCACCAGGACACTCTACCTGCATTTCTGCCACAAGGAAGACTGCTAGCCCTGGACTAAGAACTGTTAAGATCATTGAGTCTGAAGTGGTACCTTGAGGAGGCCTTTATCTGGACCGCAACTGAACGGTCAGACCTTTCTTTCCTTTTCTGAATTGGGCCCAAACTGTATCGGGCAGTGAGAGTGCCCATTAGTTTAACTGCCTCAGTGCAATACTGTGGTTCTTTTAAGTCTACATGAGAAGTAGTACTTGGAAGACCTTTTTGAATTTATTTTCTGAAGAGGTGGGAGCTCTTCAGATCCAGACTACTCACACTTTGAGACCATCAGTGACTGCTCATTTTCTGTCTATTGTCTTACTTGCTGCTACTGTATAAACATAGGTTATTTTACATTGGGTATTGTGGGTGATGGGGATTAGTATTGTTTTATTTTATGTTATTTTACATAGTGTATTATGGGTTATTGGTTGTTTTTATGGTGTAAGGATTGTATGGGTGAGTGGTTATAGTGTTTTAGAATTGAGTGTGTGTTTGATTGGGTTGGTTTTTGCTTGAGTGTGATATTGTCTCTGCTATATGAAATGTGTTGGGAGGGTTGTAAGATGGTCAGGTGCTATTCCCCCTCCAGACTAAGGGACCTTTGCCCCTTCGTCTGTCCTCCTTTGTCAGCTAAGGCATACACTAGATGTCATGCCCTAGGAGTAGCCAGGAGGAGGGGGGAGCTGGGCCTGGGGGAGGGGGAATTTAATGGAGAGGAGTGATCAGATAGGGGTAGTGGGGACAAGAAGACATCCTGGGGTGAAACTGGATCAGAATAGGGGTACTCCCTGTCTGATTCCCATACCCAAGGGTTCTGTTGAATGCAGGTAGGTAGCATGGTCTTCCTCCGCTGATGGTGTTATGCAATGCCAGGTCTATTTGAAACAAGACTGCTATTATAGCAGATCTTGTTGAGACATCGGACCTGGCATGCGTCACCGAGACCTGGCTGGATGACAATGCGGGTCCAGTATTGGCCTCAGCTGTTCTGGCCAGATACTCAGTGATACACCATCTGAGGATGGATCATAGGGGTTGGGGTGTAGCCATCTGTTTAGATCAGAACTGGACCTTATTCAGGTGCCAGTGGGGTGCACCAGAACCTTTGAGTGTATTGTGGGTGCAGGTGTGGGGTGCAGGATACTCCTCATCTACTGTCCACCCAGAGATGGGAAAGAATTCCTGCAGGAAGTTGCAGACTTCATTGTCGACGTGGTATTGGGATCTCCCAGATGGTTGATTCTGGGGGATTTCAATGCCTGGGTCAATGATGAACTCTCACAATTTGGTCATGACTTCCTCCAACTAATGATCTTGTTGGGCCTCATACAGGTTGTTACCTCTGCAACCCACATTAGAGGTCACTCATTGGACCTGGTGTTTCTCCTGGGGATGGAGATATCTGATTTGGTGGTGGAAGCAGTTGGATGGTCTGGCCATCACACCATAGGGTTCAGTTTTGTGGTTCCCCCAACAGGCAGTCCCAATGGAGATAGTCCAGTACTGCCCTTTGCGGGGTGTGACCCTGGATGGCCTAATGGCAGTGCGGGATCTATCGAGCATGCTGAGGGAGTGCATGGATCCAGGGGACCTGGTGCTTGCCTATAATATGGCAGTAACAGAGGCCCTGGATTCTATTGCTCCTGTTCGTGTTCAGTTCAGTTTATTGTGTAGGAGCAGCTTCCATTGAGCACGCTCATTCACAAGGAGGTCCCTGATACAAAGTACTAAACATCACAGTCAGTACAAGGATACATCATAGTAATACAACAGGTATATCATGTTACATAGAATAGACTGGTTGTAACAAATACATAAAGGCAAAAGCAGCACATGACAAGTCAGTTTACCACCATCTAATAAAAATCATCAGAGACAATCGATACAAGTAGTACAACATAGAAAAACAGCAGGGATATCATGGTACGTATAACAGGTTGGTTATAGCAATATATAGAGATAAATTAAATGCATCACTTAACAGTAAGTTTACCACACCTAATAAATATGGGAGATAACAACTTGGGTAGAATGGACAAAAAGGAAGGAAGGAAGGAAGGAAGATGCATGCCAGTACACACAGGAATCTACAAAGACAATAGGAGAGGGATGGGGAGAAGGTAGACCCACGAGGGAAGCTAAGTACAGTTTGCAGGTCTCAGCAGTGATCTCATGTACCCTACCAATGAACATCCGAACTATGATAAGGGTATGGAGTTTTAGGGTAGCTTGAAGCTTTTTCCAAAGGTAGGGAAGAGAAAAGCTTATAGATGCCCTACCAAACCGTGTCCGATAATTTGGCACATTCTGGGTAATATATGCACATTTTCTGAGGGTGTAGGTGCTAGCTGAGCATGAGAAGAAGGCTGATATATAAGGGGGCAGCTTACTGAGGAGCACTTTATATGTCCGAGTATAAATGTGCACCATTCTCCTGGTGGATAAGGAGGTCCACTTCATCGTCTCATACAAGGTACAATGATGGGTTCTGGCTGGGGCATTGGTAATAAAATGGATGGCCCAGTGACAGAGTGTGTCTAACTTATGCAGGTAGATGGGTGCACAATTGTTATAGAGAATATCAACGTAATCAAGAAGAGGCATGAAGGTGGCCTGTACCAGTCTAGTTCTGGACTCTCAGGAGAACAATGATTTGTTCCTGAAAAAGAAGCCAAGCCTAAATTTCAGGGTTTTTTGTAAGCGTTCCGACATGTGCTCAAAATGATAGGTGTGAGTCAACTATGAAGCCAAAGTATTTAAAGTGAGTCACCAATTTGAGACAGTCTTCTGATAGGGTGGTGATGGGAGCATAGTGGTTTGTCAAGGGGCATACTGAGGGGACATCGTGGGGCTAGAAGAACATAACCTTTGATTTTTTTTGCATTTAGGAGTAGTTTGGTTGTTATCAAGTTAACTGAAGTTTGACAAAATCAGACTGGAGAACAGAACATACTTGACTAACTGTAGGTTTCGATATGAAGAGGACCGTATCATCTGTAAATAAGTGAATATTGGAGTCTATGATGCCCAAGCCCAGATTATTTACATAGATTAGGAACAACAATGGACCCAGGATGGATCCTTGTGGGACCCCTCTAGTGACTGGCAAGAGTTACGAGGAGGTTCTGTTTATCTTAATGCGCTTATGTCTATTTCCTAGATAACTGGCAAACCAGGATACCGTAGCATCTGACAAGTCATGGAACTTCAAGCTGTCAAGCAGCAGGGTGTGATCTACGGTATCAAAGGCCTTACTAAGGTCCAAAAATACCGCACTGGTGACATGTTTTGCTGTCCATGGCCGCCAACCAGTCATTAGTAACTTTGGATAAGGCCGAGACAGTACTATGACTGGGTCTAAAACCTGATTGTTTCAGAGTTAGCAACTGAGAATTTTCGAGGAAGGATCTGAGTCAGATACTGACCAGTTTCTCCAGAATTTTTGAGAGGGAAGGCAAGATAGAGATAGGCCGGTAGTTGTTAACATCACTGGGGTCACCAGATTTGAAAAGGGTATGAGGTGTGCAACTTTCCAATCTTGGAGCACGATACTTTCAGATAGCGAGAGATTAAATAAATTAGTGATGGGGAAGTTAAAAAATAATAGCCTAGTTTCAAAAAGAAAGGGTCAATGTTGTCTGCAAATTCACTCTTTTTAACATCCAACCTGAGCGGTTGGTCTTCTACCTGTTTAAAGGTGACAGGTGAGAAAGAGAAGGGTGTGCGTTGGGATGTTGGGTGGTGCAGGTGGGTAAAAGAGAGAGGTTCTGAGGCTGGCTGATGAAGAATCGAACGCAAGATCTGCTGTGGCAAAATGCTCATTTAATTTGCCAAGTATGACAAATTTATCTGTAACTGAGGTGCGCTGATAGGTAATGGTAGTGGGGAGAGATGGTGGAGTTTTGCTCCCCTCAACTAGTTTCAAGGTGTGCCAAATCTTGGATGGGTTACCACTGGCAGACTCTAGGGTGCTTAGGTAATAATTTTCTTTACTATGCCTAATTAATTTAGTGCAAGCATTTCGACATATCCTGAATGCTATGCACTCTGTGGGTGTTTTTGTGTGTCTGGCAGTTGCCCAAAGCTCATCTCTTTTTGTTAGCATAGACTTAATATCAGCACTGAACCAGGATCAGGAAGCTTTTTCTCTATAAATGTTCTGACAGGTGCATGGGAGTCTATGATACCTGTAAGTATTGCATTAAAGCAGGCCAGTGCCTCAGTAACTGATGGGGCTAGGTAGAATTGTTGCCAATTAATGTTGCACAAGTCAGCTAGGAAGTCTGCTGGGTTAAAGCGTCTGAAGCTCGTTAGCAATCATCTTAGTTGGATTAGCAATTTAGGACAATTTCTGATACATACTACAATATTATGGTCACTAGGGGTTGTGCCAGACTGCTTCATGTGTGATTTTATGGGGTCTATTTGTCAGAATGACATCAATTAGGGAGCCAAGGAAGTAATTTGTGTGGCCTGGCCTAGTGGCTTCTGAAAGTAGTTGTGAGTCCAAATTCATCACAGACGTTCTTGAGTGGTGCTGATTTGCTATTAAACCAGTCCATGTTTAGGTCACCTAGAATCAGTGTCTTGTTAGTGCTGATATCTAGGAGCTGGCAAAAATGTGATAAAATATCAAAGCCTGCAGAAGGAGGTCTATAGCAATCAATAATGTTTAGTAATTCTGAGGCTGATGTATTAATTTTAACAGCTAAGCATTCAAATTGTTTAGGTTTGGAGCAGGAGTTAATGACAGAGACAGAGTATTTATCATTAATGTAGATGGCCACCCCTCCTCATCTAGTAAGCCTATCTACATGGAAGTGAGAATATGATGGAAGCGAAACAGCATGATCTGTAACATGGCCTTTTAACCATGTTTCTGTCAGGACCAGAACATCTGGCATAGTGTGGGAGACCCAGGCTTGCAGCTCAGTGAATTTTTTCTGAATGTTGCATGTGTTGATCAGCATGAATTTTAGTCCTTTTGTTGTAGTGAAATCAATCAATCAATCAAAGTCTTTACTTAACCAGGCGATCACGTTGAGCAAGCTCATTTTCGAGGTGGACCTGGGTTTGTTAACAAGGGACAATATACATGGGATGCAACACACAAGAAAATAATAAAAATAAAGGGAGATACAATAATACAGTATATACGAAGTATCAGCAGGTAGCACTGACAGTAGTATATGTTTGGAACAGAAGATACAGCTAGTTTTGGGTAGCACACAATTTTTCATATAAGTAAGAAATATACATATCAGGTGCACCGAACACAAATAAAACCTAATATAAAAAGATATACAGTGATACAGTATGGAGAATTTAGAGCTGGAACCAGGGTCAAAGGAATGTGGAAGGGACAGATATGGGGGTAGAAAAAGGGGAGAGGGAAGAGTCGATTATTGATCAGTCTTTTAACAGTAGTAATTACAGTGTACTTGGACTTACAGGAGTCACTATTTAGGGTAGACAGGCACATGACTCTTTATTATGATGTAGATAGAGAGATTTAAAAGCTGCTAGGCTGATGGGGTGAGTTAATTTCAAAGTTCTTTGCAGCTTTTTCCACAGTTGAGGGAGCACAAAGCTGATGGCTGCTCTGCCAATGCGAGATTTTGCTTTGTAAACATATATGAGGTTGCTTCTCAGGCATACTTCCCTAGAGTGCAAAAAGGTAAACAGACAGAGATACTGTATACTGGGGCAGTTTATTTGAGATAGCTTTGTATGTCCAAACAGCAGCATTTTTTTGCAGTCTGTAAACAAGGGATGACCATCCCACTGCCGTTATCAATGCAGTTGTGGGTTGAGTAAGGAAGACCCGTGATAAATCTTGTGGCTCTGTGATAAAGCATATCGAGTTTGGCTAGGGTACCTGCAGGTCCCTGACTATATAGAAAATCTGCGTAATTCAATAGGGAAAGAAAGGTAGTTTGAACTAGTTTCAGTTTAGCATCTCTTGTGAGGAGATTATTAATCCTAAAGAACAGACCAAGTCTTTGTCTAAGTTTCTTTGCCAGTTCTTCTAAGTGATCTGTGAAAGTAAGTCTATGGTCTAACCAGACCCCCAGGTACTTGAACTTTGGTACGTAGTCCATGGGGGTTATAGACAATGGTGCTGGACTAGGCTCCACATTGCCAGAGCATAGGAGGAGTAAAAGGAGAAGTCAAAGTAACAAGAATCTAGAAAAGAGAGTGCACCTTATATGAGCAGAAGCATACTTATAACTTAAAGTGGGAGCTGAATTCCTCTGAAGGGCTGAATGATAGTTCAATGTCGTAATTAGGAGAATAGCCTTGAATTTAGTAGGGACACTAGAGACCAGTGAGAGTAATATGGTAAACGTCGCATTATTCCAAATTGGGTGGGGATTCTGGGTAAAGAATGGATTTGAAAATCTGATGTTAGAAGGGTTGTACTGAACTCTAAGATTTCCGGCTGGCAATGTCAAGAAGGAAAGGAGGACTAAGGTTACTTGGTACATTATAAAAATGAGATAACAGCGACAGTTAGCAAGCTATTAGAATCTGAAGAGCCAGTGACAGCTGTGGCTCAGAGGAAGGTTCTGAGGACCCTATGAGGTTGGAAGGTTTACTAACACAAAGAAGCCAATGGGTGGAAGCAGGTAGATGGGGTGGCGTTTTAGTGTATTTAATAGAGGTTGGGGTGGGTGGGCAGGCCAAAAAAATCAATTAAGAGGACGAGTCCAATTTAGAAATGAGCACCAGCTAAGCACAGAAGTCAGTGCAGTCCAACGAAGAGCTGCTCCCAGTGCCAAAATGACCAATTAGCATCCAAAAGCAGCCAAAGCATACCAGTGGGAGCAACGACTTTGGAGCCTTTCAATCAGCAGGAGCCTACTTTGTTCAGAACTTCAGGCAGACAGACTGGAAATGGTGACTGTGGCTGGCTGTACAGAGAGCCTTAGCCACAGTCATAGATGGTGAGCCTACTCAAGGCACAGGAACTGGAAAGAGAGGGAGAAAGAAATTACAGAAACAGCTAGGTATAGTAGAGATCAGGGCTGAGACAGTGGGTGGGATGAGAGCAGGACAAAAGATTAGGTAGGACTACACAGGGGAGTAGGTGCTAAAAGGGGTGGAGAGCAAAGCAGGGAGAAATCAGGTGGGGGTGTCTGACCTGAGGCACCAGAAAGAGCTACTCTGACAGAATCACAGCAATGGAGGAGGGAGAGACAGTGTGTGTGTGTGTGGGGGGGAAGAATGGTCATAGAACAAGGAGAAGAGGAAGCAATAAGAACTCAGCACAATAGTAAATCCCATAACAAACTGTTAAAAAAAATAGTAAATCTCAAACTACTCTGGATGCAGTACCCTAGACTTCAAGGCGGGCAGTTGAAAAATCAAGTAAGAGGACAAGTCCAGTTTAGAAATGAGCGCAAGCTAAGCACAGAAGTCGGTGCAGTCCAATGAAGAGCTACTCCCAGTGCCAAATGACCAATTAGCATCCAAAAGCAGCCGGAGCGCACCAATGGAAGCAACGACTTTGGAGCCTTTCAATCAGGCAGGAGCCTGCCTTGTTCTGATCTTCAGGCAGACGGGCTGAAAATGGTGACTGTGACCAGCTGTGAAGAGAGCCTTAGCCAAAGTCATAGATAGTGAGCCTGCTCAAGGCACAGGAACTTATTCAGATCTTTGGGCAGATGGGCTGGAAATGGTGACTGTGGCTGGCTGTGCAGAGAGCCTTAGCCACAGTCATAAATAGTGAGCCTGCTCAATGGACAGGAACCTGTTCAGATCTTCAGGCAGAAGGGCTGGAAATGGTGACTGTGGCCGGCTGTGCAGAGAGCCTTAGCCACAGTGTTCGTCCCCTCACCCTCAGGCCAAGGTCTCCATGGTTTGATGGGACCTTGAAGGAGTTGAGGAGAGTGTGGCAAAGGCTGGACAGGGCCTGGTGGAAATCGGGCCTGGAGGGCAACAGGCTTAGATTGATGGAACACTATATGATCTATCAATTAATAATCACCCATAATAAGGCAGAATTCCTGTCCAGAGAGATTGCTGCTGCACAAAAGAAAAAATTACTCACCTTAGTAATGTTGTTTCTTCTAATGGAGTCTTGCTATATTATAGACATTAGCAGTTTGATCCAGCTCTAGAACTGCCCCGGAGTGAAATAGTTAAAACCATTCCAAAATAGAATTTTGGCACGGGAGCAGCTCTATCTGTGTCATTTCAAACTTGAACTGTCATCTTTACAGCCAAACTCACTAAGGTCTGTGTGGAAGCTGTAACCTACACTAGCCAAATGGCTACCTAAATAATAACAACCATTGATGGTCCCAACACCCAAGACTCCAAGTCAGGGGACCAGAAATACTAACACCATTCTAATAATATGAAAATGGAACATAAGTATAATAAAACACACACACGCATACATACACACCCCAAAGTACCAAAGGGACAAAATGCTAACAGGACATAAGTAGTGCCCACATAGTTGCCCGCACCCCACCAAGTACAGGCTCTGAGAGGGCAGGTTGGAGGTCTATAATATAGCAAGACTCCATTAGAAGAAACAACATTACTAAGGTGAGTAATTTTTCTTCAAACAACATGAAGTCTTGCTATATTATAGACATTAGCAGAATACACAGCAGTACCTCCATGGAGGAGGGCAGAACCTATTTAGGAATAGGCTCTTGAAGAACAGTTGTGCTAAACCGAGCATCTCTCCGGCCTGGACATCCAGGGAGTAATGCTTGGTAAAAGTGTACCGTTTCCAAGTAGCAGCCTGGCAAATCTCTAATAAAGGGATATCTCTGGCAGCAGCTAGAGATGCAGCTGTACCCTGGTAGAATGAGCCCTCAAACTGGGGCTCTGCCCACTCTCTGATAACAAAATTGGATACAAGAGGCAATCCACCTGGCTATTGATCTCTTAGTGGCAGGTTTGCCTTTCCCAACTTCACCATAGGTAAGGAAAGTTGGAGGGATTCAACCTGTGACCTTGGTATGCTCTATATAATAACTAAGAGCTCTCTTAACATCCAGGCTGTGCAACCTCCTCTCACCCGAAGAGGAGTGATCAGTGAAAAATACTGGAAGGGAGATAGATTGATTAAGATGGAAATCTGAAACCACCTTAGGCAAAACTTCCTATTAGTCCCTAAGGACTACCTATCCCTGGAAAGAAATAAAGTCAGTCTCCACTGACAAGGCTTGCAATTCACTTATGCGCTGGCAGAAGTGATAGCCACTAGAAAAACAGTTTTCCAAGTTAGGTACTAAGCTCTGCAGAAGACAGAGGTTCAAGGGGTTGCATTAACTGGGCAATGCAAACATTAAGGTCCCAAGCAGGGGCCGGTTCCGAAAGGGAGGATTAGTATGGAGTAATCCCTTAAAAACTTGGAAAACACAGGATGAGAGGAAAGAGGGATGACTTTCCTGTTGACACAAAGCAGACACAGCTGCCAAATGAACTCTCAGGGTAGCTGGTCTGAGACCCAAGGAATTAAGATGTACCATGTAATCTAACAAATGGGCAATTCTAGCAGATTCTGGGGAAATATTTTCCCAGCACACCAAATGGAAAACCTTTTCCATTTAGAACTATAAGTAGCTCTAGTGGAAGGCTTTCTGGAAGCCTTTAGGATCTCAAGAACACCCTGAGAGAGGTGTAAATCAGCAACTCTAACTCCTCAAGAGCCAGGCCTTGAGGTTGAGGGATTTGAGGTCCGGATACCAAACCCTTCCCTGGGCACAAGTCAACAGATTGTGATTCCTGGGGAGGCACAGGGGAAGATGGACTGTCAGAGACAGAAGGAGTGGGTACCAGGACTGCCTGGCCCAATCCGGGGCAATCAGAATCACCCTGCAAGGCTGAGATCTGATTTTGACTAGTACTTTGAATAGGAGAGGAAAGGGGGGGAAAGCATAGAGGAACTTCCCCTCCCAATCCAGAAGAAGGGCATCCAGGGAACTGAGCCCAGCACTGGAGGCCTGCAACAGAACAGAGGAAGTTTGTGATTGTCTGGGGCTGCAAAAGATCTATCTGAGGGATGCCCCACCTGGCAAAAACTATCCCCAGCACTTGAGGATCCAGGGACCATTCGTGATGGCCCTGGGAATCCTAGCTGAGGGCATCCGCTAGGACATTGTCCTTCCCTGGAAGATGAACTGCTATGAGGGAAGTGTTCAGGAATAGGCCAGAGACCACAACTTCATTGCCTCGGTGCACAAGGCCAAGACCGAGTGCCCCCTGTTTGTTGATGTACCACATTGTTGTGGTGTTGTCTGTTCTGACTTGTATCACCTTGTCGTGGACAGATGCAGAAAAAGCTTGAAGAGCTAAAAAGACAGCTCTGAATTCCAGAAAATTGATGTGGAGCAGAGATTCCTGGGGGGACCAAACTCCCTGAGTGGAAAGGTCGCCCATGTGGGCTCCCCAACCCAGAAGGGAAGCATCTGTAGTGAGAGTCAAGTCATGAGAAGGGAGACCTAAGGGACCCCCGCCTTAATTGCTCTGATCCTGCCACCACTGGAGAGCTAGGATCAAGGTTCGAGTCACTGGGACCAACTTGGAAAGGGGTCTCTTCTGAGACCAAAAGGTTCTCAAGTGAAACTGAATGTCTCTCATCTGAAATCTGGCTCCCGGCACAACAGCTGTGGATGCAGCCATGTGCCCCAGGAGCTGCAGAAAGTGTCTTGCTGGTCGAGAGACCTGCAGAGTGAAGGAAGAGGCCAGAGCCACTAAATTCCTTACCCTTTCTGGGGGAAGAAAGGCTCTGGCTAGCTTTGTGTCCAACTCTGCCCCTATAAAGGTGAGTACCTGGACTGGTTCCAGAACCGACTTTGGTAGGTTTAGCAGAAAACCCAGGAAGGTGAGAAGCTGCTGCGTGACCTGCAGGTGAGATTTTACCTGTTCTGGGGACTGGCCTACAATGAGCCAGTCATCTAGATAGGGAAAAACAGCAATCCTCTGCCTCCTTAAGTGGGCCACTGCCACTGCTAGACACTTTGTGAATACCCTTAGAGCAGAGGTAAGGCCGAAGGGCATTGCTCTGAACTGGTAATGACCTGAGGGCAGTTCGAATCTGAGGTACTTTCGATGGGATCTTCTGATTAGGACATGGAAATAGGCATCCTTGAGGTCCAGGGAGGCTAGCCAGTCCTGGCCTTAGGGAAGGTAAAATCATTGCCAGAGACTCATTTTGAACTTTGGTTTCAAAAGATGCTTGTTCAGATATCTGAGATCTAAAATGGGCTGCCACTCTCCTGTCTTTTGGGGTAAGGAAGTATCTGGAATACAGACCCCTGCCCTGATGCAGGGGAGGAACCCTTTCTACTGCTCTGAGAGCTAACAGGGATGAGACCTCTGTTTCCAGAGCGAGGGTCTCTGAAGCACTTGCAGGTAGAAAAAGTCTGCTTCTCAACTTGGGAAACTTTTCAAGCTGAGAACCATACCCTGGCTTACTACTTCCAGAACCCACTTGTCTGAGGTTAAAGAAGCCCAATTCTGACTGATGTAAGCCAGCCTGCCCCCCACTGGTACAGGAGAATCGGCCCCTGTTTCGCAGGAGCTTTAGGCTGGGGGGTGGGAGCAGGTCTGCCCACCCCTCGTCTGCCCCTGCCTCTGAAGAAGCCCCTCTGAGCATAGGCAGAGGAGGCCTGAGTCTGGTAGAAAGGCCTGTGAAAAGGCCTACCCCTACCCCTGGGGGCATGCCTTTGAGGAGTGGCTTGCTGCTCCTTAGCCTGGGCACTCTTGTAAGTAGTCCTATATTCATCCATCTTCTTCATGTAGTTCTCTGTCTGCTCTCTAAACAGAGAATTTCCCACCATAGGAAAATCCATAGCCTTAGTCTGGGTATCCTGTGACAAACTAGTACACCTGAGCCAGGCCAACCTACGAAAAGCTACAGATGTGGCCATGACCCTAAAGGAAACATCATTAACATCCACAGCAGCATGAAACTGAACCTTAGAGGCTTCAATGCCATCAGCAGCCACCTGTTCTAGTTCACTAGCCAGCTGGCCATGGGCCTGCTTGGCCAATTGCATAACAGTATCCCATCTAGATTTCTGATACCTAGCTACATAAGCCATATAATTTGCTTGCCTGAGTCCCAGAGAGGCTGCCATATTGTTTTTGTTTTTTTTTTGCCATGGCATCAATCTTCCTGGAATCCTTGTCAGGAGGATGGAAGCCAAGGAATATTAGCTTTATCACAGGCAGCAGCCTGAACTACCCCAACATGACTGCATTGCTTGAGAAAGGAATTCTGTATCAGGGCCTGACAATGTATACCTTCTGTCCATCTTTTTATCTACAGGAGGCACAGAATTAGGAGCTTTTAAAATTTTAATTGTTTGTTTCCTAAAAGACTTATGTAAAGGAATAGACAATCTCCTAGACTCTGGAATATCCATCATTTCTACAAAATCAGGCTCCTCTTGCTCATCCACAGCCTCTTCTAAAGGAAGCTGGAGGGTTTCAGCAACTTTTTTATAAAACATAAAATGAGATGGGGACTCAGACAGCATAGGGGGAGATTCTAAAGGTCTGTCTGGGGAGATGTCCGGTTCAATGGGCACACCCAGACCTTCCCAGACACATTCATACTGTTCATAATCCTCCTCCCCCTCCTCTGGTTCATAAAATTCCTCAATATCATAATCCTGAACCACTGGGACCGGACGAACCAACCTTTACCAGATAGTGGTGGTTCGGACGGACCCTGAGACAGTGACTGGACAATTTGTATGGCTTTTGTTATCTCTGCAGCAGTTGGAGAAGGAATTTTGGACTCCAGACCTGCTGATTTTCTTGTTTTCTTTACTGGAATTGGTTCCTCAGAACCAGCTTTTCTTTGCCCGAGGAAGTCTGGCCCTGGTCAGAGGGCACTCTCTTCTGGTTAGGCACCGAACCGGCTGGCCATCCGGTCAGCGGACTTTTGGCCTCTCGTCCCTGAGCCTGCCCAATCTTTTTCCAGGGTGGCTGCAGGGAAATTCTTACATACCTGGCAGTCTGACTGGCGGTGGTCAAACCCCAGACAATAAACACATGTGGTGTGTGGGTCAGCCTTGGCAAAGACTTCCCCACAAACATCACAGTGTTGAAACCCAGTGGGCCCGGTTTTTCTTTTGGGTTTCTCAGACATAATGCCAGCCTAACCAAAAACTTGCCCTTTTAACGGCAGTGCCAGGCAAGACACCCTTATCGGTTCCTAACCGTGTCACGGGTATTGGAAAAAACCGTAATAAATCCGTTTTTTTTAGAACCGATAAGAACCGGGAACCGCACTCTAAAATAGTAACTTTTAGTTTTAAATGAGTTTTAAACCCACTGATCGGTTCAAAACCGAACCGATAACTTACAAGTTCCACACAGACAAAACCTTCATTTACTTACGGTTACCACAGATAGAGCTTGAACGGACGGTTGGGTTAAATAAAACTATTCTCGTTAAATCCAACCGAAAACACTTTTAAACCGAGAAATGAACCGAGCAGAAGGAGAAATCTCCGGAGCGACTGTTCACTGAGGCGGAGTAAAGAATCTGACAGTTCAAGTTTGAAATGACACAGATAGAGCTGCTCTCGTGACAAAATTCTATTTTGGAATGGTTTTAACCATTTCACTCCGGGACAGTTCTAGAGCTGGATCAAACTGCTAATGTCTATAATATAGCAAGACTTCATGTTGTTTGAATCAACTAGCTCAGTTCTTCCAGACTGTGGACAGATTGTGCAATCCAATCTGTCTTCAGTCTGTGGGAGCTTTTTCACAAGAGAAGTGTGATGAGTTTGCTCAATTGTTTTGCAGCTATGGTTGCCACCATCAGGTCCGAGATCAGCCAGACCACCTCCAAGGGGTGTTGCGGTGGTCAACAGGAGGTCACAAGCACCCGGTTTGTTTGGACGGACTTCAGCCAGCCTGAACTCATCAACACTGTGAGGGTAATCGAGACTTTGCTGCCAACCTGCTGTAGTTTGAATCCGGGCCCCATGCGAATCCTAGTGGGTTGCATGGATGAGATTGGCCTAATCCTTGCAGAGATAGTCTGGTTTTTATTGGAGAGGGGGATCTTTCCTGACCCCCTAAAAGAGGTGGTCATGCAACCGTGTCTGAAAAAACCCTACCTTGACCCGGATTGTCCTGCTAGCTACAGACCTGTCTCTAACCTGCCTTTTGTGGGTAAGGCAATTGGATGACCATCTTACCACCCATGATGTCTGTGATTCTCTCCAGTCCAGATTTAGGAAGAGACATAGTACCAAGACGGCTCTTGTCTGGGTGTTAAATGATCTCCTAACAGCAAGAGATCGGAGGTCTCGTTCCATCTTGGTCCTCTTTGATCTCTGTGGCATTTGACACTGTGGACCATGGTGTGCTACTGGAATGCCTGCGGTTCATCTGTGGACTATCTGGTATGATCCTCAGATGGTTTAGATCTTTTCTTCAGGTTAGGACTCAGAGTGTGGTCACTGGGATTTATTTCTCTGATGCTCTCCACCTATCCTGTGGGGTTCTGCAGGGACCCATTTTGACACCCATGTTGTTTGCAGTGTATGTGCTGCCATTGGGAGACATTGTTAGGTGGTATGGCTTGAGTTTTCACTGCTATGCAGCTGATTCTTAGTTGTACCTGTGATTTGTACCCAGGCAGGAGGATTCAATCTCAGTATTTAACAACTGTCTCTCTGAGATTTAGGATTGGATGAGGCTTAATCCAGATAAGACTGAGGTGTTGGTGGTGGACCAAGATCATCAGGTGGTGAGTATGTTGACAGGACAGTTATCTGGGCTTTGGCTCGGGGATGCTCAGCTGGCAGCCTCACATCAGGTGCGTAACCACGGCGTTATTTTTGACAATGAGCTGACCCTGAAATCTCAGGTGTCAGCAGTTGTCAAGACCTCATTTTTTCACCTGAGAAATATCACCAGGTGAAGCACCTGGTTCCTCCCAATGATCTTTCTACCTTGGTCCACGCCTTTGGGACCACCTGTCTTGACTACTGTAATGCCCTGCACCTAGGGCTACCGGGGACTATCTGCCACTTGCAGCTGGTGCAGAATGCGATGGGCAGGCTTGTGACTGGTACTTCTAGGATCAGTCACACTACATGTGCTCCGCAGACTGCACTGGCTGCCTGTACAGTGGCAGATCACCTTCAAGGTCAGTTTGCTGACCTATAAAGCCCTACACGAACAAGGACCCCGCTACCTGAAAGATCTCCTTTGCCCCTACTGCCCCTCCCATCTGCTCCAATCAGATGAGGAATTGCTAGAGATTCCTAGGGTGTGTTTGAAGACATCGGAGGCTCGTTCCTTTTTAGGGCTATGGGTGGAGCCTTCAGCCATTTTGCGAGAGCTTTTTAGCTCTGAAAATAGCCGATCTCACAACCTGTTCTGTTGGACTTTTGGAATTATCCTTCTGAAAGCCCAATGGAGCTGAAAGCCCTCTGCCACGACAGGTGTACGGAACAGCCACACTATTTTGGCTGTTGTTTCCGCATTCTGATGTGTGCACTGCGCATGCGCACGAGTCGTGCACATGCACAGTGCTGCAGTGCCACCATGTTGTGCATGGCACTATGCCATTCATGGTTTTGTGCCCCCCTCCTGAAGTCATGCCCATCTCAAGTCGTACACTGGGAGCCCACCCCAGTGTGCAGAATTATTTTTTTCTATAAATTAGAAAACGGTCCTTCACCAGTTACATTTTTTCTGGTGCCCCCTGCCCAAGTTATGCCCAACATGGGGTGCCCAATCCCCATGTTGGCATTTATGTGGCACACTGAGAGCCCACCCCAGTGTGCCAAAATGTTTTGCTTCCTCGTTTTGCTGTAAATTAGAAAATGGTTCCTCACTGTTGGTTTTGTTAACCCTGCGAAACTGAAAATGATCCCTTGTCATCGCTAGTGTGCCCTCCCCACCCTCCCACTGAGCACACACCTCCCACACACACCCTTACCCCATACTTACCTACAGAGTTCGGTGCTGTAATCTTCTGACCAGAACACGTCTGCACTCTTCAAAGCCCAACCGCAAACTGAAGAATTAAAGGTAAGCATGCTATACAGCCATTCAATGGGGTTTTCAACTTATGCTGATATCTCAGACTTTTTTTGAATTTTGGCTCCAAATTTTCAATATGGAGTTCTTGGGACCCCACCTCGTGAAAACTGTCATTGTCATTTTATTATTCAGTCTGGAAAGGTGATTTCGTTGTCACTGCACGGAATCAACTTTTGGGACTGATTCATGAAATGACAATGCCACTATTCATGAACTGGGGTCCCAAAAAGCCCATGCTGCAAATTTGGTGAAACAATTCCCAGAAATGACTGTGTTACGAGTGTGCATTGTGCAGTTTCTACGCGCGCTCCTAACATCACTAATTTTTAATATTTTCACTCCACATTTTTAACATTGCCATTTTTGAAAACCTCCTTCACAACAGTACAGCTGTCATTTTCCACAACCTGCCCGAAATGTGTTTTCACACCTGTGGTGCTGAATAGCGCATTTGCTCTGCGCAGTCACCTTTCTGGAAAAGCAAACAAAATGACACTGGCACTGTTCATGAGGAGGGGTCCAAAAAAGGCCATGTTGAAAATTTGGTGAAAAAATTCCAAAAATAACTGCATTACAAGCATGCACTGCGCAGTTTCTATGCACGCTCCTAACGTCGCTAATTTTTAATATTTTCACTTCTCATTTTTAATATACCCATTTTTGTAAACCTCCTTCACAACTGTACAGCTGTCATTTTCCACAACCTGCCCAAACCATGTTTTCACACCTGTGGCGCAAAAGAAAAAAATTACTCACCTTAGTAATGTTGTTTCTTCTAATGGAGTCTTGCTGTATTCTGACTATTGCAGTGATATCCAACCTTTGAACTGCCCCGGAGAGGAAAGAGTTAACTTTCTATGCAAGGCATGGAACGCTGGGAGCTCGGTTGAGACTCTGTCTGTTGTTGTTTGAACCCAAATCGTCAGATCTTTATGAGCTAAACTCACTGGGCATCCTGTGTGGAAACTGTAAACTTACACTAGCCAACTGGCAACTAAATCTAATAAAAAGGTTTTTTGGTTCCAAGGCAAAGACTCAAGTCAGGAAACCCAAAAAACAAAACACAACACATACCTAAAATTAGAAGGGTGGAGGGCACCTCTAGGGTGCCAACACTGTTCTTGCCCATCCACATCACAAAACCCAGGTTCTGAGAGGGGAGGCAAGGGGGAGGTCAGAATACAGCAAGACTCCTTTAGAAGAAACAACATTACTAAGGTGAGTAATTTTGTTTTCAAACAATGTGAAGTCTTGCTGTATTCTGACTATTGCAGACTACCAAGCAGTACCTCCAAGGAGGAGGGACAGAGCCTACTTTGGGAATAGGCTCTGGAGCACTGCTGTGCCAAACCGAGCATCACTTCTAGCCTGGATATCCAGAGAGTAATGCTTGATGAAAGTATGTACTGTTTTCCATGTGGCTGCTTGACAAATCTCTAAGATAGGAATATCCCTGGCAGCAGCCAGGGAAGCAGCTGTACCTCCAGTAGAGTGAGCCCTCAGGCGTGAGGGTGGGATCCTACTCAATTTTTCATAGCAAAATTGTATACAAGAGACAATCCACCTGGCAATAGATCTCTTAGTGGCAGGTTTTCCCTTACCAACCTCACCATAAGTGAGGAACAGTTGGGAGAGTCAAACCTGTGACCCTTGGTGCATTCTATGTAGTAGCTAAGGGCCCTTTTCACATCCAAGCTGTGCAACCTCCTCTCCCCAGAGGAGGAATGGTCAGTGAAGAAAACAGGAAGAGACATAGACTGGTTAAGATGGAAATCTGAAACCACCTTAGGCAAAAACTTCCTGTTAGTCCTGAGGACCACCTTATTTCTGTGGAAAGAGATAAATTCAGGCTCCACTGACAGGGCCTGTAACTCACTTATGCGTCTGGCAGAAGTGATGGCTACCAAAAACACAGTTTTCCAAGTCAAGTACTTAAGCTCTGTTGAGGACAAAGGCTCAAAAGGGGGTTGCATAAGCCGAGCAATGCAAACATTAAGGTCCCAAGCAGGGGCAGGGTCCCTGAAGGGAGGACTGGTATGATGCAATCCCTTGAAAAATTTACAGAATACAGGATGAGCTGAAAGGGAAGAGTGCTTGTCTACTGACAGGAAGGCAGAGACAGCTGCCAGATGCACTCTTAGTGTAGCTGGTCTGAGTCCCAAGCTATTGAGATGAACAATATAGTCAAGGACTGTGGGCAAGCCAGCAGACTCTGGAGAAATATGCTTCCCAGAGCACCATATAGTAAATCTTTTCCACTTGGAGTTGTAGGTCTTTCTGGGGGAAGGCTTTCAAGAAGCCTTTAAAATATCCAGAACACCTTGAGAGAGATGCAAATCAGCAAACTCTAACTCTTCAAGAGCCAGGCCTTGAGATTGAGAGATTTGAGATTCGGATACCAAACCCTCCCCTGAGAACATGTTAACAGGTTATAATTCCTGGGAAGAGACAGGGGAAGGTGGACTGCTAAGGACAACAAGAGTGTACCAGGGCTGTCTGGCCCAGTCTGGAGCAATCAGAATCACTTTGCAGGGTTGAGACCTGATTTTGACTAGCACCTTGAACAGGAGAGGGAAGGGGGGGGAAGCATACAGGAACTTCCCTTCCCAATTGAGAACTAGGGCATCCAGGGGGACTGAGCCCAACACTGGGGGCCTGCAGCAAAAAAGAGGAAGTTCATGATTGTCTGGGGCTGCAAAAAGATCTATCTGTGGGGTGCCCCATCTGGAGAAGGTCACTTTCAAAATCAGGGGATCACGGGACCATTCGTAATGGCCCTGGGAAATCCTGCTGAGAGCATCTGCCAGGACATTGTCCTTCCCTGGGAGGTGCACTGCTATCAGAGAGGTATTCAAGGAATAGGCCAGAGACCACAACTTCATTGCCTCTGTGCACAAGGCTGTAGACCGAGTGCCCCCCCGCTTGTCGATGTACCACATTGTGGTGGTATTGTCTGTCCTGATCTGAACTACTTTGTTCTGAATAGACTTGGAAAAAACTTGAAGTGCTAGAAACACTGCTCTGAGTTCCAAGAGATTGATGTGAAGCAGAAATTCTTGAGGTGACCACAACCCTTGGGTGGTTAGATCCCCCAAGTGGGCTCCCCCCTTCCCAAGAGGGAAGCATCTGTAGTAAGGATCAATGAATGAGATTGAGTGACAAGGGGAACTCCTTCTCTTAGGTCGTCCTGATCCTGCCACCACTGCAAGGCCTGGATCAGGGTTTGAGTCACTAGGATTAGCTTGGTCAAGCAATCCTTTCTCTGGGACCAAAAGGCTCTTAAGTGGAACTGAATGTCCCTCATTTGAAATCTTGCTCCCTGGATCACTGATGTAGAGGCAGCCATGTGGCCCAGGAGCTGCAGAAAATGCCTTGCTGGTTGAGATACCTGGAGGGTGAATGAAGAGGCCAGTGTAACAAGGGTCCTTGCCCTGTCCAGGGGAAAGAAGGCTCTTGCCTTTATTGTATCCAGCTCTGCCCCTATGAAGGTGAGGAGCTGCACTGGCTGCAAAACTGACTTTGGAAGATTCAGAAGGAATCCTAGAGAAGGAGCAGTTGCTGAGTTATCTGAAGGTGTAACTTGACTTGGTCTGGAGACTGACCTACTATGAGCCAGTCGTCCAGGTATGGAAAGATGGTGATCTTTTTTCTCCTTAAGGAAGCAACCACTACTGCCAGGCATTTTGTGAACACCCTTGGAGCTGAAGTTAGGCCAAAGGGCATTGCTCTAAATTGATAGTGGCCTGAGGGCAACTCGAACCTGAGGTACTTTCTGTGGGAGCTTCTGATGAGAATGTGGAAATAGGCATCCTTGAGGTCCAGGGAAACTAGCAAGTCTCCTGGCCTTAAAGAGGGTAGAATTATTCCCAGAGTCACCATTTTGAACTTTGGCTTTAAAAGGTGCTTGTTTAAATATCTGAGATCCAGGATGGGCCGCCATTCTCCTGTCTTTTTGGGAGTTAGGAAGTACCTGGAGTACAATCCTTTTCTCTTGTGTAGGTGTGGAACCCTTTCTATGGCTCTCAGAGCCAAGACGGAAGAGACCTCTGCGTCTAGGGCAAGGGCTTCTGAAGGATTTGAGGGTGGAAAGGATCTGGTTCTTATCTTGGGAAATTTTTTGAAGCTGAGAACCAGTCCCTGGCTTACTACTTCCAGGACCCATTTGTCTGATGTTAAAGACATCCAGTCATGGACAAAGTAAGCCAGCCTGCCCCCTAATGGTGGAGGAGAATCGGCCTGGGCAAACCCATCAGGGTGCCTGTTTGGCAGGGGCTTTAGGCTGAGGGGTGGAAGCAGGACTGCTTGTACCCCATCTGCCTCTCCCTCTGAAGAACCCCCCCCCCGGGCAAAGGCAGAAGAGGAGGCCAGGGGCTTGGTAGAAAGACCTATGAAAAGGCCTGCCCCTGCCCCTGGAATGCTGCCTCTGGGGAGTGGCTTGTCTTTCCTTGGCCTGAGCACTCTTATAGGTGGTCATGTATTCATCCATTTTCTTCATGTAGTTCTCTGTTTGCTCCCCAAACAGAGAATTACCCACAACAGGAAAATCCATGGCCTTAGTCTGGGTATCCTGAGACAGGCTAGTACCTCTGAGCCAAGCCATCCTACAATGAGCCACAGATGTAGCCATGACTCTAGATGAAACATCATTGGAGTCCACTGCAGCATGAAATTGCACCTTGGATGCCTCAATACCATCTGCTGCCACCTGCTCCAGCTCCTTGGCAAGCTGGCCAAGGACCTATTTAGCTAGAGCCATTACAGTGTCCCATCTAGACTTCTGGTATCTAGCTGTGTAGGACATATAATTAGCTTGCCTGAGTCCCAAAGATGCTGCCATGTACTGTTTCTTTGCCATGGCATCAATCCTCCTGGAGTCCTTATCTGGGGGTGTGAAGCCAAGGGTATATTTTCCTTATCACAGGCAGCAGTCTGCACTACCCCAACATGGCTGCATTGCTGGGAAAGGAACTCCATATCTGAGCTTGAAAGAGTATACCTCTTGTCCATTCTCTTGTCCACAGGAGGTATAAAATTAGGAGTCTGTAAAATTGTTGTTGTCTGTTTCCCAAAAGACTTATGAAGGGGAATAGACAGCCTCCTGGACTCTGGGATATCCATCATCTCAACATAATCAGGCTCCTCCTGATTCTCTACAGCTTCTTCCATAGGAAACTGAAGAGTTTCAGCCACTTTTTTGTAAAACATAAAATGGGAAGGGGACTCAGAAAGCCCAGGAGGAGAAACCCCTGAAGGTCTGTCTGGGGAGATGTCCGGGTCAATGGGCACATCCAGACTTTCATAATCACCATCACTATCCTCATACTCTCCTTCCTCCTCCTCCGGTTCATAAAAATCCTCTAAATTACAATCCGGAACCAGGGGAACCGACTGAACCGAGCCCCTAACCTATGGTGCCGGTTTGGCTGGAACCGGGGTTAGCAATTGAACAATCCTTATCGCTTTGGCTATTTCATTAGCGGTCGGAGAAAGAACTTGTGGATCCGAACCAGCTGACTTATCCCTTCTTTTTCTTTTAACCAGAACCGACTCCTCAGAGTCGGTTCTCCTTTTGCCCCAAGAAGTTTCGCCCTGGTCAGAGGGCACTCCTTCTGTTCGTTGGAACCGAACCGGCTGGCATCCGGAGTCAGCAGACTTTTTGCTCTCCCTTCCTCAGCCTACCTACTCTCTTTTCCAGGGTAGCTGAGGGAAATGTTTGCAAATCTGGCAGTCTGAATCGAGGTGGTCAAACCTCAGACAATAAACACAGGTGGGGGGGGTCAGCCTTAGCAAAGGCTTCCCCACACACACTACAGTGTTGAAACCCAGCGGGCCCAGTTTTTTTCTTGGGTTTCTCAGACATGGCCAGTCCTAACCAAACTTACCCTTTTATCGGCAATCCGCCAGGCAAGACACCCTTATCGGTTCCTGACCGTGTTACGGGTTGTGGAAAAAAACGTAAAGAAATCCATTTTTTTTATAACCGACAAGGACCGGTTACTACACTCTAAAAGTAGAAAAGACTTTTTTTAATAAACCTGATCGGTTCAAACCGAACCGATTCAATGTTTACAAGTTCCACACAAAAGCAAACAATAATAACCTATCTAGTACTCACGGTACCACAGACAGAGACTGAACCGACAGGTTAGATGGAATAAATTCGGTTAAACCGAGAAAAAACAACACTTTAACCGACTAATTTAAACTGAGCAAAGGAGAAATCTCCGGAGCGACTGTTCAGTGATGTGGAGTAAAGAATCTGACGGTTTGGGTTCAAACAACAACAGACAGAGTCTCAACCGAGCTCGAGATCAGCGTTCCATGCCTTGCATGGAAAGTTAACTCTTTCCTCTCCGGGGCTGTTCAAAGGTTGGATATCACTGCAATAGTCAGAATACAGCAAGACTTCATGTTGTTTGAATAGCGCGTTTGGTCTGCACAGTCACCTTTTGAGACAATTGAACAAAATGACACTGGCACTGTTCATGAGGAAGGGGTCCAAAAAAGGCCATGTTGAAAATTTGGTGCAACACTTCCAACATATGGCCAAGTTACACCTGGGCATTGAATAATTTCTGTGCACATGTGTAACTTTCATCACTTGGTAGCGCTTCACAGCCCTATCGGCTCTGGCCAGAATTTGTTTTACACTGCCCCTACCCTGTGGAATTCTCTACCTCATTGGGTGAGAGAGTGGCTGACCATCTAAAACTTTAAGTCAGCCCTCATAGAAACATAGAAACATAGAAGTTGACGGCAGATAAGGACCACAAGGCCCATCCAGTCTGCCCATTTCTTTTTCTACCTTATAAATGTGCCATCGGCCTTTGCTCTGTCAGTGGCCTATCTATTCACAGTCATTTGTATTGCTCCCTTATGCCTATCCCATGCCTCTTTGACGCCCTGCACTGTATTCATAGCCACCATTTCTTGTGGTAAGCCATTCCATGCATCTACCACCCTTTCTGTGAAAAAGAATTTCCTCACATTCCCCTTAATCGGCCTCCCTCTAATCGCATGCTGTGTCCTCTTGTCCTGCTATTTTTCTTATATTTAAACATGTTAGACTCTTTCACCTTGTTAATGCCCTTAAGGTGTTTGAATGCCTCGATCATATCACCTCTCTCCCTCCTTTGCTCAAGGGTATACATATCGAGCTCCGTTAATCTGTCCTCATATGTCTTCTGATGCAGTCCCTGCACCATTTTGGTTGCCCTTCTCTGGACTGCCTCAATTTGGTTAATGTCCTTGTGAAGGTGTGGCCTCCAATACTGCACGCAGTACTCCAGATGGGGCCTAACCAGTGTCTTGTACAGAGGGATTATTACCTCCCTCTTACGACTTGTGATACCCCTACTAATACACCCTAACACCCCTAGCCTTACCTACTGCTTTAGAGGTCTGCTTGGATGATTTTAGGTCATCAGTGATGATGATGCCCAAGTCTCTTTCTTCCTTTGTGACTGCTAGCAACTCCTCCCAGCCTATAGGTGGCTTAGGGTTTCTCTTCCCTATGTGCATGATTTTGCACTTCTTGCATTAAATCCAGTTGCCACTCTTCTGACCATTCTGCTAGTTTATCCAGATCTCTTCTCATTCTGCCCACCCCATCTGGATCATCTACTCTGTTGCAGATCTTGGTGTCATCTGCAAACAGACAAGCCTTACCCTCTAGTCCATCTGCAATGTCACTAATGAAGATGTTGAAGAGGACTGGCCCCAGGACTGATCCCTGAGGTACCCCACTTGTGACTTGCATCTCTTCTGACTGTATACCATTTACCACCACTCTCTGTTTTCTGCCCCACAACCAGTTTGCCACCCAGTTGACCAACTTCTGACCCACTCCGAGCCTACCAGCTTATTTATCAATCTTCTATGTGGAACAGTGTCAAAGCTTTGCTGAAGTCAAGGTAGGCTACATCAACTGCTCCCCTTGGTCCACCACTCTGGTTACCCAGTCAAAGAAATCTGTGAGATTAGTTTGACAGGACCTTCCTTTGTAAACCCATGCTGTCTTGGATCCTGTGCCCCTATGGATTCCAGGTGTTGTACTATCCTTTCTTAAGAGTGCCTCCATAATCTTGCCCACTACTGAGTAAGACTGACCGGGTCTGTAGTTCCCCGCCTCCTCCCTGCTACCACTCTTGTGGAGCGGGATCACATGAGCCCTTCTCCAGTCTTCTGGGACCTCTCCTGTGCTCAGAGACTCACTAAACAATTCTGCTAATGGCTCTGCTAGTTCCTCCTTTAGCTCCTTAAGTACCCTGGGATGTATGCCATCAGGTCCCATTGCCTTATCCACCCTGAGCTTAGCAAGCTCTTGTAGGACCCTTTCTTTTGTGAAGGGAGTAGTGCTCACCTCCCTCCCCCCTGTGTCCATGATGCTGAGCTGTGGGCCCTGCCCTACCTTCTCTTCAGTAAATACTGAGCAAAAGTATCTATTTAGGATAGATGCCTTTATAGGGTCCTCCTCCTCACATGCTCCCTTTTCTCCATTAAGCTTAGCAATACCCCCTCTGGACTTTCTCCTTTCACTAATGTATCTATAGAAAGTCTTGTCACCTTCTTTTACTGTCCGTGCTAGTGTTTCCTCAGTTTGGGACTTTGCCTCAAGACCTGTTTATTCAGACTAGCCTTCCCTGAGAGTGTCAGCTGATAGTTTTAGCCATTAATGTTATGCTGCTGTTGGAATTTAGATTGTGGATTAAGTTATTTTAACTGGATTTTTGGACTGGTAATGTTATTTCTATGTGTTTATATTTTATGTACAGCGCCTTGGTTTCTTGGAAAGGCACTGTATAAATAAAGTTATTATTATTATTAGACAATCAGCACTGCACACAACTATGCCTCTCAAAAGATAACTAGACCACACAAATCAAAATATAAGACAATCAGTACTGCACACAACTATGCCTCTCACAAAATAAATAATTAGTCCACTGGCAACTAATAGTTGCTTCACATGGAAATCTCTGACCCCATGACAGGAGAGAACAGTGATACAAACAGACAGTATGGACAGACCGACAGAGAGAGACAGCGCAGCTCAGGCATCTGCTGGGGAAGTGATCAGGATGCCAGCATGCATGGGAGAGGGAGGGAAAACGGGTGCCCCAATCAGTGGTGCCACAGCGCAGTGTGCTGCTTACTCCCTGCAGTTAAGTGTCCTGGCTCCTCTGTGTGTTATAATGAGTGAGAGAGAGTGAGCAGTGAGGCAGAGTTAGAAAGAAAGAACAAAGTGGTGGATGGTGGGGCAAAAGTCCAGTTGCTGACAGGGCCTCTGTTGACAGGACACTCAGGCAGTGAGAGCGAGTGCAAGGTGTGTCCCTCACTGTGTAGTGCTTCACTGTCTTTATGGCTCTGTGTCTGTGGAACTGCAGAGTGTAAAAAAATGAAGGCAGACAGCATGTGACATTTTTTCTTTGGGACACAGCTGTTGGCTGCTTCTAGACCATCTACATATGGTTCAAGGGCGAGTGCACACTGTCAGTCACTAGATTAGGTTGAGACATGCGTCCATACAGGACAGGACATTTAGCAAGTCGGAGACACTTTTAATCTGTACCTATGTAGAGAGGCATTTTTGTTTTTTATCTCTTCATAATAGAACAGACTGGTGCATACCTCTCGAAATGTAGGTACCAAAGAACCCCAAAATGGGTAATTAAAGTGACAGTACTTAACTCTGTTTATTCCAGGTGAGCTCACTCTCTTGCTGTACCATAACCTAACCTAAGGGGAGAAAACACAGACAGTAACAAAGACCACAAAATGATCTTTACAAGTCAGTTTGTATTAAAAATAGACCATGACACTGTACATGCAGCAACAGGGATGGGACAGCATAGATACCCAGTGCCTTGATGACAGGACAGCCAGTAAACCTATGGCATGCCCGGTAGCCATGAACAGGACTCCACCTGTGGCTTGCTGTCCACCACTTCAAGGCACTGAGACTTCTCATGTGCTCCCTAGCCCTGATGCAGTTGAGGAGAGGCCCAGGGGATCAAAGACAGAGCTGGTTGTCGGTCACAACAGCAAGGAGTTTTGGATGCAGTCTGATGGGGCCGCTGGTACCAGGCCCCATGCAGGTAAGTTAAGCTCCCCAGTGGGGTGGGGGGAGGTTACGCTACAGCAACAGGGTGGGCTCACCTGTACATTATCAGTACCAAACACCTGCACAGCAAATACCTGCAAGTGAATGTTTGGCATTGACAAATGCTTGTTTTACTTCACCACCCTCCCCCAAATATACTGTCATACAATGCTTATAGAATAGCCAACCCAGTGCAGAGACTTTGATTACAATTCATGGAGAACTAAATTCATATTAGAAAGTAGCACTATATCAACAGACATAAATATACTTACTGAGATTGTGCATTTTATAAAAAATTCTTTAAACTGGTTTATCCTCAAAGTATGTGGGAAAAGAGATGAGGTAGAGGAGGAGGATTCTGAAGTGGGGTGCAAAAGCTGGAATTTTAACACTATTTTAATCACATGCTCCCTGTTTATTTCTAGCTTCCTTGCTATAGTGATTGCAACTGGCAATCAAGGCTCACAATTTCATTTACAATTGCTCCAATCTCAGCTTTGATAGTTGGGCATTACAAAACTGACTTCTGACAAAAATTGGTGGTGGGGGGGGTGCTCTAATTACACTCACAAGCATGTTTTGTGCATGACATGGCACCATGTCCAGTTGAGCATGACTCCTTAATTTGCATTGCTACTGTGCACAAAACCTGTTTGTGTATAGTAACAGCCACAGCGCCTTATCTGCATTCAGATTAATGAACCTGGGGAACTCCTTCCCAATTCAGAAGTTCAGGTTTGTGAACAGCAGTTTATCAGTTGGTACAACAGGGTGTCTCTGTGGCATTCTGCAATACATACAAATTAATGGCATTTGAAAATTGGCTTGTACTGTTTTTTGTGTTCTGCCATTCCTACAGGATTATTCCGAACAAAAATGTGATGATTAATAAAAACTAAATGGTGCCAGGGAGACATCTCGTGGCTAATCAGAAGCCATCCCTTGTAAATTCTTATGGTTACAGAAACACTTAAATTTATAGTTCTTAAACTCAAAGGCTCTGTCCACACTGCAGCCCGAAAACCCTTCTATAATGTTACAGAGGGAGTAAACCGCATCGATAACGGCGTGCGTTTACACTGGTAACGCTACAGGAGGCGTTACAGGTGGTTTCACAACGGTTATGAACTGGTCTCGCTTTTGGGACCGCTATCGCGTAGTGTGGACTGCCGGTAACGGTCTTCTGCAGGGCACAAGCGCAGCGCTGAGTTGAATTGTGGGATCGGGCGCCACTGTAACGGTCGCCCGGATCCGGATGTGTGGCTCGGCGATGCCGGGTCCTGTGAACGGATTACCGCCGAGGTGTGCACCCACTGCACCGCTCCGCGGCCGTAACAGATTGCATCCGTTACCGGGCACAAGCGGTGTAGTGTGGACGGGGCCTAAGTCATGAGACAACCTTGATTGGCCAAGAGACATCTCACTTGTAACATTTACTTTTAAAAGATGTTATTTAAAGTAAAAGTCATAAAATGGAAAAAAGGGGAGCTAAATATAGAGAATGTATGAAATGTTAGGTGAAATGAGCCTCAAAGTTATGTTTTTCTAGAAACTCCCTTGTGATGTCCAAGGTTCTTTAACTGAACTTCTGTATTGGAATTTATCACGATCTAACCCTACCTTTTTATTTAATTTACATTTTAGCCCCGTCTCCAGTTCCTGACTCCCCCCCGGGACCCTCTGTCACCCTTGTGCCAGCCCCCATCTATCTTACTCATCCTCCACAAAGTATCTGCGCAGGGGTCAACCTTAACTTTTCTTTGCCCTAGCCAGCAAGACAAGTTGATTAAAAACTGCACTAGCCCACAGATGGTTGCACTAGCCCACAGTTATAATAGTACATGTTAATCACTTATACAGGCAAACAATGCAAGCCAAGAAATACTTTTATTATTGCATATTTATCCTGCTCCAACATTGCTTCCGGCTCCAGCAGAAAAAAAAAAAGAGTGTAATGCCATCACACACAGTAACCCATCTATTGTTTTGTACCATGACTTCCTCTCTTCCTATTTCTGCTTCCCCTGAACCAGAGAATAACACAGCAGCAAATGTTCAGTCAAGTAGACCTAGCTCTGCACACACAATACCAGGCATCTTCATGCACCTCACCACTCTCTCACCACCACCCACGGGGCAATGAAGAGAGTCAGGCATAGAAAGACACTCTCAGCCCCACCATGTGATCAACTGGAGCCCGACATTTCTGGATGTTTTTGTATACTGTCAAGTGAGCTAAGAGCACATCTAGGATATCTTTGGGGAGGGGGCTACACAAACCTAAGGGGATTAAAAAACTAAACTTTATGACATTTTTATTTTTAAAAGTATTGATTTTAACATGCTATGCCTCAACAGTAACAGATTTTTTTAAAAACATTCTCCTTTCATCAGGCATGGGTAAACAGTACACAGGCATGATTTTTTTTTTCTTTTAGTCTTTGGTAACCAGGTAAGACCCACCAGGCATAAGTGCCTGTTTTCAGGGGTGACCTGGGAGCATTGGGCTGTTAAATGACTTGCTCAGAGTCACACAGTATGCAAGTGGAGGTTTTGAGAATCAAACTCAGGTCTGGTCTGCTAGATGTACCAAGGTCATTCACACCTTATTCCTCTAACCTCTAGGTTATACTGCCAGCTTTTTTTTTTAAGGATGAAAGGTTATGTTGGGTAGGATAGGGTGGGAATATATGGATGGTGTTGGCGGGCATGGTCCATTTAGACAACCTTAGGACTCCTACACTTACCAGTAGTGGCAGCTATGGGTCTATGGATAGTCTTTTCAGAATATGGTCTGCAGTAGTGTCCAGAGAAAGTACAAAGTTGAGAGATTTGGAGGGGTGAGGACCATGAGAGGGCAGCTATGGTGAGGCTGGGATAAAACCCTGCACCTACAGAGCAGACTCTGTATACCTCTTAGCATTTTTTCACTTGAAATATTGGAAACAGACACTCAAAATGTAGGGAAATGAGGTGCACTGGTCTTAATAATGTGGGACAAATTTTCAGACGGAGACCCATTCAGAAAACTAGAAGCTAGTGACTTGACAGCTTCTACCCTTAATCACACCCTGGACACTAGCTGAAAGTTCTGACAGTGGAGTGATAATTACTCACATTACGCCTTTTGTGGGATCACCTTCTTGAACTGCTAGATAACAGCAGCTCTTAATGAGGTGTTAATCACACCAGACCATGATTAACACTGAGAAGGATTAGCACAAGGACTAGAGCCAGTAAAGCAGGAGCATTTTCAACTTCATTAGCAGCCATGCAAAACCTGCACTAGTCAAGATGGACAAGTAGAGGGTTAACTGCACTAGCCATGGACAATTTGCACTAGGTTTTGGGCTAGTAAAAGAATGTTAAGCTCAAACCCTGCCTCTGCATAACCTCAGTTAGGTTATGGCGTAGAGGGGATATACTGTAGCCCTGAATGTGAATGGTATCAGAAGGAGTAGTCAGGAGGCAGGGGCTAGCCAGGATATACCCAGCTCCCTGGGAAGCTAGCACTGGTGCTACTTTCCTCCTACAATCCCCGGGAGGATGCTAGTGCACAAGCAGGACCAAAGCACATTCTCACACAATGTATAAAAGCAAAGGCATTATGACCTCGACAGAAATTAAAGGGAATCCATACAATGTGCTGTTTGTAAGGCAATGCCATTTACTTACTGTACCACATCAAGTAACCTTTCAGGAGGTGCCTCAGTATGTCTACAAAGTATTGTTTTTTTTTTACGGTATTCCCATAATTCCCAGACCACACCACACCACACTATTTTTCCTTTCATTTTCTTATGCACATACATGCATGGTCATTTCTAGTGACGTCTATGCTTCACCAGAGCATTGTGTGCTGTAGTCTCTCCCTGTGTCAGTGTGAGGGAGGAAGTAGCAGGCAGTCAGTCTGTATGCAATTGGCAACTGTCGAGAACTGAAGAGAAATAGCAGGTTGTGTATCTGTGTGGCACTGTACTATGAAACCTGCAGCTTTTCCATGTGAAATGTTTAATTTTAATGTAGGCATGAGTTAGTTTGCAGTGTTATTACAGAGGAATATAATTGGAATCACCATGGTGCAGTTTCTTTTTCTTATTCAGACATTTCATGTCATTCCTCATCTGGGCTTCTAATTATTCAGACTATTAGCCCACCCAGTGGTGCTGAGGGTTAAGGCACTGGATGCCACACCTCATGCCATGCCAGCGACCCGAGTTCGGGAGCGAGCTCGGGTACCGAGGGTCAGCAGGGACAGGGTGAGGATTGAGTGCCTGCAGGGCTGCCCTCCTCCCCGGGGGGGTGGGTAGGGGACAGCTTGGTGCACCAGCGACTCCCGGTAGAGATCGTGGGTGCTGCAGTGCATCAGCTGCATGTCATGCAGTGTGGATGATGCTGGCAGGGTTGCCTTGCACCAGAGCATCATGGGTGCACCATGCAGGGGGAGGGGCGTCAAGAACAAGGAAAAACCCGGCTCTGAGGGGGAGGTGACAGCACCTGACCCTCATGTCCACTGCTGGATCCACCCTGCCTGGCCTTCCAGGTCCTCCGCCCAGGGCCCACTCCCTCAGCCAGAGTCTATGTATATACGGTATGAAATGCTGTATAGTTTTTGTGCGGCGCCCAGAGCCTTCGGGATTGGGCGTCTTTTTAAATAAATTTGACTTTGACTTTATGTGTGTGAGAGTGTCCAATGAGAAGGGGCAGCCCCACCCTGGAGGGGTTAAGCTGGGGGTGCTGGCTGTGGGAGGGGTGGGGGAGAGAGGAGGCACAGGTTAATGGGGACCTCAGACGGGCAGGAACAGGCATGATGCCTGAGAGATGCCTCCTCGGGCCATGACTGGAGGGAAAAACAATCAACAAAAAAAAATAATAATTCAGACTATTGTCAATGACGATTACAGGATGGGTGCCCTTTGTCAAACTTTTATTTCTTATAGCAAATTACATATCATTCACATTATACATATACTATGAAAAAAACAATAGCTTTCTGTGCATCTCATAAGTTTTCAGTACCAAACATGCTTATGATAGAGACATGTTGTGGTCAGAACTTACTCTCAGTGAATGTTCCATGTTGTGCATGACACACACTGCTGTCAGCAATTATTTTTATGTCCACATGAAAATATGCCACTGATTAAAATTACTGTCATTTTCTACCAGTGATCTGAACAATGATCCCTACTTCACTGTGTTTACAGCTGGGTTATCAAAACAGCAATCATGGTGACAACAGGAACACCAGTTCATATCTTGCACATTAAATTTGTTGATGCCACTGGTGTCATCATTGTTCTACCCTGGCTTGTATTATACAGTAGACATGGGTACCATGGCCACAACAGACATAGCACTCCATGTGTTGTGTGTGCACTATCTAGGTGCTAATGATCACAGCCCCTTCCTTCCTTGGCTGTGTGTGGGGGGTCAAAAAAGTAATCATGGGTACCACAGGCACTTCAATCCAAGTTCTGTGGGTGCACCACCTAGGTGCTAGCAAACAGCAATCATGAGTACAACATGCACAGCAGCACATGTGCTGGGGGTGCCCACTGGCCTCAGCTACACCCATTCCTTGGGGGAGGGCAAAAAGCAATCATGGCTACAACAAGCAGTGCAATCTGTGTGTTGTGGGTGCACTGTCTAGGTGGCAGTGGTCAATCCTCTCTTTCCTTGCCGGGGGGGGGGTGCAAACAGCAATTATGGGTACATCAGGCACAGCAGTACATGTGTTATGGGTGTACCACCTAGGTGCCACTGGTCACAGCCATACTCCTTCCTTGGTGATGGGGGGGGAGGCAGAAAGCAATCATGGGTACAATAGACAGTGCAATCCATGTGTTGTGGGCAAGGCCCCTGGAATTCTGCAGTTGCAGAATTTCTTGCAGAATTTGCATAATGCCACAGAATATACTGTATGTAGTGCCACAGAATTCACTGTTCTTAGTAAATTTTCATTCAAATATATAGTTTTTCCATAGTACCTTGCTGCTTTCCCCATCTTCTTTATCCTGAAACCTCTCCTCTGTGCTTGGCATGTTATGTCATCGATGACATCACATCATATTTTAGCCAATGACAGGACTGCATTCTGCCACAGAAATAAATAAAACATACTGCAGAAATCAGAAAATGCTGCTGCAGAAATTTATGAGCCCTGCCACAGAAATCAGGACAAAGTGCCACAAAGCACTAGGGGCCCTGGTTGTGGGTGCACTGTCTAGGTGGCAATGGTCACAGCCCTACTATTTCCTTGGTTAATGAGGGGAGCAAACAGCAATCATGGGTACAACAGGCACTTCAATCCATATGTTGTGGGTGCACCACCTTGGGTCCACTTATTACAGCCCTGCACCTTCCTAGCTGGGGTGGGGGTCAAAGAGAAATCTGGGTACAAGATGCATAGCAGTACATGCATTGTGGGTAAACCACCTAAGTGCCACTGGACACAGCCCTGCACCTTCCTTGCATGGGAGGGGGGATACCAAACCGCAATGATGGGTACAACAGGCACAATCCATGTGTTGTGGGTGCACTGTCTAAGTGGCAATGGTCACAGCCCTGTTCCTTCCTTGGCTGGGGGGAGGAAGAGCAATCATGGGTACAAAAGACACTATAATCCATTTGTTGTGGGTGTACCACCTAGGTCCCAGTAGTCATAGCCCAACTCCTTCCTTGGTGGTGGTGGGGAATAGCAATCCTGGGTACAATGGGCACTTTAATCCATGTGCTGTGGGTGTACCACATAGGTGCCCTACTCCTTCCTTGGTGGAGGAGAGCAAAAAGCAATAATAGAAACACAGAAACATAGAAGTTGATTTTTTTTTTTTTTTGGAGTTGACGGCAGACAAGGACTGCAAGGCCCATCCAGTCTGCCCATTTCCCTTTCTACCTTATAAATGTGCCATCGGCCTTTGCTCTGTCAGTGGCCTATCTATTCATATTCATCTGTATTGTTCCCTTATGCCATCCCATGCCTGTTTGAAGCCCTGCACTGTATTCATAGCCACCACTTCCTGAGGTAGGCCATTCCATGCATCCACCACTCTTTCTGTGAAAAAGAATTTCCTCACATTCCCCCTTAATTGGCCTCCCTCTAATCTCATGCTGTGTCCTCTTGTCCTGCTATTTTTCTTATATTTAAACATGTTAGACTCTTTCACCTTGTTAATGCCCTTAAAGTGTTTGACTGTTTCAGTCATAACACCTCTCTTTCTCCTTTGCTCAAGGGTATACATATTGAGCTCTGTTAATCGGTCCTCATATATCTTCTGATGCAGTCCCTGCACCATTTTGGTTGCCCTTCTCTGGACTGCCTCAATTTGATTAATGTCCTTGTGAAGGTGTGGCCTCCAGTACTGCACGCAGTACTCCAGATGGGGCCTAACCAGTGTCTTGTAAAGAGGGATTATTACCTCCCTCTTACGACTTGTGATACCCCTACTAATACACCCTAACATCTCCCTAGCTTTACCTACTGCTTTAGAAGTCTGCTTGGATGATTTCAGGTCATCAGTGATGATGATGCCCAAGTCTCTTTCTTACTTTGTGGCTGCCAGCAACTCCCCTCCCAGCCAATAAGTGGCTTCAGGGTTTCTCTTCCCTATGTGCATGATCTTGCACTTCTTTACATTAAATCCCAGTTGCCACTCTTCTGACCATTTTGCTAGTTTATCCAGATCTCTTCTCATTCTGCCCACCCCATCTGGATAATCTACTCTGTTGGTGTCATCTGCAAACAGACAAGCCTTACCCTCTAGTCCATCTGCAATGTCACTAATGAATATATTGAAGAGGGCTGGCCCCAGGACTAATCCCTGAGGTACCCCACTTGTGACTTGCATCTCTTCTGACTGTATACCATTTACCACCATTCTCGGTTTTCTGCCTGTCAACCAGTTTGCCATCCAGTTGCCCAACTTCTGACCCACCCCAAGCCTACCCAGCTTATTTATCAATCTTCTATGTGGAACAGTGTCGAAAGCTTTGCAGAAGTCAGGGTAGGCGACATCAACTGCTCCCCCTTGGTCCACCACTCTGGTTACCCAGTCAAAGAAATCTACGAGATTAGTTTGACAGGACCTTCCTTTTGTAAACCCATGCTGTCTTGGATCCTGTGCCCCTCTGGATTCCAGGTGTTGCACTACCCTTTCCTTAAGGAGTGCCTCCATAATCTTGCCCACTACCGAGGTAATACTGACTGGTCTGTAGTCCCCTGCTTCCTCCCTGCTACCACTCTTGTGGAGTGAGATCATATGAGCCCTTTTCCAGTCTTCTGGGACCTCTCCTGTGCTCAGAGACTCACTAAACAGTTCTGCTAATGGCTATGCTAGTTCCACCCTTAGCTCCTTAAGTAACCTGGGATGTATGCCATCAGGTCCCATTGCCTTGTCCACCCTGAGCTTAGCGAGCTCTTGTAGGACCCTTTCTTTTGTGAAGGGAGTAGTGCTCACCCCTTGTGTCCATGGTGCTGAGCTGTGAGCCCTGCCCTACCTTCTCTTCAGTAAATACTGAGCAAAAGTATCTATTTAGGATAGATGCTTTTACAGGGTCCTCCTCCTCACATGCCCCCTTTTCTCCTTTGAGCTTAGCAATACCCCCCTCTGGACTTTCTCCTTTCACTAATGTATCTATATAAAGTCTTGTCACCTTATTTTACTGTTCATGCTAGTGTTTCCTCAGTTTGGGACTTTGCCTGCCTTACTGCCTTCCCTGCTTCCCTTAGGGCAGTTTGGTATGCCTCCTATCTTCATCCCGCTGTGTTCCTTATATTTCCTGAAGGCCAGCCTTTTGGCTCTGACCTTTTCTGCTACTGTACTTGAGAACCAAAGTGGTTTCCTTCTTCTTTGCACTTCCTTTTCTGTCTAACACAATGGGATGTTGCTTCAAGTATTGCATCCTTAATGCTTGCCCACTTTGCCTATACCCCTCACTTGTGTTTCTTTTGCCAGGGCTAGCTTAACTTTGTTGGCCATCTTATCAAAGTCAGCTCCTCTGAAGTCTCATATTTTTGCCTTGGAATGGGATGATTTAGATGTAGTGGCCAAATTGATCCATACCATGTGATGGTCACTGGCCCCCAGGTGACCTTCTACCTGGAGATCTGTGAACCCTTCCCTGTTAGTCAGTACTAGATCTAGGATAGCCCTGTCTCTTGTGGGTTGTTGTACCAGTTGTTTGAGGCCCTCCCCCTGCAGGGAATCCACCATGTGTCTAGTTCTGGCAGATGTTCCTGCTGGTGTTGACCAATCTGTATCCAGCATGTTGAAGTCTCCCATTATCGGAACCTCCCCATTAGCTGTCATGTTTTGTATATCTTCTAACAGTAATGTTTCTATGTCCTCCCCCTGGTCTGGGGCCTGTAGACAACCCCAGTTCTTATGGCTGTCCCATTTTCTGTTTCCAGGGTGACCCACAGTTCTTCTGGCTCCTTATGTGTATTCTGAATTTCTGTAGCTTTGATATTTTCATTGACATACAGGGCCACTCCACCCCTACTTTTTGTACCTCAGTCTCTTCTGAACAGTGCATAGCCAGGTACTGAAGTCTCCCAAGTGTGGTTACTGGTAAACCACGTCTCACTAATTGCTACTATGTCCAGTTTAGCCTCTGACATTTTTGCCTGCAGGTCTGGGATCTTATTTCCCAGGCTGTGAGCATTTGTGTACATGATTTTCCATTGGCCAGATTTCGGTGTGTTAGTTGTTGGGTAAGGTTTGGGTACAACAGGCACATTAATTCATATGTTGTTGGTGTACCACCTAGGACCCACTGGCCATAGCCCTACTCCTTCCTTGGTGGCGGGGGGGCAAACACAATCATGGGTACAACAGCCAGTGCAATCCATGAGTTGTGGGTACACTCCCTAGGTGGCAGTGGTCACAGCCTTTTTCCTTCCTTGCCTGGGGGAGGTCAAACACCAATTATGGGTACAACAGGCACAGTAGTGCATGTGTTGTTGGTGTACCATGTATGTCCCACTGGTCACAGCCCTACTTCTTTCTTGGTGGGGGGGCCAACAGTAATCATGGGTACAACAGGCAGTGCAATCTACATGTTGTGAGTGCACTGTCTCAGGGCAGTGGTCACAGACCTATTTCTTCCTTGGTTGGGGGGCAAACAGCAATCATGGGTATAACAGGCACTACAATCCATGTGTTAGGGGTGCAGTGCCTAGATGCCACTGATCACAGCCCTGCCCCTTCCTAGCAAGTGGGGTGGGGGAGCAAACAGCAATGAGTACAATAGGCAGTGCAATCCATTTATTGTAGGTGGAACACATACTGTAGGTGCCACTGATCACAGCTCTGCTCCTTACATTCTTTTTTTGGGGGGTGGGACAAAGGGGAACCACGCTAACAAAAGGCAGTGTAATGCATGTGTTGTGGGTGCACTGTCTAGGTGGCAGTGGTCAAAGCCCTATGCCTTCTTTGGTTTAGGGGGGCCAAACAGCAGTCATCAATACAACAGACACAGCAGTACATGTGTTGCGGACATACCGCCTAAGTGCCACTGGTCACAGCCCTGCATCTTCCTAGCTCCGGTGCACCCCTTCAGGTCGACACCCCAACGGCGAAACACAAAAAAAGACCATTACAGTGACAATCGCTGTAATGATCCTTTTTTCGTGCTTCGCTTTCTGCTAGTGTTCTGCCCCCTCCCCGGACCAACTCCGACCTGGAGTTGATAATCCTAAGGGGGAGTGCGGGGGTGCACAGCCCCCCACAGAAAACACTTGCTGAATGGGTGGCACAATACCTGCATCGGTATTGTGCCATCATTGTGCGGGAGGTCAGCATTTTCACTGTCGGCCTCTCTTGGTGCTTCCTCCTAGCTTGGGGGGGGGGACCAAATAGCAATCATAGGTACAACAGGCACAGCAGTACATGTGCTATGGGTGCACTACTTAGGTGCCATTGGTCACAGCCCTGCACCACCCTTGCTTGGGGGGAGGTGCCAAAAAAGCAATCATGGGTATAACAGGTGCAGTCATCCATGTCTTGTGGCTTTACTGTGTAGGTGCCAGGAACATTCAAATAGAAACATATTTATTGACGCAAACCAATCGTTTTGATTTTGCAATCCATTTATTGCATACTCTTTTTGTATTCATTGCATAATCATACTCAATTGACATTACAATTCACAGAACATGGGTTTTACAGATCATAAGAGCATCCATACTTTACGTTCTCTGTACAGTTCTGGTTCAACTAATGATGGGCTCAACATATCACACTGTTATGAGGGTAAGTCTTCATTCACATTATTTACAATTACAAAGCAATGGAAGACATACTGTTTGGTACAAAAAAAACACAGTTAATAGCACAGTCCCAAATAATAGTTCACAGGGTCAGACTGGGGTACAGAGGGCCCACCTGGAAAGAAGATACAAGGACCCACCTGGAAAATCAATAAAGGAGGGCCCAGGTTGACACACTCATAGCAATATTCCACTTCAGTCTGATACACTAGCTCTGTGTTTGCATCTTACATTTATCAGCAGTGTCCCAGATACCCCATTTAATTAGAAAAAAGAAGATAAATGCAAAGGTTTTCAGAATTCAGAAGGTAACCACTTACCCAACTGAGGGGGGCCCACCTGAAAATTTCCAGGTATCCAGGTGGACCAGTCTGACCCTGATAGTTCATGTCATTATTACATGGCAAAGTCAGCATGTGCGACTGCACTGTTAACAGCTGTATATACCAGTACGACACAGATGCAGTCTTGTCATAGTGGTGTCCACAGATAGATAGAAATGCAACACTACATTACCTCTTCTGCGTAGGTGTGCATTGTTTCACAACATATACAGGACGGATACAGCATGCACAGTACTACAGGCATTGCAGATTCATGGTTTTGCTTTCACTTACAAAACACTGTTGTCAAAATTTGCCTTCAACCCATCCTTGACAGTTACATATTACAGGATTACTACATAGAAAAGTATTGGATTCTTCAGTGGTGTTAATATGGTACTGTCTTTATTTTACAGTTACCATGGCAGTTAACATATATTAACATACTTCATATATTACAGGAATATGGCTTCTCAATCGAATGAGTTCCTAGAAGAATTAGATCAGGAGATGGAAGTACTGGCTTTAGAGCCTTACCAGTCTGAGCTGGAGTATGGTCCAAATGAGCCTAGGAGAGGATCCGACAGTATTACGCAAGGCTCCCAGCAAGATTCTGAAGTGGATGATATTAGCCAGCATCTGCTTAGCCAGGATGAAAAAATTACTCACCTTAGTAATTGTGTTTCTTCTAATGGAGTCTTGCTGTATTCTAACTATTGCAGTTAGCCCCAGCACTCAAACTGCCCCGGAGAGAAGTGGGTTAATTTTCTATGCAGAGCATAGAATGTTGAGTTCGAGCTCGGTTCAGACCTCTGTCTGCTGCATTTAGAAGCACAAATGTCAGATTCTTACAAGCTAATACTAACTACTATGTGGAAATTGTACAATTTTTACTAACCAAATGGCAACCAAATATTTTGGATCCCCAAAAGACTCAAGTCAAGAAATCCAAAATCAAAAACCAGGTAGTGAACAACCTAAGACTGTTAAACTAATAATATAACCCACTCCCCTACTCTAAAAGGAGGGAGTACCCAAATGCACCCCTGGAGTGCAACACTGCACCTGCCAGCCCACTTCCCAAAAACAGGTTCTGAGAGGGGAGGCAGGGAGGGAGGTCAGGGTAAAGCAAAAACTCCATTAGAAGAAACGTAATTACTAAGGTGAGTAATTTTTTCTTCAAACCACATGAAGTCTTGCTGTATTCTGACTATTGCAGACTACCAAGCAGTACCTCCATGGAGGAGGGAATCAAACCTACCTTAGGAACAAGCTCTGCAGTACTGCTGCACCAAACCGAGCATCACTCCTAGCCTGGATGTCCAGGGAGTACTGCTTGGTAAATGTATGGACTGTTTTGCAGGTGGCTGCTTTACATATCTCTAGCAAAGGAATATCCCTGGCTGCAGCCAGGGAAGCAGCTGTACCTCTAGTCAAATGAGCCCTCAGGCCTGAGGGAGGTATTTTGCCTAGCTTCTCATAGCAGAATTGAATACAAGAGACAATCCACCTGGCAATAGTTCTCTGAGTGGCAGGTTTGCCCTTTCCCACTTCCCCATAAGTGAGAAACAACTGGAGGGAGTCAAACCTGTGAGCCTTAGTACGCTCAATGTAGTAACTAAGGACTCTTTTAAAGGAAAGCAGCCCAAAATGTGGGCTCCCTCCCTCTGACAGCTTACCCTCCGGTTTAACGCTGACCAGCAAGGCGGGATTTTAGTGTGCCGACTTACTGTGTTATATTTTTAAACTCGGAACCGGAGTATATAGAGGAGGCAGGGGTTCCATTTGCCGCGAGCAGTGCGGTGGCACTTTGCTGGCTTCAACACTTTTGTACTGAGCGGGCGGTCGGCGCTGCGCTCATTCGCTGGTCAAAACCCATCCCGGTTCCCAGTTTTAAAACCAATAGTGCTGCATCTGCCCCTGCTGATCCAGCGGTAAAATATCACGAAAAACCATTTGGACTCTAACAACAAACTGTGTAAACTTCTTTCTCCTGAAGAAGAATGATCAGTGAAGAACACGGGAGAGACACTGATTGGTTCAGATGAAAATCTGAAACCACTTTGAGAAAAACCTCCTGTGAGTTCTAAGAACCACCTTATCTCTATGGAATGAGATAAAATCAGGCTCCACTGACAGAGCCTACATTCACTGATATGGCTGGCAGAGGTAATGGCTACCAGGAACACAGTTTTCCAAGTCAAGTACTTAAGCTCTGCTGAAGACAAAGGCTCAAAAGGGGGTTGCATAAGCTGAGCAATGCAAACATTAAGATCCCATGCAGGGGTAGGATCCCTAAAGGGGGGATTGGTATGAAGCAGTCCCTTGAAAAATTTACAGAATACAGGGTGAGATGACAGTGAGGAAGGCTTTCCCACTAACAGAAAACAGAAACAGCTGACAAATGTACTTTGAGAGTAGATGGTCTGAGGCCTAGGTCATTAAGATGAACCATACAATCCAGAACTGTAGATAATTTAGCAGTGTCTGGGGATATATGTTTCTCAGAACACCAAATGCTGAATCTTTTCCATTTGGAGTTAAGTGTTTCTGGTGGCAGGCTTTTGAGAGGCTTTGAGAATATCCAGAACCCCTTGGGACAGATGTGAATCTGCATACTCTAACTCTTCAAGAGCCATGCCTTGAGATTGAGAGACCGAAGATTAGGGTACCAAATCCTCCCTTGAGAGGAGGTTAACAGGTTGTAATTCCTGGGAAGAGACAGGGGAAGGTGGACTGATAGGGACAGCAACAGGGGGTACCAAGGCTGCCTGGCCCAGTCTGGAGCAATCAGAATCACTTTGCAGGGTTGTGACCTTATCTTGACCAAAACCTTGAACAGTAGAGGAAAAGGAGTGAAGGCATATAGACATTTCCCCTCCCAGTTCAAGATCAGAGCATACAGAGGGACTGAGCCCAAGACTGGAGGTCTGCAACAAAAGAGAGGGAGTTTGTGATTGGCCGGTCTGCAAAGAGACCTATCTCTGGAGTGTTCCACCTTGAAAAAATCACTTTCAACACCAGAGGATCCAGGGACCATTCATGATGGCCCTGGGAGATCCTGCTCAATGCATCTGTTAGCATATTGTCCTTCCCTGGAAGGTGGACTGCTATCAGAGAGGTCTGCAGAGAATAAGCTAGGGATCACAATTTCATGGTTTCTGTGCACAAGGCCATGGACCAAGTGCCTCCCTGCTTCTTGATGTACCACATGGTGGTGGTGGTGTCTGTCCTGACCTGAACCACCTTGTTCTGCACTGACTGAGAGAAAGCTTGCAAGGCCAGAAAGACCGCACTGAGTTCCAAGAGATTGATATGAAGAAGGGATTCCTGAGGGGACCACAGTCCCTGGGCTGTAAGAGCCCCCAGATGGGCTCCGCACCCCAATAGAGAAGCATCCGTGGTTAAGACCACAGAGTGAGACTGAGTGATGAATGGGACTCCTTGTCGGAGGTTGCCCTGATCCTGCCACCATTGGAGAGACTGGATCACAGTCTGAGTCACTAGAACTAGTTTGGTTAGAGAATCTTTCTTCTGACACCAAAAGGCCCTCAGGTGAAACTGAATGTCCCTCATCTGAAATCTGGACCCTTGGACAACTGCTGCAGAAGCTGCCATGTGGCCCAGAAGCTGAAGGAAGTGCCTTGCTGGCTGCGAGACCAGAAGGTGGAATGAAGAATCCAGCTCTACGATAGCCCTTGCCCTTTCCAGGGGAAGAAAAGCTCTTGCTTTGACTGTATCCAACTCTGCACCTATGAAAGTGAGGAGCTGTACAGGCTTGAGAACTGACCTGGGAAGATTGAGAAGGAATCCTAGGGAAGTGAGCACTCGCTGAGTCACTAGCAGGTCTGACTTGACTTGGTCTGGGGACTGACCCACAATGAGCCAGTCGTCCAGGAATGGAAATATTCTTCCTTCTTAAAAAGGCCAATTACTGCTAGGCATTTTGTGAATACCCTTGGAGCCGATGTCAGGCTGAAGGGCATAGCTTTGAACTGATAATGGCCTGAAGGCACCAACCTGGGTACTTTCTGTGGGAGCACCTGATGGGAATGTGAGTAGGCATCTTTAAGTCCAGGAGGCTAGCCAGTCCCTGGCCTTAGAGAGGGAAGGATTATCCCAGAGTCACCATTTTGAATTTTGGTTTAAAAGATGTTTGTTCAGGTGTCTTAAGTCTAGGATGGGTCACCACCCCTGTCTTTTTTGGGGTAAGAAAGTACCTGGAGTACAGACCTTTGGCCCTGTGCAATGTAGGAACTCCTTCTACAGCCTTTAGAGCCAGTAGAGATGAAACCTCTGCCTCTAAGGTAATGGTTTCGGAGATGCTTGCATGTGGAAAAGATCTAGCCCTCAGCTTTGGAAATTTCTTGAAGCTGAGAACCAGCCCCTGGCTTACCACCTCCAGGACCCACTTGTCTAAGGTAACAGACATCCAGTCCTGGACAAAGTAAGCCAGCCGGCCTCCTACATGAATGGGGGAGTCGACCCAGACTGACACATCAGGGTGTCTGCTTGACAGGAGCCCTAGGTTGAGGGGTGAATGCAGCCCTGCTCATCCCCCTTCTGCCTCTCCCTCTGAAGAACCCCCTCTGAGGAAAAAGAGAAAGAGGCCTGTGCCTGGTAGAAAGGCCTATGAAAGGCCTGCCCCTGCCCCAAGATTGCTGCCTTAGAGGAGTTGCCTGCCTTTCCTGGGCCTATGCACTCCTATAGGTGGTCCCATACTCATCCATCTTTTTCATGTAATTCTCTGTCTGCTCCCCAAACAGAGAATTACCCAACACAGGGAAATCCATGGCCTTAACCTTGGTGTCCTGTGAGAGACCAGTACATCTGAGCCAAGCCATTCTCCGAAGAGCCACAGATGTAGCCATGACTCTAGATGACACATCATTGGTGTCCACAGCAGCATGGAATTGTACCTTAGATGCCTCAGTCCCATCAGCAGCCACCCCCTCCAGCTCCGAGGCTAGCTGGGGGGAGGCCTGCTTAGCCAGTACCAGTACAGTGTACCACCTGGACTTCTGGTACCTGGTTGCATAGGCCATATAATTAGCCTGCCTGAGTCCCAAGGCGGATGCCATATACTGTTTCTTTGCCATGGCATCCGGCTTCCTAGAGTCTTTATCTGGGGTGTGTGTTGTAGGGTATATTAGCCTTATCACAGGCTGCAGCCTGCAGAACCTCAACATGGCTGCATTGTTGATACAAGTACTCTGTACCTGAACCTGATAAGGTGTATCTTTTGTCCATCCTTCTGTCGACAGGAGGTACAGAATTTGGAGATTTTAAAATATTTGTGTCTGTTTCCCAAAAGACTTATGAAGGGGAATAGACAGTCTCTTGGATTCTGGGATGTCCATCATCTCCACATAATCAGGTTCCTCTTGTTCCTACATCACTTCCTCCACAGGGAGCTGGAGGGTTTCTGCCACTTTCCTGTAAAATATGTAGTGGGAAGGGGACTCAGAAAGCCTAGTAGGGGAAACACCAGAAGGCCTGTCTGGGGAGATGTCTGGTTCAATGTGCTCATCCAGACCTTCCCCACCATCTTCATCGTCATCATCATCATCATAATCTTCATCCCCCTCCAAATCTGGTTCATAAAACTCTTCAGAGGCATAACCTTGAACCACAGGAACCGACCGAACCAAGCGCCTGCCAGAAGGCGCCGAATCAGACAGAACCGGGCAAAGCAATTCTACAATCCTCATCGCTTTGGCAATCTCTTCAGCGGTCGGAAAATGGGCCTCTGGATCCAAACTGGCTGATTTTTAATTTCTTTGTCTTTTTGTAGGAACCGATCCCTCAGGATCAGCTCTCCTCTTGCCCAAAGAAGTATCGCCCTGGTCAGAGGGCACTCCCTCAGGTTCGGTCGGAACCAAACCAGGCTGGCCATCCGGGTCAGCGGACTTCACAGCCTCCTTATCCCTAAGCCTACCTAATCTTTTTCCAGGGTAGACTTAGGGAAATGTTTACAGATTTGGCAGTCTGAATCGAGGTGGTCAAACCCCAGACAATAAACACAGGTGGTGTGGGGATCAGCCTTAGCAAAGACCTCCCACACACACCTCTGCAGTGTTGAAACCCAGTGGCGCCGGTTTTCTTTGGGGTTTCTCAGACATAGCCATCCTAACCACAAACTTACCCTTTTTATGGCAAACAATCAGGCAAGACACCCTTATCGGTTTCTAACCGTGTCATGGGTATTGGAAAAAAACACAAGAAAATGCATTTTTTTAAAAACTGATAAGGACTGGTAACCACACTCTAAGTTTTGAAACAAAGACAGAATATGTAATTCACTAAACAGCCGGTTCAGCTGAACTGGTCGAAAATCCAATTTTACAATTTCCACAAGTTTACTATGTCTAGTTCACTACCTAGTACTTACTGTACCACAGAAAGAGATCTAAATCAAAACTTGCAAAAAAATAATCAGTAAAACTGAAGACTTATAACCGACTTTTGAACTGCGAGCAAAGGAGAAATCTCCGGAGCAACCGTTCAGTTAGGTGGAGTAAAGAATCTGATGGTTGTGCTTCTAAGTGCAGCAGACAGAGGTTTGAACTGAGCTTGAGCTCAGCGTTCTATGCTCTGCACAGAAAATTAACCCTCTTCTCTCCAGGGCAGTTTGAGTGCAGGGGCTAACTGCAATAGTCAGAATACAGCAAGACTTCATGTGGATTGAATGGTGTCTCTGCAGTAACTGTAGCATAATGCCATCAGCCAGAGAATGTTTATGCTGTCAGGAGTGGGAAGTAATCTTAGAATACCTAGAAGTGGTGGTCTACTGTCTGACACTATATGTTGATTTCCCTATCACAACCTATCAAGCTGATCTGGAAATCACTTACGTAGCATTTCATCTTTACAAATGAAGAAGTGGACGAGCACCAGCTGCGCTCTTCAATAGGTTAGTGAGGTATTCAGTAACTTATAATGTGTACTGATAGTAATATTACAATGTTCACATGTTTAACAGTATGTATGTGCAGTACATTGTTACCCTTTGTAAGCAACTTAGTCATCAAAATCACATCACTAGAGAACTCAATGTTTAGAGCATTTTTTATGAGGGGAACATCTTTCTGTAGTCCATACCATCTCATCATGGCCTACCATCAGTTTACATGTTGGGCATATAGAGGTGAGAGGTTAGGCAAGGGAAATAGGCACATTATTCCATCCTTTGTGTTCATCACAATAATGAATTTGTACTCCTCAGATGCAAGAGAGTATGTTGGATTCCAGGAGTACAGTCAGACAGCCAGGAAATTATACTGTTACTGTTGCCTTGCAGAAATTTACTGATTGAGTGAGCTTCAGTGTTCACTGCAACCACAGGAGAAGTTAGGAAAGTTGATAGCGATTTTTGGCTATGGTCCATGGAGTGTAACTGGAAAAATAAGCATTTGTCAATGCTAAATGTTTCCTTGCATGGTGTATGTGGCAGGGGTGTATTGAGTTAGTTGAATTATAAACACCTCGTATTCTTAAGTTAGGTTAAAAAGGAACTTTTCCAATAGTGACCAATTTGTCAAGATGCCATCTTATTACCTCACCTCATGTACTCAGTACAGAAAAATTTGGAATCACCACCAAAATGTAATTCTGCTCAACTGCAACGCCATTCCGTGACACAGATGCAAAAACAAATTTGGGGCAGGATTTCAAAAATGACAGCTGTGACATACATGAGGTGGGGTAAATAGAAGGCTATGTTGAAAATCTGTGATAAAAATATTTAACATTTCCGAAGTTACGAGCGGGCATAGCGAAAGTGCAACGAATGGTCATAACTTTGGCATTTTTTCATATTTTGACCCTACAACATACTCTTCTTATGACCCCACCTTATAAACCCTGTAGGTGAAAATGTTCAAATCCATGACAAAACGCCATTCTGCGCCACATGTGCGAAACCATGTTTCGGACAGGATGTGAAAAATGACAGCTATACTGCTCATGAGGTGGTGTGAAAAAATGGCTATGTTGAAAATCTGGAGTTAAAATAGTGAAAATCACTAAAGTAATGCACGTGTGTAGATAAATTTCAACAAATACACGTAACTTGGCCATTTTTATGAATTTGGTCACCAAATTTTTAACATGGCCTTTTTAGGACCCCACCTCATGAATACTGGTGATGAAATGTCATTATTCAGTCCCAAAAGGTGATTTCACTTAGTGACCATGAAATCACCTTTCGGGCCTGATTAATGAAATAACAGTGACATTGTTCATGAGGTGGGGTCCCAAAACAGCCATGTTGAAAATTTGGTAAAAAAAATCCTAAAAATGGCAAAGTTTAAAATGCCATTGAAATACATTATATGGCACTTACCTTTATTCCTCAGCTCACGGTTCGGCTTTGAAGAGAGCAGATATGTCCCACTCCACAGAAGATTACAGCCTCCAGTGGTAAGTATGGGGTAAGGGTGTGTGTGTGTGTGTGGGGTGGTGGGTGATCAGTGGGAGGGTCAGGATGGGGGAGGGGGAGACAACAAGGGTGTTTCCTTTTTTTCAGGATTCAAAAAAAAGAGACAGACTTTTTTTTTTCCACTTCTTATTAAAGATGATACATATATCAGGATACTGGGGGTGGGCTCCCCAATGTTCCACACTGGTTCGGGGGGGCTGTGACACTGAATGTCGACATGAGGATGGGGCCCCCCCCCGATGTCAGCTTATTGAGTTATGTATTTATTTATTTTAAAGTTGTTAATCGGGAAAGGCATGCTCAGCCAAGGTTCATTTCCAGGTGGACCCGGGAGTTAACAGATAGGAACGGAGGGTGGGGCTGGCACAGCACAGAGGGAGGGAGCTGTTTTTTTTTCCTACCTACTGGGAATGATAATGGAGGTTGGGGGTGGTACAGTACACAGAGGGAGGGAGCGGGAGCTTTTTTTTTTATTGGGATGGGAACAGAGGGTGGGGGCAGCACAGCACACAGAGGAAGGGAGTGGGAGGCTTTTTTTGTTTATATACGTTTTACTACTATCGGCTCCAGCTGCTACTTTGAGGCTGCTTGTTGTTACTTCTCGTTGTACAGGTAAATACCAACGGTCCTGTGCTCAGCTGCATGCAGGCTGCTGTTATGCAAATGAAAGTACTGAAGTGCTCACTCATTGGAGGGCTTCAGTTCTTTCAAGTACACACAGTTTACGCCCATGAAACTGTGAACACTGCCATGCTTTCCTTGCGTGGTCATTGGTCTGTCAGGAACAACCCCAATGTAGATTGCTCTGCATTGAGGTAGACCATGACACACCTCTCAAATGCCATTCTCTGAAGCAAAGCAAAAAAGAGAAGTTCTGTAAATTATACATATTGAGTGTGTTTTGCAGTACAATTGTTTCATGCTTTGCAATAACAAAAATCCATTTACAGCAGTAATGCTATGAGTAAAATGCATGTTACCTGAAATAATTTTAGCACTGTGTAAACTAACAACAACATGCTGCTCAGGTACTGGTGAGACCTGTGTAAACAGTTAATAATAATAATTATTTATTTTTAATGCGCCTTTCATAACCAAGGCACATAACAATAAAACCAATTTAAAACATATAAAACAAAACAAAACAAAATATCAGCACAGTTAAAAAAACATACTTGACAGCCAACACCATCATTAAAAGCTTTATCCCACAAAAATGTTTTTAAAGCCTGCTTGAACCCCACCCCCCCGCAGATGCGCACTCCCTAATCTGATGGGGTAGAGAATTCCAAAGGGTCGGGGCCACGAACATAAATGCCTGGGCTCACGCAGATTTTAAAATCACCCTCGTAATTTCTAGCAACCCCTTGTCGGCCGAGTGGAGTGGTCGCTCAGGGAGATAAGGAATCAGAAGCTCTTTCAGGTAGTCAGGACCCAGTCCATGTAGGGCTTTATATGTCAGTAACCCGACTTTGAAGGAGATCCACCACTGAACTGACAGTCAGTGCAGATCCTGCAGCGCTGGCAAAATATGGGAAGATCTCGAAATCCCCATCAACAACCGGGTTGCTGAGTTCTGCACCAGCTGCAAGCGACGGATATCAACCCCCAGTAGTCCAAAGTAAAGTGAATTGCAGCAACCTAGGCGTGAGGAACAAAGGCATGGATCAATGTAGGCAGGTCTGAGGATGGAACAAGGTGCTTAATCCTGGCGATGTTTCTAAGATGGTAAAAAGAAGACTTTACGACGGCTGACACCTGAGCACAAAGTGTCAGCCCTGAGTCTAACAACACCCCCAGGTCTTGCACCTGTTCAGAGGCCTGGAGCTCAGCATCCCCTAGGAATAATCCCAGGGGACAGCCTGCCCCCAGCCCCCCATCCAACGACCTGGATCCAAAACCATCACCTCCGTCTTTGTGGGGTTCAAGCTCAACCAAATGGACCTCATCCACACTTGGATTTCTTCGAGACAGTTATTAAATACCAAGACAGCTCCTTCCTGATCAGGAGCAAAAGACAGATATAGCTGGATATCATTGGCATAGCAATGAAACCTCAGCCCACACCGTCTTACAATGTCTCCGAGGGGAAGCATATACACCGCAAACAACACAGGGGACAGCACTGAGCCCTGAGGAACTCCACAGACAGAGGGATCGAATCAGAGGGGAAAAAAAACGACACTACCCTCTGAGATCTTCCAGTGAGGTACGATGTAAACCATCTGTAGACCAATCCAGAGAGTCCACAGATGAATCTCAGGTGCTCAAGTAGAACCCCATGGTCAATGGTGTCAAATGCTGATGACAGATCTAAAAGTACCAAAATGGACTGTTTTCTCTGGTCTCTCACCATCAGGAGATCATTGAGCACCTGAACCAGTGCAGTCTCGGTACTATGCCTCTTCCAGAAACCAGATTGGAGAGGTTCGTAGATGTTATGGATGGTCAAATGGTTCTCCAGTTGTGCAGCCACTACTTTCTCAATCACTTTCCCCGAAAAGGGGAGGTTTGAGATCAGCCTGTAGTTTGCAAGAGAGTCTGGGTCCAGAGAAGCTTTCTTTAACAATGGTGTCACTACTGCCTCTTTCAAGGAATAGGGATAGACACTGGAGTCAAGGGAGCACCAGACTATCTGTGCCTGAACCAGGCCGATAAGTTCACCACAACCCATAATTAGGGAAGTCGGATCCAGGTCTAAACTACAGCATGTAGAGTGCATCCCCTGGACAATCCGCATAACATCCATGACTTCCAGACGGTCAAAGGGACTTCAGGAGAATGGAGGGACAGTGACCAGGCCCTGATCCTCCACAACTCGCATAGAATGTGTCGAAAGGATCTCCGACCTAATGTCAGCCACCTTATCAGCAAACAACCGCGCAAGTTCATCACAGTGCAATTGTGAAAAGGTTTTTCGGAGCTGCATACAGGCTGAGTTGCACAACCTGTACACAGTTCTGAAGAGCTGAGCTGGTCGGTTCTGAGCTGCAGATTAAGATGCGTGATTAAGATCAGTAAGCCAACAATTATAGATGCAGTGTAAACATAAAAGGGAAACACAGAACTCTGAAACAGCAGCCAAAGGAAACAAACATTGCATGGTGAACAACTGTTGTTGTTCCCATCCTCACCTATATACTTTTTTGCATACTTGTTTATTGGAAAAAGTCATATATGCAAGTATTAAAGCAAACATTTATAATCAAATATGTACATTGACAAGGCTGCTTATTAGAGTGTGCCATACATCCTGATGATAGCACAATTCAGAAAAAAAACAATATGTTACGGATGATACAATTATGCATGCTTGTTTTTTTAAAAAAAAGAAAATAAAAATTAAAAAGAATAGAAACATGACTGTCATCAAGTGATACAGTTGAGCACATTTGATTAAGGAGTACTGGGTAGACAATATGAACGTCTAACTACAAAAGTATGGCATCTTCGTAGTGTATGTAAGGTCTGTGTCTTATTCTATAAGGAAAACTCAGAACTTCAGTCTAAGCTTGATTATAACAAGCATTTGTCAATGCTGAATGTTTGCTTGCTGGCATTGGCAGTGGCAGTGTAGGAGTTACAGAGCTGCATAATAGGAATGGCAGTGAAGTATTGAACTGAAGCCAACCCCACCACCACCCTGCAGAGACTGACAGGCATTGGGGTGTGCCTTTGGGTCATCAGGCATAACAGCCATGCCATTTCACCACACCCTACCCTGCAGACACTGACAAGTGTCACGGTGTGCCTTGGGGTCTTTGGCCCTTATGCGCACCCCATTCCATCAAGAAATACAGTGAGGTGGGTGCGGTATAGGAGTATGGGATGAACTTTGGGGCCGAAGAGTCCAAGGCATACCTCGATGCCTCTTACTGGCTGCAGGGTGTGGAATGGTATGAGCATTACAGGCACAAATCACAAGTCACACCCCTGATGCCTGTCATTCTCTACAGGGTGGGGCGTTATGGTTGGAAACCCTAACACCTCAGGCATTCATTGGTATTTTCACTCCAAATTTTCAACATGGTTTTTTTGTGACCCCCACCTCATGAACAGTGGCAATTTCAGTTTGTTAGCCAAAAGCTGCTTATGCACAGCGACTACGGCATTTAGCACCACAGGTGCAAAAATACATTCCGAACAGGATGTGAAAAATGACAGCTATACTGTTCATGGGGAGGTGTAAAAAATGGCAATGTTGCAAATCTGCAGTAAAAATATTAAAAAAACTGGTGAAGTCACGAGTGTGCATAGAAACTGTGCAACGCACACCCGTAATGTAATTAGTTTGGGGATTTTTTACAGCAGATTATCAACACAGGCATTTTGGGACCTCCGATCATGAACAGTGTCATTGTGATTTTCTTTATCTGTCCCGAACAATGATTTCCCACAGCGACCACGCATCTCTGCGCTGAAAGTGTGAAAACACATTTCGGCCATTCTGTGAAAAATGACAGCTGTACTGTTCATAAGGAAGTGTGGAAAAATGCCACTGGTGAAAATCTGGACTGAAAATATTACAAAGTCATGAACTTACGAGGGTGCGTGGAAACTGCGCAATGCTCACTCGTAACACAGTCATTTTATGGACTTTTGTCACCAAATTTTCAACATAGCCATTTTAAGTTCTCTGCTCATGAACAGTGTAACTGTGATTTTCTTAATCTGTCCCAAACATTGCTTTCGCACACTGACTGCACCATTGTGTGTTACATGTGCAGAAACACATTTTGGGCGACGTGAAAAATGGCAGCTGTACTTTTCATAAGGAAGAGTAATAAAATGGCAGTGTTGAAAATCTGGAGTGGAAATATTGAAAATTCGCAAACTTACAAGTGTGCGTAGGAACTAGATACATAGATACATAGACAGTGTCGGCAGATAAGGGCCTATGGCCCACCCAGTCTGCCCGTTTGAGCTTGTAAGTTCAGTTTGTTTTCCTATAAGTCTGTTGCCCTTACCCTGACCTCCAGAATTCCTTTATGTCTATCCCATGCATTCTTAAATCCTGTGATTGTTTCAGCCCCCACCACTTCCTCTGGCAGGGTGTTCCACTTGTCCACCACCCGTTCTGTGAAGAAATTCTTTCTCATGTTTCCTCTGAATTGTCCTCCCTCCAACTTCATCCCATGCCCTCTAGTCCTGGAATATCTTTTTCGCTTAAAAATAGTGTTTTCCTGCACCCTGTTCCTCCCTGTAAGATACTTGCATGTCTCTATCATATCCCCTCTCTCCCTCCTCTCCTCCAGGGAGTACATGTTCAGTTCCTTCAACCTGTCTTCATAGGACTTGTGATGCAATCCATGCACCATCTTTGTTGCCCTCCTCTGAACCTTCTCTACCCTGTCTATGTCCTTACGTAGGTATGGTATCCAGAACTGTACACTGTACTCCAGGTGGGGCCTCACTAGTGTCTTGTATAGCATAATTATGACCTCCCTTTTCCTGCTGGTGATGCCCCTGCCTATACATCCCAGCATCCTATTTGCTTTACCTGCTGCCTTGTCACACTGTTTCCCTACCTTGAGGTCATCAGAGATGACAACCCCAAGATCCCTTTCCTGCTTGGTGCATGCTATATCATCACCTCCCAACTGATATATTGTGCCAGGGTTTTTGTGCCCCATAAGCATTATCTTGCACTTCTTTGCATTGAATTTCAACTGCCAAACCCTGACCATTCTTCAAGTTTCTGCAGGTCGCTTCTCATTCTGTCTACACCCTCTGGTGTGTCTACTCTGTTACAGAGCTTTGTGTCATCAGCGAACAGTGAAATTCTGCCTTCTAGATCCTGCGCAATGTCACTGATGAAGATGTTGAATAGGACCGGTTCCAGCACTGATCCCTGTGGTACCCCACTGGTCATTCTTCCCTCTGTGGAGTGACAGCCATTTACCACCACCCTCTGTGTCCTGCCACACAGCCAGTTACCTACCCACCACACTACTGTCCTGCCCACACCTATATTCCCCAGTTTGTGTAATAGTCTTCTATGTGGCACAGTGTCAAAGGCCTTGCTGAAGTCCAGATAAGCCATGTCCACTGCCCTACCCTGATCCACCTCCCTAGTCACCCAGTCAAAAACTCAACGAGGTTGGTCTGATATGACCCCCTGGTGAAACCATGCTGCCTTGGGTCCTGTAGTCCATTGACAACCAGATGTTCCACCAATCTCTCCTTCAGTACTGCTTCCATGATCTTCCCACTACCGAGGTGAGGCTGACTGGTCTGTAGTTCCCTGCTTCCTCTTTGTTCCCACTTTGTATAAGGGACTACATCTGCTGTCCTCCAGTCTTTGGGTACCTCCTGTTTCCAGTGATCGGCTAAACAGGATAGCCAGAGGTTCAGCCACCACCTCTCTTGGTTCTTTAAGGACCCTGGGGTGCACCCTGCCTGGCCCCATTGCTTTATCAACTCTTATTGCTTCCAGTTCCTTCAGGACCCTTTCTTGTGTAAAGGGACTTGTGTCCATTTCTGCACCATTCTCACCCCTTGTACTCCCTTCAGACCCATTACCCTCCTCTTCCTCAGCAAAGACTGAGCTGAAATACCTGTTCAATATGTCAGCTTTACTGTTGTCATCCTCCACGCAGCTCCCATCCTCCCCCTTCAGTCTCACTATCCCTCCCTTTGTCTTTCTTTTTTCACTTATGTACTTGTAAAAGGTTTTGTCCCCTCTACCCACTGATTTTGCAATGTGTTCTTCTGTCTGAGCTTTGGCTTCCCTTACTGACCTCCCTGCCTCCCTTTGCTTCTCCTGGTACTTCTCCCTATCCCCTTCTGCCTGTGTCTTTTTGTATTGCCCGAATGCAATCTTTTTGGCTTTCACTTTCTTTGATACTTGTTTGGAAAACCATAATGGTCTCCTCTTCATTTTCCTCTTGCTAACCTGCTTAATGCATAATTCTGTTGTTCTTGTAATCCCCATTTTAAATACTGCCCACTGTTCCTCAACCCCGGATTCCTGTCCCATTCCCCTTAATGCCTCTTTCAAGTATCTCCCCATTTTCCCAAAGTCTGCCCCCCTAAAATCCAGGATACGTGTTTTTGTGTGGTTTGGTTCTGCTCTTTCTGTGATTTCAAACCACAATGACTGGTGGTCACTGTTTCCCAGGTGCTCCCTCACTGTTACCCCATCACACTGTCCCTGTTTGTGAGCACAAGGTCCAGTATTGCCTTCTGCCGAGTTGGTTCCATGACCAGTTGCTTGAGGAAGGCACCCTGAAGGAGTCCAGGATAAATCTGCTCTAGTTGATGCTGCTGCTGGGATGCTCCAGTCCACGCCTGGAATACTGAAGTCTCCAACCAGTACTACTCACCCTTGTCTGCCATCCTTTGGATGGCTAGCATCAGCTCCCTATCTGTTTCTTCCTCCTGGGCTGGTGGTCTATAGACCACACCTGTGCGGATGGCTGTCCCCATTTTCCTTTCCAGCTCAACCCAGGTATCTCTCCCCCATTTTGTTCCTCCTGGATCTCTGTGGCCCTTATGTCATTTTTCACATAGAGTGCCACTCTTCCTCCCTTCCTGCCTGCTCTGTCTCTTCTGAATATGTTGTAGCCAGGTATGGCCATCTCCCAGTCGTGGTTATCATTACACCAGGTTTCAGTGATGGCCACAATGTCCAGGTCTGACTGCACCATGACAGCCTCCAGATCTTCCATCTTGTTGCTAAGGCTCCTGGCATTTGCACACATGGCTTTCCATGATTTGACCTCCCTAGACTGCTTCACTGTTCTACTCCAGCCCCTTCCTTGGTTGTCATTTATCCCTGGTTCTCCTTGCTGTCTGCCCTTCTGCTGAATTTTGCCCCTTTTCTGCTTATCCACCTCTTGGGCACTAATCTCCATCTTTTGCACACTGCTTTACAGAGATAGCCACTCCTCTGGTTCACTGGTTCCACTGCTAGCTGTGGGGGGTGAGCAAGTAGGTACCCTCCTTGCTGGCCTGCCACCCCCCTTTGCTAGTTTAAATGCTTGTCAATGTAGCATTTAAACTTATCATTGAGTGCTTGGATTCCCCTCCAGGATGGATGCAGGCCATCAGGCTTGAACAAACCTCCATCCCTCCAGGTGGGTCCCCAGTCACCAATGAATCCAACCCTTCCTCACAGCACCAGTTCTTCAACCATGAGTTAAAGTTCCTGGTGCATGCACTCCTATGCTCTCCCTTGCCTCTCACAGGTAGTACTTCTGAGAAAGTGACAGAAGTAGCTACTTGCTTGAGACCCCTCCCCAGTTTCCTAAACTCTTCCTGAACTTCCTTTGGCTCCCCATTTGCCAGGTCATTAGTACCTAGGTGGATAATGACATCCAGCTCACCCTCCCGTCTTGCCTTCCCAGTGATCCCCAGGATCTTCCTTCCATCCCTCCATGCCGTGGCACCTGGTAGGCACCTCACCTCCCTCCCTGTCCTCCCCCTCCTGTGTTCCTAGCTGGATCCCTCTTATGATGGAGTCCCCCACCAGGATTCACTTCCTCCTCCTCTGGGGTCCACTGCTTTCCCCACTGAGGTCACCTCCTTGGCTAACCTCCACATCCTTTCCTTCCACTTCTCTGGGTACCTCTGTTCGGTTGTCCTCATTTGCCAGTGTGGCATATGAGTTCTTGAGTAGAATAGGATCTGGGATGTGCCTCTGCCTGACTGCTATAACTCTCCCTGAGCCCACTGTCATCCAAGTGCTCCTCGTTCTCGGCATCCTTTGAGGCAGTTGCATTGGACTGGGTGGTCCCTGGATAGGGGTGATGGTACTCCTGACCCAGTTTACTTCTGCTCTGAGTCTGGCTACCTCATCCCGCAGTCCAGAGAGATGCATGCAGATAGGGCAGCACCTCAGTGTCCAGAAGGTCTGCCTGAATATGGCTGCCCCACAGCCACTGCATTGCACCACTCCCCACATTATACTGCAATTCCACTACCTGTCTCCTACTGAAGCTCTCCTAGTTCCCTTTTTATTAATTTCCTGTACTAAAAATCCTGTCACTGATCCTCAGATAATTTTTTTTTTTTAAAGAAAAAGAAACCAATAAATAAATAAATGAGTCAAAACACTTGTCGTGCTGAGGGTGGGCTTCTTCCCCCTTATGCCCCTCCTACTTCACACCCCTTACTATACCCTGTGTTTAGCTCCTGTCAATCAGATTTATCAGGGCATATAATTAAGAGTTGGGGGAAGGGGGGGCAAAAATTTGCAGCAATTAAAGACAGCACAGAATTACACAACCACTATGTTTTAAATTTTCAACAGCCCAAAAACAATTATAAGTAAAGACAACAAAGAAAGTATAGTGTCACTAAAAGCCCACAATCTAAGTTTAAAAGAAAAATAGCAATTACCAGTTACTCTAAAGCACTGAATTGAATATGTTTCCTTCCTTCCCCTTCTGGCTTCTTCTGAGAAAATAAACCTCTGCTTGCTACTTAACTCGACTAAGCCCCACCTCCAGTTATCACGTAGCTGAGGTCAGAGGCCAGACAATTAACACCCTTCACCCAACTACAGGGCAGTCAGACAAGCCAAGATAAAATTTGCAGCAATTAAAGACAGCACAGAATTACACCACCACTATGTTTTAAATTTTCAACAGCCCAAAACAATTATAAGTAAAGACAACAAAGAAAGTATAGTGTCACTAAAAGCCCACAATCTAAGTTTAAAAGAAAAATAGCAATTACCAGTTACTCTAAAGCACTGAATTGAATATGTTTCCTTCCTTCCCCTTCTGGCTTCTTCTGTGCAACGCATGCTTGTAAAACAGTCATTTTTGGAATTTTTCTCCAAATTTTCAACATAGGCATTTTAAGACCTCTGCTCATGAACAGTGTCACTGTGATTTTCTTAATGTGTCCCACATCTGATATTGTCACACCGACCGCGCATTGTGCTATATGGGCGTAAAAACACGCTTTGGGCAAGATGTGAAAAATATCTCGCTGTACTGCTCATAAGGAGGTATGGGTGAAATGGCAATGTTGAAAATCTGGAGTGAAAATATTGAAAATTGGTGGAACTCACGAGCTGCAAGTGAAATTGCACAACTATCGCCGTAAACAGTCAGTTTTAGTAATTTTTCCACCAAATTTTCAACATAGGCTTTTTGAGAGCCCACCTTATGAACAGTGGCAGTGTCATTTTATTATTTGGTCCTGAAAGGTGATTTCGTGCAGTGACTGCGAAATCACCCTGCGGGCCCGATTAACGCCACGACAGTGAGAGCATTACTGAGAAGGGGTTCCAAAAACCCTATGTTGAAAATTTGGTGCATAAATTCCAAAAAATGCCTGCGATATGCAGCAAAGTTGAAAAAACCCTATCTATTCTATTATACAGCTTACCGGCATTTCCTCAGTTCTCGGTCAACTTTGAAGAGTGCAAATGTGTTCCCGGTCCACCGAAGATCGTCGCGCCAGAGTCCGGAGATAAGTATGGGGTGAGGGGGTGTGGGAGGCTGGGTGCACAGTGGGTGGGCGCGGGTGGGGGCAGAGACAGCGAGGACCGTTTTTCTATTTCAAGGTTTGTTTGTTTTTAAACAAAGGAAGAGATGATGCGGATGTTTGCCATGCTGGGGTGGGCTCCCAGCATGGCACAAGGACAGCTTTTTGGGGTGGGTGGAGCTGATGAGGATTGGGCACTTCGCCGGGCAACAGCATCTGTTGCCATGCTGGGTGGGCTCCAGCGATGGCACAATGATGGCTGTTTGGGGAGAGCGTGGAGCCAGTGGGGCTGGGCACCCTGTCCTGGCGACGCATCTGTTGCCAGCTGGGGTGGGCTCCAGCATGGCACCCTGTACTCTGGGGGAGACAGTGGAGCTGACGGGGATTGGGCACCCCCATCAGCTATACATGTAGCCACGCTGGGGTGGCACCCAGCATGGCATGTGGAACTCTGTTTTGGGGAACGCTGCACAGCCGACGGGGGATTGGGCACCCCTGTCGGCTATACAGTGTATGTGTGGGGGGGCGAGCACGCAGTATGCGTGCATGTGTGTGTGTGTGTAGGGGGAGCACGCATGAGCATGCGATATCTTATTACTGCTCACTGAAGCGTAGCTCCCCCTTTCAACTGTACTCCACTGCATTTTCGACTGCTGTCATAGACAGCTCCAGCAGGCATTGGAGAACTGCGGCTGGGCCTGCAAACACACTGACTGAATTGGAAGAGGGCTGCCACACCTCTGAAAACTCGGATGATGGCACTATGTTTCTTGCACATGCGTGCAAGCAAACATACAAAGGGTCTAAGAAATGTTGCAATCTGATTGGCTGTTAGGATTTCAACAGCCTTACATTAATCCCTATTACCTGTCATGTACAGCCTGATCATCATGGCACATGGATTCTTTCTGTCAGCATTCCATAATCTAGCACTTCTGAATGACTGGAATGATGCATTCTGATTTTGAACCAGCATTTTTAAACTGTTGGTAGAATAACTATTTTCTTAAAAAAACTCCCTCTAAATGAGGAAAACATTTAAAACGTATATTTTTAACACTTTCCTTTTGGAATAGTTTTTTATAATAGCAATGAGACACTCCCATGAGTTAGATTAAGTCAGTTAATCACCCCCTAGGTGCAATATGACACTCGGCTGTGCCTCATGCCACATTACACCCTTAGGGGGGTGATTAACAGACTGTTAATCTAAACCCCGGCCATCCCTTATTGCTTAAATGGCAGGGAACTATGCATCCTCTGCTGAAGTTAAAATACCCTGGTAAAGGTCCCACCTAGCCCATCTGTTTCTATAATCAGGTAGTCTTTGTTGGACTAAGAAGGTTAATCTTTCCAGTGCTTGAATATGATGTATTATTTTGACCCATTCAACAATGTTGGGGGAATCCACCTGGGGCCATTTTCTAGTGATGGCCTTAGCGGCCACTATAGTGAGAATGGACCACAGACATATGCTCTCCGGACCCTTTAAGGATCTTGTGGAATCCCTGGAAGCAAATTATCAGGACCTAATGAAGCATTAATATCCAAAATCTGGGCTTTATGATCAGAAATCCCTACCCAGTACCCTTGAAGGTTTGGACAAGACAACCTCAAGAAGTGAACACAGCGTTATTGTTCACTGTTGCCCATCCAAAGTCTTTTATAGTGTATGGGCAACAGTGAAATAATGGTTCATTTCTTGAGCAGTTTGAGCATTCATTCAGCAAAGCAGCATTCACTGATTCTTGTTAGGAACGAGCTTGCATGTCACCCCATCACACACTTACCTTGCAGACGAATCAAGTTCAAGCATAAAGATTTTCATTATTATCATAAATGAACAACAAAAAAAAAATCAGGATTTAAATATTAAAAAAAAAAAAGAGAGAGAGCCGGCCTGGTGGTGCTGAGGATTGAGGCACTGGATGCCACACCTCACACCATGCTGGCGACCTGTGTTTGAGAGCGAGCATGGAACATTAGGAGTCGGCCGGGAGGAGGAGGATTGAGTGTCCCAGGAACAGCTCTCCTCCTGGGGAGGGTGGGTAGGGAAGACTGCCGAGGTGCTGGCTCCTGGTGGCTGGGGACTGTGCAGTCTCGGGGCCAACAGAAGGGGACGGCATTGGCGGTGTCTGATGTGCAGCATGCGGGAGTGTGCATTACAGCTTCGATGCCATTACATGCCAGCAGTAGAGGGAGGGCTACCACTGAAAGAGAAAAATCCTCAGCAGCATGACAGCTGCCTCGACGACACTGCCATGGATGCGCCCAAGTGAGCTCCTCCCTGTACCTGCCCTCCATGTCTCTGCGGTGGTTGGGTAAGTGCCCGCTGTGAAGTGACCAGGGAAGGGCTGCAGAAGGAAGGTGAGCTCTGGCTGCAGCCGGGGTGGGGGCCGTGAGGGCTAGCTGGATGGGGTAACCAAAGGTACAACCCCCCCCCCCAGCCTAGGATATAAATACAAAAAAAACAAAACAGGTCCATTCAAACTTTCATAGTGGTGCAGGACATCACTGTACATAATCAGTGTTCTTTTTTTTTGGGGTGGGGGGTTGGTTCAACATGGCTACCAGGGCTACAAAGGTGCAAGGACATTCTATGACATACTCAGGATGGTATAACAGCAGTTTGTCATCACTACGATGGTACAAGCCTAGGAACTAATTGAATTCCATTCATAATTGTACTCTCCCATACACTATATGTAATAGCCAAGCGATGGTTTTCCATTTATTGCACAGATACACTGCATTTCTGAGTTAAAAACAAGTCATCATAAGTAAAAGGTGCAATCCGTAGGTGTAACCTACCCAAACATTTTCTGAGTTCAAAATGTGTGCAAGAAATTAAATATGGTTCAATACCCAGGGTTGACTCAGTTATTTTATTAATGCATACATTAAATTAAAAAATGGGTCAAGGGGCATCCTTGCTTGACAGGCTTTGATATGACAATTTCATCAGATAACCGCCCATCAGTACCAACTCTAATGTTGACTCTGGTGTTAAATGAATACTCTGATATATTGATGGTAGTTTTCTCAACTGGTAAGGGTGATTACGGGAGTACCTTTTCACACGACTCTTACTCGTAACTATTGGGTCTTAGAGGTGTCCTCTCAATCAGAATATGATAGACCAGCCTCTATTCAAGTGTCACAAAGAATTATACAATCCACAGAACTGAAGGCACTTCTTGAAGGAAAACTATATGCAACAATTATAAAAATATATGTGCACTGGGGTTTTCTTTATTTTTTTACAATTTTTGGCAAAGAAAGATGCACTAAGCTGAGGTTTGTTTCAATGTGTGTCCTGGGAGCACAGGGAAGTTAAATGACTTCCTCATGATCACACAGTTTGTAAGTAATAACTGTTGGATTCACACAGTAAACCAGGTTTGCAGCTCAGCACTCTGCCTCAGTGCCTCCCAATTTCTCCGATTGTTCCTGGCGCTCTGTTCCCTGTGTCTGTAGCAGTCTAATTATTTCACTTTTTCCTGCCAGTTTTATGGCCCCAGGGTATAGCCATGTAAGCTTCTTTTATTGGTTTTGATCTGCTCAAAGTGCCCCAAAATGCCTCTGGGAATGATGTCAATTGGATCTACCAAGAGCCCAGGATCCTAGTTAATCTAGTCACAGCATCCATAGTACTCATTCAGTGTCACTGTGCTAGTGCTAAAAGAGTGTGTGAGTGTGTGTGTGTGTGTGTGTGTGTGTGTGTGTGTATGTGTGTGTGTGTGTGTATACGTGCGTGTGCACAGGTGTGTGTCTGTGTTTTCCTTTCTTAGTAAGTAGTTTGCTTCTGGTGGCTTGCATCCCTCCCTTCCTCTCCAAAAAAGGCTATGCTGTTCTACCTTGTTTGGTTCTGCATTTTGGTTACTACAGATTTATTTAATCACTACATTAAGTCATTGTCAAAACCCAACACATTTAAAGAACACCACCCAAATCACAAGTAAAATGCTCTCATAAAACATCAGAATTATTATTTTATCATAGTTTTGCCTCCATGGCCCACCCCTTGCAGATCAGACTTTCACCTTGTACCAACATCTGCCTACCTGGCTTTTTGGGGGAGTGAGGGCTACAATCAGTATTTCTCCAGGAAGCATATTCCCCCTGTGGCCTTATTTCTCATTTGCATATTGATAAAATGTGTTACTTCCCCTGGTGTTACCCAGTGCCAATCACAGGAGGGACTCTTGAGGAATGCTAGCACCATATTTATCTTATCAGGGGTGCATCAAATATAGGCTCACCATAAACAGTTTGAAAATGGGACAAACTGTATCACTGATTCCACTGGTAAGGTTAAATGAATCAGATTGGTACCCATAAGCAACTAAACTCCACAAGATTCACTTATCCTTTTGAAAAATGGCATCCCCAATTGATTTCATAGTGTATCTTGAAATCTGTCCTTTTTAATTTTTTAGTAAAGATCTGTACTCTTGCCTTATGGTGCACATCATGGTTTGGATTACTTTAATAGACTTTATTCCCCTCCTTCTGATAGGCCAGTCGCCCGCATCCGGACTGCCCCACCCCGCATCATCACCTGGCATCTTGTGGACTTACTGGCTTCTCCCCTGTCTTCCCTATGGCTTGCTCCCCATGGAAGGGTGTGGCAGAGCCACAACTGCCACAAATCAGGATCCATTTCAGGGGAGGACTGCCACATTGCCCATGTGGGGTCTGCAGGTGTTCGGTCCATCACTGTACTCCAGAGACTCAGCATTTTCTGCATTTTTGCCCTCTCTTAAGATGCTGGCCTGAGGTGTGATGCAAACAGACATGCAAGTGTGCCGGTGAGGGTCATGTACTGGCATATCTCCCACCCACTGAGCTGCTGCCATGTGCACTGCAACCTGTGATCACTGCAGACAGTCATGCACTGGAGTACAAAACCAGAAATAGCAGCGCATACAAGGTGAACTAAAAAACACACACAAAGGGGCTCTTTGTGCAAAAGAAAGTGATCAATTTATTAACTAAATAGCCCAACAGACAATTACAAAATACTTGGTCCCAACATCAAGGTGCCCTGGTGCTTTGCCTGCGCTGCACCGACTAATAGACTTGTTTCTGACAAAGTCTAAATTTATGAAGGTTTCTTTTCCCCATTTTACACTCCTGGTTGCACCATTTTATTTTACTGATTTCTTTCTTTTTTGGAAAATTTCAGAGGCTAGCAAACCCACCAGCCATTTTAACAAATTTTTCATATACCGCACTCCCTCTTTTATCCACCAGCCTCCATACATACTAAACTGTGGTAAATAAAAGAGGGTGGTGGTCACTCCAAGAAGTTCCCACAAATCACTGGGCAGCAGCATTCTGGACCAGTTGTAGGAGTTGCATCAAGCCTACAGATAACCAGGACCTCCAGTGATGTCACAGTGGAGATGGCCACCAGAAGACAGAGCTCCATTAATTTTACTGATAAATCGCTCTTAAACTATGTTAAATCACAACAATAATCATATTTCTACACAGGAGGAAGGGATTTATTATGATGGTAAGAACCACTAGGTCCCAATCAGCACACCCACCGGATGATTACAAGGGATCCCCGCCTGAACAGTCCAACTCTGAATTGTCCCAGGCCTCAGAACTTACACAGGCCTTGGCCCCCTGAACTGCTGACAAGGAGGAACACTCTCCCACAAACAAAAAAGTTAAGCTGGACATGATTTACCAAGCGCTGGTGGGGTTTAGAGCCAAAATTAAAGAAACCCTGATGCAATTCCATCTGTACATAACTACCCTGAAACAGAGAGTCGATGACTCAGAGTATCAAATTACCTCCACAGAAAACAGAGTCAATGATCTTGAAACAGCACTTAAAACTATTCAGGGCCCAGTGGTGTAGAGGGTTGAGGTGCTGGACACCACACCTCACGTCAAGCTTACGACCTGAGTTCGGGACCAGACTCAGGTTGCTGTGGGCTGGCAGGGGAGGATGAGGACTGAGCATCCGTTGGACTGTTCTCCTCTCCTGGGGAGGGTACTGGGCACATGTCGCTCTGCAGCGGCCCCCAGTGGAGGCCTGGAGCACTGCAAGAGGACAGCAATAGCTGTGGGACCAAGAAAAAATGGAAAATCGCTTGGTGCTTGGTTGGATGACAGCGGCCGGACTGCCCACACCTCCTCCAGACCTCCCACGAGTCATGTCCACCTCAGCAGCAAGGGGCCAATTAAGAGTGTGCCGGACCCCCTCCCGGTGCCTTCCCCCTCTGAAGAGAGGGACCCGTGCAGCGAAGGGATATTAGGCAATTACAGTGGGGGGTTGCAGGAATTAGGCTGTTGGTTAACTAGAATCTGCAGCTTATCCAATAGGTAGGGAAATGGGCAGACTGGGTGGGCCAAGTGGTCCTTATCTGCCGTCAAAGTCTATGTTTCTATGTTCTATGTTTCTATATGCTGGGTTACCCTGATGGCTGCTATATGGGGTAAGGAGACTCGGGGTGGAATTGGAGGGGTGTGGGAGTCCTTGGTGGCCTGAAGGAGTGGTTGTGCCTTGAGCACGTAGGGGCATAAACAGATAACACACACACAAAAAAAAAATATTCAGGACAACCAAGCTCTAATTCTGGCCAGGCAGGAGGACGCCGACAACAGGGCTAGGAGAAAAAACTTTCATATATGGCTTTCGTGAAAATTCAGAGGGTAACAACTTACAAGTCTTTTTGCAGGCCTTTTTATACATGGCCCTAGACCCTGATCTTGAGCGCTTGTTTGAAATGGAATGAACCCACCAAGCCCTTGGCTTCAAGCCATCCTCTTCAATGTCAACTCCCCCCAACCCCCGATCATAACAAGGTTTCTCAATTATTTGGTCAAGGAAAAAATCTTAACAGCTGCCTGGCAGAAGAAACAATTATTTTACAGACAAATCCATATGTTCTTTAATAACGATTATGCACCAATGATTACCCGCCAATGCTGGGAATATTTACCCCTGCTCCAAGCCCTCTGGGACAAACAAATCAGATTGTGCACACCATAACCAGCTTGCCTTGTTTTTTCTCCTAATGGTACCAAAGAATATGCAACAGCGAAAGAAGCTTGGGAAGATCTACAGGCTAAGAGAATCATGTTACCGACCTCTACTACTGCACATCCAGGCTCCTCATCATGACCTACCCGGTGGCAGCACTCGGGACTCTTTACCCCAATGACAGCAACAGACAGATAACACACAAAAACATACATCACTGTTCACCTCAATGACTTTCGATATGAGTCTGTAGCTACATGAAGATTCCTTCATGGTCCTTAGCTTTTCAGTAGAACTCCATACCTAGCAGGTAATGGGTGGGAGGAAGGAAAAAAATTACTCACCATAGTAATCTTGTTTCTTCTAAGGGAATCTTACTGTATTATGACTTATGCAGTATGGTCTCACCAAAGGACTGCCCCAGTGCCAAAGTGGTTAATGGAACCTATGCAAATTATGGAATGCTAGGCCCGAGCTCAGTTTTCAAATCACTGTCCCTGGTAAACAGTTCTAAACTGTCAGATTCTGACAAAGGCTGCACTAAGCAGCTTCCTACTACTAAAATAATAATAACAAAAATCCTCCTCAACAAACAGTAGGGTATGGATAAAGGATTTACCTACTCTTTGAAAAAAGAACTTTAAAGTGGTATCACTAAAACTCAAGTCACAGATACCCCAAAACAGAACATAATACACCCCTAGGTTTGCAACATCTCTACCACAGCTGTAGTGCAGTGACCATAGGTTTTGAGCAGGGGAGGAAGGGAGGGAGCTCAGAATACAGTAAGATTCCCTTAGAAGAAACAAGATTACTATGGTGAGTAATTTTTTCTTCAAACCCCAGGAAATCTTACTGTATTCTGACTTATGCAGATTACCAAGCAGTGCCTTTGGAGGTGGGCCTATAACCTATTTAGGAAACAGGATCTGCAGGACTGCTGTGCCAAACCTGGCATCACCTCTGGCCTGGACATCCAGACAATAATGTTTAGTGAATGTATGGACTGATATACAAGTTGCAGTCTCACAAATGTCCAATAGGGGGATATCTCTAGCAGCTGCTAGAGAAGCTGCAGTACCCCTAGTCGAATGGGCCCTGAGGTCTGCAAGTGGTTGCTTGCCCACCTTGCTAAAGCAAAACTGAATACAGGCTACAATCCATCGTGCAATGGATCATTTTGTGGCAGGTTTTCCTTTTCCCACCTCTCCATAAGTGAGGAAGAACTGGGTTTGATCCCATCTGTGACCCTTTGTGTGGTCAAGATAGTAGCTAACTGCCCTTTTCACATCCAGGCTGTGCAGCCTGTGCTCATCTGAGGTGGAATGGTCTGTGAAGAAGACTGGCAACGTAATAGACTGGTTGAGGTGGAACTCTGATACCACCTTAGGCAGAAATCTCCTGTTAGTTCTCAGAACTATTTTGTCTCTATGGATAGCAATGTACCCAGGCTCTGTGGACAGTGCCTGGAGCTCACTGATCCTTCTAGCAGAGGTAATTGCTACCAGGAACACTGTGTTCCAAGTCACATATTTGAGGTCTGAGGTAGACATGGGCTCAAAGGGAGACTGCATTAGTTGAGCAATAAAAATGTTCACATCCCACATGGGAGCAGGCCCCCTGTGTGGTGGATGCAAATGCAGTAATCCCTTAAAAAACTTCTTGAATATTGGCTTTGAAGCCAAAGAAGATGCCTTACCTGCTGATAAATAAGCTGAAACAGCTGCCAGGTGCACTCTCAAGGTGGAAATACTTAACCCTGTGGAATGCAAATGGGTCATATAGTCCAGAACTGTAGAGAGATTGGCTTGGGTATGGTCTAACCCCTTACCCCGACACCAAATAAAAAATCTCTTCCATTTGGAAGCATAGGTTTTCTTGGTAGAAGGCTTCCTGAAGACTCTCAGTATATCCATGACTCCTTCTGAAAGATGTAAATCTACATACTCTAAGTCTTCAAGAGCCATGCTCGAAGTCTGATGGATAGCAGATTGGGATACATGATCCTGCCCTGTGAGGATGACAACAGGTTGTACCTCCTGGGGAGACTGATTGGCTTGGCTACTGACAAAGACAGGATTATGGAGTACCAAGGCTGTCTGACCCAGTCTGGGGCAATGAGGATCACTGAGGCTGGTTGAAGCCTGAGTTTGTTCAACACTTTCAGCAAGAGAGGAAAAGGAGGGAAGGAATACAGGATCCGGTCCCGTCCAGTCCAGCAGAAGTGCATCCAGAGGAATTGTGCCCTTGATGGGGGGCCTGCAGCAATACTGTGGGCATTGGTGGTTGTCTGGGGCTGTGAACAGATCCACCTCTGGGATGCCTCACCTCCTGAAAATATAGAAACATAGAATTTGACGGCAGATAAGGACCGCTTGGCCCAGCTAGTCTGCCCATTTCCCTACCTAACAGATAACTACAGATCCTAGTTAACCAACAGCTTATTTCCAAAATGGTCTCCAAGACCTGCTTGTTCAGTGACCACTCGTGATGGTTCTGATTTATTCTGCTGAGGGCATCTGCCAAGACATTGTCCTTGCCTGGAAGGTGGACAGATGAGAGGGAAACATTCAGGGAGTAAGCAAATGCCCAGATTCTCATCGCCTCTGTGCAGAGGGGAGTTGACCTTGTGCCCCCTTGCTTGTTTATGTAGTGCATGGTGGTTCTGTTGTCTGTTCTGACCTGGACCACCTTTCATCAGATTGTGGAATGACTGAAGAGCCAGAAGAATTGCTCTGAGCTCCAAGAGGTTGATGTGCAGGAGGGATTCCTGCTTTTGCCATGTGCCATGTGCAGTGTGATCCCCCAGATGTGCTCCCCACCCTAGGAGGGAGGGAGGCATCTGTCATGAGTACCAGAGAGGGAACCTGCTGCAAGAAAGGTACTCCTTGCCTGAGACTGCCCTTTTCCTGCCACCACTGAAGAGACTGGAGAAAAGTGACTATTACTGGAACTATCTTTGAGAGAGAATCCCTTTTCTGGAGTCAGTGATCTCTTAAATGAAATTGAATGTCTCATCTGCCTCTTTTTTTTTATTTGGTTACACAAACCGACAGAAAAACCAAGAGTTACCCTGGAATGAAAATAGAATAAATACCAGGAGTTACCCCAGTTGAATTCAAACACAAATGAAACCAGGAGTTAAGTGCTAAAAACTGACTATACCGAGTCAGAACAGAAAATTTACTCTAATTTAATTAGTAAAAATAAAAAGGAAGACTGTTGGTTCCCCCTCGGTTGAAAAACCAGGAGAAAAACAACTACTTACCCCTACTTGACTAAAATCTAAACAATTACTACCTGAAAACCAAGGACAGTGAAAAGAATACCAATAAAATACATTTTACTAGTAAATAAACCAAGAAAATAAAGTTTCTTCAAGCGATGAAGGACAGCTCTCCGGAGACATCTTAATGAGGCAAGCAGAGTAAAGAATTTGACCGTTTACAACTGTTTACCGGGGACAGTGAATTGAAAACAGAGCTTGAGCCTAGCATTCCATCATTTGCATAGGTTCCATTAACCATTTCGGCTCCAGAGCAGTCCTATGGTGAGACCATAATGCATAAGTCAGAATACAGTAAGATTTCCTGGGGTTTGAAAGGGGAGCATTTTTGTGCAGGTGACATGGCCATTACAGCGGTAGGGCCTTCAGCCCAATCCAACACGTGGGGCATAGTTTAGATTGAGCTTCCCAAGACAGCTCTCTGCAGAACTTCTTTTATTTATATCTCTTTTTTTTTACTTTATGTTTATTGGGTTAACAGTGAACTTTATTGGGTTAACCGTGAACTCTTTTATTTATATCTTATTTTCGTTCCATGTTAAAATAGCGACTGCATAATCGCGATTAACAAATCAGTGAGTATTTATGGTGCATGTTAAAAACGCGACCTCACAGTGTAGCACCTACAATATTAGCGTCCGCATTTTAATCGCGAGTGGCTAAGGACATGTGTTTGGTATGCTTACTCCCTTCCCTACCAATACAAACACACTGCTGTGCACAATACCTTGTGTTCTTAAAGCAATTGAGACTTCTTGCCTATTTTTTTGTCCATGCATCAGTGTAATTCATGTAGGTCTGAGTGTCTGAACAACGTCCTCGTTACCTAGTTGCCTAGTTGACTGGTTACCTGCTCCCAGAATTCTTTGTACAACACTGCTAAACTTCATCTTTAAATGGTGCATTGGTTGGTGTGCGTCTGTTTCAGGAATCACTCAGTAGGCTGGCGGAGTGCCAAAATGGAATGGGAATTTTTCACTGCTAATGAAGAGATGCTGCTTCCACTGATGGATTACTTTGAGTCTACCTGGGTTGGTAGACCAAGGGGATATGCTGGTCAGAGAAGAGCTGCCCCTCCACCCAAGCATTGGAACTGTTATGATGCCACTTCTAGAGGTCTAACCAGCACTAACAATGCAGTTGAAGGCTGGCATCATGGATTCAGCAGCCGCCTCAGCGCATGTCATCCAAGCTTATGGAAATTAATACAGTGCCTTAAAGAAGAACAAAGGAGCCAGCCCAGTGGCACTGAGGGTTGAGGCACTGGATGCCTTACCTTGTGCTGCACCAGCAACCGGGTTTGGGAATGACCTCGGGTCATCGGATTGCCAGCATGGGGGGTTGGAGGAGCAGGATCAAGCATGCTGTAAGGCTGCTCTCCTCTCCTGGGGGAGGGTTGTGGCCCCTCCCGTAGTCCTGTCCCCACCAGAAAGAGGTCCAGTGGGGTACGTAGGCAGCAGGGGGCCGACATGTAGGGAGGGAGGAAGGGGCTGAGCTGGCTTCTGGGTGTGTGTGCACCTCCATGCACACGACTGCTGACGCCAGGGCCCGGGGAGGATGGGAGAAAACCCAGAAAAAAAAACAAAATGTAAATCTAAAAAGAAAAAAAAAGAAGAACAAAGGATGACTGAGTTGAAAGTTGAACAAATGATGTCTGGGGCAGGTGGCTATGGTCTAAAAAAATATAAAGACATGAACCAGTGGATTGTGGCAATAGCTGGCCAGTTTTCAACAAGAAGCAAATATGACTACCTTAGAGGACTGGTCTACAATTTCCAAATTCAGGTTTAAGTCTATGGATTGTTGACCCGATGCAGTGTTTTTGTTTTGGCACTTTATTTTTTTGGTGTTTGGAGAGAACAAAATAAAAGTTGGTATTTTAATTTGCCAAAGGCAGGCACATAGTACAGATGAAATAGCAGCACGCTGAAGAAATAATGTGAAGAGAGACTTTGCAATCCTTGTGTTTGTGGTTTTTTTGGGATTTGACAAGTCACTATTTTGATGCTTTGTTTGATGGTCACTTGGTTAATTGTCGAATCCTTAACCCCCTTTCTCCATCTGGTCTCCCCACCTACCCCCCGGATCATCTTATCTCTGTATACTAACTCAAAGAGCCACAATTTATTTCAGGTGCAATTTTTGTATATTGTCTGGCAAAAGGAATCACTATCTTTATTCTAGCAGCAGATCCGTTGGAGGGATTGGAGCCAAAAGAGAGACACCTGGACAGGGTGGGCTAATGTCTTCATTCCTTTCTGCTCCATTGAGCCTTCAATACTCACACTTGATTTAAAAAAAAAATAAATAAACACTAAGTTGGACTAAGTATAGAAGTTGTCCCCCTGGCGGTCCCACTTATCCCTGGCTTAGAGTGCTCAGATGCCATTTCGGTTTGCATACGCTCAGGCAGATCTGACCAGCTATTGGACATCCCCCACCCATTGCTCTCCCTTGCATATTCACCTCCGCATATATCCAGAGCCCTGCTACCTGCTAATTCTTAGCTACAGCTTTCATGGGAGTACAGCACCCGGTACTAGCCAGACTCACAAGGCTGGAGGTGCTGGTGATGAGTACCTCAAAATTGTTGAATGGGTCTCCCTGTTTCATCCTCTGGCCTTCCACTTGAATCTTGACTGAACATTGGGCAAACAATAAAGAGGAATATAAGCAATGCAGTTCCCCAAATAAGGAGGACTAGATCCTTCCTGTTAATCACGGTCTATAAACTATGTACATTCTACATTAAAACTGTACTAAAATCTGGTTTGCCAGGGACTGCTGGATCAAGTTCAGACTGAAGATTTATGTTTCCTCTTGCAACAATGGGCTAGCGCCTCAAGAAAAACTTAACAGTACTGAGCTTTGAAAAGGGAGTTATTACATGGTTGAGTCTTTTTCAACCCTGCTATTGCCCCCTCTGCCAATAAGGGTGGGCAGAGAGAACTTGTATTTACTTTTACACAATGTACTCTGATGGTTAAATAAGTTGAGAATGTCTCCCCCCCCCCAAATATTTATTATACTTTATATTGGGGAGTACCAAACCACAAAGGGGGTGTGTGGGGAGGTCTCAAATCAAAAGAACAAACAAAAACTAATGTACCAGCAGTGTTTATTAGTCCTCCTGTTGCTCTTTAAGTGTTTGTGCTTTCCTGACAGAGAGTAGCATGTTACCCACTTGTTTTTCCATTATGTTTTATTCCAGGGTCAGAGAGTGGGATCCTGTAGCTCTTGTTGGTTCCCGCTGTCCGCCATGCCCCCCACCAGAAACTTACTGAATATCCTGGCATAGGGCAGTGAGGTATGCCCTTTGAAATATGTGATAACACTACTCTGGTACATCTGTGTTGTTAATGCAACATGGGTGTGGAGCAGGCAGCCTCCATGGAATGGATTTATAAACAAGACACATATTTTGTTCACTGACAAATAGCTGCTTTCATGTCCACTAAAGGGGGGAGATGAAGAAAGCAGGGGAATACCTTAGCTACCTAGCCTGAGATCAAAAGGGGTGAAGATCCAGTAATAGTTTTTTGAAAGCTCCCACCTCACCATTATTTATCTTGTATAGTTTAATTAAGGGCAAAGCTAACAGACACTAGCCTCATGTGCTGCTAGATTTATTGTCCCTGCTCTACCTTTTTGGTTTTTACTCTTGGTCCTGCAAGACTGTTTTTTTGCTTTGGAAGTGCTGCAGCTCCTTCAGAAGCCTGGGCAGCTTACCGCACCAGTATTCCCTTCAGCTCGGGAAGACCCACTTTTACCATCCATTCTCCCAAGTGTACTTAAGAAGTGATCGTGTTCACTCCCCTTCCTTGGAAATCTTACACTGTGTTATGGAAGCGGTGGAATGTTAGCTCTTCTTTTTTGGTACTATATTGTGGAGAGACAGGTCTAACGTATACTTCAGTTCTTACACCCATTAGTCTACTACAGTCTCCTACTACCAGCTTTGGCAAGACTGTTTTTGTTAGATGGGCCACTAATTTGCCATGTTATCATTATTCTTATCTTACAGAAGTGCCTGCTGCAGTTACTCTTGAAGTTTTATTTTATTTATTTGCTTTTTGTTTACCAGGTAAGCACACTAGACAACCAAGTGCCTATTTTCAGGTGTGACCCGGGAGATTACAAAGGTACATTCAAGAACATCAGGCAAAATAAGAACATGGTACAATCAGGAGCATAAAGAAAGCATGGCAATACAGTAACATGCCAGGGCACCATGCCCTGAGAGTTAGGGAAAGCAGGTAACATGATAAATACAATTGGAATATGAGAGACTATAGGAAAACATGACAATAAGGCAGTGCCATGTACACAAAAAGAAAGTAGGGCCATAGTGACAGAGCAATCAAGTTCTTCTAGCAGATGTACGCTCCCTCGAAGGTACAGAGCTCAGGTAGCAACTCAGCCCATCAGAACATTAAGTGCAGAGGCAGGTAGAGGTCGATTTGTGGAAGCCCCAGAGGGAGGCTTGAAACAGGACGGAGGTGGAGGAGGAGTGCTTGCTGGAAGGAGTTCCATAATCTGGGTGCATATGCAGCAAAGGCCAGTCACCTATTTGGGTGCAAGTTTTTAGAGCCAGGAGGACCTAGAGTCACTGGATCTTAAATGGTAGAGAGGGGTAGCGGTAAGAGTGATACGGTGAAGGCAGACGGTGGCAGTTCTGACAACACTGTCAATGAAGTTGCCTAAGACAAAGGTATGGTGCTTTTCCGGTGGGAGCCACTGCAGCCAGGAGTAGAGCTCACAACGATGGATGAGGCAGGGAGCTGAGAGTGCAAAGCGACAGACACTGTTGTATGCCATATCCCATTTTGAGAGACTGTTTTTTGTGACGTGGCAAAGGTGACAAGTCCATAGCATAGAGTGGGTAGAAGGACTCCCCTGGCTAGGGCAAGATGGGCAGCTGGGATGAGGCAGCTTTTTGCTCTGTAAGCAAGGCCCAACTTACAGTTAGAGACCTTACACATATTGTGGATGCGCAGTGTGAGATCCAGCTGTGGGTCCAGTGTCATCCCCAGGTACTTGACAGAATCAGCAACTTTCAGAAGGGACCCATCTTCAAATGAGATCCTTAGGGGCAGAGACAGCTTTTGTCTTGGCTGCAGTGCCAAAGAGCATGGTTGGAGTCTTCTGCAGGTTGACAGTGAGCTTGTAGACCTTTAGCCAGGCCTGGATTAGGACAAAGTCAGAGTTTAGATTGGCGTTGATGTCCGTAATGTCCTGGGAGCTGGTCAGGATGACAAGGTCATCTGCATATAGAGTAGCATGCCCATGAGCCGGGGCCGAGGGCAGCTCATTTATGAATATGGAGAACAGGAGAGGCCCAAGAACAGAGCCCTGAGGGACCCCGAAGTTAACCAGAGAGGGCTCAGACAGGCCTTGTTGAACTTGGCGTATTGCTGTCTGCCCATGAGGTAGTTAGTGATCCAAGCAAGGGCAGGGGAGGAGAAGCCAAGGGTCTGGACAGAGGAGCAGAAGAGTGAGTGGTCGACCCGGTTGAAGGCTTTTGAGAGATTGATGAAGATGGCACCAGTCAGTATGCCTCGATCCGCAGCTGCCCTCATCTCGGAGGTAACAACGGCTAGGGCAGTGGAGGTACTGTGCCTTTTTCTGAAGCCGTGTTGGGCAGGGGAGAGTAGGTCATGGACCTGCAGGTAGTGGATGAGCGGTGAGGCAACCACCTTTTTCAAGAAGCTTGCTGATCATTGACAGGATCGCAATTGGGTGGTAGTTCTTGAGATCTTTAGGGTCGCCTTGTCTGTGAAAAGGGACGACCTTGGCCACTTTTCTGGTATGATACCCATCGTTAGCGATACGTTGAAAATTTGTGTGATGGGCCGGGCTAGGATAGAGACCCCTAGACTGAGTAGCTCGGGCTCCAGGTGATCGTGCCCAGCACCAGTGTGAGGGGAGAGACCAGCCAGGAGCACCTGGGTCTCCATGACAGAGTTAGCCTTGAGGTAGAAGGAAGGCCGGGGGGTTATCCCATCGAGGTGTTGGTCCAGGACCTTGGGGTCAAGGGGCTGGTAGGGGAGAGCTGGCAGGTCAGTGAACAGGGAGTTAAAGGCATTGGCAATTGTGTGGGGATTGTTGCAGTTAGCTCCGCCAATGTGTATATCAGTGACCTGAGCCCTGGTGGACCCACCAACTGTATTTTTGATGTTCTACCAGAAACTCCTTGGGTTTTTGGCTGAGGAGAGTAGGATCGATTGACAGACCTCACTCTTAGCAGCGCGGATAGCTCTTTTGCAAGAGTTCCTCTGCTGTCTGTACTCAAGGAGGTCAGTGTTGGAGAGGGAGGCTTTGTACCTCGCCCAGCACTTGTATCTTTGCTTCATGAGGGACAAAAGGCCGCCATGTAGCCACTTTGTGACAGTGCCCCGTACCGTACACTTTGTGAGGGGGGCATGCTTGTCTTGCAGGGGACTGAATACAGTGAGAAAGTTGTCAAGGGCCCCCGAGGGGTCCTTTGCGGCAGAGACCTGGGACCAGTCAGTTTGTCGCAGGTCTGCGAGGTAGTCTCCAACGCTGAGTTTGGAGTAGTCCCTCATCTGGATCACTTTGCAGGGCATTTGGGAAAAGGAAATGCCCCATATACAGTAGGTGGGAGAGTGATCCGTGATGACATCAGGGAGAATACCACAGGAGACAATTCTATCCAGTCTGTTGCTCAGCACCCAATCAATGAGGGATCCCTTGTCACTGCATGGGGACAGCCTTGTGGGTTCCATAATAAGTTGGCTGAGGGCAAGACCAGCCAGCAGAGGCTCATATTGCTGGACGTTGCAGCACACCCAGTTAAGGTTGAAGTCTCCTAGGACTAATAGCTGATTTGAGCCAACCACGGTGCTAAGATTGTCGAGGAGGGAGGAGAGCCCTAGCACACCACCCTTTGGATGACTGTAGGCACAGATTAGGTGAACCTTTTTGGTGTTGCCTAGCAGGAGAAGAGCATGCAAGAACTCACAGGTGTGGGAGGGGTTATGTCCTATGACAGATACATTTAAGTGAGCCTTATAGTAAAGGAGCACCCCCCGGCCTCTCTTTTTTCCTATTCTGTCTTATCTAACAAGGTTGTAGCCCAGAAGGCACAAGCAGAGTCTGGGATGTAGGGCTTCAGCCAGGTTTCTGTGACCCCCATGATATCAGGGTTGTAACGTGCCACTCAGGCTGTTAGCTCTGCTAGGTTATGTAACAGGCTGTGTATGTTCAGGTGCACCAGTTTCATGCCCTTGGCAGATAGCTAGGCAGGTGGAGACCTTAGACAGGGCCTGGCAGCCTGTGGACCAGGGTTTTGGGCTGGGGCCCCAGCCAGACCAAGAAGCCCGGGGCAGCCACTCAGAGGCAGCATCCTGTGTGGCTAGGGGGGTGCAAGTAGGATCTGTTCTGAGGCAGAGCCCCAGCACAAGATAAGGGGATTAGTGGGTAGCAGATCACGTCACTCTGGGACAGGAAACCCTAGATGATTATCTATTGCAGTTATTAAAGACAAAGTTAAACAACTGGTTAAGGGGCTGGTGTTTGAGACAAAATATTAGGTGCTTAAGACACTTGGAACAATTTAATAACAAATGGCAATATTATGGCACATATGGTTTTCATCTAAACAAGAGGGGCTCAGAATTGTTGGGAAACATAATCAATGCTGAAATTGACTATTGTTTAAACTTTTAAAGGGGGTGGGTCCAATGAGAATGATATAGTGTATACTGTATCTTCAGCACTTCCTCAAGGTAACACAAGATCTGAACTAAATACAGCATCCCCCTTATGCTATCTGGATGTCAACAGAAAGTACAGAATTCTAAATGTAAACTGTTGCTGCTAAACAAAATTTATGAACTGCAGCTTGTATTGCATAATAAAGATATTGATGTATGTGGGGTGACCGAAACCTGGTTTATCGACGTTCAGTGGGGCCAAGATATCAAAGGTTATACTGTATTTAAAAAAAATCAGACTACTTCAAGAGGAGGTGGTGTAGCAATATATGTAAAGGATGGTATAGTTTGTCAGGAATCAAGCACTGATATGCATGCCCCAAGTGGAATTAATATTATATGGGTAAAGTTAACTTTTGAGCAAAATTGTCTATTGGTGGGTTTATGTTATCCCCCCCCCCCCAATCACTGGACACTGATAGCAATAACCACTTTATGGAGTATCTACAAAAAATTACTCACTTTGAGGATATTATTGTAATGGGAGATTTGAATTGTCCAGGTATCAAATGGGATACCTTGGAAGGCTCCTGCCAGAAGGAAGGAAAATTCTCAGAAACAATAGTTTATTTAGGACTAGAAAGAAAATATCCTAGATTTAATATTTATCAACATTAATGAAGAGGCTGAAATCCCGAACATTATCGAACCCTTGGGAGATAGTGACCACTGTATGGTGCTATGGACAATTAATTATTATAGAATGGTAACCAAGGGAGTAACAAAAAGGAAAAATTACTCACCTTAGTAATTGCTTTTCTTCTCATGGAGTCTTGCTGTATTAGGACTATAGCAGTCAGCCTCAGCCTCTGAACTGCCCCGGAGAGGAAAGGGTTAACTCCAGAGAAGTCTGGAGTTCCACAGCGCGAGGGCGCTGTTCAAAGCTCTATCTGTGCAGTTTGAAGTCAAACTGCCAGATTCTTTACGTAAGCTAAACTAATATAGCAAGTCCGTGTGGAAAACCCTACACTAGCCATTGGCTACCTACCAGTAGTAGAACTACAAACACACAACAATCACAGAATAGCAACAAAATTATTAAATATTGTTAGCATCACTGAAAAGAAGCATTAACAGACCCCTCTCTCCAAAAGACTCAAGTCCAGGAGGGGCCTACCACTCAACGAACAACAGAATTACCTAGTTCCTAAACCCAATAAGCAAGAAAAAGGCATGACACAGTGCTTGCACTAATTTGCCAACCCCATACCCAAGGAGGAGTTCTGAGCGGGGTAGGAGGGAGGGTTGTCCTAATACAGCAAGACTCCATGAGAAGAAAAGCAATTACTAAGGTGAGTAATTTTTTCTTCAAACACCATGAAGTCTTGCTGTAATTAGGACTATAGCAGATTACACAGCAGTACCTCCATGGAGGAGGGTCAGAACCTACTTGGGAAATAGGCTCTGAAGCACAGCTGTGCCAAAACGGGCATCCCTCCTGGATTGAACATCCAAGGAGTAATGTTTGGTAAAGGGTGTGAACTGTTTTCCAGGTAGCAGCTTGACAGATCTCCAAAATGGGAATATCTCTAGCAGCTGCGTAGAGATGCAGCTGTACTCTCTGGTAGAATGAGCCCTCAATCCTGAGGGGGCTCTTACCCAGTTTTGGTAACAGAATTGATACAAGAGACAATCCACCTTGCAATTGTTCTCTTAGTGGCAGGTCTCCCTTTGCCGACTTCCCCATAGGTAAGGAAGAGCTGGAGGGATTCAAACCTATGACCTTTGAGTGCTCCAAATAGTAGCTTAGAGCTCTTGACGTCCAGACTGTGCAATCTCCTCTCCCTGAAGAGGAATGCTCAGTGAAAATACTGGGAGAGAGATGGATTGGTTGAGATGAAAATCTGAGACCACCTTTGTAAAACCTTCTATTAGTCCTAAGGACTACCTTGTCCCTATGAAAAGAAATGAAATCTTCTTCCACTGACAAGGCTTGCATCTCACTTATACGTCTAGCAGAAGTGATGGCCACTAGAAAACAGTCTTCAAGTCAAAACTTGAGGTCTGCCGAAGACAGGGCTCAAGGGGTTGCATTAGCTGAGCAATGCAAACATTCAGGTCCCAAGCAGGAACTGGTTCTCGAAAAGGAGGGTTAGTGAAGTAACCCCTTAAAAACTTGGAAATTACAGGGTGAGAAGAGATGGAAGCAGGTTTACCTGCTGACACATAAGCGGAGACTGCTGCCAGATGAACCCTTAAGGTAGCTGGCTTAAGGCCTAGAGAATTTAAGTGGACCAGATAGTCCAATAAAACAGTCAAATCAGCAGATTCTGGGGAGATTTGCTTCCCAGAGCACCAAATGGAAAACCTCTTCCACTTAGAATTATAGGTGGCCCTAGTAGAAGGCCTCCTGGCCGCCTTCAAAATATCCAAGACACCTTGAGAGAGGTGTAGATCAGCGAATTCTAGCTCCTCAAGAACCAAGCCTTGAGGTGGAGGGAACTGAGGTTCGGATACCACACTCTCCCTTGTGCACAGGTCAACAGGTCGTGGGTCCTGGGCAAGCTCAGGGGAGGGTGGACAATCAGGGACAGAAGGAGAGGGTACCAGGGCTGTCTGGCCCAATCTGGAGCAATCAGAATCACCTTGCAGGACTGAGTTCTGATCCTCACTAGTACCCTGAAAAGAGAGGAAGGAGGGAAGGCATATAGATATTTCCCTCCCAATCCAACTGAAAGGCGTCCAGTGGGACTGATCCCAACACTGGAGGTCTGCAACAAAACAGAGGAAGTTGGTGGTTGTCTGGGGCTGGAAAGATCTATCTGAGGGTGCCCCATCTGGCAAAGACTGACCCCAGCACTAGAGGGTTCAGGGCCCATCTGGTGGTGGCCCTGAGAAATCCTGCTGAGGGCATCCGCTAGACATTGTCCTTCCCTGGAAGGTGAACTGCTATCAGGGAGGTATTCAGGGAGTAAGCCAGAGACCACAGCTTCATTGCTTCGGTGCACAGGGCAGAAGACCGAGTGCCCCCTTGCTTGTTGATGTACCACATTGTTGTGGCATTGTCTGTCCTGACTTGAACTACCTTGTTCTGGACAGAAGCTGAAAAGGCCTGGAGAGCTAAGAGGACAGCCCTGAGCTCCAGAAGGTTGATGTGGAGCAGAGATTCCTGAGGAGACCACACTCCCTGAGTGGAAAGGTCGCCCAAGTGAGCCCCCCCATCCTAGGAGGGAGGCATCTGTGGTAAGTGTGAGGGAGTGAGGAATGGGTAAGAAGGGGACCCCTTGAGTTAGATTGCTCTGGTCCTGCCACCACTGAAGGGCCAGGATCAGAGATCTTGTCACTGGGACTAATTTGGTGAGGGGGTCCTTCTTTTGGAACCAAAAAGATCTCAGGTGGAATTGGATGTCTCTCATCTGGAATCTTGCTCCCTGCACGACAGCTGTGGACGCAGCCATGTGTCCTAGGAGTTGCAGAAGTGCCTTGCTGGCCGAGAGACCCGCATGTAAAGGAAGATGCCAGGGCAATGAGTCTGTCCACTCTCCTCGGAGGGGAGATATGCCCTGGCAGACTTTGTGTTCAACTCTGCACCTATGAAAGTTAGTACCTGAACTGGTTCGAGAACTGACTTTGGAACATACAACAGGAATCCCAGAGGTGAGAAGCTGCTGGTGACCAACAAGTGAGATTTAGTGATCTGGAGACTGACCCACTATGAGCCAGTCGTCCAGGTAGGGAAAACGGCCACCCCTTGCCTTCTCAGATGAGCCACTACCACAGCCAGACATTTTGTGAAACCCTTGGGGCAGAGGTAAGGTCAAGGGCATTGCTCTGAACTGATAGTGGCCAGAAGGTAGTTCAACCTGAGGTACTTTCTGTGAGAAGGCCTGATCAAGAAATGAAAATAGGCGTCCTTGAGGTCCAAGGAAGCTAGCCAGTCTCCTGGTCTCAGGGAGGGCAAAATCATTGCCAGAGTTAACATTTTGAACTTTGTTTCAGAAGATGCTTGTTCAGGAACCTTAAATCTAAGATGACGCCATTCTCCTGTCTTTTTGGGGTAAGGAAATACCTTGAATAAAGACCCTTGCCCTGATGGCAAGGGGAACCCTCTCTACTGCTTTGCATCCCAGCAGAGAAGAAACTCTGTTTCCAAAGCAAGGGCTTCCAAAGGATTCTAGTAGGGAAATGTCTGGCCCTCATCTTTGGGAACTGTTTGAAACTGAGGACCAGACCTTGGTTTCACCTCCAGAACCCACTTGTCCAGGTGTAGGACAACCAGTTCTGGCTGAAATAAGCCAACCTGCCCCCACCAGTACAGGAGATTCGGCCCTGGGCACCCCATCAGGGTGCCTGCTTGGCAGCTGTTTTTGGCTGAGAAGAAGGGGACGGTCTGCCTGAGCCCCGCCTGCCTCTACTCTGAAGAAACCCTCTGAACAAAGGCTGAAGAGGCTTGAGCTTGATAAAAGGCCTGTGGTAAGGCTCCACCTCACCCCTGGGGGCATGCCTTTGGGGGCATGCCTCTTTAGCTTGGCACTTTTGTAGGTAGTTCTGTATTCATCCATTTTTATGTAATTTTCTGTCTGATCACCAAACAGAGAGTTACCTACTACAGGGAAATCCATAGCCTTTGCCTGAGTGTCTTGGGACAAATTAGTGCATCTGAGCCATGCCAACCCACGGAGAGCTACAGAAGTGGCCATGACCCTAGAAGAAACATCATTAACATCAACAGCAGTATGAAATTGAACTTTAGAGGCCTCAATGCCATCAGCAGCCACCTGTTCCAACTCACTAGCCAGCTGACCCTGGGCCTGCTTGGCTAACTGCAAAATAGTGTCCCATCTAGACTTCTGATATCTAGCCACATAAGCCATGTAATTAGCCTGCCTGAGTCCCAAAGAAGCTGCCACATATTGCTTTTTGCCATGGTATCAATCTTCCTGGAATCTTTGTCAGGGGATGTGATGCCAAGGGAATATTAGCCTTGTCACAGGCTGCAGCTTGAACAACACCTACATGACTACACTGCTCAATGAGGAAGTCTGTATCTGGGCCTGATAAAGTATACCTTCTGTCCATTTTTGTCTACAGGAGGGACAGAATGAGGATTTTAAAATCTTTGTTGTTTGCTTCCTAAACGATTTATGCAAAGGAATAGACAACCTTCTAGACTCTGGAATATCCATCATTTCAACAAAATCAGGCTCCTCTTGCTCATCCACAGCCTCCTCTAAAGGGAGCTGGAGGGTTTCTGCTACCTTTTTATAAAACACAAAATGAGAAGGGGACTCAGACAACAGAGGGGAGACTCTAAGGGTCTGTCTGGAGAAATGTCCGTTCAATGGGCACGCCCAGACCTTCCCAGTCACAAATGCACTGATCAAATTCCTCCTCCCCTCCTGTGGTTCATAAACCCTCAATAACATAATCTTGAACCCCTGGACCTGGACGAGCCACCCTCTGCCACTTGTGGAGGGCTCTCCAAGTCCCTGAGACAAAGACTGAACAATCTGTATGGCTTTTGCTATTTCTGCAACAGTTGGAGAAACTATCTTAGACTCCAAACCTGCTGATTTCTTTGTCTTTTGCTGGTGCTGGTTCCTCTGAACCAGCTCTTCTCTGCCCGAGAAGCAACGCCTGGTCAGAGGGCACCTCTGGTCCAGTGGGTACTGGACCGGCTGGCCATCCGGTCAGCGGACTTGGCTCCTCGCCCCTGAGCCGGCCCAATCTCTTCTCCAGGGTGGCTGCAGGGAAATTTTACATATCTGGCAGTCTGAAAGGAGGTGGTCAGCCCCAGACAATAAACACAAGTGTGTGTGGGTCAGCCTTGGCAAAGGCTTCCCACAAACATCACAGTGTTGAAACCCGTGGGTCGGTTTTTCTTTGGGTTTCTCAGACATAGTGCCAGCCTAACAAAAACTTGCCCTTTCTTCAGGCCGCAAGAAAGACACACTTTATCGTTCCTAACCGTGTCACGGGTATTGGAAACCCGATTAAAACGAGGGTTTTTAGAACCGATAAGAACCGGGTACCTCACGCCTAAAAATTCACCAAAATATAAGAAACGATCGTTCAGACTGAACCGATAATTATTTCCACACAGACTAAATTTTCGCTTACTTACAGTTACCAGATAGAGCTTAAGCCGAACCGCGGTAATTTTGAGACTTTTGCCAGTTTTCTGAACCAAGGAACCGACCCGAAAACCGTGAGTGAACCGAGCTGAAGAAGCTGATCTCCGGAGCGACTGTTCAGTGAAGCGGAGTAAAGAATCTGGCAGTTTGACTTCAAACTGCACAGATAGAGCTTTGAACAGCGCCCTCGCGCTGTGGAACTCCAGACTTCTCTGGAGTTAACCCTTTCCTCTCCGGGGCAGTTCAGAGGCTGAGGCTGACTGCTATAGTCCTAATTACAGCAAGACTTCATGGTGTTTGAATGAGGAATTTCTCAAAAGGTAATTATAAAGCTATAAGGGCTTATCTAGCAAATTGGGACTGGTGGCAAGAGCTAAAAATTCTAGAAGTACAGCAAATTTGGAATAAGATCAAGGAAAAACTGGATATTTGTCTTAACGAATGGGTTCCTATGCATATGAAATATAAAAATAACAGAAGACTTCCATTATGGTTTTCCTCTGATATTAGCAAACTCATTAGGGCTAAAAAAAAAAAAAAAAAAAGCCTTTAACAAATATAGAAAACTTAGATCTGAAATGAACTGGGTAAGGTTTAAATAAAAAGCAAATAAAAACTAAAACAGCAATAAGAAAGGCAAAGAAGCCGGCCCGCCGGTGCAGCAGTTGGATTTCCGCTTGCGACGCCAGCGACCCAGGTTTGGGAATGAGCCCGGGGAGCTGGAGGGCCAGCCGGGAGGGGAGGGGAGGACTTGAGCGTCCCAAGGACCGCTCGTCCTCTCCAGGGGGAGGGGGGCTACAGAGCTCGGCTCTTGTCTGACCCTAGGTGGAGACCTGAGGTACAGCAAGCCCGATGCTCCAGCAGAGGCGACATGGGCGATGGTAACCCGTTGCCCTGGCGTCCAGGGACCTGGCACGTCGAGAGAACATCAGGAACAAAAACCTTGCAGCCTCCCGGTAGACGGAGCACCAGGCCCCGACCTTCAATGCCCCTACCTGCCCGGAGACAGTGTGCCGACGAAACACAGAAGAAGCATCGGGGTGTAAGGCCTCCCACCCCGTACCTGCCTGGGGGGTAAACCAAGGCTCCATGGGGCATGGACTGCACCGGTCACCAGGTAGGTGAGCAAGGGCTGATAAGGCCGTAGGTGTCTCCTGAAGAGGGGAGAGCTGCGGGGAGCATAAAGAGAAAGTAAAAAAAAAAAGGCAAAGAAAGAAATGGAATACAAATTAGTAACGGTAAAAAAGGACAATAATAAACATTTCTTCAATTATCTTGGATCTCTGAGAGGTAACCCTTCTAGAGTAGGTCCTTTGCAAAACAATGATATCTTAATATCTGATGAACAACAGATGGCTAATGAATTTAATCATTATTTTGCTAGTGTATTTAAGCCTAAAGATCTTATAAATATTATTGAATATCCCTTAGAGGAGTTGGAAATACAATTTTCAGTTCCTGAAGTTTATTCAGCAATTAATTCTTTCAAATCATCCTTTTCTGTTGGTACAGATGATATCCTGACTTTTTTTCTTAAGGAAATTTCGTAAGAGATTTCAGGAGCCCTTTCCCTTCTGTTTAATAAATCTATTATAACCGGGGAAATGATATCAGAATGGAGAAAAGCCGTGGTAATACCCTTTCATAAGGGGGGTACAAAACAGGATGTTAAACAATATAGACCTATCAGTTTGATCTCCTGTATAGGTAAAACCTTGGAGAAACTTTTAGCACATAAAATTAGTATGCATATAGCTAAAAATGGACTGTCTGATATAAACCAATATGGATTCACGGCAGGCAGATCTTGTTTAAATAACTTAATTAACTTTTTCGAACCTATCAGTGCAGCACTTGATGCAGACTACCAGTAGATGTAGTATTTTTGGATTATGAAAAAGCGTTTGATTCAGTATCTCATAAAATTCTGGTTGAATGTCTCAAGAACTTAAGAATTCATTCTAGTATTATCAAATGGTTTACATTATGGTTAACTAATAGAAGACAACATGTCGGTATTAGAGGATACAAGTCCACGTGGAGCTGGGTTACCAGTGGCGTACAACAGGGATCGGTGCTGGGCCCAGTTCTATTTAATATCTTAATTTCGGGTATGAATAAAAACAATGGGGTATGGATACATATATATGCAGATGATGCTAAACTGGGGAGTATAGTAAATGACCATACTGCAACTCATACTTTACAGGATAATCTTAATACCTTATCTATCTGGGCAAAAGAAAATAAACTAACTTTTAATATCACAAAATGTAAAGTGATGCATTTTGGTAGAAATAATAAGATGGCTAACTATTATATAGACAATTTTCTCTTGAACACTGTGATCGAGGAAAAGGACTTAGGAGTCTATATTACTAACAAGTTGAAGTTTACTGAGCATACAAATAAAACAGCACAAAAATGTTATAGACTAATTAATTGCATATTGAAAAACATTAAATCTAGAGAACCCGAAGTATTAATACCACTCTACTGTAGTATAGTTAGATCACATATTGACTACTGCTCAACATTTTGTGTCCCTACTCTGGTTCAGGATAAAATAACAATAAAAAAAGTGCAACGAAGATTTACAAGAAATATTTCAAATTTAAAAACTATAACTTATGAAAACAGAGTTAGGGAACTGAACCCCTTTTCTGTAAAATATCGTCACATAAGAGGGGGATCTATGTCTACTCTATAAAGCATCCTGAGATATAGCTTTGTTTGAAACCTTATGTATGGAATGGCAACATATGACTATCCATACAAGATCTCATAATCTAAAACTAAAAGCTAACATAAATAAGTCAACTAAAAGGAACCTGTTTTTTACGCAAAGAATAGTGTCAATTTGGAATTCTTTACCACGAGAAGCAGTGTATAGTACCACTCTCCAAAACTTTAAAAAAACTCTTGATATATACATGAGCAATTCTAAATATGATTTCCACCCAGGTTAGTAGGTGGCGAGTTCACTATGGGCTAGTCCCCCGAACTTGTATCAACCTATGAACCTATAATGTGTTGCAACTTCAGCTCCGGAGTAACTGTACAAATGCAAGATTAACTAACACTAGTTTTAAATACTATTACTGTACATACACAGGAGGATTAACGAGCTCTAATTGATTGTAAAACAGTGGGATGAACTCCTGAAAATTGCTATTCATGTCCAGACAGTAATTAGTTAATTAGTTAATTGCAAGCACTAGTGAGAAATAATTTTTTTTTTGAATGCTTACTGTACATACACAGGAGGATTAACTGGCTCAAGTTATAGAAAAACAGTAGGATGCTGTAGTGACTCTGGAAGTTGCAAGCACTAGTGAGAACCGTGTAAGGCTACACATGCACATTTGATGGGGAGCAGTGTAAGGCTTACCAGGCGCATGTGATAGGGCACCGATAGGATGGGCGCTGAGCCAATCAAGGGGTAGAATACAGCAGGCACCGTGGGGGAGGGGCTAGGGCACATTTAATGGGAGGAGGGACCGGGGTGGTTGGGCAGGAGAAAATACACCCTCCACTACCATCTGCAGGAACAACAAACCCCCATCCCAAAGCAGCGCAGGGAGAGTCCTTTAATTTTTACCACGAGTCCTTCTTACAGTTTTAATCAAGTCCAAGTTCAGGGGAGGTCCGCCCGTGGCAACAAGCCGGCGTCTCGGACCCTAGGATTCCATCTTTGCATCTAACAGTCCACATGCAGGAGTGGGAACCCACTGTGTCAGGGTCTCCCATACCTCCCTCGGTCCCTCTCAGCAGTATATTTAGGTATACAGGGAAAAAGAGTAACACAACTGTTGCACCATGATAATATTAGCGGTATTAGGTATTACAGTGGAGGGAATACAGCCTTCATCCCAGATAAAGTATGGGATCCCTTTGGTGGGGGTCCACCTTGCTGTGATGTTATTCTGCACTGAGCCCTATGGGGTGGAAGTCTTGGCCAGAGGGCTCTCATTGGTGGCTCTCGCCTCCAGGACCGGGATGGAAACTGTACAGCTACTATTAATTTTTTTTCCTTTCTACTAAAAGTTAGTACTGATGGCAGTCTCTCCAGTTCAAATCTTTTCTCATAATATTAATGGAGTGAGCAACCCGGTGGCGTACACCAGGCTCTTCCAACATTTCCGCCGTCAGATGGCGGATATTATTTATCTTCAGGAAACCCACATTTCAGCCTCTGACCATCTTAAACTGCATATGAGAGGCAGATATAGGGTCCATTTCTTGTCTAGCGCCAGGAGAAGATGAAGGTTGGTGGTGATCCTCTTTCTGGCCTCTTCTCCCTTTTATCTAACTACAGAATACTCTGACCCCAGGGTAGATGTATTACATTGACTGGCCACCTTTATGATACTCCTATTAGCCTAGCTAATGTCTGCTTCCCTCCCAACTCTAGCAATCCATTGTTTCAACAATTTATAGGTAAATTATTAGACTATATGCAGGGCTCCCTTTATTTGGGTTGTCATTTTCATTTAACCTTGACACCCAGCTTGGACTCTTCACACCCGTTGCAACACAGAATATCTCAAGTTCAAAAATATCTCTGAATACAATTTAGTCAGCTTGGGATAGTAGACATAAGGCACCAAATTGTTTCTACTACCCAGGCCTACACCTATTTCTCCCCCTACTGTGGAAGTTATTCTCACATAGATTACAGTATATGTTCACTATGTGCAAACACTTAGAACTAGGTCAGGGTCTCAGTTATGGTCCCATTTTTTTCTTGGATCATGCACCACTGCAGCTGAAAGTTAATCTGGGGAAACAACCAAAAATGACCTTTTGGAGGTTTAGTACTTCTCTGCTGCTAGATGACGTATTCAAAATGAAAATTTTCTATCAAATTAAACACATTTTCTATGAAAATTCGACCCGAGACCTCTCACCACATTCTGTGGGACACCATAAAGGCTGTTCTGCAGGGAGAAACAATAGCTTATTCTTCCTACAAAAAAACATTTCCGTGATCAGAAATATACCCAACTATCTCAAGAACTGCTTACATTGCAACAGCTCTATCAACCAGGGAACAAGGAGGTTACCACCTGGATTAGACAGGTGAAGTCAGAACTCCAAGCCATTACTGATTCCCGCATCTACCAAGCACTACTTTATTTAAGACAGGCATCCTATGGGGTGGAGAGGGTCGGCCTGAGGCACCTGTCTTCTGGCGCATCATCTGAGGACCAATAAAAACGCAGCTTGCATAACCCACCTTCAAGATCCACAGAGAAGCAGACTTACTTATGACTCTCAAAATATACGTAATCTTTTCAGACACTATTACCAAACCCACTACACAGGAACATCCTCAGCACTTTCCTCTGACATTCAGCTCTTTCTCTCAAAGCTTTCCCTGACAGATTCTCAACAAGCCACCTTGCAAACTCCTATCACAATAGAGGAAGTTTTGCTTGTTTTGAAACAAGCAAAAATACTTAAAGGCCCTGGACCCGATGGTTTTCAGGCAGAATGGTATAAAGCCTTTTCCACCCATTTATCTCCCTTTCTCTTGAAAACTTTACCAGCTGTCCAACGAGATGATCTCCCATCACCTTTGTGAGCATATGCCACTCTTTCTTCTCTATTAAAGCCGGGCAAGGACCTCTCCAACCCAGTCTCCTATAGACCTATATCACCCCCACTCTGTCTCTAGTCAATCTACTTTTTCCTTCTGCTTCCCTTCTCTCTGGAACAAACTAACCTCTGACATTTGCTCATGTTCTTCCCTCTTCTTACTCAAAAGGCTCTTAAGACAACTTCCTTACCAGCCATGTTCCCAATGTCCCCTGCCTCTTCTTCCTTAACTATGTGTACTCAGCTGAGATGTTATGCTAGTTTTGTCATTGAATGTGGTTTTGGGGGGCTTGTATAACCCTATCCTCCACTTTTTAAGTCAGTCCTTAGTTTACTTGACTCTTGTTGTACTGCTATTTACTGCATTGTTGCATGACTGTTTTGTTTGTAACTGGGTCTTGTAACACTGACCCATGACTCATTTATTCTGTACCTGGTGTTTATATGCTGCCTTTGTGCCTTTCTCCCTTCCCTTGGGTCGCATCTGGAAATGAGCTTCGTCTCATGGTGCCTTTCCCGGTTATCAAATTTTAAATAAAAATAAATATTAAATGCAGATTATAAATTGTTTATGTCTATTTGGGCTAGGAGAATAGAATGGTTTCTTCCCTCTCTTACACATCCAGATCAATACAGATTTATCCAACAGCGGCACATATGAAATAATACTCCGCGCACTCTAATACAAATGGAATATGTTTCTCAGTGCACTATCCCAGCTGCCTTTCTTAGCCTTGATGCTGAAATGCTTTTGATAAGAGTATTATGGCATTTCCTCTGGCATACCTATCAGCTTCTGGCTTCCCCCTTGTCATCATAGAATGTTTCCAATCCCTTTATACGGCCCTTCAGACCTATGTTCGCACAAATGGTGCTCCAATTACCCCAATAAAGTTGCAATGAGGAATCTGATAAGGTTGTCCCCTTTCTCCACTTCTTTTTGCACTATATACAGAACATTTAGCTATAGCCATTCGTCACTGCAAAATGGCTTTGGGCATCCCTCTTGGTGGAACTCGCTGCATACCACATTTCACTGTTTAGAAGCCATGGCTTCTGTTATATTTTTCAGTTTTCAGCTACAGCTCCTAAACAGGGGCAGCTTTAATTAACATGAGTTTTTGGCAGACAAGCTATTAGTGGTGAGGGGTGAAACCCCATAACAAGCACACTTAAAGCATAAAGATACTGATTTACAGCCTTTTCCACACAAAACCTTTCTGTATCCCTCCTGCCCACTCACAGTGCCTCTTCCTTACTCTCTTTCTTTCCCTCTCTTACTTCCTCCTGTCCACACTCAGCATTTCAACCAAGTAAAAAAAAGGGGGGGGGCTATTACCAGCCCGCTGATGCAGTTGTAGCACTACCACTTGCGACGCTGTCAACCAGAGTTCGGGAGCACGCCTGGGGAGACGGCGGAAAGGCCGGTGGGAGGAGGCTTGAGCACTGGAAAACCGCTCGTCTTCTCTGAGGAGGGAGGAGGACAAGGCTCAGCACCTGACTGACCTCTGGCGGAGCCTGGAAGTACAACAAGCACCAAGCCACACTGAAGGAAGGAGACATGATGGACGTCAGTGAATCCACCTTTTATTTATTTATTTTTACGGAAGTCTTGGATGACACCTGTGAGCAGATGCTTTTTCAGAGGTTCCACGTCAGATACATGAACACAAGAAGACACAATATAGTTACAGTAAATGAAACATATAGATTACAAAAAATTCAACAGTACATGGGTTGCAATAACACACAGTTCACAAATTGTGCTAAGGCATAGTATATGGTATGCCAGCGTCCTGCGGAAGAGAGCAAGGCAGAGGCAGGCTGTTGGTTAGGGTGAGGTAGGGAGGGAAGGGCAGTGGGAGCTGGGATAGGGAGGGAAGAGGGTTAGAAAAGAGCCAAGGGGTAGGGAGTGGGAGGCAAATGCTAGGGCAAAGGGGGTCGGAGACAAGTGTTAGGGCAAAGGGGATGGGAGGCAACTGCTAGGGCAAAGAAAACTTGGCAGGTCAGGAGTTGGAAGTGCTGAGGTAGACTAAAGCTGTGGGCTCAGACTAGCAGGGGCACTTACAGGTACTATTGTCGGTGAGGTGCAGACGGAGTTTACGCTTAAATGAACCAAGGGTTGTGGCTCCAGCTATGTCAGGTGGTAGACCATTTGTCCACAGAGGGGCCTGGTGAGCAAAGGATCACGGGCATAGTTGTGAGGCACCTGGGCACATGGAATACTTGTGTAGTTGAGCTCCTGGTGTGCCTGGCATATAGGTGGTGACAGAAGGCTCAGAACTCCATGAGGAACAAAGTTTAGTGAGACCTTTTTTGCGAGTAGGCAGGTTTGATAAAGTATTCTGTCCTTCAATTGAAGCCAGCCTGTTCACACATAAAGCTCACAGGTGTGGGTGAGTTTTGGGGCATTAATGAGCAGGCAGTAAGCTCTGTTTAAGGGTGCTGAGAGGTGTCAAGAGCACTGTGTCAGTAGTGGAGCCATAGACAACTAGGCCATAGTCAATCAAGGTGATGAATGAACTGTTAATTGCCAAGTTCAGAGCTTCATAGGTCAAGCAGCGTCTGTGCCTGTAGAGGATACCAATCCTGGTGTTAAAGGCCTTGGCCATGATATCATTGTGCTGTGTGTAAGACAGGGCAGTGTCCAGTGTGATTCCCAAGTACTTGAAATGGGGGACTAGTTCCAGGGTGTTACCAAAGTCATTCTGAATTGCCTGGGGATAGCCTTTTGGCTTGTTTTAGGCAGTGGCGAAGAGTATGGTCTTGGTCTTTTTATATTTCATGACCAGTTTTTGCTCTTTGAACCATTCTTCAGCCGCTGCGAAGCCGCTCTGGAGACTGTATTCCAGAAGTACATGGTCGAGGTTGTTAGTTAAGATCACCAAATCATCTGTATAGAGGGCCATGCGGCTGCTGCAAGCAGGCAGGAGGTTGTTTAGGAAGACACTGAAGAGTAATGGACCGAGTATGGATCCTTGTGGTACCCCTGATCTGACTGGTCAACTTTCTGATAGGATGTCCCTGACCTTTATTTGCAGTGATCACAGGCTAAGGTAGCTACAAAACTATGCTACGGTGTCTAGGGCTAGCCCTATGTGTGAGAGCTGTTCAAGGAGGAGGGCATGATGGACCGTGTCAAATGCCTTTGACAGATCAACAAAGGCCGTCCCTACAATGTGCCCTTTGTCAAGAGCACTATGTATGAATCTGGTAAACTCTAGGAGATCTGTGATGGAAACCATGCTGTTCAGGGCATAGGAGCTGATATTGATTGAAGTACTCCACTATCTGGTCAGCCACAATCCTTTCAAGGGCCTTGGAGAGTGAAGGGGAGTACAGAGATCAGTCTGTAGTTATTTTAAAGAGATCAGTCACCACTTTTGTGTCTTGCCTTGACATCAGGGCACATGTCATACCACAGAACAGTGGAAAAACAGCTTCTTGTGCATCTGGAAAATGGAGTGCCCAGCACAAATCCCCATAACTCTCCCTGCCTGTCCTACTGGGAGTGTGTGGACAAAATCTAGATGTTCAGGGTGTACGGGCCCCACCTCTGCCTGGGGGGAAGAAGCAAGGCTACATGGGGGATCATCCACGGGCTCCAGGTAAGAGAAGAAGGGGGCAGATGCCATAGGAGACTCTGGATAAGGTGGCGTGCAGGGAGCGGGGGGAGCATAAAAAGTAAAAAAAAAAAAAACCTGCTCTTACCACAGCTCTGCCGAAATGATGTTTATAGTTGCACTTCCAATGCTTACATTAGAAAGATAACCCAGCAACCCTGATCCCAATCCGGGGCACTTATTTCCTCTGTTCACTCTACTACTCTCTCCCTCTTCCCACACACAGTATTTTTCTCTGCCACACTGCTCTCAAAAAAAAGTCAGCAGATGCTGCCCCTCACCATAGTTCTGCTGAAATAATGCCACAGATCAGAAATGTAGACTGACAGGAACACCAACAGGGAAGTTATAAGAAAGCTGATAGCGCTCACATGGAAAGTGACCACACCGTCCATGTCAGCTGAAGAATGCCACAGAGGAGCATGTCGGCTATTTTAAAGTACTTCTTGTTCTATACAGGTACCTGTGCTCCTTGCTTTTCTCACTCTAGTAGGGGGTTATCTGAGTGTCTGGGAAGCAACAGAGATCTGTACTGAGTAGGCTGCCAATTTCACCATGTCAAAGCCAACTCCCTTTAGAAGCCATGGCTACAAATCAGGCACGGCTTCTACTAATAAATCAGAACCGCACTCCAGGCTCAGTGAGAAATTAAATTTGTTATAAAAAGAAATAGCTTAACAGCTTCACAGCAATTAATCGGCTACATTTTGGATCCATATACCTGGACAACAAACAGCCCAGCACTTTGAGGCTGTGACAGTGACAACTCTTTCAGGAGAAGGGGCCCGGTGATGAGATAGGTGTCCCTGGTCCCCTTGTTCACTTTTTTCCCAAAAATGTAAAATAAATGAAATATGGAAACTCCAAATTATGTTACATCACAGCCTATGGAAACTTCCCATTATATAATGCCACAGCAAATGGGAATTCCCCTCAGAATTATGACATAATCACAAAGGGTATGAAAGCTTCTACTAGGGACAGAAATGTTAGATAGGGAGTCAATCTAGAGCTGGCTGTGGACGACGAAGGACCTCTGGAGAGTGTGGGCTCACACAAACTTGCTAAATAGGCTAAAGGAAGCGCCTGGTAACCCTGCTGGGAAAACCAGTGGTTTTATTTGTTTGGATGGATTGAATAATCTTGTTTATTTTTCTGTATATATTTTTCTTTCAGTTTTAAAGAAAATAAAATAACAAATGCTTTCTAGTGTTTTTTATGCACCAAAAATCTTGTCTACCTGTTCCTCTGTTTGAATCCCACGTCCTCCGCTACACTTGGAGTCAGAAGTGGGACACTGGACTCATTTGGCCTGCTTGGGAAATGCTGCCAGGGGGTATAGTAATATACCCAACACATGCACAGGGTATAAAGTGCATGGAGCTAGATCAGAGGATGGATGGAAACGGAGGCCAGAGCAAGGTACCATGGGACCAGATGATGAAACTTCTGCATTGGCTTAATGAACATTGGATGGATGCGGAGCAACGCTGGAAGGATGCAGGATGTCGATGTCAGATGCTGATGAAGGAATTTGAGCAAGTTGAGGAAGCCTTGCTGGAGGAAGATGTGTGTGTTTTGCCAGAAGACTACCTTTGGTGGAGGAAGCTGCCTATGCTACCAGAAGAACCTGGATTATACTGGATCGGAGACAATGGGGCAGAGCCAGTAGATAGTTCCATCCTTACCTGAGGACTTATCTGTAGGTTGCCTGAGATGAAGGCAACTATCAAGCAGGAAGAAGACCGTTTGGCTGAAGGGACTTATGTACCAATGAATGTTTGTAAAAATAATCAAATGTCAGAAATCATAAACCCGAGTACAGCATGGGGAAAACTGCAAGTGGGAGACCCAGATGTAGCCCACTTGACATCATACCTTAGAAATCAGGAAGAGGGTGGATATCAGAACAAAGCAAAATCCTTATGGTGGGCTGAACGCAGACAAGGTACCCTCTATTATGTAAAACCAAACCCCCATACTAAGAGGAAGTGTGCTAGGACAGTGGTGCCTACTGCATATAGAGAGGTGGTCATGGAGAATGTATGCTCCAGCCACTCCAAACCGTTGAAACCTGAGGAAGTGTTAGCAGAGTTGACCTAAGCTTTTTACTGGCCAAGTATGTACCACCAGATAGCTGATTATGTAGAGAGAAGGTGTGTCAAACAGAATATGTGTACTAGAAGCATGAGAGGTGAGACCCATAGATGGGAGGGATGGAAAAGATGGCAATCATAGGAAAAAAGAAAACACAGTTGCAAGTTAGAAGGTACAAGATGGTAAACTCAAAGGAAGTACAACTATTAGATGGAAGGAACCCTAGAGAGTTATGTAGTATAGAAAGGTGGCAGAAGGTGAACAGGATCAGTAGAGGTGGTAAATGAGAATGTTTACGCTATTGATGTATGTTGCCTAACCAAGTGTGTAGTATGAATGCATGTTAGCATGCAGAAGATAAGCCAGTTTTCTTGTCATATGCTGAAAAGGCCACAGGCCATGACTTCATTCCCTTCGAGAAAAAGTGTGAAGGTGTTTTTTTTTATTCTATATGCAACTGTCCTTCTTGTCTACGTTTGTCTCTTTTCCAATATCTTCCCACATCCTCTGCTTCAGTGGCCTCAAGGACCTCTTTATCAGGGGTGTGGCTACACGTGTAATGTAACAATTTATAGTGCAAATACCATGTGAAGATTATAAATCAATTAACTGAAATCAGTGTCCCACTTACATTTGAATAGTCTACTGAGGGATTCCTCCTACTCACCTGGCTCACCACCCTCAAGACATACTCCAAATCAATTAAAAGGATCATTTCCCTATTAGGTATGTTCACGAGTTGCCGGCTGGGCTAGAGGATGCCGAAGTGGCTACCCAGAGTAAATGAATTACTTAAGTGTTACAAAGCATGGTGCAGTATTCATACTTCATTAAAATGTTACATTTTATTATTTTAGATTCTTAAAAAAAAAGTCTCAATAACCGAACTAGACTTTGCACTTAACCAACATTTAACAATTATTTTCTTTTTATATTTTTATCATATTCATCCAAAAAAGGTGAAAAACATAATGAATTGAATACATCACATCAAGGGAGAATGAAGAACAAATACAGTCCCCTCTATAAAAAGTACAGATATGCTTTGTTAATGTGTAGTATACATGGAAAGGTGGCTATATAATAGTACATTTAAATAATGCTTAAACTAGCCAATTCATTTAGAATTTAAGCAAACAAAAATTAAAGACTAAACAAAAAAATAAATATACAAAGACAAAATGCAGGAATCAGTCTCAGTATCTAACTGGACTAGTTAATTCTAGATTCCAAACTCTTTCTAATTTTTTGAAACTACAAAAATGGTTTCCATTCCATAACATCGTTGAAACCAAGAGGTTTCAAAGTTTTAAAACAGAATGTCCATTTTGATTCTTTCTGATCTAAATTGTTATTTCTGTCTCCACCTCTGCAGTTCATGTGAGAAAGAGAGCAATACCTATGTACCTTAGCTCATGCACTCCAGCCTGTTGTCCTTGTACATGGTGTGCTATGGGATGCGACACATCATTCCTTCTAATTGCATGAAAGTGTTCTTGAATCCTTTCTTTTAATTTTCTAGTTGTCTGACCTACATAGGTTTGTCCACATGTGCACCATAGCACATACACACCAAAAGTGGAAGTGCACAAGATAAAGTGTTCAGTTGTAAGTGATCTTATTCCTTTCGGGCTTGGATTTTCAAAAACACTGCCCTGTTGTGCATACTGGCATGTACCACAATGTTTACATGGCTAGAAACCTTTCGGTTTTGTTGGTAACCAAGTCAAAGGGGATCTTTCTGTTTTAAATTCACTACGGACCAAAAGATCCTTAATGCTTTTTCCCTTCCTAAATGAAATTAGGGGAACAGTCAACTCAATTTCTCTATGGTCTTGATCTGTTCCTAAAAAATGCCAGTTTCATTTAATTATGCTCCGAATGTCCATTGATGCTGGACTATAGATAGAAACAAAACAAATCTATTCCTTTTCATGAGCCTTCTTCCTGTACTGTACTAAAGACCCTCTATCAATTAAGGCCACTAGATCCAATGCCTTCAGATTCAGATTCAGTTTATTAACTGGGTAAGCACGCTGGGCTAAAGCCTGTTTTCAGGAACGACCTGGCGCTTCAAACAAATAGAAGCTAAGATGTCATACACAATAATACAAATACAAACATACAATGTATGTTTACATAATTTAAAAGCAGTTACATGAGACAGAGGGTTGTAAATAACTCAATAAAACTTTCTTGAAAAGTATATTAGAAGAAGCATTTACACAATCAGAAAGTAAAGAATTCCAAAAATATGAGCTCTGTATGGAAAAGGCCCTCTCTCCCATACAGGTACAGAATTTAGGCAAAGACAAGCATAAAACAGTAAAGGAACAAAGCTTGAAAAGGGGAGATTTGCAACCCTGTAAAAATACACTATTAACCATACAACCCAAGTTATAATAATCAGTCTGCTTTTGAGGTAACCAGCCAAGAGCATCATATAAGATACAATGGTGAGTTTTAAATGGGTTAGTCAAAACAAATCTGCATATAGAGTTGAAGGATTTGTTGACTAAATCCAAACCCTTAACTATTAAATTAGTAAACAGAAAAGAATTGTAATATAATGTAGACAGTAACACACTTTTGGATATAATTTCTCTAGCTTCTTAAGTCAGACAATCTTTGATATGGTACAAAGCACCTAGTTTTTGTTTCACAACCGTCACTGTCTTTTTTTATGCGAGATGAGAATGTAAGATTAGGATCTAATAATACTCCGAGATATTTAGTCTCATTAACCTGTTGTATCAAGGATAAAGCTACGTCATAAATCAATAAAGGTTCAGCATTGTGCAATTTAGGTACTGAACCAAATATAATGCTTTGTATTTTTTTTTTTGCTGTTTAATATTAAACTATGCTGAAGTAACCATTTATTTAATGCAGAAAAATCTTGATTTAAAGAAATATTAATTTCATCTACTTCTGCAGAACTGGTAAATAGAATAATATCGTCTGAGTAAAGCAGTATTCTTGCGGTATTAGGAACCCTGGTTATGGAATCAATAAATAAGGAAAACAACAGGGGTCCCAAAATGGACCTCTGTGGAACTCCTTGTTGAAGCAGACATGTCTGTGAATCTATCCCACCCAAATTAACTCTTACAGGTCGATTAGTCAAATAATTGAAAAACCACTCACAAGGCCCATCTGTCAGGCCAAGGTCCCTCAGTCTCCGGAGCAACATGACATGATTAAAGGGACACTGTCAATCCCCTTAGGCTTCAAAGTGTCACTAGTTTAAAAAACACATTTTATGATTGCTAACATTCTGTAAAGACTGTTGATGTGGCTGGCAGTTTGATTCTTTTTTTTTCTTTAAAAAATTGAAAAACAGACTGCCCACCATACTGGTGTTACCACACAAAAATATGTTTGTTTACATTTCTTGATCAGCTCCAACTTCATCTTTCCTGGACTTGGGAACACACACAACACAGTCTAGCCCCTCATGATGCAACGGGAGTTTAGGAGGCTACTGCCTTATGAGTAACTGCACTGTTTGGGGAGTTTCTAATGCGCAGGATGTATGCAGTAAGAACAGGTCCAGGATTGTAAACAAAACAAAGTTGTTCATAAACATACATTAGCATGCATTTCAGTTCTACTAAACAAGGAGACAAACAAAACAAACAGCAACATCAATGAATTTTAGAGAAGGTAAGCAATCATAAAATGTGGATTTTTAACTAGAAATACTATGATGAAAAACAGGTTGACAGTGTCCCTTTAACCAAATCGAAAGCTTCTGAAAAATCAATAAACACAGCACCTGTCAACATCCCCATATCCACTGATCTTAAGGTATGGTTGGTGAAATGTGCCAGTGCTATAACATTTTCGAAAGCCATGTTGCTCCAGAGAACCTTATTTAATATTGATCCTGAGTAGCCCCTTTTTCATAATCTATGAGAATGTCCATCATTTGCTTCTAAAAAATCAGTTTCAGTGGAGCAAATTTGTGTCAGCCTTATAAGCTGATTATATGGTAAACTTTCGATTAGATGTTTGGGGTGCAGGCTATAGACATATAAAAAAGTATTGTCAGCAGTGCACTTCCTGTAACTGGCTGTCTGCACAAGCTCATTAGGTAAACCATTCAATGTGATATCTAAAAAATCTATCTCACTATCACTACACTTAGCGGTGAAGTGGAGACCTACAGTATTGTTACTAATGTATTCCAAGAAGGGGGCTACATCTGTACTTGGACCATCCCAGACTATTAATATGTCATCAATAAAATTAAGTACTTAATGATCCCAGGAAAGTAAAGATTTGTCTGCAGATTAAAAATTGTCCCCCCTCCCATCAACAGGTTTGCATAGGAGGGGGAAACTGATGAACCCACTGCCGTTCCTTGTTTTTGAAGAAAATATTGTCCTTCAAACATAAAGTAATTACTTTTAAGTATTAGATCAGGGCTAATGTGATGAAAGTGATTGGATACTGAAGGGTGAATTATTTAAGATTTGTTCTACTGCCCCATTACCTGTATGGTGTTATGTTATTGTGTAGAGAGATACCACATCAACCACCAACCATAGATCGGTATCTTTCCATACAAAGTTTTGAAGCTCTTTCAAGATAGCCGTTGTATCTTTAATACACAATTTTAAATTTACTACCTCCTGCTGTAGGTAGCCATCCAAATATGCTGCCAGGGGTTCAAACAAAGAGCCATTCCTAACAATTATTGGACAGCCAGGAGGGTGCTCTGTGTTTTTATGTAGTTTGGTGATGTGGTAAAACACAGGAGTTACACGCTAGAATGTGACGGCAGATAAGGACCGCTTGGCCCACCTAGTCTGCCCATTTTCCTAACAGATAAGCTGCAGATCCTAGTTAACCAACAACTTACTTCCTCCTACCCCCCCTTCAAACAACATGAAGTCTTGCTATATTATGACATATGCAGTGAATCCCAACCTTCGAACTGCTCCGGAGGTGAAAGTTAACTTTCCATGCCAGGCATGGAACTTTGAGCACGAGCTCGGTTGAAAACTCTGTCTGTTGTTCTTCAAACTCAAACTGTCAGATTCTTTACTCCGCTTCACTGAACAGTCGCTCCGGAGATTTTTCCTTCTGCTCGGTTCATTTTGTCAGTTAAAGTATTAATTTTTCGTTTTTTTAACCGAATTTAAACCGCAACCGGTCGGTTCAAGCTCTGTCTGTGGTATTGTAAGTACTAGATAGGTTTTACATTTACTTTGTGTGGAACTTGTAAACGGTATTATCGGTTTGGTTTAAACCGATCAGGTTGTTGTAAATACATTAATCTGTCTTTTAAAGTCGCGGTTCCGGTTCTTATCGGTTCTAAAAAGCAGTTTCATTACGTTTTCTTCACGACCGTGACGGTTGGGAACCGATAAGAGAGTCTTGCTAGGCGGATTGCCATAAGCGGGCAAGTTTTGGTTAGGCTGGCACTATGTCTGAGAAACCCAAAAGAAAACCGGGCCCACTGGGTTTCAACACTGCAGTGTTTGTGGGAAGCCTTTGCCAAGACTGACCCCACCACCTGTGTTTACTGTCTGAGGTTTGACCACCTCAATGCAGACTGCCAGATTGCAAAATTTCCTGCAGCCACCCTGGATAAGAGGTTGGTAGGCTCAGGGAAAGGGAGGCCAAAGAATCCGCTGACCCGGATGGCCAGCCAGTTCGGTTGTAACGAACAGGAGATTCCCTCTGACCAGGCGAGACTTCCTCGGGCAAAGGAGAGCCAACTTGGAGAGTCAGTTCCAGCAAAAGGACTAGAAAATCAGCAGGTGTGGAGCCAATTTCCCTCTCCAACGCTGAAGAAATAACCAGCGATTAAAATTGTCCAGTCGCTTTCCCGGTTCCGACTGAACGGCACCATCAGATAAGCGCGCAGTTCAGTCGGTTCCACGGTTCAAGACTATGATTTAGAGATTTTATGAACCAGAGGGGAAGAGAGTACGAGGAGAGTGAATGTGGATTTGAAAGTCTGGATGTGCCCATTGACGGACATCTCCCCAGACAGACCGTCAAGTGTTTCCTCCTAAGCTTTCTGAGTCCCCTCTCATTTATGTTTTATAAAAGTGGCTGAAACCCTCCAGCTCCTATGGAGAAGCTGTGGATGATCAAGAGGAGCCTGACTATGTAGAAATGATGGATATCCCAGAGTCTAGAGACTGTCTATTCCTTTGCATAAATCTTTTGGGAAACAGACAGTAAAAATTCTAAAAACTCCTCACACTATACCTCCTGTGGATAAAAGAATGGACAAGAGGTACACATTGTCAGGCTCTGATATGGAGTTCCTTACAGAACAATGCAGCCATGTTGGGGTAGTGCAGGCTGCAGCCTGTGACAAGGCAAATATTCCCTTGGCTTCACACCCCCCAGACAAGGACTACAGGAGGATTGATGCCATGGCAAAGAAACAGTACATGGCAGCATCCTTGGGACTCAGACAGGCAAATTATATGGCTTATGTTGCTAGATACCAGAAATCCAGATGGGATACTGTTATGGCTCTAGCAAAACAGGTCCCTGGCCAGCTTGCCAAGGAGCTTGAGCAGGTGGCTGCTGATGGTATTGAGGCATCTAAGGTGCAATTTCATGCTGCAGTGGACTCTAATGATGTCATCAAGAGTCATGGCTACATCTGTGGCTCTTCGCAGGATGGCTTGGCTTAGATGTACTAGCCTGTCGCAGGATACCCAGACTAAGGCCATGGATTTTCCTGTTGTGGGTAACTCTCTGTTTGGGGAGCAGACAGAGAATTACATGAAGAAAATGGATGAGTATAGGACCACCTATAGGAGTGCACAGGCCAAGAAAGGCAGGCCACTCCTCAAAGGCAGCCTTCCAGGGGCAGGGGCAGACCTTTTCATAGGCCTTTTTACCAAGCCCAGGCCTCCTCTTCAGCTTATGCCCAGAGTGGGTTCTTTAGAGGGAGAGGCAGACGGGGTACAAGCAGACCTGCTTCCACCCCTCAGCCTAAAGCCCCTGCCAAGCAGGCACCCTGATGGGGTGGCCAGGGCCAATTCTCCACTACCTGTAGGGGGCAGACTGGCTTACTTTGTCCAGGACTGGAAGTCTTTAACATCAAACAAGTGGGTCCTGGAAGTAGTAAGCCAGGGACTGGTTCTCAGCTACAAAAAATTTCCAAGATGAGAACCAGGTCCTTTCCACCTGCAAATCCATCAGAGGCACTTGCCCTAGAGACAGAAGTTTCTACCCTCCTGGCTCTCAGAGCCATGGAAAGGGTTCCATCCCTATACCAGGGCAAAGGGTTGTACTCAGGTACTTCCTTACCCCAAAAAGACAGGAGAATGGCGCCCATCCTGGATCTCAGATACCTAAACAAGCACCTTTAAAACCAAAATTCAAAATGGTGACTCTGGGAATTATTTACCCTCTCTAAGGCCAGGGAATGGCTAGTGTCCCTGGACCTCAAGGATGCCTACTTCCATGTTCTTATCAGAAACTCCCATGAAAGTACCTCAGATTCGAACTGCCCTCAGGCCATTACCAGTTCAGAGCAATGCCCTTGACCTCACCTCTGCCCGAGGTATTCACAAAATGCCTGGCAGTAGCAGTTGCCCACTTAAGAAGGCAAAAGATTGCCATCTTTCCTTACCTGGACGACTGGCTCATAGTAGGCCAGTCTCCAGACCAAGTCAAATTAGATCTTCAGGTAACTCAGCAACTGCTCACATCTCTAGGTTTCCTTCTCAGTCTTCCAAATTCAGTTCTACAGCCTGTCCAGCTTCTCACTTCATAGGTGCAGAACTGAACACTAAAAAGGCCAGAGCCTTCTTCTTCTGGAAGAAAGGACCTGGTCTCTCTGGCCTCCTCTTTCACCCTGCAGGTCTCTTGACCAGCAGGCATTTTCTGCAGCTCCTGGGGCACATGGCTGCTTCTACAGCAGTGGTGCAGGGGCAAGATTTCAAATGAGGACATCCAGTTCCATTTGAGAGCCTTTTGGTCTCAAGGAGACCCTCTAACCAAATTGATCCCAGTGATTCGAACCCTGATCCAAGCCCTTCAGCGGTGGCGGACCAGAGCAATCTGAGACAGGGGTCCCTTAACCCCTCAGTCTCACTCCTTAATCCTTAGTACAGATGCATCCCTGGGGTGGTGGGGAGCTCACATGGGCGACCTCACTACCCAAGGATTGTGGTCCCCTCAGGAATCTCTGCTCCACATCAATCACTTCAAGTTTTTTCCAAATCTGTTCAGAACAAAGTTATTCAGGTCAGAACAGACAATACCACCACAATGTGGTACATCAACAAGCAAGGGGGCACTCGGTCTATGGCCTTGTGCACCGAAGCAATGAAGTTGTGGTCTCTGGCTTATTCTCTAAACACCTCCCTTATTGCAGTTCACCTCCCAGGCAAGGACAATGTCCTGGCAGATGCTCTCAGCAGGATTTCCCAGGGCCATCACGAATGGTCACTGGATCCCCTAGTACTGGAGGTAGCATTTGCCAGATGTGGCACCCTGCAGATAGATCTTTTTGCAGCCCCAGACAATCACCAACTTCCCCTTTTTTGCTGCAGGCCCCCAGTGTTGGGCTCAGTCCCTCTGGATGCCTTCCTTCTCAGTTGGGAAGGGAAGTTTCTCTATGCTCCCCCCCCCTTCCCTCTTCTGTTCAAGGTGCTAGTTAAAATCAGATCTCAACCCTGCAAGATGATCCTGATTGCTCCAGATTGAGCCAGACAGCCTGGTACCACTCCTTATGTCCTTAGCAGTCCACCTTCCCTGTGTCTTCCAGGAATCACAACCTGTTAACCTGTGCTCAGGGGAGAGTTTGGTACCCGAACCTCAAATCTCTCAATCTCAAGGCCTGGCTCTTGAAGAGTTAGAGTTTGCTGACCTACACCTCTCCCAAGGTGTACTGGATATCTTGAAGGCTTCCACCAGGGCTACTTATAATTCCAAATGGAAGAGATTTTCTATATGGTGCTCTGGCAAGCATATTTCCCCAGAATCTGCTGACTTACCCACAGTCCTGGATTATATGGTGCATTTGAATACTTTGGGGCTGAGACCAGCTACCCTAAAAGTGCACCTGGCAGCCGTGTCTGCTTTCTCATCAGCAGGTAAACCCTCTTCTCTTTCAGCTCATCCTGTATTCTTCAAGTTTTTCAAGGGGTTGCTTCACACCAGCCCTCCATTCAGGGACCCTGCCCCTGCCTGGGATCTTAATATTTGCATTGCCCAGATTATGCAGCCCCTTTTGAGCCCTTGTCTTCAGCAGAGCTTAAGTACTTGACTTGGAAAACTGTGTTTTTGGTAGCCATCACTTCTGCCAGGTGCATAAGTGAATTACAAGCCTTGTCAGTGGAGCCTGATTTTTATCTCCTTTCACAGAGATAAGGTGGTCCTCAGGACTAACAGAAAGTTCTTGCCTAAGGTGGTTTCAGACTTCCACCTTAATCAGTCTATGTTTCTCCCTGTGTACTTCACTGACCATTCCTCCTCTGGCGAGAGGAGACTGCACAGTTTAGATGTCAAAAGAGCCCTTAGTTACTACATAGAACATACCAAGGGTCACAGGTTTGACTCCCTCCAACTGTTCCTCACTTATGGTGAGGTTGGTAAAGGGAAACCTGCCACTAAAAGATCCATTGCCAGGTGGATTGTCTCTTGTATCCAATTTTGCTATGAAAAACTGGGTAAGGTTCCTCCCTCAGGCCTGAGGGCTCACTCTACAGGTACAGCTGCATCTCTGGCTGCTGCCAGGGACATCCCTATCCTAGAGATATGTCGAGCAGCTACCTGGAAAACAGATTCGCACTTTTACCAAGCATTACTCCTGGACATCAGGCTAGGAGTGATGCTCGGTTCAACACAAGCTGTTTCAGAGCCTATTTCTTAAGTAGGTTCTGTCCCTCCTCCACGGAGGTACTGCTGTGTAGTCTGCATATGTCATAATATAGTAAGACTTCATGTTGTTTGAAGAAAAATTACTCACCTTAGTAATGTTGTTTCTTCTAATGGAGTCTTGCTATATTATAAACCCCAACCTGCCCCTCTCCAGAACCTTTGCTTTTTGGGATGTGGGTGGGCAGTGCAGTGTTGGCACTTAGTAGATGCCCACCTTGTTTTTTCACCCCTCCCTTTTGGGGTGATTGGGTGTTGTGTTTTTCATTTTTTGGATCTCCTGACTTGAGTCTTTGCTTTTGGACCAAAAAATGTGTTCTTATATTTAGTAGCCAGTTGGTTAGTATAGGTTTACAGCTTCCACACAGAACCTTAGTGAGTTTTGCTCGTAAAGATCTGACAGTTTGAGTTTGAAGAACAACAGACAGAGTTTTCAACCGAGCTTGTGCTCAAAGTTCCATGCCTGGCATGGAAAGTTAACTCTTTCACCTCCGGAGCAGTTCGAAGGTTGGGACTCACTGCATATGTCATAATATAGCAAGACTCCATTAGAAGAAACATTACTAAGGTGAGAAATTTTTTCCTACATGCCTTGATGTCCCTAGTCATGTGATTTTTTTTTTAATTAGTCTGAACGGGGGCCCCCTGCATGTTGTCTCTGGAGTCTTCACTCGAAAAACACACACTTCATGATGAAGAAGTAGAGGGAGTCAATGAACTTGAACTGTGCTGCTTGTTACGGCCCCATGATCTCAGTCCACCTCTTGATTGGGATCTAAACTGATTCTCCCATTTATACACTTTAATACTGATGTAGTCTTTCTTATCCTGTATCACTTTGGTCTTTTTCCTTTCAATCAGTTCTTTTTCCTTTTTGGCTTTTAAAGTTAATTTTTCATCAAGTTCTTTTATATAGGCTGTATCAGTGAAAGTCAGTAGTTGCTCATGTAAGGCATCAATTTCCTTTAACAAAAGTGCCCGTTAGTATTCATCTTTGGCAATTTGTACTTTAGTTAATTCTTCTGAACTATTTTTAATACTTTTTCCCCATCTATCACAATATTCTAGGTTTTCAAGACCACACTGATTAAATATCTACTGGCAGAGTACAGATATTGTTGGAGACAATGTGGACATACCCCAGTCAACCATTCCCATGTTTTCTGGTCCTGTCCAGTCCTGACCCCCTTTTGCGAAGCCCTTTCTGTATGTATTCATCAACTGTCTCTATCAACCGACCTGGTGTCACCCTCAATGTTATTATCTATTCCCCTACCCAGCATAAAGCTCACTCCCCGCTCCATGGACTTTTTTGATATAGTGGAGGCCAAAAAAGCGAATACAAGATTATGGATGACTCTGCATCCTCCCACGATAACCTCATGGCAACAAACACTTACTGAAATATATAACATGGAGCATACAACGGTCTCCATACATGGTAGGCTTCCACAATTTCAAGTACAATGGCAAAGATGGACCCTGTATCTCACGATACAAGAGGAATCCTTTGTTCCCTAATTAGGGGCAGGGAATCCACTCAAAGCCAATCAGCCTTGGAAGATTTCCTAATATGAGTTGGTGACACACTGGGATTGCTTGCTCCCATCTACCCTATATATGACACTTTGTTTGTAAATAGAAACATAGAAGATGATGGCAGATAAGGACTGCAAGGCCCATCCAGTCTGCCCATTTCTTTTTCTACCTTATGAATGTGCCATAGGCCTTTGCTCTGTCAATGGCCAATCTATTCATACTCATCTGTGTTGCTCCCTTGTGCCTATCCCATGCCTGTTTGAAGCCCTGCACTGTATTCATATCCACCACTTCCTGAGGTAGGCCGTTCCATGCATCCACCACCCTTTCTGTGAAAAAGAACTTCCTCACATTACCCCTTAATCGACCTCCCTCTAATCTCATGCTGTGTCCTCTCGTCCTGCTATTTTTCTTATATTGAAACACGTTAGACTTTTTCACCTTGTTAATGCCCTTAAGGAGCTTGAATGTTTCAATCATATCACCTCTCTCCCTCCTTTGCTCTAGGGTATACATATTGAGTTCAGTTAATCTGTCCTCTTATGTTTTCTGATGCAGTCCCTGCACCATTTTGGTTGCCCTTCTCCGGACTGCCCCAATTTGGTTAATGTCCTTGTGAAGGGATGGCCTCCAGTAATGCATACAGTACTCCAGATGGGGCCTAACCAGTGTCTTGTAAAGAGGGATTATTACCTCCCTCTTACGACTTGTAATACACCTCAACATTCCTCTAGCCTTACCTACTGCTTTAGAGGTCTGCTCAGATGATTTCAGGTCATCGGTGATAATGACGCCCAAGTCTCTTTCTTCTCTTGTGACTGCCAGCAACTCCCCTCCCAGCCTATAGATGGCTTCGGGGTTCCTCTTCCCTATGTGCATGATCTTGCACTTCTTTGCATTAAACCCCAGTTGCCACTCCTCCGTCCATTTTGCTAGTTTATTCAGAGCTCTTCTCATTCTGCCCACACCATCTGGATCATCTACTCTGTTGCAGATCTTGGTGTCATCTGCAAACAGACAAACCTTACCCTCCATTCCATCTGCAATGTTACTGATGAAGATATTCAAGAGGACTGGCCCTAGGACTGATCCCTGAGGTACCCCACTTGTGACTTGCATCTCTTCTGACTGTATCCTGTTTTGCCACCCAGTTGACCAATGTCTGACCCAACCCGAGCCTACCCAGCTTATTAATCAATCTTCTATGTGGAACAGTAGCAAAAGCTTTGCTGAAGTCAAGATAGGCAACATCAACTGCTCCCCCTAGGTCCACCACTCTGATTACCCAATAAAAGAATCTATGAGATTAGTTTGACAGGACCTTCCTTTTGTAAACCCATGCTGTCTTGGATCCTGTGCTCCTATGGATTCCAGGTGTTGCACTATCTTTTCCTTAAGGAGTGTCTCCATAATCTTGCTCACTACTGAGGCAAGACTGACTGGTCTGTAGTTCCCTGCCTCCTCCCTGCTACCACTCTTGTGGAGTGGGATCACATGGGCCCTTCTCCAGTTTTCTGGGACCTCCCCTGTGCTCAGAGACTCACTAAGCAGTTCTGATAATGGTTCTGCTAGTTCCACCCTTGGCTCCTTTAGTACCCTGGGATGTATGCCATCAGGTCCCATTGCCTTGTCCACCCTGAGCTTATTGAGCTCTTATACGACCCTTTCTTTTGTGAAGGGACTAGTGCACACCTCCCTTCACCCTGTGTCCATGGTGCAGAGCTGTGGGCCCTGTCCTACCTTCTCTTCAGTAAATACTGAGCAGAAGTATCAGTTTAGGATAGATGCTTTTACATGGTCCTCCCCCTCACACACCCACTTATCTCCTTTGATCTTAGCAATACCCCTCTGGACTTTCTCCTTTCACTAATGTATCTATAGAAAGTCTTGTCACCTTCTTTTACTATTCGTGCTAGTGTTTCCTCAGTTTGGGGCTTTGCCTGCCTTACTGCCTTACCTGCTTTCCTTAGGGAAGTTTGATATGCCTCCCTGTCTTCATCCTACTGCACTCCCTTATATTTCCTGAAGGCCAGCCTTTTGGCTCTGACCTTTTCTGTTACTGTGTTTGAGAACCAAAGTGGTTTCCTTCTTCTTTTGCACTTCCTTTTCTCACTAACACAATGGGATGTTGCTTCAAGTATTGCATCTTTAATGCTTGTCCACTTTGCCTGTACCTCCTCACCCATATTTCTTTTTGCCAGGGCTAGCTTAACTCTGTTGGCTATCTTATCAAAGTCAGCTCCTCTGAAGTCCCATATTTTTGCCTTGGAATAGGATGATTTTGTTCTAGTGGTCAAATTGAACCATACCATGTGATGGTCACTGGCCCACAGGTGGCTTTCAACCTGGAGATCTGTGATCCTTTCCCTGTTAGTCAGTACTAGATCTAGGATAGCCCTGTCTTTAGTGGGTTGTTGTGCCAGTTGTTTGAGGCCCTCCCCCTGCAGGGAATCTACCATGTGTCTAGTTCTGGCAGATGTCCCTGCTGGTATTGACCAATCTGTATCTGGCAAGTTGAAGACTCCCATTATCAGAACCTCCCCTTTAGCTGTCATGTTTTGTATATCTTCTAACAGTAACGTGTCTATGTCCTCCTCCTGGTCTGGAGGCCTGTACACAACCCCAGTTCGTATGGCTGTCCCATTTCCTGTTTCCAGGGTGACCCACAGTTCTTCTGACTACTTATGTGTATTCTGAATTTCTGTAACTTTGATATTTTCATTAACATAAAGGGCCACTCCACCCCAACCCCCTTTTTGCACCTCGGTCTCTTCTGAACAGTACATAGCCAGATACTGAAGTCTCCCAAGTGTGGTTACTGGTAAACCGTGTCTCGCTAATGGCCACCATGTCCAGTATAGCCTCTGTCATTATTGACTGCAGATCTGGGATCTTGTTTCCCAGACTGTGAGCATTTGTGCACATGATTTCCAATGGTCAGATGTCGGTGTGTTAGTTGTTGGGCGAGGTCCGGCATTTCCCCTGTGCAGCGTATGGGGAGCCGGACCTTCTTCTTTACCTGATGATGCAAATGAACTACAAACATGCTGAACTCCTGTTTGACCACTAGCTGAGGGGGGAGGGGTGTTCTTCCCATTCGATGTTTCGGGTGCTGCACCCCTCTCCCCATTTGCTAGTTTAAATATTCTGCAAAGACATCAAACTTCTGCCCCAATGCACTGACTCCCTCCTTAGTCAGATGCAGTCCATCAAATTTAAAGAACTTTCACTCCCAAAACTGTTGCCAGTTCCCTACAAATTTGTGTTGTTTTTCCTGGCACCAGCCCTTGAGCCACATGTTTAGCTCTCCTATCTCCCCCTCTCTGACCTTCCGTCCATCTGTCCCCCTCTCCCAGACTGGCAGGATCTCAGAGAAGGAGATGCCAGACGAAATGGATGATAGTTTGTCACCCAGCCTGGTCAGGTGTTCCTTGGTCTCCACAACTGACCAGCTGGCGAGATCAGTGGTCCCTATGTGTACCAGGATGTCAATGTTTTCTCCTGCTTCCTGAACAATTTTAGCAATGCGGTCAGTGTCTCCCCACGCTGATGTACCTAGGAGACATCTGACCATTACCCCTGGCTGGAGATACATATCAACTCCCTGAATCATGGAGTCAACTATGATCAGAAGTTTTTTTGATTTCCTTTTTGCTTTTTTTGTTTTGGTTCCTGTTTTGGGCGTGTTTTGTTGTGCTAGCTCCTGTGCTGCAGTGTCCTGCTCTGCAGTATCCTCTGCTCCTTTGTTTGATTTCAGAGATAGAGGTAAATACCAGTTTGTAGTTTTTATATAGTTTGTGGAGGTAACATGTTGGAGAGCACTGAGTGATGGGGCACCCAATTTGCCCCTCCTAACCACCTGCCAACCTCCTGGACCAACTAACCTCTGCGGTCAAGGTGCTTCTGTTGGATGTTGGGGAAATGGTGGGAGGTTCTTATAATATATTTCCTTTTGAATATGCAATTTGAGGTGCGCAATCTCTGCCCATGCTGCCTGGAGCTAAGCCCTTACACCTCCAATGGCCCAGCATGTATGACAGTGTCCTAAATCCTGTAAAACTGCCCTTCTGAAAAGAGTTCCACAGTACCTGCAGTTAATGATATCCATTCCAGGTAAGTTGCTGGGTTCATAACCTGGTCAGAGTAATTAGAAGGAAGAAAATGAAAGCAAAAGTTTGATTTTGTGTTTTGTTTGTTTGTTTTTGTAGAACTTGTTAAAACAAGTTAAATTACTAGTGCCCCTGTAAATGAGGTCACTGTGTGGATACCCCTCTGAACCACCACTTCCCACTTTGCTACAGGAAATGTTACGACTGTGCTACCCTACAAAAGGAGTGTAGTGTGGGGTGGTTGGAGATGAGGGTGGGTGGCTGGGCCCTTCCCCTGATGAAAAAGAAGAACCACGGACAAAAGAAACAAGGAGGTAAGAGCAGAAACAATCAGCCAGCAACAAATGCAATAGCCCTGAAAGCTTATCCTGATGACAGATGAAACTGTGAAACCTGTAAAGCACCACCTGTAATAATTTCACAGAAGATATACCCTGTAAGAAACACTTTGCTACAGAGAAAAATAAAGCAGTAACAGAAGATAAACCTTGCAAAAGACAATTTGAATCAGAAGATTGCAGCAGTAATCTATAAGCACACACCTGTATGAACACTCTGTAATAATGCAGCAGAATGGATACCCAGCAACAACAATTTGAATCCGAGAAAAATAAAGCAATAAAATGTTAGCAACAAACAGTAACAATCCCTTGTGAGTACAAAATAAAAATAACAACACACAGTAAACCTGCCTAGTCAAAAGAAGTCTTAATCTTTATTGTTGCTCTGGTAAGATTCTTTGCTCTGTCCTTTCAAGCAATCTAGAAGAAAAGCGCTTAGATGAAGCTAGGTGCCTTGGCCAGTAAACCTAGTCTTCCACCTGTGATTGTAAGCAGTTTGAACATGGATGATTGGAGATACTCAGGTTGTTGTTAGTCATACAGAAAAAAAAACAACTTTTATTTAATGAATTTAAAATAACATATCATCACTGATAAAGTGCAGCACAGCAAAAAAATGTGCCACAGAGACCCCGACCAGTTTCGCTCTCCTGAGCTTAGTCATGGGATGGTATGTCATTTTAAATTTATTAAATAAAGCTTTGTTAGTACCCCAGATTGAATGGTGCTGGTATTGTTTTCTCCTGCTTCAATTTTTTACCTGGCACACTCATTCAGTGAGCCGATGTGTTGTCCCCTGTTGTTAGCTGTACCTGCATTACATATTGTAAGTCAATTTTATACTAACAAGATTATGCAATATTTTCCTTGATGTTGATTATCTTTTGTTATTTTATTCTTTGATGTAAGTAAACTCATGTGATTTTTAGTGACTCAATAAAATATATTTAAAAAACTACAATTACCCCAAAGTATAGACTGTTGCAATAGTCAAGCCCATAGGTGAAGAAAGCATGAATAGTCCTCACCAGAACAGTTAACACAAGATGCAGTTTAATCCTGGTGATGTTACGAAGATGGCAAAAGTCAGCTTGGACCACTGCTGACATCAGCTGTTCTAGCATCAGCCTGTAGTCCAAAATGACCTCAAGATTCTTTTTTTTCCAGCAAAGTTGTATGTTCATGTGGCCAAGGCAGGCTGAGCTCCCCTCAGTTCTGTTCGTATCGCACTCCACCATCTCCCACCTCCCAGGACTTACCCGTCAACTGGTGTACCCCATGGATTGCCCCCAGAGTCAGGGTCAGAAGAGGGAGGGGATTGTTAGAAAAAAACAGTCGGACCTAGTGTAAAATATGTGGTTGACACATGCTAACGCCTTGAGGATAGTGTGAACCTTGCCAACAACACCAGAGGCAAATCAGCATCTTTTAAAAAAGGAAGAAACACCATAGAGAATGGTCCCAGCATAGAATGAAAAGTAGAGTGCAAAGAAGTAAGCAATAAGGCATGACCAGGGGTTATGTTAATGGTCTGTTAATCACCTTCTAGGGGTATAATGTGGCATGAGGCATAGCCGAGTGCTACATGCCCCTAGAGGGTGATTAACTGACCATTAACATAACCCCTGGGAGTGCCTTATTGCTATTATAATAAAAATGTTTTTGTTTTTTTTTAAATAGTGTTAAACCTTGTTCAGCATATGCTTAGGCTGTACATGTATGTTAATCAAAGATTAACATAGGGCTGATAGAATGTTTGCAGCCAATCAGAAAGCTCTATGTCTCAGACAGTTTTTATAATAATGCAAAACAGAGCGGCTAACCTCTTCTACTGAGTCTGAAACTTTTATGAGTGCCTATACTGGCAGATTTCTGCCACAGCAATGAATATACATTTTTGTTTCTGCTATAATTCCTCATCACTGGTACTTGGACTATTATCTAACCAACATTTTTTACAGTCTGATTTCAGTCACACTTCACTTTGAATTCTCCTGCACCTTATTTCATTACTGCTATCCTCTACTCTTGCCGTCTGTTGAAGTAGGATTTGTTTTAAGCCCACAACAGCTGTAAACTCCTTTCCTTTTTGCACTGAGATTTGCATCTTATTCAGCACTTTCATCTCAGTACCAACACTTTGCTTGGTCTATTTTTTTTGTGTACGATACTAGGCCCTTTACTACAATAATAACTGAAACTGAACTCTTGCTGCTATTTTTTTTTCTCCGGTCACCCTGCCCCAGAAGGAGCTTCAGCCCCAACCCTGCATGCCAACCCACTGTGCCCAGGTTTACCCCACTTGGTGGGGCCACCAGGTAGGTGCCCCCTCCTCATGGACAATGTCGGTTGGCCCTGGCTTACTCCCCAGGGTGGGACCATGGAAGCAGGACTCCCCCTAGTGGACACTGATGGCTTGTGGGAAAAGCGGCAGAGCAGGTGTGTCATGGTCAGGGGACCAGAGTGATTTCTGTTTCACTTTACCTGGTGGCTGGGAAGTGCAATGATGTCCTGCATCCACCATGCCCCCCCCCAAAGGTTTCAGTGCTGACATGGTGGGACCCCCCCCAGCCCCTGCCAGAGGTCCATAGGGGTATCGGACACTCTACCCCTTCCCCCTGGAGAAGGAGAGCAGTCTGGAAGATGCTCAATCCTTCTCCCCCCAGCTGACCCTCCGACATTCTAAGTCCATGTTCTGAACCCGGGTCATCAGCATCGCGGACAGACGCTCTGCCTCTGCACCGGCAGACCAACCCTTTTGTTGCTATTTTGCCTTCATGAACCGTTTTGTGCTTTCAGCATCTGTAAAACTGATTAGTGTTTATGCCACTAAGGAGACAAGCATCTATTTTCTGCACAAATACATTGCACTTTATTGTCAGTTCAGAACTATCTCTGACCAATATACCTAAACTATACAAAACATAATACCGTGGAAGCTTTTCAGCTATTGTGATATTAGAGGCTCATATTACGATGAATCAGACGTGAAGACAAATCACTGTTATGCACAGCACTGGAAAGATAGCCAAGCAATTTATGAAGTGAAATTGAGTACTTTGATTTTCCATATTGAGTGCATTGTTCTGCTAAATACTTAGAAACCTGGCTGCTGAAGGACACTTTTTCTGAGAAGCAGACATTACTTCTTATGTGTGCTATTGGATATTTATTTTATGACTGATTTTCAACTTGAGTATTATGTATAAAAGAGACAGAATTAATTCCACTATTTTTTGTGTCAGTCTGATTTTTTTTTTATTTAGGAATGGCATCTATTAATGCTTTAAAGATAGCATATTGGAATATTCTTCAACTTACTTGGTGCTGGGCCTACTCCAGGTATGGTGGAGTAAGTGAACCTGTCTTAGGTCACTAGATCATCCGGATCCAAGTATGACTTTTCAGCAGGGGTCTAAGCACCATCTTTTTCAGGGCAGATGGAAAAACACTGTCCCTCAAGAAACACTCGACAGTCTCAATGATGACTGGACCCAAGGATTTCCAGAAGCCCAAGAGCAGCCAGGTGGCCCCTGGGCCCACAATAGAGCAGGTGGGATGCAGACCTGAAATCATGGGGCAACTCCACCTCAGCAGCTGGCCAAAACTCATTCTGGGTAGGCAGATCTACAGTACTATATGTCTCTTAGAGGCTGATCACCCATGACAGACCACTTGAAGAAATTACCAATCAAATGAAGGACACCTTGTCAGAGAAAAATGTGCCAAACTCCTTGCAGTTTTCTGATGAATAAGTTTGACTGGATCACAGACAGGAGGGATTACTCAACCTGTCTACAGTGCGAAACAGCTGAGCCAATTTTTCCCTGCAGCAATCGCCCTTGACAGGAACTCTGTCTTTTTCAAGGTGATTGCCCATCGATGCTCACTGTAGTGAGTCTTCAATGCCAACCTGTCCCCCTCAGAGCAGGATTTTATCCATGAATGCTCCAACTTCTGTCCCTTAGTCTTAAACAGAAGCATTTCAATATAATACCATGGCAAGCTTCACTGGGACATTAAGGGACGAATGTGGTAAGGTGCTAAGGAGTCTAAGGCAACCGCGAGATCCACTGCAGAGGCAAGGAAAACCCTTAGGCTGAGTTACAAGTCTGAATCAACTGCGTGTCTTTAATCAATTTATAAGGCTCAGGGCCAGATATTCAAAACTTTGCCCCGGGGCTAAATTAACGCTGCCTGGCAGGCAAACTTAGCCCGGAACACAAAACAAGCTATATTCAAAAGGAATAGCCCAGGGCAAACAGCTTCTGAATATAGTATGGGAATCAGGCCGGGCAAACTGGGCTGGGAGTGCAGGGCAAACTTAGCCCTGGAATAAGACAGCTCTGAATATAGCAACCAGGAAGTGCAAACCACAACAGCAACACAGTGCACAGCAATGTGAAGGTAGGTAGAGGTGAACTATGTGGCCAATGTGTATGCCAGCAAATGTGGACCAGTACAGCTGCAGGCAGCAGAGCATGTGAAAGCACAGTGTTCAGAACTGTATAATATTCCCCGAACTGTTTGCGCAGCGCTAACATGTTTGCACGGGTTTATCGCAGGGCTAAACTGTTAGCCCGGTGCAAACACGTTTGCCAGTGCTAAACTTTGCCATATTCAAAAGTGACATGCAAATGAGCCTTCTTAAATAGTCTCTGGGCAAACATCAGATTAGCATCTCATTATGCCTGATTTGCATGCAATGTGCCCAGCGTTACTGCAGGGTCCCACAGCTCCATCTGTAGGTCAGTCTGGAAGTACAGGGGCTGGACAGGTCCGACCACAGTTCCACCTGTAGGTCAGTCTGGCAGTGCATGATGATAGCTGTAGGCTACATGTAAACAGTACAGCATAGCATAGAACATTGTACTCCAGGGGACAACACGGCATAGGCACAGATGGTGGTGCTACAGGCAACTGTTACACTGTAGGTCATGTTACAGTACACAGCAGACACTACAGTAGCAAGAGGGCCAGTAGTGTGTGGACACAGCACTACCTATGGTGTGTAGGGCAGTGCTGATGACTGCACTATACACAGTGATAGACCCAACAAGCAGGTGTTTACTGACAGTGGACATTACTGTTACACTGTTGTGTGACCCACAGATGCTGCACCTCTGGCATGGGATGCTCACAGTGACATATACATGCCCACTTTGTGTGCTGTGGCAGTTGTACAGCTGTGCGGTATGTGGCGGGGGGGGGCATATATTATCAGAAAGGCACACTGGTGTTAGGGTATTCCCAATACTGGCCCATGTGCACTGAGTGATGTGTCCTAGTCTTGTGGCCACACCCAGTCTGTGGCACAGCCTGGCTACCTGTACACTCTCCCTCAACATCCTCCATGCCCACAGTGCTGCATGTGTGTCCTGGCATCTGCTGGTGTCAACAGAAGAGTGGTCCGCAGGTGTGTGCTGTATGGCCACACTGCCATGCTGTCCACTGGCAGCAGGGTCACCACTTACTGCCTGGCATGGCTGGGACTGGTGGCAGATGATGGCATCATTGTGATGCCATCAGTGAGCAGCGTGTTTCCTCTATGTCTGGCTTTGTCTATGTGTCATATATACAGGTTACTCACCTGTAACAGGAGTTATAGGAATGGTATATGTTGTTCATCCACACTTACTGGCAGGTTCCTTGCCACTTTAAATCTTGCCAGAAGGTCTTCAAGCTGGCTCCTCCCACCCAACCGGGTGATAAAACTCTCAGCTCCGCCCCATGATGCCAGATCTAACCCACTGGAAGCCAGGTTGCGCGTCGAAGCCGGAGAGGTCGGGTGGGTCGTGAGGATGAACAACACATATACCATTCCTAGAACTCCTGTTACAGGTGAGTAACCTGTATTTCTAGGGACATGGATATGTTGTTCAATCCACACTTACTGGCAGACTCCTAGCAGTTCTCTGGGAGGAGGAGGCAAGTCGCACCCCTACTTAGGGAATAAGGACTGGAGAACCAAGGTCCCAAAACCAGCATCCCGGCGTGACTCTAGGTCGATGTGGTAATGGGTAATAAAGGTGTGTGCTGACTTCCACGTAGCATTCCTGCAGATCTCCTGGATAGGGACGTCCCTGGAAGCAGCCACCGATGCAGCGGTATGGTGGGAAGAATGAGCTCTTATCCCTTTGGGAGGCTCCATGCCCGCCAACCTATAGCAGAGATCTATGCAGGAGGTGACCCACCTGCCTATCATCCGCGTGGCTGCAGCTCTGCCAGGTGCGGCTTCAGCATAGGTGACAAACAGCTGGCGAACCTCTCCCCGAACTTCAGCCATCTGCTCGTTGTAATAAGAAAGCGCTCTTCTAGGGTCCAAAGTATGGAGCCTATATTCGGGCTCCGGAGTGTGATTGGGGTAGAACACCGGCAGAGTCCTGGTTGAGGTGAAACTCTGACACCACCTTCAGAAGGAATTTCGGCTGAGGGCACAGGACAACCATGTACCTGTGGAAGACCAGATAAGGAGATTTGATGGAAAGCACCTGGAGCACTCCCATCCTTCTGACTGACGTGACAGCCACCAAGATGGTGGTCTTCCATGACAGGTGAGAGATATCACACCTGTGCATCGGTTCGAATGGCTTGCCCATGAGCTTAGCCAGTACCAGCAGTAGCTCCCACGGAAGTGGAGGTTCTCACACTGGAGGGGGTATCTGATCAAGGCCTTTGAAAAAGCACCCGACCACCTTCTCCTGTGCCACTAACTGTTTCCCGGCTCACGCCTGGTAAGCAGAGATGGCTGTCAGGTGCACCTTAAGGGTCGTCGACCGAAGCCCTAGTTGAGAAAGGGACCACATGCAGTCCAAAATGCTGGCCAAGGAACGGGAGGAAGGGCTCAACCCTTATCCTGACACCAAATGGAGAATCTCTTCCATTTGAAGGCATAGCATTTTCTGGTCGACTCCTTACGGGATGCCTCAACAACGTTGAGGACCTCGTCGGAAAGACCCAAGGCCTGGAACTCTAGCTGCTCAGGAACCAGGCCATCAGGTGCAGGGACTGAAGGTCCAGGTGGAGAACCTTCCCCTGGTTGACTGAGATCAGGTCCGGGCGGGCTGGCAGCTGCCTCGGAAGCCTGGAGCTGAGGCTGAGGAGATCTGGATACCAGAACTGGTGAGGCCAGTCTGCTACCAGAATCACCTGTGCCTTGTCCATCCTCACCTTGAAAAGCACCTTGTGGATCAAGGGAAATGGGGGAAAGGCGTAGAAGAGGCCCGGGGTCCACGGCCTCGAGAAGGCATCCCCCTGCAGTGAGCCCTGCTGAGGGGGGCGGGCATGGAATAGCTTCAGCTTCGCATTCTCCCTGGAGGCAAACAGGTCCACCTGAGGTGTGTCCCAGTGGGAGAACAGATCGTGTACTACCTCTGGCAGGAGAGACCACTCATGAGATGCAGCACCTATGCAGCTTAGGGCATCGGCCAGAGTGTTGGAGGCTCCCGCCACATGGTTGGCTAGGAGATCTGCCTCCAGTCTGCTCACGGGGGACCAAGTGTGGAGAGCTTCCTTGCATAGGGGCAAGGAGCATGTCCCACCCTGGTGGTTTAGGTAGTACATGGTCGTGGTATTGTCCGTCTGGACCTGGACCACTTGACCCCGTACAAATGGAGCGAAGGCAGTGAGGGCTAGTCGGACCGCTCGAAGCTCCAGCAGGTTGATGTGGCATCGAGACTCCTGAGGGGGCCAGAGGCCATGTGCTCTGTGCTCCCCCAGATGGGCACCCCAACCCATCAGAGGCGCATCGGTCGTTAGAGTGACAGTCGGCTTGGGGCGGACAAATGGGATGCCCTCCTGCAGATGAGCTGGAACGATCCACCAGTGGAGAGCATTCCACATTTCCTGGGTCACCGCCACTGGCTGGTCCAGAGGACCGGAGCGCTGTGACCATTGGCAGGCCAGCCCCCATTGTAGGGGATGCATGTGCCAACGGGCCCAACAGACCACCCTGGTGCAGGCCGCCATGAGGCCTAGGAGGTGCAAGAAGTCCTGGGCAGGGCGCAGTTGCCCAACCAGAAATGACTGGGCAAAGGAGGAAAGAATCTCGGCCCTGTCTGCCGGAAGCTGTGCTCTGGCTCGAAGAAAGCCAAGCTCTGCCCCGATGAACTGAATCACCTGCGTTGGCATGAGTTCTGACTTGGCCTCGTTGATGAGAAGACCAATCTGAGAGCAGACCTGGAGGGCCAGATCCCTGGACCGCTCCACCTCCTGTCTGGAGGGGGCTGCAATCAGCCAGTCGTCCAGATAAGGGTACACCCAGACCCTTCGGTGCCACAGGAATGCCGTCACCACTGCCATGCATTTGGTGAAGTCTCTGGGAGCTGGAGACAGGCCAAAGGGCATGACCCAGAACTCGTAAAGGGATCCCTCCACTCTGATGCGGAGGAATCGCTGGTGGGACAGATGGATTGGGACATGAAAGAATGCATCCTGGAGGTCCAGGGAACAGAACCACACACCTCGTTCCAAGGATGGAATGATCTGTGCCAGAGTGACCATCCTGAAGGTTCGAGACCTTAGGAACTTGTTCAGGTCGTGTAGGTCTAGAATGGAGCACCAGTCCCCCATCAGTTTCGGGACCAGGAAATACCTGGACACATACCCTGGGTCTGGTGGAGAATCCGCCACCTCCCTGATCACCTCCTTCTGGAGGAGCAGGGCAATGTCGGCAGCGAGCCGACAGAGAGGCTGCAGACCCCATAGCCCCCCATGGGGCAATGGCTCGACAGGGTGGGGCCTGCTCGGACCCAGAGGCAGACCCTTCCCTACCACTCCAACACCCAGCAGTCTGCGGTGATAGTGGACCAGGCGGAAAGGTAGTGACGGCCTGTCCCCATGGGGGAACCCAGGGGAGTAGTCGAGGCTGGGGTAACACCCCTCAACCGTCACTAGGCAGGCTTGGAGGAAGGACTGGCCGAGGGACCTCCTGAGCCTTTCCCTTCCGGTTTCCTGCTGGAGGAAGCTGCAGGCTTGGCTTTGGGGTGCCAAGTGCAAGCCTGCTGGCCCTGATGCTGGTGTTGCTGGGCCAGTCGTGCTGCAGAGGCAGAAGGCCGAAAGGGCTTATGCTGCTGCTGGTGGCCTTTGTCCTTCTAGGCAGACATGACCGAGTCCAAGGTGGCACTGGACTTCTCGATCCTCTGCAAATGACCCTCCACCCCGGGACCGAACAAGTCGGTAGCCAGGAATGGAACGTCTGCCAGCTTGTGCTGGGTATCCTCCGGGAAGGTGGAGATCCACAGCCAAGCTCTGCGGCGCATGGCCACTGCGGCCGCTACTGACCGGGCACAAGAGTCTCTGATGTCAAGAGCTGTTTGGAGCTGTTGCTTTGCCACCGCCTTTCCCTGATCCTGCACCTGCTTGACCGGAGGTCAGCCAGGAGATGAGGAATCACCTCATCCAGGGAGCCCAAAAGGGCATGGGAAAAGTGTGTCATCAGCATGGTCGAACTGGCCTGACAAAGGCCTAAGGAGGACGCAGCGTAGACTTTACGTCCGGAGTAGTCCACTTTCTTGGACTCTTTATTGGGTGGCTTGTCCATGTCACGAGCATTTCTGGAGCGCCAGAAAACACTGTTAGTAACCAACCCCTCTGCAGAGGGGTGCTCCAAGAATCCGGAGAGTGAGCCGGTGGGAACGGCATACTTCCTGGCCATCCTGGCTGAGGGAGCTGGACAGGAAGCCATAGCTCCAGGGCTGGGCCAACAATGACTTCAGTCACAGGAAAGGCCTCCGTAGGAGAATCCCCTCAGTCCAGTATCTCCGTGAGGGGATACTTGGCCCACTTTGACACGGGTTCGAGCTTCATCCCAGTAGATTCTGAGATGAGCCGAAGCAATCCCATGAACGAGGATGGGCTCTCGTCCACTGACTGTCCCCCAGTGGACTCCAGGTCGGGGGGCCTGGAGAACAGGGAAGAGTCATCATCAGACTCCAAGGAGTCTGCAAACAGCTGCCGAGGGCCTGAACCACCCTCCACCTGCTGAGGACAATCGGGAGTGAGGGTGACCAACAACCGATGCGGCAACCCCTGACCGAGAATCCTTGGTCAGAGCCCCAGATTTTGGTTGTGGAGGCGGGGGTTCCACCACAATGGGTGGTGCAGCTGGTTTCGGCCAAACAACCGGCGCTGGATTCGGCTCCTCGATGACCACGAGGGGTTGTTTCGGCTGCTCAGGTGACAGCCACTTAATGGCCGGAGAAGACAACGGAGTTGCTTGTTCCTGGCCAAAAGAGCTGCTGCTACATTAGATCCTCATAGCACCGATGCAATTTGCACCACAGGATGATGATGAGGATGTGCGGCACCACCACTTCCCTCGGTGCCGAGACCGAGACCGCCGATGTTGGCAGGATTGGCTGGACTGAGAAGAGGTCTGATACTGAGACAAGACATTCAGTGTTTCTGAGGATGGGTCTGGGAGGGAGTGGGGAAACCCATTCCTCCAACGGCTCTGGAACCTTAACCCGGGACTCCGGCACAGTAGGCACAGGCAAGTCCTCAGTTTCCACTGGGGGAATCGTTGAAGAAGGGTTGTTGGCTTCTCCAGTTGACAGCCCGTCCGATGGGTCGAGAAAAATCTCGACTGCATCGATGGGTGTCTCAGACGGCTGACCTGACGGGGACACTGTGAAGCCAGCGGCCTTAGCCGCAACCTCGACTGAAGTCGAGTGTCGACTCTCTGGGGGAGGGGAACTCTCCCGCTCCCACAAACGTCGATGGTGGGACTTACCCTTAGAGTCCTTTTTCTTGGACAGAGAGGAATGTCCTGATGGCCTCTTCCTTAGTAGAGAGGGATTGACAAGCTCCTTGAAAGAAGCCGGTAGGAGGAGCCCAAGGAGAGCAGGATAAATGCCGTGACCGAGGAAGAAGAAGATGTGGCTGGAGCGCCTCCTCTCGAGGCGATCATTTGCTCATGTTGCTCAGCAGTCAGCCACGCGGACACATAATGGAGCCTCATGGAACTTTACCACAGTTATATGTCTCTCAGAGCCAAGTTGAAGTCTGGCAGCACAGTCTTCAAAACGTTGACCAAGAAGGACTTGCACAATCGCATGAGCCTGCGGATCATGATCGAGCCAGGCAGTAAGCGCGGTGGAGTGCGGATCGGTCCGAGACATCTTCTGCCCACAAGGGCACTGCTGAAATCCAGGAGTCGATTTGTCCATTGCAGCCGCGAAGGAAGAAAAAGACCAAAGTCTAGTAAATTTAAGTATGAGTTTCGGTTTAACCGAAGAGTTTGGATCCAGGCGTAAAACGCAGAGTGCAAAGGAGGGAACCTGAGCTTCCAAGCGGTAAGAAAGATCTGGCATCATGGGGCGGAGCCGAGAGTTTTACCACCCGTGTGGGTGGGAGGAGACAGCTTGAAGGCCTTCTGGCAGGATTTAAAGCGGCAAGGAACCTGCCAGTAAGTGTAGATTGAACAACATATCCATGTCCCTAGAATTATTTGTTAGGGTCGGGCAAAGCCAAGCAAAAGCCATGCAAAGCCAAAATGTCATGCAAAGCTGATTGCCCAGGGTTGAGACTACCTTTTCCTGGGTGGTAATGTGCACCTCACTAAGTGTCGTGCTAAGTCATGCAAAACCACTTTACGTGGCGCTAGTCGCTGAATATAGCATTGAGCCTGTACTCATGCACACACACCCTCAGTTTGCTTGTTGCAAACATTATGATTTTGCCTGGCGCTAATGCAGTTTGCGTGCGCTATTTGGCCTTTTGAATATAGCAAATCCGTGCTAATCCCACGCTAAACCTGCGCAAATGGTTTTTGCTCGGCGCAAAGTTTTGAATATCTGGCCCTGTGTCTTTTAATGCCATGTAGAAATGTTTGGATTAATTAAAATGGTCAGAGGAAGGTGGAGTTAAACAGCAAAGGTAATACAAATGTTGAATGGCAGCAATGTGCTGTTTCATAGAAGAATGGGACATTCTATTTTTGAGGGAGCAGAAAGATGCAAAAGTAAAAACCTTTTAAACAGAGACCATAAAAGGTTCAAGGGCTGGGTTGACACAGAATATGTGATATCTTGTTCAGGCTGCTGTAAGCTGTTTTTATAGCCTCAGTTAGTGATTACCATAGCTGACTCCAACTAACGGCTCATGGCATTTGACACGTGATAGATTCAGAGGTACAGTCACATAGGTGTCTGCCGTAGTGTTCACCTTTAAGAATGGCTGACATGAAAGCAAAACAGGGAATCATCTAGATGATTTAGCAGTTCCTGGAATGTGTGAACAATTGAATTGAAAACAGTTACAAACAGACATCCAGATAAATTTCTGAGAAAGGCCATGACTGAAGGACTAGATGGCTGGCTTCTGTTAACAGTTGTTACCGCTGAGTGGTTGTCTGAATAAAAGCAACAAGATTGTTGGACCACAGATGCTATGTTATAGCAGCTGTAATTATCGGGTATATTTCAATGGGCAGAAATCATAGCAAATTTAGGTATCTTGAATAAGTCAGGAAGCCATGGAAGACCAACCCTATTCACAACAGTATTCGCAAAGGAAGAGGAGGGGGAGTTACCTAAACCAAACAAGAGAAACACTCTGAAGACGGGTGTCGATACCAGTCCATTTACAGAAGAAAGGGTTCTGAAAGAACTAATAAAATTGAAGGTGGACAAAGCAATGGGGCCTGATGAGATTCACCCAAGAATTCTAAAAGAACTAAGGGTAGAACTAGTGACACCGCTGACTACTCTCTTTAACAAATCATGGGAGGATGGGGTGGTACCTGAGGACTGGAGGAGGGAAGATGTGATTCCTCTTCACAAAAGTGGGAGCAGGACAGAGGCAGGAAACTACAGACCAGTTAGTTTGACCTCAGTGGTAGGGAAAATGATGGAATCACTTCTGAAGGAAAGAATTGTTGAGTACCTAGAGGCCAGTGGGGCACAGGACCCAAGGCAGCATGGATTCACGATGGGAAGGTCATGTCAGACAAATCTAATAGATTTCTTTGACTGGGTGACCAAAGTAGTAGACCAGGGAGGGGCTGTGGACATGGCCTACCTAGATTTTAGTAAGGCATTTGATACAGTCCCACACAAAAGATTAATACACAAGATAGCCAGCCTTGGAGTGGGTCCCAAGGTGGTAGCCTGGATAAAAAATTGGCTAGACAACAGGACGCAAAGGGTAGTAGTAAATGGAGTACACAGTGAAGAAAGGAGGGTTACTAGTGGGGTACCGAGGGTGCAGTACTAGGACCAGTCCTTTTAATGTCTTTATAAGTGACATTGCAGAGGAACTGGAAGGAAAAGTATGTCTCTTTGCAGATGACACAAAGATCTGCAACAGGGTTGATACACAAGATGGAGTGGAAAGGATGAGAAGGGACTTGTGAGAGTTGGAGAATGGTCAAATGTAGCAGCTCAGATTCAATGCAAAAGAGTGCAAGGTAATGCACATGGAAACAAAAACCCAGGGGAAGCGTACACAATGGGGGGGTGAGATACTGACAACAGTAAAAATATAATTACCCCCCGGTCCCTTTCTATCAGATGACCTAAAGTTGGGCAAGCAATGTGAGAAGGCAGTAAGGGAGGCTGGGGGGATACTGGGATGCATAGGAAGAGGCATCAATAGTAGAAAACAGGAAGTTGTTATCCCCCTGTACAGATAGTTGGTGAGACCCCATCTGGAGTACTGTGTGCAGTTCTGGAGACCCCATCTCTGCAAAGACATAGACAGAGTGGAGGCTGTCCAGAAGAGGGCAACCAAAATGGTGCAGGGTCTGCACCAGAAGACATACGAAGAAAGACTAAAGGAGCTTAATATGTATACTCTTGAGGAAAGAAGGGAGAGAGGCGACATGATAGAAACTTTCAAGTACCTCAAGGAAATTAACAAAGTCTCGAGGGTAGCATCTTCCAGAAAAAGAGATGTGCAAGAACAAGGGGGCACAATTTGAAGATAGAGGGGGACGGCTCAGGGGCAATGTGAGGAAGTATTTTTTCACTGAGAGGGTTGTGGATGCATGGAACAGCCTCCCTGAGGAGGTCGTGGAGTCAAGAACAGTGGGGGACTTCAAGAATGCATGGGACAGGCATAAGGCAGTCCTAGTGGGGGGTAAGAGGAAGTAAGCTGTTGGTTAACTAGGATCTGCAGCTTATCTGTAGGGTAGGAAAATGGGCAGACTAAGTGGGCCAAGTGGTCCTTATCTGCCGCCAAATTCTATGTTTCTATGTAACCCAGGAGTTTCCATTGATGTCAGTGAAGCAATATGATGGCGTTGTATCAGTAAACATTACTAGCTGTTAAGCAAGAGAAAGATCATAGTAGAACAAAGATATCTCATTCCATGATTCGAGAACTGGGGACCTTATTTGAAGCTTTTGTAGTATGATTCTCATGGTATAGGTCAAGTATACTAGCAGAGGTAAGAGCTTTCTATCTACAAGGTTGTTTTAAACTGGAGAGGGACTAGAGAAGTAATCTGGCTGGTTGTCCACAAGGAGGTATGCTTTGATGTAATCAGAGCCAAGATAATGCTGGGAAATCCAGGGATATGGCGAGCCAACATGCGTCATCTACTAATGACATCTGAAGGACCTGAGTTAGGTTAGTGAGACAGGCGATGTCTTCGGCTATTGGAGAGTTTGGAGGGTCCATTAGTACAAGTCATCTGGTAGATATAGGATGATCCCATACGATACCGTACAGATGCCATAGATTGGAAAGATTGGTAACCCCTTGAAGACATCAGCAGTCTCTGCTTTGGATAACCAAACCTGGTATCTAATCAGTTGGATACATTCTTTAGTGAGACCGATTCATGTATATGATAGAAAATGCCTCAGAAGGTATAAGAGAAGTGATGCTTGGCTTGGGTGACAGGTGGAAAGCTGACAGGTCGATGGTAAGGTGTTGCAACCTAAAGTTGGGTAGTGATCCTGATAGGGCTACTGTGGTAAGTAGTTTTGGAATGGACCTATTAAAGAGCAGATGATGCTTTTGGGAAAACTTTGGAAAACATAATATTTAGACACAGTTCTGCTTGTACTGTAGTTCATATATCTTCAATAGGTTTCTCCACTCCATTATTTATTACTGAAGAAATTCTCACAAAAGCAAGATCTTGATCTACTAGAGTTCATCTGCCTCTATAGTTTATTCCCTACTTGAAAATAGAATGCTTTGTTGTGAAATCACAGTCTGTTACCATGAGAATAACTGTGTTGCCACAAAAAGAGTATTATAACATCAGGTTGAGAAAGAGCAATAGGAGCTGATGAGCCCTCAAGGAACATCTATCCTGTTTGCATGTGACCTCAGTAATAAATAACGGGGATAAAAAATACAGAGCTAATGAGAAACATATGCTGCTTTGTGTACAAATCTTGGGCCCTATGCACAAAGGTGCAGAGTGGCTATGTGCCACGTAACATGGGCACGTAGCCACCCTGCATCCACTGTGCCCCCCATGCGGGATGCACAAAGGGGGGCACACAGACCCAACGCACATGATCCTCTATGGCCATGGACCACATTGCACCAGGGGCATTCCGGAGGCATGCCAGCACTACGCGGTATACACTAAACCACGTAGTACTGGCACATGGATCTTGGAGGGTAGCACTAGGTATACCAGCAGGGACCAGGGCAAAACCCAGCATGCACCCTCACTGATGCTCAGCCTGGGCACAGCAGGACAGCCACCGCAAGTTGCCATGGCTCACAAGGCAGTGAGGGGGAGCATGGACAGCAGGTCACTTCACTCTACAAGAGCAGTCACGCACTGCCACGGGTACTACTGCTCGACTGCATGGCCACCGCACACTGCCAGGGACCTCAGCAGGACAAATGGCACCAATGATCACTGATGCATGCTGCATACCAGAGGGTGTGCTTATTGGGTATGTGCCATGCTGGTAGAGGGTGGAGGGTGGTAGTGGTGGGGCTGGGGAAGGGGCACATGGCCCACCTTATGGGCATGGGTCCAGGTGCCTGCTGGTGGCATACACTACCCCAGACTTGCACCTTGCCATGTGAGGGATCCACTTTGTGCCTCAGAAGGGCTTCGTGATTAGATGCACACCGAGACCTTGACTCCTCCCGGCCACCTTGCAGAATCCTGCACTGGGGGGTAGAAGCCATGGACAGGTGGCCCAGCGTTTGTGAATGCTGGAAGTGGGGCACCTGTCACAGGTGCACAATGTGGGTGAGGTAGGCGCATTCCATGTGCCTCCCCAGCCTCTTCGTGCACAGGGGCCCATTATGCTTATCAAACTTCTTCTCGAAGCATCAGTGGCTCTTTAAAAATCATTTCTGTACCATGTCTGATGAACGTCTTGACCTATTCTGGGGTCTTTCTCTGCAGAATGAAGATCTCTGCAGATCAGAAATGATGAGGTATAGAATGAAAAAGTACAGTTATGTAAGAACTTACCGTAACAGTAGATCTTTGAGAGAGGCTCTTGCAGTAGGTAATTACATATAGGACTGAAGCCGGCAGGCATCAGGACCCCATGGAAACATTTCTAGCTAGCAGTCTCTGGTAGGGGACCACCCTCCACGTCAGGTGACCGGCGTCAGATGACGTCAGTATAAAGGGGCGGTCCCCCACACCAGCCTTCTAGTTCTTTCCTGCCTAGGGCCAAAGAGGCAAGATGAGAGAGAAGCGGATATTTCCCTTCCTGGAAAAGGAGCTGAAAAAGCTGAGGGGGATGGAGGGCAGGAAAGCATTACCTACTGCAAAAGCCTCTCTTGAAGATCTACTGTTATGGTAAGTTCTTACGTAACCATACTATCTTACTTCGAGAGGGCTCTTGCAGTAGGTAATTACATATAGGACTGAATCCCAAGCAGTCTGGAATAAGGAAAAGCACTCGGGAGGAGGAAAACTACACACCAATAGAACCTCCGGCTGTAGGGGTCTTAAGAAAGAAGACCCTGAAGAACAGCCAACCCAAAGCCTGCTCTACGCAAGGCAATGTCCAAACTGTAGTGTTTCGCAAAGGTATGGACAGAAGTCAAGTTGCAGCTCACAGATGTCTGCTGCTGACACATTCTTGAAAAAGTCAGCAGAGGCAGTTACTTCTCTGGTGGAGTGACTCTGATTTGACCCAGCAAGGTCTTGTTGTACTTGTCGTAACAGAAAGTGATACAATGAGCCAACCATTTAGATGAGCATTGCTTGCAAATGGCATTGCCCTCTCTTTGTGAGCAAAAGAGACACAAAGCTGATCAGATTGCATAGATCCTTAGTCCTGGTGGGTTAGTATCTCAGTATTCTATGAACATCCAAAGTATGCAAGAGGTACTCCCTTGATTGGAGTGCTGCACAAAGAAAACAGGTAGCTCAATGGATTGATTCAGCGTGAGATTCTGCCACCACCTTAGCGAGAAACATAGGGTTAGTGCTCAGGGCCATCCGTTCCTTATGAAAAATCAAATGAGGTTTACACATTAAGGCCTGAAGCTCAGTAAATCTGGTGAGCTGAAGTAATAGCCACTTGGAAGAGAGTCTTCCAAGAAAGGAACTTAAGTCTGCTGAGGCTGCCAGTTCAAAAGGAGGCAGGGTAAGCTTCTCGAGAACAAAGTTCAGATCCCAAGGAGCGGCAGGAATGCGGATGGGGTCTCAAATGGAGAACCCCCAAATGAGGTTTTAGAGACTTCCAACTGCGTGAAAGTTCTGTCTCCAAAAGGGACATGGTAGGCAGATACAGCCGTCATGTGAACCTTCAAAGAGGAATGGCTGAGACCCCTGGTCAAAGAGATGATGCATGTAGTCCAGGATTCTCCTGACAGGGCAAGAGAACAGTTTGAAATCCTTGGAAGGGGCCCAAATCGAGAACCGTTTCCATTTCATGGCATAGGTGGATCTAGTGGAGGCTTTCTGGCCTCCACTAGAATATTTGCAACAAGTGGAGAAACCCTGAATCAGGCTTGAGCTACATCTGCAGGATCCATCATGCAATTGAATGGATTTGAGACCTGGATGAACCAGGGTCCCCTGATCCTGGGTCAGCAAATGTTGTGACAGAGGGAGAGGAAGCGGAGGTTCCTCTGAAAATTGCTGCAGAAGAGAGAACCAAACTTGCCTGGGTCAGAATGGAACGATAAGGATCATCCGAGCTCCTTCTGAGCTGAGTTTGTATGGGACCCTCAGAATTAAGGGAGTTGGAGGGAAGGTATAGACGAATCTGTCCTTCCAGTCGAGAGACAGAGCATCCCGCCAGAAAATGCCTCGCCTTGGAGCAAGCGAGCAGAAGGCGGAAAGTTTTGCGTTTTGAGGGGACACAAACAGGTCTGCCCGAGGGGTTCCCAAAGCAGGAAGATGTTGTCTACAACCCTTGATCCAGTTCCCATTCATGAACTTTGGCTGACGACCGACCGAGGGTGGTCTGCCAGTGTATTTCAACTCCGGAACATGAATTGCGTCAGGTGAAGGTTGTGCTGAACAGCCCAACTCCAAATTTGCATTGCTTCCATGCACAGAGGGTAGGAATGAGTTTCTTCCTGCTTGTTGATGCACCAGACTACGCACATGTTATCCATCTGGATAGCTAGATGGCCCGGAAGAACGCAAGAGTGCAGAGCCTGGACAGCGTACAAGATGGCTCTGAGCTCGAGAACATTTATATGGAGAGTCTGCTCGAGTCTGGACCAGGAGCCCAGAGTCCTGTGGGACCCTAGATGGGCTCCCCAGCCTTCTCCCTAGGCATCTGTTATCAATGTTTTGTTTGGGAGGGGGGTTCGACACAAAACTGAACTCCCCGGCAAAGGTTCTCTTGCACCATCCACCATCGCAAGTCCTGGACCATGGAATCGGAGACCAGAACTTCCTGGTCTGGGTCATCCAATGTCTGGTCCCACTGAGACTGAAGCATCCACTGAGAGATCCTCATATGGGCCGAGCACGAGACTGTTAGAACAGCAGCCGCCATGAGCCTAGAAGGCGAAGGACTGACCAGGCACTGACCCGTCTGCGGTTGGACAGCAGGCTTGCATGAGCCTGGAGGATGTCCACCATGTCCAAAGGCAGAAAAGCCATACTGATGGTCGTGTTCAGGATCTCCCCTATGAATTGGAGTCTTTGGCAAGGGACCAGATGGTACTTGGCCTGGTTGATGGTGATACGCAGGCTAGAAAAGACCTGCAGGGTCAGGGAAAGAGAGTTCAGGAAATCCTCCCTGGACGGGGCCGCCAGGAACCAGTTGTCCAGGTACGGGAATGCCTGCACTGCCTGGGTACCCAGGTGGGCCACTACCACAGACAGGCATTTGGTAAACACTTAGAAAGCTGAGGAAAGACCAAATGGGAAGGCCTTGAATTGGTAGTAGTCCCCCTGGAATGAAAACCGAAGGAATTTGCGGTGGGAAGGGCAGATGGGGATATGCAGGTAGGCATCCTGCATATCCAAAGCACACAGCCACTGTCCTTGCCAAAGAAGTGGCAGAAGGCTCTGCAGGGAGAGCATTCTGAAATGTTTGTACTCCACGAACATGTTCAGGGAGCTGATATCTAAAATAGGTCTCACATCTCCCATTTTCTTTGGAACCAGGAAGAAATGGGAGTAGTAACCTGTCCCCCAAAGGTGAGTGGGGGCAGGCTCTACCGCCGCCTTCAAGAGAAGGGAGGAAATTTCTCCCTGAACCAGAGGAAGATGCTCCGGGGAGTAAGATGACTTGGGGGTGGTTTTCTGGGAGGTTTCTGAAGAAACTCAACTGAGTGTCCTGCTGCTATCAGTTGGAGCACCCAAGCATCTGATGTGATCCTCTCCCAGCCCTGCAGATGGAAGGAGAACCTCCCTCCTACTGGTTCCTCAGGGGGTCCAGAGGCTGTGGGAGAGGAAAGGAGTCAGGAGGTGTGGGGCAACGTCGTGGCTGAAGCTCCTGCCACTTTTCTGGGTGGGGGGGGCTTGGCAGCCAGAGGGGCCCAACGTTTGTTGGCCTGCTTGCTCCGAGGTTTCACTTTAGACCAACAACATCTACGAAAAGGGTGACGCTGTCCCTGAGGGGGCCTGTACATAGAGTCAACAGACTTAAGAGCAGTGCCTTCTTTGCAGGTCAGTGATGAGGTCCTTCACATCCCCACTGAACAGCACCGAACCCTGATGGGTGCATCCTGAATCGTGGATTGCACTTCAGGGACCAATCCTGACACCTGGAGCCAGGCATGATGCCAAAGACCTACGGTGAAAGCCAAGCTCCGACCAGCTGCATCCACTGCATTGTAAGTGGCACAGAGCATGTGCCGATTGGCCGATCAAGCAGAGCGGACAATGTCAGCCACTTCCTGTTTGGTCTGAGACTCAGGAAGGGAGTCCAATTTGGACTCCACCTGACTCAGGATAGCCTTTTTGTAGTCCCCCCATATGTGCGACATAATTCAGGGCCCTAATGCCCAGTGTGGAAGAAGCGTACACCTTCTTTCCGTACTGGTCCAGAAGACGGGATTCCTTGTCTGGTGGAGATGAGCTGAGATGTTTAGGGTTTGCCAACTGGCTGTGGAGCGGTGCTAATCACTAATCGAAGTCGGCCTTTGTGTGTGTGTTCAGGGACTCCACACCCTCAGAGCCTGGTATAGCCTATCCGCCTTCCTCGGAAGGGGTTAACGTGGATGGTTGTTTCCAAATAGTGGAAACAAGGTCTGCGTGAGGCTCGATCCAGGGTGTAAACAATGTCAGAGCAGTTTTGGGCAGATCCAAATGGGCAGCGAGTTCCTTCCACTGTGGATTTGGCTCCAGAAGTTGCCACTGGTGAACCTCTGGATCTTTCACAGCAGCTCCAGAAAGAAGGATCTTCTGGAGGAGACTTTGGAGGAGTCCTTGGCCTGGGATGGTCTGGGTGCACGGCTCGTTGTCAGGATGGAGCACCTCTCAGAATCTGATTCAGAGATCTCAAAAAGAGAGCAGACCCCTCCTGGCACAGAGAGGAGCGGACCCTAGGGTAACCCTTGAAGCATATCCTCGGCCTAGCACCTGGGAAGTTCAGCTCTGGTGTCGTGTAAGGGGAAGGGAGTCTCTCGTCTCAAGCGACGGGGATCCAGTACCGGGTCTGGCATCAGCAGATGGCTCTCCACCTCCCTGGTGAGCTGAGTCTTGGCCTTAGCCCACCAGGCAGCCAGAGTCTCCTTCAAATCCACCAGCAGCTGTGGGGGTGGTGGAGGAGGAGGGGGATATGGATACTGAGGGTATCCGTAGGGTGAGTATCCACACCCTGATGGTGGGAAGCCTGGTTTCAGGTATTGAGGCGTCAGGTACTGCGGTGTTGTGTAGGCCGGCATCGGGTACTGCGGCTCAGGATACTGTGGTCCTGGGTAAGACAGTGTCGGATAGAACGGCATCAGATACCCGGGAACTAGGGGCCCTGTCAGAGCAGAAGACCTTGGGAGAGGCCCAGCCAGTGGGCCAGGAACAGGTGTTCGTGAGCGTCAGGTCAGGCATTGGGGCAGCATCTGGCAATGGGATGTCACCCAGTGTCTGAGCCGGCATCAGGGGATCCGGCCCTGTGGGAGGGAGACCTGATGGGTGCATACTGGCGTCCTCCATGTCGCCTGGGGAAGGAGGACTGAAATCCCCAGGGTCCAGCAGAGGAGATGCTGGAGCCTCGGTCAGCAGTGGTGAGCGCTGCGGCGTGCCGGGGATGGTTGACTTTTCGACAGGGTCTGGCGTTGGCTCTAACACAGTGTGTTCGTTGGAGGAGCCAGTGTCTGACTTATCGGATCCAACGCTCGAAGGAAGCTGCGTGGAAAGAGTGTGGGCGACTTATCGGCTCTGTCCAGGTGGGCGTCGGTGGCACCAGCGTCCAACTTACCAGACCCGCTCAACCTGAAGGGCCGCATGGTGGCAGCCTTCCCGGAAGTGGTCACCTCCTTTGTCCTGGAGGCTCCCAAGGGGCCCGAGTGTGAGCTCGATGGGAGGGCCACTGCCGCCTTAGGCACTGCCAAGACAGCTGTCGAAGGTTGGTCCCTGGGGGGGGGAACACATTACCTGTAACACGGTAACTCCAGCCGGAGTCATGGTGGCTGTGGAAGTGGAGTCCCGGTCCTTCTCCTTACAGTGTCTCTCAGGGTGAAGTTGAGGACTGCCAAAGCTTCTTCAGCTCCTTCTCCATGGAGAACGTCTTTTTCTTTAAAATGTGGGCCTCCAGGGACTGCTGCCTCCATTTACGGGTGGCAGCGTTGAATTGCTGGCACTTCTCCACGGGGTGATCCGGGTCTAGACAGAAGAGAGGCACAGGAAGGCCGTCTATCACGGAAGCTAAAGCGCGCCTGAAGTAGCACTTGTTTTTATGCGAATCAGAGGGAGTAGGGGACGACAATTTTTTGAAGAAATATCGAAAATCGCGTAAAAATTCGGTAAATAAAACCGACGGCAGACTGACGAAGCAGTAGCAACTTAATAGCGAGGCACTTTCACAAGCTAACGGTGGGAAAGAACCAGAAGGTGGGCGTGGGGGACCGCCCCTTTATACTGACGTCATCTGACGCCGGTCACCTGACGTGGGGGGTGGTCCCCTGCCAGAGACTGCTAGCTAGAAATTTTTTCGTGGGGTCCCGACGCCTGCCAGCTTCAGTCCTATATGTAATTACCTACTGCAAGAGCCCTCTCGAAGTAAGATCTTGTATTGCAGAACTACTGCAACACAGCCAGTGAGCATGAAAAGTGAATTACAGAAAATGTCAACAAAAAAAAAAAAAAAGTTTTACTGCAACCCATAATCATAGTATGACAATCCATTGCCATATCATTACTGGTAAACCCGATTATTGACTGGGTGACACCACATTCAACCCCCAAAATAATAGGGTTCCATTTTGTGAAACCGCCAGTTATTATGGTGTTTGGTGTCAGTCAGTCTGTGATACAAACAAAAGCAGGATTTAAGAATTAATACCTGGACCAGTTCAGTAAATCAAAAGTAGCGTATGTAAAATTAGAAATTCTTGTAGCCAGAAAGAAGGACTCAAGGACTCAGTCATTGCAGTCGTAGCACTTCTCAGGCAGTCACAGCAGTTTGCTCTCATAACTCCGTGTTGAAACATGAAACCGCCCCTTCACCAAAAAAAAAAATAAAAAAATAACATATTTAATTAAATGTACCTAAAAAAAGCAAATACTAACATTTACACAGTACATTTTCACAATATGCAAAAATGACAGTATTTCATGGAGACCATATTTTTTATGTACAAGGCGGGCAAAAGTGAAAGTGAATCACTTTCTAGCTGCAATCTCTCTTCTGACACTAATTTGATCCCATTTGACTCACTTTGACTTATTTAAGTGCAGAAAGACATTTAACAGTAAATCCTTGTATAAACTGAAGTTGTAACACTAAAGTGGGCTGACCATGACGAGATATACTGAGTATAAGCCTATCAACTCAGTTGGATCCAGTTTTAAAATGTATTAATCATTTTTATAAATAAGAAATGAGTCTGAGCTTCTTTCTTTTATTACCAACAACTCCTGCTCATATGTAATTTGCACATTTTAACTAAGATCTGTGAGCCCATAGTTTAGTTCTGCTGAACCTAGGAGTATGTCTTTTACCTTGTTAAACAAGCATTTGTCAATGCCGAATGTTGCTTGCTTCTACGTGCTGTTTAGGAATTTGGAAGTCATTGGGTGCAAATATTGAGAATTAGCGAACTTCTGGCGTCGTAAGAACTATAACCTACGCTCATAAAACAGTCATTTAGGAATTTTTTCACCAAATTTTTAACATAGCCATTTTAAGACCTCTGCTCATGAACAGTGCCACTGTGATTTTCTTAGTGCATCCCGTACATTGATTTCGCACACCGACTGCGCCATTGTGCGCTACATGGGCAGAAACACGTTTTGGGCAGTTTGTGAAAAATGACAGCTGTACTGCTCATAAGGAGGTGTGGTAAAATGGCAATGTTGAAAATCTGGAGTGAAAATATTGAAATTTCGCAAACTTACGAGCGTGCGTAGGAACTGCACAACGCACGCTCGTAAAACAGTCACTTTTAGGAATTTTTTCACCAAATTTTCAACATAGCCATTTTAAGACCTCTGCTCATGAACAGTGTCACTGTGATTTTCTTAATGTGTCCCGTACATTGATTTCGCACACCAACTGCGCCATTGTGCACTACATGGGTGGAAACACATTTTGGGTGAGATGTGAAAAATGACAGCTGTACTGCTCATATGAAGGTGTGGTAAAATGGCAATGTTGAAAATCTGGAGTGAAAATATTGAAAATTCGTGAACTTACGAGCGTGCGTAGGAACTGCGCAATGCACGCGTAAAACAGTCATTTTAGGAATTTTTCCACCAAATTTTCAAAATAGGCTTTTTGAGAGCCCACCTTATGAACACTGGCAGTGTCATTTCATTAATCATTCCGGAAAGGTGATTTCGCACAGTGGCTGCGAAATCACCCTTCGGGGCCGAGTAATGCCATGACAGTGCAAGAATTCATGAGGAGGGGTCCCAAAAACCCCATGTTGAAAATTTGGTGCAAAAATTCCAAAAAATGCCTGAGATATGCAACAAAGTTGAAAAAACTATCTATCCATTATACAGCTTACGGCATTTCCGTGAGTTGGCGGCGAGTGCAGGCGTGTTCCGGTCCACCTAAGATTGTCGCCCGGACTCTGAGGTAAGTATGGGGTGAGGGTGTGGGGGAGGCGGGGTGCGCAGTGGGTGGAGTGCGGGTTGTGGGGGAGACTGCGTGGGACCATTTTTTCTTCACAGGTTTTCTTTTTTAAAATGACGATGCGAGACGTTTGCCATGCTGGGGTGGGCTCCCAGCATGGCAGAAGGATGGCTGGGGGCGTGGAGCTGATGGGGGATTGGGCACCCCCGTCGGCCATGGCATCTGTTGCCACGCTGGGGTGTGCTCCAAGTGTGGCACCATGTACTGGGAGGGGAGACATTGGAGCCGATGGGGATTAGGCACCCGTCGGCGACAACATGGGGAGAGGAGACAGTGGAGCCGAAGGGGATTGGGCACCCGTCTGCCGTACAGTGAGGGGAAGGCGATGAGCACGCAGTGCATGCGTGCGCACGCGTGGAGGTGAGCGCCTGCTCACTCAAGCAGAGCTCTCCTTTCAACTGTATGCCACTGCATTTTCAGCTTGTCATAGACAGCTAGAGCAGTGATTGGGAACTGGGGCTGCACCTGCAAACACTGACTACATTGGAAGGCGAGGGCTAACACACCTCCAGCTTCGGGATGATGGCACTATGTTTCTTGCACATGCATGCAAGCAACATAAAGTGCATAATTTATAGTATCAGTTGTACATCTTTTTTTTTAAGGAAACACTCCCCATGTAAAAGCACTGTATCATGGGTATGCAAATAATCAATTGTCTGGTATCACTGTAGTGTGTTATGCAATACCAGGCAATTAGGTATCTGCATACCCATGATGCAGTGCATTCATATGTGGTGTGTTTCCTCATAAAAAATAAAACCGTAAAACTGATACTATAAAAAGATGTTACCACACTATAAAGGAGATGTTCTGACACTTGTCCTCTGCCTAACTATGAAATATTTTAGCCATGACAAAAATTTATCCCCCAATATAAATAAATAAGGTTTTTATATGAAACTAGCTTGTGCTTCTGTACTTCAATCGCAAGGCATCAAATTATCTTGGTAAGACAGGTTGTGCAGTCTGCTGATAAACAGCAGGAAAATCCCAGCCTCTCCCTACAAAACAGAGTACTAAATGAGAAAAAGACCAAGGTGGAAAGATCAGTGAGGGATACTGCAACAGAAGATAAAGCCATCAAAAAATGGAGAGCAATGAGTATCAATGCCCGTAGTCTGGGTGACAAGCTTCCTGAATTAGTGGCCTTGATGGAGGAGGAACATCTGGATACCGTGGCAGTCACAGAAACATGGTACACACAAAACCATGACTGGGATGTAAACATACCAGGATACACTACCTACAGGAGGGACAGGGAGGGTAAAAGAGGAGGAGGAGTAGTTTTACATAAGGGAAGGAATCAAGCAACAGAACAAAAGGGTAAACAGGGAGGAGGAGAAGAAGCACTGTGGGTAAATTTGGAGATAGGCAATGGCACCACAATCCGCACAGGGGTTGTATACAGACCCTTTCTCAGGGGAGGAAATGGACAAGGAAATGATAGAAAGTATACTTAGAATGGCAGAAAAGGAGATATTGCTAATGGGTGATCTGAATATGCCAGATGTTAACTGGAGTGCAGAAGCAGCCACTCAAGAGTAGAGTTATTCTAGATGCCCTAAGGGGCATGCCTTAGACAATGTATTGGAGCCCACTTCGAGAGGGAGCAATATTAGACCTGATTCTCTCAAATGGAGATGGAGAGAGGATCACAGATGTAGAAGTGGGTAGCCATCTGGGAACTAGCGACCATCGAACAGTATGGTTCACAATAAACACAGCAATAGAGTCAACCACACAAAGGCAAAAGTACTGGACTTTAGGGAGGGCTGACTTTGCAAAAATGGTGAGTGCTAAGAATGCACTAGCAAATGGTCAGGAAGGAGGGTGGAAGAACAATGGGGAATAATAAAACTGTCATCACAGAGGTATCAAGCCTTTGTGTGAAGCAAATAAACAAAACAAAATGGCGATGAAACCACTATGGTTCTCAAAGGAAGTGGCAGTGAAGGTTCAAGAGAAAAGAAAGCATTCAGGAAGTACAAGAATACCAGAAGGAGCAGGACGAGAACTGTATCAGTTAAAGAAAAGGAGGCTGGAAGGCAGTCAGAACAGCAAAGGCCCAAACCAAGGAAAAGATACCAACTCAGTTAGAAGGAGATAAACCCTTTTATAGGTACATCAGGAGTGAAGGAAGACCAAGGGAGGATAGTGAGGCTTAATAAAGGGAGGAAGGGTGGGCAGAGGAGACTGTGAAAAGGCAGAGATACTAAACAATATTTTTGCTCAGTATTTACAAATGAAAGGGAGGTACATAAAACAAACAGTAGAAACACTCTGGATACAGAAGTTGACACCAGCCCATTTACAGAAGAAAGGGTTCTGAAAGAACTCTTAAAACTGAAGGTGGGCAGCAATGGGGCCTGATGGGATTCATCCCAGAATTCTAAAAGAACTAAGGGTAGAACTAGTGACACCACTGACTACCCTTTTAACAAATCATGGGAGGATGGGGTGGTACCCGAGGACTGGAGGAGGCAGATGTGATTTCCCTTCACAAAAGTGGGAGCAAGGCAGAAGCAGGAAACTACAGACCTGTTAGTTTAACCTCAGTGATAGGAAAATGATGGAATCACTTCTGAAGGAAAGAACTGTCGAGTATCTAGAGGCCAGAGGGGCACAGGACCCTAGGCAGCATGGATTTACAGCGGGAAGGTCATGCCAGACGAATCTGATAGATTTCTTTGACTGGGTGACCAAAGTAGTAGATCACGCAGAGGCTGTGGACATGGCCTACCTAGACTTTAGCAAGGCATTTGGCACAATCCCACACAAAAGATTAATATACAAGTTAGCCAGCCTGGGAGTGGATCCCAAGATGACAGCCTGGGTAAAGAACTGGCTGGAGAATAGGACACAGAGAGTAATAGTAAATGGAGTCCACTCAGAAGAAAGGAGGGTTACTAGTGGGGTACCGATGGGTTCAGTATCAATGTCTTTATATGCGACATTGCAGAGGGACTAAAAGGAAATGTATGTCTCTTTGCAGATGACACAAAGATTTGCAACAGAGTTGATGCACAGGGTGGGGTGGAAAGGATGAGAAGGGACTTGGCAAGGTTAGAGGAATGGTCAAATGTATGGCAGCTTAGATTCAATGCTAAGAAGTGCAAGGTAATGCACCTGGGAAACAAAAACCCAGGGGAAGAGTACACAATGGGGGGTGAGATACTAACAACAACAAAAATGGAAAGGGACCTGGGGTAGTCACATCAGATGACCTAAAGGTGGGCAAGCAATGTGAGAGGGACAGCAAGGAGGGCTGAGGGGATACTGGGATGCATAGGGTGAGGCATCACCAGTAGAAAACAGGAAGTTATTATCCCTCTGTACAGACAGCTGGTGAGACCCCATCTGGAGTACTGTGTGCAGTTCTGGAGACCCAATCTCCGCAAAGACAGAGACAGGATGGAAGATGTCCAGAGGAGGGCAACTAAAATGGTGCAGGGTCTGCACCGGAAGACATATGAAGAGAGATGAAAGGAGCTAATATGTATAGCCTCGAGGAAAGGAGGGAGAGGAGGACATGATAGAAGCGTTCAAGTACCTCAAAGGGAATCAACAAGTCAAAGGGTAGCATCTTTCAAAAAAAGAGGTGTGCAAGAACAAGAGGCACAATTTGAAGATAGAGGGGCAGGCAGCTCAGAGGTAATTTAAGAGTATTTTTCACAGAGAGGGTTGTGGATGCATGGAGCGGCCTTCCAGAGGAGGTTTGTGAGTCAAAATCAGTGGTGGAATTCAAGCATGCATGGGACAGTCATAAGGCAATTCTAGGGGGTGGGGGTAGGAAGAAGTAGGCTGCTGGTTAACTAGGATCTGCAGCTTATCCAGTAGGTAGGGAACTGGGCAGACTGGGTGGGCCAAGCGGTCCTTATCTGCCGTCAAATTCTATGTTTCTATGCTATGCAATTATCTGTATTTCTCGACTTGATATGAGACTGTGCTCCGATAACTACAGTACAAGTACACACTGATCAATCAGAAGCCAGGATTCTTTCTTGCTATTGTATGTTTGTTTTAACACACCTTCAGTGCTTCACACTTCTGGTTTATGTGGTATTTCACACTGATGGTGTATAAAATAAGACTCATAATGTGCAATTATTCATATAATATGATTGTGTAAGGGCGTTGCTTTTTTGCAGTTAATCTATTTATTAAAACATTTTCAAGTAATACCAAAATACAGTGCAGATAGCATTTAAAAATGAATATAGACAGTTTGTTGTGAGCTACAGACAATGCCACTGACTTAAAAGAAACCAGAAGGGAATAAAACTGCATGTGCATAATGCAATACTTGATATAAAGTGGGGCATGACATATGGATCAGCAATTTCTGCACTACATAAAAACAAAACTGTAATGTAACTATAAACAAGTTACCTAGAATTGAGAGATACAATAAGTGCAGCAAGAAGGAAATATAAGAATCTAAAAAGCCCCAAAAATACCTCTAATTAGGTAGATTGTAAAAAGGCAAGATAGCCCTGCCAGCAAAGCCTGAATTCATTAATTCATTATTTCTATCTGAGGCCAACTAGGAAAGATGCTCTAAGGATGCAGTCTGAGTTAAATTATTAAAGATATCTGAAAGGGTAGGTAAATTAGGGGAGGTCCAACATGTACGTTTTCGAGGTTTTACCTACATGAAAAAAATATGTAACCATCTATGTTGATATTTAATAAGTCTAATATCTGGGCTCATAACTCCCAATAAGACATACTTGGGAGCAGAGGGAATAGTACTACCAACAATGTTAGAGGCAAAAATAAGGACATTCTGCCATAAGGTATGGATTGATTTACAAGATCGTAGGATATGTAAAGATCTCCTCCTGGGAGTTACAACACCAGCAATAATCATTTGGCATTACTCCAAATCGATAGAGAGTTGATCGTGTTCTATACCAAAGGTGAATCATTTTATATTGAATAAGCATACTATGAGCATCTTTAAAGGCATTATGACAGAGGGTTCAGCATATTTTCCACTGAGCGTCAGTTATATTACATTGTAAAACTGTATTCCATTTTGCCCTAGCAGAAAGAGATTAACCAGGTGGAGAATCCCTTAGAAACTTATATATTCTACTAACTAGCCCAGTTGTGTTCTTGATCCATGAGGTAATATGAATGGTAGAGCATAGTTGCACATTCAACTGTGCACTAGTGCAGATTGTACTTGTAAAAATTTTCAAAATTCTTGTCTGAAAATGTGCTCCAATTAGCTTGTAAGCAGGTAAAATAATTTAATATGCTTAAAGTCATTAATTAGAATGTCTCCTAGAAAGAATATTTCTTTACACTTCCGTGAGTAACAAAATAGTGGTTGTCCTCTAAAGTGATATTATAGTTACCCCAAATGGGGGTATAGAAAGCTGGAATAGGGTTAGTTTTTAACCATTTATGTAATTTAAACCAGTAATAAACTGAGGGGGCAATAGCAGGATTTTTTTTATTTCTTAGTTAAACCATTATATATAAAATTAATCTGAAATTTTGCAGGGTTAAAGATGATTCTATATCCACCCATAAGGAGTTTCAAAGTGGGTTTAATGAACCATTTAGTACTTCTTGAGGCTCGAAAAGTCCATAAGTACGCTGAAAACCAAGGAAGTCAAAACCACCTATTGACCAATGAGCCCATAGTTAAGTCCAGCTGAACCTAGAGTATGTCCATCCCAAATAAAATTTCCCAATAATTTGTCTATTTTTATTAGAAAGGAGGAAGGCAGAGTGAGTGGAATGTTGAGAACAGATACAGTATTTTAGGTGAAATAGTCATTTTATAGCAGCAGTTTTTCCAGCTGAGATAAATTCAAGGTTTTCCATTTATCAAGGGTAGTTTAATGTCTGTAAGCAAAGGAGGAAGGCTAGCTTCCCAAATTTTATCCATGTAGGTAAAATCTTAACCCCTAGATATGAAATACTTTGAGGAGCCCACCTGAAGCCAAGGGGATTATTCATAAATGGTTTACAAATAGCATTTAAAGGCAGCACCTCTGTTGCTTTGTAATTTACCACCAACCTAGATATTGCAGTAAACGTGTTGAAAAGTGTTGTAAGGGGCTGGGCAGCAAATTCAAGATTTTCTAATAAAATTAACCAATCATCAGCACATGACAATGAAGTATATTGTGTACTGCCAATAGAAATGTCTCCGATTTCAGTGGACTGATGGAGGGCAACAGTCATGGGTTCAAGGGCTAAAATAAAAAGGAGCGTGGATGGGGGCAACCTTGTCAAGTAGCAAGTTGGAATGGCTGAGACAATGAGGAATTTGGAAGAACCCTAGCTGAAGGAAAAGTATAAAGTAGTTTAATCCAAGAACAAAACTGGTCACTGATACCCAATTAGGATAATACAAGGAGAAGGCAGTACCAATTTAAAGAATCAAAAGCTTTTTCAAAATTAACAGCTATGGCAGCTGCACGATTTCAGAAATGTGGCTTTATACATAAGATTGAACAGAGAACGAAGATGATGAGAATCTATCCTCCCTTTGGCGAAACCCAGCTGTGATCGGTGAACCAGATAAGGACTACGGGGTTCCGAATGCCTGGCTAAAAAGTTAGCAAATATTTTACCATCAGTATTAAGTAAAGAAAGGGGCAATAATCAGATGGAAGGTGGTGTCCTTATTTTTTAGGAAGCACTGTAATGATCATTTCTGTCATGGATTGAGGTAGCCTGCCTATAGATATAGGCCCAGATATTCAAAGGGTTTGTGGCACAACACAACCCACTGATGCACCATGGTGCGATATTCAAAAGGGAAAAGTGTGCCGCACAAATCCCGATGCGCCGGAGCGCATCAATAATGTATGAAGGCACAGGTAGTGGGTACGTGCCCATGCATAACCTGCACAGCCTGATATTCAGCCCGGGATGTGCAGAGTCATGCATGCACAACCCCTACCTGCGCCTGCACAAAGTTAAGCCAAAAATAAGAGGAACAAATGATGGCCACCCACAGGTGAGCTGCTGCATTGCAGGGCACAACACAGCAGCTGCCACCTGTGGTGGCCACTGATTCCTGCTGCACCTGGCGGCGCCCCATGCCCCATCACGGGCAGCCATGTAAATAAACCCCCTCCAATATCCCTGGTGGTCCAGTGGACCCTATGTGCCGATCAGGCATTTGTCTACAAAAAACATCCCGTCCAATATCCCTGGTGGTCAGTGGACGCCACTCTGCCGATTCGGGCATCTGTAAACATAAAAGTCCTATTACCTGGTGTTCTAGTGTACCCCCCTCCCACCCGCCCACTGAGCCCCACCACCCCAGTCAGCGGCGGCAGCACCACCCGTGACCGCCCGCCGCCCGCCGACTGACAGCTTGGTAGGGCTGCATGCCGATGGTTCACAGCATGAGCCAATGGAGCGTGCAGCCATACCATACTCAGTCCAGATATGATCATTCACATATCTGGACTGTGTAGTACAGTATGGGCTCCGCCCATTGGCTCGCGCTGTGAACCAATGAAACAAGCTGTCGGCAGTCGGCGGATAAGCGGGGCGGCAGGGTGAGGTGCTACGCTGCTGGCTGACCAGAGGAGGAGGCGGTGGAGCTCAGTGGGCAGGTGGGGAGGGGGGGTACACTAGACCACCAGGGTAACAGGACTTTTTTATGTTTTACAGATGCCCGTGATTGGGCAGAGTGTGGTCCATTGGACCGCCAGGGATATTGGACGGGGATGTGTTTTGTAGACAAATGCCCGTGATCGGGCACATAGCGGTCCACTGGACCACCAGGGATATTGGACGGGGGGGTGTTTTATACCGATGCCCACGATCGGGCACATAGCGGTCCACTGGACCACCAGGGATATTAGACAAGGATTATATTTTAGACAAATGCCTGCGATCGGTCTGCAGGGGGCAACGGTCTCCGACGGCTGCTACCTGGCAGGGTGCCAGGCGCAAGTCATCGGGGATCAGCGCACCTGCATGCTAATGGGATGCAAATGGGGTCATAATGACATGCAAATGGCCCCATGTGTGCCTTGCATAAATTATGGCCCCATTTGCATGTCCCCTTATGAATATTGCAGGTGCTGTGCATGGCGCAATGGCACTTGTGCTAGCGCATCTCCATGCTCCACTCTGGCCACTGCGTTGGCGCAGTGCCACTCGCCATGCACAGTGGGGTGGCCAGAGTGCGATATTCAAAGCTGCTGCCGCCAGCAGCTCCGTTCAAATATCACCCAAGCCACACCCCTGCGCAACCAAGTTGAGCTGCGCCCAGGCTTGCGCCACAGCCTGGCGCAGTTTGAATGTCCGGGCAATAGCCTCTTGTAAAACCTTGCATAATAAAGGGCAAAGCACATCAGCAAAGGATTTATACAACTCCATGGGATAGCCATCTCCTCCGGGGGCTTTCCCAGATTTAAGAGATGAAAAGGCTTGATGGATTTCCTTGACCGAAAATGGCCTATCCAAGGCACCCGCTAAGTTAGGATGAATATGGGGGCAGATTAATTTCTCCAAAAAGTTATTAATAGAAAGGATTTGTGGGGAGAAGAGCAAGTATAGGTTTTTATAGTATGTTGCCATAATTTTATTCATAGAGATATTATCAGTATTTACACAATCAGAAGTATCCTTTAAGCCAGCAATGTAATGCTCCATTTGTTGGTTGGGATCTATGATGATAGGCTAATATTTTACCACCTGTTTCACCACCCTCCCAATACTTATGTTTAATTCTTAATAAAGCTAGTTCAGTTATTAATGTACATACGAAGCTGAAGTATTTCATAATGAAGCGGGGGATAGGGTCAGGGTGTGGAACCGCTAAGTATTGTGACAATTTGGTGTTAAGCAAACATTTAAGATTGTGAAGATATTGTTCCCTTAGTTTTTTCCTGTGGGCTGCATAGCTGATAATTTTACCACGAAGTGAAGCCTTGAGTGCTTCCCAGGTTATACCCATGGAAGTTTCAGCAGGATCATTATGGGATATAAAGTCCTGTATTTGAGATTTGATCCATGACAAAAATTCAGGATCTTTAAGTAAGAAAGGGTCTAGATGAGAAGAGGAGTATGTAAGGGGAGGGGAGCCCCAAATGAAATTCATTTTAACTGCAGAATGGTCTGAAAAAAGTAAAGGTAAAATAGTAGAATCGGCTATATTTTCAGTAATTCCAGGGGAAGCCAATCAATAATCAGTTCTACTGTATGCTTGATGGAGGGCAGAATAAAATGTATACTCTCTATCACAAGGGTAAGAAATTCAGGGTTATCAGCATTCGGGGTGTAAACATCAACTAAAGTCAATGGCCCCGACAAGGTATCGAAAGAGTCGAAACCCATCTACCATTAGGATCTTTAATGATAATAATGCCCATTTCAGCTTCTTATGAATTAAAACTGCAGCCCCTCTCTTTTGAGGGCTGAGGCTGAGAACCTGACCAACCCAGTCTCTGTTTAGTCTCTCATTATCCTCCGCTATTAATTTAGTTTCTTGTAAGAAAGCAATATGTTGTCGTGTTTTTTTTTTAGATGGTTTAAAACTTGCTTCTGCTTGCTAGGTGAGTTGAGTACCTTGACATTCTATGTAAATAATGATAAGTTAGCCATAGAGATGTAAACTCAAATAGCTTATAGCAGGTATTAATGGAACTGCAAGGGACCAAAGGAGCCAGGTAAAGGAAGAATAAAAAAAGCTGAGTAAAGTGACAGAGCAAACAGTAATAATAGATTTCTGGGCAGGGAAGATAGAAATTTACAGAGGCTGAACAGTCAGAAGGGCTCTTAGATTCCATTTGATGTATCTCGCTTTTCCAACTATTAGAACTAACAACATTAACAACTAGGACGCTAATATAAACCAACCTAAGGCCATCTAAGATGAGCAGAGAAGTAAAGGTCAATTATACAAAATGTATAAATTAAGACCACTTCTCCACACACCAAGGTGTGGAAGAGGAATTTAAGGAGAGTGGATATATCTATAAGAGAAGGCTCCACTATTCCTTAAAGACACTGAACAATCCGACAATCATATCAAACACTTTATAGTGCACCTACATAATGAAAAATATACTCAAAGTTATTGTAAGATATTAGCACTAAATATTCTAGTACTACAAAATAGGTATATAAATGTAATGTCAAATAGAGCGATATAACGACCAATAAACACCTATTAATAGCCAGTCAAAATTATTTACAAAGTATTGGTAGGTATACCATAGTTTCCTCCAACAATCCACTGTCAATCCCAAATTAATAAGGAGAAACTATGGAAACACAGTTAAACTAGTTTAAGTTAAAATAATATAAAATAGGCCAACTTATATTAATTAAACATAAGGTTCACGGAACCAAACATAAAATTCACAGGACAAAAAAAAAAAATCTGAGCCACAAAAGAGAAAACCCATGGAACACTCAGATGGTCTTGATCAACATGCTTAGACAAAATAATAGATGCAATACACTGAATGTTCTTGAGCAATAAAATTAAGTGCAATAACAGATATAACATTTTTAATTTTTTTCATTATTTATCCTTCTCTGCCTTGGTCCCCTTCCTTCAGACCGCTCATTCCTTTTCGGACCCCCAGATCTGCCCCTAGAGTGCCTCTTCCTCTTCTCCTGCACAGTGGGGTCTGTCCTGGGATCGGTGGTCCCTATTAGATGGAGCTGTCTTCATCTAGGGGCGCCGAAGGGATTTTCCATTTTCTGTCCTCCCATAGCCCCTTGGCTGGGACATTGGCTGCAAGAGACATAGGCGTCAGAGAGGGGACGATATATGCCGTCTCTCAAGCGCTTCCAACGCCCCTCCCCGGACGTCGCGAAGCAGCCACAAGCCCTCTCGAGTGCCAGTGCTCCCACTGGCATTTTCGGGTGGCATTCCACCCCTGAGGGAGGAGAGCATCCATTGGGAAGCTCAATCCTCCTCCTCCTCTGTCGACCCCCGTGACCCGAAGTCTGTTCCTAACCCGTCGCCGGCATGGCGCGAGGTGTGGCGTCCAGCGTGATATAACATTCTTAATATAAGCAAACATTTTTGCCTGAAGGTAAAGGTAAAATAGGATATTATGTTGCATTCATGTAACAGATATCCTATATTAGAAATGATGGCCACAGTACCATAAGTTAAGAGAAAGTAAATCTCTATAAATATGAAAGTAGCTGTTTAAGTACTTCAAAGGAGGTAGTCAAACATCTACAATATACAGATTAGGCAAACAACCCTTGAAATAGGCCATGTAAACATGAGGAAGTGAACAGCATGATCAAATTCTAATGTGAATAAGTACAAGAATCATTCAGAAAGAATTATTGCAGGCTCATAGGAGATAGCCTATAGCATTCAAATGTAAATGGCAATGTTATTTGAAATTTAAACTGCAAAGCAACACACACCCAAATATCCACATCAACATAAGAAAATATGCTGTGCTGTAAATATAAGAGGTCATAGCTGTATAAAACAAATTACTTACAGAGTTGTATCAGGCTTTGATCCTCACAGGTAGTTATGTAGGAAATGACACAGATAAAGAGCGATTTGCATTTGCTGGCTTCCTGAAGCACCTGATGTTTAAAAATTGCCTGCAACACTTGCAAAATTCCTATGAACCAAAAATGATAGCCAAGTTTATATAATAATGTAAAATAATGAACCGCAAGCTAAGGTCTATCAGGCTTCGAACAACTCAGGAGGAATGAGCAGATGCAGCCTCATTCAAGATATAAATCATGTTTTTGTCATTCTCAATGACCCAAGGATCGAAAATAGCCCACAGTGTTTTCAAAAATAGCATATTTATGAAAGCAGTGACAGGAATTCTGAGAATAAACCATACAACATCAAGAGCTAAAAAACAATCAAAGTCACAAGCATAGGTTTCAAGAGGCATTACAACAGAACAACGAAACCGAACAAATACTCAGTCCACAAGCCCAGTCACAGTTCAAGCCAGTTCAACAATTAGACAGTGAACTCTGATCGATATCACACAAAATGGGGTACCCCAGCACACTGAAGAAACTGGAAGTCTAAAGGTAGAAATATGTGACAGCCCTTTTAAATAACACAGTGCGCGATAGACAGGGAACTGACATTGCTGTTCAATGATTCCAAATGATGGTCAAACCAGTTCAAGTGCCCGAGGGAAGCACAGGCTGCTCTGGTGATGCTTTAGACAACACAGAGTCCACCTTGGTTTTACCCTTATTCCATATTTTCTTTTTTGGCAGTTCCAAAGATTTTGAGGGGAACCGGATACAATGTTGCCCCAAGAAATATCAGTGGATGCAGAATCCAATTCAGAGGTCAGAATATGGTTATCCTCTATGGAAATGTTATGCTGCTGCAGAGGGCTTTGTGGCACAGGTGGTTATTCATGCAAAACGGCATTTTTATTATGCAGTGGAATAGGAGAAATGATCTCCGTTATGCGGGCTGAAGTTGTATATTTTATTGAGTCAGAATCAGGGTTGAAGCAGCTATTCCTATTGTAAATAACATATTGTGCAGACTTCTCTTTCAACATGGAGGACTGCCTTTGAGGTAGAATGAGAATATTATTATTAGAAGCAGTTGGCACAGTGGGGGTTGCATTCACCCATTCAACGGCATCAGTAGCCTCTGTATTGTGGTTGGCTGGTGCAACAGATGGAGCACATCTCCCAAAATTTTGAGGAGTTTGAGGCCATTTACTTTTCAAAAAAGACATTGGGGAGTCTGGGAGTTAAAGTCTTTGATCAAGTTGTTAACGAGACACATAATGGCAGGATATCGCAATGTGAAACAAGTTCCCAATTGATGCATCAGGTGTCTAGTCAGGGGAAACGTGCATCTTCCAGCCGAGACTTCCCTAGAGAAATCCTAGTAAATGTGAATACGGTGCTCCTGCCACACATGTTGACTGATCTCCTTGATTTTTATTAGCAACTATTCTGTGTGAGCATAGTTTACAAATATCGTCAAAATCCGTCTGGGCCTATGATCTGGAGGTGGTTTGGGGCTGAGTGAGTGGTGAGAGCACTCAGTAATTAGGCCATGGTTGTCCGGTAATTTCAGGAGTTGAGGGAGGATATGCAGGAGGAAAGCAGTTGTATTGTTCATTTCTACCTCCTCAAGACAACTGAAAAAAATGCAGCTTATTCCTGTAGTTATGGTTTTCTAAATCATCATGTTTAAATTGGAGATCTTTAATGACACAGTCTTGTTGTCTTACCATGGCTTGTAACTCCTGCACAGCAGATTCATTACCTCTTGATTTATTCTCAGTGGCTGTGTGATGCTGAGTAGTAATTTTAGGTCATTCATATCATTAATAAGTTTGTTAAACATAGCTTCCATTGTCCAGGGCAATTCAGTGTTTGAAGGATTCAGTCATCTTGCAGGCCCCAAGGTAGCAGTAGAGAGATGATGTCAGTTCAAAATATAGCTCAGATAGAAGAAAGTCAAACAAAAACCTGGAAATCAGTTGATGGAGGTTTAGTTTAACTGGAATCCATCTTCAGACTCTTCTTATCTTGCTTAGATGGTTATGGATGGTGATGGGTTCTAGGTAACAAGGCAGAGCACAGACTTCGGATGTCCATCTTTGTACAGAGCAAAGCCACCCCCATAAGGGGTGTTTCTTACTGTTTCATAAGTGTCTCTCATATTGGCTAGGCAGACAAAATTGCTCAGCTTTGCTTCATAGTCCTATTGCCAAACCAGCATGAGAGACACTTGGGAAACAGTAAGAAACACTCCATATTATACACATAATCATACAGACAAACCGTAGTAATTCTCCACAACTGCCTGAAACCTTATCACAGAGCCAAGTCCAATGGGCAAACAGCACATAAGAAAAAATTACTCACCTTAGTAATGTTGTTTCTTCTAATGGAGTCTTGCTATATTATGACATATGCAGTGAGTCCTAACCTTCGAACTGCTCCGAGGTGAAAGAGTTAACTTTCCATGCCAGGCATGGAACGCTGAGCTCGAGCTCGCTGAAAACTCTGTCTGTTGTTCTTCAAACTCAAACTGTCAGATCTTTCTGAGCTAAACTCCCTAATGTCCTGTGTAGGCTGCTCAAACCTACACTAGCCAACTGGCTACTAAATATAAGAACACATTTTTGGTCCCAAAACAAACACTCAAGTCAGGAGACCAAAATGAAAACACAACACCCAGTCACCCCAAAAAGGAGGGGTGAAAACCAAGGTGGGCATCTACTAAGTGCCAACACTGCACTGCCCACCCACATCCCAAAAACAGAGGTTCTGAGAGGGTAGGCGGGGGAGGCTATCATAGCAAGACTCATTAGAAGAAACAACATTACTAAGGTGAGTAATTTTTCTTCAAACAACATGACGCCTTGCTATATTATGACATATGCAGACTACACAGCAGTTCCTCCATGGAGAACGGACAGAACCTACTTAGGAAATAGGCTCTGAAGCACAGCCATGCAAACCGAGCATCACTCCTAGCCTGGGTGTCCAGAGAGTAATGCTTGATAAAAGTGTGAACTGTTTTCAAGGTAGCTGCTTGACAAATCTCTAGAATGGGGATGTCCCTGGCAGCAGCCAGGGAAGCAGCTGTACCTCTGGTAGAGTGAGCCCTCAGGCCTGAGGGAGGAACCTTACCCAGCTTTTCATAACAGAATTGGATGCAAGAGACAATCCACCTGGCAATGGATTTTTTAGTGGCAGGTTTCCCTTTACCAACCTCACCATAAGTGAGGAACAGTTGGAGGGAGTCAAACCTGTGACCCTGGTACACTCAATGTAGTAACTAAGGGCTCTCTTCACATCTAAGCTGTGCAGCCTCCTCTCGCCAGAGGAGGAATGGTCAGTGAAGTACACTGGAAGAGAAATAGATTGATTAAGGTGGAAATCTGAAACCACCTTAGGCAAGAACTTCCTGTTAGTCCTGAGGACCACCTTATCTCTATGAAAGGAGATAGAATCAGGCTCCACTGACAAAGCTTGTAATTCACTTATGCGTCTGGCAGAAGTGATGGCTACCAGAAACACAGTCTTCCAAGTCAAATACTTAAGCTCTGCTGAAGACAAGGGCTCAAAGGGAGGTAGCATAAACTGAGCAATGCAAACCTTAAGATCCCAGGCAGGGGCAGGGTCCCTGAATGGAGGGTTGGTGTGAAGCAATCCCTTAAAAAACTTAGAGAATACAGGATGAGCTGAAAGAGAAGAGGGTTTACCTGCTGAAATGAAAGCAGACACATCTGCCAAATGCACCTTTAGGGTAGCTGGTCTGAGCCCCAAAGTGTTCAAATGGACCATATAATCCAGGACTGTGGGTAAATCAGCAGATTCTAGGGAAATATGCTTCCCAGAGCACCATATGGAAAACCTCTTCCATTTGGAATTGTAAGTAGCCCTGGTGGAAGGCTTCCTAGAAGCCTTCAATATATCCATTACACCTTGGGAGAGGTGTAGATCAGCAAACTCTAACTCTTCAAGAGCCAGGCCTTGAGATTGAGAGATTTGAGGTTCAGATACCAAACCCTTCCCTGAGCTCAGGTTAACAGATTGTGATTCCTGGGAAGACACAGGGTAAGATGGACTGCTAAGGACAGTAGGAGTGGATACCAAGGTTGTCTGGCCCAACTGGAGCAATCAGAATCACTTTGCAGGATTGAGATCTGATTTTGACTAACACTTTGAACAGGAGAGGGAAGGGGGGAAGCATAGAGAAACTTCCCTTCCCAATTGAGAACTAAGGCATCCAAAGGGACTGAGCCCAACACTGGGGGCCTGCAGCAAAAAAGGGGAAGTTGGTGAATGTCTGGGGCTGCAAAAGATCTATCATGGGTGCCCCATCTGGCAAATATTACCTCCAGGACTAGGGATCCAGTGACCATTCGTGATGGCCCTGGGAAATCCTGCTGAGAGCATCTGCCAGGACATTGTCCTTGCCTGGGAGGTGAACTGCCATAAGGGAGGTGTTCAGGGAGTAAGCCAGAGACCACAACTTCATTGCTTTGGTGCACAAGGCCGTAGACCGAGTGCCTCCTTACTTGTTGATGTACCACATTGTAGTGGTGTTGTCTGTTCTGACCTGTACAACTTTGTTCTGAACAGATTTGGAAAAAGCTTGAAGTGCTAGAAAAACTGCTCTGAGCTCCAACAGGTTGATGTGGAGCAGAGATTCCTGAGGGGACCACAGTCCTGGGTGCAGTGAGGTCGCCCATGTGAGCTCCCCACCCCAAGAGGGATGCATCTGTAGTAAGGATTAAAGAGTGAGACTGAATGACAAAGGGAACCCCTTGTCTCAGATTGCTCTGATCCTGCCACCACTGTAGGGCTCGGATCAGGGTTCGAGTCACTGGGATCAACTTGGTTAGAGGTCCTTTCTTTGAGACCAAAAGGCTCTCAAATGGAACTGGATGTCCCTCATCTGAAATCTTGCTCCTTGCACTACTGCTGTAGAAGCAGCCATGTGCCCCAGGAGCTGTAGAAAATGCCTTGCTGGTCGGAGACCTGCAGGTGAATGAGGAGGCCAGAGACCAGGGTCTTTGCCCTGTCCAAAGGAAGGAAGGCTCTGGCTTCCTCTGTGTTCAGTTCTGCGCCTATGAAGGTGAGGAGCTGGACAGGCTCTATAACTGACTTTGGAAGATTCAGAAGGAAACCTAGAGAGGTAAGCAGTTGCTGAGTTATCTGAAGATGTAACTTGACTTGGTCTGGAGACTGGCCTACTATGAGCCAGTCGTCCAGGTAAGGGAAGATGGCAATTTTTTGCCTTCTTAGGTAGGCAACTGTTACTGCCAGGCATTTTGTGAATACCCTTGGAGCAGAGGTGAGGCCAAAGGGCATTGCTCTGAACTGGTAATGGCCTGAGGGCAGCTCGAACCTGAGGTACTTTCGATGAGAGCTTCTGATGAGAATATGGAAGTAGGCATCCTTGAGGTCCAGGGACGCTAGCCAGTCCCCTGGCCTTAGAGAGGGTAGAATAATTCCCAGAGTCACCATTTTGAATTTTGGTTTTAAAAGGTGCTTGTTTAAGTATCTGAGATCCAGGATGGGCTGCCATTCTGCTGTCTTTTTTGGGGTAAGAAAGTACCTGAAGTACAATCCTTTGCCCTGGTGTAGGGGTGGAACCCTTTCCATGGCTCTGAGAGCCAGGAGGGTAGAGAATTCTGCCTCTAGGGCAAGTGCCTCTGATGGATTTGCAGGTGGAAAGGATCTGGTTCTCATCTTTGGAAATTTTTTGAAGTTGAGAACCAGTCCCTGGCTTACTACTTCCAGGACCCACTTGTCTGATGTCAGAGACTTCCAGTCCTGGACAAAGTAAGCCAGCCTGCCCCCTACAGGTAGTTGAGAATCGGCCCTGGCCACCCATCAGGGTGCCTGCTTGGCAGGGGCTTTAGGCTGAGGGGTGGAAGCAGGCCTGCTTGTACCCCTGCCTGCCTCCCTCTAAAGAACCCCTCTGGGCGTGAGCTGAAGAGGAGGCCTGGGCTTGGTAAAAGGCCTATGAAAAGGGCCTGCCCCTGCCCCTGGAAGGCTGTCTTTGAGGAGGACCTGCCTTTCCTTGGCTCTGCACTCTATAGGTGGTCCTATACTCATCCATTTTTCATGTAATTCTCTGTCTGCTCCCAAACAGAGAATTACCCACAACAGGAAAATCCATGGCCTTAGTCTGGGTATCCTGTGACAGGCTAGTACATCTGAGCTAAGCCATTCTGTGAAGTGCCACAGATGTAGCCATGACTCTTGATGACACATCATTTGAGTCCACTGCAGCATGGAATTGCACCTTAGATGCCTCAATACCATCAGCAGCCACCTGCTCCAGCTCCTTGGCAGCTGGCCAGGGACCTGTTTTGCTAGAGCCATAACAGTATCCCATCTGGATTTCTGGTATCTAGCAACATAAGCCATATAATTTGCCTGTCTGAGTCCCAAGGATGCTGCCATGTACTGTTTCTTTGCCATGGCATCAATCCTCCTGGAGTCCTTGTCAGGGGGGTGTGAGACCAAGGGAATATTTGCCTTGTCACAGGCTGCAGCCTGCACTACCCCAACATGGCTACATTGTTGTGTAAGAAACTCTGTATCAGAGCCTGACAATGTGTACCTCTTGTCCATTCTCTTATCAACAGGAGGTATAGTGTGAAGAGTTTTTAGAATTTTTACTGTCTGTTTCCCAAAAGATTTATGCAAAGGAATAGACAGTCTCCTAGACTCTGGGATATCCATCATTTCCACATAGTCAGGCTCCTCTTGATCATCCACAGCTTCCTCCATAGGGAGCTGGAGGGTTTCAGCCACTTTTTTATAAAACATAAAATGAGAAGGGGACTCAGAAAGCCTAGGAGGAGACACTCCTGAAGGTCTGTCTGGGGAAATGTCCAGTTCAATGGGCACATCCAGACTTTCAAATCCATATTCCCTCTCCTCATACTCCTCTTCCCCCTCCTCTGGTTCATAAAATTCCTCTAAATCATACTCTTGAACCGGTGGAACCGGCCAAACTGTATGCTTACCTGATGGTGCCGGTTCGGTCAGAACCGGGGAAAGCGACTGGACAATTTTAATCGCTTTGGCTATTTCTTCAGCGGTTGGAGAGGAAAGTTTTGGCTCCACACCAGCTGATTTCCTAGTCCTTTTTGCTGGAACCGACTCCTCCGAGTCGGTTCTCCTTTTGCCCGAGGAAGTCTCACCCTTCTCAGAGGGCACTCCCTCCGGTTCGGCTGGAACCGAACCGGGCTGGCCATCTGGGTCAGCGGACTTCTTGGCCTCCCTTTCCCTGAGCCTACCAACTCTCTTTTCCAGGGTAGCTGCAGGAAAATTTTTGCAAATCTGGCAGTCTGCATTGAGGTGGTCAACCCCAGACAATAAACACAGTTGGTGTGGGGGTCAGCCTTGGCAAAGACTTCCCCACAGACACTGCAGTGCTGAAACCCAGTGGGCCCGGTTTTTCTTTTGGGTTTCTCAGACATAGTGCCAGTCCTAACCAAACCTGCCCGTTTATGGCAATCCGCCAAGCAAGACCCTCTTATTGGTTCCCAACCGTGTCACGGGTCGTAGAAAAAAACGTAATAAAATCCGTCTTTTTTAGAACCATAAGAACCGTAACCACACTTTAAAAGACAGATTAATATATTTAAAACAACCTGATCGGTTCAAACCGAACCGATAACGTTCTAAGTTCCACACAGAAGAAATAATGTAAAACCTATCTAGTACTCACAATACCACAGACAGAGCTTGAACCGACCGGTTAGGTTTAAATTCGTCAAAAATGAGAAAATAATACTTTAACCGACAAAATGAACTGAGCAGAAGGAGAAAATCTCCGGAGCGACTGTTCAGTGAGGCAGAGTAAAGAATCTGACAGTTTGAGTTTGAAGAACAACAGACAGAGTTTTCAACCGAGCTCAAGCTCAGCGTTCCATGCCTGGCATGGAAAGTTAACTCTTTCACCTCCAGAGCAGTTCGAAGGTTGGGACTCACTGCATATGTCATAATACAGCAAGACTTCATGATGTTTGAACCACAGCCCCTGACTGAACTGACATTACAAGTGCCCAGTCAGTCGCTATAAACCCAGAGGTCAAAAATGGCACTGACAAGAGAGACAAGAAATGGAAATTACGTACTTACCGTAATTACTGATCTCCATGGACAGTCTCCATCACTCACTCACATTAGTGGGATAGCACCGGAAGCATAGGACTAAGCAGGAGGCAAAAATTTTCAGCAGGGTCAGCGCAGAGACAGGACCACACATGCGTGGTACCATGAGACCAGTTTGCGCTTGTGTAGGCTATCTCGGCGTTGACCCTCCAACCGCCTCAGTACCTTTTTGACCAAGGAGGTGCAGCATAACTAAAAGAATAACTCATCTGAGTTTCTGGGCCTGAGAGGGCCCAGATGGCCTTGCAAGAAAGATGAAAGAAAGGAAAATTACGTACCTACCGTAATTCTTGATCTTCTCTGTATCTTCACCATTCATTACTTCCTGGGTGTAAGCCGAGGCGCACCCGTCCAGGCTTTTTTTTTTTTTTTAAAAGTTTCTGGCCGTCCTCGAGGAGCGGCGTCATGCGTCATGCGGCGAGGCGGCCGTTATAGCGATCGACTCCTCCTCCAACTCAGTTCTGTGAGCCGGAGAGGCAAAAATGAAAGCAGAAAATATAGATAGCGAGGCAAGATAGCGAGGGATAGCAAAGCAAGGAAGAATGAACTGAAAAAGGAATAAGCCGATGGAGGAAGGACAGAGGAGATAAGAACATCCTCAGCCTAGGAGTGCAGGGCCTCCTTACCTGGGCGACTCTAGGAGGAGAGATGAGTAAGGAAATGAGAAAACAGAAGAAGAAGAAGAAAGAGAAGAGAGATGGGATGTTGAAGGGACCAGAATGCCCAACGAGCATAGTTAGCTTGTAGCTGAAGGCTCGACTAAAGGGAAGCAAGAACTCCTGGAGATAGAGCTGAAGAGAAGGTTCACCAACCTGCTAGACAGACTCAGAAGGGCATAGTCCTCATCTTCAACATGCCATTAGTCCTGACACCCACCTGGCTCCTGGCCGTGGAAGGCCTTAACTGGAGGACAGCCGAGGAGGGAAGAATAAAACCTCGCAGCATAAGAGCGCTGCTCAGGGGTTTAGAAATGGAAAATGTAGCTTTTCAGGCGTTCCAAGAAAGAAACGGGACCCAGACTGACTGGCTAAGGCCGCCAAGGCTTAGGCTGGCTAAGATTGGATATGGTCAGTAGAGCTCTACTGTAAAATTGTCCAGGAGGACACTTAAGGAGAAACCACTTAGCAAAACAGCAGAAGGATAGCCTACCTTCTCATTTGCCTTCTTGTTTGATTTCTCCTTTTCCTTTTTTTTTTTTACAGATAAAATTTTTTTTTTTTACTAGATGCATGACCCAGATACCAAGATGCCTATAGCAGTCGGAGAGAGTTCCCTCAGCATTTTTTTTTTTTTTTTTTTTTAGAAGAGAAAGGAACAGACGTACTCGTTCCTCTGCTCTGCAAGGCAAGAATAGAGGGGATTAGATTTCAGGGCACTATCTGAACACGGGATTGCAGGATCAAACTGAATAGCCTGAGCCAGGCCAAACAACCCCAGAGGTATCTTGCCATAAGAATAGCAAGAGATAGTTGTGCAGTCTGATCGCTAATGCAATCCACGAGATGGCCCATGAATCTTAGAGTAAATAATTTTTCTGGATTTTAACCCCCCAGAAGATTTTTTTTTTTTTTATTTTTTTTTTTTTTTTTTTTTGGAAAATGAAGCAATTTTCCTATATTTTATAAAAATGCAGAGAGAGGAAGGAGACGGGAGGTGGAGAAGCCACAGGAAGAGGCCACTGAGGGATGGTAGGAGGGAGGTAGTAATGAATGGTGAAGATACAAGAGAAGATCAAGAATTACGGTAGGTACGTACTTTTCCTATCTTCCTTGTCAATCTTCACCATTCATTACTTCCTGGGTGAGCTTAAGCTCCTCTTCCCTGGAGGGGAAGAGGCCATACCCTGAGGAACAAGACTCCCAGCCTTCTGTTGGTGAGAAACAGAAGGAGAAGACCCTGGCTTATTCAGAAAGCCTAAGTGGGAGAAGAGCTAGGAGGTGCCTCCCGAGGAGTCGAGAGACGGAGGAGCCCTGTAAAGTCTCCTAGCTCTGGAAGAGAAAGACGGTCCCCGGAAGGCGGAGCGAATCACCCCACGCCGGCCAGGGGTGACAACCTGGAAAGACGAGCCATGCCGTCCGCCTGATGCAGATCGCTGTCCCTGCAAGCCTGGAAGCCACCTCATTGGCGCCATAAGATGCCCTTGCTTGGTGTCTTGCCAGCCCAGGCCTACCGCTGGAGAGGGCAACGGCTTGTCTGGTTTGCTCGTATCAGGCATAGATGCCAGCAGCTGACATCATCGACTCACAGATGCCGGTTGTAGGCAGCGTGGTGAGCCTGATGTGATGCAATACATGCACTCGCACAAGAAGAAGAGAACACTCGCCTCAACGGTCGAACTGGAGAGTCCGAACTGTGGGCGGTCGGCGCCAGGCAACGGCGCCCAGAAGGAGTATCCAGGTATACCAAACCTGAGGACGGGTTGGGAAGGAACCTAGAGACTCAGGAGGGGCAATACCTACGCTGGCAGTCCGCGGGGTTGGGAAGAAGCGCAGGGGACTGCCATGACCGGATAGACGCCCTGGAAGGGATAGGCCAGGAAGGTACCACCAGATGCTGGGCACTGAATTCACCAAGGAATTCAGCGTCTCTGTTCGGTATTGTCTCTTCAACGAGGAAATCCGAGATCCCTCACCATCCTCGAGAGGAAACGCTGATATTCTGTGAAATCAGCATCGGAGGACAGATGAGCAGGGGTTCCTCTCCCTCGGAGGAGGAGACGAGGATGATGGGGAACTGGAATGCCCAGAGGATTCCTGCGGCGGTGGGGAGAGTCGAAAGACCGCTCATGCATGTATTAACAATATGAGGAAGGCCGAGAACCCTGAACTGCTCCCCAGGATAACGGACCCAGGACCGACATGGCCTGGGAGCGGGGTGGTGGAAGGCAGAGAGATGGGAGAGGGGCACCTCCGCGGAGGTAACTGCTCTCTGCGAGGGCTCTGGAATCCGGGGAAAGGGCCCTGGAAAGAGGGATCCCGGATATCAGACCAGGCCGCAGAACGGAACTCTGGGGAAGCGGAGCCTGGAAGAGCCCTGGGAGAACCTCCCTATGACGACGCCGGACTGTATGGATCCAGAAGGGCAGTCCGCACAAACGCCGCCGGAGGACACCCTAGAACCTGGAGGGAGGGGCAGGCTCTGCACTTGCTCCTGGCCACCCCCTGGAGTGGCTAAAGAAGACCGAGCGCAGACCCTGCCCTCAACCCTCGGACTCCGAGGGCCTCCTCCTCAACCACAGCGCCCCTGTCCCTAGAGAGGGCAACAGCACTCGTAAGGTAGCTGTCACTGGCTCCAGAGAGGGGAGCCCCTCGCGGCACCCCCACGCCTGCCCCCGGCCCCGGCCACCCCCAGCCGGGAACCCCAGGAGACGACGGAAGGGGGACAGAGGGAGGCCCGCGCGCCGCTTGGCACCTCTAGCCACCGGGACCCAGACTCGAGGAGTGGGTGTTGCCGATGTCCATCGTTTGAATCATCGCCTCCGAGGAGGACGAGACCAGAGGACCTCAATGCTGGCCACCCCAGGGGTCCCTTGAGGCTACGGGCCGCGAACGTCCCGGTACCAGCGGGAGGCGCCGCCGCCTCCTTCACGCCTGTAGCAGCCAGGTTTAGCTCATTTCAACGGCGCTGCAAGGCCGGCACCGCTGGGAAGGATAAGGCTCCACGGCGCCGGGCGCTGCCGGAGCGAGGGCGGCATCCGACGGCGCCGCTTTGTCCATCGGGCGCCGCGAACGGCACTGCGTGGCTCAAAGCGGCACTGGCCAACGCGCGCCGCTATCACCGGGCGCCGCGAACGGCGCTGATCCTAGCGCGCGCCAACAGCGCCGCTCTGATCACGGCGCGCTGCGAACGGGCGCTGACTCAAAACGGTGCTGAAACGGCGCCAAGACTATCACCGCACCGCTAACGGCGCCAGGATCCGAACGGCTTTAAGGGCGGCGTCAGGGTCCACCCTGCCAGGCCCAAAGTCTAGGGGCTCGCCATCGGGGAGCCTGCACCAAGAGGTGACTGCCGAGGCGGTGTCGCGCCTGCTGCCCCGAAGTGACCATGCATCTCCCGACACCGCGAAGGGCCTCCTCCTCGGCAAGAAAAGACGCAGGGAGACCCTCCTCAGATCAGAGCAGGTCCGGAGGGACCCGGGAGGCCTAGAGACCTTACCTGAGAATCCCTTGAGCGACGCCGTCCTCGAAGGTCGGCGCGGCTTTTGCCGAGCTTGAACGCCGCGGACTTCTCGGGACACGGCGGTCCATGGAGAAACAGGCGCCGCACGTAATCCATGTCATGGTTGGGTCCCAGGCAACGCAAGACAAACGCCATGCCGTCCGAGCGGAGAAATGCCGGCCAGGTAACACCGACGCATAGGGGCGCGCTCGTTTTCAAACACGTTTAGCTCCGGAACCGGACATAACGCAAATCAACAAGCAAAACAGCAGGAATGCTACACCGCGGCGCTTAGAAATAAAAAAGAACGGTTCACCGATTGGCGCGAAAAGGGAAAGAGGAGTCGCAGACGCAGTCAAAATATGGACGCCCGAAACAGGTGCTGCCTCGACGGCGGAGAAACAGAACTGAGTTGAGGAGGAGTCGGTCACACATCTGGCCGCCCCTCGCGCATGACGCATGACGCCGCTCGAGGGCAATGTTAGGCAACAAAAAAAAAAAGCTCCGTGGCGGATGGTGGCGCTCGCGCTTACACCCAGGAAGTAATGAATGGTGAAGATTGACAAGGAAGATCAATGCCTTCACAGTCTGAACCATAGGACTATGAAGACCAGGAAGAGAAAACGCAGTGAACCCGGGATGGTAGAAGAGCAGAATGAGTGATGGAGACTGTCCAAGAAGATCAATACCTATGGTAAGTACGTATTCCATATCTTCCTGGACTAAGTCTCCATCACTCATTCACACCAGTGGGAGAGCACCGAGCTAAAACCAACAACCCTGAGTAGGGTGGTGGAGATAGGGTTCACTCAGAAAGGACGGCCAAGGACTGTCCTGCTAATAAAAGAGCTGTCTTGTAAGAGAATCTAGAAATGAGTGCTTGCAAGATAAGCACTTGATTTGTAACTCACCACTTTGTAGACGACTGCAATCGGCACAAAATGAAACTCTGCCAGGAAGCTGCAACCACTCTAGGAGAGCGGCAAAAACCTGGCCTCATAATTTGGTCTAGGACCAAAATTAATAGTGTTAAAGACATGTATTAATGTAACGTAAAAAGACCTCAGGAACTGAAAGAGCTGGAGGTAAAGTCTACTGGTTCAAGGTAGACTGAAAAGCGCAGATGGAAACCCCCTACTACCAAGCATGGCGGATCTGTGAACAACAGGTCCGGGAGCACTTAAACCCCTTACTTGGTGAGCAAAAGAAGGTCCAGGTGGGGCTAGTCCATCAAGGAGAATGGTTTCCACTTAGTTACCGAAACCTTCCTGATGGCAGGCCAAAGCACGACTTGGAAGCCTCTTGTGATGGTTTAGTAGAACCAGATCCTATCCACTTCATATTCCAAAAAGGAATCATCCTGCCCCTGTGTGTACAACTGTAGTAGCAGTCTCTGGACTCAGGGAAGAGGGAAAAATTGTACAGGAGGATGTGTCCACTGTGGAAAAACATTCCAACAGAGAAAAAAACGGGCTGGATTTCTAAGGCAAATAGAGGCAGATGTGTGTCGAGGAGGGACGCAACAGGAACAAGTTAGGGCTAACCCATTCATTGAAAGTGACTGAATAGCGGCAGAAGTGACTCAATGCAGTGAGGCACTACTCACTCCGGCCTCCCTGAAGGGAGTAGGAAAGAACTCAAGTTTGTCCGCTGAAAAACAAACATCACAGCTCTGTCATGAGTATTTGAGAAGCCATCTCAGAAAAAATACCTACTTGACTTACGGTCAAGAAAGGAGTATGTCGTCTGTTAAGTTGAAGCAAGCAAGGAAGCAGGAACCTGGGTTCTGACTCACTGGAGAGTCACTTCTGTTGCTGCGAGGCTATGCTCAAGAGAAGAAAGCCTGACTAAAAAAGGGGGGGATTAACAGACAGGGCAGTCGCCTAGGTCTAGAAAATGTCTCTGAATTAAAGAAATCTCTCTTGGAGAAAGAGATGACCCATACCACCGCTGGATTGGACTCCCCCTAGGGGTAGAGAAGTCAGGTACTCTTTACCATATTCGAGAGATGAGCACCTCAGGAGGCTGAGGCAGAACCTGACCCGATCCAAAGGTATTGAGTAATTTCGGCTAAGCCCTGTACTGTGATAATTTTTTTTTTTTTAACCATTAGTCCAAGCCTAACAAGGCTTTCAGGCTGCTATTTGGCAAGGATTGCCTTGTTAGGAGGTCTTAACCTCACTTTCAGGTTCTTGATGATATTGGGAATGCAAGTAATCACAGACACACTGCATTAGAGTAATAAACAAGTTTATTACTACCAAAAGGATAAATCACAGTTGCACTAAGCAGTTCTTACCAATATGAACCGGGAGCCAGTGCTAAGCGTTCCCTATACCCTGAGGTTTCTCTGTGTCTCTTGGGGTCTCTCCTGAGGTCTCCGAGGTATAAGGCTTGTGCATTACATTATATACTGTACCTATGATAATTACTATGGTTACTGTAAGATAGAAACATTTCTAGTTACAGACATGAGCCCTATTGGCTAAATTAGAGGTGGCTCCATGGTCCAAGATAACATTATACAATTCTGTAAAGTCATCAGTTTGAGAGCAAAAGTGTTCTTATACAGAGTCTTACATAACTCAGTGTAGTAGTACAAATCACCAAAAGGTGGCAATGCCGTCTTGCATATTATAATTACTCAAGGACACAGGTGCCTTGGCATCTTACAAGTAAGAAATACACAGAAAATACACAGCAGAATATATGTATTAGCAAGCAAAAGTGTATTACAACAATATGCATTCATATCCTGACATCTACTCTTGTACAGTAGATGCTCTTAGCCTATATGTTAGTATAACATGTGCTTAAGTACTAGCTATCTATGGTGTACTTCTGAGGGTATCAATTAGGGTGCAGGGACCATGTAACTTCCCCTTGTTGCATCCAAGGGCAACACAGGCAAATGTCTAGGGAACGGACAGGAGCAGTGGTCATTTACAAACCCGATACGCGAGCTTTGTAAAGGAACTCGAGCATCTCACGGTGTTGGCGCAGTGTGCACCATAGGCAGCAGAGCATAATAATCAAAATGAAGATTAAAAATGCTTGTATAATAACAAAACCTTTAAAAGTAATCTCTAACCAGGTGTTAGTCAATGCGTTATTCATATCACCATCACTAATTAATGAGAGGACAGCTTCATTGGCTTTGGTCATATTACTGCTGATGTGGATGAGGTGTGTGTCCTTCCTGTCTAAAAGTGATTTTAATGTGAGTGGGTCTATGTGTACATTAAAATATGGCAAGTATTCAGACAGTGTGAGCAGATAATCGGGGTTACCATCAATAACGTCTGCATCTGGGGGTACGGGATTATGACAGTATGTCCAATCACAGTCTTCTGGTGGGAACAAAACAGAAATTGGGGTAATCAATAGCACGTGTAACAGATCCATAAGTGTATGACTTGCAGTTGGTTACCATGCAGTACTCTCCATCAGAATTTTACTGTGAGCATAAGTAGGAGTCTCCACTTTGCAACTGGACAGGGCAGGTGTAGGTCGCCTTCAAATCCATGTTGCCAGGCGATGAACCTCCTCATGATATGATTGGTACAGCTTATCCGGAGCCAGAGTTGAGTAGAAGGAGTCGGTGCCATTTGCCATGATGTCATCATCCATGGTGAAAGTCCAATCAATACTGTCTGGAGAATAACCACAAACAGGTTGAATAACATCAAATACATCACATCAGCACAAGTAAATATATTGCTTTTTCGCACAACAGTCCATGTGCGAAGCCACCCAGGCATCCAGGAAAGAATGGTAAACCAGTAGAAGTGGTAGATCCAGGTGTTCTCTGTAGATGTCTTCATCCAAATGCCCAATGGAATGTACCAGTGCAAGCTTGTCGAACAAAGCTGTAGTGGGATCAAAGCGTGGTAAAGAGACAGTAAAAGAAACAAACATGGTATCTGTTATGGAACATTTATTAGCAGTAAAGCAAGGACCAGTATTAAGGTGTCTGGTCACAAACCCCAAATTCTAGCTGTAGAAAGAGGTATTGTTAAAGTTTGGGCATACACATAGAGACACAGCTAGGGGTTTACATCGTGGACAATACCATTTGAGATGCGTCTGTCATGTATAATGTCAGGATTCTATCAGAGTCTAGATCATGGAAGAGGTTGTTGATGGTAGTGATAATGTATGAGCCATAGGCAGAGCAAAGTATTTATCTAGCAATGTATTGATTATCTGCTTTATTGTTCTGTTGTATGAGTGCGTTGATCCTATCTTTTGAATCAGTGAATGCCTTAGCAATGTCGTGCATGTTGTATACAGTGGGCTGGATATTCAAACTGCGCTATTCTTAGGCGCAAGCCCTTGCGCTGTGCAAAATAGTTGTGCAGGGGTGTGGCTGGGGTGATATTCAAAGGAGTTGCACTACTGAGCAACTCCTTTGAATATCACCCCCCGGCCACAGCCACTGTGCATAGCGCAGTGGAACTTGCGCCACCGCAAGTTGTCAGAGTGGAGCATTCAACTTGCGGTGGCGCAAGTACCATTGCGCCATGCGCAAAATCCCCATATTCAAAAGGTAACATACAAATGGGGCCATAATTCATGCAAGGCGCAGGGGGGGCCATTTGCATCTGATTATGGCCCCATTTGCATGCCATTAGCATGTAGGTGCACCGATCCCCGAGGACTTGCACCTGGCGCCCTGCCAGGCAGCAGCCGTCGGGGACCGACGCCCCCTGCAGCCCGATCGCTGGCAAAACAGTGTAGAATCACCACCACCACCCCCCAGTGGCCCGATCGCGGGCATAGTGTACTCCCCCCCCCACCAGCCTGATCACGGGCAGCAATGTGGCCCCAACGTATCCCTGGTGGTCCAGTGGACCGAAATGCCCAATCGCAGGCAGTGTATAAACCCCGCAGTCATCCCTGGTGGTCCAGTGGACGAAATGCCCGATCGCGGGCAGTGAATAATAAACCCCCTCCTCGCGGTCATCCCTGGTGGTCCAGTGGACCAAAATGCCCGATCACGGGCGGTGTATAATAACCCCCTCCTCCGTAGTCATCCTGGTGGTCAGTGGACGGAAATGCTTAATCGTGGGCGGTAAGTTTAATAACCCCCTCGGACATAGCCCTGGTGGCTGGTGTCCCCACCCACCACCACGGCCCACCACCCCGCTCCCCGGCGGCATCACCTGCCTGCCGCCGCCGACTGACTGTCGGCTGCACGCTGATTGGTGCAGAGCAGAGCCATCGGGTGTGCAGCTTTATACTACAGCATGACAGTCCAGATTTGTGAATGAATCATTCTGAGATCTGGACTGTCATAGACGATAGGGCTGCACACCCATTGGCTCTTGCTCTGCACCAATGGGCGTGCAGTTCACCGGCAGTCAGTCAGCAGGCGGCGGCGGCAGGCGGGTGGGATGCTGCCGCCCACCGGGGAAGCGGGTCCGGGTGGGTGGGGCAACGCCAGCCACCAGGGCTATGTTCGGAGGGGGTTTATTAAACTTACCGCCCACAATCGGGCATTTCAGTCCACTGGACCACCACGGATGACCGCGGAGGAGGGGCGTTATATACACTGCCCGCGATCGGGCATTTCGTCCACTGACCACCAGGGATACGCCCGGGGCACATTGCTGCCCGCGATCGGGCTGGTGGGGAGTACACTATGCCCGCGCTCGAGCCACTGGGGGTGGTGGTGGGATTTACAGTCGGCTGCCCGTGATCGGCCGCGGGGGCACAGGGAGTGGGTTGGGGCCAGCCACAGGTGGTAGCTGCTGTGTTGCGCCCTGCAATGCAGCAGCTCCCTGTGGGTGGCCCTCGACTTAAGCCTTTTTGGCTCAAAGTTGTGCAGGCGCAGGTTGGGGTTGCGCCAGACACTCTGCACAGCCCGGCTGAATATCGGGCTGTGCAGTTTATGCATGGTACCTCCCCCACCAGTTCAGCATGCATTCATTTGCATTGCACTGTTGCTCAGCCTGTTTTCAGTGGCGCAACTGCCTCCTGCTGAATATCGCAGAATGGAGCAAGTTTGGACTTGCACAGGCGCAACCCTATTGTGCATGGCGCAACCCTTTTGAATATCTGGCCCAGTGTATTTTTCTTCCTAAGGCCATCCACACCATGCAATAATGAGGGTAGTATGTTGCTGACCAAACTAATGGAGAACTTGGCAGAATGAGCTTTGAGAGCAGCAATGTCTGCTTTATTCCAAATAGACATATCTGTACCAAAAAGGCATGTGACAGTACTTGTTGCACCTGTAACATCAGAACTGTCAACTTCACGCGTTTTATGTTTACGAGATAGAACATCAGGAGAGGGCTTTCTCCTGAAGTTGCCTCTATGTATAGTAAAATGGACCCCGGCAATAGGGTCTTGAGTACGAATCTGAAATGCAGCTAGACTATCAAGCAATAATGTACTATAAAATGCTGAATTGTTAGTATTGTGACACATACCAAATTCATTCATATTCCAGTAAATAAGATTAAACAAAACAGGTATATGCATAAACTGTAAGTTATTAATCAAAGAACCTGGGAGGGTGGTGGCTGTTAGACCACTACGGGGACCAGGGGTATGCTTTGGACATTCCAAAAGCTGTTTATCAGTAGGTGGTAACACAGAGAGGTACATGGCTGCAGAAGCCATGTGGTGTACAGCACAACATTTTTGAGCAGCATCTCTGGATAAAGAATTACAGTACGAAGGATCAATTAAGGCAGTTATGTTGTATAAACCAGAATGTCTTAATGCAGTTTGTAACAAGGACAGCGAACCATCTGGGGATAATTTAGCATTGGGCCAATCTTGGAAAGTTCCTTTGGAGGGTTTGGCCACAGGGAGACTTTGTCCTTGTGATGTGATTTGCCACTCAATTTGAAGGGTAGATTTATCCAGAGCAACAACCGAGGCAGTGAGGTAAGCATCGGAACCTTCCTGGACAGTGATCATACTATCTGGTATATTGATGGATACTCCCTCTGGAGCAGGTGCTGGAGGATCAACTGTCGTGGAGGTCCAGTACCATGCCTTGATGCAGGATAACTCCTGAGATGAGGAATGGAACAAGATAGCCATCTTGTCACTGTATCTGAAAAGGAAGATCAAAGATTAGTATGTTGGTACAATTCCACCCGATGGGGTGAGGAAAAGTAGTTTAAGCTCCTTTATACAGTTTCAGCTTGGTTTGCATGTGACCATATGTCAGTCAACTTGTTGTTATGCAGGAGTCTAACCTGATAGACTGCTGGACTGAGCTTGTTGACAATGGGGTATGGCCTTCCCACTTGTTGGAGAAGGAGTGGGTGGTATGTCAAATCGAAGTACCATTCCTGATCTCCAACTTGCCAATCCACTTCTTGTGCATGTCTGTCAAACTGTATTTTGGATTGTTTACTGGGCCTTGCCCATGCAGTTGACAACATACAAGTGTATGTGTATGAGGTCTTTTCTGAGTTTTCCACATATTGATCCACAGACACACGGTCTCGCGTGGGGTGTGCAGGTCAAACAACAGGTGTTCCGGTAATCTCATCTGTCTACCAGTCATCACCTCAAAGGGTGTAAGCTGGGTGGTGGCTGAGGGTGTACCCCTAATTGCCATAAGGAGTAATGGCAGGAGGGAATCCCAAGTTTTGGGATTATCCTCAATGAATTTGGAAAGCATTTACTTAATCCATCTATTGGCTCTCTCTACTTGACCTGAGGATTGAGGGTGGTAGGGTATATGGAACTTCTGCTGAACTCATCAACTCACCTGTAAAACTGGTTCCTTTGTCAGAGTCTACTTTTAAAGGTAGACCCCACCTGGAGAAAACCTGTTCCACCAGGATTTTGGCAGTGGTTTTCGCACTGCATGTCTTAGTGGGGAAAGCTTCAACCCACTTAGAGAAGAGATCAGTTACCACAAGAGCATACTTGTTATTTCTGCTGGTGTTGGTCACAGAACCAATGAAATCAATCTGTATGGCATGCCAAGGGCCAGAGTGCTGTTGTGATAAGAGTTTGGCATTTCATTTGGTAGGGATGGGGTTGTTTTGTGCACAAACAAGACAGTTGTCTATGTATTGTTTAACATCTTTGGTGATACCAGGCCACCAGGCGGTGGTCTTGAGTCTTTGGAGTGTATTTTCCACTCCCTGGTGTCCGCCAGTGGGGGTGTCATGCACTTGGTGCAAGAATTCAGATCTTAAGTGTCCGGGGCCCACCCACAACTTGGTGGTGGAGTCATCTGGTTGGAATCAGATGAGCTTGTCATCTGGTGACAAGCGTAGCTCACCTTCATGCCTCCAATAGGGGTTGTGTGTGGGAAGTTTCTCTTTGGTACCTTTGTCAAGGAATCTGAACACCTTTTAAGTTTGGTGTCAAAATGCTGGGGCTGCGGAGAGGTCCAAGGGGAAAAGGTTCAAGTTTCTTCCTGAGTGCTGCGATCTGTACAGCTGCATTGGCCTCTGGATGGTCCATCATCCAGACGTCCCCCCTCAGGCCCCTTCCTTAGCAAGGGCGTCTGCTGTGTCATTGAAGGCATGGTAGGGGTCATGGAGAGAGTGAGCTTTGACTTTGTGTACATAGAGTTTGTGTGCAAATTTTTGTGCCAGTGAATGTATGTATAATACCAATTCCTTGTATTTCACTGGGCTGCCATCAGAGGAGAGGAAGGAGTCCTTCTGCCAGAAAGAAAGAAATTCTGTAAGAGAACAACAAACCCACTTAGAGTCTGTAAAATGATGGTATCCTCGGTTCCATGCTGGATGAACTCGAGGGCACAGGCCACCGCTGCCATCTCTGCATATTGTGATGATGCTACACTACAGTGCTTAGATATTTTGACAGTGTTCTCATAAGGGTAAATCACTAGAATGCCCATCCCCGCAATTTGTTCTCCCTAATAGTAGGATGCTGAACCATTGGTAAACACACGACACAAAGAAGTGTTGTCAAGTATTTGTGGCATGGCAGGGAGGAAAGGACCTGGATCCGGAAGATCAGGTGACTGTAGTGTACAGTCATGGAGTTCTCCCTGGAAAAGGAGGCCATGAGCTAACATAGATGGAACTTCAGTCGGTTGTACCCATATGCCTCTGTCCTGGAGAATAAGTGACCAGTGTGTCAGTCTGGTATTAGAGACTGACCCATCCTTCACTCCATCTGAGAGCAGAAAGGTAGTTGGGGTGTGGTTGGTGTTGATAATCAGTGGTGAGTACCCAATGATATACAGGAAGTGCTTGACAGCCCAGTAGGTGGACAGAAGGTTCCTTTCGCAAAAGCCATACTTCTGTTCCACTGGGTCAAGAGCTGTCAGACATATGCAATGGGTCTCAAGGTGTCATGCACTGGGCCAGCACTGCTGACATGGCAACGTCAGAGGTGGCACATTCCAGATGGAATGGTAGTGCTGGATTGGGGTTGACCAGAGCTGGGGTGGAGGCCAAGGCCTGCTTCAGTGACGTCACAGCCTGGGTGTGTATAGGGCCCCAAGTCCATGGTACGTCCTTTTTGAGTAACTCAGAGGAGCAGCTTTCTGAGCAAAATCACAAATAAAAGCTCTTGAATAATTCACCATACCTAGAAACCTTTGAAGAGTTGCCACACTGGTGGGTAATGGCAAATCTTGCAATCCCTGTACCTTCTTCCAGGTAGGGCTTCAACCTTGGCCAGTTATTTTCAGACCCAGAAATAGTACTTCTTTCTGACACAGTTGTGCTTTTGCCGGATTGCATTTCAAACCTGCTCTCTGAATGAGAGTCAGTAGTTCGTCCAAGAGATCCAAATGTTGTTCCTGTGTGGCTGTTGCCAGCAACAGGTCGTCCACATATTGCAAGAGAGACTGGGGAGTACAGAAACTCTCGAGGGCGTCCATTATGTGTAGATGGAACAGGGATGGACTGTTATGGAATCCTTGTGGCAAGCAACTCCATGTGTACTGTCTTCCTTCAAAGGTGAAGGCAAACTTATATTGACTCTTAAGGGCCAATGGCAATGACCAGAAACCACTGGAGATGTCGAGGGCACTGAACCATTTTAAGTCAGGGTCAGATGTTGTAGCACATCTGGTGCTGATGCCACAGTTGGAGAACAACTGGGGTGACCTGATTTAATTTCCTGTAGTCTATAGTAAGTCTCCAGGTGTCTGTGGTTTCTTCACTGGCCACACTGGGGAGTTGGCAGTGGAGACACAAGTTCTGATTACTCTTGCTTGAGGAGTGACTGATCGTCTCTCTAAGGGAAGGCAAGGCCTCAGTTGGGAAAGGATATTGCCTTTGCCTTTCATGTGCTGGGCCTGGCACTTCAATGACAGTGTGTATTCTACCACAGTCATGCTTGTTGATTGCAAACGCTCCAAATGTCTCACTGCTAAATAGGGAGGAGTTATGGGAAAGCTCATGATTCTTGAACAAATCACTGACGCCATACTCTTTGTCACTGGCAGATATAGTTGCCACATGTGAATCAGGAATTGAAATGGTATGATATTGACCCTGAATTTGTATCAGTAGCATGTTGGCTTGGTCCACCACATAGCGTAGTGGTGCGATGAGTCAATCCCTATGATACTAGGATGATCATGCAATACCATTAGTTGGAAAGTGTGAGGCATTTAGATGGCCTAGCTCTCACCGGTAGGGGTAGAGAATGGTATGCAAGTAGCCTAGTGCCATCAACTCCTGACATGTTGGTCCTTCGTCTAGTGGACCAAAGGGATGTGTCCGGGTGTTCATCATGTAACACAGATACAGCTGCACCTGTACCTAACAGAATTACTAGTACGCCGGCCCCGACCTTGGTGCAGGGCCTCCCGTCTGTATCCAAGACTAGCTTGTTTACAATCCGGACTGGGGCCTGTAATTGTCAATCTGTACTACAGGAAATCTGGAGAGGTTGGGCCTGACTCTTGTGAATCACTTCACCATGCTGTACTGATACTATATAGGGAGGAGCCTCTGGGTTCAGGCTTGAATGGGCCTGTACTGCCAGTGTCCCCATGACCAGTTAGGGCCTGGGTTGCCGGTTGTGCTGCTGCAAGGGCCTGTGCAGGAACGGCATCCACCATAGAGCGTACTTGTCCCAGGAGCTCTCGGAATTTCTGATTCTCTTCAGCTATCTCCCTATATGAAGGGCCTGGTCTTTGCTGTTGTGGTTTACCACTACCCTTATGCTTTTTATATTTATGCCAATTCCAGTTCCCACCCCATTGTTGCTGCTGTTGTGGGTGTTATTGATCGCCTGTTGGGGTGTTGGTTATCAGCTGGAGGGGCTTGCTGATGCTGGGCCTGTTGGTGTTGGGACTGCCCTTCCACGTGTACTGAGTCATGGTCCAGAGTAGGCTCCACGGCAGCTACCTTTTTGGAACCGGAGCCCAGATCACGGATATAGAGTTGGTACACTCTCTGGGTTTTCCGAAGGATGTTGGCAAACCTATCCATACTGGGGTAGGTGGTCAGCTCTACCTTTTCTCTTACTGCTGGAATCATGTTCCTAAGGAACATGGTCTTATATTCAATAAGATCTACATCCGAAGCTTCTTGTGCCAAGTGCTTTGCTGTTCAGTAGGCCATCCAGAGTCTCTGGTGGTAAGTCGCTGGACTTTCCTTTGCATTCTGTTTTACAGGGTATGCAAGCATCACTCCTACTACACCTGGGCTGTGAGCAGAAATGAGCTCAGCTGCAACCTCGTCAAAGGTGGCATTCCCATCCTGGCAAATGGCATCGGGGAGTTTGGCCCACAAACCAGGATCGATGGTCTGGCGTAGTATTTGGACCAGATGTTCTGCAGTGAGGCTAAGCATCTCGCATTTAGAACGCACCTTTTCCAAGTGACAGCTGAGCTTGTCGGACGGGTTCATCCGACCGATGCTGTCAGCAATTTGCTGAACAGAGTAGGCCATTTGTAGGGGATTACTGGGTCGATCGGGCAGAGGCAGATTATTTCGAGTGCCATCCAGGGTGGCCCGAGCGGCAGCCTTGGCCGCAGTGTGGACAATACCTTCCCGAGTGCCAGCCTCTTGCAGAAGCTGCCTAATCTGGGTTTTAATGGCCCATTTACTCCTCTCAGGAAGGAGTACATTGCCTATCGCAGTTTCAATCATGGTTTCTATCTCCTGCCTGTCTTCCACATTAGTAACGGCTACTGGTGTGCTGTCGGGACCAGGCCTGGGCCTGCTCCTCCCATCATGGGGGCCACCATGTTGGCATCTCCCATGATGGGCGTCACAACGATGACGTATGACATGGTGAGGGAGTGAGGACCGCCATGTTGTGGATGGCTGGGTGGGGTCTGTGGGCCATAGTAAAGGGTGTGACTGGGTGTTGTACTGTGAACGTCATCATCAGATAACTCCCCTTCGATGACATATGTAAGGCAGGCTACGCCACCCATTGCCTTAACATGGCCAGCCAGAACCCTCTCGCTGATGGCGCAGTTTTGCCATCTTGGTTCTACATTCATTATGACTCACACTTGCAACATCCATATCAACCTCATCTTGCTTTTGCAACACTCTATACGTGGTGCTCAATTCGCGATTGTCCCGAATAGACACTTCTAGATCATTACGTACCTGGTTTATCTCGTCCTGCAGCTCACCCATTTCCTCACTCAACTGAGCATTTGCAGCACTTAGCAAATCATTCATTTGCAATGTCTGACTCTTATTCTGTCTCAAACTTTCACACTCTTGTTTCAACATACACAGTTCCTGTTCTCCAGCTTGAGCTGAATGATGCAATAGTGAATCCTTTTCATTCCGCAGAGTTTGGAGTTCGGACTCCAAGTTCTGCTGCGGTCTTATACATTCTGTTTCCGCAAACCCATCTGTTGCTTAAGAGATGAAATCTGCAGGTCAAGGGTTTGAAACCTTGCTTCGGAGGCTTCCAGAGCAGCATAGAGAGCTGCGACCATCAACCCTTTAGCTTGTCACTTATTGGCTGATTGTCTCGTCTCTGTGTATTGGGTTGAAATCCCCAGTACAGGGTTTTCAGATTGACTTGCGTCCCGTGCGAAGTCAGCCCATCCTCCATGGGAGGCAAGGAAGTTTGAGACATCGAGTCTCAGTTCTGTGCAGATATTTGATACGGTGGCCATTGTGTGGAAGGGAACGAAAATTCAAACTGTGAAAAGGGCACCATGCTGCGTATCAGTCCACAGCAGGAGAACTTTATACACAGCCGGGCTACTGTCCAAGTTGCAGGCTTGCAATTCAAAGCTGCTATGGACTGGGTCGAGATGGCATCGAGCACACCCGAAAAGACAGACAGACTCTGCAAGTTACTACAAACTAGTTGTAAAACGGGAGAGGTGATATGGGAATGTACACCTACTGTCCCCGTGGGAAAGGGGAAAGTTTCAGCAACAAGTGAAAACTTACGAACAACAAATATCGCCTGCACACAGTCGCCAATTTGTTAGGAGGTCTTAACCGCACTTTCAGGTTCTTGACGATATTGGGAATGCAAGTAATCACAGACCGCGTTGCATTAGAGTAATAAACAAGTTTATTACTACCAAAAGGATAAATCACAGGTTGCCTTAAGCAGTTCTCATCATCACGAACCGGAGCCAGTGCTGCTGCTCCCTATACCTCGAGGTTTCTGTGTCTCTGGGGTCTCTCCTGAGGTTCCGAGGTATAAGGCTTGTGCATTACATTATATACCTATGATAATTACTATGGTTACTCTCAGATAGAAACATTTCTAGTTACAGAGATGAGCCCTATTGGCTAAATTAGAGGTAGCTCCACAGTCCAAGATAACATTATACAATTCTGTAAAGTCATCAGTTTGAGAACAAAAAAGTTCTTATACAGAGTCTTACATAACTCAGTGTAGTAGTACAAATCACCAAAAGGTGGCAATGCCGTCTTACATATTATACTTACTCCACGGACACAGGTGCCTTGGCATCTTACAAGTAAGAAATACACAGAAAATACACAGCAGAATATATGTATTAGCAAGCAAAGTGTATTACAACAGTATGCATTCATATCCTGACATCTACTCTTGTACGGTAGATGCCCTTAGCACTATATGTGATATAATAGATATGGATTTATTGTTAGGTTTTAGTTTTTGTATTGATCTGTATTTATATGTAAATTTATATATTTATTTTGTTAAATATGTTTGTTTAAATGCTTTGTACGGCGCCCAGAGCCTCCGGGATTGGGCGTCTTTTAAATAAAGTTTGCCTTGCCTTGCCTTGCCTATGTTAGTACAACATGTACTTAAGTGCTAGCTGTCTATAGTGTACCGCTGAGGGTACCAATTAGGGTGCAGGGACCTTGTGTAACAGCCTGATACAAAAATGACGAAGATGTCCTCCATCTGAGGGGCAGGAGGAGCCTGAGCGTCCATACTGAATCGTGACCGGACTAATAATCACAGCTGGAGAGATGATAACCACCTGTGCCGAAGAAGCCACCGAGGGGCAATATCACAAGAGGGCTTTATTTATTCAAGCGTTTTACCAGAAAAGGCATACTGAGCAGAATACTGCTTGATTTCAGATGCATCCTGGGGGAAGGGGGAACATTGGTAAATGGTTGAAAACAGTATAGACAAGTGAATACATAGTGGGAGAACACTAACATTTGGTTCTGAATACAAGTCAGTAGTAGATTGAGAAAGTCGAATGGTAACCATAGTACATATGGCATGAGGTAGACAGTTGAAGACAGTATAGACAAGTGAATACATAGTGGAAGATCACTAATATTTGGTTCTGATTCCACGTTCGTAGTGGATTGAGAGGGTCAGTTGGTAACCACAGTTAAATACAGCAAGTGTACAATAAATTAACTTTGAGCCATATGAGAAACAGCATAAGGCGAGAGAACTATAGTTAGGCACCAAATTAATTGCAATTTGCTAAGTGCAGACATACCCTGAGGTTTTACTAGTGATTGGGAAACGTCTAGACACAATCACAGGTAGGGACGAAATGATCTTGCAGCATGGAGTTTAGGTGCAAAGGGAGGTAAAGCAATGAATGTTAGCTGGGAGGGAGTTCCACAGCATGGGAATGTGGCAGTTGAAACCTGACTGCCCTGTGGAAGTAGACCATTGGGGACAGCTAGGGACCTGGAATCTGAGTTTCTGAGTGTGTATGCTTGTGCTCTAGGGTTTAAGACGTTGGAGAGGTAGGAGATGCTGTGACCAATACTTGGCTGGGATCTTGGCACACTGGGTTAGCCTCAGATTGTCGAGAGAGGTGAGGTTCATTGCTTGATATAGGGCACAGTGGTGTGTGGAGTAGTGGCTGTTCAGGTGAAGCAGCAGAAAGAGTGGAAGAGAGGTCCAGCCTGGCTAATGTTGTCTTTGGGCGGCCATAGAATCGTCCCATAGTCGAGGACAGAGAGGATCATTTTTTCACAATGTCCTTCCTGGCTGGAAGGGGATGCTGTTACGATTCTGGTAAAGTGCACCAAGCTTAGGGGTGCAGCTTGAGTAGAGTCAATGGAAAAGTTGAGGTGCTGGTCAAGCCAGACACTGAGGCATCTGAAGGTGGTGCAGGACTCCAGAGGGGACCCTTTCAGGGTGTGGAATACTAATGGTAAAGGGAGCCTAGAAATTGTTTGCCTCGTGCCAAAGGTTAAGGAGACTGTTTTGTTGGCATTTAGGAGGAGGTTATTTGAGTGGAGCCAGTGCCAGACTGAGATGAAGTCTTGCTGTAGTCTGGTCTCAACTTCCGAGGATGAGGGGCCGGATGCATATAGCACCATGTCATCTGCATACATGTGGATTGCGGTGAGTGTGCAGGCGGATGGCAGGTCATTCAGGAAGACTGAGAACAGGAGGGGGCCTAGGACAGAGCCTTGTGGCACTCCTGACGTGACTGAGATGGGAGCCGATGTGGATGAACTGATACGGACAGCTTGGGATCTGCCAGTGAGGTAGGAGTGGAACCAAGCTGTGGCCCAGTCTGATAGACCAGCATTGGCGAGTTTGGTCAGGAGAAGAGAGTGAGTCACAGAACTGAAGGCCTTTGCCAGGTCAATAAAGATGGCAGCAGTGATGTGGCCAGCATCCATCCCTGTGAGGATGAAGTCAGTAATCCTGAGAAGGGAGGTGGTAGTAGAGTGGGATTTGCTAAAGCCAGACTGGTAGGGGGAGAAAAAGGAAGAGGAATCCAGATATGTGGATAGGCGATAGAGAACCAGGCGTTCTTGTATTTTGGCAAGGGTCGGTAGGAGGGAGATGGGCCGGTAGTTGCTTGGGTTTGAGGCATCACCACACTTGGGAAGTGAGATTATGGTGGCGTGTTTCCACTCAGTGGGGACTTCTGCTAGGAAGAAGGATAAGTTAAAAGGAAGGCAAGGGGTTGAGCTATGGCAGGGGCCAACAGGTGGAGCATTTGGAGTCCAACCCGGTGGGACATCTGCCCTTTTGGGTTAAGGGCAAACAGTGCATTGTATACCTCATCGGGGTGACTTGCAGGAAGGAGAAGGATGAGCTGCAGGTGTGCCACAAGATGGGGTATTAGTGGGGCATGCTTAGCAGGGTGCGGGTGGACAAGGGAGTAGCATGGCTGGTTGTGAAGACAGTGTTAAACAAGGTGGCAACTGCTGAGGAGTCAGTGATGGAGAGACCCCAACCTGCAGGGAAGGGGTGGGGGTTGTGATGGTGGGCAGAGAAGTGATTTGACCACATTCCAGAATTGAGATGGGAGGAGGAATTGAATGCGCATAAGAAATAGTTGGCATTTGCTTGGCGGATTCTTTTGGTACTAGAATTGCGGAATGCATGGTAAGTCTGGAGGTTGGCCTGAGATTTGGAAGTCAAAGATTTTCCAGGCCTTGTCTCAAATTTGGAGGAGGGGTAGGATTTCGGGAGCGATCCATGGGAGATGAGCACCTTGGATTCTGGTACGTCTGAGGAGGGCGTATCGGTCTCAGGTGGCGATACATAGATACATAGACAGTGTCGGCAGATAAGGGCCTATGGCCCACCCAGTCTGCCCATTTAAGTTTGTAAGTTCAGTTTATGTTTTCCAGGAAGTCTGTTGCCCCTTACCCCTGACCTCCAGAATTCCTTTATGTCTATCCCATGCATTCTTAAATCCTGTGATTGTTTCAGCCCCACCACTTCCTCTGGCAGGGTGTTCCACTTGTCCACCACCCGTTCTGTGAAGAAATTCTTCCTCACATTTCCTCTGAATCGTCCTCCTCCAACTTCATCCCATGCCCTCTAGTCCTGGAACATCTTTTCGCTTAAAATAGTGCATTCCTGCACCCTGTTCCTCCCTGTAAGATACTTGTATGTCTCTATCATATCCCTCTCTCCTCCTCTCCTCCAGGAGTACATGTTCAGTGCCTTCAACCTGTCCTCATAGGACTTGTGATGCAATCCATGCACCATCTTTGTTGCCCTCCTCTGAACCTTCTCTACCCTGTCTATGTCCTTACGTAGGTAAGGTCTCCAGAACTGCACAGTGTACCCAGGTGCGGCCTCACTAGTGTCTTGTATAGTGGAATTATGACCTCCTTTCCTGCTGGTGATGCCCCTGCCTATGCATCCCAGCATCCTATTTGCTTTACCTGCTGCCTTGTCACACTGTTTCCCTGCCTTGAGGTCATCAGAGATGATAACTCCAAGATCCCTTTCCTGCTTGGTGCATGCTATATCCTCACCCCCAACTGATATATTGTGCCAGGTTTTGTGCTCCTATGCATTATCTTGCACTTCCTTGCATTGAATTTCAACTGCCAAACCCTGACCATTCTTTAAGTTTCTGCAGGTCCTTCTCATTCTGTCTACACCCTCTGGTGTGTCTACTCTGTTACAGAGCTTTGTGTCATCAGCGAACAGTGAAATTCTGCCTTCTAGGTCCCTGCATAATGTCACTGATGAAGATATTGAAAGTACCGATGAACTTGGACTTAAAGAATGACAGTGCCTCGTCCTGTCGAGGTGAATTGCCCAATGCACGACCAGTCACAGTTGCCCAAATCAGTTAATAATGAGTGGAGGTCCAGAGATTTGTAGGATCTAGATAGTAAGATTCTGGGTGGGGGAGCTTTAGGTTTGTGAATTTTGCATACGGAGTAGATTTCGTGGTGGTCACTAAGGGCATCTGGAAGGAGTCCTGAGGCTATGACCCTGTGCGGGTGACATGTGAGGGACCAATCTAACAGTGTATGGTTCTGTGTTTTGTGGTTTAACTGAGTAGGTTCAGTGACTAGTTGTGTTAGGATTAGGGCTGTTACCTTGTCACGAAATTTGGAAAGGGACTCAGCAAATCAGTTCTGGTTAAAATCCCCTAGTGTGTGGATCTCACCACCTGCTGCCAGGGAGTTTAAAGAGCCCAGGTAGTCCAGTATGGTAGGTGAGGTGGTGCCTGGAGCGCAGTATGTACCTGCTATGTAGATTGGGATTGAATGGGGGATGTTGAGTTTTACCATTAAGGCATTAATGGAGTCAGACAGTAGGTATAGGGCAATCATGGAGAATTTGATGGTGGAGGCAATGTACATAGCTATGCCGCCTCCTTTTTTTGCCCACCTGGACATGGCGGAGGAGTGTGTAGCCGGGTACAGCAAATTCTGCATCGATGTTATGTGATTTTAGCCAGGTTTCAGAGATAATCAGTATGTCTGGGCTGAGGGACATGGAGAGGGCTTTAAGCAAGGTTATTTTGCACAATAGACTGCTTTGCAGATTTCCAACAAGGGATCTCCACGTAGCTGCTATAGAACAGCTGTACCCTTTAGAGTGGGCCCTTAGGCCTCACAGGGAGGCTCTTTATCCACTTTGCTGTAGCAAAACTGGATACAGGCAACAATCCAATGGGCAATGGTCTCTTTGAAGCCGTCCCGGTGGTGCTGAGGGTTGAGGCGCTGTATGCCACACCTCTCGCTATGCCAGTGACTTGGGTTCAGGAGCGAGCCTGGGCGCCAGGGGTCGGCAGGGGAGGGAGAAGGATCGAGCGTCCGAGGGACAGCTCTCCTCTCCCTGGGGTGGGATCTGGGGATTCTCTGATGCAGTAATGACCCCCCGGTGGAGACTGGGGGTTTCACCTGCTGGGGATCTAGTGGGGATGAGAGCAACAGGCGTCTTATGGAGCTCTGCCTGCATGGTGACGCCATCACACGCTCGTGCTCGTAGGGGGAAATAAAGAAGAAAATGCCTCCCAGTCCTCTGGTGAGATGACGAAGGCCCCAGGGGAATGCCACACATCCTACAGCCAGCCCAGATGCACCTGGTTCTCCTTGCCAAGCCTGCTCGAATCCAGGCAGGCATTTCACACTTACATGATTAACTGCCAGGGGGAAGGGCGGAACCAGCCTTGCAGGGGATACCGAGGGTCGAGCCTGTCGTGGGGCCTGTGTGGGAGGAGTATCCAGGGAGATGCGGGGGGGGTTCAGGCAAGGAGTAGTGGTCTATTCAAGTGGGCACTCCCAAAGGATGCCCGGAGGTTGGGAGTACAAAGAAAGTAAAAAAAAAAAATAAAAAAAAATGCTCCTCTTTGAGGTGGGTTTGCCCTTCCCCACAGGTCAGGAAGAACTGGGTCCCATCCTGCCTGTGTCATTTTGTGTGATCCAAGTAGTAGCTAATGGCTCTTTTGACATCAAGACTATGCAATTGGAGTTCTCCTGAGCTGGAATGATCAGTAAAGAAGACTAGCAAAGTCATGGACTGGTTAAGGTGGAAGTCCAAGACCACCTTAGGAAGGACTTCCTATTAGTCTAAGGACCACCTTGTCCCTGTGGACTGCTATGTAGTCTGGCTCATGGATAAGGCCTGGAGCTCACTTATCCTCCTAAGCGGAGGTGATGGCTACTAGGAACACTGCTTTCCATGTCACAATACTTAAGCTCTGCTGAGGACATGGATTCAAAGGTGGTTGCATTAGCTGGCCTATGCATATGTTCACGGTCCCATGCAGGGTGGGTTCCCTGTGAGGGGTGCAAGTGCAGCAGGCCCTTGAAAGGTTTTCTGAATACCTAGTTGGCAGCCAGGATGCTCCTTTTCCAGAAGAAAGGTAAGCAGAAACAGCTGCTAGATGCACCTTAAGAGGGATGGCTGAAGGCCATGGGAATGCAAGTGTGCCAGATAGTCCAAGACTACTGACAAGCCAGCCTGGCGGTGGTCTATCTGTCTGTCCAAATCAGATAGAAAACCTCTTCCATTTAGAGGAATAGATCTTTCTGGTAGAAGGTTTTCTAGACACCATGAGCACCTCTAGTACCCCTTCAGAGAGGTGTAGGTCAGCATATTCTAGGTCTTCAAGAGCCAAGCTCTGAGCCTGAGGAGATTGGAGACTGGGGTACAGAACTCTGCCCTGACAGGAGGTAAATAGGTTGTGCCTCCTGGGCAGGGAGACTGGTCTGGATATTGACAGGGTCAGTAGCAGTGAGTAGCAGGGCTGCCTGGCCCAGTCTGGAGCAATAGGGATCATTGTTGCTGGCTGAGCCCTGAGCTTGTTCAGTACTCTGAGCAGCAAGGGAAATGGTGGGAAGACATACAGAAACTTCCCTGTCCACACCATCAGAAGTGCATCTAGTGGTGCTATGCCCACTGCCGCAGGCCTGCAACAGAACAAAGGCAGTTGGTGATTGTATGGGGCTGCAAAGAGGTCCACCTCTGGGGTGCCTCACCTTCTGAACACAACTTTCAGAATTTGCCTGTTCAGTGACCACCCATGGTGATTCTGGTTGATTCTGCTGAGGGCATCTGCAAGAACATTGTCCTTTCCTGGGAGATGAATTGCTGAGAGGGAGATCCCTAAGGGTAAGCCCGGTTCCATACCTTCTTGGCTTCTGTGCACGGGGGGAAGAGGACCCTAGTGCCCCTTGTTTGTTGAGGTGAAGGACTGAATGCCCAAGTAAACTGCTCTGAGTTCCAACAGGTTTATGTGGAGCAATGACTTTGCTGGAGCCATGTACTATGGGCAGTATGCTCCCCCTTGTGGGCTCCCCATCCAAGGAGGGAGACATCTGTTGTCAAAACTGCTGCTGGTGGAAGCGGAAGGAAAGGGATGCCTTCTCTGAGGTTGACTTTTTCCTGCCACCATTGCAGAGCTTGAAGGAGGGTTCCTGTGACTGGTACCATCTGTGACAGGGAGTCTCTTTTCTGAGACCAGTGAGCCCTGAGTTCGAACTGAATATCCCTCATTTGGAACCTTGATCCTGATATTGTTGCTGTGGCAATGTGCCCAAACAGCTGGAGGAAATGTCTTGCTGGTCTGGGGGTATGATGCTGAAAGGAGCCTGCCAGCTGAATCAGAGTGTCTGCCCTTCCCTGAGGGAGGAAGGCTGTCCCTTTCCGGTTATCCAGTTCTGCTGCTATAAATTCCAGGAGTTGAACTAGTGTCAACACTGACTTTTCTGGTTTACTAAGAAACCCAGGCCTTTAGGGTATCTTGTATGGTGGTCAATGTCTGCTCTACCTGTTGAGAAGACTGACCTACCACCAACCAGTCATCCAGATATGGAAAGACTGTGATCCCTTGCCTCCTTAGATGTGCCACCACTACTGCTAGTTACTTGGTGAACACTTTTGGAGCCGATATCAGGACGAAAAAGTCATGGCCCTGAACTGACAATGTCCTGATGGCAATCTGAACCTGAGGTACTTTCTGTGTGACTGCCTGATGGGAGTATGGAAGTAGGCATCCTTAGACCCAGAGATGCCAGCCAGTCTTCCTTCCGACGTAGGGAAAGATGGTGCCAGAGTGACCAATCTGAACTTTGCTTTGTCAAATGCTTGTTTAAATGTCTAAGATCCAGTATGGGTCACCACTCCCTGTTTTCTTTAGAGTGAGGAAGTACCCTGGTAGAGACCCTTTCCTCTCTGGGGCAATGGGACAGGTTATACTGCGTGGTCCTGAATGAGCTTTACCTCCTTCTCTAACAGAGATGCCTCTGATGGGTTGGTAGGGTCTGAACAGTCTTGCTCTCAACTTTGAAACCGAGAGCAAGACCTTGGCTGACTACCTCCAGGACCCACTTGTCTGTGATGATAGATTCCCAGGCCTGGAGGTAGTGAGCCAGCCTGCCCCCTACTGGGAATGAGGAGGTGACCCTGGCAGACTCCTCAGGGAGTCTGCTTAGCCCGAGTGCTGGGGCCAGCTCTGCTGCTGCCCCTTCTGCCTCTAAAATATCCCCTGGGGCTGACAGGAAAGCAGGGCCTGTGTTTGGAAGAAGGGTCTATAATGGGTTCTACCCCTCCCTCTTCCTTGGGATTTCTTGGGGGGGGTTGCTGCCTTCTCCTTTGCAGCAGCACTCTTGTAGGCTACCTTGTAGTCATCCATTTTTTTCATGTAAGCCTCAGTTTGCTCCCTGAACAGGGATGTGGGTTCACAGAGAAAATCTAGTGCTTTTGTCTGGGTATCCTGAGACAAATTTGTCACTCAGCTAGCAAACTCTGTCAGAGACACTAAGGTAGCCATTGCCTGGCTGCAATGTCACTGGCATCCACTGCCATGTGAAATTGACACTTAGAGGCTTCAATGCCCCTCTTAGCTGCCCCTGATAGGTCAGATGCCATGGGCCCAGGACACACCTTGGTTATTTCCATTACTGTATTCCAAAGGCTTTTCTGGTACATGGACACTAAGTTATGTACAGTAAGTAGCCTGCCTGATGGCTAAAGAAGCCCCCAGGTACGATTTATTTGGCTACGGAATCCATCTTCCTGGAGTCCTTCTCAGGAGGATGTGATGCCAGGGAGCCTGCCTTGTCATAAACAGCAGCCTGAAGCACTCCATCATGGCTAGGATGCCGAAAAAAGAATTTGGCTCCTGATTTGGCCGCCCAATACTTCCTGTCCATCCTCTTGTCCATAAGTGGAATGGATGTTGGAGTCTGCAGGATTTTAGTGGCTTGTCTCTTTCAAGATTTGTGGATGGGCAACAAAAGTCTCTTTGTTGCTGGGACATCCATCATTTCCATGTAATCTGCTTCCTCCTCCTCCTCTGTGGATCCTTGGGTGGAGAGGTCCAGTGTCTGTGCCACCTACTTCACAAAGGCAAAGTGGGCGGAGTAATCTTCCACTGCCTTATCCGGTGAATCAGCACTATGAGGATCAGGTGAGACCTCTGGTTCTACGGGTTCTCCAAAGCCATCCTCTTCACCATTAAAAATCATTGTCTTCCTCAGGGAAGACATCAGTGGATTGTTCCAGTAAACTGGGAACCTGAAACCGGAACAAACTGTGAACCAGGGCACTGAACTGATACCGCGGTACTGGTCTGCGATGCCAGTAAAAGGCTTATGGCACTGGCTATAGCTTCTGCTGTTGGAAGTGCTGGAACCATCGGTTGTGGTTATTTAGCTGGATGCTTCTCTTTTTGGCAGAATTTACTGGTTCAGCAGCAGTTGCTGGAGTTCTTTTTTTTAGTTGAGGAACCATCATCCTGGTCAGATGGCTGCTCACTCGGTTCATTAGACTTCTCCTTGTGAGAAGTGGAAGCTTTAACAGAAGCTGGGTTAGCAGCTTTTGCAGACATTTCTTCCTTCAGTTGGTTCAAGCTCCTATCCAGCGTCAACTGAGGAAAAGTTTTACAAATATCACACTCTGCCTTTAAGTGATCGAATCCCAGGCAGAGAACACAAATTAAGTGAGGATCAGCATTAGCAAATGGTTCCCCTCACTCTGTATAATGCTGAAAACCCGCTGGGCCAGTTCTTTTCTTGGGTAATGACATATCAGCCAAAAACCCCCAACAGTGGACTCTGGTGAGTCTAAGGCCACCACACAAATAAAAATTCTAGAATGTGAATTATTTCTATGGAACATGAAACAGGCTCATCAATACCATGAAAAAGTTCACAAAACCATCCACATACAAAAAAGGGCCCTGTGCCAAATAATATATAAAAGTACATGGCGCAAGCAAAATAATAATGGCAGGCAGACAGACAGACCTTACTGGCAAACACCCCAGTACCTCCCATCCTAACTGAGCCTTCATTAGGGGCACTTTTCCTGTATGTGGTAGAACTGGCCCACCTGGAGGGGCACCTAACAAGGGCCATGACGAAACTGTGTTTTTGTACTGTTTGCCTTCCAGGTCCCCGTTCCACCCCCCAATTATTAAACCAGTGTTATTGGGTTAAACTTTGGCTGGTTATTGACTCCTAAACTAGTGAAGTAAGTAGTGGTTTCCATATCAAGCCCACAAAGACCTAAGGCTATGTGCTTTGGTTAACTGGAGGGTCCCAGCACTCACCCCCAAACCCAATCATTCTTGCTGTGGGTTCCATCACATTATATTATCACCACCAGGGTCATTCTCCATGAATTATAGAATAACACCTAAGTGTTAAGAGAGAGCTGGTTCACACACAGTGTGATGATATTAGCACAGAGAACAGCTCGAGTGCCTTAATGATGTCACCGCACAAAGTGTATAAACTGGCAAATTCTTAACACTTCAGTGTTTTTTATAGAAAGAGAATAACTCCTAAGTGTTAGCAACAAACTGGTTCTCAGCACCCAGTTAGTGGTGTGACATCATTGGTATGAGAGTGAAGAGAAGGTGTTGAGAACCAGCGAGTTCTTAACACTTAAGCTTTTTATTATGTATAACAGGACAGTAAGCATATTTTCCATCCTGTCATAAGAAAGGATGGGTCTAAACTGGACTTAATCCATGGTTGGGGGGGGGGCTAGGGCATGAGGTCGAGTGCCTCCAACGACCCAACCATGGATTACTTCCACAGTAAACCCATCATTTCAAGTGACTTAATCCTCTTGTAACATGGCAATGATTGTATAACCACTAGTCTCTGAATAAATGAGAGCAGACAGACTGATTTAGTTTTGGAATGCTTTATGTGGTGCTGTTAAACACTGTGTACACATAGTACAAAACAACTGGAACACACCTATTGGAAATATCGTGGCTGCTATTTAACTTTTACAAAAATAGCTTTCGTTACAAGTTTTAAGCTTTCTAACATCAAAACAAAAACTTTTCAAAAACTTGCAGTTAACTTCCAATGCTAGGTTCTTCGATTTTCATCTGTGTGTATTATAAAATATGAGTTGCACTACATGATGGGACCATGCTAGGGTACATCCTCATGTTTTGTTCCTGCAGTTCCCTTGCCAGGCCAACACATGGCTGCAACAGCTGATGACTGTAATACTGTGAGTAGAAACTCAACAATTTTCAACCAGTAATTCTATATATATTAACTTTACATTTACTAATATGTTGCTTTTTCTAACTTACTGTTAGGATTGGTGCTACGCACTTTGATTTTCATCTGTGTGTATTGCAAGATATGGGTGCACTGCATGATGGGACTTTGCTAGGGTAGATATTCATGTTTGTTTCCTGCAGTTTCCTTGGCAGGCCAAAAGATGGCTATAAAACAATGCTAGCAGTACGGCCATTTTTAGATCAATTTCCAAATGTACAGCATTGAGCCAAACTGAAAAACACTTTCATAGACCAAGCACTACTTTTGTGAGTATTAACTTCACTTTTGTTCCTCTCTGAATTATCTAGCTCAGCCGGAGATAGAACAACACAGAGAATAATGGCTAAGTAAGTGCATTTTATGAATTTAAGACATAAACCTTGAGAGCAAAGCTCAAGAGGTTTATGAGCTGATCATTCACTAAGCAACTGACTTGGGTCCATTAGTGTAGCGTGACTGAGCAGTGTTCTGCTCAGGAAAAAATTTCCCAAAATGTTGACAAACTGCAGTGTTTTGTTTAAAATCCTGTCCTATGTAGCATAACAACACTCACTTCGCTTGAATCTCATCTTCTGAAGCCACGGAGTCACTCGCTCTCCTCAGTCTATACTTGGCAGCTTTAATGCAAAAATAAGAAAAATTAGGATAACTGCTACAAGGGACAGAATTTTTAACCAAAACACTGCAGTTTGTTTACATTTTCGGCATTTTTATTTCCCCGAATGAAATCCGCTCAGTTACGCTACACTGCCAGGAAAGTAAAAGTGGCACTTGAGAACAGTGCAAGGAGTTGTTAGAACGCGTAATAACCCATTTCGGTTATTACGGCATTCAGAGGTATCTGAATTCGGGTTGATAAAGGGGGTCACCAGTAATTATGACGTTTATTGCTCTCACCTTTCAAATACTGTTTTTGAGTAGTATTGTTAGTATCTTTCTTTGGTTTCCTTTTGTTTTTCTCACTTTTGTTATTTTTCTTTTCACTCATAGAAGCAGCCTCTTTCATTGATCTTGCATTGTGTATCTCACTGTCTTTGTTATTTTTGCTTTCTGTTATAGAAGGTGCAGGCTCATCTTTACCATAGTGTGTATTTACCAAGGTAGTGATGCCCACTACTCCACACACACACACAAAAATTGACATTAAAAATATGCATTGCTCTCCTTCTGTGCTTCACTTGTGAATGGTGATCCACTGGGTGGGTGGGAAAATCAGGGAATTCTGCTGTTTCACGATGGCTGTGAAATGATGCTAGCAGCACAGCACTGTTTACAGCCATCTGTTGGGTTGCCATGGGAACTGCACTTGAGCAAAGAGTTGCTGGAGCAAGCATGGAGTATTAGAGAACTATGCTATGTACTTTATTGTGGTTCATACTGGTATTTATTTAGAGTCTAGGATTTCAAGTACCTTTGAGCCAATGCTCTTTACAAACTTCCACATCAATTGAGGTACAATACAAACATTACATACAGTTGAGTAACAATGCAGAAATGGTGCACAGACATTTTAAGCAGCTGAAATACATCACATTTAGGGAAAGTGGGTACCAGAGGGGGCAGTGTAGACAGAGGTAGCTGAGGCTTGGAATGGACACAAAAAGAGCAGTGCAGCCATTGGCATTTGTCAGGCCTCAAAAAAGTGCTTGGGAGGGTAGGGGCAAAAACAGGAGGGTAGGCTGTAGGATGAGGGAGAGAGGGGGTAGGAGAAGAAGTGCTGGAGGGATATCAGATTATGAGGGACAGACACAGGAGCTAGAGGCAGCTAAGTGGAGGAGAAGGTTGGCTTTGAATGGGCCTAGCTTTTGCAGAGAGGCGATGTCTTTGTTGAGTCTATTAATCCAGCTAGGAGCCTCGTGTAAATGATCTTTGGCCCTGTGGGGTGCGGCACTGGGAAATGTGCATTTGATTTTCTGAAGCCCCCGTGAGGCGGAGGCTGTGTGCTGTATGGAGAAGAGTTTGGACTCCGGGGGGAGGAAGATGTAGCATAATTTTCTTAGCCATTAGACAAGTTTGGTACTTGAGACGGTTTGATAACTGAAGCCACCCTGTTTGGGCATAGAGGTCACACATATGGATAAGATAGTGGGGTCCTGTGATGAGTCGGCAGGCTTTGTTTAGGGCCAAGGATAAGCGCCTGAGGGCTATGTCAGTTGCAGAGCCATAAATAATCAGATCATAGTCGATTAGCGACACCACCGAGCTCTGATATTGCACAAGCAACCATGGTTCTGCTGTGGAATTAATCCATGGTTGCTTAATGGTCAGCTATTGCTGTTTATCCAATCCATGTTAGTTATTTTAACCTCTTATTTAGAGCCATGTCACAAACAGAAATAACCTTGCCGAGGTTAATGCCTTTTTTTAATTTATAGTTTACTGACTTGTAATGCTGTGTTTTGTGTGTGTGTGTGTGAGCTACCATTTTTAGGCAGCGAATGCAAGGTAATTTAGGCTAGCTGACTGTTGGAGGTAGCTCGGCTCATGCTCCAATGGTTTACTATTGTTCGAGCGCGAGACTGATAATGACACCTGAAAAAAGTTGTTCTTCACATTCTAAAATATGAAGAACAACTTTTGAAATCCACCAGGGAAACATGCTTACTGTGTATTAAGTATAGAATAATATATGTGCAGATGTTGTATTACAAGTTTTTCATACACACTCGAGGTGTGTGTGAAAAGAAAAAATGAGTAACACAAGATCTGCACATAATTTCTTTTTTAAATTACTGATTAGCAGTGTTTATCAGTACTGCTGGACCCTGTTTTCTTTAAATCCAGTTTCCCCCTTTTTTAAGAGATTGACTTTTCAGATCAAAAGAGGCTTCGTTTTGAAAGATTTTCAGAAATGGTTTTAGTAAAAGGTAACAAATTTATTGACTTTTTACTAAAGTCTTTTTAAAAATTAAATTCAAACAGTATCACTGTAAGCAATATGGATCATGTTCTCTAGCAAAGAAACACACTGCCCCCATTCCACGACCAGTGGTGCAGTTGAGAAGTGCAAATGACAGGTGAGAGGAACTGCTGCCTGTCTTGAGTGAGGGGGAGATCACAGTAGTGTTAAGTTCAAGTTAAGTTAAGTTTATTGCAGGAATTACTCCATTACGCAGGCTCATTCACAAGGAGGTCTTGAACATAAATCAGTAACATATACATGAATCAGCAACATGTACAGAAATCAAAAATCAGTAACAAATACAGAGAGATGGCAGGGAACAGTGCAAAAAGAATTGGAACATAATTAACATACAGCACCAAGGTACAATTTATACATGACATATGCAATATATACAAAATATACAATATTTACAAACTAACACTATAAAATTACCTAGTACACTAGGAGGCTGCCAGACCGAGAATTTGAACACAAAGCCCTAGTGAACAGAAGAGGATGAGGGAATAGAAAAGGTGATCAAGGTGGGATACAACAGGAAAGGTGGGAGTGTAGCGAGTGAAGTACTTTTTAAAATATTTTTATTACTTAACAGTGGAAATGAATGTTTTTGGGAGTGTTTTTAGACATGGTACAGGTTTATTAATGAAGAAACAGACAACAGTGAATTTAACGGATATCAACTGGTTACCTGGTTATTACAGAGCTCTATAATAAGTGAGTAACCAGTTGACATTGCTGAAATGGGTTGTGGTGGCTTTTCACAGTAACAGATAGCAGGCTGATAAAGACTGCTGTTAGTAATTGTATATAGAATAATGCATGGAGTGGTGCGTGTAAAGTTCAAGTTTTGCACACCACCCCAATGCCTTGTTTTATATAATTGCTGGGGTGGTGACTGTTTTTTCACCCCAGGTTCTCCTGTGCCAATAAAGATTTCTGTTTAAAACTGTGTCAGTGTCTGTTAATTAATCTAAAGAACAGGGCAAGTTCATTCTTTGATTTTTATGTGTGATCAATAAACTGTAGTCTCTCAGATTTGTTTACTGCTGCAGTACAGAAAGTCAGGCTTTGCTGCCAACTGGTATTAAAAAAAAAAAAAAAACCTTCTCTAGGTGACATCCATGTTACAACCACACCAGACCAAAGAGAACCACCAGGTTTAAAATGTATCAAGTAACAACAGTATGATTCACTCTGTTTGTATCTATAACAAGGACCATTTTATTTTGACAAACTGCTGCATACAGTACCCGTAGATTAAAAAAAAAAGGTTGCCATGGTGAGGTTTTCTGTTTTTGCGACTGAGTCAGCTGCGCTGTTGAGAGATGGAAAGCTCTTTGTGCATGTGATCTGTAAAGGAAAGCTGGTGTGTGAATGCCACAATAACCAGCTGGTTATAATGGAAAATTATGCAGACTTTTTCTATGGGGAAAAAAACAGACCCATTATTATATGGAGCATAGATCACTTCAACATGAAGAACAAGTTTTTTCTTTCACAGAGGAGGGATGGTGACATCATAAAGCAGAACAGCAATGCTAGAGTGCTCTATGATGGCACTGTCCCTCCAAGGAGTGAGAACAAGCTTATTCTTCACTCGAAGGAGGGGGTTTGTTGTATATAATACAGTGTGAGCATCTTTTTTCAAATAAAAATTTCACTTAGAGCTAATCAGTCAATATTCCATCTGGAGGAAATGGAAATATCAGTATTTGGTCTAGATGGCGTTGTGACAAGCTGGCCTATGGTAGATGGAGAGGCAACAAGCTGGGTTTAAAGTTCACAGAACAAAATATAATTTTATTGCTTCAAAGATAAGTTGTTGCTCCAGAAAAAACATAATTAGTCAGTTCAATTTCTCCAGCCTGGTCAGGTAACATAAATGTCAACACAAAATTGTTCTTTCAGGCTGACTTGACAAAGGAATCTTTGAACCACCTCTGTGGGCCAGCACTTTGTTCAATATATAGTCTCAAACAAAATAAACAGTTTGTGGGCCAGCAGTTTTGAATGCACAATCTCAAATAAAACACAGTTTTCCCTTTTTGCCTTGTTTATAGGCTGTTATCAACAGTACACTCCACTCACTGTTTTTAGCCCAGCTGGCTAAACTGATTCTTTACCTTAGGACTCTCTGCTCTAGTAATGGCCTGGTTCTCAGCAGCAGGCTTCAGCTGTTTTCCCCCCAAAGGCTCTCTGCATGACTTAAACCTTCCCTTTTGTTTTCAGCTCTGGTTCCTGTCTCACAGGGCAGCAGTTTCCAGCCTCTCTCACTCTCTCCTTGCTGGCTTCCTCTGCCTTTTAGCAATCTCTCTTATTGGCCAAACCTGTGGAGGCATCCCCTTGCCTGTTGCAGTCCCTACATTAACTCAGTCTCTACCAAGGGTTAACCCTTGTTCCCGGTGTTGTGTTTACTCATGTCACATACCACCCCCGCTTTGTGTGAAGGCACAGTTGGTCAGATCCTGACCAGTCCCTCCTGGGACAGGAAGTCCATGTTTCCATTCTGGGTCCTGGCCTGAAGGTGCACCGTGAAGAAAAATGGCTGAAAGGCCAATTACCACCTGGTGATGCGGGGTTGTCGTCTTTCATCACTTGGAGCCAAGGCAGAGGGGCATGGTCTGTAACCAGGATGAACTGCCGGCCATGCACGTAGTAGCGGAGGGCGCCCACCGCCGCTTGATCAGTAGACACTCTTTTCTATTACTGCATAGTTTTTTCCCAGGGAAAGACTTTTCAACTGAGGTAGAGGATAGGATGTTCCTCCCCACAAACTCCTAGGATAGCATGGCTCTAGCTCGACTTCAGAGGCATCTGTTTGCAGGATAAAGGGCCTGTTGAAGTCAGGACTGCATAACATGGGCTCCTGCACAGTGCCTCTTGTTGTGTGAAGGCCTGGTCACACTCTCTGACCAGTGGACCCTGTTGGGGGCAGATTTCTGGGTGAGGTCTGTAAGGGGCTGGCAAGGGTAGATAAGTGCTATGAACTGGTGGTAATACCCTGCCAACCCTAAGAAGGCCCTCACATGGGTTTTGTAGTGGGTACTAGGCACTTGCTACGCTTGGACCTTACTGATCAACGGTCTCACCTGTCCATTGCCTATACAGTACCTTAAGTACTTTGTTTCTGCTTTGGCCAAAGCATACTTTGCTGGATTGGCCAGCAGCCCTGCTTCTTGGAGGGACTGTAGTATAGCTGTCACCTTGGATACATGTGATTTCCAATCAGTGCTGTGGATCACCACATCATCCAGGTAAGCAGCTGCATACTGGGCATGAGGTTGCAGCAAGTGATTCATGAGTGTTTGAAAGGTTGCAGGGGCCCCATGTAAGCCAAAAGGCATGGTATGGAACTGGTATAGCCCAAAGGGGGGTAGCAAAGGCTGTCTTTTCATGAGACTCTGGGGTCAAAGGGATTTGCCAGTACCCTTTTGTTAGGTCCAACATTGTGATGTACTTGGCTTCCCCTAGTCTATCCAATAGTTCATCTATCCGAGGCATGGGGTAGGCATCAAACTTCGAGATGGCACTGACCCTGCAATAATCAATACAGAAGTGGGTAGCCCCACCTTCTTTTGGTACTAACACTATAGGGCTACTCCAGTCACTGCTGGATTCCTCAATCACTCCCAACTTTAGCATGTCCTGTAATTCCTTCTTAACCATATCTCGTACAGCTTCTGGCAAGTGATATTTTTGCTGCCGCACTTTCTCCCCAGGCTCTGTTTCTATATGGTGAGCTATCATATAGGTTGTCCCCAGGAGGAAGGAGAAACATCTGAAAACTGGCTTACCAACTCTCATAGTTGCTGTTTCTGTTTGTGAGACAGCTACATTCCCATTGGGACTTGTATCCTCAGATTGTCATCTGGCACTTGGGGTCCCAGATCCACTATGTCTGGGTCAGGGGAAATTAATAGGTTTCCCCTCTGGTTCCAGAATTTCAGCAAATTGAAACAGTAGATCTGGGTCTCTTTTCACCTTTCTGGCTGGCAAACTTTATAGTCAACTGGGCCCACCCTCTGGGTAACTTCGTAAGGCCCCTTCCATTTGGCTAGAAGCTTATTCTGGCTGCTTGGCAACAGCACTAGTACCTGGGCCCCTGGTTTATATTCTCTCTTCCGGGCTCCCTTGTTATAGTAGTACTCTTGTCTTTGTTGAGCCTTCACCAGATTCTCTCGGGCAAATTTCCCTACCTGATCTAATCTTTCCCTCAATTGCAAGACATATTGCACCACATTTTCAGTCTTGGGTTTGGGTTTCTCCCACAACTCCTTTACTACATCAATAACACCTTGTGCGCGGTGCCCATAGAGGAGTTCAAAAGGAGCAAACCCTGCAGATGCTTGTGGGACCTCCCGCATTGCGAACAGCAGTAAGGGGAGTAACTTGTCCCAGTCCCTGCCCTAAATGGTTATGAACTTTCAAGCATGGTTTTAAGGGTTGGTTGAATCGCCCACGAGACCCTCCATCTGGGGATCGTAGATTGAGGTCCTTACGGAGCTGATTCCCAACAAAGTACAAACCTCCTGAGTCAGGCAGGACATGAAGTTAGTTCCCTGGTTTGGCAACATTTCCTTCAGTATTCCTATGTGACTAAAGACCTTTGACAGCTCCCGGCTACAATTTTGGCCAAAATGCTTCGTAATGGGATGGCCTCTAGGGTACCGGGTAGCATAGTCCACAATTATTAGAATGTTTTGGTACCCCCTGCACTCTTTTCAGGGTCCCACTATATCAACCCCAATCCGGTCAAAAGGTGCTTCCATAACAGGTAAAGGTACTAAAGGGACCCTGGGATTGTTCTTTGGAGCTACTAACTGGCACTAGGGACAAGATGTACAATAATCTTTAACATGTTGATATATGTCTGGCCAAAAGAATCAGGGTAACAGTCGGGCTAGTGTATTCTCTACCCCACAGTGCCCCGCCACCAGAATAGAGTGGGCAAGGCGTAGTAATTCCCCCTGAAAGACTCGAAGGATTAGCAACTGATGCCGGACATCCCCCATTTGGACCTCTTTACTAACTTGATACAGGATACCTCCTTGTAACTCAAAACGAGGATAGTGTGCTGCCCGATTCTCGTCTACCACCTCCCCTTCCCTGACAGCCAACTGGATGTATACCCGGCTAAGTATACTGTCAGCCCTTTATTCTTTGGCAATGTCTGGGCAGTGTTTTAATACACTTTGCTCTGATAAGGACAGCCCTCCGGAACCTTGGTTAAATGGGTCAGTGTTAGGGTCGTGCTGTGGGTCTGGACTCACTTCTGTCTTTGCTTCACCTCCCTGCTGTGCATCTGCCTCTTTGGGACCCCTTTTCTTTGCTTCCCTACGTTCCCTCTTAGATTTGCAGGTTCTGGTTGAGGAGTTAAAAATCCCTGGGTCAGGGAAAGGAAAAACTTCCCCGAGCTGCAGGTGGCTGGCCTCCCTCCCTTCATGACCCTGAGACCAGGTAGTTACCAAAGATAAGTCTGCTTTCCATAAGTCATCAAACCATTTCCAATCTCTCCCCAGTAACACTGGGTAGGGTAACCCCGGGGCAACCCCCACCTTTATAGTCTCTGTTTGGCCCCCCCAAGTAAGTGTAACCATTGCACCAGGGTAAGCCTTTACATGCCCATGCACACATCGGATAGGGATGGGGTTCAGGTCCTGCCAGTGTCGGGGGTTCACCAGGACCACCCTGACTAGGGTCTGGCAGCTTCCTGAGTCCACCAGAGCCTCCATCTTTATTACTTCTACCTTGACAGGGATCACAAAATCCCGGGATTCAGGGCCCCCACCCCCACTATACAGTGAATATTCATCTGTAAATGTGCAATCTATGAAGGTACAGTCCAGGTTGGGGCAGTTCTTCGCAACGTGACCCCTCTGTCCACATGAGAAACATGCCCCTGTGTCTCGGCTATGGAGTGAGCCTCTGGGTTTAGGCAGCAGGCCCTCATGAAATGTTTCCCTGGGTTGCTGGGTTGTCGTCTTTCCCAGAGTCTGACCCTTATTTGGCCCTAATCTCCCTCCCTACATGCCCAAGGTCCCTTCACAGTTCCAGTCAATATTCCTTCAGTCTGGCCTCTGGCTGATTCCCCATCTTCCCAGTTGGCGGTTAAGCTGGATCATGGGGCAGGAGGAGAGTTCAGCATTCAACACTTGTACTGAGATCTGCATAGCCTCTGCTAGCATGGTGATCTTCTGTTTGTGGACCCAGCTCTGAATTCCTGGGGCAGAATGTTCAGAAATTGTTCCAAGATAATTAACTTGGCCACCTTGAGAATCTGGATCCTTCGTGTTTAAGTCAACACCAACACAGATCCCACAATTGTTGTCCCACTGCTCTAGGTCATGCACCTGCTGCAAATTTGAAGCTCCGGAACCTCTGTCAGTAACTTTCTGCATTGATGCCTAGGCAGTCCAGGATTGCTGCTTTCACCTCTGTGTACTCCCGGCTGTGGTACTGTCCATAGCTCAATAGGCTGCTTGGGCTTCCCCAGTCAGACATGGGCAAGGCGGACAGCCCACTGGGGTCTGAGCCATCCAGCAGCTTCCGCCACTCACTCAAACGTTACCAGGAAGGCCTCAGGATCATCCTCAGATGTTATTTTGGTCAGCACGGCATTCATCCTAGGAACCCCTGACCCCATGATAGCCAGACCAGCCTCACCAGTAGGATCTGGTTGCAGCTGTTGCACCAGGGACTGCAGGAGCTGCTGCTGTTGTCCCAGCTATGTAAGAAACTGCTGTTGTGCCCCCTGCTGCTCTTGTTATGCCCATTGCTGTGCCTCCTGTTGAGCTTGCTGTGCCATCTGCTGCTGAGCCAGCTGAGTGAGAACGTGGTGTTGCTGAGCCTGTTGTACCCATTGTTGTGCCTCCTGTTGGGCTTGCTGTGCTTGTTGCACCTGTTGTTGCACCTCCTGCTGCTGCTGCTGTGTCAGCCACCTGAAAGCCTGTTGTTGTTGCTCAGCAAGGAACTTCAGCAATTTTTCCACATCCATTTTTCCAGAATGTAACTAGTCCTGGTCACTCTAGCAGTGGTTCGAATCCCACTTCTTATACCACGTGTGACAAGCTGGCCTATGGTAGATGAAGAGGTAACATGCTGGGTTTAAAGTACACAGAACAAAATGTACTTTCATTGCTTCAAAGATAAGTTGTTGCTCCAGAAAAACATAATTAGTTAGTTCAACTTCTCCAGCCTGGTCAGGTCACATAAAGGTTAACACAAAGCAGTTATTTCAGGCTGACTTGACAAAGGAATCTTTGAACCACCTCTGTGGGCCAGCTGTTTGTTCAATATATAGTCTCAAACAAAATAAACGGTTTGTGGGCCAGCAGTTTTGAATGCACAATCTCAAATAAAACACAGTTTTCCTTTTGCCTTGTTTGTAGGCTATCAGCAGTACATTCCACTCACTGTTTTTGACCCAGCTGGCTAACCTGATCCTTTACCTTAGGACTCTCTGCTTTACTGATGGCCTGGTTCTCAGCAGCAGGCTTCAGGTTCCCCCAAAGGCTCTCTGCATGACTTAAACCTTCCCTTTGGTTTTCAGCTCTGGTTCCTGTCTCACAGGGCTGCAGTTTCAGTCGCCTCTCTCTCTCTCTCTTGCTGGCTTCCTCTGCCTTTTAGCAATCTCTATCTAATTGGCCACACCTGTGGAGGCATCCCCCCTTGCCTGTTGCAGTCCCTACATTTCCTCAGTCTCAACCAAGGAGTTAACCCCTTGTTCCCTGGTGTTGTGTTTACCCTGTCACTGGAGTATTGACTGTTTTCAATTTCACCTTAAGCAGCTTTTGCTTGATAGTGCTGCTAATTAGCCTTCAAGCTAATCAGCAGCACCTGTGAAAAGTTGCACTTAATGGTTCTAACCTTACGAACAACTTTTCCGAACCACTGAAAAAATATGATCAAAGTGTATTATGAAAAGGGTGGAGACAATAGAGGAATCCGATTGGCTGGAATGGGATTCTAGCCCCATCTTTTTTCTCCATGTAGCATGGAAAAAAACAAGGTACCACCACTAGCTTGCCACCTTACCAGATAAATCCTTGTGCCAAGAATGGCACAAAATTCAAAACAAACGAGCCGCCATTTTTCTCACCTTGGTAACTTGAACAGGTAACTATGTTCAAATACCTACAGTAGGTGTCACTCTGACCCCTCACTAACTTTCACTGACATTGGAATGTTGGTCAGGCATGTTAACCAGCCACTGGGTATCTGCTTTAAGCTAAAAAAAAAAAAAAAAAAAAATCTCATGACCCCAGAAATGCGACTGGCCATAGTCCAAGGCACGCTTCTCCCACTCCTGAATTACTGCTATCCCATTTACAGTACTTACAAACCTCCAGTCATAACTTCACTAGATTTAACACTAAACACTACGGCATTTGTAGGTTTGCCTCGCTGGCCCATTGTAAGACCCACCACTACTCTCTTCATTAGACGTTTGGCTCACTCTTCCCCCAAGCCCGTCATGACTACCTTATCAGTACCCTTGTTGAAAAGCCCCTCAGAGGAAAAGGAGAATTGCCCCTTGTGAAGCCTTCTCAGTTTTAGGATTGGTTCATGACATCTCAGGACCTCCTCTCAATGCCTCCTTGACCTTCCTCAGATGGCTAGTGAGATGGGTCAGAAAGCTTTCTTCAATGTTGCCCTAGGATAAGAAATTGGTTTGCAAGTGTCTCTCCACTCACTAGGCACTTCCATCATATTCAAAACACATTTTGAAAATGCCCTTCTAAACTCCTCTGTTTGAAAGTGCCCACCTAACTTGGGATGGTGGAGATCATTAGGTCTGAATGTAGACCTCTAGGCAGTTCTTGAAGCACACTGACTTTGTTGTTAGTCATGTTTTATATCACATGGTATTATGTCGCTAGCTATGGTCTACAGTCTAAATCTCAGTCCAATCATGATGTTATTGTCTCCTGTGCTGCTAACCTCTTCTTCTTTGGACCTGTGTGGGGGAAGAACAAATTACTCACCTTAGTAATGTTGTTCTTCTAATGGAGTCTTGCTGTATTCTGACAATAGCAGTGAGTCCCAACCTTCGAACTGCCCTGGAGATGAAAGAGTTAACTTTCCATGCCAGGCATGGAACGCTGAGCTCGAGCTCAGTTGAGACTCTGTTTGTTGCTGTTTGAACTCAAACCGTCAGATCTTTACGCGCTAAACTCACTGAGGTCCTGTGTGGAAGCTGTAAACCTACACTAGCCAACTGGCTACTAAATATAATTGCAGATTTTTTGGTCCCAAAACAAAGACTCAAGTCAGGAAACCCAAAAAATGAAATAAACACAACACCCACTCACCCAAAGAACAGAGGGTGATAATAAAAAGGTGGGGCACCTCCTGAGTGCCAATACTGCTACTGCCCACCCACATCCCAAAAACAAAGGTTCTGAGAGGGGAAGGCGGGGGGGGGAGGTCAGAATACAGCAAGACTCCATTAGAAGAAACAACATTACTAAGGTGAGTAATTTTTTCTTCAAACAACATGAAGTCTTGCTGTATTTTGACAATAGCAGACTACCAAGCAGTACCTCCATGGAGGAGGGACAGAACCTACCGGGAAATCGCCTGAAGCACAGCTATGCTAAACTGAGCATCACTCCAGCCTGGATATCCAGAGAGTAATGCTTGGTAAAAGTGTGAACTGTTTTTCAGGTAGCTGCTTGACATATCTCTAAGATAGAAATATCCCTGGCAGCAGCTGTACCTCTGGTAGAGTGAGCCCTCAGGCCTGAGGGTGGAATCTTACCTAGTTTTTCATAGCAAAATTGAATGCAAGAGACAATCCACCTGGCAATGGATCTTTTAGTGGCATGTTTTCCTTTACCAACCTCACCATAAGTGAGGAACAGTTGGAGGGAGTCAAACCTGTGACCCTCGGTACGTTCTATGTAGTAGCTAAGGGCTCTTTTCACATCCAACTTGTGCAACCTCCTCTCACCAGAGGAGGAATGGTCAGTGAAGTACATAGGAACAGACAAAGATTGGGTAAGGTGGAAGTCTGAAACCACCTAGGTAAAACTTCCTGTTAGTCCTGAGGACCACCTTATCCCTATGGAAAGAGGTAAAATCAGGCTCCACTGACAGGGCTTGTAACTCACTTATGCGCCTGGCAGAAGTGATGACCACCAGGAACACAGTTTTCCAAGTCAAGTACTTAAGCTCTGCTGAGGACAAAAGCTCAAAAGGGGGTTGCATAAGCTGAGCAATGCAAACATTAAGGTCCCAAGCAGGGGCAGGGTCCCTGAATGGCGGATTGGTATGAAGCAATCTCTTGAAAAACTTGGAGAATACAGGGTGAGCTGAAAGAGAAGAGGGCTTATCTGCTGAAAGAAAAGCAGAGACAGCTGCCAGATGCACCCTTAGTGTAGCTAGTCTGAGTCCCAAGCTATTCAGATGGACCATATAGTCAAGGACTGTGGGCAGGTCAGCAGACTCTGGGGAAATATGCTTCCAGAGCACCATATGGAGAATCTTTTCCATTTGGAATTATAAGTAGTTCTGGTGGAAGGCTTCCTAGAAGCCTTTAGAATATCCATAACACCTTGAGAGAGGTATAAATCAGCAAACTCTAACTCTTCAAGAGCCAGGCCTTGAGATTGACAGATTTGAGATTCGGGTACCAAACCCTCCCCTGAGCACAGGTTAACAGGTTGTAATTCCTAGGAAGAGACAAGGGAAGGTGGACTGCTAAGGACAACAGGAGAGGGTACCAGAGCTGTCTGGCCCAGTCTGAAGCAATCAGAATCACCGTGCAGGGTTGAGACCTGATTTTGACTAGCACTTTGAACAGGAGACGGAAGGGGGAAAAGCATACAGGAACTTCCCTTCCCACCTGAGAACCAAGGCATCCAGGGGGACTGAGCCCAACACTGGGGCCTGCAGCACAAAAAGGGGAAGTTGGTGATTGTCTGGGACTGCAAAATATCTATCTGTGGGATGCCCCATCTGGAGAAGATCACCTCCAAAACCAGGGGATCCAGTGACCATTCGTGATGGCCCTGAGATATCCTGCTGAGAGCATCTGCCAGGACATGGTCCTTGCCTGGGAGGTGTACTGCTGTGAGGGAGGTGTTCAGGGAATAGGCCAGAGACCACAAATTCATTGCTTCTGTGCACAAGGCCGTAGACCAAGTGCCCCCTTGCTTGCTGATATACCACATTGTGGTGGTATTGTCTGTCCTGATCTGAACAACTTTGTTCTGAACAGACTTGGAAAAACTTGAAGTGCTAGAAACACTGCTCTGAGTTCCAACAGATTGATGTGAAGCAGAGATTCCTGAGGGGACCACAACCCTTGGGTGGTCAGGTCTCCCAAGTGGGCCCCCCACCCCAAGAGGGAGGCATCTGTAGTAAGGATTAAAGAGTGAGACTGAGTGACAAAAGGAACTCCCTGTCTTAGATTGTTCTGATCCTGCCACCACTGCAAGGCCTGGATCAGGGTTCGAGTCACTGGTATCAGTTTGGTCAGAGGGTCCTTTTTCTGAGACCAAAAGGCTCTCAAGTGGAACTGAATGTCCCTCATCTGAAATCTTGCTCCCTGCACCACTGCTGTAGAAGCTGCCATGTGCCCCAGGAGCTGCAGAAAATGCCTTGCTGGTCGAGACACCTGTAGGGTGAATGAAGAGGCCAGTGTGATAAGGGTCCCTGCCCTGTCCAGGGGAAGGAAGGCTCTGGCCTTTTCTGTATCTAGCTCTGCGCCTATGAAGGTGATGAGCTGAACAGGCTCTAGAACTGACTTTGAAAGATTCAGAAGGAAATCTAGAGAGTGAGCAGTTGCTGAGTTATCTGTAGGTGTAACTTGACTTGGTCTGGGGACTGGCCTACTATTAGCCAGTCGTCCAGGTATGGGAAGATGGCAATCCTTTGCCTTCTTAGGGAAGCAACTACTACTGCCAGGCATTTTGTGAACACCCTTGTAGCAGAGGTTAGGCTGAAGGGCATTGCTCTGAATTGGTAATGGCCTGAGGGTAGCTTAAACCTGAGGTATTTTCGATGGGAGCTTCTGATGAGAATATGGAAACAGGCATCCTTGAGGTCCAGGGAGACTAGCCAGTCCCCTGGCCTTAGAGAGGGTAGAATTATTCCCAGAGTCACCATTTTGAACTTCGGCTTTAAAAGGTGCTTGTTTAAATACCTGAGATCCAGGATGGGCCGCCATTCTCCTGTCTTTTGGGAGCGAGGAAGTACCTGGAGTACAATCCTTTCCCTTGGTGTAGGGATGGAACCCTTTCTACAGCTCTGAGAGCCACGAGGGAAGAGACCTCTGCCTCTAAGGCAAGTGCCTCTGAAGGATTTGCAGGTGGAAAGGATCTGGTTCTCATCTTTGGAAATTTTTTGAAGCTGAGAACCAGTCCCTGGCTTACTACTTCCAGGACCCATTTGTCTGATGTTAAAGACTTCCAGTCCTGGACAAAGTAAGCCAGCCTGCCCCCACAGGTGGTGGAGAACTGGCCCTGGCAAACCCATCAGGGTGCCTGTTGGCAGGGGGTTTAGGCTGGGAGGTGGAAGCAGGTCTGCTTGTACCCCTTCTGCCTCTCCCTCTAAAGAACCCCCTCTGAGCATAGGCAGAAGAGGAGGCCTGGGCTTGGTAGAAAGGCCTATGAAAAGGCCTGCCCCTGCCCCTGGGATGCTGCCTCTGAGGAATGGCTTGCCTTTCCTTGGCCTGAGCACTCCTATAAGTGGTCCTGTATTCATCCATATTCTTCATGTAGTTCTCTGTTTGCTCCCAAACAGAGAATTACCCACAATAGGAAAATTCATGGCCTTAGTCTGGGTATCCTGAGACAGGCTAGTACATCTGAGCCAAGTTTCCTATGAAGGGCCACAGATGTAGCCATAACTCTAGATGAAACATCACTGGAGTCCACTGCAGCATGCGATTACACCTTGGATGCCTCAATACCATCAGCAGCCACCTGCTCCAGCTCCTTGAAAGCTGGCCAGGGACCTGTTTAGCTAAAGCCATGACAGTGTCCCAACTAGATTTCTGATATCTAGCTGTATAGGCCATATAATTGGCCTGCCTGAGTCCCAAGTATGCCATGTACTGTTTCTTGCCATGGCATCAATCCTCCTGGAGTCCTTATCTGGGGTGTGAAGCCAAGGGTATATTAGCCTTTATCACAGGCTGCAGCCTGCACTACTCCCAACATGGCTGCATTGCTGAGTAAGGAACTCCGTATCTGAGCCTGACAAAGTATGCCTCTTGTCCATTATTTTATCCACAAGAGGTAAAGAAATAGGAGTCTTTAAAATCTTAAATGTCTGTTTCCCAAAAGACTTGTGTAAGGGAATAGACAGCCTCCTGGACTCTGGGATATCCATCATTTCCACATAGTCAGGCTCCTCCTGGTCATCCACAGCTTCTTCCATAGGAAGCTGAAGGGTTTTCGCCACTTTCTTAAACATGAAATGGGAGGGGACCAGAAAGCCTAGGAGGAGACACTTGAAGGTCTGTCTGGGGAGATGTCCGGTCAATGGGCACATCCAGACTTTCAAAACCATCTTACTTTCTTCATACTCTCCTCTGGTTCATAATATTCTTCCAAATCATAATCTGAACCGTGGAACCGGCTGGAACTGAGCGCCTTCCTGATGGTGCCGGTTCGTCGGAACATGGGAAAGCGACTGCACAATTTTAATCGCTTTGTATTTCATCAGCGTTGGAGAAGAAACTTTTGGATCCACACCAGCTGATTTTTCCTTCTTGTTCTCTTAACCGAACAGACCTGAATCGGTTCTCCTTGGTCAAGAAGTTTCGCCTGATCAGAGGGCTCTCCTTCTGTCTGGTTTGAACCAACCGGCTGGCCATCCCGTCAGCGGACTTTGGCCTCCCTTTCCCTGAGCCTACCAACTCTCTTTCTAGGGTAGCTGCAGGAAATTTTACAAATCTGGCAGTCTGAATCAAGGTGGTCAAACCCCAGACAATAAACACAGGTGGTGTGGGGGTCAGCCTTAGCAAAGACTTCCCCACACACACTACAGTATTGAAACCCAGTGGGCCCGGTTTTTCTTTTGGGTTTCTCTGACATGGTGCCAGTCCTAACAAAACTTACCCTTTTAATGGCAATCCACCAGGCAAGACACTCTTATGGGTTCCTGACCATGTTACGGGTCGTGGAAAAAAATCATAGAAAATCCGTTTTTTTTAGAACCGATAAGAACCGGTAACCACACTCTAAAAGCAGAAATAAAGATTTTTAAACAACTTAATTGGTTCAAACTGAACCGATGAACCGCTTACAAGTTCCACACAGAATAGAAAACAATATAAACCTATCTAGTACTCACGAATACCACAGACAGAGACTGAACTGACAGGTTGCGGTTCAAATTCGGTCGAAAACCAAGAAAAGTGGTACTTTAACCGACAAATTGAACCGAGCAAAGAAGAAATCTCCGGAGCGACTGTTCAGTGAGGCGGAGTAAAGAATCTGACGGTTTGAGTTCAAACAGCAAAAGACAGAGTCTCAACCGAGCTCGAGCTCAGCGTTCCATGCCTGGCATGGAAAGTTAACTCTTTCATCTCCGGGGCAGTTCGAAGGTTGGGACTCACTGCTATTGTCAGAATACAGCAAGACTTCATGTTGTTTGAAAGAAGAGATCTGTAAGCAGTGCTTGGGGCACTTAAACTTGGTAGGCAGTGTTTGGGGTACCTTGAAACTTGGGTTTTAAATTGTAACAAGTTATGTGGGGGAAACTAGGTCAGGAGCTTAATCTTGGGGTGAGTAGTTTCAGGAAGTCCTGTGAATCAGGTGTGTAACTAGGGGGTAGAGCTGACAGAGGCTTAGTGCCGTCTAACAAAAGCAAGATTTTTTTTGTATATTTTATTAATTTTACAAAGTAAAGCAGAGCATCAGTCCCAGTTGGGAAACAGTACATAAAAAATGAATATGTCACTCCATATAAGATAGTAGTATCTCCCAACTAAATCCAAATGGAAGAGGATACCAGCAGATGTACAAGAAACATAGTCACATGATAGAAAAAAAAAAACAACTATGGAATAACAGCCCAAGAGCCCATGGCAAAACATCTGAAGTGGAATAACCAAACTGTATATACTAAAATGCCCACCATTAAAAAAGGGCATTGTGCCATGTATAAAGCTAAAATAATTAAGAGTATACAAATGAGAGTACAGTCTACTGCAACCTTCGCTTTGTTAAACTGAGCCATCTGCAATAAAATTGACGTGAGGAGACACCCTGATAAAACATTAAAAAATTAGCACAGTTCAACGATGAAGACATTCTAAAGCAGGGCATGCTCAATGTTAATTTAAGGTATGGAGGGTTTCGTTGGTATGTATTTCCAATAGGCACGTTTGAGAAAGTTTAGCAAACTAAAATCATTACTGTAAACCGAGGAGCCTCCATCCTTCATCCAGTTATGGTGAGGACAAATTGGCTCTACATAAAATGTTCATACCCCAAGCTAGAACATAAAAAGTAAAGCAAACTGCAAAATACCAAGAAGAGTGGTAAACACTAACTAATAGAGACAGCAATAAATCCCATAGACAGGACCTCAATATGAAGATGAATTAACGGCTTTCCCTTACATAAAAAACAGAGATTAACAGGTGACTGTATACACAAGCCCTTCAGCCTTCTTCCTGGATGTCAGGGTCAATCTCTGGTTCTCCCTTCAAATGACGAGAGGATTCTCGTAGGTTTGCCTCCATTTCCCCACCTACGAAGGGTCCATAAAAACAAAGACCTTATCCTGGTGTCTGGAAACAAAGTGCGTTGATGACAGCCAGGTCCTGAAGCATACCAGACCCCATTGCAATTCTTTTGACGTTGACAGGTGGCAAACAAAGTGTCAGAGAACAAAAGAATAGTAGCCCCTTCATATAACAATGGATGGTGCTGACAGGCTAGTTGTAACAATTGATCCCAGGTAGCCACTGAGTCAAGAACGACCATCACAATACGAGGAGGGAATCCTCAAGCTGGCCCCATGGATGAAGTCTGTAAGCTTTTAGGATGGGTCACTCCCCAGGCCCAGAAGACTCCTGAAATTGATCTTTTAGCCAGGCCTTAAGAAATATAGGCAAACAGTTGCCCTCAGCCCCCTCCAGGGAACCCAAAAGTGAATATGGGCAGAACGAACTTGATTCTTAAATAGTTCCAATCTGTACAAAAGTGGCAGTAGGGAGGAGGCGGGGAACTACAGGCCAGCCAACCTCACCTCTGTGGTGGGGAAGATCACTGAGACACTGCTGAAGGAAAAGATATAGTGACACACCTGGAATCCAGTGGTACCCAGGATCCAAGACAACATGGATTCACAGCAGGAAGGTCATGTCAAAACGAATCTTACAGATTTTTTTTGACTGGGTGACAAAGGTGATAAATCAGGGTGGTATGGTGGACATTGTCTACCTCGATTTCAGCAAAGTCTTTGACACCATCCCACACAGAAGGCTGATTAACAAGATGGGTAGTCTGGGCATGGGACATAAGGTGATACACTGGATTAGTAACTGGCTAACAGACAGGAGGCAGAGGGTGGTGGTAAATGGGATTCAATCAGGGGACAGGAAGGTGACCAGCGGGGTACCTCAGGGATCCGTCCTGGGGCCAGTCCTGTTCAACATATTTATTAGTGACACTGCAGAAGGGCTGGAAGGGAAGAGCTGCCTGTTTGCAGATGACACCAAGATCTGCAACAGGGTGGATACTCCAGAAGGGGTAGAGAAAATGAAGATGAAGGACCTGTGTCTGAAACATGTCACGTGGGGTAGTGTGGTCTCCTGTTGAATAAATATTTGAGGTAAAAAGATGCCATATAGTGAAGGCATCTTATATTTTTACAATTTGAGGTAGTGAGTGTTGAACTCTTGTGTTTTTTTAAATGAAGAAGCTTGAAAAATGGTCAGAGGTGTGGCAATTGAGGTTCAATGCAAAGAAGTGCAAAATGATGCACCTGAGAAGAGGGAACCCTATGGAGAGCTACAGGATGAGGGGGTGCTGACAATCACCAAAGCAGATTTCAGACAACCTAAAGGTGTCAGAGCAGAGTACAAAGGTGGCGGGGAGGGCCAGTGGCATGCTTTGGTGCACAGGCAGAAGGATCACTAGCAGAAGGCAGGAGGTGGTGATGCCATTGTATAAAACATTGGTAAGGCCTCACCTAGAGTATTGCATGCAGTTCTGGAGGCCCCACCTGCGCAAGGACATTGACATAGTGGAGGCAGTCCAGAGAAGGGTGACCAAGATGGTACATGGTTTGTACCACAAAACATATGAGGAGAGACTAAAGGACCTCAATATGTACTCACTGGAGAAAAGGAGGGAGCAGGGGGACATGATAGAAACTTTTAAGTATCTCAATGGCAGGAACAAGGTGCAGGTGGGAGACCTCTTCCAATGTACAGGGAATACAAGAATGAGGGGGCATGATATGAAATTGAAATGGGGGGTAGATTATGAGGAAATGTGAGGAAATTCTTCACAGAAAGGGTGGTGGATGCATTGAATAGTCTGCCACAAAAGGTACTGGGAGCGAGCACAGTGGGGTTTTTTAAACATGCCTGGGACAGGCACAAGGGAACCCTGAGGTGGAGGGAGTGAGGAAAGACCATTGACCAGATAGAGTCAGAGGCTGCATACAAGTGTAAGGCTTACTGGCAGACTGGATGGACCTAGTGTCCTTATCTGCCAACAATTTCTATGTTTCTATGGTTTTCAGTGCTCCATGACATGGTAATAGCCACAACAATCCAGGTCAGCCTCTGCCATGATAGCTCTGGGTCCAAAATCTTATTTCCTAGACTTCTGGCATTCTCACAAATAGCCTTCCAGATTTTGCATCCACTCTACTTGTTGCCCCCCGTTTTTCCTTTTTGCCCTCCCTCCTTTGGTTCCCCCAAGCTGCATTGACAACAAAGTTGTCGAAATGTAGCACAGCGACATCCACAATGTCGACAGGTGAAATTTCGCCTGTCAGACATTGGCTGTTTTTTTTTTTTGCAGGGGGTTACACACCTTCAACACACCCCATGTGGGGGTCTTCACCCTCTACACCCCACCAATTTCTATATAACAAACTGAGTTGCAGCCGACATGGAAAGGGGGTAAAACAGCAAAATTTTGACACCGAGACCATTACAGCGACAATATCGAATTTGTTTGAAGTTGTCGCTGTAACATTCTTCAATGTTGGATTTTCGCTGCTTTGCTGGTATACGCCCTCCTCTTTTTAATGCTCCCATTCCCTTTCCCCTCTACCTCTACCATCCTGCTTTCTTTATTCATTTGCACCCTGGGAGATTCCACTCCCATCAGGTTCTCCTTGCTCTCAACTTCAGTCTGCGGGGGAGAGGGGTGGCAGATTCTGCCTTCTAGATTCCTTTTACCACTGCTTCGTCTAGCTTAAATGTTCACTGAAGTGACATTTACACAGTCCACGAAGGACTGAAGCTCCCCTCCTGGACAGATGCAGGCCATCACCCCTGTAGAAGCCTTTATCCTCACAGATGAGTCGCCGCTCCCCAGTGCAGCAGAACCCCTCCTCTACACCATTCCTTCAAACATGAGTTGAAGCCCCTGGTCCAGAGATCCCTTTCCTCACCCCTGCGTAGACAGGCAGCACCTCAGCAAAAGCCACTGAGTAAGCTACCTCCCGGACCCCCTAAACTCCCCCTGCCCTATCTCAGCTCTGACCCTAGCTAGATTATTAGTCCCCAGACTGACAATGATATCCGGCTCTCCCTCCTGTTCTGCTGCCCTAGGGATATACTGTGGTCGGCCGAAATGCATCGGCCCGACCGTCATTATCCTGACTCCAGGCACCTGAAACATGGTTGCCCCACATCGGGATTTTGCCTCCAGGGAGTGATTCGGGGGGGCTTTGCCCCATGCACCTCCAATGTGGGGGGCTCTGGCCCCCCCCCGGTACTTAAGGATTCTCACTCCAGGGGGACGAAATCCCGATGCCGGGCAACCATGTTTCAGGCGCCCAGAGTTGGGATATTGCCAGTTGGGCCGATGCATTTCAGCCGATCGGAAGTATCCCTGCCCGAGCGATCCTCAGGATCTGCTTCCCATTCCTCTGGGCCCAGGCACCTGGTAGGCACCTAACCTGCCTCTCCCCCCTTTTCCCAAATCTATCCCCTCACAATTGAGTCCCCCACCAGAAGTTGCAGCCTCTTTCCCTGGAATCCTCTACCATCCTCCTTGGCATTTCCAGTACAGAGGGCCCCACTCCCTCCCCGGTCACTACCATGGGTGCCTCCTTTTGACAGTCCTGCCCCACCAGAACAGCATAGGAATCATATAATGGTACTGAGGAACGTGCCTCTTTCCTGCCACACCTACCCTTCTAGAGCACACCACAGTTCAGTTATTCCTCCTCCTCCTCCTCCCTGGCATCCTTGGAGGTTATGGTGGCAGACATGCTGGCCCCTGGGGGGGGGGGGTGGAGGTGCCCTGAATCCTAGGCAACTTGGTCTGGAGTCTAGCAACCTCCTCCCTCAACCCAGAGTGGTGTGTGCAGATGGGGCAGCAATGCAGTTTCCAGAAGATCTCTCAGAAAACTGCAGCCCTCCACCACCACACTGCACCACTCCCAGCATTCTCAACTTCTGTTCTTCCTGTTCTACCTAGAAATACTTTTGTACCCTTACCCCTGAGATAGTGTTTCTAGTTTCCCCTTTATTTCTTTGTTTCAATTTGTGTTTCCCTGTGCCTTATTTAAAATCTCTTTATACTATCCTAGATAGAATGTCGCATCTGTTCCCTGTTTTGGCCTACCCCTGATCTTCCACCTTTTCCAGCAGTGACTGTTACACAGTAGTGAATAGGTTCCTTACCTTAGTTGACCGGCAGAATCCTCAGCTTCTCCACTTCCTTTGGGAAGTATAAGGGGATCCAAAGGGAGTATTCACTAAGGAAGGGGATGGTCAGGGACCAGTTGAGTAGCAGTACCCCTGGCAGCCATGTTCACTGAGTCACTCAACACAGGAGTTGTTCCATGTTGCCTTGGATCCTGGGTACTGTTGGATTACAAGCGTGCCACTATCTTTTCCTTCAGCAGTGTCTCCATGATCTTCCCCACCAAAGAGGTGAGGTTGACTGGCCTGTAGTTCCCCGCCTCCTCCCTACTGCCACTTTTGTGCAGGGGGACTACATGTACCCTTCTCCAGTCCTCTGGATCTACTCCTGTGTTGAGTGACTCTGTGAACATGGCTGTCAGAGGCGCTGCTAGTTCCCTTCGTAGCTCTCTTAGTATCCTTGGGTGTATGCCATCTGGCCCAGTGGCTTTGTTCACCTTCAGCTTTGTGAGTTCTTCCAGAACTCTGTCCACTGTGAGTGAACTGATGTCCCCCCCCCACCTTTGCATCTGCTTCCCAAATGTGGTCCCTGACCCTCCCTTTTCTTAGTGAATACTGTACAGAAGTATTTACTTAGTATTTCTGCCTCATCCAGGTCTCCCTCCTTGTATTTGTCCTCCTCCCCTTCGAGTCTTACAATCCCTCCTCTGTATTTTCTTCTTTCACAGATGTACCTACAGAATGTCTTGTCCCCTTTTTTCACTGGCTGCGCTAATCCTTCCTCCATCCATGCCTTTGCACTCCTAACAGTTTTCCCTGCTTCCCACAGACACTCAAGGTACACCTCCCTGTCTTCCTTCGGGTCCCCTTACACTTCCTGGTACTCACTCTTTTAGCCCACACTTTGTCTGCCACTTCTTTAGAGAACCATAGTGGCTTCCTTCTTCTTTTCCTTTTGGCCACTAACCTGATGCACTGGTTTGACACATCCACTATTGCACCTTTCAGTTTCCCCCACTGCTCCTCAACCCCCACCCTTGCCCCCCTCCTTCTCCAGGGCTACTCTGATGCATCTACCCATTTTAGCAAAGTCCACCCTCTGAAATCTAATATCTTTGCCCTTGTGTAACTCAATTGAGTCCCTGCCTCCATGCTAAACCACACTGTGTTGTGGTCACTGGACTCCAGCTGTCCTTCTACCCGGATATCTGCAACTCTGTCCCCATTGGTCAATACCAGGTCCAGAATCACTTTGTCCCTAGTGGGATCAAGGACCAGCTGTCTGAGCCCTACCACTGTAGGGAATCTAGGATGGTTCTGCTTCTGGCTAAAGCAGCTGCCTGGGTGGTCCAATCCACATCCATCATACTGAATTCCCCAGTAGTAGACTTCTCCTTTAATATAGAAAACCCTCAAATAACTGAATTTTGTGAGTTCATACAGTACATGTCCCTGAAAGAAAAAAATACTCACCTTAGTAATGTTATTTCTTCTAATGGAGTTTTGCTGTATTCTATTTGCAGCTGTGATCTCCAACCTTTGAACTGCCCCGGAGAGGAAAGAGTTAACTTTCCATGCAAGGCATGGAACGCTGAGCTCGAGCTCGGTTGAAGCCTCTGTCTGCTGTTGTTTGAACCCCAACTGCCAGATCTTTACGAGCTATACTCACTGGGCGTTCTGTGTGGAAACTGTAAACTAACACTAACCAACTGGCAACTAAATTTAATAAAGAGGGTTTTTTGGTTTCAAAGCAAAGACTCAAGTCAGGAAACCCAAAAAACAAAACACAATACACACCCAAAATAAAGGAGGGTGAGAAAAGGGGGCACCTCTAGGTGCCAACACTGTTCCTGCCCACCCACATCCCAAAAACCAGGTTCTGAGAGGGGAGGTGGAGGGGAGGTCAGAATACAGCAAGGCTCCATTAGAAGAAATAACATTACTAAGGTGAGTAATTTTTTCTTCAAACAACATGAAGTCTTGCTGTATTCTGACTATTTGCAGACTACCAAGCAGTACCTCCATGGAGGAGGGACAAAACCTACTTTGGAAATAGGCTCTGAAGTTCTGCTGTGCCAAACTGAGCATCACTCCTAGCCTGGATATCCGGAGAGTAATGCTTGGTAAAAGTATGGACTGTTTTCCAGGTGGCTGCTTGACATATCTCTAAGATAGGAATATCCCTGGCAGCAGCCAGGGAAGCAGCTGTACCTCTAGTAGAGTGAGCCCTCAGGCCTGAGGGTGGAGTCCTACCCAATTTTTCATAGCAGAATTGTATACAAGAGACAATCCACCTGGCAACAGATCTTTTAGTGGCAGGTTTTCCTTACTAACCTCACCATAAGTGAGGAACAATTGGAGGGAGTCAAACCTGTGACCCTTGGTGCGCTCTATGTAGTAGCTAAGGGCCCTTTTTACGTCCAGGCTGTGCAGCCTCCTCTCTCCAGAGGAGGAATGGTCAGTGAAGAAAACAGGAAGAGACATAGACTGGTTAAGGTGGAAATCTGAAACCACCTTAGGCAAAAACTTCCTATTAGTTCTTAGGACCACCTTATCTCTATGAAAAGAGATACAATCAGGCTCCATTGACAGGGCCTGTAACTCACTGATGTGTCTGGCAGAGGTAATGGCTACCAAAAACACAGTTTTCCAAGTCAAGTACTTAAGTTTTGCAGAGGACAAAGGCTCAAAAGGGGGTTGCATAAGCTGAGCAATGAAAACATTTAGGTCCCAAGCAGGAGCAGGGTCCCTGAAGGGAGGATTGGTGTGCAACAATCCCTTGAAGAATTTACAAAATACTGGATGAGCTGAAAGAGAAGAGGGCTTACCTACTGACAAAAAAGCAGAAACAGCTGCTAAATGTACTTTGAGTGTAGCTGATCTGAATCCCAAGCCATTGAGATGAACCATATAGTCCAGGACTGTAGGCAACCCAGCAGATTCTGAAGAAATATGCTTACCAGAGCACCAAATAGTGAACCTTTTCCATTTGGAGTTGTAAGTCTTTCTGGTGGAAGGCTTTCGCGAAGCCTTTAGAATATCCAGAACACCCTGAGAGAGGTGCAGATCAGCAAACTCTAACTCTTCAAGAGCCAGGCCTTGAGATTGAGAGATTTGAGATTCGGATACCAAACTCTCCCCTGAGAGGATGTCAACAGGTTGTAATTCTTGGTAAGAGACAGGAGGTGGTGGACTGCTAAGGACAGCAACAGTGGGTACCAGGGCTGTCTGGCCCAGTCTGGAGCAATCAGAATCACTTTGCAGGGTTGAGACCTGATTTTGACTAGTACCTTGAACAGGAGAGGGAAGAGGGGAAAAGCATACACAAACCTCCCTTCCCAATTGAGAACTAGAGCATCCAGTGGGACTGAGCCCAATACTGGGGGTCTGCAGCAAAAAAGGGGGAGTTGGTGATTGTCTGGGGCTGCAAAAAGACCTATCTGTGGAGTGCCCCATCTGGAGAAAATCACTTTCAAAACTAGGGGATCTAGGGACCATTCGTGATGGCCCCGAGATATCCTGCTGAAAGCATCTGCCAGGACACTGTCCTTCCCTGGGAGGTGCACTGCTGTAAGAAAAGTTTGTAGGGAATAGGCCAGAGACCACAACTTTATTGCTTTTGTGCACAAGGCCGTAGACCGAGTGCCCCCTTGTTTGTTGATGTACCACATTGTGGTGGTATTGTCTGTTCTGATCTGAATAACTTTGTTCTGAACAGACTTGGAAAAAACTTGAAGTGCTAGAAATACTGCTCTGAGCTCCAACAGATTGATGTGGAGCAGAGATTCCTAAGGGGACCACAACCCCTGGGTGGTCAGATCGCCCAAGTGAGCCCCCCATCCCAAGAGGGAGGCATCTGTAGTAAGGATTAAAGAGTGAGACTGAGTGACAAAGGGAACTCCTTGTCTCAGATTGTTCAGATCCTGCCACCAGTGCAAGGCTTGGATCAGGGTTCCAGTCACTGGGATCAGTTTGGTCAGAGGGTCCTTTTTCTGGGACCAGAAGGCTCTCAAATGGAACTGAATGTCTCTCATCTGAAATCTTGCTCCTTGCACCACTGCTGTAGAAGCAGCCATGTGCCCCAGGAGCTGCAGAAAATGCCTTGCTGGTTGAGACACCTGTAGGGTGAAAGAGGAGGCCAGAGTGATAAGTGTCCTTGCCCTGTCCAGGGAAGGAAGGCTCTGGCCCTTTCTGTATCTAGCTCTGCACCTATGAAGGTGAGGAGCTGAACAGGCTCTAGAACTGACTTTGAAAGATTCAGAAGGAAACCTAGAGAGGTGAGCAGTTGCTGAGTTATCGGTAGGTGTAACTTGACTTGGTCTGGGGACTGGCCTACTATGAGCCAGTCATCTACGTATGGGAAGATGGCAATCCTTTGCCTTCTTAGAGAAGCAACTACTACTGCCAGGCATTTTGTGAACACCCTTGGAGCAGAGGTTAGTCCGAAGGGCATTGCTCTGAACTTGTAATGGCCTGAGGGCAGCTCGAACCTGAGATACTTTCGATGGGAGCTTCTGATGAGAATATGGAAATAGGCATCCTTGAGGTCCAGGGACACTAGCCAGTCCCCTGGCCTTAGAGAGGGTAGAATTATTCCCAGAGTCACCATTTTGAATTTTGGCTTTAAAAGGTGCTTGTTTAAATATCTGAGATCCAGTATGGGCTGCCATTCTCCTGTCTTTTTTGGGGTAAGGAAGTACCTGGAGTACAATCCTTTGCCCTAGTGTAGGGGTGGAACCCTTTCCACAGCTCTGAGAGCCAGAAGGGAAGAGACCTCTGCCTCTAAGGCAAGTGCCTCTGAGGGATTTGCAGGTGGAAAAGATCTGGTTCTCAGCTTTGGAAATTTTTTGAAGCTGAGAACCAGTCCCTGGCTTACTACTTCCAGGACCCACTTGTCTGATGTTAGAGACTTCCAGTCCTGGACAAAGTAAGCCAGCCTGCCCCCTATAGGTAGAGGAGAATCGGCCCTGGCAAACCCATCAGGGTGCCTGCTTGGCAGGGGGTTTTGGCTGAGGGGTGGAAGCAGGTCTGCTTGTACCCCTTCTGTCTCTCCCTCTAAAGAACCCCCTCTGAGCATAGGCAAAAGAGGAGGCCTGGGCTTGGTAGAAAGGCCTGTGAAAAGGCCTGCCCCTGGGATGCTGCCTCTGAGGAGTGGCCTGCCTTTCCTTGGCCTGGGCACTCCTATAGGTGGTCCTATATTCGTCCATTTTCTTCATGTAATTCTCTGTTTGCTCCCCAAACAAAGAATTACCCACAACAGGAAAATCCATGGCCTTAGTCTGGGTATCCTGTGACAGGCTAGTACATCTGAGCCAAGCCATTCTGCGAAGTGCCACAGATGTAGCTACGACTCTAGATGACACATCATTGGAGTCTATTGCAGCATGGAATTGCACCTTGAATGCCTCAATACCATCAGCAGCCACCTGCTCCAGCTCCTTGGAAAGCTGGCCAGGGACCTGTTTTGCTAAAGCCATGACAGTGTCCCATCTGGATATCTGATACCTAGCAGTATAAGGCATATAATTGGCCTGTCTGAGTCCCAAGGATGCTGCCATGTATTGTTTCTTTGCCATGGCATCAGTCCTCCTGGAGTCCTTGTCTGGGGGGTGTGAAGCCAAGGGAATATTTGCCTTATCACAGGCTGCAGCCTGCACTACCCCAACATGGCTTGCATTGTTGTGTAAGGAACTCCGTATCCGAGCCTGACAATGTATATCTCTTGTCCATTCTTTTATCCACATTAGGCATGATGTTAGGAGTCTTTAAAATCTTAAATGTCTGTTTCCCAAAAGTGTTGTGTAAGGGAATAGACAGCCTCCTAGACTCTGGGATATCCATCATTTCCACATAGTCATGATCCTCCTGGTCATCCACAGCTTCTTCCATAGGAAGCTGGAGGGTTTCAGACACTTTTTTATACAACATGAAATGGGAGGGGGACTCAGAAAGCCTAGGAGGAGACACTCTTGAAGGTCTGTCTGGGGAGATGTCCGGGTCAGTGGGCACATCCAGACTTTCAAAACCACATTCACTTTCCTCATACTCCTCTTCCTCCAGTTCATAAAATTCCTCTAATTCATACTCTTGAAGCGGTGGAACCGCCGAACTCGAGCGCCCTGATGGTGCCGGGTTCGGTGGGAACTGGGAAAGCGGTTGGAGAAGAAAGTTTTGGATCCACACCAGCTGATTTTTCCTTTCTTTGTTCTCTTAGCTGGAACCGACCTTCAGAATCGGATCTCCTTTTGCTCAAGAAGTCTCGTCCCTGGTCAGAGGGCACTCCTTCTGTTCGGTTTGAACCGAACCTGGCTGGGCTAATCGTTCAGTGGACTTTTTGCCTCTCTTTCCTGAGCCTACCAACTCGTTTTTCTAGGGTAGCTGCAGGAAAATTTTTACAAATCTGGCAGTCTGCATTGAGGTGGTCAAACCCAAGACAATAAACATAGTGGTGTGGGGATCAGCCTTTGGCAAAGACTTCCCTACCTAACACTGCAGTGTTGAAACCCAGTGGGCCCGGTTTTTCTTTGGGTTTTCAGACACTGTGCCAGTCCTAACCAAACTTTACCTTTAAGGGCACTCTGCCAGAAAAGACCCTCTTATCGGCTCCCTGACCTGTCACGGGTCGTGGAAAAAACCGTAATAAAACTGCTTTTTAGAACCGGAGAAGAACCGGTAACCACACCTCTAAAAGTTCAAATAAAGATTTTTAGTAACTTGATCGGGTTCAAACCGAATCGATGAACTGTTTACAAGTTCCACACAGAATAGAAATAATATAAACCTATCTAGTACTCACTAATACATAATAGAGACTGAACCGACAGGTTGTGGGTTTAAATTCGCTGAAAACCGAGAAAAACGGTACTTTAACCGACAAATTGAACCAAGCAGAAGAAGAAATCTCCGGAGCAACTGTTCAGTGAGGCAGAGTAAAGAATCTGACGGTTTGAGTTCAAACAGCAACAGACAGAGTCTCAACTGAGCTCGAGCTCAGCATTCCATGCCTGGCATGGAAAGTTAACTCTTTCATCTCCGGGGCAGTTCGAAGGTTGGGACCCACTACTATTGTCAGAATACAGCAAGACTTCATGTTGTTTGAAAAGGTGCGTGATACTGGTCTAAGGCCCCTCCCCAACTCCACACACTGCTCCTGCATTGCAATGATCCTATCTTCAGCCAGGCCACTTGTTCCAAGGTGGACAATGATGTTCAGCTCTGTCTCCCTTGCAGCTGCTCCCGCGATCCTGAGGATTCACTTCCTGTCCCTCCTGGCCATGGCACTCTGCAGGCACCTTACCTACCACTCCCCTCCCTCCCCCAGTTCTACCCTCCTAACAATTGAGTCCCCCCAGGAGTAGTTTCCTTCCCATGTGGGGTCTTGTGCCACCCTCCTCTGGGTTTCCTTTGTGGAGGTTCCCAGCATCCTCCTTGTTCTCCACTGCAGGTGTCTCCACAGAGGAACCACACTCCACCAAAATGGCGTATGAATTGTGGAGAGGTACAACTGGAGAGATGCGCTTTGATCCATCACCCTCACCCTCCCTGAGCCCACCGTGGTCCAGCTGCTAATCTCTCTTGGAAACTTCTGAGAGCAGTGGCTCTGGAGGTCCCTGGCTGGGGAGGAGGTTTCTGAATCCTCACCAGGTCAGCCTGGAGATGTGCAACCTCCTCCTCAGACCAGAGAGGTGCCTGCAAATAGGACAGCATCACAGCCTCCAGAACGTCTCCTGGAAGTCTGCGTCTCCATAACCAGAGCATTGCACCACTCCCTCACATGTCCTCTCCTTCCTGTTTTTTTTTTTTGTTTGTTTTTGTTAGTGAGTATATGCGGCATTTACCCCTAAGCAGGCTACTGGGCTATTAAGGTTATTACAGGTGTTTGTCCTTTGCCCTTTTGAAGAAGTGATGTCAGAACCTGTGGTATAAAGGAAATGATGCACTTGGGCGAGAGTGGGGTGAGGGCAGGGTGGGTGGGACCAAGTATGTGCCCTCCAGAAACAATCAGCTACAGCTCAGACCCACCACCCTGGGCGTGTTTTCCTTCCTTTCAGTAAAACAACCTGCACAACAACTTAACAGAAAATATACCTTGCAAAAACACTTTGAATTAGAGAAAATAAAGCAGTAATCTGTAAGCATAAAACAGTATCAACCTGCAAGCACACCCTGTAACAATTTAGCAGAAAATATACCCCGCAAAAACAATTTCTATCAGAGAAAAAAAAAGCAGTAAACTGCTGTAAGCCCCCCTTGCGAGAAGGGCTTATGCTCCTATTTAGGAACCCCTTTCCCCCTCTTACCCCCCCCAGAGCTAGGGAATTTATTAGTGCCCTGGGGTCAATACCTGCAGACACCTCCAGGTGGCAGCAGATGGTACGTTAGGGCAGTATATCAGGCTGGAGATGGGAAGTTTGGCCTTTCCAGCCCAGGTGTTAGGCCTGGGGCTGGAGGGGTTCAGCTGGAGGAGCAGAGTAGGCAGTCAAGAAGTGAGCTCGGTGGTCTGGGTGGACCTGTGAGGGGCACCCCGAAGTGACAGATAGGAAGGCCAGCAGCGATGTGGCATCAAGGAGCCGGGAAGGAAGCTCTGTGGAGAGAATGGTCAGCCGGGTGCCTGCGTTATTGAGGTAAGGGAGGTGCAGGTGGCAGTAGGAGGCCAGTATACGCAGAAGTCCTTAGAGATCCCATGAAGTACTTGCTCAGGCCACCAGGGCTGTGGGGACTGTGGCAGAGTCTCCACAGGGGGAGGCCAGTGGCAGTGGCTCTGCCTCTTAACCGGTGTGGCAAGGTGGCCTGAGGTCAGAGGGATCCAGGGGGCCAGTCACCCAATTCAGGGGACCTTCTTGAAAAGGCAGGTCTTGCGGCACCGGCATTAAAGGGCTACGTGGGTCACAGGTCTTAGGACAGGCCTTGAAGGTGGCCTCTGGCAGAAGCTTACTGCAAGCCCAGGATGTGTTGACAGGGATGTGGGCCTGGGGCTGGATCCTCATGAAGGGTCAGCTGGGAGTGGAAAAGAGGACTGGGGACTTAACTGCAGAGGTGGCCTGCTCAGAGGGCCTGGGCATTAGCAAGGCCCAGGGGCTTTCCCATGGCAGGGCAGTCCATTTCAGGGGTAGCTCAGGAACTGGAGCAGGGCCAAGTTTGGGTCGTTGCACCAGTGGAGAGCAGTGCAAAAGGAAAGGCTGAGCTGTAGGGAGGGAACGGGTGCCGGGAGGTTAGGAGCACCAGCAGGTTTAGGTTCCTGTAAAGCAAGAAAGAGTGGATTACAGGGCCTGGGTCAGAAGAAAAAATCTTGGTACCCTTGAAATTTGGCCAAGGTCCAGGGGCCAGTTGAGGGAAGCAGCATGCTTTCCTGTGCCAGAGACAGAGCAGCGACCAGTGCGAGAGTAGACAGCGGTGGACGAGAATGTGTAACCCATAATAGAAAAAAAAAAAAGATTTGGCTTACCAGCACCAATGAGTCAGGAGCCTGTGGGTTTTCTAAGTAGGGAGGTTCCTTGGGTAAATCATCCAAGAGGTTAGAGTGAAGAAGTCCTGCTTGTACTGCCTGTAAACCATTCTTGCTGCTCAGAATGTCCAGACTGGGTATTATTGTAAAAAGTTCAGATAGATGGAGCTGCTTTATTTATTCGATGAAGGATGTGACTCTTGCATTCCTGGAATCATTTGGGGTGCAGGAGCTAAAATAAAGACGCTAGCTGGGAAGAAATTTGGCAATGATTCTTTATTAAGTTTTGGAAGGGGGAATAAATGAAATGGAAAGCCTCCTCCTTTGTGTTTATTTCATAAGTTGTAATTCCAGAAGGCATCCATCAAGCTGCATCAGGGATCAAGGGATTCAGGAGATTCAGGAGGTTGCAGTTCAGAGATCCTGATCCGTGGTCAGTGTTCGGGGGGACAAACAGATCCTGAATTGGAGGTGAAATTGAGAGTGCTCCTGGAAATGAAGTCGACAAGAGGCAGGACATATATTTTTCCTATCTTATTTGGGGTGCACTGGCTTGGGTGTTGCAGTTGATGTAGTCCTACCTGATGCCCTCTGGAACTGCAATGATGATTTATGCCCCTAGATGAGGGGGCCCCGGGGGGTTTACATGTGAGGGCTCGTCCGAGATTTTCCCTGTACCCCGAAACTCTGCCTGACCCCATGTCTTAAGATCTGATGTGTTTGCAGGCTTCCCGGCCTGTTTGGGCCCTGTGGCGCAAGGCAAACAGGCTGTGGGATAGGCCTGAATCGAAAGTAGGACTCAGCCTGCCTGGTATGGTGTGCGTAAGTGACCCACTGGTCACGAACTCCTCAGGCGAATTCCGACTGGAGGATGGCTGTAGAGACGCTACAGAAGAAGCGTCATCTTGGGAGTAGAAATTGGAGGGTGTCGAGCCAAGAGGGAAACAGAGAGAGAACCAGTGATTAGAGCTGTGAGAGTGAGTTATTGCGCACATCCACCAAAATCAAATGGACAGTACCGTCAAGAAAAGAGAGAAAACCAAAGGAGTGAGTGAGTTCCTTGTTGTTGGTACTGGGAGGCATTGCAAAAAAAGTCTTAAGCAGACAGCCCCATGGATTGGCGGTGGATAGCGTCTGGCAGGGAAGAGACTAGAGCAGAGGCAACCCCCCAGGAGGAACCACTGGTCACGGTTCCTGCCTCAGTGCTCTCCTGGCTCTGGAAAGCTGGGGGAGAAGGACAAGCAAATGATCAATGTGTGAGGTGCGGTTATAGGGGGGAAGGCACTGTCAGAATGCCTGTGTGCAGAAATTGTGCCGGTTTTCCACCAGTTCCAAATCTGGGGTTTCCTTCCAGTTCCACTACGGCTCCTATGTACTGTGTTCACCAGCTAATGGGCATTCAGGAGCCTTTGATAGACTCTCCCTGGGGGAAGCACTCGCGAAGAAGCAGGTCCCAGTCCAGCCGTTAAAAAATAATGAAATAAATTTGAGGGAGTAGCTCACTACCCAATAAGACTTGTCCTTGACAAGTTCACCACGGCTCATCCTTCCCTTCAGTACACTGTTGCAGTATCTTCCTCTACACTGCCTTTCCTGGATATCCAGCTCTCAGTCCAGAACACTGGTCTGAAGACATCAGTCTATTACAAACCCACTGACTCTCACAGTTTCCTCCTCCATAGCTCCTTCCATCCTAAACATGTCAAGAATGGCCTGCCTTATTCACAGTTTCTTAGACTTCGCAGGTTATGCAGTGAAGAGGATGATTTTGCTGAGCAGACCCAAATAATGCATAGTTTTTTATCAACAGGGGATACCCTAAAAGCACAGTGGACAGAGCACTCTCCCGGGTCAGTAACATGCCCCAGAACCTTGACCCCCGCAGGAGGGATACTGTCACACAAGAACAACGGGCAATTCCACTAGTTCTTCCTTTCCATCAGAGCACACCTTCTCTTCACAGGATCATCACTAGTAATTTTCCCATTTTGCAAACTGACCCTAACATTGGTGCCTTGCAGAACCACCTATTGCCTCCACCATGACCACACTAACCTCGCAATCTCCTGGTAAAAAGCAGCCTACCCACTTCTAACAGTTCCTCCCCCTCAGGTACCAAACCTTACCACAGGGCTCGCTGCTACACCTGCAAATTTATTTCCAGTGTAACTGAGATTCGAGGCCTACAGGTATTTTTCACATCACCAAGGAGTTCTCATGCACCTCCACTAATGTAGTGTACTGTATTCTTTGCAGGAGGTGTTCAGCTATTTACATCGGAGAAACTGGTAGGCGTCTTGCTGACCGTTTCAGGGAACATTACAGAGCGGTCAGGAATGGTGAAACTGCTAAACCCATTGTATCCCACTTTATCTCCAGGGACCACAATGTCAATGACCTTTCTGTTTGTGTCCTTCAGCAGGGCTTCCGGGATCCTAACCATAGAAAAAACATGGAAGCCAAGCTGATCATCCGCCTTGGCTCCCAGCAGCCCTCTGGTTTAAATAATAGACTTATTTTCCAGTAACATCTTTCAGCCTCCCCTTTTTTTCCCTAAAGTCAATTTGTTTTTGTACTGATTTATTTTTCACCTTTCAGCCTTCTTACAAGGCCCTGTTAATCAGTCTCTACCTGGGAACTTCCCCATCTCTTTCTCTCCCATTATGTTTTATCTTTCCCATCATCACCTTTTTGTTTCACAGATTCTCTCTTAACTTACCATTTATCACTTCTTCTCCCTTAGCCTCCCCCTTCTTCTTTCTCCACATATATATATATCTCTCATTTTACCTCTCCTCTACACTAACTGTTTTTTTTCTCTTTTAGATATTTCCTGAAGAAGACCTAAGGTCGAAACGTAGATTTTTAACTCTATTTTCTATTTTCAGCGTGCATTTAATATAACCATTTTGTTTCACTACCAATAAGGCATATAAACAGCATAGACAATTGGAAGAAATAGAGCCACTCACCAAATGTGTAAACTAGATTATATATAGTTACTCATTATGTTTTTCTCTTCTAAGTTCTCAAAACCAAGTTAATAAATTACATCGATACAGTATCACCGTATTTCTTAAATGTTTCAGACACTGTCCATCAGTAAGTATGTACTGTATCTGTTATAAAAGATAAACACAATATTTAATATTTTATAGCTTCTCATTCCACTCATAAATAAAACTTAATCACTCTGAAAAACCAGGGACTAATTCTCAACATAAATTCATTTCAGTTTCTTTCTTTTTGTCTGTTGTATTTTTATATTCAGATTCTCATACCTATAGAAAACAGGTCACTCATTTTACTTACAGGGAGCATCACACCAGCACATTCAAATACATTAGCCATCACTAATCATGATCAGCCTGTTAGGTTGCACAAACCAATCAAAATCATTTTATATAATACACTACTCAAATAGGATTCCTATAAATGTAAATACAAAGTATTTTAAATGGTTTTCAGGCAATATTCAAAAGTGTTCTTTAAGTTCATTCTTACATAGCAAATCCTATAAACTCTATTTTTGTTCAAACATTACATCTTTTCTGTGACCTTCTTCCAAATTCGCTTATATTCACAAAATCTCTTGAGAAACAAAGTCACCTCATGCCACAAAACATCATTTTTTATATTTATAATGGCTGCTCATATATCTCCTGTGCCTGTCCTATCTTTACACAACCTCTAGACGTGCTTCATTTACTCAACATTTTCACAACATACCTGTCTGTATACGTGTACTGAGATCTCTTTTTAAGTTTCTGGAAACAAATAGCATAAAATATACGTTTTACTCCTACGTTTATCAAATGAGCACATGAACTGAATGCACTCATTCAGAATGCTCCGGTGTAGTAAAGAAGCTCACTTACTTTTTAACACAAGTATACAACTATATAAAGTAACACAGATGCCCATACTCCTGTCTCTTGTTCCTGGTAATGGAGTTTAAATGTTCGGCATCTTGTGCAGTGTTGAACACACACTGCTTCCTGGAGAGTTGAGCGTGAGGGCGTCTGGGTCAGGTGACCGAAACCTGCAGCGCCCCATGCTCAACCTGCTAAAAGCAGCGCCTGGACAAAATGTAAAGACAAATCCAGGTGTTTCCTAAATGTTTATATCAGTGTGGTTATATCATACACTTTATGGTACTGCTCGCTATACAGAGCTTGAGCTTGAACTTGAACGTGTTTGTTAAAAACTTTTTTCATATATAGGTACAAGCATTTTTTTAAAGTGTAGCCTGCTATTTAGAGCAACTTATTAGTGCTTAACCTATCTACTAAACATTTGTCTACTGAAACAAAAATAGGGCTGGGGGTGGGAGAAGCGAGCAGGAAATCAGAACAGAGCGCCACTTTCTAGGCATAATAGAAACTTTTCAAAAATCCTATACAGGTAAATGGCCCACATGACCTAACAAACAAAGGATTCATGAAGTCATTTATATTACAGGATGTGTACAGACTTACTCAATAACATTAAGGGGACAAATCAGTTTACTGCTTCTCCTCATCAAATATCTACTAGACAATACTGTCATTCTCTTTTCAAGTAATAGGTTGCCACTCTATAGAGTCATTTAATCCATATCTTGAATTCACAGATTCAAATCTATTTATAAAGTATGCGTCTCTTGTTAGGATTACTGTCCTATAGTCCCCTCCTCTACAGTTCAGCTCTACTTTTTCTATTTCAAAGAATCTTAAGTTTGTAATCTGGTGTCTTGAGCCAATAAAATGCCGTGCTACTGGTGAGCACAAATCAGATCTCCTGATGTCCGATTTGTGCTCCCCAATCCTGCTCTACAATGCTCTTTCTGTTTTCCCTATATAAATTTTATCACAAGGACATTTTAGACAGTATATTACACCTTCAGTAGAGCAATTAACAAAGTCTCTAATTTCAATATCTTCGTCCTTTGCCACATTTCTTATTTTTTTAACTCTATAAGTATTATTACAGTGAACACAATGTCCACAGGGGTAATTCCCCTTAATATCTGTTGAAGCAATAGAAATAAAAATTACATACCTACCGTAATTATGATCTTTCTGTGTATCTTCACCATTCATGACCTTTGGGTTATTGGTCGTAGGTCATGACCCCATGGCAGCAGCTTTTTTTTTTTGATGGGTGGAGTCAATGCACCATCGGCGCCGCCCTTGAGACCGATGCATTGCATGGCGCTTGCAGATTGGCCATTATGTGCTGTCGACTCCGCCCTCCCACCAGTTCTGAGTCACTGCAGAGGTGAGGAAAAGGATTGGTAGGGTGGGACAAGAAAGTCCAAGAGACAGACAAAGGAAAAGATATATAAAACAAAAGGAGAAATAAACAACTGAGAGGGCAGAAGAAGAAGAAGGAGACTAAGGGGATTGGGTAGGGGCCCCAAAATCTCAGGAAATAGGAAAAGGAGAGAGGAGGAATTAGGATAAGCTTGGGGGGGGTAGAGGTAACAACTATTCCCTGTACCTTGACTTGTCTCCAAATTGTATAGGAACTGCAAGGAGTAATCAAAAAGGCTCACTGACAGAATTCAAGGCACAGAATTACTGGCAATAACTCCAAAAGGCAGAAAACTGTTATTCTGGAAGAAAGAATTCCAGAAAACACAAGGAATTATCCCCTCTCAGGGAAAAAAATGTTGGTGTGAGAAAATTAGTTTATCTAAAATAATAAAAGATATGTCCAATGGACAAAGAAAATTAAGGATTGATGGGAACAAAGGAGGAGTAGAGAATGGAAGGCAACTGCCAACTCCCACCCCACAGGGGTGGAGCTAGAGCACTGGAGAAGGAGTACCCCCCCATGCTGACCACTCTCCCCTTAGAAATATCATCCCCCTATGTGCCCCTGTTTATCCCACTCCTGACAAAAGAAAGGAGGGGGACAAGGGAGGGCACAGGGAGGGAGGGGGGAACCAGAGACTGAGGCCCTACGGGGGATGGCGGGCGGGATTGTGATGAATGGTGAAGATGCACAGAAAGATCATAATTACGGTAGGTACATAATTTTCATATCTTATCTGCGCAATCTTCACCATTCAGCACCTTTGGGTGAGTGCCGAGCCCCCCGAAGGAGGGTTTAACCATAAAGAACAGAGTCCCTTAGCTCTCAGTGGGTGACACACTAAGAGGGAGAAACTTCAGGGCATGAGGAGGCCCAAGAGTGGGGACAGTGAGATGGGGACCCCCAGGAGGGGGAAGGAAGTTGCCCCGACAAATGCCGTCTTGCTCTACGGGAGAAGAGGTAGGTTCTCTGGTGAGCAGTTAATCACCCACGCCAGGCCAAGGGTGACAACTGGGAAAGATGCAGCCATGCCGCCCACCTAGTGCAGATCCCTGTCCCTATTACCCTGGTAGCTACCTTGCTGGCATCGTACGATGCCCTTGCTTGGTGCCTTGCTAGCTCCAGGCCACGTGCAGGGAGTGCGATGGCTTGTCTGGTTTGCTCCATGTCGGGCAAAGAGGCTAGGACCTGACCCAGCCTGGACCACAAGAACCCATCATGTGATGCATAGTGGGCCTGATGTGCTGCAACAGGGAGCAGCAACCGTGCCGAGTAGAACGTCCTCCTCCCCCAGAAGTCAATATCCAAGGAATCTTGATGTGGGGGCCAATCACAGTGGAGGGCGCGAAGCCCATCAGGAATGTCCAGCTGCATCAATCCTGACTGAGGATGAGGCATGGAACCAGGAGACTCCGGGTGGGGCACAATACCGCTGGCAGAGATCCCATGGGGCAGGAACATCGAGAAGGGCCTCTGCCAGGGAATGTGACACCTCCCCGAAGGGGGCAGGCCAGGGGGCACCACAAGGGTGTCCTCGCTAAAGTCGTCTAGAAAGGCGTGCGCTGAGTGCTCTGGATTGCTTTGAGTGGGAGAGGTGATGTGCAGGTCCTCTAAACTTTCTCACGAGGAATCGCTGATACTTCGCAAGATCAGCAGCTGGGGAGATGTGGACAGAAGGCTCCTCTTCCCCAGAAGAGGGGGATGAGGAGTCAGAGGACCTCAGCTGCTCAGAGGGTGGCTACTCAGGGGAGGTTGAAAAACCTGCCTGCCCACTGCCCTAACGTAAGCAGGGAATCGAGCAGCCACAGCCCAGAACTGCTCCCAGAAGAGAGGCCCGCTAGGACCAAGGAAGCCTGGGAGTGCCAGAGAATGTGGAAGAGGAATAGGGGCAGAGCCGACATAAGAAATCGACTGACCTCCTCCTGGACTAGGGAGCACACCAGAGCACCAGGAAGAAGAAGGTGCTCCGGAAGACTCCACAGCTGACAGCTGAACAACCATATCGGAACTGCCTTGGCTGCACCCAGAAGAATTCCTCCGTGAGGTGACCGGGCTGTAGGTCCAGAAGGACAGTCCCTACCTCCAAGGAATGGGGCCCTCTCAAAGAAACCGAGGGGAAGAGTGGAGATCCGCGCTATGGCTTCTCTCAGAGCCCGGTAGGCTCAGAAAAAGGTCGCCACACAGATCCCATGCCCCTCGATCCCTCGGAATCCAACAGCACCCTCCTCCTCGAGAGATCCAACCTAGGCAACTGGCAGCCCTGGTTGGCCCCCGAAGGAGCTATCCAGGGCACAGCCCCCTCCTCTCCCATGGGTGCTCTGATCGGCCCCAAAGTTACATAGATACATAGATACATAGACAGTGTCGGCAGATAAGGGCCTATGGCCCACCTAGTCTGCCCATTTGAGCTTGTAAGTTCAGTTTGTTTTCCTAGAAGTCTATTTCCCCTTACCCCTGACTTCTAGAATTCCTTTATGTCTATCCCATGCATTCTTAAATCCTGTGATTGTTTCAGCCCCACCACTTCCTCTGGCAGGGTGTTCCACTTGTCCACCACCCGCTCTGTGAAGAAATTCTTCTCATGTTTCCTCTGAATCGTCCTCCCTCCATCTTCATCCCATGTCCTCTAGTCCCTGAAACATCTTTTCGCTTAAAAGTGTTTTCCTGCACCCTGTTCCTCCCTGTAAGATACTTGTATGTCTCTATCATATCCCCTCTCTCCCTCCTCTCCTCCAGGGAGTACATGTTCAGTTCCTTCAACCTGTCTTCATAGGACTTGTGATGCAATCCATGCACCATCTTTGTTGCCCTCCTCTGAACCTTCTCTACCCTGTCTGTGTCCTTACGTAGGTATGGTCTCCAGAACTGTACACTGTACTCCAGTTGTGCGATCTAGGCACACCACCTGAGGGAGTACCACTGCTGAGGGTTCAGAGAACCATCCAAGGCCAGGCTGCAGTGCAATGGTAATGGTAATGTGAAGGGGAAGGGTGCGAGGGAGGGGCAGCTGCAGAATAAGGGGTGCTAGCTGCACATTTGAGCAGACTTGATAGACCTCTAGGCCTTTATCTGCTGGCAAATGTTGTATGTTCGTAATAGTGGCCTGCACCACTGTCTGCTGGTCAGAACCCCTGACCCCAGCCCCAGCAGTCACTGTCTGCTCCTCAGAGGGGGGCTAACTCCAGACTGTTGAGGACACTACGAGGGTGCCCGCGCCAGCAGATAACTCCACAGAGCCAGACTGCTCCTCCGAAGAGGCAGAGACCGAAGCCCTGTGCCAAACAGTTGGTAGATGCCTGTTGCCATCTTGACCAAATAGGGTACCAGAAACAGAGACTGTACCCGAGTCGGTACCAGTGTCCTCTGCAGCACTGCGAATGGTGGCAGAAGAGGACACGGCTCCAACCAGGACAGCAGTCTCTAAGCCAGAATCTGACACGATGCCGTCCCATCCCACGGCACCGTGAGCAGCGCTGAGGACAGAGACGGTGCAGACGATGGCTCCAACAGTGCTCTTGGCACCAAGATCCGAAACCCCCATGGCACCGTGCCCATATCCAGTACCACGAACGGTCCCGGAATTGGACACAGCATCATGCTCAACCTCGACATTGCGGACGAGGTGGGAAATAGTCAGAGACAGCGCCATCGATTATCTCCAACCAGGACAGCAGTCTCTGAGCCAGAACCTGACATGGCGCCATCCCACCCCATGGCATCGCGAGCGGCACTGAGGACAGAGACGGCGCTGACAACAGCTCCAACAGTGCTCTTGGTGCCAAGACCAGAGACCCACATGGCACCATCCCGTCCCACCGGGGACAGAGACAGTGGCAATCAAGTCTCCAACAGCAGAGATCTGAAACCCCCAAGGTGCCGTGCCCATGTCCGGAACCGCGAACGGCCCTGGAACTGGACACGGCGCTGTGCTCAACCACGGTGCAGCGGACGGCGCCGAGGCAAGAAAAAGTCAGATATGGTGCCATAGAATCTCCTAGGTGCTGCTAGCACTATCGGCTTTTTGAACGGCACCAACAGCAATCATGGTGCCGAGCGACAGACCGGCGCTGACTCCGTCAGGGTCCATGGCGCTGCGAATGGCAAAGAGGCTCAAAACAGCAGCGACAGACAGCGCTGACCCGAGCCTACCGAGCTGCGGGACAGACACCGAGGGAGCCTTAGCCCCCGAAGTGGCGACTGCCAATACGGTGCCTCCCATCCGTCTCCCGGAGGAAACGGACTGGGCCTCCTGCACCACGGGAGAAGCCTCGACTATGGCTAGGCTATGAGATGCCAAGGCTCCCTCCTCCTCGGTCTGTATAGAACTGGAGGGGACCCAGAGGAAAGGCCGAGAGAACGCGGCTTGGCCTCACGAGTGCGTGCCTGATCACTGAAAGTCGGCGGAACTCGCCCCACTTTCCACGTGCGTTGCTCGATGACCCGGCGGTCCATGGAGAAACAGGCGTCGCAGAATCCATGTCGTAAAGTGGGCCAAAACATGTAAGGCAACGGTCATGCTGGTTGGTGACGGAGTATTTTCGGCCGCATGGGGGGCTGTCCCATCTTAGAAGTTTTGCTGCCCTCCAACCGAGACATGACCTATGGAGAAAAAAAAAAAAAACACCAAATAAGACTTGACATCGCAGAATAACAAAAATAATGGAAAGATCTTACCGGGCGACATCAAGTGTGGCTAGCAGAACCGGCAGGAGGGAGCTGATGGACTTCGGCACTGAGGAAAAATCGACACGGAGTCGAAAGATTAAGCTGCATAGCAGATAGGCCTCAAATTTGCTCTCGAAGCATCCCACGAGGTGACCTCGACAGCGGGAGACGAAGAACTGATGGGAGGGCGGAGTCAACAGCACATAACGACCAACCCGAGAGTGCCACGCAGTGCATCGCATCTCGAGGGCGGCGCCAATGGCATCGACCGCCCATCCAAAAATAAATAAATAAATAAAAAAGAAGTTCTACAGGTCAGGACCTCTGGCAAATAACCCAAAGGTGATGAATGGTGAAGACTGACACAGATAAGATCTTTAAATGCCTGTAAATTTTCTTTCCCAGACTGCTTGTCTCTGGGCTCATCACTTCTGGGAAGTCCTTCCTGGAACCATGTGACAGGCAGGAGGTATACAGACTTCTGCAGGACGGCGGCACCCTCCCACTCATTTCCTCCAGACATCAGTACTTCTATAGCCTTTGTCTTTTGAGGAAACACATTACTTGGAACAAACAAAAGAAAAGGTTTGTGTAACTTGTAGCCAGAGATCGACTTTCAGCATTCTGGGAGGGACGGAGCCCGGAGACCAACAGTCGGAGAAAGAAAATTTACAGGTATTTAAAATTTCTATTTCTCTCTCCTAAAGCTGGTCTCTGGGCTCATCACTTCTGGTATATACTAAAGCAGTACATCCCTTCACTTCCTGGGTGGGAAGAAAGTAAGTTCATTGTCTCTTATGGGTCCACCACTGCCTGGAGGACCCTACGACCAAAGGATGCCTCTGCAAGGCAGTGACATTCAACTTGTAGAATTTAGCAAAAGTATGGATGGATGACCATGTGGCCACTCTACATAAGTCTGCCAGGGATGCCTCTCTGAAGTCCACCCAGGACATAGCTATTGCTCGGGTTGAGTGTGCTCGCACTGGTCCCAGAAGGTCGATCCCAGCCTTCTGGTAGGCCATGGTGATGGTGGAATGAATCCACCTAGCAATAGAGTCCTTTGATACCTTCTTACCCATGTTCGGGCCTGAAGTAAGGATGAACAGACTTGAAGTCTTACGGACCGAGTCAGATCTCTTGATGTAAATTTTGAGTGTTCTCCGTGGATCAAGCATGTGAAATTCTCTTTCCTTCTCATTCTTGGGGTGAGGACAGAATGAAGGAATGTTCAAGACTTGGTTACAGTGAAAATGAGACATCACCTTAGGTAAAAAGGCCGGATCTGTCCGCATTACTGAAGTCTTGATGAAATATGGTGTAAGGTTCTTTGGATGACAGGGCTCCTATCTCACTGATGCTGAGGTGATTACAATGAGAAAAATGGCCTTCATAGTGAGATGAAGTAAGGATGCCTCCTTTAAGGGTTTGAAAGGTGGTTTGGCGAGTGCTTCAAGTACAAGGTTGAGGCTCCATGGAGGTACTACAGGTTTTACTGGAGGAAGCTTCAAAGTTGCTCCTCTCAGAAATCGTCGAACATGAGGAAGAGCTCCTAAAGATTCACCCGAGTCTGCTAACAGGAGTGCCCCTAAAGCAGACACCTGGACTCTCAAGGTAGCCAGTTGGAGGCCCTTGTCGAAATCCTCCTGAAAGAACTGAAGGATGGTAGGCAGAGACACAGAGTCATCCAGTAAAGAGGCATCTCATAACCAGAACAGGAATTTTCTCCCGATCCTATAATTAACCCTGGAGAAGGAAGCCTGCCTGGACTGAATCATCATTTCTATGACAGATGCAGAGAAACCTAACTCCCTAAGAGTTTCCCGCTCAATCTCCATGCCAAGAGGGACAGATTGTGAGGACTTGGATGCAGCACTGGTCCCTGATGTAGTAGGTCTAGGCTTACTTGGAACACTCAGGGAGACTGAAGAGAAATTTGGACTAATCGGGGAAACCACAGTCTGCGGGGCCAGCGTGGAGAAACCAGAATCATCTCTGCTTGACTGTGGGCAATCCTGTGCAGTACTCTTGACAAGATTGGAATTGGAGGAAAAGCATACAGGAGATTGAACTGACCCCAGTTGATGGAGAAGGCATCCTGTGCTATGGCTTTCTTGTCCTTGCTGAGAGAGCAGAGCCTTGGAATTTTGCAATTTTTTTATCTGCTGTGACATTTTCCTGGCTTGGGATGTATGCTGCCCTTGGACTTCCCAGGTTGTCTTCCACCCACTGGAAGAGAAGAAAAGCTCTCGCAGCATCCGAGAGCTCTTTGTGCCTCCTTGATGGTTGATGTATGCCATTGTTGTCAGATTGTCCGCGAGAATGAGGACGTCCCGGTGGAAAAGCTGTGTTTTGAACTGCTGCAGTGCCAGGTGGACTGCCTGCATCTCCAGTACATTGATGCTGTGGAAGAACTCCACCAGAGACCAGTTGCCCTGTGTCGAGAGCTGTTCCGAATGCCCCCTCCAGCCCCAGAGACTGGCATCGGTGGTGACTCTGATCTGGTGAGGGTGTCCCAGACTGAGACCCCTCATGATGCTGTTCTGCGGAGTCCTTCACCTGGCGAGATACCTGAATCCTCTTGTCCATTGTGCCCCCTGATTGGAACCATTGCTGGAGGAGACCTGACTGGAGAAATCGCATGTGGACTAGCGCCCAGGGGACCGAGTCTGCCAGACAGACCATCATCCCTATGAGTTGCATGAAGGAGCAGGCCTGCAGAGATTAGGTTACATGGAATTTGTAGATGAGAGCCCTCAGTTCTTTAAACTTCAACTCTGTGGAGAAAACTTTGTTTTGGATCATGCTGATATTCACCCCTAGATGGCTCAGAGACTAACTGTCACAGAGAGCTCTTCTTCAGGTTGATTATGAACCCCAGAGAGAAAAGGCACTGAGTGACCTCCATCACTGCCTGAACTGCTTGATCGTACCCTGGGGCTTTGATGGGAATGTCATCCAGGTATGGAAAGAGCTGGATCCCTTGTATTTGGAAGTGAGCGACCACTGTCACTAGGACTTTGGAGAAGACTCTGGGGGCTGTGGACAGGCTGAAAGGCAGCATCATGAATTGAAAATGGTGACCTTCCACTTTGAATCTTAGAAATTTACAGTGTGCTTTCCGGATAGAAATATGCAGATAAGCATCTTGTAAATCTACTGAGGCCAAAAAGTCCCCCTGATGGATTTCTCGGATGATGGTGGACAGGGTCTCCATCTTGAATGTTCTGTGATGAACAAAGCCATTTAGAAACTTGAGATCTAACACTGGCCGGAAGCTCCCTGAGCGTTTTGGCACTATGAAGAATAGGAAGTACACCCTCTGTTCCTTTCTGGGTGGGGACTTGTTCGATCCTGCTGCCTGTATGAGATCTATAATAGCTTGCAGGGTTGCTGCTCATTTTACTGGGTTGCTTGAGACTAGTGAGGGCACCATGTGGGCAGGGGCCAGGAGTCGAACTCGAATGAAGTAACCTCTCTAGATTATGTCTAACATCCACTTGTCCGTGGTGCAGACCCATTCCTCGAAAAAGCTGGAAAGCCTGCCCCGACATGAGGATTGGTCCGTGAGTCCTCACTGTGATTTTTTTTGGAGTCACCCTCAGTATCTCAGGCACTTCCCCTACCACCTCGGAAGCTGTGTTTGGTTGTGCGAGTTGAACCAGGATCGTCTGCCTGCAGCGGACTTGTACTGACCCCTGGAATAATTTTGGGCACAAAAATTCTGTCTGGGTCCTGAGGCCCAGGGCTTGTTCCTTCCTTGGGCTTGTGGCATTCGCACTTTTGCTGTTTCTCCAGATTCCTTGACCACCTCCTTTAGAGCTGAGTCGAAGAGAAAGCCTCCTTCGTAAGGGGCGTTTACCAAATGCATCTTCAAGGAGGCATCTGCCTGCCAAGCTTGCAGCCATAAGTTGCGTCGAGCTGAGGTCTGGTAAAACATAGCCCTTGCTGCACACCCGACTGTCTCCTCTGATAGGTCAGCCAAATAGGCCAAGGATAGTCCCATGAGCTGTAAATGTTGTAAGATGGGTTGGTTCTTCTCTGGCTTATCAGCGAGCTGGAATGCCAAATCAGTGGCCCAGGAGGCGTGGTTCTAGCCGAGTAGGGTTTAGCCATAGCTGCCTTGAGGAGGTTGCAGTGGACTGAAAAGCTTTCTTTAGAAAAGTATCCACTTTCCTATCCACGGGTCCCTGAGAAGGCTCCTTCTGCTGGGATAACCGTCTTTACGTGAGGTTTGAGATAAGAGGGTCTATCCTAGGACAGTCCAGTCATTTCTTCGAAGGTTTCTTGTCAAATTTTAGAAGTTTGGTTAGGCGGCGAGGGATGGGGGAAGAATGCTCGGGTCCCTGCCATTCCTCCTTTAAGAGGTCCTCTATGGCCAGAGAGAGGGGAAAAGCTGTCACTGGCTTCGAACCCGACAATAGCCGGAATGCTGGCTTCGCTTGTTTGGGCTCTGGAGGAGAAGGTGAGCTCAAGTGGATCTCCTCTGATACCTTTTAATGAAAAAATCTAGATCTTCCAAATTGAAGTTTCTGGCTGGTGAGGAATCAGAGTCGGAATCCGAGATTGGGAGTTCTCCCTGTTCCAAGGAGGTATAACCAGACCCTGTGTGTGAACTATCTCACCTGTGCTCCCCATGGGCTGCCTCCCTGGGTCTGGAAGTACTCCTGGATCTGGGTCTCTTCCTCCTCCTGTCGTGCTGTGAGGCACGAGGGGTGTCCTCATCTGAGGATGGAGAGGGAGTGTGCTTGCCTGTGACTTTCCTGTGGGTCCTGGACTCCAGAGACTGCTGAAGGACGTCGAAACATGAGGGGTTGATGGCAAAGGCTCTATTCAGTTTCTCTATTAGATCTGGGGCTAGAGCCCCAGCCGAGTGGCGATGCCCCTCTAAGGTGGGGGACTGTCCTTGACCCCTGAGCTGGTCTCGTGGATCCTGAGATTCTGAGGCAGATGCCTCTTCCCAAGCTGGAGAGGTTGCACTGTCGCATTTGACACACAGAGACCCTGCAAATGTGACCAGCATTGGTGTTCTGCACTTTTGGCACTTTCTACCTGGGGGGTCCTGTCCTTAGTTGAGGCCATGATACTCTGATACAAAGAATTTGAAAAAATATTTTTATTGTCTTGTAAATGGAGCTTGGTGCTTTCCTGTCCCTTTAAGGCTTTGTTTGATATTGCTGTGAAGAACTATGCATGGTGCAGTCCCCTTTAAGCCGTGGCTCCCCCCCCCCCCAAGATCCATCAACGAGCTCAGCAAACAATGCTCATCGATGAGTAGATGAATGGTCTGCTCCCTTTGCTCCTCTAAATGGCCTGCCTCTCCACCTGCCTGAGGAGTGCTACTGTTCCCGTGCTAAATGTCTGGCGTTGGAGAGCCTAATATGATAATGCGGGTCTCCAACAGACAGGCGTGCCAATGGCCTGAGCATCCTGTGACTGTCGATGGGAAAGAAGCTCCGGGTGCCCGTCGATGAGCCCAATCCTTCTTGTGCTCGTTGACACGGTGGCTGCGGCTTCAGGCAACGCCTGGGGACTAAATCTGCTCTGTCGACCCTAGGCACGCCATAACTGCCTCCACGATGCTCCGGTGGGGGGGGCTCAAGTGCAGGAAGATGGCTGTGTGTGGTGAGGGAGACCAGGGAGCCTGTCTGTACAGCTTGCAAGGCTGAGATTGGGGTCCCTATGCTAGCGCTCTGGAGCACTAATCAGCACTCCAAAGGTAGAAAAAAAAAAGGAAAGAAGTAGTCAACTCACTGATCTTCGGGTCTGTCACTCCTGTGACAGAGGTCCTGCAGAGCTCCTACCACTAGACAGGCAAGAAGTAAACGCACGTCTGGAGGAAATGAGTGGGAGGGTACCACCGTCCTGCAGAAGTCTGTGTACCTCCTGCCTGTCACATGGCTCCAGGAAGGACCTCCCAGAAGTGATGAGCCTGGAGAACAGCTTTAGGAGAGAGAAAATGTGGTTGTCTCAAATCCGGAATTTTGTGTACTGTTTTAAATAAAATGTTTGCTAATGTTCCATTTCTTTTTGCTACTACAATTGGTCTGTTAACAAAAACCTGTTGTCCCATTGGTGTGGCTCTAACCACATCCCAAGGTCTGTAGATTACTTGCTTAATTTGTCCAAATCGGTTAATAAATGTCACAGAAAAACCAGTTTTTTGATTCATCTGTTCAGATCCTGCAGCTTGAATTTCAGATTGTTCTTGTGTGTTAAGCAACATTTCTCTATTTTTAGTGCTGATCCTATAGACTGCTTTGTCCAAAGTCCTGTCACTGTATCCCCTAGCCTTAAATCTTTCACACATATCTTTTTCAGCGTGTGTGTAAACTTCATTATTACTACAGTTACATTTAGCTCTAACCAACTGTCCATATGGAATGGACTGAATTAAATGGGAAGGGGCATGAAAGCTGTCTGCTCTCAGAGAGTTTCTATCTGGGGGTTTCCTGTAGATTTTTGTTTGTAATCTATTTTCATCTTTATAAATCAGTAAATCCATGTATGGGATCTCCTTCTTATCACTAGTCATACTAAAAATAAGATTTTGTGTTCTTGAATTTAAATAATTGTTAAATACCTGTAATTCCTGTTCATTTCCTGTCCAAATACAAAAAATTTCAACAATAATGCGACGAAACACTTGAATATGTTGTAAATACATGTTACTTTGATCAAATATATATGTGTTCTCAAAATCATTCATATAAAATTAGCATAAGATGGGGACATACTGGACCCCATTGCTGTACCCTTAATTTGTGGAAAAAAAAAAAAAAAGTTTTTTTCGAATTTGAAAAAATTGTGATCTAGTACTATTTCTCCCATTTTTATTAATAAACTATTAGGGTGTGTTTTCTACTCTGTTTTGTTCTAATACCACTGTCAATATTTGGCATCCCTCTCGACATGGGATAGATGTATACAAATCCTTAAGATCCCATGTCAACAAAATTCACTCTTCAATCAGTAAATTTGAATCATTCTCATTTTTCGATTATCTTAATAATATCACTAGAATCTTTAATACATGTTCTAGTTTGTTCAACTAAGGGTCTAATGAATTAGTCAACATAAATCGAAAGAGGTTCCAACATGGAATTTATGCCTGATAAAACAGGCCTACCTGGGGGATTTTGTAAGTCCTTATGAATCTTGGGCAATATATAAATCATGGGAATAGAGGGTGTATTTCTGAATAGGGCATTCTTTTCCTATTCAGTTATCCACTTGTTATCAAATACTTGATTTAATAAGGACTGCACTAGATCCTTAACCTGTTGTGTTGGATCTTGTTCCAACTGTAAATAATTTGTGTTGTTCTTTAACAGTTTCCAACAAATATCCCTATATTGCCCATAGTCAAGTACTCGTGCTCACGTGAATGAGACCAGGAGCGTTTCCCCAGATGTCACTGGAAGGCTGCAGAACAGGAAGATGCAGGGAGAAAAAAATCAAGGAAAGGAGGGGACAGTGAGCACAGCCATCTGCCCCGCTCCCCACCACCAGCTACCAGCTATCCCAGTGGCAGAGGGAGGGGCAGGGGTCTCAGACAACCGGTAGGAGATCCCCCAGGGCCCAGGGGTACCTGCCTTGGACCCTGTCCAGTGGTAACCCACAGGTCCTGTCGTCCAAGTCAGAGCCTACCTCGGGAGCCAAGTTTAAAATAAAACCCAGTGGGTTTGGCTCCAAGTCTGCCTCTGCACCAGCAGTAACCAGGGAAAGTGCTGGAGATCAAAGGAGTTCAATCAATCAATCAGTCAATCAATTCAATCAGTTTTATCTGTATACTGGAAAGTAGGTGATTAAAAATACCCATTTTCACAAACATCCAGTATAGGAAATACAACAGATGAACAAATACATAGACCAATGGAATATATAGGACATACAATGAACTACCTACGACACACAAAGTAAATACATTACATATACACACACACACACACACACACAGGTGTATAGAAGTACATTATATATACACACAGATGTAAAGACGTACAATAAACTAACAAGTGCAAAATAAATCTAGCATATGAAAAAATTACTCACCTTAGTAATTGCTTTTCTTCTCATGGAGTCTTGCTATATTATGACTATATGCAGTCAGCCACTGCAGCTGAACTGCCCCGGAGAGGAAAGAGTTAACTCCAGAGAGTCTGGAGTTCCACAATGCGAGGCTATGCAAAAGCTCTATCTGGCCAGTTCAAATGAAACTATCAGATCTTCTTGAAGCTAACACACTAACCAACAAGTCTGTGTGGGAAGCTCTACTAGCCAAGTGGCTACCTACTAGTAGGAATAACAACAATATAAACAACAATATAAACAGCAATAATAATAATAACAATGAATAATAGTATTATTAGTTTCTCCCTAACCAGCACTATTAGCCCCCTTTCCCCAAGACTCCAAGGAGTCCAGGAAGGGGGCCAACATATTACTTAAAACAGAAATACCTAATTCCCTAACCCTAAATAAAGGGGGTGAAGGAAGAATCTAAAATGGCATGACACAGTGTTTGTCACTGATTACACTTCTACCCAAGTAGAAGTTCTGAGAGGGCAGGAGGGTGGTCATAATATAGCAAAGACTCCATGAGAAGAAAGCAATTACCAAGGTGAGTAATTTTTCTTCAAACACCATGAAGTCTTGCTATATTATGACTATATGCAGATTACACAGCAGTACCTCCATGGAGGAGGGTCAGAACCTACTTAGAAATAGGCTCCAGCACAGCTGTGCCAAATGAGCATCTCTCCTGGACTGAATATCCAGGGAATAATGCTTGCAAAAGTGTGAACTGTTTTCCAAGTAGCAGCTTGACAGATTTACAGAATGGGAATATCTCTAGCAGCTGCTAGAGATGCAGCTGCACTCTGGTGGAGTGAACCTCAGTCCTGAGGGGGTTCTCTACCTAGTTTTTGATAACAAGAATTGGATTACAAGAGACAATCACACCTTGCAATTGTCCTCTTAGTAGCGAGTTTTCCTTGCCAACCTCGCCATAGGTAAGGAAAGGGTTGAGGATTCCGGACCTGTGACCCTTGGTGCGTTCCAAATAGTAGCTTAAGGCTCTTTGACGCCCGCTGCAGTGACTCCTCTCACTTGAGGAAGAATGCTCAGTGAAAAAATACTGAGAGAGAGATGGATTGGTTCAGGTGGAAATCTGAAACCACTTTTAGGCAAAACTTTCTGTTAGTCCTGAGGACTATCTTATCTCTGTGGAAAGAGATAAAATCTTCTTCCACTGACAGGGCCTGTAGTTCATTATGTCTGGCAGAAGTGATAGCCACTAGGAAAACAGTTTCAAGTTAGAAACTTGAGCTCTGCTGAGGACAGAGGCTCAAGGGGAGTTGCATTAACTGAGCAATGCAAACATTCAGGTCCCAAGCGGCAGCTGGTTCTCGAAAAGGAGGGTTGGTGAAGCAACCTTTAAAAAACTTGGAAAGCACAGGGTGAGAAGAAAAGAAAGCAGCTTCCCTGCTGACAGAAAAAGCAGGAGACAGCTGCCAGATGAACCTTTGCAGGTAGCTGGCCTGAGGCCTAAGGAATTTAAATGGACCAAATAGTCCAGTAAAATGGGCAGATCAGCAGATTCTGGGATAATCTGCTTCTCAGAGCACCAGATGAAAACCTTTCCACTTAGAATTGTAAGTGTTTCTAGTGGAAGGCTTCCTTGAAGCCTTTAAATATCCAAACACCTTGAGAAAGGTGTAAGTCATCAGTTCTAACTCTCAAGAGTCATGCCTTGAGATGGAGGGATTTGAGGTCCGGATACTACACTCTCCTGCCAGGCCAGTAGTCGTGGACTCTGGGCAAGCTCAGGGCAGGGTGGACTGTCAAGGACAGAAGCAGTGGGTACCAGGGCTGTCTGGCCCAATCTGGAGCAATCAGAATCACCTTTGCAGAAGCTGAGATCTGATTTTTACTAGTACTGCCTTGAAAAAGAAGGGAAAGGGGGAAAGGCATACAGGAACTCCTTTCCAATCCAACTGAAAGGCGCCCAGGGGACTGATCCCAGCACTGGAGGCCTGCAACAAAACAGAGGAAGTTGGTGGTCTGTGCGCCGTGTGAAAGATTCATCTGAGGGTGCCCCATCTGGCAAAGACTGACCCTAGCACCTGAGAATTCAGAGCCCATTCGTGATGGCCCTGAGAAATTCTGCAAGAGGTCATCCGCCAGACATTGTCTTTCCTGAAGGTGAACTGCTATCAGGGAGGTGTGTAGGAGTAAGCCAGAGACCATAACTTCATTGCTCGTGCACAAGGCTGATGGGACCGAGTGCCCCTTGCTTGTTGATGTACCACATTGTTGTGGTGTGTCTGTCCTGACTTGAACTACTTTGTTCTGGACAGAAGCTGAAACGCCTGAAGAGCTAAAAGGACAGCTGTGAGTTCAAAAAGATTGATGTGGAGCAGAGATTCCTGGGGAGACCACACTCCTGGTGGACAGGTGGCGCTAGTGAGCTCCCACCTAACAGGGAAGCATCCGTGGTGAGGGTGAGGGAGGGAACGGGAATGAAAGGAACCCCTTGTTTTAGATTGCTTGATCCTGCCACCAGTGTAAGGCCAGGATCAGGGGCTCTGGGTCACTGGAACCAATTTGGAAAGGGGTCCTCCTTTGAGACCAATAGGCCCTCAAATGGAACTGAATGTCCTCATCTGGAATCTTGCTCCTTGCACTACAGCTGTGGGAAGTGTTGTGCCCTAGGAGTTGCAGAAAATGCCTTGCTGGTCGAGAGAACCAAGAGGGTAAAGGAGGATGCCAGGGCAATGAGTCTGTTCTACCCTTTCCGAGGGAGAAATGCCCCAGCTAACTTTGTGTTACTTCTGCACCTAATGAAAGTTAGTACCTGAACTGGTTCGAGAACTGACTTTGTAATTAGCAGGAATCCTAGGGAAGTGAGAAGCTGCTGGGTGACTTGCAAGTGGGATTTTACCTGATCTGGGGACTGATCCACCATGAGCCAGTCGTCCAGGTAGGGAAACACAGCAATCCCTTTGCCTTCTTAAATGAGCCACTACCACAGCTAGACATTTTGTGAATACCTTTTGCGCGAGAGGTAAGGCTCAAGGGCACTGCCTCTGAACTGTAGTGGCCTGAGGGTAGTTGAACTTGAGGTACTCTTCGGAGAAGGCCCGATCAGAACATGAAAATAGGCATCCTTGAGGTCCAGGGAGGCTAACCAGTCCCCTGGCCTCAGGGAGGCAAATCATTGTCAGAGTTAACATTTTGAACTTTGGTTTCAAAAGATGCTTGTTCAGGTACCTTAAATCTAAAATGGTGCCATTCTCCTGTCTTTTTGGGGTAAGAAAGTCTTGAGACAGCCCCTTGCCCTGATGGCAAGGAGGGACCTTTCTACTGCTTTGGCAGTCCAAAAGAAAAGAAACCTCTGCTTCCAAAGCAAGAGCTTCGAAGGATTTGCAGGAAAATGTCTGCTCTCATCTTGGAAACTGTTTGAAGCTGAGAACTAGACCCTGGCTTCTATTACCTCCAGAACCCACCTGTCCGAAGTTAGGGACACCCAGTTCTGGCTGAATAAACCAACCTGCCCCCACTGGTACAGGGAGAATCGGCCCTGGGCACCCCATCAGGATGCCTGCTTGGCAGTAGCCTTAGGCTGAGGGGAGGGGGACTGTATGCCCCGCCTACCTCTGCCTCTAAAGAAACCCCTCTAGCAAATGCAGAGGAGGCCTGAAATTGGTAAAAAGGCCTGTGGAAAGGCCTGCCCTTCCTCTGGGAGCGTGCTCTGTGGAGTGACATGCCTCTCCTAGCCTGGGCACTTTTGTAGGTAGTTCTGTGTTCATCCATCTTTTCATATAGTTTTCTGTTTGTTCCCAAACAGAGAATTACCCACAACAGGAAAATCCATAGTCTTTTGACTGAGTATCTTGGGACAAATTAGTATCTGAGCCATGCCAACCTACGGAAAGCTACAGAAGTGGCCATGACTCCCAGAGGAAACATCATTAACATCAACAGCAGTATGAAATTGAACTTTAGAGGCTTCAATGCCATCAGCAGCCACCTGTTCCAACTCACTAGCCAGCTGGCCATGGGCCTGCTTAGGCTAACTGCAATACTGTGTCTCACCTAGATTTCTGATATCTAGCACACAAGCCATAATTTGGCCTGCCTGAGTCCCAAAGAAGCTGCCATATCTGTTTTTTTGCCATGGCATCAATCTTCCTGAATCATTATCAGGAGGATGTGAGGCCAGAGGAATATTAGCCTTGTCACAGGCTGCAGCTTGTACCACACCTACATGACTATACTGCTCAGTGAGAAGTCTGTATCAGAGCTGACAAGGTATATCTTCTGTCCATTTTTTATCTACAGGAGAGGACAGAATGAGGATTTTTTAAATCTTTGTTGTTTGTTTACCTAATGACTTCTTTAAAGCGAATAGACAACTCCTAGACTCCTGGTATATCCATCATTTCTACATAATCAGGCTCCTCTTGTTCATCCACAGCTTCCTCTTAAAGGAAGCTGGAGGGTTTCTGCAACCTTTTGTAAAACATAAAATGAGAAGGGACTCAGACAGAATGAGAGGAGATTCTAAAGGTCTGTCTGGAGAAATGTCCGTTCAATGGGCACGTCCAGACCCTCCCAGCCACACATGTAATGATCAATTTGGTCCTCCCTTCCTGTGGTTCATAAAATTCCTCAACATCGCTCCTGAACCACTGGCACTGAGTCGAACCAACCTTTTTACCAACTGTGGTGGTTTTACAGGACCCTGAGACAGTGACTTGACAATCTGTATGGCTTTTTGCTATTTCTGCAGCAGTTGGAGACATTTTGACTCCAAACCTACTGATTTCTTAGTCTTTTTTCACTGAGACTGGTTCCTCTGAACCAGCCTTTCCTTTGCCTCGGAGTCTCGCCTGGTCAGAGGGCGACTCCCTCTGGTCCAGTGGGTACTGGACGGGCTGACCATCAGGTCATGCGGACTTCTGGCCTCTGGGTTCCTTGAGCCGGCCCAATCTCTTTTGGGGTGGCTGCAGGAAATTTTACACACCTGGCAGTCTGACGGGAGGTGGTCAGCCTCAGACAATAAACACACGTGGTGTGGGTCAGCCTTGCAAAGGCTTCCCCACAGACATCACAGTGTTGAGAAACCCAGGGTCCGGGTTTTTCTTTGGGTTTCTCAGACATAATGCCAGCCTGACCAAAAACTTGCCCTTTGATGGCAGTGCTAGGCAAGATACCACTTATTGGTTTCTAACCGTGTCACGGGTATTTGAAAACTATTTTAAAAGCAAGGTTTTTAGAACCGATAAGAACCGGGAACCGCACTCTAAAAGCCCAACCATATTTTAAACATTAAATTAGCTAAACTGATCGTTGTTCAAACCTAACTCATAATTGAATTTCCACACAGACTTTAAATTTTCTACTTACGGTTTACTAGATAGATTTTTAACCAAAATGGGTAAAATAATGATTTTTTCGGTTCAATGAACCGAAAATATCACGCTGAACTGAGAATGAACCATGTGAAGGAGCTGATCTGGCTTGACTGTTCAGTGAAGCGGAGTAAGAATCTGGACAGTTTCATTTGAAACTGGCTAGATAGAAATTTTGGTATAGAGCCCTCGCGCTGTGGAACTCCAGACTCTCTGGAGTTAACTCTTTCCTCTCCGGGGCAGTTCAGCTGCAGTGGCTGACTGCATATAGTCATAATATAGCAAGACTTCATGGTGTTTGAATACATGGGTAAAAATCGACCAGAAGGCAGACCGATAAACAAAAATGTTTTCAGGTATTGTATAGGGCAGAAAGTTTTAGTGCACTCAGTGGGGAGAAGAAAAGTGCAGGTGATGTAGGGGAGAGACAGCTGCTGGGATTTACCAAGAGGGCCATGGAGAAGGCCTATCAGGGCAGCTGCAGGTGGACGAAAGAAGGATGTGATCCTTTAGGGAGGAGTTGAAAGAGTATATGGACACACAAGCCTGGATTTTGGGGGTAAATTGTTGTAAAGCTTTGTTCCCTTGAAGGTAATGGAGTTCTGGGCATGCACAGTCCTGCAGAAAGGGGTATCAAAAACCAGACTTGAGGCACCTCTAGTCAAATGCCCCAGCGCTGTGAGTGGGAATAGGGAGATAATGTGGGGGGAAGGGAGAATATTGAAGTACATCTTATGTAGGAAGGACAGCATCTTAAGATGGAACCTCCCTTCTACAGTGGGCCACTTGAAGGAGGAATAAAGTGAGCAGTGGTGTGTTTTCCATGGGAGACCGGTGATGAAACGTGCTATGCTGTTGTATGTGACTAAGTCTGGAGAAAAGGAGGGATGAAACAGGGTGACAGAAGACAACAGATACATAGTCGATAAGGGGCAGGAGTAGAGAGCTAGCGAGGTGAAGTCTGGATGCAGGGATGAGGAACTTTCTAATCCTGTACAGCAGACCAAGTCTGATATGCACCTTCTTTATGAGGTTACCGATGTAGAGATTGTATGAGAGGTGGGGGTCAAGGTGGAGACATAGGTATTTGATTTCCAACACCTGTTCAATGTGGTTGCCAGAACTGTTGAGGAGTTTAAAACCAGGGGCTGGGGATTTCCTGGATCCAGAGAAGATCATGAGCTTGGTCTTTTTGGAGTTGAGGACAAGGCCATTACCAGAGAATCAGGAGTGAAGCTTCTTGAAATCAGACTGCAGATTGTGGAACATCGTGGCAGGGTTTTTGTCACTGCAGAAAAGGGCCTCATCAGAGTAAAGGACAATTTGAGTGGAATGGCATATCGAGGGAAGGTTATTTATGAAAATTGAGAAAAGAAGGGGGCCCAGGATTGATTCTTAGGGGACACCATAATTAATTGGACATTCCGAGGAGAAGTGGATTTCAATTGCAGTCTTGTGGGATCTCCCGGAGAGATAGCTACTGACCCATTTTATGTAGGCCGTTTAGGATGTTAAGGAGGGCGTGGTCCATGGTGTCAAGGCCTGGTAAAGTCGATAAGCATGAGCTAGTTTGCTGGCATTTGTTATTAGCTAAGGATTTTTCTGGGAATCAGACTCAGGGCTGTCTTCGGTTCTGTGTCTAGGTCTGAACCCATGCTGGGCACTAGAGAAGGTTGTTCGATTCCAGGAAGTTCATGTAGTTGCGTGTACACAACCATCTCTATAATGTTTTTAGAGAGGGCAAGAAGGAAATAGGATCAGAGGTTGCCCAATTGTTTTGTAGGCCTGACTTGAACAAGGGTCTGATGGAGGCAGTTTTCCAGATGGTGGGGAAGAAGCCAGAACAGAGGGAGCGGTTCAGTGGGTTGGTGGTGGGAACTACCAAGGCATTGATGGAGAGTTTAAAAAATGTATAATATATACAGTCGCCACCTTTACTGGGTTTGGGGTTATTTCCATGGATGAGCTTTTTGGTGTCAGCAGGTTTTAGGGCTTTGAAGTAGAAGTCAGGGAAAGTCCTGCCTTCAGGGTTGGGGAGGCATAGGAGAGGAGGGAGTAGGTTTGTCATTTTTGAGGTCACTGAAAAAGTTGTTGAAAAATGCTAGCCACTTCGGTCGGGTCATTAGTCTGGTTGGCGCCATGGTGCAATGTGATGGGATCTGAATTTTTGGTCTTGCCTAGTAGCGAGTTAAGAGTCCCCCAAAGCTGACGGGGGGAAGGGGCTTAAAGTGTTCACCAAGTTGTTTGTCATGCAGGAAGTTTATTTTTGCTTTTCTTACAGACAATGCAAACTTTCTTTTTCACAGCATCTATAGAGGAGTGCGAGGTTGGGTCCCTGTGCTCTTGGTAGCAGGTCTGGCTTTGTCCTTGAATCTCATGAATTTGATATTGTGTGAAATGCATTCATTAATTTGACCCCTGGTTTTGATTTTTTTTTAAGGGAGCATGCCTATTGCAGACATTGCCAAGGATCCTGGTGAATTTATGTAGGACAGAGTCTCAGTCGCTTGGCCCCTCTGTGAAGGACCAGTCCACTAAACTGAGATCATGTGTTATCTGCTTGATTTTCTGATTGGTTATCTCCTCGAGAATATGAATTTGGGAGGGGTTGGGTAGACGGGCTGACCACAGGCAGAAAATCGCACACTGATTGCTGATACAATCAGGCAAAACACTGGCATTGGTGATGTGGGAGGGGTGCGAGGTGATGATCTGGTCTATAAGTGTGAGAGTCCCAGTTTTATAGTTGGATCTAGCAGGTGAGGAGATGAGCTGGTGGAGACCTAGATTCGTGATACAGGATTTGGCAGTGTCGGCATGGCTGGAGTCCCAATTTATGTTTAAATCACCAAGGAGGATCCATTTTCCATTCAGCGGGTGGGAGTGTTCAAGGGCTAGTAAAGACTCAAGGTCGGAGTGCAGGGTTCCTGGGGGGAGATAAGCGGTGGTGATGGTGATGGTTTTAGTGGGGCCGAGGAGTAGGTGGATTGAGAGGGTTTCAAGTAGGGAAACTCAGAGCTGGGGTTGTGTTCGGTAAAAGAGAATTTGTTAGACATAAAGGACATGCAACCACCCCCTTTGTCTTTTCTGACAGCGTTGTAGCTGCTGAGCTCAATCTTCCCATCAGAGATTTTGTGAGACAGCCAGGTTTCAGGGAGGGCGATGACATCAAAGTCATAGAGAGCAGCCCAGGCTTGGAAGGCATCAAGTTTGGCTGGGAGGCTCCGAATGTTTCAGTGGACTATGCTGATGTTTCCTTCCTTATCATGGAGTGGCTGAGGGGTGGGGGTGACTAGATTTCCTGGGCCAGGGTTAGGATGGATGGCACCTGAGACGAGTAGGAGGAGAATGAAGGTTCTGGTAAAAATAGAGACAAGAGTTAGCGACTTGTGTCTTTTAGATCTGCAACGCTTAGTTGTAATCGTAGGTGTAATGGATGGAAAGACCATTGGGCAGTGGAAGGATAGTTGGAGAAGCTGAATGAGGAAAAGTCTCATTGGTAGCACATTTCCAGTTCCTGGACCAAGTGAATAGGGTAATCCCCAGGCCTTACCATCATCCCATGATCACCTTGGCAGACTGCACCCTACAGCTTCCGGTCCGGGCAAAGACCCTCCGGACCCAGATTGACAGGTTAAATCCCAGTGACCGTTGAATATAAAGTATCGAAGGGGGATATGGTTATCAGTTGGGCAAGCCAGGAGGACTAGTGTCAGAGACCTGCCAGAATGGAACCAGGCAGAGAGGTGGGTCCGTAGGAGGCTATGTGGTGTGAAGTATCCCCATATGAATAATCCTTACGTGCCTGAGAGGATATGGGACATTATCGAGGAGATGAGGGAGGAGTGGATCTTCAAAGAACAAATGGCACACTTGAAAAATTGCCCTGGAGGAGGCAGTGCCCCATCTCAGCAGTTGATACATGCCTGCTGTGTTGCACAGTTACTTCGTCTGGCCTGACTCTGTTCAAACATTTCGCCTTGGTACAGGACTTGGCTGGGACATGGATCAAGTATTACACAGGATTTTAGTTGCTGGATAAGCTTTAAAATATTTTTCAGTCTGTGGACTTTAGGGCAGGAGTGCTGACTTGTTTAACAGTGTTGTGTGGTGTGGGGGATCCATAGTGGAAGCTGAATATTCATTTATCTTTTCTACAGGCATTGTAAGCAGCTTTCTGGAAGTTTGTCCTTCTCAGCCAGGATCAATTTACAGCTTATTGGGGCTTAAATACCAGGGCTTCACACATAGCAGTACATTAGAAACAGTTGGGGTCTGGCAGAGGTTGTCTGAACCTTCTTTTGCTGAGCAGTTGGGGAAAGGATTTCAGTTGCTGGATAAGCTTTAAATTCTTTTTCAGTCTGTGGACTTTAGTGCTGACTTGTTTAATACAGTGTGTGTGTGTGTGTGTGTGTGTGTGTGTGTGTGACCTTCCTCTGGAGGAGGTTGCAGTGCTTGGAGGTGCAGTGAGGGGCAGACACAGGGCTGATACACTCTCGAGAGATTCTGGTGTGGGCCCAAATCCCACCCTCCCCAGAGCACAGCTCATTTATAGGGAACACCTGCCCTGCAACTGGAGGAAGGGGCCTCAGGTGCAGCTCATGTAGTTCTATTCAATAATGCAGCCATGGGGCAGGGAAAAAGCATAGGTAGGCCTAAAATAGCAGTACAGCACCTACAATAAATTGTTGGTTAGTGTGATAGGTGGATATTGTGGAGGGCCTTCAACTGGAATATATCAGGTAACATTTATGTTACAGGCTGGGCTAGGATTAGTTAATTTTACTTGTTGTAGGAATAGTTAGTGTGGAGAGGCTGTATAGGTAGTATGGACCATGGGTAGGATTGTTGGGTGCAATGGTTGTGGGCAATGCAGATGAATATACTGTGGAGGCTGGGTGGGTGCCCAATATGCCACAGGCTAAGGAGGTTCGAGGAAGAGGTTCAGTGGCTTGGCAGGGAGCTGGGGAGGATAAGGGATGAGGGGAGGATTGCATCGATAGGAGGGTTGACATCTGAGAGTATTGTGGGGGCACCACAGAAAAGAAACAGTAGGTCATGGGAGAGGGGAGGGGCAAACTAGACAGGAAGCCAGCTGATGAAGGGTGGACTCTAGTAGGACCTAGAAAAAGAGGAGCAGCAGTAGGTAGGAGAAAGCACACAGTAAGGTAAAGGGGATAGGGAACATGTTTACTTTACTAGCAACACAAGGGAAAGAGAATGCAGGAGGTGACTGCACAAGGGACAGCACTCACAACGAAGAGGGAGTGAGGGGCATTACTAGTGGAGAGATTGAGCATGGTATGGCAGGGGGAGGTATAATACTCGGACAGGTGAGGAAGGAGAGGGAGGTTGGCAGTCAAACAGGAGGAGGGGGAAGGGTCTTAATTGGGAGGGACAGGGGGAAGACACTAGGGCACATGGTAAAAACACAGTCTTAGTGACTCCAAAATGAAAACCTGGGTGGGGGTGGAGATGGGGCACAAGGAAAGAGGGAGGGAGGTGTACTGGTGTTGCCGGACTCCATACTCAAGGGGATCAGATGGGACAGCAAGGGGGAGAGGCACAGTCCGATATGGGTGGAGTCCATACCAGGATTAAAGGCAGACATGGCAGGACAGGCAATCCAAAGGTGCATAAAGAGGGGTAGGAGGAACCCACACATTGTGGTATATGTGGGGACAAATCACTTAGCGGGGGAAACGGTGGAGGTAACAAGGGAGAGGACGGAGGATGTGGGAAGGTTGTGCAAGAACTGGAGTCTGTGGTCTCGGAGTGCTTCAGTACCCTCTTGCCAAGCACAGTGAGAAACAGGGAGGATTGAGATAGAACACATGGTTGGTGAATGGTGTTAAACTAAGGGGTATGGGGTTGTGGGCAGCTGAGGCAGTACTTGGATAATAACAACATGTTTGCAAGGGATAGGTTGCACCTGAGTGGGGAGGGGAAGGAGGTATTAAAGCCAGGACTGGGGAGGTATATTGCGACAAGGGTGGATTTAAACTAGATGGGGGGTGGCAAGTGGACAGCAGGTAGGCAGGTATCCGATAGTGTGGAGTCATAGCCTACCCCCAAGGCTAGCAGGGAAGGACTTGGGGCGGCCAAAAAAGGAGGGAGTAGAAGGGAGGCAATGGAGGCTAATGGAGGGAAGGGGGCATTATGGAGGGTGGTCTCATTGAATGCAAGAAGCCTAGGAAACAAATCCACTGAGCTACAGGCACTCTTAGCAGTGTGGAGGGTGGATATTGCAGCTATCACAGAAACGTGGGCAACTGAACACCAGGACTGGGATCTGGAATCCAAGGATACAAATTATACAGGAAGGACGCGTGGGGGTGACAGTCTCTGTAAGGGATGGATCAAATGCACAAGGGATGAGGGAGAAGAAAGGAGAACAGAAGCAATGTGGCTGGCCGATCCTAGACTCAAGGGGTAGGAAATTGAGGTTTGGGGTGGTATACAGGCCGCCATCCCAGTCTGAGGAGCTTGATAGGGAGTTAGCGGGACAAATCAAAAAAGTATGTAGAAAAGGGAAGGTGGTCATCAAGGGGGGATTTCAACTTGCCGGGGGTTGACTGGAGCATTCTAGTCACCTCCAGTGCTAGGGAGCAAGTGCTCCTGGATGCGATCCAGGAGAATCTCCTGACACAGTTGGTTACTTTACCTACTAGGCTGAAGAACACTCTAGATCTGGTATTGTTGAATGGGGAGGCAGTGAGGGAAATAAAGGTAAAGGACCCATTAGCTGACAGCGATCACCAAACAGTGTGGTTTAATATCACAATGTGCGGGGAGCCAGAGAAATCAGTTACTCGGGTGGTAAACTTCAGAGTGATGGACTTTGGGAGGATGCAGGAAGTATTGAAAGGGAAACTGGAGGGCATAAGGCAGGAAATGGACGTGGAGCAGAAATGGGATATTATTAAATGGGGGTTACAGAGGCAACAGAAGCCTGCACCAAGGCACACAGTAAGAGGAGCAGAGCAAGAAAACCATGCTGGTTGAACAGCGAGGTTGTGTGGAGGTGATGAGGGCAAAACGAGTGGCGCACCAGAGGTTTAGGAGGACAATGAGGAATATGCAAGATGGTCCACGGAGGTGACCAGAAAAGTGAGAGAAGCCGAGGCCCGGAGGGAGCCGAGATTAGCAGAGGGAATTAACGGGGGGTAGAGACTTTTTCAGATACATCAGGGAGAGAAAAGGAAGTGCAAGGAGACAATAGTGAGGATAAAAAGAAGGGGGGAGTGGATGGAAAAGGGGGGGGTAGCAGGTAGAAGCAGTGAATGAATACTTTTGCTCAGTGTTCATGGAAATGGGGGGGACTGATACCAGCATGGGCTGGGAGGGTGGAGACAGTGGTAGAGGAGGTGACAGATGGAAAAATTGAGGCAAGTATAGTCCTAGAGGGACTGAGGGCACTGAAGGTAGACTAGGCACCAGGGCCAGATGGCATCCACCCCATGGTGCCGAGGGAAATGGCGGAGGTGTTGGTGGAGCCTCTGGTGGATCTGTACAGCACCTCACTGGAGTTGGGATGTGAGCCACTGGATTGGAGGATGGCACATGTAGTATCATTACACAACAGTGGACCAAGGGATGAACCAGGTAATTATTGTTTGGTAAGTGTCACCACCATAGTGTGCAAACTCATGGAAATGATACTAAAGGAAAGACGTGTCAATGGCCTCCAGGATGTGAGGCAGCATGGGTTTGTTTCAGGGAAGGCTTGTCAAACCAGCCTCATACAATATTATGACTGTGTGACAGGTGAGCTAGATAAGGGTAATGCGGTGGATGTTCTTTACTTGGACTTCAGCAAGGCCTTCGATTTGGTGCCTCTTGGGCAGCTTGGGGAGAAGCTAACTGGTGTAGGAGTAGGGGCAAAAATGATGCACTATATTACAAGCTGGCTGAATGGCAGGCTGCAACAGGTGGTGGTGAGAGGGGAGCTCTCAACTCCAAGGCCGGTGAGAAGTTGGGTGCCATAGGGCTCTGTGTTGGGGCCAGTATTGTTTGGGCTCTTCATATCAGACATTGCACATGGGTTGGTGAGCAAAGTAAGTCTGTTCACTGACAACACCAAAATCGGAGCAGTGGTGGATGGAGAGGGGGGATGGAAGCAGCTGCAGGGGAACCTACGCAAGCTAGAGGAGTGATCAGAAAGGTGGAAGCTGGGGTTCAATACAAAGATGTGTAAGGTTATACACTTTGGGATGAAGAACCCAAGGAAAGAACACTGGCTGGGGGGTTAAGCTGGGGATCACGAAGGAGGAGAAGGACCTGGGGTAATGATAACAGGGACCATGAACAACACTGCCCAGTGCAGAAGAGCAGCTGCAAAAGTGAACAAAATGCTGGGGTGCATAGCGAGGGAATTTTCATCCAGGCAAAGAGAGGTGATCTTGCCCCTCTACAGTTCACTGGTAAGGCCGCACTTAGAGTACTATATGCAGTTTTGGAGGTCATACCTAAAGCGTGATATCAGGCTACTGGAGGGGATGCAGAAGAGGGCAACAAAGATGATATATGGAATGGAGGGGAGAGACTATGACAGCAGGCTGGGAGACCTGAATATGTACACCCTGGAGGATAGAAGGGACGGGGGTGAACATGATAGGAACATTCAAGTATCTATGAGGAATCAATAAGGATGGGGCAGATGGGGTCTTTAAGTTAAGGAGGGGGAGGGTCACCAGGGGGCATGGGCTAAGAATACAGGGAGTAAGATTTATGAAGGAAATAAGGAGACACTATTTCACAGAGAGGGTGGTAGCAAAATGGAATGCCCTACCAGAATGGGTGGTATCATGTAAATCTGTGAACAGCTTTAAAAGGGCATGGGACAGGGGAGAGTGAGGGTGGGGGGGCGGTGGCAGTGGGACGGCAAAGGGTAGGAGGAGTGGGGCAGCTGCAAACTAGGGGTGTTGGCTGCATACTCGAGCAGACTTAGATAGACTGGGTGGTCCGTTTCTGCTGGCACGTTCGTATGTTCATATTTTGGACCGGGACTCTTTTGGAGATGTGACCAACAAGCCAGACTCAGAGAATTATTTCCCTCCAGAAGGGGGGCCTGTAACTTGGGCCTCCTGTATTTCAGACTTATGAACTGTGCCAGCACAATTGCTCTACGGAGCAGGACATGGTGACTGTATAAAGTTCTTATTTCTAAAGAAAAAAAATTGAGATTAAAATTATGCTATTGTTAAAAGGAAAATGTTATTTATCATGAAAAATGTTGGTGTGAAAGTTTGAGAAGACTGGTGAGTGAGTGAATGAGTTAATGATTTGGAAACTGTACACAGAGTAACCTGTTCAAATTGATGGGAGATATTGAGGTGTAGCTATAGTTTTATAAACTACCTCATTACTGTTTGAACGTTTATTGGTAAAGTCAAATCATTATGGAAACAATGATTATGGTTAACTGTTTTGATAAGGAAATAATGAAGAATTTTCTAACAGTTTTAAGATTATCTCCTGGCACAGGTAGGTTTTAGTTATTAGGGTGTGCTTGGGTTAGACAGGCAGGTTGGGTGGTGCCTGTGGCCAAGTATGGTGTGTTTTATTTCCAGAAGGCTGGTGGTGCGCATACCCAGTTTGATAGGAGATCATCACTGGACCCTTGCCATCATTCTCAGGAGGGAAAGATTTTCTGGGTGGGGGAAGAGTGTAAGCCCACCTTGTGGGAGTGGCTTATACTTCCATTTAGGACCCCCTTTCCCCCTCCAACCTCCTGCCCCGAGCTAGGGAATTTATTAGTGCTCTGGGGGTCAATACCTGCTGGATGCCTCCAGATGGCAGCAGATGGTAGGTTAGGGAAGGTACATAAGGCTGGACACAGGAAGTTTCGGGGCCTTTTCCAGGCCGGGTGTTAGGCTTGGGTCTGGAAGAGGGCGGCTGGAGGAGTAGAGTAGGCAATCAAGAAGGGAGTTTGGCAGTCTGCATGGGCCTGTGGGGGGGCAACCCCCCCAAAGTGGTAGATAGGGATGGCCTCTGCAGTGACGTGGCATTAAGGCGCCGGGAAGGAAGCTTCATGGGGAGGATGGTAAGCCAGGTGCCTGCGTTGTTGGAGTAAGAGAAGTGCAGGTGGCAGCAGGAGGCCAGGACAGGCAGAAGCCCTCAGAAAGCCCGTGAAGTAGTTGCTCAGGCTGCCAGGACTGTGAGGACAGTGGTAGGATCCCCACAGGGGAGGCTGTTGGCAAAGGCTCTTCCCCATACTCAGTGTGGCAGGGTGGCCTGACAGCAGAGGGATCCAGCGGGGCCCTTCACCCAATTCAGAGGACCTGCTTGGATGGGCAAGCCCTGGGGTGCCGGCATTAATGGGCCGGGCAAGATAAAGGTCTTAGGACAGGTCTTGGAGAGTGGCCTCTGACTGGAGCTTACTGCAAGCCCAGGATGTGCCGACAGGGATGTGAGCCTGGGGCTGGATCCTCCCGAATGGTCAGCTGGGAGTGGAAAAGAGGATTAGGGGGCGCTATCTGCAGAGGTGGGCTGCTCGGAGGAGCCTGGACTGTTGCAGGGCCCCAGTGCTCTCCCGTGGCACAGCAGTCCATTTCAGAGTAGCTCAGGTACTGGAGCAGGGACGAGTTTGAGGACCACTACACCAGTGGAGAGCAGTACAAAAGGAAAGGCTGAGCTGTAAGGAGGGAATAGGTGCCGTGAGGTTGGGAGCACCAGCAAGTTTAGGTTCCCTGTAAAGTGAGAAAGAGTGGGTTACAAGGCCTGGGTCAGAGGAAATAATCCTGGTACCCCTTGAGATCTGGGCCAAGGTCCAGGTAGGGGAAGCAGCATGCTTTCCCACACCGGAGATAGGGCAGCGACCAGTGCCAGACAAGAAAAAAGATAGACAAGAATGCATAACCCAGAACAAAAAAGAAAAAAAAGATTTGGGTAATCAGCGCCAGTGAGCCTATCGGTTTTCTAAGTAAGAAGGTTCCTTGGGTAAATCATCCAAGAGGTTAAAGTGAAGAAGCCCTGCTTATACTGCCTGTAAACCATTCTTGCTGCTCGGAATGTCCAGCCTGAGTATTATTGTAAAAGGTTCAGATAGCCCCATGGAGATGCTTTATTTATTCAATGAAGGATGTGACCCTTGCATTCCTGAAATCATTTGGGTTGCAGGAGCTAAAATAAAGATGCTAGTTGGAAAGAAATTTGGCAATGATTCTTTATTTAAGTTTTGGAAGGGGCAAAATGAAATGGAAAGCCCCCTCCCTTGCGTCTGATTTATTTCACAAGTTATAATTCCAGAAGGCATCCATCAGGCTGCATCGGGGATCAAGGGGCTCTGGGTCTCAGAAGAGTCAGGAGGCTGCAGTTCGGAGATCCTGGCCCTGTGGTCAGTGTTTGGGGGGACAAACAGATCCAAAATTGGAGGTGAGATTGAGAGTGCTACTGATAATGAAGTCGACAAGAGATAGGACAGATATTTTTCCTATCTTACTTGGGGTGCACTGGCTCGGGTGTTGTGCGCGATGTAGTCCTCCCTGATGTCCTCTGGAACAACTGCAATGATGATTTATACCCCTAGACAAAGGGGCCGGGGTGTTACACTGTAAACCCGTAAGCACAACACAGTAACAAAAACCTGTAGGCACAACATGTAACAATTTAACAAAAAATATATCCTGCAAAGAAACAATTTGAATCAGAGAAAATAAAGCAATAATCTGTGAGCTCAAAAGAAAAAATTATTCACTGCAGTAATCTTCTTTCTTCCAAGGGATCATTTAGCATCATTAATTCTTTTGCACTTAGCTGGCTAGGAGCAACTGCCCCCAGAGGTGTGCCTTTAAAAGATATTTAAATGAGCATAGGGCCAAGCCAAACAAAAGACAGGAGGGGGTGTGAACTGAAAGAGCTGTTGAATGCTTCAGAATTTTTCCCGAGGAAAAACAAGGGCAAATGCCCCCAAAAAGAATCAACAGGATTCAAAAAACATGCAAATGTATACAAAAGTGGAAACAGAATCAACAGCAACGCGAGCTAAAAACACTTCAATAAGAAACTCCAAATTTGGTAAAAGGTGATATAAGAGCCCTTCTCCGACAGGTGAACCGGAGAAGAAGGGTGGGAGCTTACTGATGCTAAAGGACCCCTTGGAAGAAAGAGTACTGCGGTGAGTAATTTTTTCTTCTTACCCCAGGAGTCCTTTAGCATCAGTGACTTTTTAGCAGACTACCCAGCACTATCACGTGGGAGGTGGGCAGAGAACCTACTTAGGAAAGCAGCTCTGCAGAACCGCCCTGCCAAATTTGGCATCAGATCTGGTCTGCACATCCAAACTGTAGTGTTTCACAAAGGTGTGCACAGATTTCCAGGTAGCTGCTTTGCAGAAATCCAGTAGGGGAATGTCCCTTGCTGCTGCAAGCGAGGCTGCAGTGCCCCTGGTGGAATGGATCCTGAACCCCACTGGAGGTTGTTGACCAGTTTTCTCATAGCAGATTCTAATACAAGAAACCAACCAACCAGAAATAGTTCTCTTGGTAGCTGGTCTTCGTCTGCCTACATCCCCGTAAGTGAGGAACAACCGACTGGAAGATCCTCTGAATTGTCTAGTATACAACAGGTAGTGAAGAAAAAATTACTCACCTTAGTAATTGCTTTTCTTCTCATGGAGTCTTGCTATATTAGGACTTATTGCAGTTACCCACTGCACTTGAACTGCCCCGGGGAGGAAAGAGTTAACTCCAGAGAATCTGGAGTTCTAAAGCGCGAGGGCGCTATACCAAAGCTCTATCTGGGCAGTTTCAAATGAAACTGTCAGATCTTTACCAAGCTAACACTAAGCAACAAGTCTGTGTGGAAAGCTCTACACTAGGCAAATGGCTACCTACTAGTAGTAATAACAATAGAAACAACAATAACAATAATAAGAATGAATAATGGTATTATTAGTTTTCCCCCCTGACAAGCACTATTAGGAACCCCCTTCCCCAAAGACTCAAGTCCAGGAAGGGGGCCAACAAATCACTCAACCAGAAAACCCTAGTTCCCTAACCCTAAATAAAAGAGGGTGAAGGGAAGAGCTACAATGGCATGACACAGTGCTTGCACTAATTTGCCACCCCCACCCCAGTAGAAGTTCTGAGAGGGGCAGGTTGGGGTGGTCCTAATATAGCAAGACTCCATGAGAAGAAAAGCAATTACTAAGGTGAGTAATTTTTTCTTCAAACACCATGAAGTCTTGCTATATTAGGACTTATTGCAGATTACACAGCAGTACCTCCATGGAGGAGGGTCAGAACCTACTTAGAAATAGGCTCTGAAGCACAGCTGTGCCAAAACGAGCATCTCTCCTGGACTGAAATCCAGGGAATAATGCTTGTAAAAGTGTGAACTGTCTTCCAAGTAACAGCTCGACAGATTTCCAGAATGGGAATATCTCTAGCAGCCGCTAGAGATGCAGCTGTACACCTGGTGGAGTGAGCCCTCAGTCCTGAGGGGGCTCTCCTACCTAGTCTTTGATAACAAAATGGATACAAGAGACAATCCACCTTGCAACTGTCCTCTTAGTGGCAGGTTCCTTTGCCAACCGCCCTAGGTAAGGAAGAGTTGGAGGGATTCAAACCTGTGACCCTTGGTGCGCTACAAATAGTAGCATAAGGCTCTTTGACGTCCAAGCTGTGCAGTCTCCTCTCACCTGAGGAAGAATGCTCAGTGAAAAAATCCTGGGAGAGAGATGGATTGGTTCAGGTGGAAACCTGAACCACTTAGGGAAAAACCCTGTGTTAGTCCTAGGGACTGTCTTATCCCTGTGGGGAGAGAAAATCTTCTTCCACTGCCAGGGCCTGTAGTTCACTTATGCGCCTGGCAGAAGTGAAACCACCAGAAAAAAACATTTTCCAAGTGAGAAGCTTGAGCTCTGCTGGGGACAGAGGTCCAAAGGGGTTTGCATTAACTGAGCAATGCAAACATTCGGCTCCATGCAGGAGCTGGTTCCCAAAAAGGAGGGTTGGTGAAGCAACCCTTAAAAACTTGGAAAACACAGGTTGAGAAGAAAGGAAGCAGGCTTCCCTGCTTGCAGAAAAAACAGAGACAGCTGCCAAAGGAACCCTTAAGGTAGCTGGCCTAAGACCTAAAGAATTTAAAATGGACCAAAAGTCCAGAAAATGGGCAGATAAGCAGACTGTGGTATAATCTGCTTCTCAGCGACCAGACTGAAAACCTGTTCCACTTAGAATTGTAAGTGGCGCCAGTGAAAAGCTTCCTTGAAGCCTTTAAAATATCCGCACACCTTGAAAATGTAAATCAGCAAATTCTAACTCCTCAAGAGCTGCCTTGAGAAGGAGGAATTTGAGGTTCGGATACCACACTCTCCCTTGTGCAAAGGCCAGTAAGTCGTGGACTCTGGGCAAGCTCAGGGTAGGGTGGACTGTCAAGGACAGAGACAATGGGTACCAGGGCTGTCTGGCCCAGCTTGGAACAATCAGGGGTGAGATCTGATTTTAACTAGTACTCTGAAAGAAAGGGAAAAAGGGAGGAAAGGTGAACAGAAACTTCCCTTTCCAATCCAAGTGAAAAGCGTCCAGGGGGGCTGATCCCAGCACTGGAGGCCTCAACAAAACAGAGAAAGTTAGTGGTTATCTGGGGCTGCGAAAAGATCTATCTGAAAAAGAGCCCCATCTGGCAAGGACTGAACCCAGCACCTGAGGATTCAGAGCCCAATCGTGATGGCCCTGAGAATCCTGTTGAGGGCATCTGCCAGGGCATTGTCCTTCCCTGGGAAGTGAACTGCTATCAGGGAGGTGTTCAGGGAGTAAGCCAGAGACCACCACTTCATTGCTTCGGTGCACAAGGCTGATGACTGAGTGCCCCCCTGCCTGTTGATGTACCACATTATTGTGGTGTTGTCTGTCCTGACTTGAACTACCTTGTTCTGGACAGAAGCTGAAAACTCCTAAGAGCTAGAAGACAGCTCTGAGTTCCAAAAATTGATGTGGAGCAGAGATTCCTAGGGAGACCACACTCCCCTAGTGGACAGGTCTCCTAAGCGAGCTCCTCACCCTAACACAGGAGCATCCGTGGTGAGGGAATGAAGAGGACCCCTAGTTTTAGATTGCTTTGATCCTGCCACAGTGTAAGGCCAGGATCAGGATTGGGTCACTAGAACCAATTTGGAAAGGAATCCCTCCTTTGGGACCAATAGGCCCTCAGATGGAACTGAATGTCCCTCATCTGAATCTTGCTCCCTGCACTACAGCTGTGGAAGCAGCCATGTGCCCTAGTAGTTGTAGCAAATGCTTTGCTGGTCAAGAGACTCGCAGAGTAATGGAAGATGCCAGGGCAAGAGACTGCCTACCCTTTTAGAGGGGAGAAATGCCCTGGCTAACTTTGTGTTCAACTCTGCACCTATGAAAGTTAGTACCTGAACTGGTTCGAGAACTGACTTTGGTAAATCCAGCAGGAATCCCAGAAAGGTGAGAAGCTGCTGGGTGACTTGCAAGTGGATTTTACTTGATCTGGAGACTGACCCACTAAGAGCCAGTCATCCAGGAAAGGAAACAAAGCAATCCCTTGCCTTCTAAAAGAGCCACTACCACAGCTAGAATTTCTTGAATACCCTTGGCAGAGGTAAGGCTGAAGGGCATTGCCCTGAACTGGTAGTGGCCTGAGGGTAACCTGAGGTACTTTCGGTGAGAAGGCCTGATCAAGACATGAAAAATAGGCATCCTTGAGGTCCAGGAAAGCTAGCCAGTCCCCTGGCCTCAGCCAGAGTTAACATTTTTAACTTTGTTTTCAAAAGATGCTTGTTCAGGTACCTTAAATCTGAGATGGGCCGCCAATCTCCTGCCTTCTATAGGTTAAGAAAGTATCATGAGCACAGCCCCTTGCCCCGGTGGCAAGGAGGGACCCTTTCTACTGCTTTTCAGTTCAGAGGAGAAGAAACCTCTGCTCCCAAAGCAAGGGATTCGAAGGATTTGCAGGGACCTGTCTGGCTCTCATCTTTGGAAACTGTTTGAAGCTGAGAACCAGACCTATTACTTCCAGAACCCACTTGTCCGAAGTTAGGGACACACAGTTCTGGCTGAAATAAAACCAACCTGCCCACTGGTATAGGAGAATGGCCCTGGCACCCCATCAGGGTGCCTGCTTGGCAACAGTCTTAGGCTAAGGGAGGGGATCAGTTTACTTGTGCCCCGCCTATCTCTAGCCTCTGAAGAGACCCTCTGGCGAAGCAGAGGAGGCCTGAGCCTCTACCTGGGCACTTTTGTAGGTAATCATCCATGTTTTCATATAACTTTCTGTTTGTTCCTCAAACAGAGAATTACCCACAACAAGAAACAAATCCATAGACTTTGACAGAGTATCTTGGGACAGATTAGTGCATCTGAGCCATGCCAACCCACGGAAAGCTACAGAAGTGGTCATGACCCTAGAGAAAACAAGATTAACACCAACAGCAGTATGAACTTGAACTTAGAGGCTTCAGTGCCATTAGCAGCCACCTGTTCCAACCCGCTAGCCAGCTGGCCATGGGCCTGCTTGACTAACTGCAATACTGCCACCCCACCTAGATTTCAATTCAGCCACATAAGCCATACAACTTGCCTGTCTGAGTCCCACAGAAGCTGCCATATACTGTTTTTCTGTTATGGCATCAATCCTCCTGGAATCCTATTCAGGAGGATGTGAGGCCAGGGAACTAGCCTTGACACAGGCTGCAGCTTGTACCACACCTACATGACTACACTGCTCAGTGAGGAAGTCTGTAACAGAGCCTGACGAAATACACCTTCTGTCCATTTTTTATCTTACAGGAGGGACAGAAAGAAGAATCTTATAAAATCTTAGTTGTTTACTTCCTAAATGACTTATGCAAAGGAAAGACAACCTCCTAGCCCATCATTCCTACATAATCAGGCTCCCTTTACTCATCCATAGCCTCCTCTAAAGGAAGCTGGGGGATTCTGCAAGCTTTTGTAAAACATAAACTGAGAAAGGGACTCAGACAGAATAGGAGGAGATTCTAAAAGTCTGTCTGGAGAAATGTCCGCTATGGGCACGCCCAGACCCTACCAGCCACACATGTATTGATCAATTTTCCTCCTCCCTCCTGTGGTTCATAACAATTCCTCACATCATAAACCTGAACCACTGGAACTGAACGAGCCACCTTACCAACTGTAGATGGTTGACAGGACCTAGAAACAGTGACTGGACAATCTGTATGGCTTAACTACTTCTGCAGCAGTTGGAGAGACAATCTTGGACTCCAAACCTACTGATTTCTCTGTCATTTTTTTTTTTTAAACTAGTTCCTCTGAACCATCCTTTGCCCGAGGAAGTCTAGCCCTGGTCAGAGGGCATCCTCTGGTCCAGTGGTACTGACCGGCTGGCCATCCGGTCAGCAGACTTTATGGCCAATAGTTCCCTTGAGCCGCCCTATCTCTTTCAGGGTGGCTGCAGAGAAATTTTAAACACCTGGCAGTCTGACAGGAGGTGGTCAGCCCCAGACAATAAACACAAGTGGTGTGTGGGACAGCCTTGGCAAAGGCTTCCCACAGCATCACAGTGTTGAAACCCAGTGGGCCGTTTTCTTTTTGGGTTTCCCAGACATAATGCCAGCCTAACCAAAACTTGCCCTTTTATGGCCGTGCAGGCAAGACACCCTTATCGGTTCCTAACCGCTTACGGGTATTTGAAAAACCCTATTTAAAATCAAGGTTTTTAGAACCGATAAGAACTGGTACCGCACTCTAAAAGCCCAAAACTTTAAAACGTTAAAATAAGCAAACCGATCGTTCAAAACCAAACCGATAACTAAATTTCCACACAGACTTTACATTTTGTACTTACGGTTTACCAGATAGAGCTTTAACCAAATGCGGTAAAATAATTATTTTTGCCGTTCAAATGAACGAAAATACTCGCTTGACCGAGAAATGAACCGAGCTGAAGAAGCTGATCTCCAGAGCGACTGTTCAGTGAAGCGGAGTAAAGAATCTAACAGTTTCATTTGAAACTGCCCAGATAGAGCTTTGGTATAGCGCCCTCGCGCTTTAGAACTCCAGATTCTCTGGAGTTAACTCTTTCCTCTCCGGGGCAGTTCAAGTGCAGTGGCTAACTGCAATAAGTCCTAATATAGCAAGACTTCATTGTGTTTGAAAGATGGTTCTTTTGACATCCAAGCTGTGGAACTTTTGCTGCCAGGAGTGGATGGCTCAGTAAAGAAGACAGGCAGAGTAATGGACTGGTTCAAGTGAAACTCTGAAAACACCTTTAGCAGAAATGTCCTATTTGTCCTGAGCTCAACTTTATTGTTGAGAGATGATGTAATTCAACTCAGTGCACAGGGCCTGTAGTTGAAATCCTTCTGGGAGACGTAATGGCTACCAGGAAAGCAGTCCTCCAAGTTATAAACTTAATGTGGGCAGTGGACATTGGCTCGAAAGGTGGATTCATGAGCCCATATATGCAAAAGTTCAGGCTCCAAGGAGGAACAGGCTCTTTGGTTGGAGGCTGGGGGTACAAGAGGCCTTTGAAAGACTGTTTAAAAATGTCATGGTGAAAAAAATAATTTCTTCTTTCCCACTGAAAGGTAGGCTGAAATTGCCGCCAGGTGTAGCTTGAGTGAAGATGGTTTCAAGCCTGATGCCTGTAGGTGTACCAGGTAGTCTAGCAGCTGAGGGTCTGAAGCCGATAGGGGTTCGACCTTTTCGTTCTTGCACCAGAGGGAAAACCTTTTCCATTTGGCTGCATAAGTCTTCTTAGTGTTTGGTTTTTTAGCCATCCTCAGTATCTTAAGGACCTGTTCAGAGTACTGTGAGGATGGAAACTAACGCCTCAAGAACCAGGCCTTGAGATGACGAGAGTGTATGTCTGGGTACTGCACTCCCATCTAAGGAAGGGTCAGCAGGGAGCTAGTCAGAAGCAGGCAATTGGTCCAGTTGCAGGACACTGAGGAAGGAGAGGGTACCACGCTTGCCTGGGCTAGTCCAGAGCCACTAGGATCATCGATGCAGGCTGCTGTTGGAGTTTCAGCAAAACCCTGAATATCAGGGGAAACGGCGGAAATGCATATAGGAACCTCCCTGACCAGTCCAGAATCAGGGCATCCAGATGACGTGTTCCCAAACACAGTACTGAGGAAGCTGAAAATTGAGAGGGAGGCAAACAGATCCACATCTGGAGTGTCCCACCGCCTGAACACTGTGGCTAGTATTTGCTTGTTCAGTGTCCATTCGCTCTGACCTTGACTGATGGGCCTTAGAGCATCCACCAGAGTACTGAGTTTGCCTGGGAGGTGAATAGCTGAGAGGCGGACTCCCAGGAAGAATGCTAGAGATCAGAGCTTCAGAGCTTTCCAAATAGAGTATTCTTGATCTGGTACCACCCTGCTTGTTTATGAAGAACATTGCAGTGGTGTTGTCCGTTCGAATTTGAACTGCCTGCCCTTCTATGCTGGGAGTGAAAGCTTTGAAAGCTAGTAAGACTGCTCTGAGTTCCAAAAGATTTATGTGCAACTGCGACTCTTCGCGAATCCAGTTGTCGCTTACTGAGGCACTGTCTAAATGAGCTCCCCAGCCCAAAAGGGAGGCATCTGTGGTGATCAACTTTGTGGGAAGAGGAGCTTGAACGGGAACCCCTGCCTGCAAATTTGCAGGGTTCTTCCACCACTGCAAGTTCTGGAGGAACTGCTCCGACACAAGTATCAACTTTGAAAATGTGTTGCTTCTCTGCGACCAGCAAGCTCTGAGGTAGGCTTGCAGGAGTATCATCCTGTACCTGACCCCTGGGACTACTGTAGTCATACAGGCCATATGTCCCAGAAGCTGAGGAAATGTCTGGCTGGTGTTGGCAGTCCCTAGGTTAAAGAATCTGCCACTCAAAAGAAACTATGAATTCTTTCTTGCGGCAGGAAAGTATATCCCTTCTGAGTGTCCAGTTAGGCCCCTATGAAGGTGAGCAGCTTGGTGGGTTCCGGGTGAAATTTCTTTAGATTTACCAGGAAACCCTGAGACTCCAGAGTGCGTTCTATGAGGGAGAAATTCCTTGACCTGGCAAGGAGACTTTGCTACTATGAGCCAGTCATCCAGATAGGGGTAGAGAGTGACACCCAGTCTCCTGAGATGTGCTGCTACCACTGTGAGACACTTGGTAAAGACTCTTGGGGCAGAGGACAGACCGAAGGGCATTGCAGTGGACTGATAGTGACCCAAAGGAAGTTTGAACCTGAGAAACTTCCTGTGAGATCTTCTTATTGGTATGTGGAAGTAGCCATCCCATGAGTTGAGGAAGGCTAGCCAGTCTCCCTGCTGCAAGGACTGTATGACCAGTGACAGAGTGAACATTTTGAATTTGTTTTTTTTTCCAGAGGTTTGTTTAAATATTTGAGATATAAGACAGGTCGCCACTCCTCAGTTTTCTTTTGTGTCAGAAAATACCTAGAGTAGAGGCCCTTGCCCTTCTCGTGGGTGGGGACCCTCTCCACTGCTCATAAAGCCAGAAGGTTTTGCATCTCTATTTCCAACAGCTGTATCTGTGTTGGGGAGAGAGTTCTTACCACCTGGGTATGCTTGAGGTCTGGCAGCTGCTTGAACTGTAACGACAGGCCCTTCTCCACTATCTCCAGAACCCACTTGTCTGACATGATGAGGGACCAGTGCTGAAGATCATCATCATCATCAAATCTTTATTTATTCAGGCGAACATCATTGAGCAAGGCTCATTTACAAGCTGGACCTGTGATGGAAGACAGTGAGAGAGTCTGCCTCCAACCGGAAATGGGGAGGCGACCTGGATACTCACATCAGCACTTACTTAAACTGAGAGGAAAATGGCTGGGTAGAGGTTGCTCTTCTTTAGCCCCTTGTGCCCCTGCCTTTGAAAGACCCCCTGTACTGGCTAAACTCAGATAGGGGATAGGGATTATAAGGCCTAGGAACAAAACTTCTACCCCTACCGCCCCTAGGACGGGATCTCTGAGAGGTGGTGGGTTTAGGCTTGGATGAGTGCCTCTGACAGAAGGCCTTGTACTCATAGACTTTTTTCATGTAGTCAGTGGTTCTGTAATCAAACAACATATTTTGATCATAGGGAAAATCTATGGTCTTGTTCTTAGTGTCTGTGGTCAGTCTGGTGGTTCTAAGCCAGGCAAAGCATCTCAGAGAGATTGCATGGGCCATCACCCTAGAAACTGCATCACTGTTGTCATTTGCCATGAGGAATTGGTACATAGTAGCTTCCAGGGCAGTTTTTGACATATCCACCAGCTCCTGCGCCATATAATCTGATCTGTTGTGGGTGATAGCCTGGACAGATTTCCAAAGGGCTTTCTAATATATGGTTGTGAATGCCATGTAAGAAGAAAGCTTGAGAAGGAGGGACGCTGTGGCATACATTTTCTTTGCTATAAAGTCAATTTTCTTGGAATCCTTGTCAGGGGGAGAGGGCAACAAGGAGACTCTAGCTTTCTCACAAGCTGCCTGCTGGACTCTATTTTCATGGCTAGGGTGTGCAGACAGGAACTCAGTACCATTTTTAGACAATTTATATTTTCTCTCAAGCCATTTATCAACCAGATACTGAAGTGGGGTGTTGAAGCAACTTCATGGTATTTTTTCTAACTGCATTACAGATATGGACGACCAGGGTCTTTGAAGATGAAAGACCCTTCATCTCCCTATAAACTTCACCTTCATCGACATCCTGGTTGGGCTCCTCCGTAGGGAGGTCCAAGGTATCCAGCATATTTTGTATAAATGTAAACATTGAGGAAGGATCCTCGTGGTCACCCAGGGGATTCCCCAAGGTGAGGGTCCGGGGACTCCTGGGGCTCATGGCCCTCAAAATCCATGTCAGGGGCATCACAAAATTGATCATCATCTGCATCACACTCACAGTCTACAGAAGAGAGAACTGTGGAAGAGTGCTTGCCAGCCCCAGTAAATCGAGGACCCATCTTTTGAAGGGTCTGAAACAGTTGTCATGCTTTTTCCATATCTTGCACTGACGGAAGAACCTGCGCAGTTTGTAAAGTTTTCATTTTTTCTGTATTCTTTAAGCTGCCTGTTGTCTCACTATTGGCTTTCCCTGGAGCAAAGGGAGCATATCTGTCTTGACAGAGTTTCTTTTTAGCCACTTCATCAGAGGCTTGATCAAGCTTCCTTTTTTCATCACTCTTATTATTCTTCAGTTTGTGAGGAACTTCATCTTTGGAAGCTTTATTTTTTGGCTGAGATCTGGAGGGTTCCTCAGCACCTCTGCTTTTGTTATAAGTACTTCTGAATGGCCCCTTGTCAGAAGCCTTTGATTTATCATCAGCCACAATAAGCAAAGGTTTTTCTGCTATGTTTGCCAATTTAAGCAAAGCAAACCGGTTCTGAACCTACGAACTGAGTGCAGGTTTCTGTGAAAATACCACCGGCTAGTCTTGCCCCAGTTAATAAACTCTATTACTAGTGCCTTTTTTTTTTTGGTTGTAAAACTGGGATCTATACCAGTGCCAATCTTAATAGAAACCCAGTAATACTCAACTGCACACAGGTAGCTGCTGGATCCTTACGGACAGTCCTAACACAGATGATACCTAGGTCCAGTAATATAACAAAAAAGGTTTCCTCGTAATTGCTAATCTAGAGAGAGAAACCCCCTAGGCACTGTTTAAATTTGAAATATAGTGCAGGTGCCTCATGGTAAACCCCATGAGGTTCGAGGTAAAAAAAAAAAACAAGGCATCTGTCCCTAATTCGATGGTTCCCACAAGAATTTGCCCCAAAAATGAAGGAAACTATTGAAAATAAGCACCCGTGATAAAATTAGGCTTTAAACTAAATAGTCGCGGTAAAAATAAAGTCAAAACAGCACCGCCGTGCTAAAAATAAAAAATTTGTGCAGCGCTAACAAAAAAGTAAAGCTTTCACTCAGCATACTAAAGGAAATAATTTATGAAGAAAACCTTACCCAGATAAGCATTAGGAGGCTGTCAACAAGGAAAGTTGGGAGACACCTCAGAGGCAATATTGCTTGGTCCAGCCTAGAAAAAATTCTGAAGCATTCAACAGCTCTCACTCAGCTCACACCCCTCCTGTCTTGATTGGCTTGGCCCTACGCTCATTTAAATATCTCTTAAAGGCACACCTGGGGCAGCTGCACCTAGCCAGCTAAGTGCAAAAAGGTTACGGATGCTAAAGGACTCCTGGGGTAAGAACAGTAACAAATCTGTAGGCACACCCTGTAACAATTTAGCAGAAAATATACCTTACAAAAAACAAACAAATAAAAACCAAAAAAAATTGGATCAGAGAACAACAAAGTAGTGATCTGTAAGCAAAAATAGTAACAAAACCTGTAAGCACAAAAAACAGTAACACAACAGTAAATCTGCTTAGCCAAAACAAGCTTTAATGTTTCTCCTTGCTCTGATAATGTTGCTCCTTGCTCTGTCCTTTCAAGCAAACCTAGAAGACAAGAGCTCAGGTGAAGCTACAGTAGGTGCTTTTGGCCAGCAAACATAGTCTTCCTTGTTCTTGCTCTCGTGCCTCTTCCCCTGACCCCCGTTTTCTATCTTATGTGATCCTGACACCTCTGCTTCTCCCCCTTCTACACGCTTCCTCTAATTGTCCCTCTCTGCCTGCTTCATTAGTCGCTGGTGTCAACTAATGTTCCTGCTTGTGCCCAGAGGAGGTAATACTAAGCTTCTTGTCCCTCCTGGTCCCCCCGGCTAGTTTAAATACTTGCTGCTGAAGCATTCAAACTTCTCACTAAGGACTAAGGTGCCCTTCTTGGACAGATGCAGGCCATCTTCCTTATACAAGCTTGTATCCTCCCAGGTCAGTCCCCAATCCCCCATGAAGCCAAAACCCTCCTTTCCACACCAGTCTTTCAACCTGGAGTTGAAATTCTGGATATGGAATTACCTAGCCTCCCCCTTGCTTTGGACAGGTAATACCTCCAAGAATAAACGGAGTGTTATATCTGCTTCAGGCTGCCCCCAGCTCTCTGAAATCCTTCTGGACTCTGGCTAACTCTGCCTTTCCCCCTGCCAGGTCATTGGTTCCAAGGTGGACAATGCCATCCAGTTCTTCTCTCTCTTCACTATCGCCCTTGCAGACCTATGGATCCGTTTCCCATCCCTCCATGCAGCGCTTCCTGGAATGCACTTGCCCTCCCTCTCCCACCTGCTAGGCATTCCTAACCTCACTCACCGCACAATCGAGTCCCCCACGAGGAGTAGCTTCCTACTTCTCAGGGGTCCTCTCCCTCCCTTTCCTGGGGCTCCATCACGGAGGACCCGCACATTCTCCTTGGTCTCAGCTGCGGGTTCTCTCATGGTGCTATCCTGTTCCTTCAAAACAGAACAGGAGTTATTTAGCCCAACCAGTTGGGGGTTGTCTGTGTACTAAAACAATCTACCAAGGATCCCTCTGCCCTATGCTCCCTGTACTCAGCTGCTTTCAGCCTGAGACGTTACCCAGCAATTTGTTAGATCACTGTTACAGTGAATAACAAACCAGCTCCAGATTGCTGTGTCGCTATGTCAAAATGCAGTTTACAGCCCTAACACCAAATTCTGTTCACCCCACCCACCGTGTACAGCTCCAGTGAAAGAACAAACTCCAAAATAAGTATCAGTGCACAACTGCAGGTTACAGTCCCTCGAGAAAAAAAGAACCAGCCCCAAAATCAACTACTGTGTAACCAAATGCAGTAAAAACTCTGTTTCAAACCCCAAGTTTAAAGCTTGTTTAAAGCCCCAACGCACCAAATGTTCCCTAACAGCTTCTGTAATTTAAACAAATGCAGCCAAAATTACCCAAATGCCAAACTAGCTCCCACTCAAAATGTTGAGTAAACACAGTAATAAAAAAATCAGTACAGAATCCCCCATGCAAAACAAGCCTAAAAAGCACTTGTGTGTTTAGCCAAATGTAGTTTAACAAAAGTCTTGCATCCCCAGTACACTTCCCTGCACTGTCCGAGCCTCCTCTGGAACTGAGCCAAGATCTTCCAGTTCCCTGGATGCCCCTCTGCTGCAGTCACCACCCCTATTGGTGGATTGCTGTGTACCATTACTAGGACATGGTCATACCAGGCTATTCCCTGTTCAGGAAGGACTGAGTGGGAAGAAAAGGATGGGGTGTGGTGCTTTATATGAGGAAAAGCATAAAAGCAACAGAGATACAGAGAATACAGGGGGAGGCAGAGGTACTGTGGGTTGACCTAGAAATAGGAAATGGAGCCACTATTCACACTGGAGTAATTTACAGACCTCCAACACAAAGGGAAGAATTAGACATGGTACTGATGGAAGCCATTGGTTAGATGGCAGAAAAGGGGGAGGTGCTGTTGGTGGGGGACTTCAACCTGCTGGATATAGACTGGAGCCTCCCAGCTGCAGCTTCAGCTAGAAGCAGGGACATCTTGGACTCTCTGCAGGGGGCATTCCTCAGACAACTAGTCAGTAAACCCACTTGTGAGTGGGCAATACTGGACCTGGTAGTCACTAACAGGGACAGTATTGCAGACAAGGTGGGAGGCCACCTGGAGACCAGTGATCACCGTATGGTGTAGTAAAATATAAGGACGGCTGCAGAATTGAGTCACACATGGACGAGGGTCCTGGACTTCAGGAGGGCAGATTTTATAAAGATGAGCGAATACCTCAGGGACGACCTGGCAGGGGCATGGCCTGCGAAGGGTACAGGAACAGTGGGCTTTGCTCAAAGGGAGAATATTAAAGGCAAGAAACCTCTGCATCAAACAAATGAGCAAAAACAAGAGGAAAAAGAGAATGCTATGGTTCTTGAAAGAGATGGTGAAAAAGGTAACGTCAATAAGGGTAGCATTCAGAAGGTACAGTATAAGGAAATGCAGAGGGAGAAGGATACAGAGGTGCATCAGGGGAAACAGAGGGAAGCAGGGAAAGCAGTAAGGAGCACAAAGGCACAATGAAGAGAGACTACCACAGGAGGTAACAAAAGGGGACATGACATTTTGTAGGTATATAACTGAGAAGAGGAAGACCAGGAGTGGGATTGTAAGGTTAAAAAGGTAAGGAGGGAAGACTGTGCAGAGGGGGACCAGGAAAAGGCTGACATCCTGAACAAATACTTGTATTCAGTGTTCACAGAGGAAGGAGAAGGGGAGAGGGCCACAAAAAAGTAACAGAAGCTTTGGATGAGGGAGTGGACACTAGTCCTTTTATGGAGAAGAGAGTCTTTAACGGACTCACTAATCTGAAGGTGGACAAAGCAAATGGAACCAGATAGTGTGCATCCAAGGGTATTGAGGGAGCTCTAAGAGAAATACTAGCTGCACCTCTGACAGTCCAGTTTAACAGTTCATTGGAAACAGGCGGGTTCCAGAGGACTGGAGGACAGCGAATGTACACCCACAACACAAAAGTGGCAAGCAAGAGGAGGCTGGCAATTATAGGCCAGTCAGCCTGACATTGATGGTGGGACAATATGAACAGCAACTGAGGAAAGGATTGTGGAATATCTTGAATCCAGTGGGTTACAAGACCTGAGGCAGCATGATTTCACAGCAAGAAGGTCATGTCAAACGAATCTGATAGATTTTTTGACTGGTTGATCAGGGTGGAGTGGTGGATGTGGCCTACTTAGATTTCAGTAAGGCTTTTGACACTGTTCCACACAGGAGTATAGTATGCAAGCTGGGTAGCTTAGGAGTGGGTCCATAGGTGGCAAACTGGGTAAGAAATTGGTCAGGGGATAGGCAACAGAGGGTAGTGGTAAATGGAGTTCACTCCAGGGAAGGGAAAGTGACCAGCGTGGTGCCTCAGGGATCAGTGCTGGGACTGGTTCTCTTTAATGTCTTTATAAGTGACATTGCAGAGAAGCTGGAAGGGAAGTACTGCCTCTTTGCGGATGATACCAAAATCTACAATAGGGTGAACACTCCAGGGGGAGTGAAAACGATGCGCAGAGATCTGAGAAAACTAGAGAAGTGATCAAGGGTATAGCAGCCAAATTTCAATGTGAATAAAAAGCAAAATAATGCACTTAGAGCACAGAAACCCAGGGACTGAGTACACAATGAGTGAAGTGGTATTGACAAACACCATGCAGGAAAGAGACCTGTGAGTAATCATATCGGATGACCTAAAGGTGGCCAGGCAGTGTGACAAGGCACTTGAGAGAGCTAGAGGGATGCTGGGGTGCAGAGAGTGGAATCACCAGCTAAAAGAGAGAGGTTGTGTTACTTCTGTATAGACTGCTGGTAAGACCCCACCTAGAATGCTGTGTGTAGTTCTGGAGACCAAATCTCCAGAAGAACATAGACAGACTGGAGACTGCCCAGAGGAGGGCAACTAAAATGGTGCAGGGTCTGCATCAAAAGCCCCATGAGGAAAGACTAAAGGAACTCAATATATACACTGTAGAAGAGAGAAGGGAGAGGCGGGGGGGATAAGACAGAGACCTTTAAATACCTCATGGGGTAACTAAGATACAGGAGAGAACAAGGGGACATACTATGAAGCTAGGGAGGTAAGTAGGGTGTTAGGAAGTACTTCTTCACAGAAACAGTGGTGTATTCCTGGAATAATATTCCAGTGGAGGTGGTGGGGGTGAAAACAGTAGCAGGGTTCAAGAATGCATAGGCTAGGCACAAGGGAATCACAGTGGAAAGGAAGGGTGGGAGAGAGGGAGAGAGTGGTAGATCAAGTATGGTCTGCTGTAACAATGTAGGTAGGGATAAAAAGGGCAGACTGAGTGGGCCAAGTGGTCCTTATCTGCCATCAAATTCTATGCTTCTATTTCAGGGCTTAGTACTGTAGGTCCGAACTGCAATTATCCTTATTTCAGGGTCTTGTATTGTGAGCCCTGTCATTTATCTGCCTTGCATCATTGTATATGGATTCTGCCTTTACCATTTGTTCTGTACCGATTCTTTTACTATGTTGTATGTGCCATCTAGATGGCTGTGCCTTTCCTGAATACGTTTTGGCCAGTGTACTAACCAAATTCTAAATAAATTAAAAACAAAATAAACATGACCACTCATGGAAAAAAATGGGTGAAATGTCAGATTATTTGCCTGTGTCTTTTCACATTTTGGAGAATTCTGATCTTCAAAATATCGCATTGGAGCCTGCCTAGTGGTGTAGAGGGCTGAAGTACTCCAAAGTGCCTTACCTCTCCCATGCTGGCAATCCAAGTTTGGGAGCGAGCTTGGGTTGCCGAGGGTCAGCTAGGCAGTGGAAGGATGGGAGAAGGCATAAGCAGTTTCCTTGCAGCTCTCCTCTTCCAGATTGGGGAGGTAAGCCACCCAGGTTCTTGGCTGCCACCAGGTGGGGCTCCGGTGGTAGTGGTGATGCTCAGGCAACTGACAATACGCTGGATCAGTGGGATGGGAGTTCTGAAGCACATGTTCTCCTCGGTACCCACCAGTGACAGTGTTTGCCGTAGTCCCGGAGTGTGGGTGAAAATAGTATGAAAATGGACTTGGGGGGAACCAGGCTTCAATGAAGCCCTGCCCGAGGTGCCGAGGCCCACCCTGCTGGAACAGCAGAAGGAGGGGGGAAGAAGAGACAGCAGGTCAGTTAACAACACCCCGGGGAATGAGCTGCTAGCCCACCCTGCCCTGACAAAAGAGCATTAAAAATAAAAATATGAAAAACAAAATATCACACTGGAAGATGCAGAGTGCTGCTGAACTGCCAGAAAGCTGAGAGATGCAAAGTGCCAGAAAGCTAAGGGGGGGGGCATTTTCCTCCTGACCTGCAGTTAGCATCAGAATAGGGACACTTTCTCAAAACTTGCTAACATATAGATGGTAGCGTGCTGCTGGCAAGACCGAAGTCTTGCCAGAAACTAGATAGCAACCCCAGTGGCTCTCCTTAGCGCCCCTAGTGACAGCAATTAATATAACAGCACCCTTAGTAATTGATGGACAGATCTATTTTACATGAAATTAGACTTTTGTTGATTTAAAAAAAAAATCGTATTACAGTTTCTCAACACATATCCATTTCATAAGCAGAATAACACACGTTGTGCTCTGACAGTAATTCTTCCACGCCCATTCGTGGGTTCAGAGCATAAAGCACATCCTGTACTGTTATTGTGCACTTATGAAGCTGTTGTCATCATGTTTTCCATATATTTTCTTTCGTGGCCCGGCTGCAAACGGCTATTTTGATTTGCACTCGAGGTAAGGAGTTCTGCTGATATTACTAACTGCAGCTCAGTTCGCGCTCTACATGCTAATTTGATTAGAGCGCAAAACTTATACCTATAACTGCTGTGCTACAGGTTCTAAGTAGCGAGAACAATTTTCTGGTTACCGGAGGAAATATGCTATGTATATACGTTTTTCATTATCAAGATCGTACACAGCTGAGAAAAACTAACAAAGAACAAAACGAGGAAAAGTTGGTACCGAGATGAAGCAATATGACCGGAAACACGACTGATAGTGGGATTTTTTTTTTTTGAAGCTAGACGTCATTTTTAAACAACTCACGAAACTTCTCGTTAGCGGGTCTACTGCCTACAAGTATTATGGCGAGGTGAAAAAGCAGACGAGTATAAATATACCTGTACGTGTCTCGCCACCACCCCCTGCTCCTCCTCCTCCTCCTACGAAACACCGCCTTTTAAGGGGACTTGACAGTACTCGAGTATACAAACAAGCTACGATGTAAATTATGAGCGTCTGTCGCTTCCGCCCTGCGGGTTTACGGAACAGGTAGTACCGGCTTTTTTTTGCTTAGCCAATTTATTCAGCTCTGGTGGTGGAGAGCGCGACACTGGAGTTCTTTATCGGGACCGAGCCCAACCGTTTAGTGGCTTGCTGCAGCAGTGGCTGGTGTTCGCACACCTGAGCTCTGACTGCTGGATCTGACCGTCCGCTACCGCAAACCTCGACCTCGGCCAGGAACAAAATAACGAGTTTTTCATTTCTCTACCATTATGAAAGAAGGGGTACATAACCGCGCTTTTAATCGAAGTGATGACAATTTGCAGTTGAATGAGCATGCCGAGGAACCGGACTACGGTAAACCGTCGCTGGAGGCTACGCGCTGCCCGGCTCCGCTGTCATCGTCACAGGACCTGTTCGAGGAAGGACCATGTGGCTGGGGCAGTTTTACTCCCAGTGCCATACAGTGTTGCAACAGCCCCAAAGGTTACCTGGTCTTCTACAGCATGCTGGCGATTGTGCAAGGTACACTTTCTGTGTGAGAAATCCATTGGATTGCGTGCTTCTTTCTTAGTTTTTTAATTAAAAGTATACCACTTTATCGTAGCACGACCTTGGTTATCCACCTCTTCACGGACCACTTCTTACAGAAAAGCAGAAAATTTACATATGTCACCTGCTTCCTTATTTCTGTGTTTTAGTACAAATGTAATCGCCGAAATCCTACATCTGAACCTCTCATCATTGGCACTGGCTTTCAAAATTCAGAGCAAATGACCAGAATGTTTAGCATTTAACCATTTTAAAGAATATGTCTAGGAATAGTGGACCCCATACGTTTAGTGTTAAGGAATGTTTCTGCCAGTTTTGTTCAAAGCTTTAATGGTTTGTGTGTCCAGAAATGGGTCTAAAATTATGAGGAACATCAGCAAAACTTGTCCGAGCCAGGGTAAATTTGAGAGTAAATATCATAGCACTTTCTCTGCTGGCAAACCTTTATCTGCTGGCAAATTTCGTATGTTTCGGAAATTCGAGGCATGAATGGAAGAAATAATTGAATATCTCATTTTTGCATGGAACCTGGGGGAAATAGGCATGGATTAATTTTTTTTTTTTTTTAATTAAAAAAAGTTTATATTATGTAATTTCTGACCAGGAAAGAAATGCTGTGCTGTGACAGGTGTGTCCTGGGGGTGGGTTACATTGTCAGTGGACATGTTCACTGTCCCTAGAGATGAGATGCAAGGTACAATGCAGCACCCTTTGTGTTGCAACACAGTGCACTATTAGGTACATATAGTGTACAGTCAGAGTTTGTACTGCATGGATTTCCATACCAGCTGAAACCCGGTTGTACCACAGTTCAAAGGTCATGGAACGTGGATGTACTCTTCTGTGGTACATTAAGGTTCCAGCTGATTGGAAATCCTCAAGAGAGAGATGGTGTTTTTCACAGTGCTACCGTGCACACAGCAGTCTGTTCAGATTCTGAGACGCAGAGCGCTGGGAAAACATTTTTGCCTTTTTTTTTTTTTTTTAAGTGTAACCTCCGGGTGACGCTGTCCCTAGGGCTACTACCCCTGCCTGCTGGGCAACCAGTAGGTTGAGGGGCCTGAGTTCTGAAACAGGTGCCTCCACCCAGAGGTCAGGGTTATTAGTGGTCGCACTAGCTTGGGCACAGCCCTCTGGGACACTGTAACCCCCCCCCTCAGTTCCTGGAAGTGGCCCACACAGAATACTACAATGACCTTCACCATACCCCTGATATGCTTTACCTATATCCGAACCCTTGGCACTTACCACCAGAATTAGTTGCTCTAGCTTGACCCTGGGGACCCCCTGTAGAACAAGGTAAAACGGAGCAAGTGGCAGTAACACAATACTCCAGGCATAAACACGATCCACAGACAGTTTAAAAAGCAGATAAGTAGAACTGATTTATTCAGGGGGGTTTGAACAAGGATAGGAGCAATCAGGTTAATTAGCTTACTTTCGCTAACAGTCACACAGTTATGCAAGCAGTCAGAGTCCTTAGCACAGTCTCACTTCTGGGTACCCAAGTGAATAGGGGGTGGGCTAGCCAGGACCGTTGCCCAGGGTAGGCCAACGTTGCAGCTGGTAGGAGCCCTGTGATGGAAAAAAACACACCTTGCACAACACAATATTTGTAATCTGGAGTCGGAGGGCTCAGTTTGTGAAGAAAAAGATAACAAGACAATCAGGTAACATACTTTTGATTTAGCTATCTGTTGCAGGGAGCTACCCTGAATATTGCATATGGTATCCAAGACTGGACACAGGATGGACGAAATTGAGACAGCAGATGAACTCTCTTGAGTGCCAGGAGAAGCAGGGCCCACACGATCCACCGAGGTGTCGTTTCTGCTCAGGCATGGAGAAGTGGGAATGCTCCCCAGGCAGGTCTCTCATCGATGGCTCTTCTTTGTGCAGCAGGATGATCTGGCAGGGCCCTCGTGGCAAGGCCCAGCCGCATGGAGCTAACAGCGGATTTAGTCCGTTTTGCGCTGGATACAGCTTCCTGCAGTCAGCACACAGTTTACACAAAAGGTGGACTTAAACCGTAACCCCCATTCAGGACACTGCACATTTATATGTAAGGAAGTATTACCGTACAAGGCAACTGCTCCCCGGTCCTGATCGCAAAGTCACTGCTCAAACTGGGAGCTCAAGAGTAGCTGGAGTTTCTGATAGGCCGATCGCGTTCAGCAAAAATCTTCAGTCTTCTACAGGTTAAGTCTGGTCCCAATTTAGTAGCTTGCTTAAAAGCACACAGCTCGTATTTAGTCCGAAACAATTCTCTCTTTGTATCTCTCCTCTACGGGCAACAGCAGACTTGCAGGCCTTAAATCAGGCCTCTCCACAATTCTACCGCTCGAACTACGCCGTTTACCGCTCGACTGTCACGAGCTGCTCCTCTCTCAGCTTCTAACTCAGATTTGGCTTGACAGCAGACAGTTCGTGGTATTTCCCCCAGATCCAAATGGCTTGGTTTGCCAGCACAACTGTCAACCACACACGCGCTCCCCCTTCATTAGCAAAAGGCACCAACAGTCCAGAACTACAAATCCCACGGGTTTGGGTCCATGCAGCCCCTACGAGCAAACTCCATTTTAGACTCCACAAGTACTGATTGGTCCAGTTCGGCAGTTCGGGACCAAAATGGTGGAGACTGACAGTTGCCCCTCGCCTGCAAAGAAGGCAGGTTAGAACAAACTGAATTATCCTTATTACTCTAAGCTATTTCTAGCAAATAGTTACATCTTTCAGCAGAACTCCCTCTGCACTACTAGTGATGGCAGAAACGGAGCAATTTGCAGGCAGCCCAGGTGGGACCTGAGCATGGAAACACTCAGTCCCCTTCCCAGATTAATTATTCCTGTACACAAGCAGCCCTTAAAGCGACAGTACATGGAGGCCATGCAGGAACTCACTGTCAATACATTTAAACAACTACAGCGCTGAACACCAGCCAGGCAGCAAGAAATTAGGCAAGCTCATGGAAGACTTTTCGGGAACCCCCATTGATAGGGGGGGTTACACAAGTAAATAAAAACTAAACAACAGTATATTCCATAAAATATAAATACTGGTTAGGCAACCACATGCCCAACTAGCCTGTGCCTCTGCCTTGGACTTCTGATTATATCAGGTCTCTCGAGCTTGGCTCTCGAGGTCTGATGTAATCAGAACCCCTCTGTGGCAGCACAGGCTGGTTATGCATGGTTGCCCAAGCAGTATTCTCCATGTATTAGCTCCAGTTCCTGGTGAGGGACTAGAACTCACAACCTTCTGATAATATTGGGTTTTAGGACAGCAGGAGGCAGTTTGACAATGGTTACTCACTGACCCCCCCCCAGTGGTCATAACCTGAAAGGTTGGACGTATATGGCCATCCACATTTCATAGGTTATTCAAAGCTTTATTTAGACTGAGGTCCATTATAGCTTGCTGACTTACTGTATCTACTGCAACCCAAAATATTATTAGTCACCAATAGCTTTCTAAATAGCTGTAGGCTGTGAAATGGGACAACAAAGTTAGGCAGTTTATTCCAGATACTGACCACCCTCAGGGTGTAGAAGTTCTTCCTGATCTCTCTTTTGGATGTTTTCTCAGAAAATTTGTAAATTGTGTCCTCTTAAATTATTACCCATTTTTTAAAAGTTCTAGACTTATATTACTTTGGAGTGTTTTATCCTGCAATATTTTGTACAGGAGTAACAAGTGAGATGGGTGTCAGTCTTCTTTCTAACATACATAAGCCCAGGTAATCTAGTATTTTCTGGTGTGGTTTATTTTTAATGCCTGGAATTCATTTTGTTGCCCCTCTTTGAACCTGATATTCCTAGCTCCCTAGGGTGAGAATGCAACATACAGAGTCAGTAACACTTGTAAAATATAGAGAATAATTTATGGGCAGTCCTGCACAACAAGGCTGTGTTTCCATCAAGGGGGTAGGGACTGAGAGCGCAAAGCTCAAGAGGTCAGTGATGTCACCAAAATCCTGAGTTTTTGCTCTTGTGTAACTTTGCCCCCCCCCCAACCCACCAATCTGAACACAGCATTTTCAGGATCCAGAGACCCTCGCCAGACACCACACCTACCAAATGTCAGGCAAATCAGGTGAACGGTGGCAGAGTTATTAAGGGGCAAAAACTGGGGTTTAACATTAAAGTGCTTACTCAACCCTAAAATACAGGCGCTACTGCGTGTGTATAATATATTGTATGAAGGGTGCTATATAAATGCAGATTCCTTTTTGTCCCTACACTGCCCCACCAGGGTGCCACTCACATGATGAAGGGTTCTCAAAAACAGTAGCAGAAAAGGTCAGAGTCAAAAGGATGGCCTTCAGGAAATGTAGGGGAACGCAGTGGGACAAAGATAGGGAGGCACACCAAACTTCCCTAAGGGAGGCAGGGAAGGCAGTAAGGCAGGCAAAGGCCCAAACCAAGGAAACACTAGCACGAACAGTAAAAAAGGGGACCAGACTTTATAGATACATTAGTGAAAGGAGAATGTTCAGAGGGGGTATTGCTAAGATCAAAGGGGATAAGGGGGAGTGTGTGGAGGAGGACAGAGGAAAGGCATCTATCCTAAACAGATAGTTCTACTCAGTATTTACTGAGGAGAAGGTAGGGCAGGGCCCACAGCTCAGCATCATGGACACGGGGGAGGGAGGGAGGTGTGCACAAAGTCCCTTCACAAAAGAAAGAGTCCTACAAGAGCTCACTAAGCTCAGGGTGGACAAGGCAATAGAACCTGATGGCATACATCCCAGGGTACTAAAGGAGCTAAGAGAGGAACTAGCAGAGCCATCATCAGAACTGTTTAGTGAGTCTCTGAGCACAGGAAAGGTCCCAAAAGACTGGAGAAGGGCTCATGTGATCCCACTCCACAAGGGTGGTAGCAGGGAGGAGGCAGGGAACTACAGACCAGTCAGTCTTACTTCAGTAATGGGCAAGATTATGGAGGCACTTCTTAAGGAAAGGTTAGTGCAACACCTGGAATCCATAAGTGCACAGGATCCAAGGCAGCATGGGTTTACAACAGGAAGGTCTTGTCAAACTAAACTCATAGATTTCTTTGACTGTGTAACCAGAGTGGGAGACCAGGGGGTGCAGTTGATGTCCCCTACCTTGACTTCAGCAAAGCTTTTGATACTGTTCCACATAGAAGATTGATTGATTAATAAGCTGGGTAGGCTCAAGGTGGGTCAGAAGTTGGTCAACTAGGTGGCAAACTGGTTGGTGGGCAGAATACAGAGTGGTGGTAAACGATATACAGTCAGAAGAGATGCAAATCACAAGTGGGGTACCTCAGGGATCAGTCCTGGGGCCAGTCCTCTTCAATATCTTCATCAGTGACATTGCAGATGGAATGGAGGGTAAAATTTGTCTGTTTGCAGATGACACCAAGATCTGCAACAGAGTAGATGATCCAGATGGGGTGGGCAGAATGAGTAGAGATCTGGATAAACTGGCAAAATGGTCAGAAGAGTGGCCACTGGGGTTTAACACAAAGAAGTGCAAGAACATGCACATAGGGAAGAGAAACCCTGAAGCCACTTACAGGTTGGGAGGGGAGTTGCTGGCAATCACAAGGGAAGAAAGAGACTTGGGCATCATCATCATAGATGACCTGAAATCATCCAAGCAGACCACTAAAGCAGTAGGTAAGGCTAGAGGATGTTGGCGTGTATTAGTAGGGGCATCACAAGTCGTAAGAGAGAAGTAATAATCCCTCTTTACAAGACACTGGTTAGGCCCCATGTGGAGTACTGCATGCAGTACTGGAGGCCGCACCTGCAAAAGGACATTAACAAAATGGAGGCAGTCCAGAGAAGGGCAACCAAAATGGTGCAGGGACTGCATCAGAAAACATATGAGGACAGATTAATGGAGCTCAATATGTATACCATAGAGCAAAGGAGGGAGCGAGGTGATATGATCGAAACAGTCAAACATTTTCAGGGCATTAACAAGGTGAAAGAGTCTAACATGCTTTAGTATAAGAAAAATAGCAGGACAAGAGGATACAGAATGAGATTAGAGGGAGGCCAGTTAAGGGGTAATGCGAGGAAGTTTTTTCGTAGAAAGGGCGGTGGATGCATGGACTGGCCTACCTCAGGAATTGGTGGATATAAATACAGGTCAGGGCTTCAAACAGGCATGGGATAGGCATAAGGGAGAAGTACAGATGAGTATGAATAGATAGGCCATTGACTGAGTACAGGCCTATGGCACCTTCATAAGGTATACAGTGGATGTATATATCTTGAGTTCAGTTAAAGTCTTTGATCTAGTACCACATAGGAGACTTGTAAAGAAGGTGGGTGATCTGGGATTAGGGAAGGGACTCATTATATATGTCAGTAACTGGTTGTAGGGAAGGACACAGAGGGTAGTCCTCAATGGTGAGTTCTCAGTTGTTAAACCATTTGACTCCCACTTACTCCACGGCATCGGACCGGGCAGGGTGACGACAGGCTACATCGAGCCCCCCCCCCGCGAACGCTTTCAGCAGGATTCCCGGGGTCGAGCGCCGGCAGCTTCACAAAGCCGGGCGGACCTCCCCTAGACCTTCAGCAGAACAAAATCCCAAAAGACCGTAAGCAGAGGGCAGGTCGCAGCTCCTCGGCTGATTTTCTTTGTTTGACTTGGCGCGCTGAGGAGGACTCCTGATTGGCTCCTAAGATCGGCGGCGGAGACACAGAGGGCATATAACGAGGACCACCATTTGACTCCCACTTACTCCACGGCATCGGACCGGGCAGGGTGACGACAGGCTACATTGAGTCTCGCGAACGCTTTCAGCAGGATTCCTCAATGAGGGCGCCGCAGTTTACAAAGCCGGGCGGACCTCCCCATGACCTTCAGCAGAACAAAATCCCAAAAGACCGTAAGCAGAGGGCAGGTCGCAGCTCATGGCTGATTTTCTTTTTGAAATTCCATACCGCCCCGTGGTTGTGTCGACCAATATAGGCTGCAGCTGAGAAGCCCAGCCAGGTATTGACTCCCCTAACAAATCCAATTTTGGCTTCACAAGGAGGAGCTGTACTTCTACGTCATCAGCCCTTCACTCCCCAAGCTGCGGAGAACTCCTTATCTCTGGACATAACTACCTGTCTTTGCTCAACAAAAACCCTTTTGCTCCACAAATAATCTAATTCTCACTGTCTCCTATCGTCACTGCCCCTATAGTCCTTACTCATTTGCTAGCTATTAGTACGATGAGCTACAGCTTCAGCTGCATTTTAAGTAACTTATGTGCCTAGTATGTTCATATGTCATTTAGCCAAAAGACCCAACAAATGTTTTTTTTTTTTTTTTTACATTTGACTTAGACTCTCTCCAGCTGCATCATATATATCCTGTGCATTTCGTTTCAACTGACTTCTCCAAAGGCCAATATAATCTTTGATTTAGGGTACTGCTGCATACATCACAAGGTTTCTGTACCTAGAACTCAACCTGTTAGCCCTGTTAATGCTGTATACTTAATTTAAGTCAACTGTGTTGTCAGCTCAAATCCTTTAGTCTGCTGCTACTAGCTAAGCCGATGCTACATGATCTCCTGCATCCTGTCTGCACCTAAGTATCCTTACCAGATCAATGCAAATACAGACTCGTGGTGAATTGATTATTAACTCCTTACTGAATTGATTATTAAACCCTTACCAGATACAGACAGGGAAACATCATGTACCCCGTTCATTGGAACAATGGTATTATCCTGTCCATAATCTACATTCTGGCTCAACTTGGGACCGATACCCTAATCAAATGCTTTCAGCCCCCGACACACGAGGGTCAGGAGAAGAGATATGTGAGAGCACTTCTTATGCCCTTAGCCAAGGATTAACATCCTTCTCTAGCGGCCCATGAATTCTCTCTAGGAAGGGGTCCTCTTCAGAGTCCTTCTCTGTACCAGGAGCCCGACCCTATGGCAGGTTAGCTGGCGCTACCTCCCCACCTCTCTCTCCTTGGCTCTCTGCTGCCTTACTCCTACTGGCCGGGACATCCAACCTAACCCTGGACCAGGGACATTGAATGCATCTATCTCCTCCCCAATGGATAAGGCCTGGGATGGAGCTAAGGGTCTGCAGCTGGTCCACATGAACATCCATGGCCTGAGGCCAAAGATCCAGGAGGTACAAGCATGGCTGGCTGTGTACAAACCCGGACTTACGCGGTCTCGGAGACCTGGCTAAACCCACATTCTGGATCACAGATTGCAGTCCCCGGCTACACCCTTTTAGAAAGGACAGACCCTCAAAAGGGGGTGGAGTACTAATTACGTTAAAGACACTATCTCAGCCTCATTTAGTTAGGCAGCCCCTTGACTTGTCCCTGGACTCAGAAGCAGTTTTTCTGAAGGTCACATTAGGTGGGGCTAAACACCTCACTATTGGCTGTATATACAGCCGCCCAACCAATGCCCTCGGCTCCCTTGATTTGCTCCTGAAGAGCCCTGTGGTGGACTCAGCTTCGGAGATTATCCTATTGGGTGACTTCAACCTAAACTGGGCACAAGAGGCTAAGTCCGCAATAAACAGAGTCTTACACGACTCCCACCTTGCTCAAATTATCTCCCTCCCAACCAGATTGAACTACAAATCAGGGAGACATTCCACAATAGACTGGGTCCTGACCTCATCCCCAAGTAACGTAAAGTTGGCTGGGACTCTGGCAGATGCCTTAAGTGACCACTCACCGATATTTTGCCATATGGAAGAATAATGGGATTAAAGTCCGCCTCGAATTATCACTGCCAGGGACTACTCTAACTTCCATCCGGACCAGTTCATTGGCTACCTAAATGGCATTGACTGGAACCCCATAAGACTTCTACCCAACCTGGAGGAAGCTGTCAAATTTTCCAAACCACCCTAACTGGTATCACCGACCTTGTAGCCCCTATGAAAACCCACAGGGTTAAGGGGAACTGCTATAAGTGGATCTCTCCCCACCTAAAAGCCCAGATGACCTCCGGGACAAAGCTTGGAAAAAGTGCAGGAGAACTAATCTTCCTGAGGACTTAGTCAGATACAGAGCCCTGAGAAACCAATGCAAACAGAACATAAAAAAAGCTAAGAAAGATTATATCTCTAATCTCCAAAAAACTAACCTGGGAAACCCTAGGTTCTTCTGGTCGCATATTAATGAACTCCTAAAGGGTCACAAAAAATCCACAACCGGCCCTATCCTGGTGAACGGGCAAGTACTTGATGAGGGGCCTGCGCCATGAGGCCCTAGCATTTACTACTGAATCTGGATGCATACAAGGTGGGGCACATAGACACGGGCATAAGCCATATGAGTCTCTGCCCGTGAACTTGACCGCCCACAGTTTCATCTGCGGATGGTTAAGGTAAAGGAAGTTCTGCTTATCCTTAAATCCCTACAGGCGAGAGGCACTGAGGCCCTGATGGGATCCAGCCAAGAATCTCTTAAGGAAGGCCCCAGTTCTAGCGGCCACTAACCTGGCTGATAAACTGGTCCTTCTTGGAGGGGTTGGTCCCCGAACCATGGAAACAGGCCATAGTGATTCCCATTCACAAGGGAGGGCCTACTGAGCCTATAGGGAACTATAGGCCTATTTCCTTGCTGTCTGCAATAGCGAAAATACAGGAGAAGCTAGTCTACTCCCAACTTCGTGAATACTTGGAAACATACCAGGTAATCTCCTCGTCTCAGCATGGCTTCAGAGCCAAGCATGGGACAGATACTGCCCTAACCAAATTCTCAGCGGATGTCCTGTGCAATACTGATTCAGGGGCCAGTACAGGCGCGGTATTTATTGACCTCTCCAAAGCTTTTGACTTGGTAAATCATAATCTCCTTTTGCATAAAATGAGCGCTATAGGCCTGGACACCCATGCACTAGGTTGGTTTGAGAATTACCTCACTGACCGTACCCAGAGGGTCAGGTGGAGGGACAATGTTTCACAGACCGCACCGCTCAAAGAGGGTGTACCACAGGGGTCAATACTCGGCCCCCTTCTCTTCACCCTGTTCATAAATGACCTGCACTTACACTGTGGGAGCAGCAGCGTCATCCAATATGCGGACGATGCTGTCATTTACCGAGCCTCCCTGATGTAAAGGAATTGAAGATTGCCCTCCAAGGACATCCTTCAGATGGAGGACTGGCTCACATTGAACAAAATGGTATTAAACACCAGCAAAACCAAGGCGATGCTGTTTGGGCCCAGATCCCTGGGATCTGGCGTTCAATGCTCCTTCAACTGCAGTCCAGAGGGGAGACAAACTCGAGGGGTTACACACGGCGTACCTCGGTCTAACCATTGACCAGGGCTTCTCCTAAAAAATCACGTGGACCAACTCACCAAAGCCATCCATGTGAAGCTCGGCATCCTCTATAGATTAAAGGACCAGATTATCCCGTAGCCAGGGTTGCCATTGCAACCAGTGTCCTACTCCCTAAGCTCACCTATGCAGCCTCCATTCCTACAGTGTGGCCTCTACGGAACTAAGCCAGCTCCAGACCTTATACAACAAGATCGCCGGTTTGCCACAATGTCCCACCCTAGAACACACCACTGTGAGGCCCAGGCCAGGCTCAGGGGCCGTCACTGAAGCCCGCCTCATCTACCCAACTCTTTGCCTGGCTTCAGAGTTACTGGGCCCTCTCCTCCCCTAGCCTCAAAGGGCTAATCACGGTCAAGTCCATTCATAGGAGCCTCCGCACCTCAGGACAAACTCTCGTGGTTCCTAAAACAAGGACTAAAGCTGGGTCCAGATCCTTGGCGTTCACAGCCCTTCCAGCGAATAACCTCCCACAGGAGGTAAGGGAGGCAGTCCGAGACCTGCTTCAGTCCAAACTCAAAGCCCACCTGCTCAACAGGAGTACTTGCCAATGCCTTAGGACCTGACCTCACGCCACCCCTGATCCTCTTAGGAAGGTGACCTGACTCCTAGCAACGTAGCTGTTATCCCGTGCTCTCCCTAGATCTTCTTGTTTATGTGCATGCAACATGTTGTTTTATTTCCTACTCTGGAGGTCTCTCTGACTGTATGTTTCAACTCTCCCTACTCTGATTGTAACCCTATGTAATCCAGCTCTGTAACACAATATGTCATCTATCAACTTGTACTGTTCTGTTACTTGTATGTTATTTTTACCCCCGGGTCGCCCCTGAAAAAGGGACCTCCGGGGCCCAGTGGGCCTACCCGGTCAACAAAATTCAATAAATAAATAAATAAGGACAGACTGGTTGTATACCCCAGGGATCTGTCTCCAGGCCAGTTTTTTAATACCGTATGTTAATTGGGGATATTGGTTTCAGGCACAGAGGGTGGTCCTCAATGGCAAGTTATCAGGTGTTAATGACAGACTGAGTACCCCAGGGATCTGTTTTGATGCTGGCTCCTTGTAATATGTACATTAGGGATATTGGCATCAGGCTCTGGGAAAAGTTAGTTTATTTGCATTGATATTAAACTCTGTGGCAGAGCGAACACTGATGAAGGAATTAACACTGTAAAGAATGATGTGGTGAGACTGGATAACATGGTCAGGCATTTGGAAATTCAGTGCTGGAAAGGGGAAAGTAATACAGATTGGGTGGAGAAGTTCAGAGGTAGAGCACAGGATAAGGGGGGGGAGTGGTGCACTCATTAGAAGAAACTGACTTGGGGGTTATAACTAGGAAGTCTAAAATTCTGCTCTTAATGTAGGAGTCGCTGGAAGGCTTGAAACCTTTTATTGAACCAATATATGCCTTGTACAGGGATGGTATAATACACACGCTTTTGGGGCCTCACAGGTCCCTTCTTCACATGCTGTTCACCTGAGACCTGTGAGGCCCCGAAAGCTTGTGTACTATACCATCTTTGTACAAGGTGTATGTTGGTCCAATAAAAGGTAGCAAACCTTCCAGTGACTCCTGTTTCCAAGGACCTATATGGCTACATTGATGGTACAATACACAAGCTTTTGGAGCCTCACAGGTCCCTTCATTGTGTGCTATTCATCTGAGACCCGTGAGGCCCCGAAAGCTTGTGTACTATACCATCTTTGTACAAGGCATATGTTGGTCCAATAAAAGGTTGCAAACCTTTCAGTGACTCCTGTTTTTCTAGGTGTAACCCCTAGGCAGCGCTATTCCAAGGGCTACTACCCCAACTTGTTTGGCAGTACACAGGTTGAGAGACCTGAGTTCTGTAAACAGGTGCCTGCACCTGGAGGAATGGTATTGGGATAGTTCAGCTGCCTTGGTATAGCCCTCTGGGACGCTGTAACCACCCACCAACAATTCTAGTGGCCCAAACAGTAACACAATGGAACATTCACATTACTTGAGTAACATCAATAATATGCTTACAGCCCTTGCACTTACCACCAGGGCTGGATCTGCTGCAGTGGCCCTGGAGACCCCTTGGAAAATAAGATCAGCAACAGAACAATGCAATATCACCACTGTGACTCAACTAATATGCACACTAGCCAGGTTAAATGTGAAAAAGATGATCAAGTTTATTCAGGGGACGTGAACAAGGGAGGGGTGTGAATTTAGTAGAATGATTGGCACTCTGATTTAATTCAGGCTGATTTCAGCATGCACTGCAAGTCCCCTTTAAACAGGCCCACAACCCTGGGAACCCAGTATATTATGCAGACTAGCATGAAGCGTTGCCTGGGGTGGCAGGCATTGTAGCTGTTGTTGGGGCCACTAGGAAGGAAAACAGTTAACATGAGCATAGCCCAAATATTTGTAATCCCAAGCTGGGTGGCTCAGTCCATTTTCAGTAACCCAGAACAAGACAATCGGATGGTGCACAGTTATTTGCAGCAGCTGTTGCAGGGAGCTACCCTGATTTGCACTTGCACTACCCATATCAGGATGTAGGACAGGTGAGACAAAGACCTGATGGTGTTTATCTGGAAGGCCAGGGGAAGCTGGGCCTACACAGCTCGCCTCCTGTTGGTTGCTACCTGTTCGATGCTGAGCAGGCGGCCAAATCCCCAAGCTGGTCTTTCACTGAGATGGTCTCTGAATTGAGAGTAGTGGCTTAGGCTGAAGTGGCAGGGCCCAAGCAGGATGAACAGTTCTGACAGAGTTCGTGATCTTCTGCTGGAAAAGTCTCCAGCGGGCATAACAGAATTCGCAGTGGGGAACCAAATCGCGACCCATGAAACACATTCAGCACATTTAAATCTGTTATTTCTCTAAACCACAGTTTGGATACAGTTTGGTTGCTGATTACAGCTTCACTGTGCAAACTTTTCAATCTGGGGCTATTTTCTATCATTAGGTAGGCCCGAACACTTCTGGAGTAAGTCTTCGGTCCCACTTGCAAGTAGCAATCACACACTTTCTTTCTGCTGCTGCAGGTACAAGCTGGCAAATGGAAAAGTCCGACTTCTGCAAAGGGCAGTTCCTTAGGCCGGAGAACATGGCAGGCTGGCCAGCAGAGCCTTCCCACCAATTCTCCTATGCTCCTACTAGGAGCAGCTGCTCGACAGCTTGAGCTGTTCACTCTTCAACCTCCAACTCTCAACTCACGCACTGCTTCAGCCAGTTCTGGGTTTTCCTCTGAAGTCCAAAAAGTTTGGTTGGCTGAGAGAACTGCCTGTCACAGCAGAGTTTCCTCCTCCAGGTCCATTTAGGTACCAATACTTAGAACTACAAAAACTGTAGAATTTCCTTCCCCACTAGACTCCTGGGGACAGTTTTCATTTTAGGTCCCCAGAGGTTCAGTTGGTCCAACACTGGAAGTCCAGAACCAAAATGGTGGCTCCTAGTCAAATGTTCAAGCTGCAGATGAAAGCAGGTTAGACAAACTTCTCTACTTTTACTATTATAACAGATAAATAGCAAATAATCACATTTCCTAAAAGGGCTCTCTTTGCATAAATATCGACCGCAGAATGGAGCAAAATAACAGGCTATCTGGCTGGTCGTGAGCCCTAATTACTCTGACCCAGCCCAGACTAATTTCCAAACACAGATCAGGCGTCTTAAAGAGACTGGTGCAGAGGCTCGCTAGGACACTCACACAGGCAGCTAGAACTACTGCAGACAGGATCATCAGCCTGACAGTGGGCATTAGGAAGCCCAGGAAGATAAACTCCAATTTGTGTGTGTGTGTGTGTGTGTGTGTGTGTGTGGGTATAGTAATGGTTACCTTGCAGCATCGATTCAGGGATTCAGTAGGTTTGTTTCTTTCTGTTGGACCTTTGCTACAGGGTCATGAGAATTTTTTGTTGGGCGGGGGGAGTGTTACTTAACAGATTTATCTTTTAACTTTTTATAGGCAGTGAAAGACTGACATCGGAGTGAGTGTGGGTGTAACCCCCCTTACAAATGGGGGTTCCCGGAAAGTCTTTGTCGAGCTTGCCTAAATGCTCACTGCCAGGCTGGTGTTCTATGTTGTAGTAGTTTAAATGTTTTGCCAGAGAGTGCCCGTATAGCCTCTGTGTACTGTCTCTTTATGAGCTGCCTGTATTGCAGTCATAATTAATCTGAGAGAGTGCTCTGTTAGAAGATGTACTTGTTTGCTGATCATTTGTTGCAGTAATAATAATAATACTGCAGTGTGTTCTAACCTGTCTTCTTTGCAGCATGGACAGTTCTGTTTGTTTCCATCATCTTGGGCCAGTCAGTACATTTGGGACTCTAAAATGGAGCCTGCCTACAGAGGCTTGGTGGGGCCAAAACTTGTAGGAATTGTAGTCTTGGGCTATTGGTGCCTAAAATAATCTGGAGGGAGAGCCCTTGTTGTGACTGACAGATCAGCCAATGGAACCTTTTGGAAAGTCCCACACTGCTTGCAGTTTCAGTTAGATCTGAGTTGGGAAGTGAAGAAGTAACAGCTCGAGATAATTTGAGCAGCAATCCATAGTGGATTCATGGGGGAGAACTATGGAAAGGCCCAAGTTTGGCCTGCATGCCTGCCTGCTATCTCTGAGGGGGAACTTGTGCTTTTTTTGGACTGAATCCAGATTTGGAGAGCGAATTAAGCCACTGAATTGTTGCCAGGTTTTAACCTGAAGAAGACTGAAGATTTGCTGAATGCGATCAGCCTGTCAGGACTTCCAGATACCTCTGAACTCCCAGATTGTGCAGAGACTGTGTAATTGCGACCGGAGAGCCATTTGCCTGGTACAGTGGAATTTCCTTACATGTGAATGTGCTGTGTGCTTATAGTGGGTTGTGATTTTGTTCCCTACTGTGTCTTGCTTGCTGGAGGCTGTATCCCAGCTCTACAGACTGAATCCATATCCACTTCCATTTGCCTGGGCCCTGCTACACAAAGAAAGTCATCGATGAGAGACCGGCCTGGGGATCAGCCCCCTGCTCAATGCCTTGAACAGGAATGATGCCTTGGTGATTCGTGTGTGCCCTGCTTCTCCGGGTACTCTAGCTCAATAGCCTGCAGTCTCAGTTTCGTCCTGCCTGAGTCCAGTATTGGGTATCGTATGTAAACATCAGGGTAGCTCCCTGCAACAACAGCTAAATCTAAAAGTGTTGTCATCTGATTGTCTTGTTGCCTTTTCTTTCATGAACTGAGCCCTCCGGCTCTGGATTACAAATAGTGTGTGTTGTGCATGTTGCTTTCTTCCATCACAGGGCCCCAACCAGCTGCAACGTTCCTGGCTAGCCCACCATTTTCCTACCTGGGTACCCAGATGTGTGACTGTGTAGGGACTCTGAACTGCATACATAACTGTCTGATTAATATAGCTTTTAAGCAAATCAACCTGATTATGCCCCTCCCTTGTTAAAGTCCCCTGAATAAATCAATTTAACTTTTTTGCATTCAACCTGACTGTGGTTCCAGTTTGTGCCAAAAGTATTGTACTGTTGCTGTTTGCTGTACTTACCCTTGTTATACAGGGGGTCCCCAGAGTCAAGCTAGAGGAACCAGCCCTGGTGGTAAGTGCAAACAGTGTGGGTAATTGCCTGGTGAATAAGGGTCATTGTGAAAGTAATTATTGTATATTGTTCAGGCCACTAGAAGGGAAAGAGGGGGGTTACAGTGTCCCCGGAGGGCTGTGCCCAGGTTAGCTTGACCACTAACAACCCTGACCTCCGGGTGGAGGCACCCGTTTCATTTCCCAGGTCCCTTAACCTGCTACTAGCCAAGCAGGCAGGGGTAGTAGCCCTTGGGATAGCGCCACCTAGGGGTTACGTGTGTGTGTGTGTGTGTGTGTGTGTGTGTGTGTGTGTGTGTGTGATGGTTACGTTGGTTTCTGTAGATTTCTTAGTTTGACTTTGCAGGAAGGTAACAGTGCTGTATGTGTGACATCACTGTGGTGGTTCTTGCTGTAGGAGTTTTGTAATAATGTTATGTTCATTTTGTGTTGGGTGTCTGTGTTACTTTGTGTCATAGGCAAGGCAGTTTTATTTATGTGGTGCACAATTCCAGGGGCTGTGGGCGCCTCACAATGTGTACTGTCATAGGCAGGTTCCTGTTGCTTTGTGTGTGCACAGCGAAAGACTGTGACATTAGTGGTGGTTGGAGTGGGGTGGAACTAAGTTTGTTTGGTTTATGTAGCTTGGCTTTAGTTTGCTGAGGAGGGTGCAGTAGGTGTGACATCACTACAGTGAGTAATGGATGATTTGCATGTCAGTTACCTTATCATTTTGCTGAAGTGACATCCTTAACTCATTCAGCCTTAGGTGGCCATTTGAATAAAGTTATGATTAGAACCTTTTGACTCATATTTATGCACGGATCTGAGCAGAGTGTTCATTAACATGTCGGTTATCTGTTAACCACTGCAATGATATTGGTAGCGGGGGTTTTCAGCAACAGGAACTTAGTGGGGATAGGGGGCAGCCATGTACAGGGGTCATTTTTTTTTTCTTCTTCTTCCCCACCGCTCCAACTGGGAAAGTGGTACCCAGTGACACTGACCCCCCATTAATTGCACTAGCCTCATGCTTAAATTAAGATTTATAGTTGCATTTGAACTGCATTTAGCCCTCAGATGAGCCCTGAACTGTGCCCAGCAGATGCATAATAAGAAAATACTGTTTTCTTAAAATCTTTTTTGCCTTGTTAATGTTTTATGGAACTGGGGTTGTTGAGGTTTGCCAGCCCTGCAAGACCTGATTCAACACACTCGTGAAGCTGAACATGAGTGACTAGCCCTATGAAAACAACCATACTCAGCAGAAGATAAAATACAATTAATTTTGCCTTGTGGCTGTAGGCTCTTAGAAAAATCTGAAACGCTCTGCCTGCATTTAGAGTTGCCAGGCAGATGATCTCCTCAGCCGCCTCCTTTACCCCAGTTGCACCTTCTGACCTTGATCCCTGTACTGTAAGTGGCCTACTTGCCATTTTGGCCAAACCGGGCGATTTTTACATTTACTGATCATAGCAACACCCATTCCCCACAGCTGCCACCTACGACAAGGTTCCCATCTCTATCACTCACTATGCTGACTACACTGATTGTTGCTCTAGGGGGCTGTGGCCTTTACCTCACTCAGCTTCCTCTTTTGCATTGCCTGCCACATGTCTGGCTGAACTGCTCTTCACTAATATGCAGGCACTAGTGTGTGTGTGTGTGTGTGTGTGTGTGTGTGTGTGTGTGTGTGTGAGTGAAATATTATAGTGGCGCAGCTATATTTAGGGTTATGACTGCACTTCTATGTTAAAGTCAAAATTGTGGGTGTTAATAACTTTGGACCCGTTCAGTGAGTTTGCATGAAATTTGGCATGCGCGGTGGGGCATGGTAGATCTCTTGATTTGCTAAATTTTGTTTCGGTCGGACTTACGGTCTTTGTGCACAAAAACACTGAAAAAATGCAAAATTATCCAGTTTGGGAGACAGTTTTTGGGATATTGTCCGTTGCATTGCATGGCCATCGTGTGGCGTGCCGCTCTGCGATATGGCTCGTTTGAAAGAGCTTAGCTGGCCAAACATGCAGCTGTTCGTTTGGTGAAAAAATATTAATCTGTTCAAAAGTTATTACAATTTGAAATTCCATTATATCCTATGGAACATATTTATATGTATTTTTTGAATGTTAATGAGAAAGACCAGATGGTCCTAACAAAGACCAGATAGCCCAAATTGGGATGACCATATCTCTATATCACAGTTTGGTCTTTTTACTTGAAATTTGCAAGGTGTTGAGGGGATGTCATAGAGATGTGAACTATGCTGTTTAGGTGTTTGGGGGGAAATAATTTTGTTGCAGAGATATTCAATGACGTAATTGACATTTTTCCCATAGGATTACATTGTAGTCTGTGTCATGACTTCTGGCGCCATTATCTCAGAAATGAAGCAAGATACAGACTTTTCACTATAGGTGGCTTAGATCACATTTAGGTGATCTAGCCACTGGAAAAAGATTTGAAATCATAGAAGAGTAAGCCTGCAGTGGAATTTTGTTCGTACGTTGCATGGTTCATGAGATATTTTGAAATGACTGTCACAAGGGTTGAAAGAGTGCCTGTCCAGTGCTTTTTTTTTTTTTGGTGCCCATAGGTTGGAAACGATGTGAGAGATGGGTACAGTCAGTGATTGCAGTATAATCTACTCACTATCACGATTACAATGACACTTGAATTGTTTTTCTCGCTGTTACGGTTCCTAAGATATGGAGATATTACTGTTAAAAGCATTCGGTGGGCAATAGGAATGATGCATGGCTCTGTAGCTATGCGTAAGTGGCGGCACAGGCCAAGAGGGCATGCGCTTCCTCAGATGCATATTGTTATGCAGAAATGGGCAGGTTGGTGGGAGCACGGGGCCCTCTCCCACTAGAGTGGCTACTATTATAGTGGTGCGGTCGCGCCACTATATTTAGGGTTATGAAGGCACGTCTATGTTAAAGTCAAAATTTTGGGTGTTAACTTTGGACCCATTCAATGGATTTGCATGAAATTTGGTATGCGAAGTGGGGCATGGTAGATCTCTTGATTTGCTAAATTCCATTTCGGTCTGACTTGATGGTTGTTGCACACCAAAATGCTGAAAAATGCACTTTTCAGCAGTTATGTGGGCAGTTTTTCTGATATTGTCTGTGGTGTTGCACGGCCATCATGTGGCATGCTGCTCTGTGTTTTGGCTCATCTGAAAGAGCTTGGGTCAAGGAACATTCCACTTTTCGTTTGGTGAAAAAATATTAATTTATTCAAAAGTAATTAAACTTTTAAGTTCCCATTATAAGTCAATGGGAACATTTATTTGGTTATTTTGCGAAAGAAGAATGGGGTTTTGGCCATCTATTCCTGCCTCACGATCTAAGAATCTTTGATTGCGAGGAATTCTTTGATTGCGACGGCCGCCATCTTGTTTTCAGTTTGTGTTCGGCAGAATTCAAATATCTCAGCCCAGGGGTACTTCTGAGGTGAAACTATGGTGGGTTTTGCTCAGGGGTCTTCCCTCTATTGAGCCATGCCTGTGGTTTCTTTCAGAATGGTTAGAAAATTGAGTTTTTAACTTTTTTATTCTTTGATCGTGGCTCGCTAACGATCTTTGATCGCGACATTCTTTGACTGCGAGGGTGTGACTAGATGGCCACTTGAAAAAAATCAATTTTCTCAGATCAGGGTTAGCTTATTAAGCCAAATGAGGGTGGGATATGCTCAGGGGCCTTTGTTCTGTCGCATCATGGCTGTGGTTTCATGTATTTTTCCTCTAAAAATTGTTTTAACATTTTTTATTCTTTGATCATGAGCATGCAGATTCCTTGATCGCCAGCCTGCAGATTCTTTGATCGCGAGGGAGGGACTAGATGGCCAGATTTGGAGGGATCAGATAGCACAATTTTAATAATTTTTCAAATTAAATATCTCAGAACCGGTTTGGTCTTTTAACTTGAAATTTGGAGGGTGTTGACGACATGTTCTGTAGATGTGAATTATACTGTTTAGGTGTCAGACAATACATTTTTTTGTGAAAATATTGCTGACACAGTTTACATTTTATGTACAGCGTTTTCCATGGTGGTAGTGGCTTTAAATTACTTGTACTTTTCAGTCGTTAGGTGTGGAATTCTGCCAATGTGATGAATGAAATCCTGAAACTTTCACATTTTATATTTCAGAAACGGTTTGGTCTTTTACATTGAAATTTGGCGTGTGTTGAGGGGATGTGCTGTCCACGTGAATTATGGTGTTTAGGTGTTGGAAAATTCATTTGTTGCACCCATATTGCTTGACACACTTTGTTTTGTGTGGCGTTTTGCATTGTGGTACTGGCTTCACATTTATAGGGTGCCTAGCATTACTGCCATGGAGGTAATTTTTAGTGGTTAGGTGTCTGACGTGTAAACAGGTGTTGAATTATGCTACTCCGATGACTGACACTTTGCTTTCTTTCAAGGTGGTGGGCCCCACACTCCCAATCATATGCACTGCCAGCAATACATATGATATTCAGTACTTGTACTCTTATCTTAGGCAGGAATTTGCAAGTTGGTGGGAGTACGGGGCCCAAAGGGCTGTGCTCCCACTAACTTATGCAACTTTCTACTTTTCTATTCTTTCTCAAAAAGTAAGGAAATTCTATGCAAAAAACTTCCTTTAGTGCATCATTAAGGGTTAAAACACAAAAAATCAGGAAATGAAACCTTTAGGGTTGCCCCATACCCCCCCCCCCTTTCAGGACCCACCCATCATCCCGAGATTGACAGTTGACGGGTGTCATTGGGGTTGAGAGGCCTAAATGTCACCCCATTCTTCTTTACTGTGGCTTGTGAATATGATTACAGATGGAATGGAGTGACATTTAGGCCTCACAACCCCAATGACACACCTTGTCAGCTGTCAATCTTGGAATGATGGGCGGGTCTACGAGGGGGCTATGGGGCAACCCAAAAGGTCTCGTTTCCTGACTTTTTGTGTTTTAATCCTAAATGATGCATTAATTAATTTTTTTGCATAAAAAATATATAATATATATTATATGCAAACCTGTAGACCTGGGTTTAAATCCCATAGCCCCCACTTGCATACTGTGTGACCCTGAGCAAGTCACTTAACATCCTTGTTCTCCCATGTCACACGTGCACACAAGCTTCCAGCTTAGTGTGTGTCTCCTAGTAAAAATATAAAGTATCTATATAAAAAGATTTTTCTTGCCGCTCTGAGAGAGTACTTAAAAAAACTTGTGTTTCCTTGCATGCATGTGCAAGAAACATAGTGCGACCATATGAGAATTTGTAGGTGTGCCTCCCCCAATTTCAGTGCCCTTGTTGCCTTTTGCATAAAAGCGCTGCACCATGCCAATGAATGGTATTGTCTGTGACAGCCGCTCAGATGCAGTGACATACAGTTGAAAGCAAAACGCTGCAATCAGTGGCAGTAACATGTAGGCACTGCACTGAAACAGCTGTCATAGACAGCTCTATACCCCCAAAACAAGTACCACACCTCCCTATGTGCAGTACAGCTGTCATTTTAACACCATGGCCGAAATGCGTTTTCACACTTCCAGCGCAGAAATGCGTAGTCACTGTGGTAAATCACTGTTCGGGACAGATTAAGAAAATCGCAGTGACACTGTTTATCAGTGGATGTCCCAAATTGCCTGTGTTGACAATCTGCTGTAAAAAAAAAAATCCCCAAACTAATTACATTACGGGTGTGTGTTCTGCAGTTTCTACACACGCTCGTGACTTCACCAGTTGTTTTAGTATTTTCACTGCAGATTTTCAACAATGCCATTTTTTTACACCTGCCCATGAACAGTACAGCTGTAATTTTTCACATCCTGTTCTAAATGTGTGTTTGCACCTGTGGTGCCAAATGGCATAGTCACTGTACAAAATCAGCTTTCGGCTAACAAACTGATATTGCCACCGTTCATAAGGTGGGGGTCACAAAAAATCCATGTTGAAAATTTGGAGTGAAAATACTAACGAACGCCTGAGGCGTTTAGGGTTTCCCACCGTAATGCCCCACCCTGTAGAGACCGACAGGCATCAGGGGTGTGACTTGGGATTGTCGCCTGTAGTGCTCATACCGTTCAACCCCCACCCACACCCTGCAGCCAGTGAGAGGCATCGAAGTGTGGCTTGGACTCTTCGGCCCCAAAGTTCACCCCATTCTCCTGTACCGCACCCATCTCACCGTATTTCCTGATGGAGTGGGGTGAGCATAAGGGCCAAAGACCCCAAGGCACACCGTGACACTTGTCTGTGTCTGCAGGGTAGGATGTGGTGAAATGGCATGGCTGTTATGCCTGATGACCCAAAGGCACACCCCAATGCCTGTCAGTCTCTGCAGGGTGGTGGCGGGGTTGGCTTCAGTTCAATACTTCACTGCCATTTCTATTATGCAGCTGTCTAACTCCTACACTACCAATGCCAGTGCCAGCAAGCAAACATTCGGCATTGACAAATGCTTGTTTAGTGTGAAGTCTGCAGACAGTCTTTACTCGTAGCTCTTGTCTCCTGCATCATCCTGTTAGTCTTCAGGCACAGCAGGCCACTGGCTTGCAGACTGCATGGCGCCCTCTTAAACATGGCTGGTGATTTGATTAAAAGAATCCACCTAACCCATCCGAGGGCACTCCTGGGACCTAGGGGTCAAATTGGTAGGTGGATTGGTTGCATGCACTGAGCAGCCTTTAATGGAAAAAAAGGAATGCTTGGATTTAAAAAACAAACAAAAAAAAAAACACATGAGTTTACAAATGCCCTAAAGAGACTTGAGAGAGAGAGACACACACACACTGCTAGATCACACTATCCAGACTGGGAAAGTTAGGGGACCAGTGCACTGGCCCATGGCATTTTGCAGTATGGCACAGGCCAGTAAAATAGTGTTAAGACTGACTCCTGATGTGTATATAACATTGGCATATTAGCAAAAGAAAAACAAACATTTGTATATACCGATTGTTCACTTGCTTGCTGTTGTACTGTGTCCTTCTTGCTCACGTTTTTACTATATCACATAAGATGTACTATATAGTGTGTCATTTGCAGTGGGGTCGTGGTTTCACAGTTTTGTACTGCATTTACCTGGGATAGTAGAGGTGAGATACAATATCTCGCTTTTAATGTCCTGCATTTATAATATATCATGTTGGATGCAGCATCTCCTTTTCAGTGGGGTTCTGTTGTAGGGGCCTGTTTTTACACACTTTTGCAATATATTTATCTAGGATAACCCAGCTGAGAGGCAGTATCTCATTTTCAGTGGGGTACTGCTTTGACACATTTTTGTACTGTATTTACCCAGGATAGCACAGCTTAGATGATGTTTTGTGTTCAGTGGGATCCTGCTTTTCCCAACTTTTAAACTGTATTTACTCAGGATAGCATAGTCGAGATGCAGTATCTCATTTTTGATGGGGCCCGCTTTTACCCATTTTTATAATGTAGGTACCCAGGATAGCCCAGCTGAAAGGCAAGTTACATTTTCCGTGGGGGTCCAGCTTTTACAGTGCATTTTTCCCAGGACAGCATCATAGATGCACAGTTCAGTGGTGGCTGTGCTTTACTGGGGTCCTGCTTTTACACATTTTACTATATATTTACCCACAGAGCAGATGAGATGCAGGATCTCATTTTTAGTTATGTACTTTTACACATTTTTATATTGTATTTAGCCAGGATAAGCCAGCTGAGAAGCCATATCTCATTTTCAGTGGGCTCTCACATTTTGACCCCAAATTTCCAACATAGTTATGACCTGATGTTATTATAATCAAGACTGATGAACATTTTTAATATGCCATCTGAAAGGTGATTTTACAAGGTAACTGCGAAAACATGTTTGAGTGGATTTGAAAAATTACACCTGTTATGTTCAGGAGGTTGAGTAACACAAGGGATATGTTGAACATTAGGGGCCAGAATCTGCAAAAATAAAGTTATGAGTAAACAGTGAAACGATTCGACTGTTTTTTCATAACTTAGTTGTTTTTTCATAGTTTTACCCAAAATTATTGTCTTTTTATGACCCCATGTTGTGATCAAGACAGGTGGATTTTTTTTAAAATGCTGTCTGTGGTGTCATACAGGGACTGTGCAAAAACATGTTTCAAAGGGGATTTGAAGAATGGCACCTGCCATGTTTCATCAAGTGGTGCGGCCAAAATTTGGAAACATCAAAAAAGCTACGAGTAAAAAATGAAACAATTCAGTGTTTCCTGATGACTTTTGTGTTTGACAGTTTGACCCAAAATTTTCAACACTGTCTTATGATCGTATCATGTGGAATTTTTAAAATCCTGTTCAATATGTGACTCATGGAGCAAATGCAAAAACATGTTTTGGAGGAGATTTGAAAAATGGCACCTGTCATGTTCATGAGGTGCGGCACCAAGAGGACTACGTTGACAACTGGGGGCCAAAATCTGCACACATTGCAATATTATTGAAAAAATTCAACGTTTCTTCATGACCTTTTATTGTTTTGTGACATTTTGACCCCATATTTTTAACATGATCTTTTTTATGAACCACTCTTTCTGAACAAGACATGTAATTTATAAAACACTAACCAAAATGTAATTTTGCACCACAATTGGGAAAACACATTTTGGCCAGGATTTGAAAAATAACATCTGTCACATTCATGAGGTGGTATTTTAAAAAAAAAAAAAAAAACCAAAAAAAAAAAACCTGTTTTGAAAATTTGAGGTCAGCATATTGAAAGTTACCATGGTTATGAGCGAGTGTTGAGAAATGTCAGTGTACCTTCCTAACTTATTTATGTAAATATTTTGACCTCACATTTTCAGCAGTCTTCTTATGATCACACCTCCATAAACCAGTAGGTGAAAATGTTCAAATCCCATAAGGAGTGACTGTGAAATCACCTCTTTTAGGCTGGATTTGAAAAAGTTTACCTATTTAGTTGTTCATGAGGTGGTGTCCCAAAAAGGCCATGTTGAAAATTTAGGGGAAAAATTGAAAAAGGACTAAGTTATGAGTATACGTTTAAACCGCACTGAAATACATTGACCACAGCTGACCTGATATCCTCAATCTCTGGTCCAGCGTTGAAGAGTGAAGAACAAGACGTGTCTTTGGTCCAGAGGGAATTAGGATGTTAGACCGCTGGTAGGCAAGTAAGGGTAGGGAGGGTGTGGGGTGGTGGGTTCTGAGTGCAAGGGTCAGGTAGGGGGGAGGTTAAGGCCAGCGGGGAGAAGCAGTGGCAACAGAGTTTGATGGACCATTTACTTTTTTACAGTGTTTTAAAGAGGAGCCAACACCTTTTGGGACAGGCATCTCATGCCCAGTTGCTGCCTGCTCCAGGACCTAATATAGCCCTCTTCTGAATTTGTTTTCTAAGTGCTTAATAAGTTCTTTTAACTTGCAGTAGGAGCGATCCTACTTCCTTGTAGTGCCAAAGCCGCCGAGTGCCTGCAACAGCCCTGCCCAGAAAATCGTGTTTTGATGTCTCAAAGTAGGGAAGTGGCTGCAAAGCTATAGATAGCATTATAATGCTATCTGGGGCAGCAGCAGCCTTTAGGTGTAACATCTGCTTAAGACCTGCAACTGTACTTGTTAAGGGGGTTGCACATGTGATGCACCATCCCCAGAACATGTACAGTTGCCTGTCTTAAGCAGAAGTTATACCTAAAGGCCGCCACTGCTCCAATAGCATTATAATGCTATCTATAGCTCTGTAGCCTCTTCCTTACTTCATGTCATCAAAATATGGTTTTCTGGGTGGGGCAGCAGCGGGCACGCAGTGGCTTCGGTAGTACCATAATTAACTACTTAGGAAAAAAAAATCATAAGAGGGCTATTTTAGGTCCTCGGGCAGGCAGCTGCTGGGCTTGAATTGACTGCCCCAAGTAATAGGAAGTGTCAGCAGCTCTGTAATAAAATATAATGAGACATTGAAGGATGTTTTTCTTTATTTTAGGTATCTGCACTGGGGATTGAGCACCCCAGTGTTGGGCTCTTATCTGCGAGGCATCGGAAGTGATAAGGAGGTGGGAGGGATACTTGGCGGGGGGGGATTATTTAATAGGGGCATGGGGCACGTGAAGTAATGCGGAGGTGAGAGGGATACTTGACAGAGGGTGGGATTGTTTAAAAGGGGCAAACGGAGGTAGAGCAGGAGGTATTTGCAGCCAGTTGTGTTGCTGGGGTGGGGGGGGTCAAGGTGCAGGCTAATCATGATGTTGAATCAGCCGCATGCTTGACAGCATCATGTAGATCAAAGCAAAGAGCCACCCTGTGATATGGGTGGTCAAGTCCAGAAGAGTGCCATTGTCAGCCTGACTGATGATAGGTCTGATACTGTCAAACCCACTGCAGGCTGCCCTGCATTGGACCAACAGTAACACACTTCTCAAACTGAACTATCACAGCGATATGTTATTTATTTATTTATTTACCAGGAAGGTGGACTGGATCAAAGACCCATTTTCAGCCATGCCTGGGAAGACGGGGATAACAATACGTATGCTATACAAATCTACGGGTTACATAAAATTAAGTAGAGTTAAAACAACATAAAATATACGATTTATACATACCGTAAGTACAACAGTAAATGTATGAGCAGATAAACGTGCATTGAAAGTTGATCAAGTATTATCGTAAAAACCATACACTGATAGTGCATTTAAGTAACTTTTTATACTTTTTTTTTTTTTTTTTTTTTTTTAACACGGTTTCTTAGAGTGAACATCTGTTCCCCAATTTAATTAGATCATTTAATAGTTTGGGACCATAGAAAGTTAATGGATGTTCAGCAATCTTGATCTTAATCCTACTTTCTTAATATTGTTTTATTGAGGATGTACACAGTATTCTGGTAGGTTTTACACGTTATTAACCTGTCATTTAAAGCGCTAGGAACTTCTGAATTCAAAACTGTATGTAGAAACATTAATGTTGTATAATGTATTCTCTGTTCAGGCAACATAATTCCAAGTTCTTGATATAAATCGCAGTGATGTTCTTGTTTGTTTAGGATGGTAGCAAACCTAATGATGTTGCTAAATGTAACCACATACTTTTGAAATGTTAAGGTTGGTAAATTAATCAACAGCATGGAGTTATATTCCAGGACTGATAGAAGCCTTGATTTGCTATTATTCCTTTGGCCTGCAGTGTTGAGCTATTTTTATTTCTATATAAGTAATCAATTTACCTTTTAATTTTTTTATTTACCTTTGTAACATGCTTGTAAAAAGACAATGTGTTGTCCAGCATTACGCCTATGTAGTTAAAAGAAAGTACCCCCCAGGCCTAGATTGTTCCTTCCTAGTATAACCATGTTATTTCCTTCAAGTCTTTGCTTAGTGCCAAAGACCATGGCTTTGACTTTCCTTTTGTTTAACAAGAAATTGTTATCCATGAACCAGTTTTGTAGGGCATAGTACGTTGATTGCATTTTCACTTCCAGGTCTGCTCCCGTCTTTCCAGTGCAGTAAAGCATTGTATTATCTGCATACAATACAGTTGAATGCGAAAGCGTGAACATAAAAATTGTTAAAGAGCCACTGATGCCTCAGGAAGAACTTCAAAAACATAATATTTGGACACAAAGCAGCTTATATTTAAGAGCTCTTTAGTTTTTTAACTGCATTAATTATTACAGTGGTCATATACATAAACATAGAAACATATAATTTGATGGCAGATAAGGACCGCTTGACCCGCCCAGTCTGCCCATTCCCCTACCTAATGGATAAGCTGCAGATCGTACTTAACCAGCAGCCTACTTCTTTCTACCCCCACCCCCTAGAATTGCCTTATGACTGTCCCCTGCATGCTTGAATTCAGCCACTATTTTTGACTCCATAACCTCCTCTGGAAGGCCGTTCCATGCATCCACAACCCTCTGTGAAAAAATACTTCCTTACATTACCTCTGTGCCGCCCCCCTCTATCTTCAAATTGTGCCCAGGGTAGTTTATCCTTAAAGCAGCAGTGCAACAAAAATGGGCTAAAATTTGACCACACTTTTTTTTCTTCCTAATCAATGCCAGATGTCTAACAGTTTATTTTGATGGTAAAATGTGTAGTTTTCATTATCATTTAAAAATGTTATAAGAGTTTTAAAATAATTGTTTATTAAGAAAAAAGATGACTGCCTAAATTCTGCATAGAAATAATATTGATGACCTGGGGAGGGTAAGAGTCCAGACAAAAATGCAGATGTACAGTACACAGCATAGAAAGCATCCAGAAAACCCAAGTCTACAGTTCTGCTAATATTTTTCATAACCATAGCAGAAAATTAACTGTCTGGAATAACTTTTTTTCATTGCACTGCTGCTGTAAGGGTGCAACACTTCCTACTGCTTTTTCCTAACTTGACGTGTGTTAACTCTGCTTGTAGCAGCACAGTTATTTCCATGGCAAGAGACAGTGATGTCACAACAGAGTATTATAATTTCAAGAAGGGAATAAGGTATGGAGGTCGATGAATTCCAAAGGATAAAGATCTTGTTTTTGTGGAGATTGTTTCAGTAATAAATAATGAAGAGAAGTCTATAGAAGATGCATGAAATGCAAGCTAAATTGTGTCTAAATATTATGTTTTCCAAAGTTTTCCCAAAGTAAAGGCATCAGCAGCTCTTTAACAGAGCAGTACTACAGTAAGGCTGGATTAGGCAAAAATGCATCAAGGAACAAAAGCTATGATTGCTACAGGGGACCAGAGTCCTACTGCTGCTAGGTAGGGTACCGGGAAGGTGGTGGTGGTGGTGGTGGTGTCTTAAGGGAAAGAGGTCCCATTAAGGCAGGAGGCAAGGGTGTTGACACACTAAGTAGGCACAGCACTAGATAGACAAGGGCAGTCACCAAGGAAAGAAACTCTGGTCAGAGCCAATACGTCTGCAAAGTAATTATATTGATAATGGAAATTATTATGATGATTATGGAAATTGTGGACATGTGAGTACCAATAGCAGATAGCAGACCAGTTTTTAAGGTGCATAAAAATGCTTAAGTCAGCATTTATCATTTTATTTCTTCAGATAAAAAAAATCCAGATATTTACAGAAAAGAAAATAATTGTGGTGTTGAATCCTTCACACCATTTGAAGACACAAAGTTCAATAATCAAGCAAGTCCTCTTCTTGACTCCCTCTCTTTTCTATACATACAATATCCTTACTTCTGTAACTCAGATGTGTAAGCTCTCACACCTCCTTCCTTCCTGCTGGTCAGAAGATACTGACCATCCTCCAAATCTCCCTAACCTGAAGCCCTCTAGTGGAAGTATTTTATAACACAAGTCTGATGACCTCATCAGCATGCAACCAACTAATTTAACTTAAATGTTTTAATTTAGGATCTAGAAGGGGTTTCACAATGTTATGAGTCCCTCCATAATCTGTCACATTTTACCCATGCTTTACATACCAGAAAAGATTTAATACAACACTGTATTTAATGAGAATAATTCTTAATTAGTTATATGACATCATAATGGGACCTTTAAGCTCCTTCCTTCTTTCTAACATCACATATGTCTCTCTCTATAAAGACAGCCATTTTCTGGGCTGCCTTGCCTATAGAAGGACCTTCCCACAATCACTCAGGCTATTATAGGTTAAAAAAAAATACATATTTTTAATCCTTTAAAAATGTGGAAAATCTCCAGCCTTCTCAATATTAAATAGACTGGGGGTGCAGTTCCCCATCCATTTATCCTGCTAAGTAGGAGCAGTCCAAAAGTTCATCTTCCTACTGCTTTAATTTAACCATATACATTTTAAATCACTTTATTATTCCAAAAAAAAGGTAATTGTCTTTAATTTATATAGTATTACCAGTGTTCTACAGCTTAGCACACACTTTCCCCATTGTTATCACTGTTATTATGCTGTTTAACTTTTTGGCAATTTAACCCGTTGGCTTTTTTTTTTTTGCCGTAGGTATGGCTTCATCTCCCTTGCCTGGTGGCCCCCCCCCCCCCAAGTAATGCTTCTGTATCTTTTAAATATAGTTTCCAAGCCTCTACACAGGCCTACAACTCTCCCTAGGTAAAGGCTTGTTCAAAATTAAAACATTCACATATTTTTTTTCTGTTTTTTTTTTTTTTTCTCGGCAAGAGCGAGCGGCTGGAGGGGGTGTTTACTGTTTCCCTAGTAACAGTCTGCTCGCTTCTTGCTGCATCTATTTCAGGACCGTGCTTGCTTCCTTGCTTTACTTTAGGAAGCGGTCCTTCTTTGTAAAACACGGTGGCTCTAAATTACTTGGCTAGCATGACTGAGTGCACAGTTCCTGCAAGAATATGCGATCCTGCGCATACCTCCTGCATGGACGTGCGATCGTGTGCGTGATCTGTGAACACCAATGCTACTTCCAGAAGCTTTACCTCTGAACATTACAGCTACTTTTCTAAAGAGGTACCAAATGGAAACTCTTGGGGGGACAATGCAGGGTGACGATTTTTGACTCCTACAGATAGAATTTATTTTCAAGATAAAGGATAGCACAATATTGCAAGAAATGACAGGTTGGCCACCCTGTCATGAAATATAAGAATAGTTAGAAAAAAATAGAATAGTACAATGCGAAAAGAAGTAAGGAGCTACCTTAAGGGTTCTTTTCTCATCCTGCCACAGAAATGTGTAGGGTGATAACCGAAGAAGTGCATTTTGTTTTTTATAGATACCGTACACTTCAAACTAAAGATGTCTTGCATGTGGGCTTCCAAGATCCCACAGAGTGCCAAGCTGATAGACACTGCAGAAAGGGGGAAGCATGATCAAAGCAACATCTCACAGAATGCCAAACTGATGAGCACCAGAGAAACATGTCATGCTATTGGAGCTATCCACAGAGATTGATGTATTATACAGGGACATTTATTTCCTGGAAATCCAACATTTCTCCAGTGCTCATCAGTGGGACATTCGGGGAGATGTTGCTTTGATCGTGCCTCATCCCTTTCTGCGGTACCTATCAGTTTGCCATTCTGTGGGATCTTGGAAGCCCACATGTAAGACTTATTTAGTTTGAGGTGTACGCTATCTATAAACACAATGGCCGTGTTCACTTATCACCCTACATAGACAGCAGTGATACTGTAAGATTAAATCAATCAATCTTTATTTTTACCAGGTGAAATACCTTTGAGCAAGCTCATTTACAAGGTGGGCCTGAGAGAATACACATAATCAGTACAGCAGCATAACAGGAACAACATGGGTAAGGACAACAGCAATGGGGTGATAAAACCACTCGGAAGACACCAACTTACGGAAGATATTTCCATAGTAATAATTTTCATCATCAGTAACTTCACTTCACGACTATTGGTTCTGACCTCAGCTTGTTATGTTGTGAACTTGACAACTGAATCTGAAGAGTCAGGGGGCCAGCTTTTTTGGGGGGGATTGGGCATGCCAGAGGATACTCTTTCGCAGAGAGAGAGCTGCCCGTCTTCACTGCAATACTGATACTTGTGTGGCCACAAGTGGCAATGCAGGAATGGATGCTGAGTGGGAGGGTGAGGATGTCGACTAGGGACCCACGCTGTGCATGTGGACTGGCCCACCTTCCCAAGGTGGCAGTACAACCTAGAGGTTAAAGTAACAAGTTGTGATAGAGCTTGATGCATCCAGACATTTTGGGTATATTCCCACTATCATGTCAAAAGCACAGGCAGGCAGTGCTTACCCAGTATCATACTACAGGGCATCAGACCACCCTGTAGTAGCAAAGTTCGGATACACTCAGTCACTGATCATTACACCAAGTACTGAGTGCTAGTGTGTGTATATGTATATATGTGTGTATATATATATATATATATATATATATATATATATATATATATATATATATATGTGTGTGTCTCTATACATCTATATATATACACACACACACATGCACTCCTCCAAGAAAGTCAAGCATACACTATAGAGTGGCGAGAAAAATAAATTATTGAAAACATTCCCAGATTATTACAGTGTGCACGGTTGGAGTCTGACATCTCAATATTTTAAATAAAAAATGTAACATGTTGAACCATAATGTTTAACTCTTACAGTCAAAGAGCTAGTGGAGCCAAAACAGGCTGACAGGAAAATAATATGAATTTTAAGTAGTCAGTTATAACTTTTTATTTCTGAAGTATTTTTCTTTTTCCTTTTGCTCATCAGAAAGTCTTCTATAATATTGTGCAGGATGTGTCGAACAGCTCTTAGCCTGGCAACTGACATACAGCATCTAACTCTACTGCCCGACACTACATCATCAGCATTATGATCTCACTGGTTGTGACATCATAGGTGAATGACCTAGAAGTCAGTCACGTGCTGTTCCTAAGTAGCAGTGATGTCACAGTCAGGGAGGATACAATGCTAATGATGTAGTGTGGGGCAGTAGAGCAAGATGTATCATCTGCCAGGCTAAGAGCTGTTCCACACATCACACCTACTAAAATCGGGTAAACAATGTTCTAATTAAACAAAGGGAAAAAACAAAGTATATCAGATATAAAAAAAAAAAGTAATGGTTGGCTGCTTTTAAAATTTAATGTTCATTTTAGGCAGTAAACCATCTCTGTAAGGTCCATATAAATATCGTCATCAGCTGCCCAGATGTGCCCTCTGGTCCCGCTTTTTCCACCACGTGATGGGACCAGGGTTCAAGACTGCCATCCCATATCCACACTGTCTACCTTAAACTGGCTCCCGTCAACATATTTTCCTACCTCTGCTGCCTCCGATAAACTCCAAATCTGTAATCCAGTACACTGCACACCATGTCACTGCAAACACCTTATTTGCTGTGGGCCACGCAATAACAGTTTTTTGCTGGTTTTATTTAGGTTTTAGCTGTGTGGTGCGAGTCGTACATGCCACACAGTGTCTGTCTGCAGGTGGAGCAGTCATTTCCAAGATGTTAATGATCGATCTCGTAGCCAATCCGGATCCTTGTTAGGCTAATGAATAATTAATTAGACTTCTAGTAAAAATTATTTCCACGCAGTTGGAGGGCTGATTCGCATGTTCAGTGTTATGGGATGAAGGAAAAAATAATTTGTGGCAGGTTTTACATGAAATTTTAGAGACCGCACTGGGAGTTCCAAAAACCTTTTGCACTGATTATGCCTAGAGTTTAAATCCAGTGAAAAAGGAAAAGCAGAGGCTCGGGGTAATATCATAGCTGACTCAATTATAGTTGCTTTTTTGGGTTGCTCCCACAGAGATACAGCAGTTTTGGCAGTAGAAAAGAAGAAACTTATTAAATGAAGGGATCAAAGAGTGCCTATTTCCTGAGTGACAAGTTGCTACAATATACTCAGCAAAGTAAAAAGAAAAATACAGTTACTTTTTAAATGAATTTGTTGGTAAGTTGCCTCTAGCCCCTGTTGTTGTGAAAACTGGTGAGGAGTACATTATGTTCCATTTGAGGGCTATAATGCTGCTCAAGCTTTACCAGTGAAACAGTTTCTCATCGATCTTGAACTGAAGCACGGAACAGAAAATATTGAACATTTGTCTGAACAGTCAGTAACGGATGATAAAGCCACACAGTTTCCATTAATGACTTCAGTAACCCTAGTGTAGTGAGAACTCCAACCTAGATTTCAGAATTTGAAATGAAATGGAGAAAAAGTTTAAATGTAATGATGTTTATTCTTACCCCAGGAGTCCTTTAGCATCAGTAACATTAGCAATTAGCTGGCTAGGTGCAACTGCCCCAGAAGTGTGCCTGCGAGAGAAATTTAAAAGAGCTTAGGACAATAGCCAGTCAGAAAACAAGAAGGGTAGTGAGCTGAGTGAGAGCTGTTAAAGGCTGCTGAATTGTTTCTCTGCTGGACTGAGCAACATTGCCCCTGAGGTGTCTCACAACTTTCCTTGTTGACAGCCTCCTAGTGCTTATCTGGGTAAAGTTTTCCTCATATTTCTTTTTAAATAGTGTGCTGAGTGAAGGTTTTACAAATTCGTTAGCCCACACTAATTTTGAATTTTTTTGCGCAGCTGCGCTATTTTGACTTTATTTTTACCACGACTGTTCATTTTAAATGCCAGATTTATCGCGGGTGCTTAATTTCAACGGTTCCTCTTCTTTTCTTTTTTTTTTTACCAAATTCTTGTGGAAACCGTCGAATTAGGGACAGTTGCCTTGTATGTTCAATATTCCAGACGTGGACTGGAGCATCCCAGCAGCAGCATCAACTAGGAGCAGATTTATCCTGGACTCCCTTCAGGGTGCCTTCCTCAAGCAACTGGTCATGGAACCAACTCGGCAGAAGGCAATACTGGACCTTGTGCTCACAAACAGGGACAGTGTGATGGGGGTAACAGTGGGGGAGCACCTGGGAAACAGTGACCACCAGTCATTGTGGTTTGAAATCACAGAAAGAGCAGAACCAAACCACACAAAAACACGTATCCTGGATTTTAGGGGCAGACTTTGGGAAAATGGGAGATGCTTGAAAGAGGCATTAAGGGAATGGGACAGGAGTCAGGGGTTGAGGAACAGTGGGCAGTATTTAAAATGGGATTACAAGAATAACAGAATTATGTGTTAGCAGGTTAGCAAGAGGAAAAGGAAGAGGAGACCATTATGGTTTTCCAAAGAGGTAGCAAAGAAAGTGAAAGCCAAAAGATTGCATTCAGGCAATACAAAAAGACACAGGCAGAAGGGGATAGGGAGAAGTACCAGGAGAAGCAAAGGGAGGCAGGGAGATCAGTAAGGGAAGCCAAAGCTCAGGACAGAAGAACACATTGCAAAATCAGTGGGTAGAGGACAAAACCTTTACAGGTACATAAGTGAAAAAGAAAGACAAAGGAGGGATAGTGAGACTGAAGGGGGAGGATGGGGGCATGGTGAGGATGACAACAGTAAAGCTGACATACTGAACAGGTATTTTTGCTCAGTCTTTACTGAGGAAGAGGAGGGTAATGGGTCTGAAGGGAGTACAAGGGTGAGAATGGTGCAGAATGGACACAAGTCCCTTTACACGAAAGGGTCCTGAAGGAACTGGAAGTAATAAGAGTTGATGATAAAGTTAATGGGGCCAGATGGGGTGCACCCTAGGGTCCTTAAAGAACTAAAAGAGGTGGTGGCTGAACCTTGCAGCTATCCTGTTTAGCCGATCACTGAAACAGGGAGGTACCCAAAGACTGGAGGACAGCAGATGTAGTCCCCTTATACAAAAGTGGGAACAAAGAGGAAGCAGGGAACTACAGACCAGTCAGCCTCATCTCGGTAGTGGGGAAGATCATGGTGAAGCACTACTGAAGGAGAGATTGGTGGAACATCTGGTCTGTCAATGGACTACAGGACCCAAGGCAGCATGGTTTCACAGGGAGGTCATGTCAGACCAACCTCATTGAATTTTTGACTGGGTGACTAGGGAGGTGGTTCAGGGAGGGCAGTGGACATGGCCTATCTGGACTTCAGCAAGGCCTTTGACACTGTGCCACATAGAAGACTATTACACAAACTGGGGAATATGGGTGTGGGCAGGACAGTAGTGTGGGTGGATAGGTAACTGGCTGGGTGGCAGGACACAGAGGGTGGTGCTAAATGGCTGTCACCCACAGAGGGAAGAGTGACCAGTGGGGTACCACAGGGATCAGTCCTGGGACCGGTCCTATTCAACATCTTCATCAGTGACATGGCACAGGACCTAGAAGGCAGAATTTCACTGTTCGCTGATGACAAAAGCTCTGTAATAGAGTAGACACACCAGAGGGTGTAGACAGAATGAGAAGTGACCTGCAGAAACTTGAAGAATGGTCAGGGGTTTGGCAGTTGAAATTCAATGCAAAGAAGTGCAAGATAATGCATATAGGCACAAAAACCTGGCACAATATATCAGTTGGGGTGAGGATATAGCATGCACCAAGCAGGAAAGGGATCTTGGGGTTATCATCTCTGATGACCTCAAGGTAGAAACAGTGTGACAAGGCAGCAGGTAAAGCAAATAGGATGCTGGGATGTATAGGCAGGGGCATTACCAGGAGGAAAGGGAGGTCATAATTCCGCTATACAAGACACTAGTGAGGCCCCACCTGAGTACAGTGTACAGTTCTGGAGACCATACCTATGTAAGGACATAGACAGGGTAGAGAAGGTTCAGAGGAGGGCAACAAAGATGGTGCATGGATTGCATCACAAGTCCTATGAAGACAGGTTGAAGGAACTGAACATGTACCCCTGGAGGAGAGGAGGAGAGAGGGATATGATAGAGACATACAAGTATCTTACAGGGAGGAACAGGGTGCAGGAAAACACTATTTTTAAGCGAAAAAGATGTTCCAGGACTAGAGGGCATGGGATGAAGTTGGAGGGAGGACGATTCAGAGGAAACATGAGAAAGAATTTCTTCACAGAACGTGTGGTGGACAAGTGGAACACCCTGCCAGAGGAAGTGGTGGGGGCTGAAACAATCACGGGATTTAAGAACGCATGGGATAGACATAAAGGAATTCTGGAGGTCAGGGGTAAGGTGCAACAGACTTCTAGGAAAACAAACTGAACTTGCAAGCTCAAATGGGCAGACTGGGTGGGCCATAGGCCCTTATCTGCCGACACTGTCTATGTATCTATATTTTTTTTTTTTTTTTTTAACCTCTGACCACGCGGGTTTTACCATGAGGCACCCCAGTGAAATTCAGATCTTAACAGTGCCTGGGGGTTTCTCTCAGGATTGGTAAATTTAAGTAGAAACTCTTCTGTATATATTTAAAGGAACTGGACCTAAGGTTTCATCTGTTGCAGGACTGTCTGTAAGGGTCCAGCAGCCACCTGTGGCAGTTGACCAGTATTACTGTTTTCTGTTAAGATTGGCACTGGTATAGATCCCAGTTCTACAACTAAAAAAAAAAAAAAAGGTACTTGCAGTAGACAGAGCTAATTAACTGGGGCAGGACTAGCTGGTGGTGTTTTTCACAGGAACCTGTACTCAGTTGGTAAGGTCCAGGACTGGTTTACTTTGCTTAAATTGGCAAATGTAGCAGACAAACCTTTGATTATTATGGCTGAGGACATATCAAAGGCTTCCAACTAGGGGCCATCCAAAAGTAGTAAAATGTAAGGAGGTGCTGAGGAACCCTCCAGATCCCAGCCAAAAATAAAGCTCCCAAATATGAAGTTCCTCACAAATTAAAAAATAATAGAAGTGACGAACGAAGGAAGCTTGATCAAGCCACTGAAGAAGTGGCTAAAAACAAACTCTGTCCAGACATAAATGTTCCTGTTGCTCCTGGGAAAGCCTATAGCGAGCCAACAGGCAGCTTAAAGCATACAGAAAAAACAAAGTACTTGCAAAGTCTGCGCAGTATTCCTTCTGTGCAAAATATGGAAAAAGCATGGCAGTTGTTTCAGACCCTACAAAAGATGGGTCCTTTCTTTACTGGGGCTGGCAAGCACTCTTCCACAGTTCTCTTTCCCATAGACTGTGAGGCGATACAGTTGATGATAAATAATTTTACGATGTCCCTGCCTACAGGGGCTGCTATCACTCTTCCACAGTTCTTGCCCCAGAGACTGTGAGGGTGATACAGATGATATGATAATTTTTATGTTGCCCCTGACATGACTGTGGAGGGTCCAGAACCCTATGTATCCAAGGAGGTTCTCCCTCTTTCCTTCGTTTATCCAAAACATATTGGACACCTGGACCTCCCTTTTCAGGAGTCCTTTCAAGGTGAAGATGAGGATAAAAAAAAAGGACAAGATTATAGGAAGATGAAAGGTTCCACCTCCTAAAAGTCTGACTGTGCCTTTCTATAACAAAAAAAAAAAAAAAAAATATATATACATATGAATACCATGAAATTTGCTTTAAACCCCCACTTCTGTGGCAGAGGTTTATAAGCGGTCTGGAAATGTTAATAAATAAATAAATACATAAATATATCAATTGTTAACAGTACTGAGTGCCTGTCTGTACATCCCAGCCATGTAAGTATAGTGCATCAGGCAGCTTGAGAGAAAGCTGGGTCCTCTTTGTCCTGCTAAACCCCGGATAAGGACTCCAGAAAATAGATTTCTTAGTTACCTGCAGATGCGTGTCGACATTTTTACCTATTTGGCTTTTCGGCCAAAGACAAAAAAAAAAAAAAAGCACTGTGGAACTCTGTCCTGGTTCTTGGTGCAGGAGCTGGTGGATATGGCAAACCTGCTGCGGAAGCTATGTAGTACCAATTCCCCAGGGTGACAACAAGAATGCTGCCTCCAGAGTCACAGTCCATGCCATCTCACTGACACGCTTTGTCTGGCCTGGAACTACTGGTCTGCCCTCAGACTCCCAGTTTACAACCATGGACTTCCCTTGTGATCAAATAATACTGTTAGATTCCAGAACATCTCACTGCAACAAGGCCCCCTGCCCCATGGATATTTGTCCTGAGGGCACTGGGGCAGAGTTTTTTTTCCCAGCTACCCCCTTCTCTCAGTACAGGGGTGTTTTCAGAGGGAGGGGCCAAAGGTGGCCACCTCTTTCCAGGCAGCATCTTCACAGTCTAAGCCCTAATGTTAGTGTGGGTAGACCTTATGCATGCCCAGATGTCTAAGCCTCTGTCCCCAACACAGGTGTTGCTGTTAGAGAGGGAAGTAAAAACCTTCTAGCTTTACGAATGGTGGAGAGAGTCCCGGCACATGAAAAGAAGAAAGGGCCTATACTCCAGGTTTTTCTGACACAAAAAGACAACTGGGGAATGGTGACGTATCTTGCTGCTAAAATCCCAATTTCGAGATGGTCACTTTGTCACTAATCATACGGCCTTTCATTAGGGAGACTGGCTAGCCTCCCTGGTCTTAAAGGACCCCCCCCCTTTTTTTTCCCATTACCCATAATGAGGTCTCACAAAGGGCTCCCTGCAGCCCTTCAGTCTTCCTCGGCCCCAAGAGTGTTTTACAAAGTGCTTGGCAGTGGTAGCAGCACACCTCAGGAGTCTGGGTGTCTCTAGCTACACCTAACTTGCCAGTTGGCTCATAGTGCCAGATTCTCCTTGTCAGGTTCAAGTAGTCCCTTTTTTCCCCTTACAGGGTGGGGTTTCCTGGTAAAGCTAAACAAACTCTCACCTGGGACCCTCCCAGCATCCAGGAAGGATATGCCTCCCTTCCGCAGGTGGGAATTCCAGCTGTCCCTCATTGACAGTTTTCTTCATCCAGGGACAGTGAGACCAACCAGTATGTGCTTGACTGTCATTAATCCTCACTGGGTCAGTATAGGATGTAGTTCTGAGAAAATCACATCATTTTGAAACTTCCTCAGGCTATTGAGACACATGGTTTCAACGCCTTTAGTGGTCCCAGGGTTCAGATACAAGATGCAACACCCACAGTCCTCTTTTTAGCTTGCTGGTCTCTGAAAGCAATAATTCTTCAAAGCTGAGACCTCTGACTGAGCAGTTCCACAGATTCCCTCCTCCTGTGGTGGGGAGCACACATGGACAAGTGCCTCAGTAAGTGGTACCTAAACTCTACTAGAGTCATAGTTACACATAATTCTTTTGAAACTCAGAGCAATCTTTTAAGTTCAAAGCATTTGCTTCTGTCATAAAAAGATAGACTGTACAAAGTTGAACGGACACCACTACAATGTTTTTCACAAACAGGGTGGACCAGATCAGGAGTACTCTGTTTGTAGGCTCTACGTATCTGGTCTCTTGCCCTCCCCCTGGGAGTCATCTTTTTAGCTATTCACCTCCCAGGCAAACGCAGTACTCTGGCAGATGCTCTACTCGCATCAGCCAAGGCCAGAGGGAATGGACCTTGAACAAGCAAGTACAAGCCACAGTGTTCAGGCAGTTGAGCACTCCAGAAGTTAACCTGTTTGCCTCTTCCTTCAGCTTCCAGTTTTCCCTCAGTTCTGTTGCAGGCCCCAGTCCTGGGATCGTTTTCCCCTGAGTGCCTTGATCCTGGTCTGATCAGGGAGGTCCCTATATGCTTCCCTTCTTTTCCTGGATTCTCAGGGTATTTCTGAAACCCAGACGACAGCTGGCATCAATGATCTGGTTATACTGGATTGGCCCAGGCAAGCCTGGCACACTCTCCTTCTCTCAATGTCCTGCAGTAGGCCCATTCGCCTGCCTCCAAATCACTCCTTGCTGACCCTTACTCAGACAGGAGTGCAGTATCCAGATAATCACTATTTTATCCTCAAGGCCTGGTTCTTGAGGAGTTAGTTTCCATCCTTGCATTACTCTGAATAGGCCATTAAGATATTGAGGATGAGGATGGCTAAAAAGCCCAACTCTAAGAAGACTCATCCAGCCAAATGGAAAAGGGTTTCCCTCTGGTGCAAGAGCAAAAAGTTGAACCCCTATCGGCCTCAGACCCTCAGCTGCTAGATTACCTGGTACACTTGCAGGCATCAGGCTTGAAACCATCTTCCCTTAAGCTTCACCTTGTGGTGATTCCGGCCTGTCTTTTTGTGGGAAAGACAAAATCTGTTTTTTCCCCTCAACATATTTAAACAGTTTTTTTCAAAGGCCTCTTGCACCTCCAGCCTCTGGGCAGGGAGCCTTCCCCCTTAGAACCCTAACCTTTGCATAGACAGGCTCACAAAACCACCCTTCGAACCAAAGTCCAGGGCTCACATCAAGTTTGTATCCTAGAAGACAGTCTTTTTGGTAGCCATTACCTCTACCAGGAGGATTTCAGAGCTACATGCCCTGTATTGTGAGCCAAATTACATCATCCCTCAATGATAAGTTGAGCTCAGGACAAATAGGACATTTCTGCTGAAGGTGGTTTCAGAGTTCCATTTGAACCAGTCCATTACTCTTTCTGTCTGTCTTTACTAAGAAATCCACTCCTGGCGAGCAAAAGCTCCACAGCTTGAATGTCAGAAGAGCCATCTACTTCTACCTAGAGCATGCTAGACAGTCCAGAGGCTCTCCCACTCAGTTGTTCCTCACCTGCGGAGATGGAGACAGGGGAAGACCATCTACCAACAAAACCTTTTCCCGTTGGTTGGTCTCTTGTATTGGTTTCTGCTATGAAAAAGCTGGTCACCAACCTCCAGTAGGGCTCAGGGCCCACTCCTCCACGAGTGCTGTAGCCTCACTTGCAGCAGCAAGGGACAATCCCCTTCTGGATTCTGTAAAGCAGCTACCTGGAAATCTGTGCATACCTTTGTGAAAAACTACAGTTTGGATGTGCATACCAGATCGGATGCCAAATTTGGCAGGGCGGTTCTACAGAGCTTCTTTCCTAAGCAGGTTCTCTGCCCAACTCCCACTTGGTACTGCTCTGTAGTCTGCTAATGTTACTGATGCTAAAGGACTCCTGGGCTAAGAAGAAAAAAATACTCATCGCAGTAATCTTCTTTCTTCTAAGGGGTCTTTTAGCATCAGTACACTCCCACCCTTCCTTCCAGGTTCACCTGTCGGAGAAGGGCTCTTTATCACATCTTTCTACCAAATTTGGAGTTTCTTATTGATGAGTTTTTTAACTCTCATTATAGTTCAAACAACATGAAGTCTTGCTGTATTCTGACAGTTGCAGTGATTCCCAACCTTTGAACTGCCCCATCCGCTATATCTGGTATTACAAGGTAGGTCTTCTCTATTCCGATAAATGAAGAAAGTCTGGAATCACTTTAACTTAAATAACGAATGGCTTCCACAATTTTCTTCTTCTTTGGATCTTTTTATTGTCCCCTACATTTCAAACAACATGAAGTCTTGCTGTATTTTGACAATTGCAGTGATTCCCAACTTTTGAACTGCTCTGGAGAAATAACGGTTTACTTTCCATGCAGGGCATGGAATGCTGAGCTCGAGCTCGGTTGAAGTCTCTGTCTGGAGTGTTTTGAACTCAGACCGTCAGATTCTTTACTCCGCCTCACTGAACGGTCGCTCTGGAGATTTCTCCTTCAGCTCGGTTCGAAGTTGGTTAAAGTTTTCAGTTTTTCATTGGTTTAAACTGAAAAAAAGTATCCGCATAGTCGGTTCAGTCTCTGTCTGTGATGCTGTGTGTACTAGACAGGAGTTGTTCTATTTTTCTGTGTGGAACTTGTACCGACCATTTGAATATGAATTTTGCTATATTTAGTGTGTGGTTACCGGTTCTTATTGATTTCTAAAAAACAAAAAAAAACCCACGTATTTTAACAGTTTTTTCCAATACCCGTGACACGGTTAGGAACCGATATGGGAGTCTTGCCTGGCGGTTGCCGAAAAAAGGGTAAGTTTGGTTAGGTTGGCCATGTCTGAGAAACCCAAGAAAAAAACTGGGCCCACTGGATTTCAACACTGCAGTGAGTGTGGGGAGGTCTTTGCCAAGGCCGATCCCCACACTACCTGTGTTTATTGTTTGGGGTTTGACCACCTCGATTCAGACTGCCAAATATGTAAACATTTTCCCAGATCTACCCTTGAGAAGAGATTAGGTAGACTGAGGGAAAAGGAGGCCGAGAAGTCCGCTGACCGAGATGGCCAGCCCGGTTCGGTTTCGACCGAACCAGAAGGAGTGCCCTCTGACCAGGGCGATACTTCTTCAGGCAAAAGGAGAGCCGATTCTGAGGGATCGGTTCCGACAAAGTGCAAAGATAAATCGACTGGTTTGGATCCAGAGGTTCATGTTTCGACCGCCGAAGAGATAGCCAGGGCGATTCAGATTGTGGAATTGCTCCGTGCAGTTCCGACTGATCCGACTCCTTCTGGCAGGGGTTCAGTTCGGTTGATTCTCCCAGTTCAAGAGTATACCTGTGAAGAATTTTATGAACCGAAGTTTGAAGAGGAAGGGGAATTTGAGGATTATGATGTAAGTGAAGGTCTGGATGTGCCTGTGGAACTGAACATCTCCCCAGACAGACCATCAGGTGTTCCCCTTCTAGGCTTTGAGTCCCCTTCCCCCTTTATGTTTTACAGAAAAGTGGCTGAAACCCTCCAGCTTCCTATGGAGGAGGCTGTGGAAAATCGAGAAGAGCCTGATTATGTAGAGATGATGGATATCCCAGAGTCCAGGAGACTGTCTATTCCCCTCCATAAATCTTTTGGGAAACGGACACTAAAAATCTTAGTCTCCTAACACTATACCTCCTGTGGATAGAAGAATGGACAAGAGGTGTATACTTTCAGACTCAGACACGGAGTTCTTATATCAGCAATGCAGCCATGTTCGGGTAGTGCAGGCTGCTGCCTGTGACAAGGCAAATATTCCCTTGGCTTCACACCCGCCTAACAAGGACTCCAGGAAGATTGATGCCATGGCAAAGAAGCAGTACATGGCATCTTCTTTGGGACTCAGGCAGGCTAATTACATGGCATATACAGCCAGGTACCAGAAGTCCAGGTGGGACACTGTACTGGCACTGGCTAAACAGACCTCCCCCCAGCTAGCCAAGGAGCTGGAAGCGGTGGCTGCAGATGGGATTGAGGCATCTAAGATTCAGTTTCATGCTGCTTGGACTCTAATGATGTCTCATCAAGAGTCATGGCTACATCTGTGGCTCTTTGGAGGATGGCTTGGCTCAGATGTACTAGCCTCTTGCAGGACACCCAGGCTAAGGCTATGGATTTTCCTGTAGTGGGTAATTCTCTGTTTGGGGAGCAGACAGAGAATTACATGAAGAAAATGGATGAATACAGGACCACTTACAGGAGTGCTCAGGTCAAGGAAAGGCAGGGAACATCTCAAAGGCAGCAGTCTAGGGGCAGGGGCAGGCCTTTTCAAAGGCCTTTTTACCAAGTACAGGCCTCTTCTTCCTTGTAGCAGAGGGGGTTCTTCAGGGGGAGAGGCAGAAGGGAGATGAGCAGGCCTGCATCCACCCCTCAGCCTAAAGCCCCTGCCAAGCAGACACCCTGATGGGTCTGGCCAGGTCGACTCTCCTATTCCAGTAGGGGGGCAGGCTGGCTTACTTTGTCCAGGACTGGATGTCTATTACATCAGACAAGTGGGTCCTGGAAGTAGTAAGCCAGGGACTGGTACTCGGCTTCAAAAAATTTCCAAAGATGAGAGCCAGATCTTTTCCACCTGCAAATCTTTCGGAAACCCTTGCCCTAGAGGCAGAGGTTTCTTCTCTCCTAGCTTTAAGAGCTATAGAGAGAGTACCTACCCTATACTGGGGCAAAGTACTGTACTCCGGGTGCTTCCTGACTCCCCAAAAAGACAGGGGAGTGGTGACCCATCCTGGACCTAAGATATCTGAACAAACATCTTTTAGAACCAAAGTTCAAGATGATAACTCTGGGAATAATCCTTCCCTCTCTAAGGCCAGGGGACTGGCTAGCCTCCCTCGACCTCAAAGATGCCTACTTTCAACATTCCCATCAGGTGCTCCCACAGAATGTACCTCAGGTTCGAGTTGCCCTCAGGCCACTATCAGTTCAGAGCAATGCCCTTTGGCCTAACCTCAGCCCCAAGGGTTTTCACAAAGTGCCTGGCAGTAGTAGTTGCCTTTCTAAGAAGGCAAAGGATTTCCATATTTCCTTATCTGGACAATTGACTATTAATGGGTCAGTCTCCAGACCAAGTCAAGTCTTACCTGCAGGTGACCCAGGAGGTGCTCACTTCCCTAGGATTTCTTCTCAACCTTCCCAGGTCGGTTCTCGAACCAGTCCAGCTCCTTACCTTTTATAGGGGCAGGACTGGACACACTCCGAGCAAAAGCCTTTCTTTCTCTAGAAAGGGCGCGGGCTCTTATGGAAATAGCTTCTTCCTTCAGCCTTCAGGTATCTCAACCAGCAAGGCATTTCCTCCAGCTCTTGGGCCACATGGCAGCTTCAACAGCAGTGGTCCAAGGGGCAAAATTCCAGATGAGGGATATTCAGTTCCACCTGAGAGCTTACTGGTCTCAGAGAAAGGTTTCCCTTACCAAACTGATTCCAGTGACTCTGACCTTGATCCACGCCCTCCAGTGGTGGCAGGATCAGGACAATTTAAGGCAAGGTGTTCCTTTTGTTGCTCAGCCTTGTTCAGTGGTCCTTACCACGGATGCTTGTCTTCTGGGCTGGGGAGCCCACCTGGGGTCCCTTACTGCCCAGGGCCTGTGGTCGCCCCCCCGAGAATCCCTTCTCCACATCAATCTTCTAGAGCTCGGGGCAGTTTTCTAGCTCTGAAAGCATTTTCACTGTCGGTTCAGAACAAGGTGGTTCAAGTCAGAACAGACAACACTACCACCATGTGGTACATCATCAAGCAGGGAGGCACTTGGTCCATGGCCTTGTGCACAGAAGCCATGAAGTTGTCCCTGGCTTAGTCCCTGCAAGCCTCTCTTGTAGCAGTTCACCTTCCAGGCAAGGACAATGTGCTAGCAGATGCACTGAGCAGGATTTTTCAGGGTATCACGAATAGTTCCTGGACCCTCAGGTTTGAAAGTGATTTTTTTTCAAGGTGGGGCACTCCAGAGATAGAGCTCTTTGCAGCCCCAGGCAATCACCAACTCCCTCTGTTTTGTTGCAGACCTCCAGTCTTGGGCTCAGTCCCCCTGAACGCCCTGATTCTGAATTGGGAAGGGAAGTTTCTGTATGCCTTTTCCCCCATTCCCACTCCTGTTCAAAGTTTTAGTCAAAATAAGGTCTCAGCCTTGCAAGGTGATTCTGGTTGCTCTAGATTGGGCCAGACAGCCCTGGTACCCCCCTGTTACTGTCCCTATCAGTCCATCTTCCCCTGCCTCTTCCCAGGAATTACAACCTGTTAACATCCTCTCAGGGGAGGATTTAGTACCCCAATCTTCAGTCTCTCAATCTCAAGGCATGGCTCTTGAAGAGTTAGTTTGCTGATCTGCATCTTTCCCAGGGGGTTCTGGACATCCTCAGGGCTTCTTGAAAGCCCTCCACCAGAAAGACTTACAACTCCAAATGGAAAAGATTCAGCATTTGGTGTTCTAAGAAGAATATTTCTCCAGACACTGCTGAATTGCCTACGGTTCTGGATTATATTGTCCATCTTAATGGCCTAGGCCTCAGACCAGCTACTCTCAAGATACACTTGTCAGCTGTGTCTACATTTTTGTCTGTGGGGAAGCCTTCCTCGCTGTCTTCCCATCCTGTGTTCTGTAAATTTGTTAAAGGATTGTTTCACACCAATCCCCCTTTTAGAGACCCTGCCCCTACCTGGGATTTGAATGTTTGCATTGCTCAGCCTATGCAACCCCCCTTTGAGCCTATGTCTTCAGCAGAGCTTAAGTACTTGACTTGGAAAACTGTGTTCTTGGTAGCCATTACCTCTGCCAGGCGTATCAGTGAATTGCAAGCCCTGTCAGTGGAACCTGATTTTTATCTCCTTTCATAGGGATAAAGTGGTCCTTAGAACCCATAGACGGTTCTTGCCCAAAGTAGTTTCAGACTTCCATTTAAACCAGTCTGTCTCTCCCTGTTTTCTTCACTGATCATTCTTCCTCAGGAGAGAGGAGGCCACACAGTTTAGATGTCAAAAGAGCCCTTGGTTACTACATCGAGCATACCAAGGGTCAGGGGTTTGACTCCCTCCAGTTGTTCCTCACTTATGGAGAAGTGGGAAAGGGCAAACCTGCCAACAAAAGATCTGTTGCCGGGTGAATTGTGTCTTGTATACAATTCTGCTGTGAAAAACCTGGGAAAAACTCCACCCTCAGGCCTGAGGGCTCATTCCACAAGAGGTACAGCTGCTTCCCTGGCTGCGGCCAGGGATATCCCTCTCCTAGAACTTTGTCAAGCAGCCACCTGGAAAACAGTCCATACATTTACCAAGCATTACTCTCTGGATATCCAGTGTAGGAGTGATGCTCGGTTTGGCATAGCAGTACTTCAGAGTCTATTCCCAAAGTAGGTTCTGTCCCTCCTCCTTGGAGGTACTGCTTGGTAGTCTGCAATTGTCAGAACACAGCAAGACTTCATGTTGTTTTGAAGAAAAAATTACTCACCTTAGTAATTATATTTCTTCTAATGGAGTCTTGCTGTATTCTGACCTCCCTTCCTGCCTCTCCTCTCAGTACCTGTTTTTGGGAAGTGGGTGGGCAGGTGCAGTGTTGCCCCCCGGGGGTGTATTTGCTTGCATCCTCCTCCCTTTTTGTTTGGGTGCTTATTTATTATTGTTTTTGAGTACATTGGGTTTAGTTTTTGAGTTTCCTGACTTGAGTCTTCCTTGGGAATCAAAAACTTTTTTCAGCCAGTTGGCTAGTAGAATTTTTACAATTTCCACATAGAATTTTTAGTTTAGTTGGGCTTGTAAGAATCTGACGGTTTGAGTTCAAAACACTCCAGACAGAGACTTCAACTGAGCTCGAGCTCAATGTTCCATGCCCTGCATGGAAAGTTAACCCTTCGTTTTCCGGGGCAGTTCAAAGGTTGGGAATCACTACAATTGTCAGAATACAGCAAGACTCCATTAGAAGAAATATAATTACAAAGGTGAGTAATTTTTTCTTTGCTCACCTCCCTGAGCTTGTTCATGGGGTTTTTCTCTATATAATAAAACATACATTCATTCAATATTACAGTAATTTATATTCCATCTTTTGTCATTGTTGTTTAAACACATAATTAATGGCCAGTACCTTTAAAGATCTTTTTTTTTTTTTAATAAAATACTTTTGCTGTATCTTCCTTATATGAGAGACTAGTCAGAGATTATTTTTTATACTCTGACCTAAAAAAAAAAAAAAAATTTTTTTTATAATAAGTTACTTATTTGAGTACACTCATATTCTCCAAAAGTTCTTTTAGCACCATTGTTTCAGAAGTCCCACCACATGCCTTCTCTACCCAGAGATCATGATTAAATCTTCGGGGGATTATACATTCCGGGTTGCTCTTCTGAGGCTGTGGAGTGCACTGCCCCTGGAGGTTAGAGGAGCCCCGTGGTTGACTCCTTTTAAAAATGGTTAAAAACTCATTGTTTTAATGTTTGTTATGGGCTTGGTGATATTTAGTAATAAAGGAATAATGCATGACAGGGTGTATGTTGTGCTGGGATAACGCATGCATGCCTCAATTGGTTGGGCACGAGGCCACAGGCTGAGTGCGTCCATTACCCAAGAAGTGAAGTTATCCCAACACAATAGACACCTTGGAGTGCATTATTCCTATTATACAAGGACTCTGTTTTTTTTTTTTTTTTTTTAAATGTAAAAATTAAAAGTAGATTTTTTTTTTTTTCATCATTTTTCATGCATAGGTATACTTAAGTAGTGCTGATTATTTGTTTTGGCCAGTAGGTGGAGCTGCTATAGTGTTAATGTGGCTTTGTGGCTCTGCTTTCCTAACATTGTTTCCATCGTGGACACTTGTTTTTTTTCTGCTCAGCCTCTGTGTCCCCTGCCCATAAGGCTGCTGCCCCCCCCCCCCATCAGCTTGGCATTAAAGTCGCAGTTTAAGTTTGGGTCTTCCTTTCTCTGTCACTTTTGTAATGTTTGAAAGCTACCACCCCTGCTCGTCGGCTCAGCGTTAAGATTGGGGATTCAGTCTACCTGTTCCTGTGATTTTCTTGATGTAGTGGACTTGACATTTTGTACCACGAGAAGAAAAAGTGAAGTAAATAAAGAGTGAGTATCCAAAGCGCAGTGTGATTTTGAACACATGTGCTCCATGACCACTGTGTGTATGCTTGGGATGGGTGAGAACAGCTGGTGGCAGTGGGTAGTGGGGAAGCTGATCATACTGGCTTCATTGCAAGCTCCAAATTTATGAACACAGGTTTCCACTGTCATCCTGGTGTTCCTGTTGTGCTTGTACAGTGCTGCCAGGGTATGAAATTCATGAAAAAAGTACATGTCCACTTGGGCATGTAGTAAGCAAAAGTACATGTCCAAGGAAATATTTACATGCCACCCCTTAATTTACATTATTTTAAATGTCGTCTTCATGGGACCAAGCACTTTTGTTATCGCCACCCCCCCCCCACCATCATCACCACTAGTGCTGGGCCTGGCAGAAGCAAATGCAGTGACAGTGCTGTTCTGGAGCCATACGCTTTGGTGGTGGGCCTTCTTTTGCCATTTTTCCACCACAGTGATACAGCACCTTCAGGGTCAAATTCACTGAGCTGGGGTCTATTGAATGATATAGACATTAGGTTGTGAAAGGTGTCCCGTCGTAATCCAACCATCCAATCATTTTTTATTCTTCCCATTAGTGAGAAGCCGCGTTCTGCAGCAGCTGTGTGAACAGGAATCGGGGGGGGGAAATGATCTTAGCAGCCAGCACATTTCAGAGCTGTTGATCCTGCATGTCTGCAAGGATCACTTTTCTGCCACAATTTCAGAGACCTACAATTCTCAACAGACAGCAAGTGAAGTACGTGTTTTTTGTTTTGTTTTTTAAGTCTAGCCACTCCACCAGTACCAAAGTAATATCAACTCCACGTGACTCTAGGATAACTTTATACTGGTCCACAATTATTTGAATTGCCTGATCTCCTTATGTTTCTAGTGCCTCTGTGGATGTTGGCCAGGACAGAAAATTTTAAATTCTTGCTGCTAGCAGCACTTCATTCAGTGTGAAAGACTGAAAGCAAGATTCAATGTGTTGTGATGTTTTTTGAAGATTTTTTTTTTATTATTTGAAATTGTGGCTTCTACAATGTCTGAAAGAGAACCTGATCTGTCTGCTTGCTTCATTTGTCAAGTCAACACTGCTGTACTGAGTAAGGATTAACCCACGAGAAAGCATGGGTCTACTGTGGAAATAATCCATGGTTGGGGGGGAGTAGGTCCAACCAACCATGGATTAATTCCACAGTAGACCCATGCTTTCGAGTGGGTTAATCCTCTTGTAACATGGCTACCTATGTAGGAGATTATTGTGTTTTATTATCACACAACAGCATTATGAATAAGTAGGGCCACTTAAAATATCACTTTACTGTGTCTCACTGCTGTCTGTTTAACGTTCTATCCACTTCCAAACGTGCGCATGCACATTGTAGATTTCTACTCTGTTAATATGCTGATGTGCCTTTTGCTATATTTAGATGACCTGGCTGTAATATGCAGCACTCACATGCAGGCTGCTGACTGTTCACGGTTTCTTTTCTCTGTCTATTTTTTACGTCTATTTCGGGTCCGTTGTACTATCCTTCTGCGTGTCTTTGCTGTTGGACTATGGGTACTTGTCTAGATTTGCATGCTGCCATACAGACCGCACTACACCTACCGCTTATGGACACTTGCGTTGCGCGTCATTCCATTCCTCCTACTCCAGCTCCCTTCTCCTATGCTTCATTCCGTTGCCCCGCTCATTCCATGCTATTCCCCCCTGGTGCTCTGCTGCCCACGCTTCCTCTGTTTGCACTTGCCCCTCCTGATATTCTTGTTCTGCACCCGCCCTCGTCTCTTTCTGTGTTACACTTTGTGTTCTACTTCGTTTTTGTTTCACTACCTCTCCCAGTCACTGACGTGTGTGACGTTACTTGCTCTCCGGTCACTCAGACACGATGCGCGTCACTGCTTTCTACACACTGCTCTATGTTGCCCGAGTGTCTGCAGCATCCACACCATGCGAGCCGTTGTCTCATTATTTCAGTGCGCCCCCGCTTCCTACCATGATCTACTGTGGTATTAGACCATGGTTAGCACTGTACCACATGATGTGATTCCTCCAATGTGATTCCGTTATTTTCATCTCAATTTTTTTGCCGTGTTACAAGTTAAATTATTTACACCTGCAAGTGTCATGCGGTGAAGAGTTTCATGATTTGAGAGACCATTTAGTTTCTGAATTGTGCTCTCTACTCTGCTGTGAACCTTTTCGACAGTGGCATCCTCTTGCAGAAAGCAGAGACTGAGAGCAGATAAATAACCAAAAACACTTTCAGAAAGTTTATATACATGACACATTTTAAAGTCTTAAGCATTTAAAGTATTGCCAGTGCTTTCTGGCCATGATCTTACTTGTTTGTCAGTGAGACATGTTCGAGATGAGGCACTAATACAGCCCAGTTCCTTTCAAGGGCAGAAATGGCCCGTTCTCTGTGTGCAAGCCACCTAGTGCCACCAGTGTTAACTGGTCTGACCACATTAATATTTAAAAGGGATCCCGTTTCCTGTAGGCCTTTCCAACTTTTTGGTGACCTGTGGTAAAATGAGTGAATGTTCAGCAGAAGTTGTTCTACCAACTTGTAAAAGGGACAGTCTTTGAAAGAATCCTTTACAGCAAGCTCTAAACAATGTGCACAGCAGTGTATGTCAAGGAGGTGTGGGCACTCTTGTTTTATTTGAATAAGGACATCAGAGGTGGATCCTAACATGACAGCAGCACCATCAGATGCTGCACTGATCAACTTTTGATTCCAACCATCTTCGTTTAGACCACCCTCACTCTCCAATGCATCAATGATGACATTTAAAATGCTTTAATTAGGAACACTAACTGGTTGCAGTACAAGACACCTTGTAACTGGCAGGATATTGTCAAAAACATGCACATAAATGCCCTCCTGTCACACTTTTATCTGTACATGAATCTAAAAGAAACGAGAAGTAATCATCGTCTTCTAAAAGACGAGCAGTAGTGTTTTGATCCTGCACCATGCCACTAGGCCACGCACCCTCCCTTGGCCAGGCAGTGGAGAGCCCTCACTATTTTTAGCGTACATGCTCCTCCCCTTCCTCGGTTACCATACAGTTGCACTGGACTTTGAATGCATTGTATTATATATAAGACGAGGCCTCCCTGAGGCAGCTTACTACCAACACATATCGTGCATTGCTTTAGCTACCAATTTTCTAGATCTTAACAAATGTATAGGCATTAACCTGTGCTCATTGTACTTACTGTATACTCTGTATGATTGCTCACCCACATTTATTCCATGTATGTACTGTATGAATGTCTATGTTTTATTCTGACATGGAGCCTTTGGAAACAAGTCTATGACTCAAAGGGTTGTAGTTCCGATTTCCTAAATAAAATAAATAAATATCTTGAGCAATGTAGTGAATAAAGACATGGCATTGCTTGTCACTATTGTAACTGTCCCATTACATCATCTCCATGATTTCTTTTTTGCAAATCTATTAGCCCAGGAAAATTTCTGAAAGGCCTTTCAGTCCTAGCAACGTAATATGCAGTACAGAACAGTTTAGTAATTTGGTCCATTTCTTTTTGTTCAATTAATTGTATGGACTTCTCTATTGGTCTTTCTCCAACTTTTGTTTTATTTGCAATGTATGCCCTCTCACCATTTTTGTGTGCTATGGACACTTCATGTGCTGAGATAATGTGTACTCTACAAGTACTGCATCTAGTTCTAAAATTATTTTTGCTTTGGCTTTTATCACAATTCTGACACCCTTTTCCCATGATTTCTGAAATGTTCTAATTTTCGGGGCCTTCACTTGGCTTTCAGTACAAGCAGTAGCACTTGAGGAAACATCAGTGGTCACAACAGTTTCACTATCTGGGCAAGGAGGCGGTGGGGTTATAGCTGTAGTAGTATTGGTACCGGTGCTTGGTTTTGGGGAATCGGAGTCTGCTCCCACAGTCTCATCAAGATGCTTTCTCTTAAATCCAAATTTAAAAAGACTCATGGTGTCTGCCTGGCTGTTCGTAGATGAACTTGTGAATACTGACTGAGAACTTTTAATTTGTGTTACTCAGTATTAATAAATGCAACTAGGAAAAAAAGTGTGTGTTTTTTTTTTTTTTTTTTTTTTATAGTAAAACTCAACAAGAAAACCTGACTGTGTGTTGTCTGATTATTTTTTTTTATAATGAGTGACAATGTAGACAGTATTCAGATGTTAGATAGTCCACAGACAGCATAGCTTGTAAACAGCTTGAGACTTTTTGTAACAGTATTCAGATTTTAGATAGTCCACACAGTGTAGCTTGGAAAAAGCTTGAGATTTTTTTTATAATAGTGTTCAGATTTTAGATAGGCCACAAAATTGTATTTAGAGTTTAGGTAGTCCTAGTCCCAGACTCCCACACACTCCCACAACAATACAGAGTTCTAAGCTTTTCTCTTTAATTAATAACACAACATATTCTTCTTTTTATCTGTATTTTTTTAGGTAGCCAACATGTAGCTTAAGTGTAGTTGTGTGTATAAAAAAAAAAATAAAAAAATTTTCAGAATCAAGAGACTTTATTGAAAAGATCCTTTATATTTAGATTTTCAGGTACCGTACTCCTCCACACACACCACACAAGAAGCAGCTGTTGTTAACAAATGCTTACTTCATTAGGAGACTTTAATAGAGTGAGAGAAGAATCCCCTTAACTTTCAGAAGGTGACTGAATTATACAGACAGTACAAGGTACAGTAGGTGGCTACTGCTGATGAATAGCTCCCAGTCCCTGACTCCCTCCCGTCACAATATTTTTCAAATAGCTACTGCCTCAGCTCAAAGAAGTTGAGGGAGCATTTTCTGTTTGGCTAGGATTAGTTAGGTTTATTATGTAAAGTAAGCAGCAGGTTACAGGTGTAGTCTTGTAGATGACTAGATGTAGTATAGATTTCAATTTGCAAAAGGCAGATTTTCCCTGCAAGTTCAGGTACTACTAGACTGAGACTGTGACTGATTAGATAGAACTGTCTGCAATGGAAAAAACAAGTTCTGGCAGAGCCACTACGACTGTGCATGCATTAACTAGATAAGGGTGTTTCATGAGCTTAAACATAAACATTTATTTATTTAAAAAATGTCAGATTTACAAATCTTTGAGTCAGAGACTCATTTACAAAGGCACCTTGTCAAAACTAATACAAAGACAGCACAGTTAACAAGTCCAAAAACGGTGGCTTGGAGAGCAGACAGTTATAGCAGTCATTCACTGGAGACACATGGGTAGCAGTAGATAAACAGATTACATAGCTTATGCACACAGGCACTACATCAAGAAGACCAAAGCAGTTCAAACAATATGCAATAACTAAAGCAAATAGACATCAGGAGTCAAAGAGAAGCCCAGAGTGTTCACATGAAGGCTATTGCATGCACCAACTGAATCAAAGTATACTACATTGAGAAAGGGCATATTTTAGAATTAAGGCATGGCTGGGTGTGTGGTATCATGTAATAATGTCACTCCTGGGGTGGGTTGAAGCACGAGGCGAAGCCCAGTATTTATTTATTTATTTATTTGCACATATTTATTTGATCCACTGGATCAACAATATTTGTACAAGCTGTGCCCAGTGCAGATTTTACAGCACTGGTCCTGGTCTGTTGATCTGGGTTTTACCCATATCACACTGCATATGGCTTAGTGATATACTGTACAGCTGGCTGCAGAGTCTAACCCATTGAAGGCTGAAGTTTCAGAAAACCATTATGCTACAAATATCGGGCTCTCCCTCCCTCCATCACCTCCCAGTCACAATTAATCCTCTGCCAAAGTCATGTTTAAATACTGGTACCTCTACATCTCGCCACTAAGCTTTTAATGCCAACATGCTTCTTCTCCTACTGTGAGTTAAACTCTTTATTTAAAAACATTTTGTTGAGAAATTTTTGTTTTAGTATATCCATGGTCAGGAAAAATGAATTTGTAAATCTAAACCAAATCCTCATTTGTCAGTTCATTGAATCACAATACAGCATGTTATGAATTTTTCAGATTCTATGTGTAACCTACTGTAAGTCAAACAGAAATAAGACACAAATGCTTACCTATTTGCAAGTAAAGCAAATGTGGTTATTATCATTCAGTTGTAAACACTTATAGTCACAGCCATGATTCACATTGCTAGACTCTGGGTAAGTATGACAAGTTTCCTAAATATTGGTACTTTATCCAGCTGTGTTCTGCTTGGGGAGAGTGTGTGTGTGTGTGTGTGTGTGTGTGTGTGTCTATATAAACATGTAACTTTCTACAGTATATTGTATAGCACTGTAAATCCTGGCTGCAATGTTTTTTTCTCTGCTGTGACTAAGCAAGACACTGTAACAATACACTGGCCTGCTGTAGGGGCTATTAGACATCAAACCAAAGGTACGCTCAGAAGACTAACTTGGAGAAGGTGCAATAAAACAAACTTGAATGACAGCCCCTAGATGTCATAAAACACCCAGGAAAATTGGGAAACTCTCTACCAGCCTAGGCAGAAACAAAACACTGGATTGAAGTGAGAACTCAAAACTGGTAGTAATACGATATATTCCTGATTTTAACATGCAGTTTTCCTTCAAGAAGATTCAGTAGAACATAATAGTAGCCCAGAACTGCCTGCCTGAGAATGAAATTGGTATATTATTTGGAAAGGAAGGCTATGTCTCTTGCTATGCAATGTCCTGTAAAGTAACACACTGACTGCTCCTAGGATGGCAGTATCAAATGCTGTGAGGAGCCACTTCCGGTGACATCAGCGTAGGTCCCAGAGCTGTGCACCCCAGCCGGTAACAAAATCGATAAATCACCGCAAGCAGAATGTCTTCGCCGGCCAAAAATAGGAAAAATGGATCGGGAAGACCCCAGCTTACCTAGGCTCAAATTGCGAGCTCTAGTTCGGGGGGGATCAGGGAGATGCGTCGGATTCATCAGAGACGCCTCTTGACTTATTCCAGGCCGGCCCACGCGAGGAGGGCCCACATGCAGATCTAGTGGCCACAATTAAGCAAATAGAGCTCACGGTCAATAAAATCGACCAGTCTTTGGCTGATCTTAAAGCGGATATTATCAGCATTAGCCATAAAACCGATCAGCTGGAACTATGTGCCACCCAAGTCACTGAGCAGTCGGATCGCCAGGACTGCCTGATTCTCTACCTGTTGGCGCGGGACCGTGAGCTCACCCACCGTCTGGACAACCTGGAAGGCAGGAGTCGGCGGCAGAACCTCCGGGTCTATGGGGTCCCTGAGGGCTCGGAAGACGAGCATCCCACAATGATCGCCTTCCTTCAGAGCTTTCTAAGAGAAATTCTGGAATTGCCTGCAGAGTTTGCTATAGAAATGGATCGGGCGCATAGAGCCCTTGTTCCCAAACCCAGTAGCCCAGATTTAAAGCCACGCTCGATTGTTGCCAAGCTAACATCCTATAAGGTCAAGGAGGAGTTGCTGCAGAGAGCCTGGCAGAGGGGCCAGTTGAGTTACTCTGGCTCCCGAATCTCCCTGGACAATGACCACATGACAGCAGTCCAGGAATCTAGTAGAGTCTCTGGCCAATCGAAAAACAACTTCGGGCTAAAGGTATCAAGGCCCAGATTTTGTTTCCAGCGAGGCTGAAGGTTGTTACAGAAGCAGGCCCGAAAGTTTTCCCGGATCTACTGGCTGCCACTTCTTTCCTGAGCTCCCAGGGGATTGCCCCCCCCTTACTAAGGAAAGGCTAGAGAAGGACTTACTCGCCTTGGCTTGGTCCATGTCGCAGAGAGGTGCTTCCAGGCCTGGATCATCACAGAGGTCCCCACGCATGAACCTGCGAGCAGATGTTACAGCCCTGTTGAGAAGATATGGCGACCCCTCCATGATGGATAGGAAGGCGACGCATCTATTGGAAGATGTGCAGGGAGCTGCTGAAAAGGACGTACAACCAGATTTAGCGAACACATGATGAGATCTTAACGGATGTTTAATTTGTCCCTCTGTTGATTGCTCTTCTGGGAGGCCCCCTTCTCTTCCCCGCCAGGATATTGCTTTTCTCTAGCCTGGTGCACTCAGGACTCTCGGAGCAGCTGAACTACTCCCCCTCTGAGTACGCACTTAGTATTTGCATTATTTCAAGCATTTGTAAGTACATGCTGTTAGTAATGCCTCTGGGTGTGCATGGGGGGGAGGGATGCAGGGCCGCCTTCCTGGGGGATATTGGAACAGGCGCCACTTTGGGGCTGCATGAGAGGGGCTCTGGCCTTTGTAAGGGTTCACGATCGTCTGGTCTGCTGGGGAATGGTGGCTGGGCTACATCCAGATGTAACCTGGGATATGTCATTGGTTTTTACTTCCCCTAAGGACCGGGCTGATTGATGTCCCTTTGAGGGGGATTCGGGAAATGCTTCCCCCCTTCCCTGCTCCCGATTGTCCCTGTGGGCTGGCCCCCTGCATCCTCTGGACATGGATGTTTCGGCTCATGTGCACTCAGCTTTACCCTTTATGGGCAGGAGTGTGCGGGGTGCCCCTGACTGGTCGCGTAGCATATGCCCCTATCTCTTTTACGTATGATGGGCGTTTGCCCAGCGAGACTTGCGCTAACTAGTGATGGAGCTTCGGGGCTCCCAGTTGGAAAGTGCTAATCTATACCAGATAGTATGGGGATGAGCTATGCCCGTTATTGGAATGAGGGGGATGGGCGGGGGCTGGTGGGGGCCATTGTGTTGGGGCAACACCTAAGGAGGAAGCCTCACTTACTTCTTGGTGCACCCCCGGTGTTTGCCTATGCAATTAGGCTGCGGAAGGTCCCCATGTGGGCTCGCTGAGCACTCCCCCTGGTGGAAGGTGGCTGGGTATTTTCTGCCTGTCCTTCGGGGGGAGTGTCCCACCTCCTTCCCGAGTCTGGGTATTTTTGGCCCGGTCGGGATGGGGGGGCGCTCACCCTGGTGTTCTGCTTAGGCCTGGTGGACCTCCTCTGGGACTCTTTCACCGGCCCTGGCGGACGGGTGACCTCGGGGAGGGGAGGTCTTGCCCAACAGGGGTCTCTACTTTCATATTGAAATTATTGGATCTGGTTGGGTTGGGGACTTCCAGTCAGACTCGTTCACCGGCGGGGACCCCCCCCTGCCTCTGGCGGATCCCCTGTCACTCATGCTTAATGGTACCCCCTTGGGCTGACAATTCTTAAGACTTAGTTACATTATATTACCTAGGTGATTTTCAGATGTAATGACATTTATGCTGGCCTGGCTGGGGCTCCCTCGGGGTAGAGCAGCCTGGATATCTCCCCGCAGATCTAGAGGTAAGCTCGATATAGGGACTATACCCTACAGCTTGGGGACCTCCCCCTTCTTAACAGTTGGGGAACCCTCCCCATACTGCGTTTTGGCAGTTGCCTCACTGCTGAACAAACATCATCAGCAGCCCTTGGAAGTCACTTAAGACCCTTTACTTGGGGAGAGGAGCACCCGGCTTTTATAACCCAGATGCCCCCCCTCCTTACTGTTTCAGAATGCCCAGGTGTGGCTTTGGGTATTGTATATAGTTAGTGTGGTGTTTGAAGTTTTGCAGAATGCAACACAAATTTTTTCCAGTATCTCCACCTGAATTTGTACAGGGTGAGAGGTGCATCCCCCTTGGACTCCCCCATTACTCTGGTGCTGTTGGGGAACCTAGATGGTACAGGCAGAGTTTGAGGTTCCTTAGGTCCCAGTATTGTTCTAGGAACTGGAGGAGCCCCACGGGGTAGTTTAGCTAGTACAGACCTAGCCTTGTTTAAAGTTGGTGTAGATAAAATATAGTCGCGACCAAAAATATTGGCACCCTTGCAGTTTTTTCTAATAATGCACCATTCCTTCCAGAAAATTGTTGAAATTAATATGTATTTCTTTGGTTTGCCGTGGAATAAAACACAAAAAGCAGAAAATTTTACTAAGTCTTAGCTTATTCCACACTTATTCCAGAAATCCTTAAATGGCCCGGACAAAATTATTGGCACTTTTTTAGAAGTAGTTAGAAATAATTAGATTTCAAGCAGGTGATTCTCCTTCACTTTGAAATTGAACTCACCTGTGGTGAGTTGCAGGTGCCTGCAATATAAAAATTACTCATTCAACCAGTTTGAATAGAGAAAAGGACTCATTCTCCTGTTTTGTGTCACTGTGTGTACCGCAATGAGCATGGAGAAAAGAAAGACAGCCAGAGAATTGTCTGAGGAGGTCAGACAGAAGATTGTAGCCAAGCGTGGACAATCTCAAGGCTACAAATCAATCTCCAGAGACCTTGATGTTCCTGTTTCCACCGTACGTAATGTTATCAGGATGTTTAAGGCCCATGGCAGTGTAGCCAACCACTCTGGACGTGGCCGCAAGAGAAAACTTGATCGAAGATTGCAGTGCAGGATTGTTCGAATGGTGGAGAAAGCACCTCGATCAACTGCCAAACAGATTCAAGCTGACCTTCAGACACAAGGTACGACAGTTTCAACTCGCACCATCCGTCACCAACTCAATGAAAGGGGGTTATATGGTAGGAGGCCCAGGAGGACCCCACTGCTGAGAGAGAGAGACATAGGAAAGCCCGACTTGGGTTTGCCAAAACGCACCTGAACAAGCCAAAATCCTTCTGGGAGAACGTCCTGTGGACAGATGAGACCAAATTAGAGCTTTTTGGTAAAGCACATCATCTCTGTGTTTACAGAAAACAAAATGAAGCCTTCAAAGAAAAGAACACCTTCCCTACAGTCAAACATGGAGGAGGTTCAGTGATGTTTTGGGGTTGTTGTGCTGCCTCTGGCACTGGGTGCCTTGAACGTGTGCATGGCATCATGAAATCTGGAGATTACTAGGCCATTTTGGAGCGCAATGTTGAACCCAGTGTCAGAAAGCTGGGTCTCCGTCGAAGGTCATGGTTCTTCCAGCAGGACAATGACCCCAAACACACTTCAAAAAGCACCCAGGAATGGTTTAAGACAAGACGCTGGACTGTTCTGAAGTGGCCAGCAATGAGTCCAGATCTAAATCCCATTGAAAACCTGTGGAGAGATCTGAAAACTGCAGTTGGGAGAAGGCACCCTTCAAATCTGGGAGAACTGGAGCAGTTTGCACAAGAAGAGTGGGCCAAACTGCCAGTAGAGAGGTGCAGGAAGCTCATCCATGGCTATAGGAAGCGGTTGATTTGCAGTTATTTTGACCAAAGGCTGTGCTACCAAATATTAAGTCTAGGGTGTCAATAATTTTGTCAATGCCATTTCTTTTCATTTTCTGATTTAAAAGGATATATTAAATTCTGAATCAAAAACAAAGGTTCTGTAATATTAACAGAGAAATAAAGAATTGTGGAGACCAAATACTGTTGTTAATTTCAACTTTTATGTTTAGAGGAAATTGTGAGTTATTTGAAAAAGTGCAAGGGTACCAATATTTTGGCCATGACTTAATACAGTTCAGCTCACAGGGTTATTTTGTGGGCTTTTGTTGTGATACATTATGGTTATTATACATAACAGAGAAGAATAAGTTCCAAAGGAAATAGACAACCATGACTTTTTGGCAAATACATCAAAGATAATAGTATTTTACCAGGAACATTTAATGTTATGTACAGAGGTAGAGATTGTCTGGAAAGATAAATGGCGCATAAGCATTTAAAAGTATACTCACTGAATGTAAATGGTCTGAGCAGTCCAGTCAAGAGGTCCAGAATGATAACGTTATTAGGAAGTCAAATGCTGATATAATTTATTGGAAGGAAACCCACTTAACCACAGAGGAGCATGGGAAGCTCCGAGGTAGAGGCTACTCACAGGTCTTTGCCTCGGCTATGCCGGGGGGAAGGAAAAGAGGAGTTGTCATACTGGTCTCCTCACTTCTTCCATTTCTGAAAATTAAAGAATGGATCGACCCGGCCGGTAGAATGGTGATAGTCCAAGGGATTTTATACGAGCAGGAATTAACCCTGGCCAACATCTACCTCTCCCCGGCCTCGAACTCTCAGGTGATCCATCTCTTGTTGGATAAAGTAATGGAGATGGCGAGGGGGATCCTGAGCTTGGCGGGGGATTTTAACATTGCTCCAAATCCAGCTTTGGACACTACCAGGATCCGGCTCGGTACGCAACAGGCTTCACATAAATTTTTTAAGCGATTTGTAGAGGGAGTGGGGTGGCTAGATACATGGCGGATTTTACACCCTAGAGACAGGGGCTGCTCTTTTTATTCTGCAGTCCATGGGACGTATACAAGAATTGACCATTGTTGTACCCAGAAGGAACAGCTCGACTCTCTGATCGAGGCTACATTGGGCCCTATAGCCCACTCGGATCATGTGCCACTTATCACTCAGTGGAACCTGGGCTTGGAGAGGCATAACACTGGGTGGAGATTTAACCCTATACATCTAAAAAGTGAACAGTTCAAAGAGTTCCTCAGTGATAAGATTGCAGAAATTATACGGGATAACTCTACCCAGGAGACTTCATCAACTATTCAGTGAGACACTTTAAAAGCAGTTCTGAGAGGCCATTTAATAAAGTATTTGGCCGGGCTGGCAAAGGCATGGAAGGAAAGACAGCTACAGCTGGAACAGACACTTCAGTTCCTTTAGCTAGCTCACCAGCAAGGTGACAATTCTGTTCTTCCCCCCCAGATAAAGCAGACCAAGAGCAATTTGGATTCCTTGTGCCTGCAGCAAACAGAGGTGGCCCTTGCATATCTCAGGCAGAGATATGGTGAGATTGGTCCTCGAGCCTCCCAGCTGCTGGCATACCGGCTCCGTCAACATTGTAAACTGTCCACAATTGCAATGATAAAGGACCCTGTGACAGGAGACTGTCATACTAAATTCAAAAATATCACTCAAGCCTTCTGTCAATATTATAAGACCCTGTATACACCGGATCATGTGGCGGACCCGGTGCGCACTGAGTCCTTCCTAGCAGCCCTAAAGTTACCTACACTTGGCCTTGAACAGCAGAACCTTCTGATGAGCTGATCTCGCCGGAGGAATTAATGATTGTCATTTCTAAGTCCAAGACCCAGAAAGCCCCTGGCCCGGATGGTTATGGGTCCGAGTTTTATAAAACCTCTACTCAGTCATTCAGTGGGCTGCTTCTGGCAGCGTTCAACGAAGTCCTCTCTGGAGAACCCCCTGCCCAGCTGGGCATATGCCACAATCTCCGTCATTCCCAAACTGGGTAAGGACCCACTACACTGTGGTTCGTACAGACCGATTATCGGTGCTTAACTCTGACTACAAATATTTTATGTCCATCCTGGCTGGTCGGCTAGGACCCCATCTTGCCGACCCTGGCTGGTTTGGACCAAACGGGATTTGTAAGCTCTAGGTCAACCTCAGATAACACCCGAAGAGCTCTGCACCTGGTTCATGAGATGCAATCCCGAGTGGAATCATCGGTCCTTCTCAGCTTAGATGCTGAGAAGGCCTTTGATCGGGTATCATGGTCATTTTCGTTCACCACAATGACCGCTATGAGCTTCCCGGGGTCCTTCATAGCCATTCTTCGGAAAATTTGTGCGTCCCCAAAGGCGTGTGTTAAAACATCCGGACACCACTCTGAATATTTTCCCCTTTATAGGGGTACACGTCAGGGCTGCCCCTTGTCGCCAGGCCTTTTTGCCATCTTTATTGAGCCTCTAGCCCAGGCAATTAGAGGGTCACCTGAGATTTCGGGAGTGAGTATAGATGGGACAGAACACCGGGTAGCTCTCTACGCAGATGACGTCCTGCTGTTCCTCACTAAACCCGAACAATCAATACCCTCCATTTTCCGTCTTTTGGAAGAATTTGGCTCACATTCAGGCTACAAAGCTGAATACCAATAAGACGGACGCCCTCACCTTTCACTTTGCTCCCTCTGAAACATTTAAGGAAAGGTACCCTTTCTGCTGGGGGCTCACTAAGATGAAATATTTAGGGATCTATCTTTCACGCTGGGCAGAGGATGCTCTGGATAATAACTATCCTTTTACATCCCGGATGAAGCAAGATCTCGAGAGATGGAACATTCTCCCACTGAATATGCTTCAGCGCATTGATGTGATCCGAATGGTAACCCTCCCAAGAGCTCTCTTTTTTGTTTCAGAATGTACCCATTAATCTGCCGAATTGTCTCTTTAAGGTCTGGAATAAGGCTCTGGTGAGGTTCATATGGGTGGGCAGATGCCCTAGAATCAAGTTGGGGATTCTCCACCTTCCTAAGGAGAAGGGAGGCCTAGCTGTTCCCAACCTAAAGTTGTATTATTGGGCGTCCCATCTTTCCTTTATATTACAACGCTTGATTGGGGCGACCTCAGCCCGGTGGAGGGAAATTGAGGAGAGCGTGCTCCTTGATCGAGAATACCAAAAAGTGATCCTACACAAGAACCCACCCTCGTTTGGTTGACCTACTCGGGATCCGTGGGTTGCGTACCAGACACAGGTCTGGTGTACGATGCGAAGTACTCTGGGGATTATTCCTTTTCTAGTCATTCTCTGCCCAGTAGATCTGTTAGAGGATTTTCCCCCTGCTGTCACGGACCATGCCTTCCGGAATTGGAGGCATACCCATCTCTTAACGGCTTTCACAGCTGCAGATGGGCCCCTATTTTAAAGAATTTGGGGAGATTAACCGGGAATTTCACCTATGTCAATCAGATTTTTTTCGATACCTGCAGCTACGACATTACTTTGAATCCCTTCCCCTTAATGTCTGTACCCCTGAGGCACATCCTCAGGTGATTAGAATGCTCCAACAAATATTAAATTCCCTGGGAGTACCACATGTGGTTTCAGTATTATATAAATCCTTGTTGGAAACAATGGGGGACACATCAGGGTTAAGGGAAAAGTGGAACGAGGAATTGGGTTCCCAAATTACATCTTAACAGTGGGAAGCTCTCTGGCGTATGGTATCGAAAACCACCTGCTCTCATTCTTGGAGGTTATTCTCATGGCAATTGCTGATAAGATTTTTTTGAAGCCCGATAATAACCTCGCATTATGGTGCTACCCGCTGTGCAGCATGTTGGTGCCTATGTGGTGAGACTGCAGCCCATCATTCCCATATTCTCTGGTCCTGCCCAAAACTGCAGCCCTTTCTGCTGGCTTTATTTAAGGAGTTAGAAGACCTCTTCGGTGCCAGACTTCCTTATGATGGTGATTTTTTTTTTTTTTTTATCCTGCATTGCTTCCCCCCTGAGTTCCAAGATCCCCATACCTGTTACCTATTAAACATCCTTCTCCATGCAGCAAAAAAAGCTATTACTAAACGCTGGCTCACGGTTGAACTGCCTACTCTTTCAGGCTGGAGAGAGAGAGAGAGTGCACTTCATATATAGATCAGAAAAAATAACCCACAATTTAAATAACCAGGCAACGCTGATCTCCTTAAAATGGAGGAGATGGATCATATATATTATAACTAAGGATCCACATTTTGTACCTTAGGATAGTACCTCTCTTGCTTGACTGCTCAGTCCATGGTATATGGGCCTTTGGTCCCAGCTTGGACTTTGTAAGGTACAGCCAGAATCAGTTAATTGGGCGGGGCTGGAGGGATGGGAGAACTCGGGAAATGTGTGGCAAGGAAATGCTGAATGATATTACTCTGGGATAGTCGGCTTAATGCTATTTATGCACGTGTTATCGACTTAGTAAGGCTACTATAATAACTGTGTGAAATCTTGTTAATAGACCTGTATCTCTGTATGGTGGATGTAAAGTTTTTAATGCGTATAAGGGATCCTGACTGTCAAGTGGTGTAAAAACGGTAAAGATCTTCTCTAATAAAAATGATATTTACAAAAAAAAAAAAAATGCTGTGAGGAGCCATGGGGAACTTGTTATGCAGTAAGTTCCAGGACGTGTTTAACCCATTCTGCTATCCAGTTGTGCAAGTCAATTCCACTTCTCAAACTTAAACAGAAAAATACACTTCATCACAGACTGTGATTACCAAGCACTGTGCCCATGATTAAAATAATTTGAACCCCATCCCCCCAAAAATGTGCTCTCACATGAACATGCATGATTTATCTGTGAAAACAGTTAAAAAAAATTTCTTTCTAAATGCATTAGTAACACCAATGCTTTTAAGATTTTGAAACTACTAAAAAGACAAACTATATATGAGACAGAATATGGTAAACAAGTATTGTTAATCCCAAAAGCCGAACTTTATTTTTAGTATATAAATGTTTAAGAAATACCTGAAAGCTATTTTCCTTAGTTTTTAGACACTTCTTAGTCTTTCCTTTTGAGCCACCAGGTGACTCTGACAATCATTTGTTCCAAGGGTTTTTAAGTCAGTTTGAAGGCATTTTAAGTATCTTCTTTTCTAGTCCTTAACAAAATGCAGGGAAGCCACAGACTTCTGTTCCTTGGTCCACATCCCAAACATGTGAGTCTTCTTTCAGGATGATAGCTCCACCTCATGCCCCTCCCACATGAATAAAAAAAAAAAGTGGGATGGACCTTTTGGAGCTTCTTGGGTGGCCGTGGGATGGTCCTTACTTCCTCCCAAAAAAACAATAGTGCTTCCCACTACTCGGGTTCCAGTTCTTGTACCACCCATTTAAGAAGGAAAATAGTACCCTACCGCCTACTAACATGAAAGCATATTTATTTGAAGGCGGAAAACATTTTGCGGAGGAGACTATTTACACCTTCAGTCAGTTCCACGGACAGAAAACATGACATCATTCCTTTTGTACATGCAATACTCCTGTAGGCTCTGCCCACAGTCATAAAAATAGACTGGTCTGCAAACTGAGTAGTCTCCCACTCCTCCTTCACTCTGCTACAGCCAGTCTATAAATGTTGCCTTTTATTACTGTCTCAGAGACTGTAGTTGACCCCTCCCCCGCCTATTACAGGCACAGACTTTTTTTCCCCCCAGCCTAACAGAAAGAGATTAGCCTCAGTCAGGACTACTACTTGGCTGCTTTAGTTAAGTTGCTTGCTTTCTAGTTAATTTTGTATTAAAGGGGCACTGTCAGCTTTACCTTCGCTTGCATTAGCAGTTGTGCCTCTTGCACACACCTATCAAATTTTTTCTTTAAAATGGCCCCATATATAAAAATCATTTTTGTACCTGTCCTGCTCATATTTTGCCAAAATTGACATTTGCTCAGGACGAGCTCAGAACACCTACACAATTTACATTTTTTAATCTGGAGCCAAAATGTCACACGTGTGCAAGAGCGTGCCAGTCCTGTGCATGCGTGGGATCTTATACATGCCTCACTTGCGCAGGCACGGGATTTCAACGCTGGATTAAAAATGTAAATTGTTATACCCCTATTGCTCGTTTTTTAGTTCGCAAGTACCACAAACTGTTCAGAATTTCTGAATTTACTGGGGCAATGTCATTTTACAAGTAGCATGGTAAAATTATCATACCTTGGGTCTGCGCTCGCGCATGACGCGCATTCTGAACATGGAGATGCTTCCGGTGGTGGTTTCTTTGAGCTTGTACTGAGCAAATGTTGATTTTGGCAAAATATGAGCAGAACAGGTATAAAAAAATTTTTTTATATATATGGGGGCATTCTAAAGAATAAATTCGATAGGTGTGTGCCAAAAGGCACTTTGCTCAGCTGTGACGCAAAACAAAGGGGCAAAGCTGACAGTGACCCTTTAAGCTTCCTTTTCCTGCTCAGTACTGTCAGTTCTCTCCTGCAGATTCCACTCCCTCCTGACTGGAGAGACCCAAGTAGTCTGACAGACGCACTCCTCTCCTGGCTACCAGCTGTTTACTTAAATCTCCCCTTCGCACTGCAGTTTCTAATCTGTGTTACTTCGCTTTTTTTGTATTCAGCTGAGCTCTTAAATGAGCTTTTTTTTTTTTTCTTTCTAGGCAGATCAATTCACGAGCGATGATCGATCGGCAGAATACCGTGCCTGCAACAGAAGAAACTGTCTCCACGAAAGAAAGCCAAAGAATGGCATGCTGTGGAGAGTCCTCGCATCTCACTGTCTGGAGGGGGTGGGTGAAAAGTAAAAATATAGTCACCAATTGGTGAACGCACCTGCTGCAGCCGGCCTTCAGCAGTGACCAAGAGACTTCAAAAGACTGGCTGGCTGATCTCTGAGCCACTGGGCCATTTTAAAGAATAAATTTGATAGGTGTGTACCAAGAGGCACATTACTCAGCTATGATGCAAAACGAAGGGGCAAAGCTGACAGTGCCCCTTTAATAAAAAAATTAACTAGAAAGCAAGCAACTTAACTAAAGCAGCCAAGTAGTAGTCCTGACTGAGGCTAATCTCTTTCTGTTAGGTTGTGGAAAAAAAGTCTGTGCCTGTAATAGGAGGGGACAACTACAGTCTCTGAGACAGTAATAAAAGGCAGTGTCAGTGGCTCAGCAGGTAGCACACTCGCCTCTGAAGCCGGGAGATCAGAGGGCTGTGGGTTCAGTTCCCACATCTGGCACTTGGGTTAATATCCCAGTACTGACAGTGTAGTGTAACATGAGAGGGGTGCTGCACTTCTGAGGTGCCGTCTTTCAGATGAGACGTTAAACCGAGGTCCCATCTGCCTGTTCTGGTGGTAGTTCAGGTGGATGTTAAAGATCCCATGGCACTTCTTGAAAAGAGCAGGGGAATTTCCCCGGTGCAATGGCCAAATTCCTCCATTCACGAAAAATACCACCAACAGCTTAATCTGGTTCAAGGTCAGTTGGCATTCATCTGTATCCCCTCCCCCCGGGTCGTGCCTGAAAATAGGCAGAATTTGTCTAGTGCACCTATCCGGTCAACAAAAACTAAATCAATAAAATAAATAAACAAATGGCACATCAGCCTACTCCTCAGACCTCCTCTTTAAAGCTGCAAGCAGTCAGCGGACATCCCAGACGAGCACACTCGAGATCTCAGCTCTGCGCCTGCTCTCCTCAGACACCCCCTCAAGAAAACAGAAAACGCAGTCCATTTCGAAATGCAACTCTGGAAAAACGGAACTCTGCCAAAAATACCTTAGGTGCCCAAAGGGCAGGACTAAACAGCTGTAGTTGTCCTGAAGCAGAAGTGCTAGCCCTGGGGCACCTATGATATAGGAATTTCACACCTTGAGTTCTGCCATGTTTGTAGTGGTTCTGGGAGAAGAAGAAACTCAGAAAATGAAACTGTATACTGTAGAAGATAGTTTGTTGAACAGCGAGCGAGTGTTATGAAAACAGTCACATGCTGACTGTTCCAGGATGTGCTTTCCCACTCACTTGCTCAGTCTGGGATCATGGTGTACTTTACTGTTTTTCCTTTGGTGGGTTTTGCCAGCAAAGGGCATTTTTGGAAATGGCTGCAGTGTGCAGGTTTTCAGTAAAGCAGGCTGCCATGGACGTGTGGAGACTATTGCAACAGACAGCTCGTGTACAGTGAGCAACTGCTGTTAGAAACTGACTGCTTTCTTGGCGTTGGGAGGCTGGAGCTAATGAAATGAAAAAAAATGTAAAAAAAAGTTTGTAATGTGTTTGGGGGAAACAGTGTGTGACATAGTGGGAGGAAGGCTTTGGGAAAAAAAAAAAAAAAAAAACAGGCGCTCACTGTAGTTGGCCAGGTCTAGGCATGCCAAGTGTGGGCAACTTGATCATGCCATATACATTGATTTCTTTCACGTGATGCGGTCATCTAGGTGACTGGACTAGATCCGTGATGTCATGCATCATGGGTCCAGCCCCAGACTGACCAATCAGAGGCCAGTATTATTTCTTGCCATTGTATAATGCTGCTTAACTCCAAGCCTGATTTTTATGTGCTGTAGTTTCTATGCTTTTATTTATGTAAAGCACTCGGATTCTGGGATTGGGCACCATAGAAATAAAATTGCCTTGCCTTAGGAAGAGAGTGCTGGGAGGGACAGTTGTTTTTTTTTTTGTTTCCTGGACTTTTGCAAGGGTAGAGAGGAGGGGGAGAGATAGGACCATAGTTACCTGGATAGGAGGAGACCACTCATTTTGTGGAAGCAGGAAACTTTTGCTCAGTCCGAAACCCAAGGCCAAAAGAAAAGTTTAGCAGAGAGGAAATTGGGAAGACAGTGGCTGGGTCTGAGAGGTGGAGGGTTTTAATGTTGAGCCCATCTGGGCTGAGACACTTGTAGGGTTTAAGGAAAAGCAAAGGGAGTGGCAGCTGATGTGGCTTAGAAGAAGGGGAAGGGAATGAGAGGGGCAGGTGGAGCTGGGATCAGGGGCAGCTGAAGATTATTTTATATATGCAGTATTTGTTTTACTAGGAAAAGGCTTCATTGAGCAATGCTCAGGTGCAACGAGGTACTGGTTAGGACAGCAAAAATCAAACATTTACAGTTACATATACGGAAGACACAAGGGATTATATGATACTCAGAGCAGTGGAATCGTATACAGTATAGTGATGAATATGCAGAGTAAAAATATAAATAACATCATAATACATAATCTAATCGGATTGTACATACAGAATTTATGAAAAGCATAGCATCACAGTACATTGCATCAATACATTAAGTCGGGACATATGGAATATGACATGGTGGGTATATAGAGTGCATGATGCAATTTCATGATCATGTATGTGATTCAAGGGGATTATCATCAGATGAACTGTTCAGAGATTGGGCAGTCCTTGGTCTTAAGTACCAGATTGTTGACTGGATGCTAGATCAAACAGAGTGAATAAACTTCTAGATTGTTGTGTGAACTTTTTCTCTGCAGGCTAGTTGTGAAATTCTTTTTACGTTTGTTTATTAAACATAGGAATAGGAGAGATGACAAGTAAACTGAGCAAAAGCTCTTTTCAGTGGCGTTCAGTACAGTATGTGCAAGCATTATTCATAGTTACAGTTTTAATGCATCAATAAAATATACATCTGTAAAACAAACGTACATGAAAAAGAAAGCAGTATGAAGCTACAGCACAATTTTTCAGGCTATTTTTATTTGGTAGCTACTGTTTTCCAGAACCAGCCTTTCAAACAACATGAAGTCTTGCTGGATTCAGACATAATGCAGTTAGCCCCAGCACCTGAACTACCCCGGAGAGGAAAGAGTTAACTCTATGCAAAAGCGTAGAACGTTCAGCTCGAGCTCGATTTTCAAACCCCTGTCTGTGGTACTTCCCAGTGTAACCATCAGATTCTTTACTCCGCCTAACAGTGGAGTCGCTCCGAAGATTTCCTCTGCTCGGTTCGGTAAAAGAAAAATAAAAGCGTTCAGTTTTAACCGCATTTGTTTATTATTTTGAGTTCCAGCCTCTGTCTCGGTACAGGTAGTATGTAGATAGGTAGTGACTGTGTTTTATTTTGCTAAAGAGTGGTAATTGTTTTTTCTTCGGTTTCTTTCCGGTCAGTCCAGTTCTGAACCGACTTTGTTGAATTTTTTCTCTTTTTCTGGGATTAGTGTGGTGTTCCTGTACTGATCGGTTTCAAAAGAACCAGACATTTGCTGATTCTTTTAAAAAGCTCGTGACACGGTTTGTAACCAATCGGTTGCTCATTACCTGACTTGAAAGATGCTATAGGGTAATTGTTAGGTTGGCCATGTCTGAGAAACCCAAGAAGAAAACTGGTCCCACTGGGTTTCAACACTGTACTGAGTGTGGGGAGGCCTTTGCTAAGGCCAACCCCCACCTCATCTGTGTTTATTGTCTGGGGTTTGACCACCTCAAGTCAGACTGCCAAATCTGTAAGAACTTTCCTAAAACCACTCTAGATAAAAGACTGAGTAGGTTGAAGGAAAGGGAGGCTGAAAAGCCCGTAGATCTGGATGGCCAGCCCGGTTCGGTTGCGGACGAACCTGAGGAGGTGCCTACTGACCTAGGCGATACCTCCTCGGGCAAAAGGAGAGCCGACCCCGAGAGGTAGGTTCCGTCAAAGAAAAAGCGCACGTCTGCTGGTTCGGATCCTGTATCTCGCTCTCCAACCGTGGATGAAATAGCCAAAGCGATTAGTATTGTCCAATCACTTAGACCAGTTCCGTCTGAACCAACACCGCCAGCTCGGTCAGATCTGTCTCCTCTAGATTATGACCCAGATGTTTATTATGAGGAGTGGGAGGGAGACTAAGACTATCTCTGTGATGACGACGATGAAGAGGGTCTGGATGTGCCCATTGAACCGGACATCTCCCCAGACAGGCCTTCAGGTGTCTCTCCTCCCAGGCTCTCTGAGTCCCCTTCACACTTTTTGTTCTACAAAAGGTGGCACAAACCCTGCAGCTTCCCTTGGTTGAAGCAGCAGAGGAGGATGAAGAGCCTGATTTTTGTGGAGCTGATGGACATCCCAGAGTCCAAAAAGCTGTCTATCCCTCTTCAATAATCTTTGGGGAAATGGACACACAAAATTTTACAAACCTCTAATTCAGTACCACCTGTGGACAAGAGAATGGACAGGAGGAATTCGATAGCAGTCTCAGCTGAGGAGTTCCTTAATAGTCATTGCAGTCATGTTGGGGTAGTGCAGGCTGCAGCCTGTGACACGGCTAACATTCCTTTGGCTTCACCCCAGGATAAGGACTCCAGGAAAGTGGATGCCATGGCCAAAAACAGTATTTGGCATCCTCTTTGGGACTCAGACAGGCTACTTGTATGGGCTATACAGCCAGGTACCAGAAATCCAGATGGGACAAAACTCTGGAACTGGCTAAAAAGGCCTCTCCCAGCTTGCCAAGGAGCTGGAGGAGGTGGCTGCTGATGGAACTGAGGCATCCAAAATGCAATTTCATGCTGCTGTGGACTCCAGTGATGTGGTATCTAGAGTCATGGCTACATCTGTGTCTCTCAGAAGACATGCTTGGCTCAGATGTACTAGCCTTTCGCAGGATACCCAGGCTAAGGCTATGGATTTTCCTGTAGTAGGTAACTCTCTGTTTGGGGAGCAGACAGAGGCTTACATGAAGAAAACTTGATGAATACAGGACCACGTACAGGAGTGCACAGGCCAAGGAAAGGCAAGCCACTCCGCACAAGTAGCAGTCTAGGGGCAGGCCCTTTCAAAGGCCTTTTTATCAAGCCCAGGCCTCCTCTCCCTTCCCACAGAGGGGGTTCTTCAGAGGGAGGGAGAGGTAGGAGGGGGATGAGCAGGGATGCTTCTTCCTCCTCCTCTCAGTCCAAGGCTCCTGCCAAGCAGACACCCTGATGTGTCAGCCCAGGCGGACTCCCCATTTCCAGTAGGAGGCAGGCTGGCTTACTACTTCCAGGCCTGGAAGTCTGTGACCTCAGACAAGTGGGTCCAGGAAGTAGTAAGCCAGGGACTGGCCCTCAGCTCCAAAAAATTTCCAAAAAAAGAGGGCCAAGTCTTTTCCACCTCCATCAATCTCAGAAACCCTTGCCCTAGAGGCAGAGGTTTCCTCTCTTCTAGCTCTCGGAGCTATAGAGAAGGTTCCTATTCAGCACAAGGGAAAAGGACTGTACTCCAGGTACTTCCTTACCCCAAAGAAGACAGGGGAGTGGCAACCCATCCTAGACCTAGGATATTTGAACAAACACATTGTAAAGCCAAAATTCAAAATGGTAACTCTGGGAATAATCCTTCCCTCTCTAAGGCCAGGGGATTGGCTAGCATCTCTGCACCTCAAGGATGCCTACTTCCATATTCCTATCAGATTCTCCCACAGAAAATACCTCGGGTTCGAGTTGCCTTCAGGCCATTACCAATTCAGAGCCATGCCATTTGGTCTAACATCGGCTCCAGGGGTGTTCACAAAGTGCCTTGCAGTAGTGGTGACTTACCTCAGAAGACAGGGTATCACCATTTTTCTGTATCTCGACGACTGACTGTTAGTGGGTCAGTCTCCTTTACAGGTCAAGTCAGCTCTTCAAACTACCCAGGACCTACTCAGCTCCTTGGGCTTTCTTAATCTTCCAAAGTCTGTGCTTGAACCAGTTCACCTTCTCACCTTTATAGGCATAGAGTTGGACACTGTACAAGCAAAAGCCTTCCTTCCCCTGGCAAGGGTAAAGGCCCTAGTGGCTCTTCCTTGCTCCTTTCGACCTCAGGTCTTCCGTCCAGCAAGACAGTTCCTCCAGCTCCTGGGCCACATGGCAGCTTGCACGGCAGTGGTGCAGGGAGCAAGGTTCCAGAAGAGGGACATTCAGTTTCATCTGAGGTCTTTTTGGTCTCAGAAGAAGGATTCCCTTACCAAACTGATTCCAGTGACTCCGACACTGGTCCAAGCTCTCCAGTGGTGGCTGGACCAGGATGACCTCAGACAAGGGGCTCCATTTCTCCCTCAAGTCCCATCAGTAGTTTTAACTATGGATGCTTCTCTCCTAGGGTGGGGAGCCCACATGGGTGCCCTGACAGCTCAAGGGCTCTGGTCTCCACAGGAGTCTCTCCTTCATATCAATCTCCTGGAACTCAGGGCAGTTTTCTTAGCCCTGCAGAGCTTCTCAGATTCAGTCAAGGGTAAGGTGGTCCAAGTCAGAATGAACAACACCACCACAATGTGGTATATCAACAAGCAGGGAGGCACTTGGTCCTCGTCCTTGTGCACAGAGGCCATGAAGCTGTGGTCTCTGGCCTATTCTCTTCAGACTTCTCTGGTAGCAGTTCACCTTCCAGGGAAGGACAACTTACTAGCAGATGCTCTGAGCAGAATTTCTCAGGGTCACCACGAATGTGGTCCCTGGATCCTCACATACTGGAGGTCATCTTCTCCAGGTGAGGCACTCCAGAGATAGATCTCTTTGCAGCACCGGACAGTCATCAACTTCCACTGTTTTTGTTGCAGACCTCCAGTCCTGGGCACAGTCCCCTAGGATGTTCTCCGGTTTCTCTATGCCTTCCCTCTGCTGTTTGGAGTTCTGATCAAGATCAGGACTCAACCCTGCACAGTGATTCTGGTGGCTCCAGACTGGGCCAGACAGCCTTGGTATCCTCTGCTGCTGTCCTTGTCAGTGTCACATCCCCTGTCTCTGCCCAGGACATACAGTCTCCTGTCCTCCTCCCAGAAGCGGATCTGGTACCCCAATCTCTAGTCTCTCCATCTCAAGGCCTGGCTGTTGAAGAGTTAGAATATGCAGCTCTACATCTTTCTCAGGGAGTTCTGGATATTCTGAAGGTCTCTAGGAAACCTTCCACTAGAAAAACTTACAACTCCAAATGGAAAAGATTATGTATTCAAACAACATGAAGTCTTGCTATATTATGACATATGCAGTGAGTCCCAACCTTCGAACTGCTCCGGAGGTGAAAGAGTTAACTTTCCATGCCAGGCATGGAACGCTGAGCTCGAGCTCGGTTGAAACTCTGTCTGTTGTTCTTCAAACTCAAACCGTCAGATTCTTTACTCCGCCTCACTGAACAGTCGCTCCGGAGATTTCTCCTTCTGCTCGGTTCATTTTATCGGTTAAAGTATTGTTTTTCTCGGTTTTCGACCAAATTTAAACTGCAACCGGTCAGTTCAGACTCTGTCTGTGGTATTTGTGAGTACTAGATAGGTTTTACATTAATTTCTATTCTGTGTGGAACTTGTAAACGGTTATCGGTTTGGTTTGAACCGATCAGGTTGTTTAAAATATATTAATCTGTCATTTAGAGTGTGGTTACCGGTTCTTATCGGTTCTAAAAAAAACGGATTTTGTTACGTTTTTTCCACGACCCGTGACACGGTTGGGAACCGATAAGGGGGTCTTACCTGACGGATTGCCATAAACGGGTAAGTTTGGTTAGGACTGGCACTACGCCTGAGAAACCCAAAAGAAAACCGGGCCCACTGGTTTCAGCACTGCAGTGTCTGGGGAAGTCTTTGCAAGGCTGACCCCACACCACTTGTGTTTATTGTCTGGGGTTTGACCACCTCAGTGCAGACTGCCAGATTTGTAAAAATTTTCCTGCAGCTACCCTGGAAAAGAGAGTTGGTAGGCTCGGGAAAGGGAGGCCAAAAGTCCGCTGAACGGATGGAAGCGGTTCGGTTCCAACCGAACGGAGGGAGTGCCCTCTGACCAGGCGAGACTTCCTCGGGCAAAGGAGATCTGACTCTGAGGAGTCAGTTCCAGCAAAAGGACTAGGAAATCAGCTGGTGTGGAGCCAAACTTTCCTCTCAACCGCTGAAGAAATAATAAGCGATTAAAATTGTCCAGTCGCTTTCCCGGTTCCGACCGAACCGGCACCATCAAATGGCGTCCGGTTCGGCCGGTTCCACCGATTCAAGAATAGGATTTAGAGGAATATTATGAACTGGAGGAGGGGGAAGAGGAGTATGAGGAGAGTGAATGTGGATTTGAAAGTCTGGATGTGCCCATTGACCCGGACATCTCCCCAGACAGACCTTCAGGAGTGTCTGCTCCTAGGCTTTCTGAGTCCCCTTCTCATTTTATGTTTTATAAGAAAGTGGCTGAAGCCCTCCAGCTCCCTATGGAGGAAGCTGTGGATGATCAAGAGGAGCCTGACTATGTGGAAATGATGGATATCCCAGAGTCAAGGAGACTGTCTTTTCCTCTGCATAAATCTTTTGGGAAACAGACAGTTAAAATTCTAAAAACTCCTCACACTATACCTCCTGTGGATAAGAGAATGGACAAGAGGTACACATTGTCAGGCTGTGATACGGAGTTCCTTACACAACAATGTAGCCATGTTGGGGTAGTGCAGGCTGCAGCCTGTGACAAGGCAAATATTCCCTTGGCTTCACACCCCCCTGACAAGGACTCCAGGAGGATTGATGCCATGGCAAAGAAACAGTACATGGCAGCATCCTTGGGACTCAGACAGGCAAATTATATGGCTTATGTTGCTAGATATCAGAAATCCAGGTGGGATACTGTTATGGCTCTAGCAAAACAGGTCCCTGGCCAGCTTGCCAAGGAGCTGGAGCAGGTGGCTGCTGATGGTATTGAGGCATCCAAGGTGCAATTCCATGCTGCAGTGGACTCTAATGATGTGTCATCAAGAGTCATGTCTACATCTGTGGCACTTCATAGAATGGCTTGGCTCAGATGTACTAGCCTGTCACAGGATACCCAGACTAAGGCCATGGATTTTCCTGTTGTGGGTAATTCTCTGTTTGGGGAGCAGACAGAGAATTACATGAAGAAAATGGACGAGTATAGGACCACCTATAGGAGTGCACAGGCCAAGGAAAGGCAGGCCACTCCTCAAAGGCAGCTTTCCAGGGGCAGGGGCAGGCCTTTTCACAGGCCTTTTTACCAAGCCCAGGCCTCCTCTTCTACTTATGCCTGGAGAGGGTTCTTTAGAGGGAGAGGCAGACGGGGTACAAACAGGCCTGCTTCTACCCCTCAGCCCAAAGCCCCTGCCAAGCAGGCACCCTGATGGGGTTGCCAGGGCCGATTCTCAGCTACCTGTAGGGGGCAGGCTGGCTTACTTTGTCCAGGACTGGAAGTCTCTGACATCAGACAAGTGGGTCCTGGAAGTAGTAAGTCAGGGACTGGTTTTCAGCTTCAAAAAATTTCCAAAGATGAGAACCAGATCCTTTCCACCTGCAAATCCACCAGAGGCACTTGCCCTAGAGGCAGAGGTCTCTTCCCTGCTGGCTCTCAGAGCTGTGGAAAGGGTTCCACCCCTACACCAGGGCAAAGGGTTGTACTCCAGGTACTTCCTTACCCCAAAAAAGACAGGAGAATGGCGGCCCATCCTGGATCTCAGATATTTAAACAAGCACCTTTTAAAACCAAAATTCAAAATAGTGACTCTGGGAATTATTCTACCCTCTCTAAGGCCAGGGGACTGGCTAGCGTCCCTGGACCTCAAGGATGCCTACTTCCATATTCTCATCAGAAGCTCCCATCGAAAGTACCTCAGGTTCAAGCTGCCCTCAGGCCATTACCAGTTCAGAGCAATGCCCTTTGGCCTCAACTCTGCTCCAAGGGTATTCACAAAATGCCTGGCAGTAGCAGTTGCTTCCCTAAGAAGGCAAAAAATTGCCCTCTTCCCTTATCTGGACGACTGGCTCATAGTAGGCCAGTCTCCAGACCAAGTCAAGTTACATCTACAGATAACTCAGCAACTGCTTACCTCTCTAGATTTCCTTCTGAATCTTTCAAAGTCCGTTCTAGAGCTTGTCCAGCCCCTCACCTTCATAGGTGCAGAGCTGAACACAGAGAAAGCCAGAGCCTTCCTTCCTTTAGACAGGGCAAAGACCCTGGTCTCTCTTACCTCCTCATTCACCTTGCAGGTCTCTTGACCAGCAAGGCATTTTCTACAGCTCCTGGGGCACATGGCTGCTTCTACAGCAGTAGTGCAGGGAGCAAGATTTCAGATGAGGGACATCCAGTTCCCTTTGAGAGCCTTTTGGTCTCAAAGGAAAGACCCTCTAACCAAATTGATCCCAGTAACTCGAACCCTGATCCAGGCCCTACAGTGGTGGCAGGATCAGAGCAATCTGAGACAAGGGTTCCCTTTGTCACTCAGTCTCACTCCTTAATCCTTACTACAGATGCATCCCTCTTGGGTGGGGAGCTCACATGGGCGCCTCACTACCCAGGGATTGCGGTCCCCTCAGGAATATCTGCTCCATATCAATCTGTTGGAACTCAGAGCAGTTTTTCCAGCACTTCAAGTTTTTTCCAAATCTGTTCAGAACAAAGTTGTACAGGTCAGAACAGACAACACCACCACAATGTGGTACATCAACAAGCAAGGGGGCACTCTGTCTACGGCCTTGTGCACCGAAGCAATGAAGTTGTGGTCTCTGGCTTACTCCCTGAATACCTCCCTTACAGCAGTTCACCTCCCAGGCAAGGACAATGTCCTGGCAGATGCTCTCAGCAGGATTTCCCAGGGCCATCACGAATGGTCGCTGGACCACCTGGTCCTGGAGTTGATATTTGCCAGATGGGGCACCCCGCAGATAGATCTTTTTGCAGCCCCAGACAATCACCAACTTCCCCTTTTTTGCTGCAGGCCCCCAGTGTTGGGCTCAGTCCCTCTGGATGCCTTAGTTCTCAATTGGGAAGGGAAGTTTCTCTATGCTTCCCCCCCTTCCCTCTCCTGTTCAAAGTGTTAGTCAAAATCAGATCTCAATCCTGCAAGATGATCCTGATTGCTCCAGATTGGGCCAGACAACCCTGGTATCCACTCCTACTGTCCTTAGCAGTCCATCTTCCCCTGTGTCTTCCCAGCAATCACAGCCTGTTAACCTGTGCTCAGGGGAAGGTTTGGTACCCGAACCTCAAATCTCTCAATCTCAAGGCCTGGCTCTTGAAGAGTTAGTTTGCTGATCTACACCTCTCCCAAGGTGTAATGGATATACTAAAGGCTTCTAGGAAACCTTCCACCAGGGCTACCTATAATTCCAAATGGAAGAGGTTTTCCATATGGTGCTCTGGGAAGCATATTTCCCCAGAATCTGCTGATTCACCTTTGATCCTGGATTATGTGGTCCATTTAAATACCTTGGGGTTGAGACCAGCTACCTAAAAGTACATTTGGCAGCTGTGTCTGCTTTTATTTCAACAGGTAAACCCTCTTCTCTTTCAGCTCATCCTGTATTCTCCAAGTTTTTGAAGGTTGCTTCACCAACCCTCCATTCAGGGACCCTGCCCTGCCTGGGATCTTAATGTTTGCATTGCTCAGCTTATGCAACCCCTTTGAGCCTCTGTCTTCAGCAGAGCTCAAGTACTTGACTTGGAAGACTGTTTTTCTGGTAGCCATCACTTCTGCCAGACGCATAAGTGAATTACAAGCTTTGTCAGTGGAGCCTGATTTTATCTCCTTTCATAGAGATAAGGTGGTCCTCAGGACTAACAGAAAGTTCTTGCCTAAGGTGGTTTCAGATTTCCACCTTAATCATCTATATCTCTTCCAGTGTACTTCACTGACCATTCCTCCTCTGGCGAGAGGCTGCAACAGATGTGAAGAGAGCCCTTAGTTACTACATAGGCGTGCCGAGGGTCACAGGTTTGACTCCCTCCAACTGTTCCTCACTTGAGGTGAGGTTGGTAAAGGGAAACCTGCCACTAAAAGATCCATTGCCAGGTGGATTGTCTCTTGTATCCAATTCTGTTATGAAAAGCTGGGTAAGGTTTCTCCCTCAGGCCTGAGGGCTCACTCTACCAGAGGTACAGCTGCTTCCCTGGGTGCTGCCAGGGACATCCCTATTCTAGAGGTATGTCAAGCAGCTACATGGAAAACAGTTCATACTTTTCCCAAGCATTACTCCCTGGACATCCAGGCTAGGAGTGATGCTCAGTTTGGCACAGCTGTGCTTCAGAGGCTATTTCCTAAGTAGGTTCTGTCACTCCTCCATGGAGGTACTGCTGTATAGTCTGCATATGTCATAATATAGCAAGACTTCATGTTGTTTGAAGAAAATATTACTCACCTTAGTAATGTTGTTTCTTCTAATGGAGTCTTGTTATGTTATGAACCCCACCCTGCCCCTCTCCAGAACCTCTGTTTTGGGATGTGGGTGGGCAGTGCAGTGTTGGCACTTAGTAGATGCCCACCTTGTTGTTTTCACCCTCCTTTTTGGGGTGACTTGGTGTTGTGTTTTTCATTTTTGGGTCTCCTGACTTGAGTCTTTGTTTGGGTCCAAAAATGTGTTCTTATGTTTAGTAGCCAGTTGGCTAGTGTGGGTTTACAGCTTCCACACAGGACCTCAGTGAGTTTAGCTCATAAAGATCTGACAGTTTGAGTTTGAAGAACAACAGACAGAGTTTCAACCGAGCTCGAGCTCAGCGTTCCATGCCTGGCATGGAAAGTTAACTCTTTCACCTCCGGAGCAGTTCGAAGGTTGGGACTCACTGCATATGCCATAATATAGCAAGACTCCATTAGAAGAAACAACATTACTAAGGTGAGTAATTTTTTCTTTGGTGCTGTCAGAAAGGCATCCTGCCCAATTCTGCAGACATTTCCACAACCTTAGACTATCTAGTTCATCTCACGGTCCACATGGCTGTGTGCGTCTGGGTAGGCAGGTCTTGTGGACACGATCACTGTGGGTGGCTGCACACCATCACAGGGGCGTGGCCCACGGCTGTATGCCATGCACAATGGGTGGGCTGCAGGGGGATGGACTTTCACATATATTGACTCTGCTCCCTTGTCCTAGGTGGATGGCGGCTGATGCAGCTGGAGAGGGCCATGCAGGAGCTCCTGCAGATAGCGATGGTGTCCTTGGAGTTACTCCAGAGATTGGAGCAGCATGGTGTCTGGAGGCAGAGGACAAGGAGGCACCACAGGAGCGGGGAGCAGGGCAGATGCTAAGCCTCCATGCCCCAAGATTCACCCTACCCCCCCTGGACCCACCCTCAGACCCCTTCTTCCCTCTCCCATTTGTTCACCCATGCCTTACCCACCCCACCTGGTGTGTGGCCCTCCCCCTATGTAAATAATTGTATATAGTTGCTTGGACCTTTATATAATACATTTGTTTTGTTATGCCTACTGTGGTGGTCTCTGATTTGCAGCAGGCTACAGGTGCTCAGCTGCAGTGGTGTGCATGGCATCAGGGGTGGTGCAGGCATGGGCGTGGTGTGTGTCAGAGGGAACCACCTATGGTGTGGGTAGCTATCAGTCACTGTCTGTGGTTTGTGTGTTGTTCGCTGTGCACTGGATGACTGTGTGCAGTGGTCCAAGTGCATGCACTGTGTTTTGGCGCCCCTGTCAGACCATCCATGGCCTGTGCAGCTGACACCCTTGCATGTCTGTGATCTGCACAGTCCACTGGCATGTCAGTGGTGGCTGTCCATGCTGGACAACCACTGTACCCAGCACAATGCCGGGTTGCCTCCTGTCACTGGTATGGTGCATGTCTGCCTTGGGTGGCACTGTGGCCTCCACTGTTGTTGTCCCCCCTCCATGCCGTCGCTTGTGTCTGTTGCAGGGGATGTGCTCCACTGTCTGTCACTTGTGCTCCAGCCGCATGCTGGTGGTGTACGGCTTCATGGTGCCTGTGCAGGGTGGATGGCACACCTGTGCCATGGAGGGGTGATGGCCATGTGTACATGGTTGCCGTGGCCACATGCCAGTGGCTTGGTTGACCCGCTACTGTGTCCCTGTGTTGGTGTGCCCTTGGGTATGGGTGAGTGTTTGTCCATGCACTGTGTTGCATCCTGTGTGGCGCATGCTTCCATGCAACACTGTGGGTATCTGTGCTGGCTGTTGTGGCCAGTGCTGGGACGGGGTGTGTCCTTGGGATGGTGTGCAGGGTGCTGTACCACTGGTGGTGGGGTCCGGGACATGCCCTGTTGCATGTGGGGTACCTCGTGTGCCGACGCATGTTCGGTCTCTTAGCTGTACCTCAGGGGGGAGACATGCAGGGTGGCACTGTGTATGCAGTTGTTGCATCACTGTCTGCTGCCACCTGCTGCAGGGTGCTCGCAATTGGGCTGCCTTGCATGGCTCCATGGTGCACAGGGTTGCACTGTCACAGTGGGGGTGGTGGCATGCATGAGGTGTCCTGCACTGTTGGGCACTACTCCTGGGCAGGGTGTCTGGGGATCATGGTGCAGGGTGTGCTCTGCATTGGTGGGCTGGTGTGGCATGGGGTGGCTGGACATCCTTGTGTGCCGGTTACAGCTTGCCAGGGGGTGTACTGGGGCACCATGCCCCAGCTGTGGGATTGTTGCTGGTTTCCATGGGCCGGTGGTTCTTCCAGCTCTCCTCAGGTTGTGCGGTGCATGGGGTGTGGGGGGAGGGGCGATGTCTGTTCTGCTGTGTGCTCCTCTGCCCATATCTACCATGGGTGGTGGACCCCTGCATCGTGTTCCTGTGCATCCCTGGTTGTGCTGATGCACTGCTACCCTGCTCCACTGCGCATCCCTGGTTGTGCTACTGTGCATCAGACCTGCACCACTGCACATCCCTGGTTGTGCCATGGTGCAGTTGGCATGATAGTCAGTTGTGTGGCGCAAGCGCATCTTGACCTGTGCAGTGTTTGAATATCATGCGTGTTGCGCACGGGCGAACTGGACTTGCACCTGCTCCTGCTATTGCGCTACTTTGTGGCGCAGTTTGAATATCTGGGCCAAAGTGTACAGTACCCTAGAATAAATGTTTAACCACAATTTTAATACAAACTGTACCATTGCCAAATATTTATTAAAGTAATGTGGTTCAGATGTCAGTCCCACATCTTATGTACCTTGCTTGAATTGTATGTGAAACTGCAGCTCCTTGCAAATAAAAATCATTATATATATTTAGTAGCCCACTATTTATTACAATTATACAGTTCAAATGCCAGTTCTGCATCTCCAGTATAGCTTGTTTGAATGGTATGTGAATCCAAAAATTCCTACAAAGATACCTACTTTGTAACACTACACTGTTATTAGAAATAAAAAAAGGTCAAATAAAATGCTTATATAATTCTAACAAATATAAACTAACAAACTATAAACCCTATTTACAAAATATGTGCAGCTTTTGAAATGTTCTATGCCTGTCTCAATCAATCATTCAAATATTTATTTATTTATTCAGACGAATACCGTTGAGCAAGCTCATTTGTGAGATGGACCTGATACATAGGCATACAGATAAGAACAGTACATTTCAAACAATGTAAAAAAATATAGTTACAAACAATACAAGGAACACATAGGCACAATACAACGATTGAATAAATAAAGCATTAGTAAATAAACGTATTCAGGATAGTTTGGCTAAGGGACCACCCCGGGTACAGGGAAGATATGGTTGTACCGTGGACTGAGGGATGACACATAAGATTGTCAAGCCTGCCCACTGGAGGGCCGGGTGGGGAGGAGAGGTGGCAGGCCACAAGGTGGGTGATAGGGATCACAACATAAAAGGACGAGTGTGGGTGGGGAGGCTCAGAGCCGGAACTCCCGGAAGCATTGCATAGATGGTGTCATATAGATCAAGGCCAGCCAACGTGAAGGTTATTTAGTAGGGTGAAAACATTTGCAGATTTCTTTAATTAAAAGGCCATAAAGGGTCTTAAAGGAGGATATGCTGATAGAGGAGCTACGCTTCAGAGTTTTTTGTACAGTATTCCATAGGGATGGTAGCGCAAAACTTATGGCCATTCTCTCGAGACATGTTTTCAGCTTGGGTATCTTCAAGTAAATAAAGGACGAGCTTCTCAGTACATAGGTTCCAGGTTCACAGCGCAGGAGACAATTGGAGATATGGGGGGAAGTTTCTTGATGATGGCTTTGAACGTCCAGATTAAGGCATTTCTATTTCTCCTGAAGTGGAGGGAGGTCCACCCCATGGCTGTATAGAGAGCACAATGGTGGGTGGCATGAAGAAGACCAGTGATAAGTCTCAATGCCCCGTGGTACAACGTATCCAGTTTGGCAAGGTGTGATGCTGGGCAGTTGCTATAGAGGAAGTCAGCATAGTTGACCAGGGAGAGGAATATGGTTTGAACCAGCTGTCATTTGGCATTGCTGGTGAGGTAGTTGCTAATCCTAAAAAAAAAGACCAAGCCTTTGTCTTCATTTCTTTAGGAGACCTTCGATGTGGTCCATAAAGGAGAGTTTGTTATGAGCCATATTCCTAGGTACTTGAACTTGCTAACAAATTCTAGGTTTTCACCCAGAATTGTGTTAATCTGTGGGACAGTGCTGGAACTGGCTGGGTTTGCATCCAGTAGGAAGGGAGAAAACAGCATAGCCTTAGTTTTCTTAGCATTTAATAACAGTTTTTTTCTTAAGGAGTTGGCTCTGGAGAATGTTGAACTCCGATTGTAAGTCTTTGCAGGCTGTTTTGGGCAAGGAGCGACTAAGGTAGAGGACCGTATCATCTGCGAAGAGATGAATCCTGGCCTTGGCTATGTTCGTATCAATGTTGTTCACATAGATCGCAAACAGTAGTGGACCCAGGATCGAACCCTGGGGAACCCCTCTTAGCAGAGGTTTGGGGGGATAGTCCACCATCTGACTTAACTTGCTGCCACCGGTCAGAGAGGTAATCGGTGAACCAGTGAAGGGACAGTGGATCCAGTCCTAAGGCCCTGAGGGAGGAGAGGAGCAGGTCGTGGTCGACAGTCGTCAAAAGCCTTGCTTAGGTCTAGAAACACAGCACAGACAAAACTTATTTTCCAGGTCATGGAGCCAGTCGTTGGTGACTTTAGCTAGGGCTGTGATGGTGCTGTGCTGTGCTCTAAAGCCTGATTGCATGGGATTTAGAAGGTTCATAGATTCTACATATGTTTTCAATTGCTTATTTACAATGTTTTCCAATAATTTGGACAGCGTAGGTAGTAGTGAAATTGGTCTGCAATTGTTTAGGTCACAAGGGTCCCTGGATTTGAACAAAAGAATGACATGGGCTGTTTTCCATAATGATGGGAGGGTGCCATGGAATAGAGAAAGATTGAAAAGGTGGGTAATGGGTGCGGACAGGACATGGAAGGCGACTTTAGAAAGTATGGATCCAGAGAGTTGGTGCCTGCGCTTTTCCTAACATCCAACTTTAGTAGAAGTTCTTCGACTTCCTTCATGGAAAGTATGCTGGAGGGAGAAAACTGAGTTGGAAGGAGGAGGTTCCAAGCTTTGGGGAGCCAGTTGGGAATGTAGGGAATCTGCAGGTGTCAAAGCAAGGCCAGCAGTGGCAAAGTGGTTGTTGAAAGCTTCTAGGATTTCCATTTTGTCACAGATAGTGACACTACCAGCAGTGATCTTAGCAGGCAAGGAGTTGACCGGGAGTGACCAGACATGTCCTTAATGGATTTCCAAAATTTGGAGGAGCTCCTGGAGGTGGAATCCAGCTCTGTGCGGAAGTAGGAAGCCTTAGCATCTCTTGTCAATTTGGTGCACTCATTCCTAGCTTTTCTAAAGCTGCACCAGTCAATAGGATTTTTAGTAGATGGTGCTTTTTTCCATAGCTTGTCCCTATTCAGTAAAACTGATTTGAGTTCAGGTGTGAACCAGTGACAGGTTCTTCCCCTTACCCTGGTTTTTACAAGTGGTGCATATTTATTTAGAGCCACAGTCATAATTTCGGAGAAAATCTCGTAGGCCAACTGTACCAACTTGGCCAGGTAAAAATCCTGTCAACGCACTGAGCATTTCAGTTCCTCAAGGAAGGCAGGCAAATCAAAGTGGCGCCTGTCCCTCTTAGAGGTAAACCTGGACATGGAGGGTGGGTTCTGAACCGACCTTATGCTAGCAATGATGCAATGATCACTAAAGTCTGTGAAAAAAACTCCTGCATGGGAGAATAGGTGTGGTCTGTTTACTAGAATGACATCCAGCAGCATACTATTGGCAGGGGACTTTTTGTTAGGACGCATAGGTTCTCCAATAAGTTGCGTTAGTCCATGGGTATCGCAGAACTTCATAAGGAGTGCAGCGGCGTAGGACAACCAGTCGAAGTTTAAGTCCCCAAGGATAATTACTTCGGGGGGCCAAGCTCGATGACATTGGTTAGATGGGTAAGGATTTGGGGACCAGCAGATGGAGGTCTGTAGCAGCCTACGATACATAGTGCAGATGATGGGGATATCTCCAACTTTAAGGCCAAACATTTGAATTGGTTGGTGACAGAGGACAATTCTAGGCATGTAACTGTGTATTTGTTCTTAACATATATGGCCACACCACCCCCAGTGGGCCTGTCGGCTCTAAATAGAGAGTATTCAGGGATGTTAATTTCCCTATCAGGTGTGGAGGATCTGAGCCAGGATTCAGAGGTCACTAATACATCAGGCTTGGTGCGACATACCCAGGCCTGGATGAGTGTGAACTTTTTTAGCAGGCTGCATACATTCATGTGGAGGAATTGCATACCTTTCAGGTCTGTAAGGTCAGAGGGAGAGGAGAGAATTTTTCCTGGGCCAGGATTAAGCTCGACATCACCAGAGCACAACAGAAGGCGAAGGAGAAGCTTCCTTAGGGTTGCAAAAGATATTATGGAAATTTTTTTCCATGTTGGTCTGCTGCGTGTGACGGGCCGAGTAAATGGATACCCAAAATTGGACCTGGACGTCCTTGGTGGCTCAGACGCCAGTACCCAGACTGGAAGATAGAAGGGGGAGTGATTGCTAGAGAAATGGTGAGTGTAGTCTGGGGTGTCAGTAGTGCATCAGTCCCACCTCTGCGATGAACCTAACAAGAGGCTGCAGGTAGGAAGCCTGAGGGCACAAAGAGAGTTGTATGAAGAGAAGCAATGTGCACGGCAGCCCACTGGCTGAATATGGTCTACCCTACTAGCCGAGCAGGTGACCTTGGGCACTATATAGGGCATAAGTAGGAGAAGAGACAGAACACAGAGCCAGGGGGGCACCCACATGGTTGTGCCTTAATACTGGCGGTTGAGGCTGGGGCCACCGACCCTTTCCTGATAAGCTAGATGAGCAACCTACCCTGCTGCTTCAAGAGATTCAACAGAGTAGTAATGGGAATGACATCGATATTTATTTATAAATTATTTTAGTGAAAGTAAGACTGGCAGTGCCAGGAGAGCGTCAATGTTAAGGATACTAGGATCAGGCAGGAACCAGTTATGAAAAGAGCAGTACTCGACCTGAGGCAGGGAGAGAGGGAGACTGGGGAGCCTATAGGTCCTAGAAAAGAGGCTGGGGGGCATGGGAGTACAGAGGGTGGGGCACTAGCATATTTAATAAGTGGAGGAGGTGGGGGATGGGTGGGTGAGCAAAAAAGTACGGCTTTTACCATACCTTTCAGGTTCGAATGTCCGGGCTTGTGATCTCGGATGGTGGGTATGGAAGTGCTGTCCACCCGGGGACCGAGACTCGCTCGGCTTCTGAGCTGGGAGCCCTGGAGGTTCTCTGCTGGGGAGAGAGGAGACAAGAGAAGGTTAAGTAGTGGCTCGGGGACAAAAGGCCACACAGTCCAACTACTGGTGTAAATCTGCACAACAATGGGGCTGATTTCCCTTGGCACCTGGCAGTCTACAGTCAGGGAGCACCACCGAGAAAGGGCTGTAATCACTTCATGGGGAACTAGGGGGGCACAGTGAGAACAAAGCTTGCAGGCTAACAACAGTAGCTAACAGTTTTTAACTTAGGCTAAAAAAAACAGCAATTACAGCTTTTCTAGGAGAGTGTACAACAGTAAAAACAGTATAGAGAAAAGGACCAATCAGGGCGAGGCTGAAAAAGGCTGTCACGTTCCGGTTGGCTGGCGGCTTTTGCCGTACCTTTCAGGTTTGAGTGTCTGGGCTTGTGGTTTTGGGCAGCAGCTATGGAAGTGCCATCCACCCAGGGGGACTGAGACTCGCTCGGCTTCTGAGCTGAATCTCTGAATATCGGAAAGCCTACTTAAAATGTACATGTCACTGCCAGCCTAGTGGCGCTGAGGGTTGAGTTGCTGGATGCCACATCTTGCATCACGCCAGTGACCCAGGTTCAGGAATTAGTCTGGGTTGTCAGGGGTCAGGGGGAGAGGGATTGTGCTGCCATGAGGCAGGTTTCCTCTCCTGGGGGGATGTGGAGTTCTCTGGCCCTTGGCTGCTACCCAGTGGAGGAAGGATGGCAGTTTGGGCCACAGGAGCTCAGTGATTGCCAGGCTAGGGGTGGAAGGGGCTGAGCTGGTTTCTGATGGGGTGCATGTGAACCTACGCTATCACATACATAGCTGTGTGCTGGGGCCCTGGGCACAACGGGAGAAAATGGGGGTAAAAACTGAAAAAATGTAAATAAAAAAAATGTACATGTCAGCTACTGTGAGTGTTGTGGTCTAAATTCTAAAATCAAAATAAATTAATTTTTCAAATTCCATGGCAGGTGCTTTTTAAATGAAATGGTAGAATCATTACACTCAATCCATCCCTGTGCATGATGCTGCCAGACAATACAATGGCCTGAACTACTTGACTGCATCAAGGTGAAACATCACTGCATGGGTTCCAAATCAAAAACCACCAGCAAACATCTGACATGAAACTTGAAATTTCATCATTTATTTTATTCTCCTGAGAATCAAAATAATAGAGCATAACCTCAAAATACTTAGAACAATTGTCCACATCTCCAACTTATTGAACTTAGCTCCACAAATTGCACACTGCTGTTCTGTAACAACATTGTGATAGAAACTTGTGAATTTCACAACTGGCATGTCAGTTTAATGACCAGAACTACTGACCTGCACCAAGGTGAAAGATTACTGCACATGTTACAAATTGAAAACCATTGAAGTAAACATCACCTGACAAAATACTCTAAATCTCCACATTCATTTTATTCCCTCAGGAATCAAAACAGTGGAACATAACCACACAATACTTAGAGCAACAGTCCACATCCACAGTTTTATTTACCATAGCTCCACAAATTGCACATTGCTCTTCTGTAACATCATTGTGATAGAGACTTGTGAATTTCACAACTGGCAAGTTACTGCAGGAACAGGCAAACCTAAGTATAGTTGGTGGTACCTGGTCAATATAGCATGGACAGAACCACGCATGAAATACAGTGCTGTAAGAAGCTCAAATGGTTGTACAGTGACATGGTTTTTTCAGCACGTGGAAGGAACTGCTACCCCTGTCACTGTAGGATGCCAGTAGGAAGGCTGAAGGATGCCACCGGGACGGTGCCTGGCCGAGCTGCTCCCATGGTCGATTGGCAACAGCACTTGCCTCCGGCAGCATCGGGGACCTGGGGCTGCAGTTCTATTCTCCACAGGTCCCACTCTGTTTTGACTTTTAAAAAAATTTCCTGGTCTGTTTTGTTACTTCCCCCAAAGTCAATAACCCCCCCCAGAGTCGATTATAATTAGTCCGGGGGTGTGGGGGGCTGCGCCCCCACAAAACCAAGGTATTCCTCTGGTGTGTGCTATGGTTGTGGTGGTCAGCGTGTTGTAGCCCCGATATTTTGCCACATGCTGCTTTGTGTGCAGCATTGTTGATGTGCACAGTTTTGACCGTGACATTATGACCCCATGCCTATTTGGTTATTATGTCTTTCCACAGTTCTATGATGACTGTGTTCACGTTAGTACTGATCTGATATGACTGTCCAAAATAAATTTACAATTTAAACACCATCAGTGTCCAGAGTATCAATCAATGCTAAAAAAAAAAAAAACTCCAGTGCATCTTGCTGTTGATTAGTAACAGATAGACTACGTGAATTGGAGCCTACCAGCTGTGGCAACAAACAGAAGTAGGGACATCCTGGACTCCCTGCAATGGGTGTTCCTTAGGCAACTAGTTAAGGGACCCACTCACGGGGCGTAATACTGGACCTGGTACTGACAAATGGGGACAGCGTTGCTGAAGACACAGCAGGTGTCCACCTGGGGACCAGTGTTCACCGTACAGTGTGTCTCAATATAAGAACTGGGTCAGAATCGAGCCGCACTAAGACAACGGTCCTGAATTTCAGAAGGGCCAATTTAAAAAAAATGAGAGAATGCCTCAGGAACATCCTAGCAGGGATAGGGAAACTGGGGGGAGTCGAGGAACAATGGGCAAAAAGAAAAAATTACTCACCATAGTAATCTTGTTTCTTCAAAGGGATCACTCATTATGATTAAACAAATGCAGTCAGCCTCCTGTGTTGGACTGCCCGGAAAGATGGAATTGTATGCAAATGATGGAACTCTCATTTGGCTCATGCCACTTTCAAACTGCTGCCCTAGCAACTGTTGCACTCTGAGTGCTTCAGATTCTTACGTAGCCTAAACTGGGTGTAAGACCCATTAACTATGATAATATTTATATATATAATAATTTTTTGTCCTCTCAGGTCAAAAAAATCCCAATAAATAAAACTAAAAAACTTGAGACCACAAGGGAACCAACTGGTTAACAAAAGGTGAGTCTCTAACCTAACCTATATGGAAAAATATTCTAAAACAGTGATGCAGAACAACGTTCATAGTTTTTTTTTAGTAGGGGAGGCAGGGTGGGTGCTTTAATCATAATGAATGATCCCTTTGAAGAAACAAGATTACTATGGTGAGTACTTTTTTCTTCTAACCCCAGGAATCGCTCATTATGATTAAACTGATGCAGACTACCAAGCAGTACTTTTGGAGGTTGGGCAGAAAACCTATTTAGGAAACAGGTTCTGCAGCACTGCTGTACCAAACTTGGCATCACTTCTGGATTGAAGATTCAGGCTGTAATGCCTTGTGAAGGTGTGTACTGTTTTCCATGTAGCTGCTTTGCAGATTTCCAAGAGTGGAATATCCCTTGAAGCTGCCACTGAAGCAGCAGTACCCCTGGTGGATTGTGCTCTGAGGCACAGGGGAGCCTGTTTACCCACTTTACTATAGCAAAACTGAATACATGCCACTATCCAATGAGCAATTGTACATTTTGTGGCAGGTCTACCCTTACCTACCTCTCCACAGGTAAGAGAGAGCTGTGTCTGGCCTGGTCTGTAAGACTTAGTTCTGTCAATATAGATGCTAAGTACCCTTTTGACATCAAGGGAGTAAAGCCTCCTTTCTGGAGAACTGGAGTTCTCTGTGAAAAAGACAGGTAAAGTGATGGACTGATTTAAATGGAAATCAGACACCACTTTGGGAAGAAATTTTCTATTGGTCCTGGGGACCACTTTGTCCCTGTGGAATGAGATGTAATGTACATCCGTACACAGGGCTTGTAACTCACTAATTCTTCTGGCTGAACTAATAGCAACCAAAAACAGTTTTCCAAGTGATATACTTCAAGTCTGCTGTTGCCATCAGTTCAAATGGGGCATCCATGAGCTTGGCAATGCAGATATTCAGATTCCAGGCCGAAACTGGTTCCCTCAAAGGAGGGTACAAAAGGTTAAGGCCTTTAAAATATTACCTGAAGACTGGAATGAGAGGCCATGGACCTCTCTTTACCTGCTGACAGGTAAGCTGAAACTGAAGCCAAGTGAACTTTGAGGGTGGAAGGCATCAGAGCTAAAGAATGCAAGTGTGTCAGGTAATCCAGAAGAATGGCAAGGTCAGCCCTGGATGGGTCGATACCCTTACCTGCACACCATATGGAAAACCTCTTCCACTTGGCAGAGTATGTCTTTTTAGTGGAAGGTTTCCTGGAACCCCTTAGTACTGCCAAAATGTGTTCTGACAGTTTAAGATCCGCATACTCTAAGTCCTCAAGAGCCAGGCCTGGAGCCTTAGTGATTTCAGGTTGGGGTACAGTATCCTTCCCTGACAGGAAGTCAGCAGGTTGTGCTTCCTGGGCAGATGAATTAGAGGTACCACTGATAGAGCCAGCAGAAGCGAATACCAGTGCTGCTTCACCCAATCTTGGTGCCACCAGTATTATTGTTGCTGGTTGGCACCTCAGTTTCAGCAGGGTCCTGAATATCAGTGGAAAAGGAGGGAAGGCATACAGAAACTTCCTTGACCAATCCAGTGACAATGCATCCAGGGGTAGTGTGCCCCTGAGAGGAGGCCTGCAGCAATATATTGGTAGCTGGTGATTTTCTGCAGAGGCGAAGAGATCTATCTCTGGAGTGCCCCAACACCTGAAAACCGAGCTGAGAATTTGAGGATTCAGACACCACTCATGGTGATCCTGACTTATCCTGCTGAGGGAGTCTGCCAGTACATTGTCCTTTCCTGGAAGATGTATGGATTAAAGGGATACCTTCATGGAGTAGGCCAGGGACCACAGCCTCATTGCTTCTGTGCACAGTGTGGCTGACCTGGTTCCTCCCTGTTTGTTTATGTAATACATAGTAGTGGTGTTGTCTGTCCTGACCTGCACCACTTTGTTTTGAGATGTGGAGCAAATGCTTACAGGGCTAGGTACACTGCCCTGAGCTCCAAAATATTTATGTGCAACATGGATTCTTGAGTAGACCATGTACCACTTGCTGGATAATCCAGCATGTGTGCTCCCCAACCCAGAAGGGATGCATCTGTTGTAAGAACTAAAGAAGGTTGTTCCTTTGTAAAAGGAACCCCTACCTGAAGGTTTTGTTCATCCAGCCACCACTGCAGTGCCTGTAGGAGAGTGTGGGTGGCTGGAACCAGTTTGGACAGAGGATCTGTCCTCTGTGACCAGTATTGTCTCAGGTGGGACTGAATGTCCCTCATTTGGAATCTGGAGCCTAGTACCACTGTGGTGGCAGCTGCCATGTGGCCCAAAAGCCTGAGGAAGTCTCTGGCTGGTTTGGGTTTTCCTGGTACAAATAAGCTTGCAATTCGTAGAATACTGTTTACCCTGTCCTGTGGCAAGAAAGCTCTGCCCAGACTGGTATTCAGTTCTCCAATGAACTCAAGTATCTGAACTGGTGTTTGCTGCAACTTCTGCTCATTTATGAGGAAACCCAGGGATTCCAGGGTAGACTTTGTTAGTGCTAAGGCCTGCTCTGTGAGTTGCACAGATGGACCCACCACTAACCAGTCGTCCAGGCAGGGAAAGACCAATACTCCTTGTTTTCTCAGAAACTCCACTACCACGACCAAACACTTTGTGAATGCCCTTGGTGCAGATGTCAGGCCGAAAGGAAGGGCTGCAAATTGATAATGGCCTGAGGCCAGTCTGAACCTCAGAAACTTTCTGTGAGAAGGTCTGATGGGAATGTGAAAATAAGTGTCCTTTAAATCTAGGGAGGCTAGCCAGTCTCCCTTTTGTAAAGTGGGAATGATCGGAGCAAGAGTGACCATTTTGAATTTTGGTTTCAGAATATGTCTGTTTAGACAACCAGAGGGCGCTGTGCTGAAGATGGCTGCTTGATTCTTCATCTCCTTGGATTCACCAAATATCGTCATCCATCCTACAGATTCCAGACTTCCTACCTTCACCAACATCTGAGATCTTACTATATGTACATCGCAGAACAGCTCTGGTACAGTATTTTTATTGCCTCATAATTACTGAACAAGTTATCTACAGCTTTTCAATTTCTCTATTAAGGCCTACAATAATGGCAGATCAATCTCAACATAACAGTTCTCTTAATAGAGTGGAAGCAATGTTTCAGCAACTAATAAGTGAAATCAATGTATTAAAATTGCATCTCAACAAAATATCAATAATATGCAGGTACTTGATCAAAAAATCAAGCTACTGATGTTAAAGCATCTCAAAATGAAGATTCCATTAACACATTACAGGCTACCATCAGGAGCAGGACAGAGTTATTAGGAACCTTCAGGACAAAATAGATGATATTGAAAATAGAAACAGACGTAACAACCTTAGATTTCTCGGATTTCCTAAAGGTGTTGAACTAGGAGACACCAGTGTCTTCTAACTCATGTACTTCCTTCTTTGCTTAAATTACCAATTGCCAAGACCTAATCATCGAGAGATCTCACCGCACCTAAATCTGAGGCCTGACCTGACCAGAAACCCAGGCCCACCATTGCCAGATTTCTAAACCACGCACATACTGAACTGATTCTTCAAAAGTGAGGCAATTAGGTGCACTTACTTGGCAAGAAAACAGAATCCTAATTTTCAGAGACTATTCTAAAGAATTATCTAACAAACTAAAAGCTTATAACCCCATTAAAACAATCCTTCATCAGCGTGAATTAAGTTTGCACTCATGCTACTCCTGCAACAATGCTGCCTTTTTGAATGATTCTACCAGAGATTTCAGTACCCCAGAATCTCTCTCTGAATTTCTGAATTGGACACAGCCCGCACTTACATTGCCTTGCGATGCTAATGCAGCTCGTTCCTGCTCCAGCACAAGCACTTCGCAATTACAATGTCTTGCCCTTCCTGCTGAAACTGTCATTCAGGTCCCTGAGAAATCTGCAGCCATCATATCTGCCACTGTAGCTCCTGCCAGAAGCTCCGCACGCATACAAGAAAAAAAAGCATCTGGTTCTTCTCTAAATAATAATACCTGCTGTTTAAATAATATTTCCACCTCTCCAGCTTCCCATGTGGAACGTCACATCAGTTTTTCTACTCCTCTTACCTTGTCTAACAAATTCTCCCCACTCCAAGAAGATCTGCTCCAAGAAGATCTGCACTCATCTACGGAGGATCTGAGACAGACTGTATCCAACCCCTTTACTCAAGACCAGAAGAAGCTCTCAATGGGTAATGACTCTCCCGATTCTTCCTGGGCTAATCTTGTGTCCAGCTCTCCCTTTAAATCATCTGATCCACCCAAAAAGAAAAGGAGAAGAAAATCGAAGAGCAAGGCTACCTGAGGCTTTTCCCACTAAAAAAAAAAAAAAATTCTGTAATAAATACTATGGCCCATAATTAGATGTGATATAGCAGTTTCTCACCAGAATCCTCCTCTTTACACCACCTCACTCGATTCCTTCAGTACATTTACCGCAAGTGCAGTGCTATCGCACCCAACAGGTTTGAGCACTTAAATGCAGTAAATCACATATCGCTGGAGAAGCCTGTATCTGTCTGTGGAGGTGAGCCAATTGACACTGGAGGTATTTAATCCAAGCGGAGTTACTCAATGTATTCAATGGAAAAAAATAAATGAGAGAAAGAATAAATATTACAATGTTTGTAAGATCTCTTCTAATTAATCCTGTGTGGTGCCAGACATTAGTTATATAATTGCTATTTACACTCTAATTTTTCATAAGCTTTGGCACCATGTGGTCAGATGCATACATACATATATAGAGTTCTGTATTTCATATCAGTGTGCCCTTAACCCCTACTATTATAGCATTTTTCCACATAAATCCTATCATTTGAATGTGGAGGATGATTAGACAAATACTCTAAAATCATTTACTTATTTAATATTTATTTTGCATCACTTCTGTATGTAGTGCATCAGGTGCATTCCCATTATATCTCACAGATTTTGCACCAAAGTATGCTTCCAATTGTATTTCTATACATTGAGTTTTTCCGCCATTTCACATTATTCTTCATCCCATTTTCTTCCAAATCATTGAACTTATAAAATGATTCCACAATACACTGATGCACTATGAACCTATAGTATATACTGCATTCCCTAACCTAGCTTATGGATTAATACACATCGGCATCCTTTTATCTGGCTCACACTGTTTCAGCATTATCTGCCATCATGTTGGTATACTTTATTTAATATTGACTTATTGCTATGTCCAAGCTAATTCATTATGTTTGGAATTTAACACTATTACATAATTATCCTTTTATTTGGTAGAATGATGTTTTGTTTTTTTCCAGGGTAATGCTTTAATTACCTCAGCACAAATCTCAACTACACTTCATTAATATACTGTTATATAAAGTTTAGTATCTTAAGATTATAGGGTAAACCTAGATTGAGATTCATCAATTACTCTACATGCCTAGTAGTGTAGAGTGAGAGTCCTCATATTTATCGACTCTTATTGCTCTGCATTTCATAAAAGTTTCAAATTAATATTCTTGTTACTGAGTTTATACTAACGTTTGTTGGTTCTAATGTTTAATTACTTGATATTCTTATCTCTATACTCCTCTCATGTAGACAAAATGAATACAAATACTCATCATCTCAACCCATACAAGTTAAGGGCCTGCATACATTTGTTTATTATATATATTTACCTTCTGAATCTGTGACATCTCCAAATTAATGGTATTGAGTCCTCATTCCTATTTGTAACTAATTACCTTATATCCTAGTACCATGAGTGATCTAATCTACATTCATGGAATGTCAAGGACTCAACTCGCCTTGTAAACGTAAGCAAGTACTTACCTATCTTAAAAAGCATAAAACAAATATTGCTTTCTTAAAGAAACCAAACTTTTATCAGAGGATGTCAACATTCTAAAAGGACTGATCGGTCATATATGCGCTATCTTCTCCATCCAAAAAACATGGGGTTGCTATCTTAATACATAAACTTTAATTGGCCCCTATAAAATCATTAGAGACCCGGATGGTAGGTGGATTATAACCCTATTAAACACCACAGCAGGTCCGCTTATGTTTGTGAATGTATATGCACCCAACTTTGATTCACCCATTTTCTTCCATAATCTATCCCAACAAATTATGATTAATAAAAAATAGTTCACCTATTCTTATTGGTGGTGACTTAACTTAGCACTAGAAGCATATTTAGACAGAAGTAACTCATTACATGATGCCCACCCGTAGTATTAATGCTCTATCAATGCTTATGAAGGATTTAGGTCTCTGACATTTGGAGACTACATCATCCCAGACAACTAGATTACACCTTTATTCCTCTTTACATAAATCATATAGTAGGACTGATTATTGGTTCTCTCCCTCATTACTGAAAAATTATTGATACATCGATTCTCCCTATTGTTATATCTGATCATTCCCTATCAGTTTGCATTTACTGTGGGTCCACCTTCTTCTAAATCCCATCTTGGAGTTTAGACCCACTTTTATTCAGAGACCCTGAATTCATTCCTTGGATTAAAACCCAGATTCAAGATTTTTTCTATTAACGATACTCCAGATATGTCTCAAGGTACTATCTGGGAAGCATTAAAAGCCACTATTAGAGGTAAAATTATTAGTTATGCTTATAGAAAGAAATTAAGAGAACAACAATTAGCTAATTTAGAAAACTCCTTGAAAAAAAGAAACCCAATACTATAAATTAAATAAACCCATTCATAATTCACAGCTTCATCTGGAAATTCTACAATTAAGAATTAAAATTAACGAGTTGATATCCAGAAAAGTTGAACTTGCCTTTTTAGGATTAAACACTGTTATTGGGAACAAGGGATAAATGCGGAAAGTTGTTCTTTATCAGCTAAAAACTCAACAGATGCAGAGACATATAGCAGGTCTAAAGATCCATCAGGTCAGACACACACAGACAACCTTTCAATCAATCGTATTATGCAACTTTTACCATCAACTATACTGCAACCTAATACTACAAATCCCAACCTAATACAACATTTTCTGGAAAATTGAATCTACCCCACCCTATCCTCAGGACAAAGTTGTGCTTGATAAACCAATCACTTTACAGGAACCAAACTGCTTTATCATCATTAAAACGGTAGCACCTGGCAGTGATGGGTTCCCTACTGATTTTATAAAACCCTATCTGACACTCTTGTCCTGTATTAGTCAATGTATTCCAAGAAGCAACCTTAATAAAGAAACTCCCATGCACAATGACCAAGCCATCATAACAGTCTTACCAAAAAGACAAAGACCCTTTACTTCTTCCTTCAAACTATAGACCGATCTCACTTCTTAATACTGATGGAAAATCTTTGCCAAATTATTAACTCTCCGCTTAGAATCTTTAATGACTAAACTCATCCATACTTCTCAATCAGGATTTATCAAAAATAGAAACAGTTCCAATCATCTTAAGCTCATTACTCAATTTAATTCACAAAGCAAAAACTCTTAAAACCCCTGCGCTGCAATAGCCATTGACTTTGGGAAAGCATTTGACTCTCTCAATTGGAATATCTATATCAGGTGCTATCTCATTTTGGCTTTACAAATAATTTTGTGCTTGGATTCAATTATTGTATACCTCCTTCAGCTCGAGTTCTCACAAACTCTATTTTGTCCCTCCTTTTACTTAGCAAGAGGCACCAGACAAGGATGCCCTTATCGCCTTCATTGTTTATACTTGCCATGGAACCTCTTTCATGTCCCTACATTAATCTGGTACAATTAAAGGCATTACTATTGGTAACTCTCACTATACTTCCCTCATATGCAGATGATCTCCTTATTTTACTTGAAACCTCAAAAGTTCTGGGCAACCTTAGTTAAACTACTGAATGACTTCACCTCCCACTCGACTAGCTCTAAACCTTAACAACCCGAACGCTACCACTGAATACCCTTGTAGTCCCTCATGAACAACTCATTAGGCTTTCGTTGGGCCCCTCAAGGTATATCTTATCTTGGCATTCGGATCACCCGACATTGAATAAATTGCGGATGCTAATCTTTCCCCTGTTAACCAGTATCAAAACAACACTTGATAGATGGAAGTTACTTAAACTTTCTTTAATGGTAAAATTTCCGCTATTAAATGTCAATAACTCCTAAAATATTATACCTATTTTCCAATATCCTTTGATACTTCCTCTAGTTTTCTTACCAAAATAGACAAAAATTATCGGCAGCTTCATTTGGGAAGCAAAATACTCAGATTTAGTCGTAATAAACTTAGATCCCATCGGTCAAAAGGTGGCTTTGGCTTCCTTGGTTCCAAGCCTACTTATGGGCTTTCCGGACATCTCAAACAATTAAATGGTTTTAACAAACCCAATATCCAGTCTCCTTTATGGGTCAATATGGAAACATCCTTATGTCCTGGTAATGTGCACTTCTTTCCTTTTATAACACCCTTACCTCTTCTTTAAAGTCTCACCTACCATAACTACTTCTATATTCTATTGGAAAATCATTCACAAGCATATTAAATCTAACCCCAACCCTTAGCTTACACCCCCATCTGGGGTAACCACCACATATCTCTTTGATAATCACCCCATTTTTTGTCGTATCTGGAAAAATAAGGGTATTCTCTTTGCAGGATATACTTGAACCCAAGTCATTAAAGTTAAAACTCACACTCGACATTTCACGAGGTATAAGGAATCTTCCCCATCAGGATTTTTGGAAATATCTACAGCATCGTATCACATCCAACTCTTTACCTCACACCCTTCTCTATCAATTCTCTGTATGATAAGCACATCTCTAAATGGATAAAACAACATCCAATTTAAATAGCACTGTTTACAAAGATATTTGTGATATCCTTTTCTGACTACTCTGTCAATGCTAAAAACAGATGGCGATTTTGTTACAATATAATATCACCAATGCACAATGGTCCAGATGTTGGCTCTCCTGTCACAAATCTTTTAATGATAAACGTAGTTCTCTATTCAAACCAAGATCCTTCATTTGTGGTACAGAACCCTGTTGTATTACAAAAAATGGGTTTATTGAACAATAACAATTGTTGGCGCTGCAGTTCTCTAGTGGGGATTTATTGCATATCTTATGGCACTGTCCCTCATACAAAAGATTTGGCACTGTACTCACAGATTTGCAATGAAAGTGGTAGGTCAACCTTTACACTAGACCCTAAACATTGCATTCTTGGTATTTTTAATCACCGCTTTTATAAAATTTCATATTCGCAGAGCAGATGGTTAAATATACTTTCCTTCAAGTTAAACGACAATCCTAATGCATTAGAGATCCACATAATCCCTACCTTCCGGTATCATTAACCAACTATTGCAATATGCCTCTCTGGACCGTATAACATATATCTTGTCTGACCCGACTCATGTTATATAACAGTTGTTAGCAGGGCTTTTTTAATTTTGAATCAACTAAATCTTCCAACCCCAATGTATGGACTTAATATATATGGATTTTCCCTTTACTGATACATCATTGTAGTCTCGCTTTTTTCCCTTTTTATAGTTTCTCTCTTCTTTTTAACTTTCTTATATATCTTTTCTTTCCTATACTCTGTTCTCAATCATTCTTTATTACTCCACAACTTTTTATTAATGTATTTTTTCCTTTTGCAGCATCATATATAATTATGTAACATTTTAATATAAACCGTATCTAATCATACTATCCGCTTTAAGTTCACTACAAAATGTCAAGTATATGCTAATTCATGACCTGTATTGTTTTCTATATTTTAAACCAAAAGCACCTTGTATTATTGTAGCAATGTTCTTATTATATGCTGCCTCATTTCTTTAAAAAAATCCTCACATTATACTGTACTTGTAAGAGGTTTGTCTGTATATCTTATGAAAAATTAATAAAAAAGTTTAACTGCAAAAAAAAGAATATGTCTGTTTAGAAGTCTTAAATCCAGGATAGGTCGCCAATCCCCATTTGTCTTCTTTGTAAGGAAGTATCTGGAGTAGAAGCCTTTGCCCCACTGGTTTATGGGCATAGGCTCCACTGCCTTGATAGCTAGCAGATGTTTTACTACTGTAGCCAGTAGTATCCTGTCTGCAGATGTAACTGGTGTAAATGTTCTTGCTCTCAGCTTGGGGAGAGATTTGAAGCTGATTGCCAAACCCTGGCTCACCACCTCCAGGACACACTTGTCTGTGGTGATGGTATACCAGTGCTGGAGAAAATGAGCCAGTTTGCCACCCACTGGTAGATTTTTGGAAGGGGATGTGACCTGTACTAGCCCAACAGGGGTTCTGAGTGGCTGTGCCTAAATCACTGGGGAGGAAGAAAAAATTACTCACCTTAATAATGTTGTTTCTTCTAATGGAGTCTTGCTATATTATGACATATGCAGTGAGTCCCAACCTTCAAACTGCTCCGGAGGTGAAAGAGTTAACTTTCCATGCCAGGCATGGAACGCTGAGCTCGAGCTCGGTTGAAACTCTGTCTGTTGTTCTTCAAACTCAAACTGTCAGATCTTTATGAGCTAAACTCACTAAGGCCCTGTGTGGAAGCTGTAAACCTACACTAGCCAACTGGCTACTAAATATAAGAACACATTTTTTTTTTTTTGGTCCCAAAACAAAGACTCAAGTCAGGAGACCCAAAAAATGAAAAACACAACACCCAGTCACCCCAAAAAGGGAGGGGTGAAAAAACAAGGTGGGCATCTACTAAGTGCCAACACTGCACTGCCCACCCACATCCCAAAAAACAGAGGTTCTGAGAGGGAGCAGGGAGGGAGAATATACATAAGACTCCAATAGAAGAAACAACATTACTAAGGTGAGTAATTTTTTCTTCAAACAACATGAAGTCTTGCTATAATATGACAGATGCAGACTATACAGCAGTACCTCCATGGAGGAGGACATAACCTACTTGGGAAATAGGCTCTGAAGCAATAGCTGTGTTAAACCGAGCATCACTCCTAGCCTGGGTGTCCACAGAGTAATGCTTGGTAAAAGTGTGAACTGTTTTCCAGGTAGCTGCTTGACAAATCTCTAGAATGGGATGTCCTGGCAGCAGCCAGGAAGCAGCTGTACCTCTGGTAGAGTGAGTCCTCAGGCCTGAGGAGGAACTCACCCAGCTTTTCATAACAGAATTGGATACAAGAGACAATCCACCTGGCAATGGATCTTTTAGTGGCAGGTTTCTTACCAACCTCACCATAAGTGAGGAACAGTTGAGGAGTCAAACCTGTGACCCTTGGTACGCCAATGTAGTAACTAAGGGCTCTCTTCACATCTGTGCTGTGCAGCCTCCTCTCACCAGAGGAGGAATGGTCAGTGAAGTACACTGGAAGAGAAACAGACTGATTAAGGTGGAAATCTGAAACCACCTTAGGCAAGAACTTCCTGTTAGTCCTGAGGACCACCTTATCTCTATGAAAGGAGATAAAATCAGGCTCCACTGATAAAGCTTGTAATTCACTTATGTGTCTGGCAGAAGTGATGGCTACCAGAAACACAGTCTTCCAAGTGAAATACTTAAGCTGTGCTGAAGACAAGGGCTCAAAGGGAGGTTGCATAAGCTGAGCAATGCAAACATTAAGATCCCAGGCAGGGGCAGGGTCCCTGAATGGAGGGTTGGTGTGAAGCAATCCCTCAAAAAACTTAGAGAATACAGGATGAGCTGAAAGAGAAGAGGGTTTACCTGCTGAAATGAAAGCAGACACAGCTGCCAAATGCACCTTTAGGGTAGCTGGTCTGAGCCCCAAAGTGTTCAAATGGACCATATAATCCAGGACTGTGGGTAAATCAGCAGATTCTGGGGAAATATGCTTCCCAGAGCACCATATGGAAAAACTCTTCCATTTGGAATTGTAGGTAGCCCTGGTGGAAGGCTTCTAGAAGCCTTCAATATATCCATTACACCTTGGGAGAGGTGTAGATCAGCAAACTCTAACTCTTCAAGAGCCAGGCCTTGAGATTGAGAGAGTTTGAGGTTCGGGACCAAACCCCGCCCTGAGCACAGGTTAACAGATTGTGATTCCTGGGAAGACACAGGGAAGATGGACTGCTAAGGACAGTAGGAGGGATACCAGGGTTGTCTGCCTAATCTGGAGCAATCAGAATCACTTTGCAGGATTGAGATCTGATTTTGACTAACACTTTGAACAGGAGAGGGAAGGGTGAAAAGCATGAGAAACTTCCCTTCCCAATTGAGAACTAAGGCATCCAGAGGACTGAGCCCAACAATGGGGCCTGCAGCGAAAAGGGAAGTTGGTGATTGTCTGGGGCTGCAAAAGATCTATCTGCGGGTGCCCCATCTGGCAAATATTACATCCAGGACTAGGGGATCCAGTGACCATTCGTGATGGCCCTGGGAAATCCTGCTGAGAGCATCTGCCAGGACATTGTCCTTGCCTGGGAGGTGAACTGCCGTAAGGGAGGTGTTCAGGGAGTAAGCCAGAGACCACAACTTCATTGCTTCAGTGCATCTGTAGTAAGGATCAAAGAGGGAGACTGAGTGACAAAGGGAACCCCTTGTCTCAGATTGCTCTGATCCTGCCACCACTGTAGGGCTTGGATCAGGGTTCGAGTCACTGGGATCAACTTGGTTAGAGGGTCCTTTCTTTGAGACCAAAAGGCTCTCAAATGGAAAAGGCTCTCAAATGGAACTGGATGTCCTCATCTGAAATCTTGCTCCTGCACTACTGCTGTAGAAGCAGCCATGTGCCCCAGGAGCTGTAGAAATGCCTTGCTGGTCGAGAGACCTGCAGGGTGAATGAGGAGGCCAGAGAGACCAGGGTCCTTGCCCTGTCCAGAAGGAAGGCTCTGGCCTTCTGTGTTCAGCTCTGTACCTATGAAGGTGAGGAGCTGGACAGGCTCTAGAACTGACTTTGGAAGATTCAGAAGGAAACCTAGAGAGAGCAGTTGCTGAGTTATCTGTAGATGTAACTTGACTTGGTCTGGAGACTGGCCTACTATGAGCCAGTCGTCCAGGTAAGGGAAGATAGCAATCTTTGCCTTCTTAGGAAGGAACTGCTACTGCCAGGCATTTTGTGAATACCCTTGGAGCAGAGGTGAGGCCAAAGGGCATTGCTCTGAACTGGTAATGGCCTGAGGGCAGCTCAAACCTGAGGTACTTTGATGGGGCTTCTGATGAGAATATGGAAGTAGGCATCCTTGAGGTCCAGGGATGCTAGCCAGTCCCCTGGCCTTAGAGAGGGTAAAATAATTCCCAGAGTCACCATTTTGAATTTTGGTTTTAAAAGGTGCTTGTTTAAATATCTGAGATCCAGGATGGTCGCCATTCTCCTGTCTTTTTGGGGTAAGGAAGTACCTGAGTACAACCTTGCCCTGGTGTAGGGGTGGAACCTTTCCACAGCTCTGAGAGCCAGGAGGGAAGAGACCTCTGCCTCTAGGGCAAGTGCCTCTGATGGATTTGCAGGTGGAAAGGATCTGGTTCTCAGCTTTGGAAACTTTTTGAAGCTGAGAACCAGTCCCTGGCTTACTACTTCCAGGACCCACTTGTCTGATGTCAGAGACTTCCAGTCCTGGACAAAGTAAGCCAGCCTGCCCCATACAGGTAGCTGAGAATCGGCCCTGGCAACCCCATCAGGGTGCCTGCTTGGCAGGGGCTTTGGGCTGAGGGGTGGAAGCAGGCCTGCTTGTACCCCGTCTGCCTCTCCCTCTAAAGAACCCCCTCTGGGCATAAGCAGAAGAGGAGGCCTGGGCTTGGTAAAAGGCCTATGAAAAGCCTGCTCCTGCCCCTGGGAACTGCCTTTGAGGAGTGGCCTGCCTTTCCTTGGCCTGTGCACTCCTGTAGGTGGTTCTGTACTCATCATTTTTTTCATGTAATTCTCTGTCTGCTCCCCAAACAGAGAATTACCCACAACAGGAAAATCCATGTCCTTAGTCTGGGTATCCTGTGACAGGCTAGTACATCTGAGCCAAGCCATTCTGCTGAAGTGCCACAGATGTAGCCATGACTCTTGATGACACATCATTTGAGTCCACTGCAGCATGGAATTGCACCTTGATGCCCTCAATACATCAGCAGCCACCTGCTCCAGCTCCTTGCAGCTGGCTAGGACCTGTTTTGCTATAGCCATAACAGTATCCCATCTGGATTTTTGATATCTAGCAACATAAGCCATATAATTTGCCTGTCTGAGTCCCAAGGATGCTGCCATGTACTGTTTCTTTGCCATAGCATCAATCCTCCTGGAGTCCTTGTCCGGGGGGGTGTGAAGCCAAGGGAATATTTGCCTTGTCACAGGCTGCAGCCTGCACTACCCCAACATGGCTGCATTGTTGTGCAAGGAACTCCATATCAGAGCCTGACAATGTGTACCTCTTGTCCATTCTCTTATCCACAGGAGGTATAGTGTGAGGAGCTTTTAGAATTTTAAAAGTCTGTTTCCCAAAAGATTTATGCAAGGAATAGACAGTCTCCTAGACTCTGGGATATCCATCATTTCCACATAGTCAGGCTCCTCTGATCATCCACAGCTTCCTCCATAGGGAGCTGGAGGGTTTCGACACTTTTTATAAAATATAAAATGAGAAGAGGACTCAGAAAGCCTAGGAGGAGACACCTGAAGGTCTGTCTGGGGAGATGTCCGGTCAATGGCACATCCAGACTTTCAAACCACATTCACCTCCTCATACTCTCTTCCTCTTCTGTTCATAATACCCTCTAAATCATACTTTGAACCGTGGAACTCGCCAACCGGCGCTATTTGATGGTGCCGGTTCGGTCGGAACCGGAAAAATGACTGGACAATTTTAATCGCTTTGGCTATTTGTTCAGCGGTTGGAGAGGAAAGTTTTGGCTCCACACCAGCTGATTTCTTAGTCCTTTTGCTGGACCCAACTCCTCAGAGTCAGATCTCCTTTGCCTGAGGAAGCTCTCGCCTGGTCAGAGGGAGCACTCCGTTCGGTTGGAACTCTAACCGGCTGGCCATCCAGTTCAGCGGACTTTTGGCCTCCTCTTTCCTGAGCCTACCAACTCTCTTTTCCAGGGTAGCTGCAGGAAAACTTTACAAATCTGGCAGTCTGCATTGAGGTGGTCAAACCCCAGACAATAAACACAGGTGGTGTGGGGTCAGCCTTGGCAAAGACTTCCCACACACACTGCAGTGATGAAACCCAGTGGGCCGGTTTTTCTTTGGGTTTCTCAGACATAGTGCCAGTCCTAACCAAACTTACCCATTTATGGCAATCCACCAGGTAAGACCCTCTTATCGGTTCCCAACCGTGTCACGGGTCATGGAAAACCATAATAAAATCTGTTTTTTTAGAACCGATAAGAACCGTTAACCACAATCTAAAAGACAGATTAAGATATTTTAAACAACCTGATCGGTTCAAACCAAACTGATAAACCATTTACAAGTTCCACACAGAATAGAAATTAATGTAAAACCTATCTAGTACTCACAAATACCACAGACAGAGTCTGAACCGACCGGTTGCGGTTTAAATTCGGTGGCAAACCGAGAAAAACAATACTTAACTGACAAAATGAACTGAGCAGAAGGAGAAATCTCCAGAGCGACTGCTCAGTGAGGTGGAGTAAAGAATCTGACGGTTTGAGTTTAAAGAACAACAGACAAAGTTTCAACCAAGCTCGAGCTCAGCGTTCCATGCCTGGCATGGAAAGTTGACTCTTTCACCTCTGGAGCAGTTCGAAGGTTGGGACTCACTGCATATGTCATAATATAGCAAGACTTCATGTTGTTTGAAGAAGCTCTCCTCATAGCTCTCCTGCCCCTTCCTCGGAAAATCCTCTAGGCTGTTGTTGCAGCTGAGAGGCCTGAGCTTGGAAAAAAGATCTGGAGTAGGATCCCCTACCCCTGCCTCCCGTGGTCTGGGACCTATAGGATGAGGAAGGCCTATTCTTAGAATTGTTTCTATAGGTGGCCTTATATTCCCCTACCTTCTTCATATAGGCCTCTGTTTTATCTCCAAAAAGGGAATTTTTCTCAAAAGGAAAGTCCATCACCTTGGCCTGGGTGTCCAGGGTCAGGTTTGTGGCCCTAAGCCAGGCAAATCTTCTAAGGGAGACAGATAGTGCCATCAGCCTGGCTGCAGAGTCATTAATGTCCACAGCCATGTGGAACTGGTATTTTGTGGCATCTAAAGTGGCCCTTGCTGTATCTAGGGTTACCACCTGTCCTGATTTTCGCAGGACAGTCCTGAGTTGGGCAGCTGTGTCCTGCAAAAAAAAAACATGAAAAGTACTACATGTCCTGATTTTATAGTAGAGAAAATATCTTCTGACTTTCCACTAAATGTTCAGAAAACTACAATACCTTAACTAAAATACCTTAAAATGACAAGAAACAATAGAAAAAACTAAGAAACTACAATACTCAGCCTTAATTCTGATTATATAGAGAAAAGAAATCTGTTGCATTGGTCGAGGTTACATACTGTCCTGCGAAAGTCATGTTTTAGTAAGAAATGTCCCACTTTGGGCTTCTTAAAAGGTGGTAACCCTAGCTGTATCCTGCAAGTCCACTGCCACCTAACCAGGCACTTTGTCAGCCAGAGCTAACACTGCATTCCAGAGTGCCTGCTGGTATTGCACTGCATAGGCCACATAATTGGCCTATCTAAGAATGAGAGAAGCAGCCATATACCCTTTCTTTCCCATTGTATCCATCTTCCAAGAATCCTTATCTGGAGGATGGGTAACCAAGGATTCTGGCTTGTCGCAAGCAGCATCCTGCATAACTCCTTCAGGGTCAGGGTGGCTGAACAGAAAATCAGCTGTTGTCCTATCAAGCTGATATTTCTGATCAGCTTTTTATCAACTCCTGGAATATAATTGGGAGTTTGGAATACTTGCATTGCTGCCTTTTTTAAGGACTTACGCATAGGCAGTAATAAACGTCTTGTTGGAGTTAACCCCATCACTTCCAAGAATTCTGCTTCCTCCACATCCTCCTCCTCTGTCTCCTGCAGAGGGAGGTTAAGTGTTTCTACCATGCTTTTAACAAAAGCATAGTGTGAGGGATAATCCTCTGGGCCCTGAGGAGGGGGGACTGAACTCCTGTTCTGGAGAAACCTCTTGGGTCTATTTGTTCCTCCTCAAAATAATCATCCTCCTCCTCCTCAGGAAAGGAAGCCTGTGGCTCCTGAGAAGGTGGAACCAGTACAGGAACCAGGGCAGTCGGTATTGGAACCGGGACTGCAGCTTGCAGTGCTTGCAAGACCTGTAAGGCCTTGGCAATGTCCTCAGCCAAGGGCATACCAGTTTTGTCAGCTGGGAGCTCCTTAGCCTTCTCTGCCGGAGGTGCAGCAACATGCTTTTCCTCACATTTTTCCTTCAGTGGCACAGGTTCAGTCCCTGACTCCACTGGCCTTTTTTGCTTACCCTGCTCAACTTCATCTGATCCTTTATCAGGATCCTTAGCTTTACCTCAATCCTTTCTTGTGCCAGAGGTGAAGGAACTAGTTTCACCAGTATTAGTAGAAGCAGAGGCCATCTCTTCTAATATTTTTGACCTTTTCTTAAGAGTTTTAGGGTAAAATGTTTTACAAATGTCACAGTTTGCAAAAATATGGCTAGTACCCAGACAAAAAATACACAATGAATGTCTATCTACTTTAGCTATTATCTGACCACAAGACTCACACAATTTAAAACCAGTGGGTCCTGTGCATTTTTTAGGCTTAACAGCAGGATCCTCTGACACTGAGCAGAAATTGTTGAAGAAAATATAATGAATTATCGGTTTCTTAGAACCAAATATAACAACTACAAACAACCACTAACGGTTCCGGGAACCGAGCGCTACTCGGTTCCTGACACTGAGAACTAAGAAGTCTTATATAAGATTTAAATAAATATATGCGGTTAGGAACCTACCACAAAAAAATAAACAAATATAAAAGATGGAGGTAAAACCCTCACTAGAAATAGCAGAACCCTCGGTTCCAAGGAACCGTGAAGAAACCACTAATTACAATAAAAAGTACACAAACTACAAAATAAACTAAAACTAAGGCAGCAATTTGAAATATAAAGTAAAAACACTACTTATCAATCAGATAATTAGATTTAGAAGAGGTTGAAGGAGAGCTCTCCGGGACGTCTTCACTAGGCAGGCAGAGTAAAGAATCTGAAGCACTCAGAGTGCAACAGTTGCTAGGGCAGCAGTTTGAAAGTGGCATGAGCCAACTGAGAGTTCCATCATTTGCATATAATTCCATCTCTCCGGGCAGTCCAACACAGGAGGCTGATTGCATTTGTTTAATCATAATGAGTGATTCCTGGGGTTAGAATTAAGGGAGGCATTGATAAGGCAACAAATCTGTGTGTCACGCAGGTTAACAAGAGCAAGAGAAAAAAAGAGACCTCTACGGTTTTCTAGAGAAGTAGTGGAGAAAGTAAGGGAAAAAAACTAGCATTTAGAGGTACAAGAGGACACAGAAGGAGGAGGATAGGGAAAGTTACTAGGAGAAACAAAGAGTGGCAGGGACAGCAGTTAAGAGGGGAAAGGTGCAAACGGAGGAGAATATTGCCCAATGAGTAAATAATGGGGAATAAAACATTCTTTAGATATGTAAGTGAGAAGAAACAGACCAAAGGAGGGATAGTGAGGCTAAAAGAGGAAGGGGGGGGTGGTTGGGAGAAAGAGGACCAAAAAAGCAGACATACTGAACAATTACTTTTGTTTAGCATTTACAGAGGAAGGGGTAAATGATGGGCCAAAGATAAGAGGTAAGGAATGGAGGTGGACACTAGTCCTTTTACAGAGGAAAGAGTCCTCAAGAAACTAGTACAATTAAAAGAAGGCAAGGCAATGGAACCAGATGGGGCGCATCCTAGGATACTGATGGAGCTCAAGGAGGTGCTGGCTGCAATTCTGACAGCTCTGTTCAACCTATCACTAGAAACACGGGAGGTTCCAGGGGACTGGAGGAGGGCAGATGTGATCCCACTACACAAAAGTGGAAGTAGGGAAAGGCAGGAAATTACAGACCTGTCAGCCTGACTTCGGTAGCAGGTAAAGTAATGGAATCGCTACTGAAGGAAAGGACTGGGGAATATCTTGCAAGCAGTGGATTACAGGATCTGAGACAACATGGGTTTATGGGGAGAGGTCTTGCCAGACAAACCTGATGGAGTTCGTTGACATGGGTGACTAGGGAAGTGGATCAGGGAGGAGTGGTAGATGTGGTCTACCTGGATTTCGGTAAGGCCTTCTACACCATTCCACATAGAAGACTGGTGAACAAACTGGGCAGCCTAGGAGTGGGTCCAAAAGTAGTGAAATGGGTAAGATGTTGGCTAAACAACAGGACTCAGAGGTGGTGGTAAATGGTGTTCACTCTGAAGAAGGCAAGGTGAAAAGTGGGGTGCCACAGGGGTCACTACTAGGCCCAGTCCTCTTCAATGTCTTTGTTAGCCACACTGTGGAAGGGCAAGAGGGGAATGTATGCCTGTTCGTGGATGACACAAAAATCTGCAACAGAGTGGATACACTGGAGGGGAATAATGGACAATCTGAAAAAGCTGGATGATTGGTCAAGTGAATGGCAGCTGAGTTTCAATGCAAAAAAGTGTTAAATCATGCACTCGGGGCACAGAAACCTAGGGGCAATGTACCAATTGAGCAGGGGGGTGGGTATTAGCAACCACAAAACAGGAAAAGCACCTAGGGATAATAATTTCTGTTGACCTGAAAGCAGCCACTCAGTGTGATAAGGCATTGGGGAAGCCTAGCACGATGCTCAGGTGCATAGGGAGTGGCATCACTAGCAGGAGGGAGGTAGCATTAGCCCTGTATAAATCAGTGGTAGGACCCCACCTTGACTATTGTGTCCAGTTCTGGAGGCCCCACCTCTGGAAGGACATAGAAAGAGTAGAGGTGGTACATAGGAGGGCTACCAAAATGGTGCATGGCCTGCATCAGAAGCCCTACGAGGAAAGACTCAAAGAACTAAATGTGTACTCTCTAGTGGAAAGGAGGGAAAGTGGAGATATGATAGACACATTCAAATACCTCACAGGTATTAATAAGGCACAGGAAGGTAGCATTTTCCATAGAAAAAGATGCTCCAAGACAAGGGGTCATGCTATGAAGGTGATGGGGGGGGTGCTCAGGGGAGATGTGAAGAAATACTTCTTCACAGAAAGGGTGGTGGATGCCTGGAACAGCCTCCCAGCAGATGTGGTGGGTGCTAAAACAGTAACAGGATTCAAGCATGCATGGGATAAATACAAGGGCACCTTAGATGTAAGGCAAGGGAGGGACTGTGTTGGCACAGTACGTAGGAAAATGTAGGGCAGACTAGGTGGGCCAAGAGGTCCTTATCTGCCAAAAAACCTGTATGCTTCTATGTAAAGTTCATATGCTGAGAGAGCCATATGCGAATTAGTACAACTGTGAATTTGATTTTTCTATAAAGTCACTAGAGAGACCACATTTTTCATTGCATCTACCATTTTATTCTGCATTTGTCTGATAACTTGAACCGTAGGCTTAAGATACAGAAAGACTTGAACAATGCTATTAGCATAACAACTGGTGCCATTAGTATTTTTAAAGGGATACTGTCAACCCCCTTCGGTCTCAAAGTGTCCCTAGTTTAAAAAAAACATATTTTATGATTGCTAAAATTCTGTAATGATTGTTGGTGTAGCTGGTAGTTTGATTCTGATTCTTATTTTCTTTTAAAAAGTGAAAAACAAACTGCCCAACATACTGGTGTTATCACACCAAAACAGGTTTGTTTACATTCCTTGATCAACTCCAAATGCATCTTTCCTGGACTTGGAAACACCCACAAAACAGTCTAGCCCCTCATGATGCAGTGGGAGTTTAGGAGGCTACTGCCTTATGAGTGACTGCACTGTTTGGGTGTGTTTCTAATGCTCAAGAAGTCTGTAGTAAGAGCAGAACCAGGATTGTAAACAAAAACAAGGTTGTTTATAAATATACATTGCCATGTATTTCAGTTCTACTAAGCAAGGAGACAGATAAAACAAACAACAACATCAGTGAATTTTAGAGGGTAAGCAATCATAAAATGTAAGGTTTCAGCTAGAAATAATTTGATGAAAAACAGGTTGACAGTGCCCCTTTAAATGCTGGTGCAAGACCTGCTTTACTGGTGTCGATGCTTCTTCAGACACTTGTACTGTATCAGTTCTAACTCAAGTCTCTTGCACAGAAACTTTCTGTGGTCTTGAAACACGCTTATCTGAAACCTTCTTATCAGTTGATGTATCCTGATAAAATGGAATCATAGGCTGATAGGCATCTCATGTAAACACGTTACAGTACTGTGATTACTCCTAGATACCATACTGAAGGTTGATGATGGATTAAGAACTATGAATAATTCTCTGTTTTACCCTTCTGTTTCTGCAACTTAATCTTACCATAGATACCCTGTCCCTCCCCTTGGGCAGTGATTTTATTGTGGGTCCTGATTTCCTTTATATTTCCTTAGGAGATAAAAACCTAACTTACTGTAAGACCCTGGGGTGAGGGAATGTGACAGCTTGTGTTATGCCTCATATAGCAGCCCTGTTGTGGGTCCATATTCCTACTTGGGCTGTCTATTGGAACATTTCACTTTCTTAGGCTACCTTCAGACCTCACCTGTTATATCTTTTAAGCTCATGGTAAAGACGGCACTAAGGTTTCTTATGCATAGCACTGCGGGTGAGATTATAGTCTAGTATCCCAGTAGGTCAGGAAATGAAGTCCTGGTCATGTTCAAAAATGTAGTGTAGCCATAAGGCCCAAATGTTCTGAGACTGAGGGCTCTGTTTGTATTTGTTATAAATGATTTGTTCCATTCAGTATACTGTGCCTGTTATTTCCCTCCATTCTGATATCTCTGGAGTTGTAACCATCAGCCAGTTCCAAGTAAGTTTTTTTTTAATGTTGCCAGTAGGATTGCAACTAATGTCCTTCTAAGATGTGCCTTTAGTGTGGGAGGTGTGGCTTCCGGAGGTCACACCCTGGGATCCCTGTGGCACTGTATTTTGATTACGTCACTAATATCTTCAATGCATTATACCCAGTACCCCTGGATTGTTGGGCAACTCCAGAGAACGTATGTATGCATTGCACAGGTCTCTCTGCAGTGTCTCAAACAGGAGCTTGTTACTTCAGCCTTGGCTTTCATCTGTATTGCAGGGATGATGAAAAATCTGCTGCCGTGTTTCCATGCATTTTGTCTCCATGTCAGGGCACTAGTGGTCTTGTGATGATTCTGGCAGATCTGAGTTCATGTTTTTGCTGTTATGGGCACATCCATTTCTCCTCCCCACTTCAGTCTAATACGCGGTATCTCATCCCTCTAGTGCTTCAAGGTCCCTGCCCAGCTCTGATCCCTTGGTATTAGACAAATACACGAACTCCTGGTGGTCTAGTGGTCCCTCCCCCCTGGTCTCCGATTGCCATCTTAACTAGAATTAAATATCCCTGCTAGTTTAGTTACCCCCACCCCAGCAGGTAGTGACCCATCACCCCACTCCCCCAAAACCGAGCCAGCAACTGGCACAGCCCTCCTCTACTACACACTGGTGGTTGGAGGAGGGCTGTGCCAGTCGCTGAGTCAGGTTGGCGAGGGAACTGAGGTGGTGGGTCACTACTCACCAGGTGGGGGGGCCACTGGACTACCAGGAATATTTATTTCTAGTCAGGATGGTGATCGGAGACAGGGGCAGGGGAGGGACCACTAGACCACCGGAAGTTCATGTATCTGTCTAATACCAGGGATTGGGGCTGGATGGACACTGAACCATCAAGGTTGATGGCTTTTTGTACGTAACTGGGGAATGGGGCTGGGAAGGACACTGGATCACCAGGACTGATTTTTTTTTCCATGCAAACAGAGATTGGGGCTGGGGAGGGACACTGGACCACCAGAGTTGATAGGGTTTTTACATGAACATGGACCGGAGCTGGAGAGGGACACTAGACTACCAGGGCTGATGTTTTTTGTATGTGTAAAGGGATTGGGGCTAACAGCCCTTGACAGTGCATGGATGGGGTGCAGGGCACCCCCCCCCTGCACTGTTACGGTTGGATTTCAGAAGCATTAAACAACACCACTGTTCGCAGATGTTTATTGCTTCTGAAAACTTTCAGTATTGTGCTGCACCGCGCATGCATGAGGGATCCCTCATTTGCATAGGCACGCAAACAATATGTGTGTGTGCTGTGCAAATGTGTACTTTGAATATGGTCACACCCCCGACAGCTAGTGCTATTCCGGGTTCGCACGGCACAAACACAGTTTGTGCCTTGCTAACCTTTTGAAAATGGGGGCCAGAGTGTAAATCAAACATCATTGCTTTTTAATAATATTTGATATCACAATCAAAATCCATGAAACTTCCCACATTTTAATAAAATATACCAAAAAATTGTACATATTATAATACAGTAATGCAAATGACAGACATATTTTACAATGTTCAATGAATACTCATACTCACATGAGTAAAGTAGTGAATTAAGAGAAACACTGTTAAAAATATATATAAATCTTGTTACTATTATAACTACTATACAGCATATTCACAAATCACGTGAATATTGAAAAATGATTTGCAAACCTTGCACATAATATAAACAACTTGTAAAACATTGTTATTTAACATTTTTTAAACTTCTCTGCTAGCAATACATATACCACCTTCTGTAAACGTAAAAATAGATATAATTATAACAACTAATTTAAGAAACTTCAAATATTAAACTATTAAAACATCACCCAATTTACTTTAAAGTTTTACCCCAAAATACAGCTTTTATTTACGTAACATAGCAGTTATGAAATTTGTCATATACTTTATAATACTTATATTGTTTATACATTCAAAAGTACATTATTAAACTAATTTTTTAAAGCCAACAACCGAATGAATTAGAAAAGAAACAAGATATGAGCTAAATAAAATGACATCAAATGAAACATTTTGAGTACAATCAAAAGTATCACAGAACTAGCCAGCCTGCCAGCACAGCAGTAGTGCTTCCACTTGCGGTGCCAAAGGCCTGGGTTCGGGAACAAGCCCAGGGGTTCAGAAGTTCAGCTGGGGAGAGAAGACTCAATGTTCGTTAGACAGCTCTCCTCCTCCAGGGAGGGAAGGTTTTGTGCTCTGGCAATATTCTGACCCCTAGGAATGACGAGTGGGGGGGGGGGTCAGTGCACCAACAGAGTCCATCTTCAGTAAGACTGGTTGTGAGGCACACATCAGCACATCCGACATGGGAGCACACCCAACACTACCTTGGATGTCATTGCAAGTTCATGCTGCTGGGTGCAACCAAAAAGTGTAAACCCCCCAACCCATGCAGCATGACACTGGTTCCTCTAATTGCTCCCACCAACCATGGACCCTACCCCAGATTAGAATAATTTATCATCCCTCTCCCAGGTGAGGCCCATCAAATGGGTTACCCCAGTCTCCCAGGATCTGGTATGTCCAGGGGTCATGGGGGTGGGGTGGATCTGCAAGGGCAGATAAGAGGTATATCCCTGTTAGCTTAGGGGAGTCATGAAGGGAACCAAAAAAAGTACCATAGAACTATGAATACATGTATATATTTTTTAAACATCAGCAGTAGTGAACACTACAGTACTCACATAAATTCATATCAGTGTCAGTGGCTCAGCAGGTAGTACACTCACCTCTGAGGCTGGGAGATCAGAAGGCTGTGGGTTCTATCCCCACACCAGGCACTTGGGTTAAATCCCAATACTGACACTGTAGTGCAGCATGAGGGGGGTGCTGCACTCCTGAGGTGCCATCTTTTGGATGAGACGTTAAACTGAGGTCCCATCTGCCTGTTCTGGTGGTAGTTCAGGTGGATGTTAAAGATTCCATGGCACTTCTCGAAAAGAGTAGGGGTAAGTTTTATTAAACACAAAATCAGAATATATCTAAAAGACCTTACAATCCAAAAAAGGAAAAGAAAGAGAGAAAACAAAACAAAACTCGTCCAAAGTATAGTACAGTGTAGAGTACATGGACTTGGTCTAACTAACAAACCTTATTATTAATCATGTAACTGCTGCATCTGAATCTGTGATCCAGAATAAACCTTTCCACAGCTCTAAGATCTCACTATTTGAAAGCTGAGTTAATTGTGTGAGATATACATTCTGAACATCTTTCACAATTTTTGTGCTTAATTCAATATAAGTACAGTCTTTTGTTGCAGAGTAAACAGACATCTGGCCATCCAAATATTCCACTTAATGATAGTAAAAAGGGTATGTAAGGTACTTAGATTACATTTTCCCCATATAGCAGTAACATGACCATATACATTATTCACATAAGTCAGTTTTTTCCAACAAGGGTTCTTTCCATAACTTTATAATATAAGCCCACAAATCTTTAACAAAGGAATATTGAAAGAAAAGGTGCTCTATTGTTTCTAAAGTGTCGATACAATACAATCTGCTGCATATTCTGTCCTGAATTTGTTTGTGTTTGTGGTTATTTTTTATATTTATCTTTCCATGACATGATACCCAATGAAAGTACCACATGTGAGCAGGAACTCTTGAATTACCTAACAAAGTTTGAAGTGAACTCCTATACTGAGATCGGCATGCTTCAAAGGGTACAGAACCCACACAGAGAGCGGCCAGAAGATTTTTATAAAGACTTTTATGTGTAGGAGCTGAAATAATCTGTTGAGTGGTAACATTCCAATGTTTTAGTCTGAGGAAGGGTTCTTTAAGATACTGAAGGGAGTCTGGACCTTTCATTACCCTGAATAAGTGCTGCTCCCATTGGTGAAACCAAGGTTTGCAATTTTCATATAACCTGGGTTCCCATCCCTTTTCTGCATTAATTAGTAATGGCCATAGATTGGACATAAAAAAAAATACTATTAAAGAATAAAATAGGATTAATCATATCCAGTCCCCCTTCTTTAATGGGCAAATACAGAATGTTCCTTTTGATCAGATTACGGTGGCTGCCCCAAATGGCTTAGAAAAATAAGTTCATAAGTGAGGTTTCTAACTTCTTTGGAATTGGGAATATGTAACTTAGATATAAAAAAACAGGCACTAAAAAAGTTTTAATCAAAAATATTCTTTTCTTTTTACCTATTTTGCCCTTATTCCATTGCAATACTTTATACCTTCCAATAGCTAGTTTTTCTTCCCAGTGCAATATGTCCATCCCTGGTGGGCCACATTTAATCCCTAAAATTGATACTGGGTGTGGGGTGAGCTGAAGAGGACCAATGTTGGTTTCCTGATCAGGACAGTTCCCTAATGACCTCTCACTGCATTTATCTAGGTTTAGCAAAGCCCCAGAAACTGATCCAAAGGTGGAACATAAAGAAATAGCTAAAAGGACAGAGGTTTTATCGGCCACCATGAGGCACAGATCGTTAGCATATGCTAGGGCCTTAGAAGGGGCCTGAGCATTTGACCCAACTACTGGTTTAATAAATTGAAGACAGTTAATCTTTCGTAGTAATGGGTCCATGAAAAAAGCATAGGGAAGGGGACTCATGGGGCATCCCTGCCTGACCCCCCATTTGATAGGCACCATAGGTCCTAGTCTCCCATTTACCACTGGTACTATAGTAGCTGTGTTATATAAAGATTTAATCCAGCCAATTACCCTAGGAGGTACTGTACCTTATAATGTTGCAATGTCTCCCATAAAATGTTGTGGCAGATAGAATCAAAGGCTTTTTTTTGATCCAATGAGACAACATAACCAGGGCAAGTATTAGACTATTCTTTTGTAAAAACCTCTTTTAGTAGAATAAGATGGTCTTGCATTGATGTCTGTGGAATGGCACAGGCTTGTTCTAAAGAAATTACTTTTTCTGCTACAAGGAGCAGTCTTTTCATTAGGATTTTGGATAGAAAATTGAAGTCTGCATTAAGCATGCAGATTGGCCTCCAGTTATTTAAATCTGTTCTCTCCCCTTTTTTGTGCAAGAAAATCAGAGTTCCTTTGTTAAAGTTAAGTGGGATATTGCCAGACTCTGACATAACATTAAACACAGATATAAGTTCTTCACTTAGAAATGCTGCTACGATTTTATACAATTCATTAGGGACACTGTCAGGTCCAGGTGAGATGTTTTTTAACTGCTGAATACTGTCTAAAACTTCCTCCAGTGTGATCGGTTGACTCACTTTAGCTAGAACCTGGGGGTACTACTGGGACCTGGATATCCTCCAGATATTCCTGAATTTTCTGGGGATCAGAGGGAATATCCACAAATAATTTCATACAGAAGTCAGTCACTAAATGTAAAATTTTATCCAGCTACTTCTGTAGGGAACCAGACTGGTCCAAAAGGCCAGACATAGTTTTTTTCCCTACCTGATGGGCATTATAATCAAAAGGGCACATCTCCTGTGCTGTGCCTTGTGTACCAAACTTGTGCTGGTGGTAAAGTTGTGCAGCCTTTTGTTTCAAAAAGGTCATCACATCTTTTTGAACTAGCTGGATCTGTTCACTCAGATCCTGGCATGTGGTGTGTGTAATGGTGAATACATTTTGCAAGTGGTGACGCTGCTGTAAATATGTAAGATATGCTGAATTACATTTGCTGTTACTATACTGTTTAAAAAAAAAAATTAAATCAGCTTTCGTATCTTCTCACCAACTTATAGGGCCTCATAACAAATCAGCACTGATTTTCTAGCTGCCAAGAGTTGTCCTAAGAAGATGAGGAAGGCACTATCCTCTGACTGTGAGGTGTTAAACTTCCATACTCCAGGCCCTTTGGAGGGGGGGAGTGTTACCTCCCACAGAGATCGAGACCCTCTTGTGGTCCGAGAATTCTAAGAGACAAACCATAGCTGCTGAACTATTTAAAGATTGAGACGGAAAAACATAATTGATCCTGGTTGCCAAAACTCCTTTCTGGAATGCAGGGGTATGTTTTTTAGTACGCTCCAGATATGCATCACGCAAATGTGCAGTGTGAATAATGATATTGAAAGAGCATGAATCACAGTATATTTTTTGTGTTATGGCATAGGAACTTTTATCTTGGAGACTCAAGCCACAGTTGGATTGTCTAGCAAACACTAGCTGTTTGGAAGTATGTAAATAGGGCTGAATGAGGGATAAAATGTCAATTCTTACTGATTTTGTTTGAGGTGCATATAAATTAATAAGGCGGCAAGGGAACTGATGAATTAAAGCATCAAGTATAAGTACTCAACCAGGAACCAAATCATCGAGCTTTAGGAGCTTAAAGTCTATAGAGTGAACCAATATGCCAACCCAAGAACAAGCCTCCTGGCCAACAGACCAAAATGAAGGTCCACGGAGCCAATGTCTCTGGGCTTGTTTAATTTCATGAAACGTATGAAACTGAATATCTTGTAGAAAAATCAATCCTATTTGTAAAGAGGCAAGAAATGCAAACACTGTATTCCTTTTGTCTATTCTCTTACTACTATTAACATTAATAGTATGACAATCAAAAGCCATGAGACATAGGAATATTAGCTAGGTAAAAAGGAACCCTTCACTAGGTACGAAGCTGAAAATCATTTTTTCCTTGCAGACCCCTTCGTTTTCATCCTTGTTTCCATTTTTGTGCCCCTCTACCCTTAGTGCAAATCTTTGTGTTAGTTGTGCCTTCTGGATGAGAGGAGGGGCTAGAAGAAAAATCCAATTCCTCTCCTGAATCAGCCAAAGTCTCTTGTAAAATTTCATAAGGGTTAGACATAGGAATGGGAGAGGTCCTGGCAGTTTTTTGAGGGGGGGTTGCTTTCAATTTTGATCTCATAGAATGCCTACAATTGATTTGAGCAGGTTCTGGAGGAGGGGGCATTTCTACATTTACCTGGGGCTGGTCATCAGGGGTCTCCGCCATAGTCTCCTTTGGTAGAGGGGGGGCCTCTATGTGCATAACAGAAGATGTATTCATCAAAGGAACAAAAGGTGGCGCAGTGGAAGTTGATGGTTCCACCTGGTAAGGATCAGGTTGTGCAGGACTAGGCCTATTTCTAATCCTGGCTTTTTGGGCCTGAGAAATAATGAAATGTTGGTCTGCCCCTCCATCAGGATGCTCCTGATTATGAGCCGCCCAAGTGCAATTTTGAAACGTGTGACCTAGTTCGTCACACAAATTGCACTTACATTTGTTCAAGCAAGCAGTGTTTAAATGACCCAATTCCCCACAGAGATTACACTTCACAGTGTCACGAACACTACTGAAATGGGAGGGGTCCCCGCACCTGTAACAGGCCTTCGACTTTCCTGGATAGAACAGGTCCCCCCATCACGACCCAAGAAAAAGGAGCTTGGGAGATGAACTACCCCAGAATCATCAGTTTTTAATTACACTTTTACCTTCCACCCCCCAGTCCAAATATTTTCTGTGTCCAAAATGGCCTCAGGGTCACCAATAACAGTACAACAAAGCTTTAGCCAATACAAAACATCTGAGAGATCCACCCCCTCATTCCTGAATAAGATAGATATTGTCTTATATGCTGGTTTGGTCAGTGGAATAGCCAAAAACGGGGTACAAAGTGCCGTACGTTTCAAAGAATGATGTTTCGACCAAAACCTCTCCAGTCCTCGGGATATTTTAAAACTAATATCAAAAGTCGTTTCTCCAGAGGTGTATATCAGAGCATATAGTTCATGAGAAAAAAACATCATCAAATCTTTTAGTAGATTTCTAGCAGCATACACACAGTCTGGAAGTTCTGGCAAGCCACCCACATAAGATAGTCTCACAGCATTATGGCACTTAGCTGGCATGATAGGTAGTTGAAATAAAGAAGAAAAGGTTTTTTTTTCTGTCAGGCAGCTTGTTTAAGGAAGCTGCCATCTGGGGTTGCACAGTACTTGGGTTCCCAGTTGGGTTTTCAGGAGGATGCAATGTTAAAATGGGATTTTGAGTTAATCTTAGGCCTTCAGGAATAGCAAGCAGGTCATCATTTGAATCTTGTACCAAGGCCTCTTGCATCTGAACATCATTTGCAACCTGTGGTGAAGATGTCGCAAAATCGTCCGGTGATGGCATTCTGATCAGTGACTTGCCAGAGACCCACTGGGCCAAATCAGGCTGCTTTTCCCAACCTGTACCCCACAAAGCTTCCTCAACAGACCAGGGCCCAGACCCAGGAACTGCATTTCCCTGTGATGCAATGTGAGGGACATTGACTTGTTTTGAAAAGCAGAAGCTGTAGATATACTCATAGAAGTATGAGGCAGTTCTTTGGCAGTAGAAACACTCGCAGACTTGTTGCTACCCCTGGCAGATAACAGATCCTTTAAGGGCTTTACTTCCTCGCACAGCTGTTGTTTATTGACAGTGTCAACCACGCTGTCAGCTTTCAACTGCTGAATCTTCTGCTGCAGGAACATTATCTTAAAGAGAAACTTCCGTTCCTCAGCTTCGAGTAAATGCTGCAATTCTTGTGTTTCTACAGAGTCCATAGTAGGAATTTCCACAGGATTAAGTTCCTCAGGCAAATCAGATTCAGTGTCCAAGTCCGTACAATCCTCTTGTTCTTGAGAAGTCACGGAGCTCTTGCTATGCAATTCCAGACTTTTTTCCTGTTCTACCATCATCTTAGCTGTTTTCTTGTCTTCTAATGGAGATAAATGTGCAGTACCTGGCAAAGACGAGGTGTGAGAGGAGACTGTCTCTCACACCTACACAGCAACCATCCTCACTCCAGGGCTATCATCCGCCATCTTGGATGGCCAGAATCTCCCCTACAGGCAAGCAAGGGAATTTCCCCGGTGCCCTGGCCAAATTTCCCCATTCACTAAAAATACCAACAACAACTTAATCTAGTTCATGGTCAGTTGGCATTCATCTGTATCCTCCTCCCCCGGATCGTGCCTGAAAATAGGCAGAATTTGTCTAGTGCACTTACCTAGTCAACAAAAACTAAATAAATATCTTTCAAAACATACTGTACAACAAAAATCACATCTGTATAACATTCACTCATTTCAACAAATAACTAAATCCATAAAATACAACTAAAATAATAGTACTATACTGCATCTGACCTCAATACAAACATAACATTTTTTAATTACATACCAGTCTAACACCCAGCACAGCATAACTCAACCACACCACAATGTTTACATAATTCTTAAAGTGATTTTTTGAGTTTTGCCATAGCAAATGGGATTAGCAAACTGTAGTAACCTGCAAGAGTTGTGATCAAATCTCCTACCAGTCAACCTGCCAAAAAGTGCTGTTTTCCATGAGAAAAAATATGTTTATGTGCTCTGCTTCATTTGCATAACCCACCCCTTTTTTCTCAGTGCTGCAACACCCAACTGTGACATCATGCAAGGGAAACAAAGTTTCTAAGCACTATTGTGAAACAGAGACCTTAGGGTTACCACCTCCCCTGATTTTTGCCAGACGGCCCTGATTTGGGCAGCTGTGTCCTGCAAAAAAAAAATAATGAAAAATACATCATGTCCTGACCTTATAGTAGAAATAAAAATATTGTCTGACGTTGTTCTAAATGTTGCAGAAACTATAATACCTTAACTAAAATGCCTTAAAATGATAAGAAACAATAGAAACAACCAGAACATGACAACACTTAGTCTTCATTCTGATTATTTTGAGAAAACGGCTCTGTTGCATTGGTCAGTGTTACATATTGTCCTGTAAAAAAACATGTTTCAGTAAGAAATGTCCCACTCTGGGCTTCTTAAAAGGTGATAACCCTAAGAGACTTCTGTTGGTCAGTCTGGGTATTTCAAACATCTACACTAGCAAAATAGGAGTAGGAAGACAGAAAAATCAGCTATGTACTGTACTCACACTGCCTTGCTACATATGTACCTACTGTGTACCCGTTTCCCCTCTGCCCCAGGATGCATCTGGAAGCTAGCTTGTCTGCTCAGTATGTCTTTCCTGGTAAATCATTTACATTAATAAATAAATAAGTAAGTCTACACATACCTCTCAACTGTCCCTGATTTTCAGGAACGTCCCTGATTTTGCCTCAAAATTTTACTCTGTCCCTCCTAAAAATTGTGTTTCCGTGACCAAACAGTGGGGTCTGTAAGCACAAAAAGATGTCAAACATTAAAGTTACAGACTTGTTCTTCATTAGAAAATACATTTTACACTAAGCCCCTTATTCTACCAGCTTCCTGAGAGTATATCACCAATTTTTAAAATGTGTCCCTGATTTTGGTCCTTTGCCCCTGATTTTTTTATGCGTTGTCCCTGATTTATGAGACAGGAGGTTGAGAGGTATGAGTCTACATATCAGGTGCTGTACTGAAGTCACCACTACCAAAATAAGGGACTGCACCTCTAAGTAACAAACATTTAAGTCAACTTTACAATTTACCCAGAATTCATTGTTGCTGTATGTACAGTATCCCTTGCATGACATCATTCGGGGGGGGCACACAGAAATTGGAGGGCAGGCAGAAACAAAGTGCTGATAAAACATTAAAAAAAGGACTATGACAGGCTTTTTTACAAAACAAATTGTAACTTCAACATCTGAGGTATGGTTGGCAATGGCATTCTATATGAAAAAGGTATCTTCAAAATCTCTGAAAATCACTTTAATTAAGTTATTTCATTCAAAATATATCCTACAATACAAAACACCACATCAATATAACAGTCACTCATTTCAATTCATAAAAAATACTTAAAACATTTGACTAGAATTAATTAACAATACTGTATATAAATTATAGCATTTCTTAATTAAATATAGCCTAAAATCCAATCCAATTCAGCCATACCACATTTAAATTTTAAAACAGTAGGAATTCATCATAACAAATCCAATTTTAAACTCACTATAAACTTTATATAATCATAAAGTATATTATTACTATATCATTCTAATACTTAACACGTCAATCAAATTTCTATGATATGAATAGAAAAAGCAGTACTTTACCACCATAAATTCCAGATAAAAGAGAACACCTTACACAAGTTTCCTTTATATACTGTCTGAACCCCATCCAAAACCAATCAACAAAAAAATGTGCTATTGTTACGAAGAAAACTACCATAGCCCACATATTCAAAAGAGATGTGTGGCCCAAAAAAGGGATGCGATGGGCATCCTTGGAAATGTGCCGAAGCAAAATATTCAGTCAGTACAGATGCGCCACATAAAACTGAACGCACGATCACGCAGAAATAATGTATGCAGCACAGGTAAAGGAGGCAGGTACATGAATGTGCCGCACATCTGAATATTCAGCTGAAATGAGTGGTGCATGTGTTGTGCATCCCAAAAATGCTCTGCACAAAGACAGGTATATAAGGAGATGGTCTAAATGGCTAAGCCACCCAGTGCTTGTCTGCAGCACTGCAACAACAATGGATGGGTCAGCCTTCCACATGGCAGCAGTCATGGCTGATGTGAGGAGACGAGAACAACAGCAACATGGCCACAGATGGGCCCACAGGTGGTACGCCCACCAGAGACGGTATCAGGACCATGTCACATTTGAACAGCTAAGTGACAGACATTGTGGGCTGGTACCATCTCAACAGGGAAATTATGAAACAGCTCTGTGAGCTGCTCCATGAGAATCTGCAGGCACCTACACATAGAAGTCACACCATGATGTTGGAGATAAAGGTAACAGCAACATTGTGCCTGTTCACCATGGGCACCTTCCAGATACCAGTGGATGACACCATTGGTATTACCCAGTCTGCCAAGTCCTGTCTTCTCACTCAGTTCCTTACCACTCTGCTGCCCCATGCTACGGAGTTCATACGAATCTCTAGCACAGAAGCAGAGTGTACAGAAACAATGCAGCACTTCCACAAGGTTTCAAGAATACCAGGCATGCCAGGGGCCATCGACTGCATCCATGTGGCAATCAGAGCACCACCTGGTGGTGATAAGGATATATACATCAACATGAAGAGGTACCACTCCCTGAACTGCCAGGTGGTGTGCAATGCCACAAGGCACATCACCAATGTCTGTGCCTGCTTCCCTGGAAGTGCACACAGTGCCTGTCTGGCATCAGTCGGCCCTGTGCTACCAGTTTGAGTATGAGTGGGAGATACCAGGTGGCCATCTAGTGGGTGAGTGGTACCTGCCTCCTGAGAATGGTGCCCACACATCTGCAGAAAGCACTTCAGGTGGCTGTGCAGAGGGATGACCATTATGAAAGAGCTGTCACAGTTGCCAACAGACGAGTGGCATACTGGATGGGGTGAGAGTGTTAGAGAGGGTCCCAAAAGTGACAGACAGTGGATAGATGGTGGTTCCAGGTAGTGTGGTCACACATATGACAGACTGTAACAGGCATAGGCAACAGGGAAGCAGGCAGCCAATGACCGACTGTGACACTATGTGAGGGGCAGGGCACTGGTATGCACTGGGAACTGACAGCACCATGTTGTGGCAACAGGCCATGCTGTAGCCATACACCACAGTACAGATGTCACGCATGCCACGGTGGCAGTGACATTGGCCACAGAACAGCTGGGAGTGTGCCACGGAGGTGTGTGAGGGGGCATGCAGAGGGGAAAACATTGATAGGTGTACTATGCAGGCAGGCACAAACAGCAGACACAGGGACTGAGAGTGGGGGAGGGACCACCATGGATGTGTAATGAAGACTAACATGTTCCCTTCCCTCACAGGTGACAGTGCCTACCCCTCCAGCCATGGATGTTCATCCCAATACTGCGGCCCACATCTGAAGGAGAGGAGAGGAGAGGTATAATGAGGCACACATTGCAACACAGAACATCACTGAGCATTTGTTTGGCATGCTAAAGATTTATTTATTTATTTAAAATTGGTGACTGGGAAAAACACGCTAAGCCGAATTTCATTTCCAGGTGCAACCCGGGTGCAGAGCAACAGTATAATAATAAGTTACATTACAGAAGTGTATAGATACTTACAAGGGTAACCAGGGCTGGTTCTGGGATTTGCTGGGCCTTGGTGCAAGACTTTGTAGTGCCCCCCCCCAGCTGTGCCCCTGCACCTCCCCCCTGCTGGGCCCCACTGGCCCCCCCAATAATATTGCTGCTGTTTCATTTTGTGAGCTTAAAAGGTGTAAATGGCATTATCTGTTATCTCTCCTCTCTGTTTCCCCTCCCCACCCCTTCTTTTCTGCTGCTGCCAAATCTTTTTTTTGTTTTTGTTTAGTTTCCCTGAATCACCATCACTGAACTCAGTCAGCACAGTTTATTTTGGCACTCCGAAGAACAAAAAGGACATTGATCAGCACAAATTTAATTACCGTCCATATTCCCACGTTCAGCTGCTGCTCATGGATGTGTTCAGACTGCTCGCCCCTGCTTGCACCACCTGGATTTAATATTTTAATATTAATCACAGACACAGCCTGCACTTAAGCTGAGCCTGAGATCATGGGTCCCACCCAAGTGTCCCCACTAGCAAATCGGACCAGCGGCAACTAGTACTCAACCAGGGAGGGAGGGAGCAAGGAGGAGCATCAACCTGACTTAACCGTATTGAGTAAACAGAGGGGTGAAGTGGAAAGACCACTATTGGTGCAGGATGGGGCATGAAGGAGGAGCGGAGCCCACCCAACACAGGAGGAGGAGGAGGAGGAGACAATAGACAAGGAGGACAGCGAGTGATTGCCAGCACTGCTTGCAGGTATGGGAAAGGTGTGCACATGCACGCACTACTGTTTAAATGGCTGGGGTCTCTCTCTCTCTCTCTGGGATTTAAATGGCTTGGGGCTCTTTGGCAGCCTGAGAAGAGCATTAGCACTCAGGCAGATGGCGGGCGCTAGATGTGGTGCACACTTGCCGACCGGGGGGCACTGCGCCAGCATAATAATTTTATTAAAATGCTAATTTTTACTTCAGCGGCCATTGGGCCCTCCTGCACTCTGGGCCCTAGTGCAGTGGCATCCCTTGCACCCCCCACCCCCGACACCAGCCCTGAGGGTATCATGTGGTTCCAGAACTAGGTAAAGGTTCAGAGACTTGAACTGATATGTACAAGAGATAAAAGTAGTTTAGGTACAAATTTACATACTGTAGGTAAAGCACAATCATTATAAAGCACAAACGTTATGAGCAAGAACGCATTAAAAATAGCTAAACAGATTGACCTGGGACACCTTGAGACAGTTCGGGAGTTCTGGTTACAGTGCAAGGTACAGATTCAGAGACTTAACTGATACGCACAAGAGATAAAAGTGATTTAGGCACAATGTTACATAGATACGGCACAAACATTATTAAGCACAAATGTATGGGCAAGAATCCATTACACATAACTAAATAGATTGACCTGAGATGTCATGAGACAATTTGGAGGTCCTTTTTGAGGGATCTAGAGCAAGCAGGAGTAGAGTTTGGGAGTCGGGAGGTAACTAGCCTGAGTCGATCTGGGACCTGAGTCAGTCACAGCGGGGAGGATGTGGGAGGAATGAATGGAGAAAAGGTGGGACCAGCACTCAGAGACAGAAGGGAAATGCAGGGGGTTAGGAGCATTGCGAGCACTGGGGAGAGGGGAGGAGTCTTTTGAGGAGCGAGAGAGAGGGGAAGCAAGATGATGGTCAGGAGGAAGATTATTCCATAGAAGAGGGAGGCAGTATGAAAAGGTGGATTGGCCTGTGGTAGTGCGAGGACGAGGGATGGATAAAGTGCACGAGCCTCTATGGCAAAGTCGATAGGTTGTGGATTCGGCAGAAGTAAGACTGGAAGAGAGATAGGGAGGAAGGGAGCTGAACCAGTACATGACAATGAGGAAGGAGCAGCAGATTGATCTCTAGTGAGAAAGTGGGGTAAGGAAGAAGGGGGACCATAGAGTAGACAGTGGTGGGTGAGGGGCAGGGAGGCAGTGGCAAAATAGCAAAAGAAGTTGAGAAGAGTGTCTAGTTTGGGGAGGGAAGAGGAGGAGATGGTGCCGTAGACAACATTGGCATAATCAAGCACAGACAAGATTGTTTTAAGTACTAGTTCATGTCGAGTGGGGAGAGGAAGACTGGCTTTGTGGCGGTAGAGAACTGCGAGTCCGAGCCGGAGTTTGGTGCAGATGGCGTCGATATGTGTAGAGAGGTCAAGGTGACTGTCTAGCCAGACACCCAGGTATTTGAAAGTAGAGACTTTCTCAAGAGGTGAACCATCAAGGGTGGTGATAACTGGGGGGCGGTGTGGAGGGAGGCCAGCTTCTGCCTGGAATCAAAAAAACATGGTAACCGTTTTCTTGGTATTTAGTTTTAATTGGCTTGATTGGAACCAAGATTGTACTCTGTCAAAGTCATTTTGGAGATTAAGGAGGACACTGTTATGGGATGGACTGGAGGTATAGATGGCAGGATAGGGCCAAGGATGGAGCCTTGCGGGACCCTGGATAAGATTGGGATAGGAGTAGAGAGCATCATCTATTTGAACTGACTGTTGTCTGTTGTGGAGGTAAGAGCGGAACCAGCCTACTGTGGGTGTCGCAAGGCCAAGGAAGAGAGTTTGTGAAGAAGGAGTGGGTGTAATACTGAATCAAATGCTTTGGCCAAATCAATAAAGACAGCAGCAGTGATTTGACTTTGATCCACTGCAGTAAGGATGGAGTTAGTGACCTTCAACAGTGAGATGATGGTGGAGTGTTGTTTTTGGAACCCTGATTGCACAGGTGAAAGAGAGTTGTTCGAGGATAGAAAGTCAGAGCTTTGCGAGCATGAGGGATTCTTGTACTTTGGCAAGGGAGGGGAGGAGAGAAAAGGGCCTATACTTTTCTGGGGATGAGGGATTTCCATATATTCCATTAATATGTGTGTCAGTGGGGCGACTATAGCTGCTGCAGACATATGGAGCAGTCTAAGGTGGAGATCATCAGGGCTGGATTTGGAGGGGTTGAGTGACTTGAGTGTGATATAATCTTCAAGAGTGGTGAAAGGAGGAAAGAGGTATCCAGTAGGAGAAGGAGATGTGGGAGGGCAGGGAGAGGTGTCCGGTGTGGGGGGAGCGAGTCTGATAGTGCACAAGAGATGAAGAACTTGTTGAATGCATCAGCAATGGCTGCAGGGTCAGAGATACGGGAGCCATCAGTTTTCAGGACTGGGCAAGCTTGCTGAGAAGAGGGATCTAAAAAGGTGTGTATCACCTTCCAGAAGGAAGGAGTTTTGACTCATCTCAAGCTGTGATTTGAAGTAGGAGGCCTTAGAAAGGCAGGTAGCCTTAGTGCACCTGTTTCTGAGTTGTTTGTAAGATAGGAGGTCATATGGAGTGTTGGATGCTTTGTAAAGTCTCCAGGCTTTGTCTCTGGAATGACATAAGGTGATAAGATTAGAAGTAATCCAAAGGTGGTGGTGTCGTTTCGCCCTGACTTTTCTATGGGGAGCGTGTCAGTCCCAGGTAAGGTTAAAGATGTGTAGGAAGTGACATAGTGCAAGGTCAATAGATGTGATTTAGATGCCTGGACAGGTCCGGTGGTTCCCTAAAGTATAGCCCAGACAAGGCCAGTGGCATATTCCTAGCCTGCTGCGTGCTACACAACATGGCCATTGACCATGGAATTGATGTCCAGGTACCTGAGGGCGACAGTTCAGAGGATGATGGGCCGTAGGATGAGGGTGGGCAGCCAGCACTGCAACACAGCGACCCCAAGACTGGCCCTGAGGGCACGGTGGCACAGAGGCACCATCATGCCAGAGCATTTTGGACCACCAAGGTGAGCACCATAGGCAGTCATGACAGTGCAGGCATGCAGAGATGCACAGGTAAGGCAGAAGTATGGTGCACCCCATGGTGATGCAGACAGACCCAGTCACAGCAGAACACCGTGTACACACGTGTGCAATGGGACCATGCACACATGTCTACAGGAGGGGCAACAACGCCATGGATGTACACAGGTGATTGTGAAGCAAAGGCATGGGTCAAAGATAGACCAGTGGCACAGACCCATGTCAGTAAGCCACAGCCATACTCATCACACCCATGCCACCCACCACAACATGGCCCACATTCATGGCCCAGATGCCACACAGCGAGCATGTACCTGCCACTGGGGTGTGTGTGCACATGGGACGACATATGGATAGGGTGTGGACAGCACACAGCCCTGAGCCAACATGGGACAATGTACACACATCAACAGCTATGGAGCAACGTGGGCAGGCCAACAGTGCCCGGGACACCTCAGTGTCTCTGCATGTGGCCACCACAGACACATACACAGCCATGCACCACATGGGTGCCTCCTGTGGGAGACTCCATGTCACAATGGGCGAAGGCTCCGCCCCCAAGGCATGGGCGTAGGCAGGCATACTCCAAGTACTCCATGGTGTACAATTTTATTTAAGGGGAGTAGCAAATAGGCTGTGAACTGCTTCCTTTTTCCATGAAAACTAAAAGAAAATGCTGAACCTTTCTGTAATTTTATTCATAGGAGTCAAAACTAGAAGGACTGGTCACTAATACTGTCTTTGCATCCCAAGGACAAAACAACTTTACAGGCTCTGGGCTGGTATGTGGGTGTCTTAGGAAGCAATGCATGGCATTTGTATTTACCCATGCATGGCACCAACTATTGTCATGGAATACAAAAGTTGTATTTATTGTGCCAAATGAGGCAACAAACATGGTCCTGATGTACATTTGTATATTGTCTGGCTACACGGTGGTGGGGGGGGGTAGCAGTGAGTCCACTTGGTGTGCACATCTGAAATCCCTGGCTACACCTCTGCCCCGAGGGTGTTGAACCACGTGACCAGAAATGGCTGCATGTAGATGATGGTGTTGAGAGCTTCACACTCTGGCCAGGTGTGGTCAGTATTGCAAGGTCAGGTGACAGTGTCTGGAACATGTGGACCACATGCCATGACAGGGTGGGGGTGCTGGGGTTGCTGCGAGACGTGCGGTGGGTGGTCCTGGGGGACAGGGGGCCATGGCTGCAGAACCCTCCTGTATGGCTTGCGCTATTCTGTTGAGACTTGCAGTCATGTCTGCCCGCAGGAGGCATAACTCCCCTATGACCTCTGCATGCTGAATGGATGCCCACTCATCAACGAGACCCACCTGCACCCACAACCCTTGCACAGCTTCCCTGAGCGCCACCTGTCTCTCTGCAGAGGACCACAGTAGCCATGTGTGCTCTAGAAGCTCACCATCAAGATACATGTTGTGGGGTGGGGGGTGGCTGCTGAGCAGGGGGTATGTGGCCTGCTGTGAGACCACCACCTCCTGTGGCTGCTGCATAGCAGGCTGCTATTGGACCTGTGTTAGTGTGCATGCAGAAAAACTGTGTGCCAGTTTGGCCTGTCCACGTATACATTCAGGCTGTTGCTGGTCCACACCACTCTGTGACATAGTGGCGTTGCACCCTGCCCGCACGGTAGTGTCCTGGCCTAGTCCACCCACAGCCTGCACCATGGCATCTGGCATGTGCTGGCCCATATGCTGTGCATGTGATGGGCCAGAATGGGTGCTGGTATCAGTTGCTGACTGTATGGCAACTTTAATGTCAAGGAGGTAGACTGTGTTGGGGATGATACTGTGCAACTGGGTGGCGTCCTCATCCTCCGTGTCTGAGGTGAGCACCTCAAGGTCATCCAGGAGGTAAACCCCATATAGGGGGACATCATCAGCAATGTCATCAACGTCCCATCCCCCTGTGTAGGTGCATCTACAGCTGTGACCAGAACACTGGCCAATGACATACACATGGGTACGTCAGCCTGTTGACTCTGTGTCTGTCCCCGTGCAGCTGCACCATTCCTAAGACGTGAAGGGGTTGTGGAGGAAACATATGGAAACATGGTTAAGGCTGCATGTCTATGGCTAAAGAACAGAAACAGGCACAAAGAGAAGCACATGTGTGTCACAGGTTTGCAGGCTGTAATACACATGAGCAAGACACTTGTGCGGGACACGTGGCACACATGCCACACTGCATGGAGGGATTGTCATGCAACATGCGTGTGGCCACACACACAAATGTGTAAGAAACTTCCTAGATGTTCCCCTCACCCCCACATGCCCCGGTAGCCTGTACAATAGTCAGCATTTGTCACCCCACCCAACTGAGCATGCCATACACACACTACCACCAGCATGGACCCCAGAGGGGAATACCCACACACCACTCCCACCCAGGTGCCAGCTGTATGGTCCACATACAGGTGCAGGTGCAGGCAGATAGCAGTGAACACGTATGGTTCTGTCCCACACAAAGGCTGCACTCACCCATGTATGAAGGCCATACTTGCCAACACCACAGGCATACACAGGTGACATGCGGCCCACACTCAGTGGCCACATGTGCCACATGGCCTGTACAACACACCATACACCACCTGTGTGCACCACATGCAGGACTGTACTTGACCTGTGTATGTCATACTCACAGTGCAGTGACGGGTCACCTCCGGTATCAAAGCCACCACCAGGCACGCCCTCAACAGACACACGGCTGAGTGTGGTGGCCATGAGAGCCTCCTGCACTGACATGGCAAAGACAGCGGAAGGACCCCCACCCATAGCAGTGCATGAGGCACAGGCCTAAGCCAGGCACTCCTTGCAGTGGTGGCGTTCACTATTTATGAGCTTGATGCACTCCTGTGGTGTCCTGTTGTACACACCATGCGCATTGTCGGCCTGTGCCACGTCTTTCCAGCCCTGTGCTCATTCTTGTTCTGTGCCCATTTTCTGGATGAGGAAGTCCTCCCATAATATGTAGGCCTTGACTAGGGCTGACAACTCGTCCTTAGTAAAATTCAGTCTTCGGTGATGTGTACCTTCCTCAGGCTCCATACTGGTGCTTGCGGTAAACAAAGACAGGCACAGGGTAAGATGCAGCATCAGTGGAATGTGCTATGCACCATGCGGAGTAACAAAACAGACACACTAGGCGCTTTTACACACAGGTTTTTAAAATGAAATGAGTGTTACCTGTGTGGCACCGTTGTACTCTGTTGCGTTCTGGTTTCCTTTTACACCCTGCGAGTATTCTGGCCAACCCCGCCTTCATTTGTATTGGCTCCCCCAGAGTTTGCTGCTCTAATGGCTGTTTCTGCAGTGCTACCAGAATGGCTGTTTTGCACAGCCAAATGAAACAGAACACGTTGGTGCAAACCATGAGAAGCAGAGAAGAAAAAATTACTCACCTTAGCAATGTTGTTTCTTCTAATGGAGTCTTCCTGTATTCTGACAGTAGCAGCAGTGAGTCCCAACCTTCAAACTGCCCCGGAGATGAAAGAGTTAACTTTCCATGCCAGGCATGGAATGCTGAGCTCGAGCTCGGTTGAGACTCTGTCTGTTGCTGTTTAAACTCAAACCGTCAGATCTTTATGAGCAAACTCACTACGGTCCTGTGTGGAAGCTGTAAACCTACACTAGCCAATTGGCTACTAAACATAAAAACACAATTTTTGGTCTCAAAAACAAAGACTCAAGTCAGGAGACCCAAAAAATGAAAAAGACAACAAGATGGGCATCTACTGAGTGCCAACACTGCCACTGCCCACCCACATCCCAAAACAAAGGTTCTGAGAGGGGCAGGCAGGGGGAGGTCAGAATACAGCAAGACTCCATTAGAAGAAACAACATTACTAAGGTGAGTAATTTTTTCTTCAAACAATATGAAGTCTTGCTGTATTCTGACAGTAGCAGACTACCAAGCAGTAGCTCCATGGAGGAGGGACAGAACCTACTTAGGAAATAGGCTTTGAAGCACAGCTGTGCCAAACCGAGCATCACTCCTAGCCTGGATATCCAGGGAGTAATGCTTGGGTAAAAGTGTGAACTGTTTTCCAGGTAGCTGCTTGACAGATCTCTAAAATAGGGATATCCCTGGCAGCAGCCAGGGAAGCAGCTGTACCTCTGGTAGAGTGAGCCCTCAGGCCTGAGGGTGGAACCTTACCTAGTTTTTCATAACAAAATTGGATACAAGAGACAATCCACCTGGCAATGGATCTTTTAGTGGCAGGTTTCCCTTTACCAACCTCACCATAAGTGAGGAACAATTGGAGGGAGTCAAACCTGAGACCCTTGGTACGCTCTATGTAGTAGCTAAGGGCTCTTTTCACATCTAAGCTGTGGAGCCTCCTCTCGCCAGAGGAGGAATGGTCAGTGAAGTACACAGGAAGAGACATAGATTGATTAAGGTGGAAATCTGAAACCACCTTAGGCAAAAACTTCCTGTTAGTCCTGAGGACCACCTTATCTCTATGAAAGGAGATAAAATCAGGCTCCACTGACAAAGCTTGTAACTCACTTATGCATCTGGCAGAGGTGATGGCTACCAGAAACACAGTTTTCCAAGTCAAGTACTTAAGCTCTGCTGAAGACAAAGGCTCAAAAGAGGCTGCATAAGCTGAGCAATGCAAACATTAAGGTCCCAAGCAGGTGCAGGGTCCCTGAAAGGAGGGTTGGTGAGAAGCAATCCCTTGAAAAACTTGGAGAATACAGGGTGAGCTGAAAGAGAAGAGGGCTTACCTGCTGAGATAAAAGCAGAGACAGCTGCCAGATGCACCTTCAGTGTAGCTGGTCTAAGCCCCAAGCTATTTAAATGGACCATATAATCAAGGACTGTGGGCAGATCAGCAGACTCTAGGGAAGTATGCTTTCCAGAGCACCATATGGAAAATCTTTTCCACTTGGAATTATAAGTAGCCCGGGTGGAAGGTTTCCTAGAAGCCTTCAGAATGTTCATTACGCCTTGGGAGAGGTGTAAATCAGCAAACTCTAACTCTTCAAGAGCCAGGCCTTGAGATTGAGAGATTTGAGATTTGGGTACCAAACCCTCCCCTGAGCACAGGTTAACAGGTTGTGATTCCTGGGAAGACACAGGGGAAGATGGATTGCTAAGGACAGTAGGAGTGGATACCAAGGCTGTCTGGCCCAGTCTGGAGCAATCAGGATCATCTTGCAGGGTTGAGATCTGATTTTGACTAGCACTTTGAGCAGTAGAGGGAAGGGGGGGAAGCATACAGGAACTTCCCTTCCCAACTGAGAACTAAGGCATCCAGGGGGACTGAGCCCAACACTGGGGGCCTGCAGCAAAAAAGGGGAAGTTGGTGATTGTCTGGGGCTGCAAAAAGATATATCTGTGGGGTGCCCCATCTGGAAAAAATCACCTCCAAGACCACGGGATCCAGTGACCATTCATGATGGCCCTGGGATATCCTGCTGAGAGCATCTGCTAGGACATTGTCCTTGCCTGGAAGGTGAACTGCTGTGAGGGAGGCGTTCAGGGAATAAGCCAGAGACCACAACTTCATTGCTTCTGTGCACAAGGCCGTAGACCGAGTGCCTCCTTGTTTGTTGATGTACCACATTGTGGTGGTATTGTCTGTTCTGACCTGGATAACTTTGTCCTGAACAGATTTGGAAAAGGCTTGAAGTGCTAGAAACACTGCTCTGTGTTCCAACAGATTGATGTGAAGCAGAGATTCCTGAGGGGACCACAACCCCTGGGTGGTCAGGTTGCCCAAGTGAGCCCCCCACCCCAAGAGGGAGGCATCTGTAGTAAGGATTAAAGAGTGAGACTGAGTGACAAAGGGGACTCCTTGTCTCAGATTGTTCTGATCCTGCCACCACTGTAGGGCCTGGATCAGAGTTGGAGTCACTGGGATCAATTTGGTCAGAGAGTCCTTCCCTTGAGACCAAAAGGCTCTCAAATGGAACTGAATGTCCCTCATCTGAAATCTTGCTCCATGCACCACAGCTGTGGAAGTAGCCATGTGCCCCAGGAGCTGTAGAAAATGCCTTGCTGGTCGAGAGACCTGCAGGGTGAATGAGGAGGCCAGAGAGATAAGGGTCCTTGCCCTGTCCAGGGGAAGGAAAGCTCTGGCCTTTTCTGTGTCTAGCTCTGCGCCTATGAAGGTGAGGTGCTGGACAGGCTCTAGAACTGACTTTGAAAGATTCAGAAGGAAACCCAAAGAGGTGAGCAGTTGCTGAGTTATCTGTAAATGTAACTTGACTTGGTCTGGGGACTGGCCTACTATAAGCCAGTCGTCCAGGTAAGAGAAGATGGCAATCTTTTGCCTTCTTAGAGAAGCAACTACTACTGCCAGGCATTTTGTGAATACCCTTGGAGCAGAGGTCAGACCAAAGGGCATTGCTCTGAACTGGTAATGGCCTGAGGGCAGCTCGAACCTGAGGTACTTTCGATGGGAGCTTCTGATGAGAATATGGAAGTAGGCATCCTTGAGGTCCAGGGACACTAGCCAGTTCCCTGGCCTTAGAGAGGGTAGAATTATTCCCAGAGTCACCATTTTGAATTTTGGTTTTAAAAGGTGCTTGTTTAAGTATCTGAGATCCAGGATGGGCCGCCATTCTCCTGTCTTTTTGGGGGTAAGGAAGTACCTGGAGTACACCCCTTTGCCCTGGTGTAGGGGTGGAACCCTTTCCACAGCTCTGAGAGCTAGGAGGGAAGAGACCTCTGCTTCTAGGGCAAGTGCCTCTGAGGGGTTTGCAGGTGGAAAGGATCTGGTTCTCAGCTTTGGAAATCTTTTGAAGCTGAGAACCAGTCCCTGGCTTACTACTTCCAGGACCCACTTGTCTGATGTTAGAGACTTCCAGTCCTGGACAAAGTAAGCCAGCCTGCCCCCTACAGGTGGTGGAGAATCGGCCCTGGAAAACCCATCAGGGTGCCTGCTTGGCAGGGGGTTTTGGCAGAGGGGTGGAAGCAGGTCTGCTGGTACCCCTTCTGCCTCTCCCTCTAAAGAACCCCCTCTGAGCATAGGCAGAAGAGGAGGCCTGGGCTTGGTAGAAAGGCCTATGAAAAGGCCTGCCCCTGCCCCTGGGATGCTGCCTTTGAGGAGTGGCCTGCCTTTCCTTGGCCTGGGCACTCCTGTAGGTGGTCCTATACTCGTCCATTTTCTTCATGTAATTCTCTGTTTGCTCCCCAAACAAAGAATTACCAACAACAGGAAAATCCATGGCCTTAGTCTGGGTATCCTGTGACAGGCTAGTACATCTGAGCCAGGCCATTCTGCGAAGTGCCACAGATGTAGCTATGACTCTTGATGATACATCATTTGAGTCCACTGCAGCATGGAATTGCACCTTGGATGCCTCAATACCATCCGCAGCCACCTGCTCCAGCTCCTTGGCAAGCTGGCCAGGGACCTGATTTGCTAAAGCCATGACAGTGTCCCATCTGGATTTCTGATACCTAGTCATATAAGCCATATAATTTGCCTGTCTGAGTCCCAAGGATGCTGCCATGTACTGTTTCTTTGCCATGGCATCAATCCTCCTGTAGTCCTTGTCTGGGGGGTGTGAAGCCAAGGGAATATTTGCCTTGTCACAGGCTGCAGCCTGCACTACCCCAACATGGCTGCATTGTTGTGTAAGGAACTCTGTATCTGAGCCTGACAATGCATACCTCTTGTCCATTCTCTTATCCACAGGAGGTATAGTATTAGGAGTCTTTAAAATTTTAAATGTCTGTTTCCCAAAAGATTTGTGCAAGGGAATAGACAGTCTCCTAGACTCTGGGATATCCCTCATTTCCACAAAGTCAGGCTCCTCTTGGTCATCCACAGCTTCTTCCATAGGAAGCTGGAGGGTTCAGCCACTTTTTTATAAAACATGAAATGAGAGGGGGCCTCAGAAAGCCTAGGAGGAACCACTCCTGAAGGTCTGTCTGGGGAGATGTCCGGGTCAATGGGCACATCCAGACTTTCAAATCCACATTCACTTTCCTCATACTCCTCTTCCTCCTCCTCCGGTTCATAATACTCCTCTAAATCATAATCTTGAACCAGTGGAACCAACCGAACCGAGCGCCTCCCTGATGGTGCCGGTTCGGTCGGAACCGGGGAAAGCGACTGGACAATTTTGATCGCTTTGGCTATTTCGTCAGCGGTTGGAGAGGAAAGTTTTGGCTCCACACCAGCTGATTTTTCCTTTCTAGTTCTCTTAGCCGGAACCGACTCCTCGGAATTGGATCTCCTTTTGCCCGAAGAAGTCTCGCCCTGGTCAGAGGGCACTCCTTCCAGTTCGGTTTGAACCGAACCGGGCTGGCCATCCAGTTCAGCGGACCTTTTGGCCTCCCTTTCCCTGAGCCTACCAACCCTCTTCTAGAGGTAGGGTAGCTGCAGGAAAATGTTTACAAATCTGGCAGTCTGCATTGAGGTGGTCAAACCCCAGACAATAAACACAGGTGGTGTGGGGGTCAGCCTTAACAAAGACTTCCCCACACACACTACAGTGTTGAAACCCAGTGGGCCCGGTTTTTCTTTTGGGCTTCTCAGACATTGTGCCAGTCCTAACCAAACTTACCCTTTTAATGGCAATCCACCAGGCAAGACCCTCTTATCGGTTCCTGACCATGTCACGGGTCATGGAAAAAAACGTAATAAAATCTGTTTTTTTTAGAACTGATAAGAACCGGTAACCACACTCTAAAAGTACAATTTAAGATTTTCTAACAACTTGATCGGTTCAAACCGAACCGATAAACTGTTTACAAGCTCCACACAGAATAGAATTAATATATAACCTATCTAGTACTCACAAATACCACAGACAGAGACTGAACCAACAGGTTGCGGTTTAAATTCAGCCGAAAACCGAGAAAAATGGTACTTTAACCGACAAATTGAACCGAGCAGAAGGAGAAATCTCCGGAGCGACTGTTCAGCGAGGCGGAGTAAAGAATCTGATGGTTTGAGTTCAAACAGCAACAGACAGAGTCTCAACCGAGCTTGAGCTCAGCGTTCCATGTCTGGCATGGAAAGTTAACTCTTTCATCTCCGGGGCAGTTCGAAGGTTGGGACTCACTGCTGCTACTGTCAGAATACAGCAAGACTTTATGTTGTTTGAAACACTTTACACACAAGGGATGTAATGGAAGAAAAAATTACTCACCTTTGTAATGTTGTCTCTTCTAATGGAGTCTTGCTGTATTCTGACTATTGCAGTTAGGTCCTGCCTTTCAACTGCCCCAGAGAACAAAGAGTTAACTTTCCATGGCCAGCATGGAACATTCAGCTCGAGCTCGGTTGAAGCCCCTGTCTGCTGTTGTTTAAACTCCAACCGTCATATCTTTACGAGAAATACTCACTAGAAGTTCTGTGTGGAAACTGTAAAACTCACACTAGCTAACTGGCAACTAAATTTATTAAAACAGTTTTGTTTTTTTTTTGGTTTCAAAGCAAAGACTCAAGTCAGGAAGCCCAAAAAACAAAACACAACACACACCCAAAGTAAAGGAGGGTGAAAAAGGGGGCACCCCTAGGGTGCCAACACTGCTTCTGCCCACCCACATCCCAAAAACTAGGTTCTGAGAGGGGAGGCAGGTCAGAATACAGCAAGACTCCATTAGAAGAAACAACATTACTAAGGTGAGTAATTTTTTCTTCAAACAACATGAAGTCTTGCTATATTCTGACTATTGCAGACTACCAAGCAGCACCTCCATGGAGGAGGGACAGAACCTACTTTGGGAATAGGATCTGAAGTACTGCTGTGCCAAACCGAGCATCACTCCTAGCCTGGATATCCAGAGAGTAATGCTTGGTGAATATATGGACTGTTTTCCAGGTGGCTGCTTTACAAATTTCTAAGATAGGAATATCCCTGGCAGCAGCCAGGGAAGCAGTTGTACCTCTAGTAGAGTGAGCCCTCAGGCCTGAGGGTGAGGTTCTACCCAGTTTTTCATAGCAGAATTGTATACAAGAGACAATCCACCTGGCAATAGATCTCTTAGTAGCAGGTTTGCCCTTAGCGACCTCTCCATATGTGAGGAACAACTGGAGGGACTCAAACCTGTGACCCTTGGTGCACTCTATGTAGTAGCTGAGGGCCCTCTTAACATCCAAGCTGTGCAGTCTCCTCTCTCCAGAGGAGGAATGGTCAGTGAAGAAAACAGGGAGAGACACAGACTGATTAAGATGGAAATCTGAAACTACCTTAGGCAAAAATGTCATGTTAGTTCTTAGGACCTTTTTTTGTCTATGGTAAGAGAAGAAATCAGGCTACACTGACAGGGCTTGCAATTCACTGATATGCCTGGCAGAGGTAATGGCTACCAAAAACACAGTTTTCCAAGTCAAGTACTTAAGCTCTGCAGAGGACAAAGGCTTAAAGGGTGGTTGCATAAGCTGAGCAATGCAAACATTAAGGTCCCAAGCAGGAGCAGGGACCCTAAAGGGGGGATTGGTGTACAGCAATCCCTTGAAGAGCTTACAAAACACAGGGTGGGCTGATAGAGGAGAGGACTTGCCTACTGACAAGAAGGCAGAAACAGCTGCCAGATGCCCTTTAAGTGTAGCTGGCCTAAGTCCTAAGCCATTAAGATGGACCATATAGTCCAGAACAGTAGGCAACCCAGCAGATTCTTGAGAAATATGCTTATTAGAGCACCAAATAGTGAATCTTTTCCATTTGGAGTGGTAAGTCTTTCTAGTGGAAGGCTTTCGAGAAGCCTTAAGGATATCCAGAACCACTTGAGAAAGGTGCAGATCAGCAAACTCTAACTCTTCAAGAGCCATGCCTTGAGATTGAGAGAACTGAGATTTGGATACCAAATCCTCCCCTGAGAGGATGTCAACAGGTTGTAATTCCTGGGAAGAGACAGGGGAAGGTGGACTGCTAAGGAGAGCAACAGTGGGTACCAGGGCTGACTGGCCCAGTCTGGAGCAATCAGAATCACTTTGCTTGGTTGAGACCTGATCTTGACTAACACTTTGAACAGGAGAGGGAAGGGGGAAATAGCATACATAAATTTCCTTTCCCAATTCAGAATCAGAGCATCCAGGGGAACTGAGCCCAAGACTGGGGGTCTGCAACAAAAGAGAGGAAGTTGGTGATTGTCTGGGGCTGCAAAAAGATCTATCTGTGGAGTGACCCATCTTGAGAAAATCACCTTCAAAACTAGGGGATCTAGGGTCCATTTGTGATGGCCCTGGGATATCCTGCTGAGAGCATCTGCTAGTACATTGTCCTTCCCTGGGAGGTGAACTGCTATCAGAGAAGTTTGCAGTGAATAGGCCAGGGACTACAACGTCCTTGCCTCTGTGCACAAGGCCGTAGACCGAGTGCCTCCCTGCTTGATGATGTACCACATGGTGGTGGTGTTGTCTGTTCTGATCTGGACTATCTTGTTCTGTACAGATTTGGAAAACGCTTGCAGTGCCAGAAACACTGCTCTGAGTTCCAAGAGACGGATGAGAAGCAGAGATTCTTGAGGTGACCACAGTCCCTGGGTGGTAAGATCCCCCAGGTAGGCTCCCCAGCCGAGCAGGGAAGCATCTGTGGTGAGTATCACTGAATGAGACTGAGTGACAAAAGGAACTCCTTGTCTCAAATTGTCCAGGTCCTGCCACCATTGAAAAGCCTGGATCAGTGTTCGAGTCACTGGGACTAGTTTGGTAAGGGAATCCTTTCTTTGGGACAAAAAGGCTCTTAAATGGAACTGAATGTCCCTCATCTGGAATCTTGCTCGCTGGACCACTGCTGTGGAAGCTGCCATGTGGCCCAGAAGCTGAAGAAAATGCCTTGCTGGTTGAGACACCTGTAGGGTGAATGAAGAGGCCAGTTCCATAAGGGTCCTTGCCCTGTCCAGGGGAAGGAAGGCTCTTGCCCTTACTGTATCCATTTCCACCCCCATGAAGGTGAGGAGCTGTACTGGCTCGAGAACTGACTTTGGAAGGTTGAGGAGGAATCCTAAGGAAGTGAGCACTTGCTGAGCTACTTGCAGATGTGATTTGACTTGGTCTGGGGACTGACCCACTATAAGCTAGTCATCCAGATATGGGAAGATAGGAATCTTTTTTTTCCTTAGGAAGGCAACCACTACTGCCAGGCACTTTGTGGACACCCTTGGGGCTGATGTTAGGCCAAAGGGCATTGCTCTGAATTGATAGTGGCCTGAGGGCAACTCAAACCTTAGATACTTTCTGTGGGAGCACCTGATAGGAATGTGAAAGTAGGCATCCTTGAGGTCCAGGGAGGCTAGCTAGTCCCCTGGCCTTAGAGAGGGCAGAATTATTCCCAGAGTCACCATTTTGAACTTTGGTTTTAAAAGGTGCTTGTTCAGATATCTTAGATCCAGGATGGGCCGTCATTCTCCTGTTTTTTTGTGGGTTAGGAAGTACCTGGAGTACAATCCTTTGCCCTTGTGTAGGGTAGAAACCCTTTCTATGGCTCTGAGAGCCAGGAGGGAAGAAACCGCTGCCTCTAGGGCAAGGGTCTCTGATGGATTTGCAGGTGGAAAAGATCTGGTTCTCTTCTTGGGAAATTTTTTGAAGCTAAGAACCAGTCCCTGGCTTACTGCTTCCAGGACCCACTCGTCTGATGTCAGAGACTTCCAGTCCTGGACAAAGTAAGCCAGCCTGCCCCCTACAGGTATTGGAGAATCGGCCCGGGCAGATCCATCAGGGTGTCTGCTTGGCTGGGGTTTTAGGCTGAGGGGTGGAAGCAGGCCTGTTCATTCCCTATCTGCCTCTCCCTCTGAAGAACCGCTTCTGAGCATAAGCAGAAGAGAAGGCTTGGGCTTGGTAGAAAGGCCTTTGAAAGGGCCTTCCCCTGCCCCTGGAGTGCTGCCTTTGAGGAGTGGCTTGCCTTTCTTTGGCCTGAGCACTCCTGTAGGTGGTCCTGTACTCGTCCATCTTTTTCATGTAGTTCTCTGTCTGCTCCCCAAACAGAGAATTACCAATGACAGGGAAATCCATGGCCTTAGCCTGGCTGTCCTGTGACAGGCTTATACATCTGAGCCAAGCCATCCTCTAAAGGGCCACAGATGTAGCTATGACTCTACATTAAACATCATTGGAGTCCACAGCAGCATGAAATTACACCTTGGATGCCTCAATCCCATCCGCAGCCACCTGCTCCAGCTCCTTAGCAAGCTGGTCAGGGGCCTATTTTGCTACAGCCAGCACAGTGTCCCACCTGGACTTCTGGTATCTAGCTGTGTAGGCCATATAGTTAGCCTGCCTGAATCCCAAAGATGCTGCCATGTACTGCATCTTTGCCATGGCATCAATCCTCCTGGAGTCCTTATCTGGGGGGTGTGATGCCAAGGGAATATTTGCCTTATCACAGGCAGCAGCCTGCACTACCCCAACATGGCTGCATTGCTGAGAAAGGAACTCCGTGTCCTAGCCTGAAAGGGTATACCTCTTGTCCATTCGTCTGTCCACAGGAGGTACGGAGCTAGGAGTCTTTAGACTTTTAAATGTCTATTTCCCAAAAGATTTGTAGAGGGGAATAGACAGCCTCCTGGACTCTGGGATGTCCATCATTTCAACAAAATCAGGCTCCTCCTGATCCTCTACTGCTTCTTCCACTGGAAGCTGGAGGGTTTCAGCCATTTTCTTGTAAAACATAAAGTAGGAAGGGGACTCAGAAAGCCTAGGAGGAGAAACACCTGAAGGTCTTTCTGGGGAGATGTCCGGGTCAATAGGCACATCCAGACTTTCATAATCACCATCATCATCATCATCATACTCTCCCTCCTCCTCCTCAGGTTCATAAAATTCTTCTAAAGTATAATCCGGAACCAGGGGAACCGACTGAACCAAGCCCCTGCCAGATGGTGCCGGTTCGGCCGGAACCGAAGTTAGCGACTGAACTATCCTTATCGCTTTGGCTATTTCATCAGTAGTCAGAGAAAGAACTTGTGGATCAGAACCGGATGATTTTTCTCTTCTCTTTCTTTTAACCGGAACCGGCTCCTCAGAATTGGCTCTCCTTTTGCCCGAAGAAGTTTCACCCTGGTCAGAGGGCAATCCTTCTGGTTCGGTCGGAACCGAACCGGGCTGGCCATCTGGGTCAGCGGACTTCTCGGCTTCTCTTTCCCTCAGTCTACCTACTCTCTTATCCAGGGTAGCTTTGGGAAAACTCTTACAAATTTGGCAGTCTGAATCGAGGTGGTCAAACCCCAGACAATAAACACAGGTGGTGTGGGGATCAGCCTTAGCAAAGGCTTCCCACACACACACTGCAGTGTTGAAACCCAGTGGGCCCGTTTTTTTTCTTGGGTTTCTCAGACATGGCCAATCCTATCCAAAACGTACCCTTTTTTTGGCAATCTGCCAGGCAAGACTTCCCTATCGGTTCCTGACCGTGTTACGGGTCTTGGAAAAAAACGTAATTAAATCCATTTTTTTTAGAACCGATACGGACCGGTTACCACACTCTTAACAAATTCAAAAACTTCTTTAGACCAAACTGATCAGTTCAAACCGAACTGATCCAAAATTTACAAGTTCCACACAGAAACTAAACGTAAAACCTATCTAGTACTCACGGTACCACAGACAGAGACTTAAACCGACAGATTCGGTAGCAGAAATTCGGTAGAAACTGAGCGAAAAACTAAACTTCAACCGACTTTTTTGAACCACGCAAAGAAGAAATCTCCAGAGCGACTGTTCAGTGAGGCGGAGTAAAGAATCTGATGGTTGGAGTTTAAACAACAGCAGACAGGGGCTTCAACCGAGCTCACGCTGAGCCTTTCATGCTGGCCATGGACAGTTAACTCTTTATTCTCCGGGGCAGTTGAAAGGCAGGACCTAACTGTAATAGTCAGAATATAGCAAGACTTCATGTTGTTTGAATACTGTTTCCATAAAAGTTATTCCATTACATAAACCTGTGTGTAAAAGCGCCTACTGTCACACAATAAACCAACCTACCTTCAAGCCTGCAGCACCTCTCGGTTACCTGTGTGATCCCTTCCCTGTCCCCTGAGGTGCTGCACTGTTACGCCACCACCCATTCTATATGCACCAGTGCATTGTGCATCTTTCACTGTTTGTGCACCACATTCCTTGCTTATTGTGTGCCATTTCCCATATTCAGCAGAACCCTGCTTCACCCAGATCTTCTATTGCTCATCATGCATGTTCAGGATATTCAGCCAGACATGCGTGAATGCATCTTAATTGCGCATCCTCTGAATATTAAATGTTTTGTGCCAGCGCATGTCAAATGCATGGCACAGGCACTTGTGCACCGCCAGCCACTTTTGAATATGGGACCTTATAAATCTTAACACCACTTCAATATAAACAAAGTAATAGTTATTGCTAAGTAAACAATTCAACCAATGAAGATTGTATAATACTTTAAACCAATTCTTCAAGATGGAGGGGCTGTTGGTGTAGCTGGTCAGTCTGTTCCATCAACTTTGAGTTGTACCATTTTACCATCTTTGGATGGTGTTGCTCTCAAAGCTGTAACTAGGGTGAGGAATCTGGGGGTCACTGTGGACTCCAAGTTGACATCAGAACATCAGGTGACAGCTGTTGTCCACAGCTGCTTTTACCATTTTTGTTATATCTCCTGAAACAAATCCTTTCTTGAACCATTAGACCTAGCAACACTGGTGCATGCACTTGTCTCATCAAGACTAGATTACTGTAACACTCTCTACCTGGGGTTATTCACAAAGTTGCTGCATCACTTTCAGCTGGTCCAGAATGCAGTAGGCTGGCTGATTGCTGGTACCTCCCAGTTCGAGCATATCACTCAGTTCTCCATGCTCTGCACTGGCTCCTGGTGTGGTACTGCATCAACTTCAAGGTGTGCTTGTTGACTTACAAGGCCCTGCATGGTTTGGGTCCAGGCTACCTGAAAGACCCATTTGATCTCATACACTCCTGACCATCCTCTTCGGTCAGTGAAGGCAAGACTTTTATCTGTCCCAAGATCTTGCCTAAAGTCCTCAGGGGATAGGGCAATTGGAGTGGTAGCTCCGCTTCTCTGGAATGTGCTTCCCCCAGAGATAAGAGGTGCCCCTTCTTTGACCATTTTTAAATCCAGTCTGAAAACCTATTTGTACAGCATGTGCTTTGGGGCATGATGCTGCTGTTTAATATTCTGCTGTGCTTATTTATTAACTCATTATTATTTATTGCAAGGCAATTTTATTTATAAGGCGCCCAATTGCGGAGGCTCTGTGCACCGAACATAAACAAGGACATACAGCAGTAAATAAAAACATAATAAAACCTGATTAAAATGTAGCAAGATTAAAATTCAGCAATATAGAGGTTTCCAAAAGTCAATCTTCAAGGGACTGGCCAAAACTTAAAGATGGTATCAGCGGTCAAAAAGCCAGGCTAAAGAAGTGGGCCTTTAGCCTTCCCTTAAACACCTCAATCGAGGGAGCCTCCCAGACTGCAGATGGAAGTGAGTTCCACAGGGCTGACCCAGAGACATTAAAAGCACGATCTCCAGAGGCCTTGAGCCAAACCCTGGGAATGTCCAGGAGGTCCCCTCGAAGAGGAGCCAAGGGAGTGAGCAGAGGACACCAGTGTCAGGAGCTCAGACAGGTAACTAGGACCCAGCCCATATCTGGGTCGAGAGAAGATCTCTTTAGGAGGGGCTACACCAGTGCTTCTTTCAAACCAACTATGAGGGCTCCCTCCACCATCGAGCACCTGGCAATCCTGGTAAACACTGAGTCAACGGTATCAGCACATTCCATTAAGAAATGCATCGGTGCTGGGTCCAGTTCACAAAAGGTGTGCTTCAGTTCCAAGATCACCTTAGTCACTTCAGACACCTCCGCTGGCCTAAACTCCTCCCAGGCAGACTGAGTGCCTTTGAAACTCCCAACTCAAGCACTACAAGGCGCAAGCCTCCCTGGCAAAATCCACGACCAGATGGCCGACACTGACTGAGAAAAACAGAGCAAATTTTTCACATAAAGTGGTTGAAAAAGCTTTTTTTGGCCAGAGACAGGCAGGATGTAAAAGCCTGTCCATGGTCTGAAACAGCTGAGATGGTCTGTTTCTCCCCACAGCAATTTCCCTGGACAGAAATGCTGCCTTCTTATAAGAAATTGCCCCTTGCTACTCAACAGAGTGAGAACGCAGGGCCAGTCTGTTGGCCTCCAGCCGGGTCTTCCACCAGCAACTTCTGACCCTTGATCTTCGTCACTGTGAGATCCCCATAAAACCAAGGGGATCTCAAGTGAGAGGATCTGGGTCATATATGTACTGGTGAGATGGCATCTAGAGCTTCAGTAACCACCCTATGATAGGTGGCCACTGCCTCTCCAGTGCCAATCAGACATGCTGCATCAACCCTAGGTAGGTCAGCTAATGCCAATAGTCCCTCTGAGTCAACGCCCTTTAAGGGGTGATAGCTGACCATCTCCACAGGGGAAGGACTTTTGGGGGGCCCCAAAAGCTGAACTCCATAGTGCAGTGGTCAGACTAGATGACCTGATCAGTCTTGAGGTTGTCAGTCTCAAGATCCAGCTGGAACACCAGATTGAGTGTGCGGCTGTGTTGATGAGTAGCAGCAGCAACTGCTTGTGACAGGCCCAGTGATTACATCAACTGGAGGAGGTCGTAACAGAAATGCAAGGATTCGTCGTCGACCCAGGCATTGAAGTTCCCCAGGATTAAACACCTGGGGGACTCCAACACCTGCTCGATGATGAAGTCCGCAACCCCCTGCAGGAATTCCCCTCCCACCCCTGGGGGGTGGTAAACAAGGAGAATCCTGCAACCTGCACCTGCACCCCCATGCATGGTGATGCACTCAAAAGACTGGGTGCTACCAACTGGGTGCACCGAGAAACCCAGACTGGATCGAAAAACGATGGCCACTCCCCTACTCCTGCAATCCTTCCTCAGACAGTGTACCACAGTATACCCAGTGGGGATGGTGGCCTCAAAAACAGGGCCGACATCATCACCCAGCCAGATCTCTGTGACACAAGCCAGGTCGACAGAAGAAATCAAGTCCACAAAAATAGAGGTCTTGTTCCTCATCAACCTGGCGCTGCAAAGCACTACCCGAAGAGGATTAGAGGATGGAGCTGATCCTCTAGCTGCCAGCCTACTTGGTCTGGTGGGAACCCTGGGTACACAGACCAAACAGTTGGGCATCTCCCTAGGTTCTGTTTACACCCAGGGCTTCTCCTGCACCGGACCTCAATGCTGCTCACCACCCCCTCCTCAACTGCCCTCGGCACCCGACGAACCAAATGCCTCCTAGTAATACCAACCTCCCTGCAGTGCCTCACTGTGATACCAGAAACTGGGAGGTCGGTAAAGGGGCAAAGGTTGTGGAGCCAAGTGACAGCGTAGGTGATACAGGGCAGGCCACAGCACCAACACATCTCCTACCTGGCAAGACCAGTCCCAAGACAGAGCACTAAAAGATCATACAAAAGTGCAATGACAAAAGAAACACTCAAATTAACAACCACCCACACCACACACAACTAACCTTACTCACTTTTAATTAAAGCCAATAATAATCACAGACACAAGTGCATGCAACCTAATACAAAGCAAACTACCTAACCAAACACACCACACATGCACCCACACACACCTAGTAGCCTAATTCCAAACTCTCCCCTCCCATAGACCACAAACTTCACCTCCCAAAATATAATCCACTCCCCCAAACCAGTACACAACAATAAAATAATAAAAGGGAGAGATCAATAATGTGTGATGTGCTGTAACAATAACTCCCAACCACTAAGGGGTTAGGTAAACAGATTATAGATTAAAATAATATTAAACCAAAGGGCAACTACAGTCAATTCAGTCCTTATTATTTGACACCAGTTCTGAAATCGGAAAAAAAAAGAATGGCACTCACACCGCCATAACTCAGACAGAGTCTCTCACTGCTGGACCCAACACAAAACCATTATGGAGGACCAATTTCAGCAAAGCAGGATATAACACTTCTTTCACAAATGAAAATATCAGCTTCAGCAAATTCACTCTAAGTGACACTCTCACCCTCACAGGACCAACAGCAGCTTTTAACTCAAAGGAAAAGGTCTGCTCTCACCAGTACCCTTGGCATGATCAAGAGCTCCAAAGTCAAAGGAGGGCACACAGACAAAGTAATACTGGGGCCAGCACTTACAATGCCACCAGTTGCAAAATCCAAAATACAGGAACAGATCCCTTACTCACCAAGTTCAAATCTGATGATATGGCAGTCCCACATAATGTAGCCACAAGTTTTCAGCTCACACACAGCCAGCAGGAAGGATCAGGTCAAAGGAGAGATGTTCCTCTCTGGCCCCGGCGAAAATAGCAGTAAACAAACAGGGTTATTCCATGAGGCAGTGAAGCTCTCACCTTCATGCCATGCTGGTTACCCCTGCCGCTCCCCCGCTACTCCGCCACTCCAAACACTTCATCCTGCTTCTTTCATCCCAGATCACTGACAGATGACTGGATCCTCCAATATATCCAAGTCTGATGAAAATCCTCGTTAGACGACCACACCTGCAGAAAAATGCCTGCCACGTTCCAGTCCTCCACAGCATCTCCGAAACCTCCTCCTTGGCCTGCGAAGACGAGTGTTACAGTCACTATTTAAAATATAATCCTTCACTTATTCAAATACAGCTTGATGAAAATTTCAGCACAGTGCACAAAAAGACTGCCCTTACTAAAAATAAAACTGCTTCTCCTATTCCACCTCACTGATTCAACCCTGCCTAGCACTCAATCCGTATATGATAATTTTTAACTGTTTTGGCAAATTGTTCATTTCAGTGAGGTGCCCACAGTCCCCTTGGATTGAGCACCATACAAATAAAATTGCCTTACCTTGTTTTGCCTCAAGGCAGGAGGGTCCAAGCCAAATAACAGAATCCTGCCTTGCAAGTCAGCACCAGATGTTCTAGGCTCAGTGTGTGAACCTAAGTCATCAGAATTGCAAGTTGAAATGCCACCAGTGCACTGGTTGATCCACCATGTTCAAGTTTTCTTAGCAATCAAGTTTGTAACCAATCTGCTATTGTAACTGTTCCCAAGGACCCTGTTAGATGTATACTAAATGAGGCTATACTGGGGTACAAAATTCCAAATAAATAAATTATGCAAAAAGTGTATTATCCTCATACATACTAGCCACCTGAGGGAAATACAGTAACATATTAATTTAAGGTCAGAAGGGATTCCAGGTTCATCAGATATTCCTTCTCCTCCCCCACTTCACAAGCAGGGATGTTTTTTAATTTTTTTTATTTTAGTCTTTGGTAACTGGGTAAGGTTAATGTGTCAGTATGCTGTGTCATGTACTATTTAGAGGGGTTCCTAAATCAAAATGGATGCATGTAACCCTTTCATGAAAGATGCTCTAAAGTTCTGCTGAGGTTCATACTCCTTCTGATTAAAGATGGTTTAGTCTTTGTGGGTGTGATCTTCTGAATGTTAATATAGCCACTGAAATCACTCTTACGGTTGTAAGAGTGGTCTCTTTTATATTCTCAGGGTATGAGTTTTATTTATTTATTTATTACTGTTAACCGGGTAAGTGCACTGGTCCAAAGGACCATTTACAGGCACGACCTGGATCAAAAGGCACATGTAAGATGGAAGTATGGAGTGGAAAGGCAACAGAAGGTTGCACTGGTACAAACGTCAAATGGTTTACAATCAGAAGTCAAGAATCAGAGGCAGGACATAACACTACATAATAGTTAAGCACAAGAATTTAAAAAAAAAGCAATTACAACAGATAACAAATGTTATAGATGGCAAGTTAAAAAAAAAAATGTAATAGTTGTATATCAGTGTGCAGTTACAACAGGCTGGCAGGGGTAAAACACACCCAAGCCAATAGGTACCCCTTGACCCCCTCAACACAAGTACTATGCCCAACCAAATCATACCAATTGTCCCTTCAGAAACAAAAGAGATTAGACAGATTTAGCAGGACAAGAAATAAAAGAGCAAGGAAGAGAGGTGCTACCTAGGCAAGCACTTTCAGGAGTTTCTGGCAAGGAGCCAGGATTTAAGATTATGCTTAAAGGTGTGATGTGTGTTGGATGATCTGAGAGGGGCAGGGAGCAAATTCCATAGTGAGGGGGTGGCAATCGATAGGGCATTTCCACCCATTTTTGTAGAAGTTCTCAGAATCACCAGAGGAGGGACAGCAGAGGATCAGAGACTCTTTGGGGTGGAATGGTACACACGGAGGGAAGAAAGGGGAGAAACAGGGCCACTGCAAATGATGGCATCTGCAACGCATCCAAGGGTGAAGTCAAACTGGCCTTGCAAGGAGAGCCATTCACGGGAGATGTATAGGTTGCAGTGGGATGCAGACTAGAGGGCAGACAGGGCAAAGTGGCAGATGCTGTTGTAGGCAGGCAGGAGTCTGTTCTGGAGGATGGTGGAGACACAAGTGTAAATAGGGGAGCAGTAGTCCAGTATTAGGAGCAGGTTGCCACTTGCTAAGGCCAGACATGCCTCCGCAGTCAGGTAGGGTTTGACACGGTAGGCAGCGCAGAGTTTCTGATTAATCCTGTGGACTACGAGATTTATATGGTCAGTGAAGGAGAGGGAAGGATCTAGTGTAACCCCTGGGTATGAGGGGTGGGGCAACTTCGAGGGCAGGACCATCAGGAGGGAGGATAAGGAGTGAGGAAGTTTGCTTTGAGGGTACTGACTAGGTAAGGTTTGGACCCAAACAGCATAGCCTTAGTTTTTTTGGCATTGACCAGCATTACATTGGAGGAGAACCAGTTTTGAGTGGCACAATAGTTCTGGGTGAGGATGGAGGACATGAGTGGAAGGGATTTGTCACTGTAGGAGATGACAAGATCATCCACATAGAGGAGATACCCCCCAAATACAAGTGAGACAGCTCTTACAACCATAATAGTTGACTCAGCAGCCATATTACTATAATACTGATCAAGGCAGATCAATAATATATTAAAAATTAAAAAACTACCCTTAACACACCCATTTCCTGGATCCCTGCATGTGAGACTGTCTTTGTAAAGTAAGAATGTTTCACGTGCAGGGGAAAGGAGCCCTGTCTGAAGACCTTCCCTCACTCCATCATAAGATAAATGCAGTACAGTACTTCAACCCTGCCTTTGCTATGTTTTCCTCATCCTTATAGTTTAATTACCTACTCTTTCGAGTAACCAGCTGCCAGGCATTCTTCCCAGCTTCATCTTCCCAGTGTTCTCCTGCAATTTCAACGTGTATTCTTTTGTTCTTGTGGGCCTTAAAGGCCTTTTGAGGTGTCCAGACGGTCTTAGATATAAAGTCCCAGAACATAGTCAGCTTTCAGGGTATGGAGCTTTAAATTTTATCCCATTATCCACCAGGGCACACTGCATTGGTATATATTGTTTTAATGTTTGCTGAGTTAGAGTGGAATAGTCATACAAACATAAGGATTTAGTAAAGAAAGAAGACCACTTTTTCATCAAATTGTTTTCCCTTCTTTTACTGCTCTTTAATTCACATTTTTTGCGCCCCGAGTGCAGCGGATATACCACCTTCTACCCAGGTGTAACAGGCATCATGTGGCTATGGTTGGAAGGGGATTTGCTCCTTATTTTTTTTTCTATTATTTATCATTTCCTTCCCCGGTTTCCACACTCCCTCTGCCCTCACATTCTTGGTGTGAGTGTGCACATGTGGAGGCACACACACGCCACGCACTGTGGGATGCCCATCTTACCAGTCACCCATGCCCACCTGCTCCACCACCGGACCTACACCTGGTGATGGCAGAACTGAATGTGGGTGACCCCTCTCCCCAGGAGAGGAGAGCCACCACAAGGCAGCTCAATCCGGCTCCCCCCATGCCTGCTCCCTGACGATCTGAGGTCATTCCCGAACCCAGGTCGCCGGTGTGGTGTGAGATAAGGCAGAGATGCCTCAGCCTTCTGTGCCACCGGGCTGACTATAACCCTTCTTCTTATGTGCCTTATTCCCCCCAGGCATGCCAGTGTGATAGGACCTGATCCCTGACAGAAGCATGCTTACGCACACTCCTCGATACACAGAGCAATGTCTCTCCCTCCCTGTGTCTTGAGCACACTGCCACATGTACATCTACAGGTGGCAGTAGCACTGTGGGATCTGGCACCCCCTCCCTTCCTGGAGGAGAAAGTCCTCTGGGATGCTCTATCCACCCCCCCCCCCCCAACGCAGCTGGCTACCAATGACTCAGAGTAATTCTCAAGCTCAGGTCACCAACATCACAAGTGGTAGCTCTGCCACTGTTCTGTTCTCCAGACAGTCACCCCTTTTTCTATCTAGTTTATGCTTGAAAATAGAAACCATGTTAGCATGCACCTCTTGTTCTGGAAGTCTGTTCCAAGTGTACACTACTATTTCTGTGAAGTAGTATTTTCTAGTATTTCCCATGTAATGTTCTTTTTTTATAACTTTGATTTTATAAAAAAAATTTAGCAAACAATACAGATCAATTCACTGCTAATTACAGCAGCAGTGCAACAAAACATTTTCTTTTCCAAAATGTGTGTTTCAGTTGCAAAAATGAAAACTATTAGCATACCTATAAATCTGCTTTTTTAAGTTGTTCCTATGCTGTGCACCACAAAGTGTTTTTATTTTCTCACTCCTAACCCTTGCAAGATCTACAATGCTATTTCTAAGCCCAATGTGGCAACCATTTTTGTCCTGCAAAAAAATATATATATATAAAATACTCAAATTGTGGTAGAACTATACAATTTTAACACTAAATAAAACTGGAAGATGCCTGGAATTTTGTTATAGTAAAACAAGTAGGATCCAATGTTTTTGCCCAATTTTGTCACACTTCTGTTTTAAAGGTTTTAACTGCACTGACACCGTGGACATTCATATTAGTATTCTTCCCACATAAGAATAAGTAGCCCAGATTCATTCAGTACAGAAGAAAAAGGGCACCCAGATACCAGGAGCTGACATTCCTTGGGGGTCTGTGTGTCTTCAATCTTAGAAACACCAAAGCCTAAGATTCTATGAAATAAAATCAGGATCCAAACACTTAATATAGTGGACCCAGGAGACTCACATCTGGACTAAAACTGTTATACCCGATAATTAACTGAATGTGTTATTTTCTTCATCTCCAATGATCTCCATGTCATCACACCCAGGCTGGCACCTGATTAGTAAGCCACAGCCCAGTCAAGTATTTCTCACAAGCTGCCATCATAATTCCCAGCAGATATCAGATATGTGGAGATTTACAGACCAATGGGTATAGTAACAAAAGATATAGTTGTAGATCATGCCCCAAAAGCACTGATATATTTTGCTTTATTGCCTGTAAGAATGGTTATATGATAGGGCAAGACCACAAGACACTGTATGTGTATGCTGGGTCCTGGTCTCTCCACATTCCCTCTTGCATCTGAATCTACCACCCCCTCCCCCCACAAGTCTACCCCATTTAGTAAATTATTTTCATTGATTTATATTAAAAACAACACAGATGTTCTGGAGTTATAGGCAGCATAGAGTTAAGTTATCGAGCACTGAATTACATTAGCAGAATAATGCAGCTCGTCATTTTTACAAGATGGGGGGTAACAATAAATGCAGTATAATGATCCACTCCTTTTTAATTACATTGAGGGGCATCCTGATCACCTGAATTTGGTTAGATGGTGTTATCCCTTTCAGATATTTGAAAACTGCAGTCATGTCACCAGAGTCTTGTCTTTTCCATGGAAAACAATACCAGTTCTGCCACTCGGTCTTCACAACCCAAGTCCTATGAGGACAGGTTGAAGGCACTGAACATGTACTCCCCGGAGGAGAGGAGGGAGAGAGGGGATATGATAGAGACATACAAGTATCTTACAGGGAGGAACAGGGTGCAGGAATGCACTATTTTTAAGCGAAAAAGATGTTCCAGGACTAGAGGGCATGGGATGAAGTTGGAGGGAGGACGATTCAGAGGAAACGTGAGGAAGAATTTCTTCACAGAACGGGTGGTGGACAAGTGGAACACCCTGCCAGAGGAAGTGGTGGGGGCTGAAACAATCACGGGATTTAAGAATGCATGGGATAGACATAAAGGAATTCTGGAGGTCAGGGGGTAAGGGGCAACAGACTTCCTGGAAAACATAAACTGAACTTACAAACTTAAATGGGCAGACTGGGTGGGCCATAGGCCCTTATCTGCCGACACTGTCTATGTATCTATGTCTTCCAAGCTTTCAACCACCTTGATTGCTCTCCTGTGCACCTTCTCAACCCCTGTAGAATCAGTTAACAGTCTGTTTATTCACTGCCAACAAAACACCCTGTTTTACATGAAATTCCAGAAAATTCAATGATCATATACCTTGGAGGTGCATATTTAGGCTCACTGATCTACTGTATGCCCCCTTTCTGGGTTCAAATGTTTATTTTCTGGGAGCTCTAGGGACTGTTTCAGAAGAGTTTTCACACATTCACTCATCTATATTTCTTCTGTTAACTAATAAGAGTCCACATTTGGATCTTTTAGATCAGTTCTCCAAAGAATCTCACTTTAAAGGTAGCTGTGTCGAGGTGGGAAACTGGCTCAGCTCAATCTCTACAACCAATTGAGAGCCTAGATCTAGTCAAGCCAGTTATGACCCAAAGCAAGCATTTTGTCAGGCATAGCAGTTAGTACACTGGTGGAAAATTTCAGCTTCTCTTGTGAAACTCATGCGGAACACTGTCAGTATCATAGTGGGCAGCCTGCAGCAACCATTGCACAGCTCCTGCTTTGGCTCATAGAGTTAAGCTGGATACTTAGCTCTGCTCCAACGTGACTCTAATTCTAGTCTCTTACTGCAGTAAATACAGTATGTTCAACAACATTTTTTTAGTTTAATTTTATATAGTTTTTGTTAACAGGGAAAGGGAGGCTGGAAAACGTTTTCTGTTTTCAGCCTCAGTCAGGGAATGATCAATTGTTGATAATCAGTTAATTGATTAGTAAGTGAGTGGTGCTGGTCAGGACACTGGGGAATTTCACCAATATGATTGAGCTCCATTTGTAACCCAACAGACTCGCACACAGGACACATCGTCTTGTAAGTAAGTTATCCTGCATGTAAAATACTTCCTAAAAAATCAAAATTCACCAGCAGTGGGTCACAAATAGGACCCAGTTATTGTTTTCGTAGATATTTAATGTACATATTCTTGTGATGAAGAGTCTAATCCTAGTCAAGAGTCTGCACTAATACATTTATTAAGAGTTTAGCAGAGTTGACATTGAATTTTACATAATTCTAGTTTTCTCTAGGAGTACAAGAGTATCACTAGAGCAGCAGGAGATGGGAGGGACTTAGACATCAATGCCCAATGGGAACAAATCACCTGGCAAGGAACAGGGTAGGGGGAGTACAAGGTAACTTCAGGGAGCTGAGGAGGGGCCTAAAGCAGGTGGCATACACATTGCCTTTTGCCATTGACTTACCTGTGTACATCCAGAGATAGGAAAGCGTACTCTGCACCAGGGCATTTAACAATTGGTTGAGGACATGGTGCAGGAGGGCTTCAGCTATATTGTGGACTGGAAGTTAACCTGTGAGGAAATGGGTCTCTACAGGGGAGATGGCCTGTATCCCTCCAGGAAAGGGATAACAATCCTTAATGGGAAGTTTGAATGCTACTTAGATGAGCATTTAAATTAGCTGGCGGTGGTGGAGGCTGTAAAGCTAAGGGAGGCAGCACTTCAAATGGAGCATCATGGAGGAGGGCCCATGGGCACTAAATTCTCCCAGGCGGGGCACAAAAAGTCAAGGATGTGAACAAGCAAAGGAAAAGCGGATATACATCAGGTAAGCAAGAATAAAGGAGTGAAGGGGAGACAGGGAATGGAGAAGGTAAAATAAGAGAGAGGTGGGTCAAGGGGAGCTTCAGATAACAGCACTGGTAGGAAGGGGAGAGAAAGCAAGGAAGCAGGCAGGGAGGGAATAAGGTATGGAGAGCCATGTGTGTCAATGCAAGGAGTCCAACAAACAAACTTCCAGACCTAGAAGCGATCATGGCAGAAGATAGCCTGGATTTGGTGACCATAACAGAGTTGTGGTGCACTAGGCACCATAATTGGGACATGGCCATACCTAGCTACACTCTGTTCAGGACAGACAAGGTGGGAAGGAGGGGTTGTATTATATGTGACAGAAGGAATCAAGGCCACAAAGGTATAGGGGCACCCGGAGGAAAAGGAAGGTCTGGAGGTGATGGGTCATCCTGGAGACAGACTCTGGCACCACTATCCATAGTGGGGTAGTGCACAGACATCCAGCACAGGGAGAGGAGTTGTATAAGGCACTTTAGGAAGCATCATCAGACTGGCAAGTAAGGAAGTGGTGCTGCTAGTTGGTGACTTCAGTCTGTCAGACATGGAGTGAAGCCTTTCAGTGGCAGCTTCGGCAAGGAGCAGGGCCATCTTTGACTCCCAACAGTGGGCTTTTCTCAGGCAGCTAGTGAAAGAACCCACTAGGTATAAGGCAATGTTGGACCTGGTGCTTACAAACAGGAGCAACATTGCAGACATCAAAGGGGACAGTATCCTATGTACCAATGATTACCGTACAGTGTGGTTTAACATAAAGACAGGGTCAAAGACAAACCACATAAGGATGAGGGCACTGGACATTAGGAGGGCAGATTTTAAAAAATTGGAGACTGCCTCAGAAACTGTTTCATGGGGAGGGATGACCAGGGAGGGAAAGGGGCACAGCAGGGAAAAATAAGGAAGGACATAATTAAGGCAGCCAACCTGAGTGGCCAAGGCGAAGGAGAATAGGGTGGAATTCAGGACATATAAGGAAATGTAGAGGCAAGAAGACATGGAGATATACCACGTAAAACATAGGGATGAAGGAAAGGCAGTTAGGGGAGCAAAGGTGCAGACAGTGGAGAGGATAGCAAAAGGGATCGCTAAAGGGGATAAGACTTTCTTCAGATGCATAGGTGTGGAGAGGAAAACAAGGGGAAGAATAGTGAGAATTAGGAGGGTGGAAGGGGGAGACAGCACAGAATAGGATCAAGAAAAAGCTACCATCCTGAACAGGTACTTTTGTTCAGTCTTCACTGTGGAGGAAGGGGGCAAACCACCAGGGAGTAGCAGGAACAGAGGGAGGGGAGGTAGACAAAAGTCAATTTTCAGAGGAAAGAGCCCTGAACAGATTTGCAGCTCTGAAGGTGGACAAGGCTATGGAACTGGATGGAATACACCCAAGGATACTAAAGAAACTCAGGGAGGTGTTATCTGCCTCATTGAGAGCCATATTTAACAGTTCACTGGAAACGTGCAGTACCAGAGGACTGCAGAAGAGCAGAGGTGGTCCTTCTATGGTAAGAGTGGCAGTGGAGAGGTGGCAAGCAACTATAGGCCAATCAGTCTTACCTCAGGGGCTGCAAGATCACATGCAACATGGATTCATGGGAGGGAGGTCATGCCAGATGAATCTGACTGACTTCTTTGACTGGGTGACCAGGGAAATATGTCAGGGGAGGGTAGTGAGCATGGCCTATATGGACTTCAGCAAGGCTTTTGACACTGTGCCACTCAGGAGACTGATTAAGAAATTGAGCAGCCTATGGGTGGGATCCAGCGTGGTGAATTGGATTAGAAACTGGCTGACGGATAGTCAACAGAGGGTGGTGGTTAGCAGCACTCACTCTAATGAAAGGAGAGTGACAAGCTGGGTGCCACAAGGCTCAGTTTTGGGACTGGTCCTCTTCAACGTTTGCCTGCCTTTAAATCTGAACTCAAACAGCACCTGTTATCTAGGAGCTCCTGTGATTGCAGAGTAGGCACTTGAAGGTCCTCCAGCTACCCCCCCCCAAGATCAGACCCTGAGACTGTTCCTCTGCTATAATTAAACTCTCTTCTGCCTCTCAAATTCCCCCACCCCAGTTTCTCCACCCCCTCCCCTACTGCACTTCCCTTTACTAGCCACAACCTTGCTAATCTCCTGCCATCTTGTTTCTCTCTCCCACACCCCTTCACGTTTCATCCTTGCTACTCCTCTTTAGCCCCTCACCTTTCTGCTTTTGTCCGCCTTGCTATCCCTCACCATTTGCTCAATAATGACAAGGCCTTGCTTGAGGATGCTTCCCCCCTCCCCTAAACTAAATGTAATTCTGTAATTTTTATTGATGCTCAATACCTCAGATTTCACTTATTTCCTAGGTAACTTGCTAATCTTTTTTTTATTATGTCTTAAAATTTGCTCTGTATGTGCTCTTTTGTGGTAAAGAAATCATCCTGTATTGTATTGTACTAAGTTGTTCTCTGCTCAATGTACTAAGTCTTTTTTTGTTTGTTAACTGACATGGAACCTTTGTAAAATAGTTCCTGCTCAAAGGCTGTATCTGAAACAACAAATAAATAAATAAATAAAATGTCTTCGTATGTGATACTGCAGAAGAACTAGAAGGGAAGGTTTGCCTTTTTGCAGATGATGTCAAAAAAAGAGGGTGGACACTCAGGAAGGGGTAGACAGATTGTACAGGCGTCTTGGAAAACTCACGGAGTGGTCAGGAGCATAGCAGTTTGGGTTATAAGCCAAAAAAGTACAAAATCATGCACCTAGGGCATAGAAGCCCAAGAGCTGAATGCAGGATGGTGTGGAGGTACTGACAGTCACTAAACAGGAACGAGACCTTGGGGTTCTCATATCTAATGACCTCAAAGTGACAGGGTAGTATGACAAAGCAGTGGTTAGGGCTAGTGGGATGCTGGAGTGCATAGAAGAAATAAATTACTCACCTTAGTAATGTTGTTTCTTCTAATAGAGTCTTGCTGTATTCTGACATATTGCAGTGATGTCCAACCTTTGAACTGCCCCGGAGATGAAAGAGTTAATTTTCCATGCCAGGCATGGAACGATGAGCTCGAGCTCGGTTGAGACTCTGCCTGTTGCTGTTTGAAGTCAAACCGTCAGATCTTTACGAGCTATACTCACTGGGTGTCCTGTGTGGAAACTGTAAATTTACACTAGCCAACTGGCTACTAAATATAACAAACAGATTTTTTGGTCCCAAAACAAAGACTCAAGTCAGGAAACCCAAAAAATAAAACAAAACACCACACCCACCCACCCAGACTAAAGGGGTGAGAAAATAAGGGTTGGGGGCACCTCCCAAGTGCCAACACTGCTACTGCCCACCCACATCCCAAAAAACAAGGTTCTGAGAGGGGAGGCGGGAGGTCAGAATACAGCACTACTCCATTACAAGAAACAACATTGCTAAGGTGAGTAATTTTTTTCTTCAAACAACATGAAGTCTAGCTGTATTCTGACATATTGCAGACTACCAAGCAATACTTCCATGGAGTAGGGACAGAACCTACTTAGGAAATAGGCTCTGAAGCACTGCTGTGCCAAACCGAGCATCACTCCTAGCCTGGATATCCAGAGAGTAATGCTTGGTAAAAGTGTGTATCGTTTTCCAGGTGGCTGCTTGACAAATCTCTAAGACAGGAATATCCCTGACAGCAGCCAGGGAAGCAGCTGTACCTCTGGTAGAGTGAGCCCTCAGGCCTGAGGGTGGAGTCCTACCTAGTTTTTCATAGCAAAATTGAATGCAAGAGACAATCCACCTGGCAACAGATCTCTTAGTGGCAGGTTTTCCTTTACCAATCTCACCATAAGTGAGGAACAGTTGGAGGGAGTCAAACCTATGACCCTTGGTGCGCTCTATGTAGTAGCTAAGGGCCCTTTTCACATCCAAACTGTGCAGCCTCCTCTCCCCAGAGGAGGAATGGTCAGTGAAGAAAACAGGAAGAGACATAGACTGGTTAAGGTGGAAATCTGAAACCACCTTAGGCAAAAAACATCCTATTAGTCCTGAGGACCACCTTATCTCCAAGGAAAGAGATAAAATCAGGCTCCACTGACAGGGCCTGTAACTCACTTATGCATCTGGCAGAAGTGATGGCCACCAAGAAAACGGTTTTCCAAGTCAAGTACTTAAGCTCTGCTGAGGACAAAGGCTCAAAAGGGGGTTGCATAAGCTGAGCAGCAGGGGCAGGGTCCCTGAATGAAGGATTGGTATGAAGCAATCCCTTGAAAAATTTAGAAAATACAGGATGGGCTGAAAGGGAAGAGTGCTTGCCTGCTGAAAGGAAGGCAGAAACAGCTGCCAGATGCACTCTTAGTGTAGCTGGTCTGAGTCCCAAGCTATTAAAATGAACCATATAGTCAAGGACTGTGAGCAGGCCAGCAGACTCTGGAGAAATATGCTTCCCAGAGCACCATATAGAAAATCTTTTCCACTTGGAGTTGTAAGTGTTTTCTGGTGGAAGGCTTCGAGAAGCCTTTAGGATATCCATAACACCTTGAGAGAGGTGCAAATCAGCAAACTCTAACTCTTCAAGAGCCAGGCCTTGAGATTGAGAGATTTGAGATTCGGATACCAAACCCTCCCCTGAGCACATGTTAACAGGTTGTAATTCCTGGGAAGAGACAGGGGAAGGTGGACTGCTAAGGACAACAAGAGAGGGTACCAGGGCTGTCTGGCCCAGTCTGGAGCAATCAGAATCACCTTGCAGGGTTGAGACCTGATTTTGACTAACACCTTGAACAGGAGAGGGAATGGGGGAAAGCATACAGGAACTTCCCTTCCCAATTGAGAACTAGGGCATCCAGGGGGACTGAGCCCAACACTGGGGGCCTGCAGCAAAAGAGAGGAAGTTGGTGATTGTCTGGGGCTGCAAAAAGATCTATCTGTGGGGTGCCCCATCTGGAGAAGATCACCTTCAAAACCAGGGGATCCAGGGACCATTCGTGATGGCCCTGAGATATCCTGCTGAGAGCATCTGCCAGGACATTGTCCTTGCCTGGGAGGTGTACTGCTGTAAGAGAGGTGTTCAGGGAATAGGCCAGAAACCATAACTTCATTGCCTCTGTGCACAAGGCCGTAGACCGAGTGCCCCCTTGCTTGTTGATATACCACATTGTGGTGGTATTATCTGTCCTGATCTGAACTATTTTGTTCTGAGCAGACTTGGAAAAAGCTTGAAGTGCTAGAAACACTGCTCTGAGTTCTAATAGATTGATGTGAAGCAGAGATTCCTGAGGAGACCACAACCCTTGGGTGGTCAAGGTCTCCCAAGTGTGCTCCCCACCCCAAGAGGGAGGCATCTGTAGTAAGGATTAGAGAATGAGAGAATGAGACTGAGTGACAAAAGGAACTCCCTGTCTTAGATTGTCCTGATCCAGCCACCACTGTAACGCCTGGATCAGGGTTCGAGTCACTGGAATTAGTCTGGTCAGAGGGTCCCTTTTCTGAGACCAGAAGGCTCTCAAGTGGAACTGAATATCCCTCATTTGAAATCTTGCTCCCTGCACCACTGCTGAAGAGGCAGCCATGTGTCCCAGGAGCTGCAGAAAATGCCTTGCTGGTCAAGACACCTGGGGGGTGAATGAAGAGGCCAATGAGATAAGGGTCCTTGCCCTGTCCAGGGGAAGGAAGGCTCTTGCTTTTTCTGTATCCAGCTCTGTCCCTATGAATGTGAGAAGCTGCACAGGCTCTAGAACTGACTTTGAAAGATTCAGAAGGAAACCTAGAGAAGTGAGCAGTTGCTGAGTTATCTGTAGGTGTAACTTGACTTGGTCTTGAGACTGGCCTACTATGAGTCAGTCATCCAGGTATGGAAAGATGGAGATCCTTTTTCTCCTTAGGAAGGCAACTACTACTGCCAGGCATTTTGTGAACACCCTTGGAGCAGAAGCTAGGCCGAAGGGCATTGCTCTGAGCTGGTAATGGCCTGAGGGCAGCTCGAACCTGAGGTACTTTCGGTGGGAGCTTCTGATGAGAATATGGAAATAGGCATCCTTGAGGTCCAGGGAGACTAGCCGGTCCCCTGGCCTTAGAGAGGGTAGAATTATTCCCAGAGTCACCATTTTGAACTTTGGCTTTAAAAGGTGCTTGTTTAAATATCTGAGATCCAGGATGGGCCGCCATTTTCCTGTCTTTTTGGGGGTTAGGAAGTACAATCCTTTCCTTTGTGTAGGGGTGGGACCCTCTCTATGGTTCTGAGAGCCAAGAAGGAAGAGATCTCTGCCTCTAGGGCAAGTGCCTCTGAAGGATTTGCAGGTGGAAAGGATCTGGTTCTCATCTTTGGAAATTTTTTGAAGCTAAGAAGCAGTCCCTGGCTTACTACTTCTAGGACCCATTTGTCTGATGTTAAAGACATTCAGTCCTGGACAAAGTAAGCCAGCCTGCCCCCAACAGGTGGTGGAGAATTGGCCCTGGTAAACCCATCAAGGTGCCTGTTTGGCAGGGGCTTTAGGCTGAGGGGTGGAAGCAGGCCTGCTTGTACCTCGTCTGCCTCTCCCTCTAAAGAACCCCCTATGAGCATAAGCAGAAGAGGAGGCCTGGGCTTGGTAGAAAGGCCTATGAAAAGGCCTGCCCCTACCCCTGGAATGCTGCCTCTGGGGAGTGGCTTGCCTTTCCTTGGTCTGAGCACTCCTGTAGGTGGTCCTGTATTCATCCATTTTTTCATGTAGTTCTCTGTTTGCTCCCCAAACAGAGAGAATTACCCACAACAGAAAAATCCATGGCCTTAGTCTGGGTATCCTGAGACAGGCTAGTACATCTGAGCCAAGCCATCCTATGAAGGGCCACAGATGTAGCCATGACTCCAGATGAAACATCATTGGAGTCCACTGCAGCATGGAACTGCACCTTGGATGCCTCAATACCATCCGCAGCCACCTGCTCCAGCTCCTTGGCAAGCTGGCCAGGGACCTGTTTAGCTAAAGCCATTGCAGTGTCCCATCTAGATTTCTGATATCTAGCTGTACAGGCCATATAATTAGCCTGCCTGAATCCAAGGATGCTGCCATGTACTGTTTCTTTGCCATGGCATCAATCCTCCTGGAGTCCTTATCTGGGGTGTGTGAAGCCAAGGGTATATTTGCCTTATCACAGGCAGCAGCCTGCACTACTCCAACATGGCTGCATTGCTGGGTAAGGAACTCCATATCTGAGCCTGAGAGAGTATACCTCTTGTCCATTCTCTTGTCCACAGGAGGTATAGAATTAGGAGTCTTTAAAATTTTCATTGTTTCCCAAAGGACTTATGAAGGGGAATAGACAGCCTCCTGGACTCTGGGATATCCATCATTTCAGCATAGTCAGGCACCTCCTGGTTGTCCACAGCTTCTTCCATAGGAAGCTGAAGAGTTTCAGTAACTTTTTTGTAGAACATAAAATGGGAAGGGGACTCAGAAAGCCTAGGAGGAGAAACCCCTGAAGGTCTGTCTGGGGAGATGTCCGGGTCAATAGGCACATCCAGACTTTCGTAATCACCATCACTATCCTCATACTCTCCTTCCTCCTCATCCGGTTCATAAAAGTCTTCTAAATTATCATCTGGAACAGGGGGAACCGACCGAACCGAGCCCCTAACCAATGGTGCCGGTTCAGTCGGAACCGGGGTTAGCGACTGAACAATCCTTATCGCTTTGGCTATTTCATCAGCGGTCGGAGAAAGATTTTGTGGATCCGCACCAGCTGATTTATCCCTTCTTTTTCTTTTAACCGGAACCAACTCCTCAGAGTCGGTTCTCCTTTTGCCCGAAGAAGTTTCGCCCTGGTCAGAGGGCACTCCTTCTGGTTCGGTTGGAACCAAACTGGGCTGGCCATCCGGGTCAGCGGACTTCTTGGCCTCCCTTTCCCTGAGCCTACCAACTCTCTTTTCCAGGGTAGCTGCAGGAAAATTCTTGCAAATCTGGCAGTCTGAATCGAGGTGGTCAAACCCCACACAATAAACACAGGTAGTGTGGGGATCAGCCTTAGCAAAGGTTTCCCCACACACACTACAGTGTTGAAACCCAGTGGGCTCGGTTTTTCTTTTGGGTTTCTCAGACATGGCCAGTCCTAACAAAAACTTACCCTTTTTTTGGCAATCCACCAGGCAAGACACCCTTATCGGTTCCTGACCGTGTTATGGGTCGTAGAAAAAAACATAATGAAATCCGGTTTTTTTAGAACTGATAAGGACCGGCTACCACACTCTAAAAGTAGAATAAACTTTTTTTAAACAACCTGATCGGTTCAAACCGAACCGATCCCAAGTTTACAAGTTCCACCCAGAAGAACAAGAAAATAAACCTATCTAGTACTCACGATACCACAGACAGAGACTGAACCGACAGGTTAATGGATTAATTCGGTCGAAAACCGAGAAAAACGGTACTTTAACCGACAAACTTGAACCGAGCAAAGGAGAAATCTCCAGAGCAACTGTTCAATGAGGCGGAGTAAAGAATCTGACGGTTTGACTTCAAACAGCAACACACAGAGTCTCAACCGAGCTCGAGCTCAGCATTCCATGCCTGGCACGGAAAGTTAACTCTTTCATCTCCAGGGCAGTTCAAAGGTTGGACATCATTGCAATATGTCAGAATACAGCAAGACTTCATGTTGTTTGAAAGGGGTATGTCCAGCAGAAGGAGAGAGGTAGTATTGTCACTGTATCACTTGCTGTTGAGACTCCACTTGAGTACTGTGTCCAGTTTTGGAGGCCACACCTCAGAAAGGACATAGTTAGAGCAGAGGCAGTCCAGAAGAGGGCAATTAGAATGGTGCAGGAGTTGCACAAGAAGTCATAGGAGGAGAGACTGAGGGATCTGAACATGTATACCCTGGTAAAGAGGAGAGCAAGAGGGGAAATGAAAGAACCCTAAAAGTACCTCATAGGGGTCAACAGGGTGAAGATGGGGGAGTCACTTTCAAATGGGAAAGAGCACTAGGACCAGGGGGCATACAATGAAGTTTAACAGGGGGAGTTTAAGAGGGATGTGAGGAAGTACTACTTCATTGAAAGGGTGGTAGACACCTGGAACAGACTGCCAGCAGAAGTGGTAAAGGTGAAAATAGTGGGGAGCTTCAAGCATGCATAAGATAGACATAGAGGAATATTAGTAGATTAGGCAGGGTGGGTCACCGGAGACCATTTAGGGTCTGCGGACACAGACTAGGCAGGGAACATCTGGGCAGACTAGGTAGGCCAGGCAATTCTTTTCTGCTGTCAAATTCTATGTTTCTACTATCTACAGTAATTTTGTTTGAAGCAATAAATCAGTAATTGCCTTTTCTGAGTTCTCCAAGCAATCTTTGATCTGATTCATCCTGTCTTTCACCTCTCCCAGCTATGTATCTAACATTGAAATTGCAATCACATTTAGTGTGTAATGATTCTAAAGATTCTGTCACATCTGTCATAAAAGTTCCAATTTCTACAGGAATTAAAGCCATCCTCTAGCTAAATTCCTTTGTTTTTCTGGATGTTGGCTGTATTTTTGTGGGTGCACTCCACACTGAGAATATCTGGTTATTCTTAAAATCACAAGTTCTTTGTCTCCATTATGTGCCGTGAACACCAATTTTTGTTTTGCATCTGTGTTCAGTAGCAGCACATTATGTCATTTGTTTTATTAGGAATCAAACCTGTAAACGTTCAAGCATTTATGCTTATGTTCCGGCCAAACTACTTTCCTTCTGTGAGTTCAAAGTCTGGGTCTTGTAGAGTGATGTATAGCTTGCCTGAGTGGACTATTGTACTATCAGCTTATTTTCATACACCTGAAGTTCCAACAAGGACTCTGTCACTGAGATATCCCTAGAAACACTGCACAGGATTGCTTCTTATGATCCTTATCAAGACCCTATTCCTCCAGATATCACTCAGTGTAATCTTATTATGCAATGTCTGTACATAACATGCCCGTTGCATATTTGTAATATGTGTGCTACATGAATTTTTAAAATTGGGTCTGGCAAATACTGCCTCAGTAGTTTTATGGGGGTATACAACCCAGTATTAAAGGCCTCTGGATTCCAGAGCTGCAGAAGACGCTGTAGAACTAGCATCATGCTGCAAAATGTATGTAGTGCCTCAGAATTCATTGCTCTAGGTGAGTTTTAATTGACATGTACACTTTTCCCATAGTGCCTGGCTTCCTGATCCTCCTTGTTTTCCCTGAAGCCTTCCTCTATGCTTAGTATGTAATGTCATCCACGACATCACATAATCCAATGGCGGGACTAACACCCTGCTAGAGGTCTATTACCTGAACAATAACACTTCAGAGGTAAAGTTAATTATGCAAATGGCAGAACCACATCACAAACCCATGTAACCAGTCCAACCAACCTCCATGTATGCAAACCACACCTGGATAATACATAAAGAATAAGACAACCTGCAAAGAAAAAACAAAGTAAATCCAGCGGAACAATGTAAAACTTACCTCATGATCCAAATGAGTGAAACCTTGAATAACAGACATGAAAGAGGAGACCAGACACACTGCTGCACGCTGTTGAGCTGAGGAGTGAGCACAGAAACAGGATCGGCTATACACCTAAACTTTTTTTAGTAAAGATATGCCACCATTGTCAGAATAGCAGAACTTACCAGTAAGTCTTGTGCCGCGCCCTGGTCAGTGTGCTGTCTCAGGTGTTCTCAGCTTTTTTCCACAGGAGGAAAGTCACCGGGGGAGGCCTGATGGTGGAAGAGAAGAGGGCCCCTTCAAAAAGGCCCAAACCTAGGACAACTGCTGAGGAAAGAGGAAAGAAGAGAGAGAACAGAGGGGTTGATGCAGACTGCAAGCCACAGAAGGTTACAAGAAGCTGCAAGCAACATTGCAAGCATTAACGGTGAAAGGTGACAGGGAAAATGGAAAGCAGAGAAGCGAGAAATACCAGAAAAAATATACACAACAGAAGGACTGTGGAAAAACTTAAAAAGTATATTAGAGCACTTATGCACTTCTGCAGTTGTGTATTTGTGTACAGGCTGTTTTTCAACCATGCCAACCAGGTCTTAGATCAGGCTTGTCTATATTGTTTATATTTTGCTTTGCATCCCTCTGTATGGCAAACATTTTTCAATCTTTTTTATTCCTAAATAGAAATTAAAAGTGGATGATTAATGTCAAAGGCTAAAAAGATATTTACATTAGTATTTGCATTTGTATTTTATACATTTTTATACACGTTAGGATATTTTAGGATAGTTTATATATTTTTTTAAATTTAGTGCCATGCATTGAGTTCCTAGCACCCATTGGTCCGCTTAGCCCACATGGGATGTGTGCTTAAAGCACATGCGTGATGTGGCAAGGATCAGATTCACCATTTTCAATTCAGGAGGTACGCTGCAAGGATCAATCAGGCAGAGATGTGTAATCTCAAGTTTAAACACAGCAGAGATTAAATCTAAACAGGCTGCTGTTCTAGTGAGATGGCATCTCTAGGCACTTCTGAGGCACTTTAGCAAGCGCGAGTGTGAGTGCTGTTGTACAGCTGTTGCAAACTGAGATTCACAACAAGATTTCTAATAAGAAGATATTTTTGTCCACTTATTAGTGTCCAAAGATGATGATTTAAGTTTCTTGAACACTCACATTTTTTTTTCTTATTGTTCTTATTGCTTTTATAGTTCTACAGTTTTGTGTCTTAGTTTTATAGTTTTGTGCCTTGGGGGTCTGTTAATATTCTTAATATTGTTAGCAGACTGCTAATTGTGATAACAAGGCTAGCCTTTTAACACTGCTGTTTGGTGTTTTTTTTCTTCTTAGCCACAATTCACCAGGGAAACTTTACTTCATTAGTTTCCATATATATATATATATATATATATATATATATATATACACACACACACACACACACACACACAAAAGGGGTGAGTGGTAAATGAGTGAGATAAAACAGCGTATCATCCACTGCAGTGTGATATTTTTACCCTCTGCTCTACTGTGATGATATGAGACATTTACACATACAGGTCACAAAAGGTCACTGATATCATCACCCTAGACAGCTTTCCCCCTCAGCATGAAAGAAACACCTGTGCTGTTACCATAGACACAAATGCAGAACTACCTGAGAGGTCTCACTGCTGCCTACAGCTAACTCAATGAGAATTACAAAACACACCTATCCCCCCCAAACTTCCAGCTCATTACTGTGATGCTCTCAACTTGACGCAGCCAGAATTCCAAACAGCACAGCTTCACAGAACAGTCTAAACTACTGCCTGCAGCTAACTCGACTACCACTGAAACACACTCTCACTTGTTGCTCAAACTCTGATTCTCACCCATTACAATTACCATGACAATTTCAACTTCACTGCAGCCAGAATCCTAAAGAGCACAATTTCACAGAACACTCTGCACTCTGCCTGCAGCTAACTTAATTACCACTGAAAACAGTATCAGCTGTTCTGACACTCTGCCTCTCAGTTCATTACAATTACTGTGATGCTTTTAACTTCACTGCAGCCAGACTGCTAAACAGTATAGCTTCACAAAAGTATGTTTCTCATTCCTATCTAAAACTAACTCATTTAGCATTGCAAAACACACTCATGTGTCTCTCAGAGTTTATACCACTGCCAGCCCATTCAGAAAAGCACACACACAGAAGGAGCAAACACATTAACAGGAACAGAACACAACACAGCATAACAAAACTTCTGAAACTCTTGGCCCTATTGTGTATATCGAATACATGATGGGCAGATCGTGTGTTATAGCAAACATTGTCACTCCTGCATCGTGAGCTTGGATATCTCACGATGCAGGAGTGACAATATTTGTCATATCACACTCATGCCCATCATGTATCCCATATATATATATATATATACATGATTATACCTACAAATCTTTATGTAAACTTATAAATGTATAGGTACACAAGTGAACACACGAGTGAAAGCAAATTTGAGCTTAGGCTTTTCTTTTTTCACTACTTATTATGCCCCATTGTTAAAGGTACCAGGATATCATGTCTGACATTTCCAAGGCCCTGAAGACTCTAAATAATGTAGGACTCATACCAAGACTTGTATCAGCTTCCCCAGGGGAATATCCAGAAGCTAAAGAATGCATAAGATATACAGGGCAGCCGTTGAAGAAGAAGGAGTATCTCTTAAAAACTAACACCAGAATCACAGCACCCAAGGAAGGTAACTGTGAACTATGATCTGGGGAAAGGAATACATAAAAATAAAGAGCCTGAAATGTTCAAAAAAGGACCAGTGTCAGTTTTCTGGTTCTTTAAAGTCCTTGGGTTAATCCAGGGTCAGAAAACCCAGAAATTGATATGATAGATAGAAGGATATGATAGAAGGCATTCTTAGAATGGCAGAGAAAGGGGAGATACTGTTGATGGGAGACCTGAATATGCCAGATGTTAACTGGAGCACATTTGCTGCAGCCACATCCAAGATCAGGGCCATTCTTGATGCCCTACAGGTGGCAGGCCTCAGACAGCTAGTTTCGGAACCCACTCATGAGGGAGCAATCTTAGACCTCATGCTCTCAAACGGGGGCAGTGAGAGGATCTCAAATCTGGAAGTGGGTTGCCATCTGGGAACAAGTGACCATCAAACAGTGTGGTTCACGTTAAACTCAGCTACAGAGTCAAGCCATACAAAAGTGAGGGTACTGGACTTTAGGAGGGCTGACTTTGGCCTCAGAAAAGCATTAGCAAACAGGCTAGAAGGAGGTGTGGAGCAACAATGGGGAATCATCAAAACTGCCATCACAGATACAATAAGCCTTTGTGTGAAGCAAATAAACAAAACAAAATGAAAGAAAAAGCCACTATGGTTCTCAAAAGAGGTGGCTATGAAAGTCAGGAAGAAAAAGATAGCATTCCGGAAGTATGAGGAAACACAGAAGAAGCAGAAAAGAGAGCTGTACCAGTTAAGGCACAAGGAAGCAGGGAGGGAAGTCAGAATAGCAAAGGTCCAAACTGAGGAAAAGATAGCTAACTCAGTTAAGAAGGGGGATACATCAGCGAGCATAGAAAGACAAAGGGAAGGATAGTGAGGCTGAATAGAATGAACGGTGGGTGGGCAGAGGGGGACAGTGAAAAAGCAGGGATACTGAACGAATATTTCTGCTCAGTATTCACAAAAAGGAGGGGAAGTGCCTAATCCAATTAACAGAAGCACTCTTGATAGGGGGTCAATCCCAGTCCTTTCACAGAAGAAAGGGTTCTGCAAGAACTCCTAAAACTGAAGGTGGACAAAGCAATGGGGCCTGATGGAATTCACCCCAGAATTCTAAAAGAATTAAGGGGGAACTAGTGAAACCACTGGCTACTCTTTTTAATAAATCATGGGAGGATGGTGTGGTACCCGAGGACTGAAAAAAGGCAGATGTGATTCCCCTTCACAAAAGCGGGACCAAGACAGAGGCAGGAAACTACAGACCTGTCAGTCTGACCTCTGTGGTTGGGAAAGTGATGGAGTCACTTCTGAAGAAAAGAATAGTTGAGTACCTAGAGGTCAGTGGGGCACAGGACCCAAGGCAGCATGGGTTCACAGTGGGAAGGTCATGTCAGACGAATCTAATAGATTTATTTGACTGGGTGACCAAAGTAGTAGACCAGGGAGGGGCTGTGGGCATGGCCTACCTAGACTTTAGCAAGGCATTTGATACAGTCCCACACAAAAGATTAATAGTCAAATTAACCAACCTGGGAGTGGGTCCCAGGGTGGTAGCCTGGGTAAAACATTAGCTGGACAACAGGACATGGAAATGGAGTCCACTCTGAAGAAACAGGGGTTACTAGTGGGGTACCGCAGGGTTCAGTATTGGGTCCAGTCCCTTTTAATGTCTTCATAAGTGATATTGCAGATGGACTAGAAGGAAAAGTATACCTCTTTGCAGATGACACAAAGATCTGCAACAGGGTTGATACACAAGGAGGCATGGGAAGGATGAGAAGGGACTTGGCAAGGTTGGAGGAATGGTCAGAAGTATGGCAGCTAGGATTCAAAGCAAAGAAGTGCAAAATAATGCACCTGGGAAACAAGAACCCAGGGGAAGAATACACAATGGGGGGGAGGTAGTAACAACAACAAAAAAGGAAAGGGACCTGGGGGTAATCATATCAGATGACCTTAAGGTTAGCAAGCAATGTGAGAAGGCAGGGCTGGGGGTATACTGGTATACATAGGGAGAGGCATCATCAGCAGCAGAAAACAGGAAGTTTTTATCCCTCTGTACAGACAGTTGGTGAGACCCCATCTGGAGTACTGCATCCAGTTCTGGAGACCCCTTCTCCACAAGGACATAGACAGGATAGAGGCAGTCCAGAGTAGGGCAACTAAAATGGTGCAAGGTCTGCAAGAGAAGTCGTATGAGGAGAGACTAAAGGAGCTTAATATGTATACCCTTGAGGAAAGAAGGGAGCGTGGGGACATGATAAAAACGTTTAAGTACCTCAGTGGAATCAACAAAGTCCAAGAGGGTAGCATCTTTCAGAAAAAGAGACGTGCAAGAACAAGGGGACACAATTTAAAGATAGAGGGGGTGGTTCAGGGGCAATGTGAGGAAGTATTATTTCACTGAGAGGGTAGTGGATGCATGGGACAGCATTCCTGAGGAGATTGTGGGGTCTAAAACTGTGGGAGAATTCAAGAATGCATGGGACAGACATAAGGCAATTCTTGTGAGGGGTAGGAAGAAATAGGCTGTTGGTTAACTAGGATCTGTGGCCTATCCTGTAGGTAGGAAAATGGGCAGACTAGATGGGCCAAGTGGTCCTTATCTGCCGTCAGATTTTATGTTTCTAAATCTAGAGAGAAGCTACATAACAAGCCAGAAAAGGCATTTTGAAACTACAAGACTATAAAGACTACAAGACTATTGGTTATATTTTATTGTGTGATAGATTACTGTATTATTGTAATTTACTGTAGTATTGTAGCCTGGAACCTGGTAACTTTATAATTCCATTTCTTTGAAATAGGACAATGAAATCTTATAATTGCTTGTTTACACACTATATACATTAAGAAAGAGTTTTTAGCAAATAATTTTTTTTCTGTTAAAAGAAGTATTATTATTGCATTATAAGGAGTGAGACACAGAATGCTGGTAAAGACAAGAAGTAACCGGCTCCCGGAGCTAGCCGGACCACATGGAGGTCGCGAGAGCAACGGCACCTGCCCTCCCCAACCCCCCGAAGTCTGCATTCAATGTTGAAGTTACTGGCTCCTGGAGCTGGCCGGACCACACGGAGGTCGCGAGGGCAACGGCACCTGCCCCCCCACCCCCGAAGTCTGCATTCAACGTTGAAGTTACCAGCTCCCGGAGCTAGCCGGACCACACGGAGGTCGCGAGGGCAACGGCACCTGCCTTCCCCCACCCCCCGAAGTCTGCATTCAACGTTGAAGGTAATTTTGCCCTGCTGGTGTCCCAAAAACAGCACATAATAAAGATGCCAGGACCTGTATTAACTCGCAAAAAAAGCAACAACTACCCAGAAAAGAAAAAACAATTTAAAACCGAATTGTTTACCAGCTCTCTCTTTTGAACTGCAATTCGTCTGGCCTGCTGCACGCCTCCCAGTCCTCCTGCACTCTGCTGCCTGGAGGTTTTGAACTTGGCGCCATTTGAGCCGGCGCACATGTGGAGATAGTTTTATTTTTCTGTTTGTATGGGATTGATGATTTTTAGATTTACTTTGGGCTACGCTGACTTTTAAATTTAATTTTGGGATCGTATTTTTTAAAGGGGAAGTTTAAAGGGGACCAATTTCCAGCCTTTTAACTAGGGAACAAAGTTCTCAAGTAAACTCTGACTTTTTCTGCCTACTGACCCTCATAGCTATACAGGGAAGAGCACCGGGTGTAACCTTAGACTGTCTAACGCAGCCTTGTTTGCTTACCGCCCGTCCTAGGCTGAATTTACCATGTTAATTGTAAATGCTCATATTTCAAAGTGCCTGCATGTACTCGAGTGCCTACCCTATCCTCTGTTCCCCCTGCTCCAATCTGCTTGCAACTTCACCCCACGCCTTTCCATAAAAAGCCCTCACCTTGTCTTTTTTTTCCTTACAGTTACCGGCTCCCGGAGCTAGCCGGAGGTCGCGAGGGCAACGGCACCTGCCCTCCCCCACCCCCCGAAGTCTGCATTCAACATTGAAGGTAATTTTGCCCTGCTGGTGTCCCAAAAACAGCACATAATAAAGACACCAGGACCTGTATTAACTTGCAAAAAAAGCAACAACTACCCAGAAAGGAAAAAACAATTTAAAACCGAATTGTTTACCAGCTCTCTCTTTTGAACTGCAATTCGTCTGGCCTGCTGCACGCCTCGCAGTGCTCCTGCACTCTGCTGCCTGGAGGTTCTGCCCCACTGGCGCTGTGCGCCGGCTCCCCACCACCCCCACCACTGCCCTTGGTGAGCTCCTCCTTTTATAGGCAGGCAGGCTCACGTGGCTGTAAATAACTTTTCCATTAGCAGCTTATCAGCTGCCTCCACCAGAGGGCGATATACCAGTTGCTGCGCTCCCCCCATTGCACTAGCAGACATGCTTCCTCTCACACTCCTGCTACTACTAGCAACGGCCTTGCTGGCGTCCCAGCCCCCTGCGGAATTTTCAAGTGGCGAACCCACCCACCTGCTACCTCGTCTCACAACAGAGCCACTCCACGTTACTACTCACCCCCTTACTACCCAGGACCAGGAACTCATCCACCACTGGTACATAAGTGCCACTATCCTTCCTCCTTCTTTCCGCCCAGGGCTCTCTGTCCTGCACTTACCAGCCAGCCGCCCCTTGCAGACAATTGCCCACAAACTTTCCACCCGTCAAAATAAAGACTGGCCCAAAACAAAACTGCTCATCTGTCTTCTCCTGCTCATGTCGGGGGAAATAGAGGCAAACCCAGGCCCAACTTCTTAACCCACAATTAATCCTTTCTCCTTTCCTAAAGGACTAAGGATACTGCATCTAAACGTCTGCAGTCTTCTAAGTAAAATTTCTCTCCTACAGCCCATCGCCCATATACAACACCCTGATATCCTGGTAATCTCAGAATCCTGGCTAAAACCCCAGCATACAGATGCAGAAGGGTCCATACCTGGATACATCATCATCAGACATGACCGCCCAGGTAAAAAGAGAGGCAGTGGTATTGCAATGTACATCGCCAACATGCGACAGTTCTCATTAGTGAACATCCCATCACTCCCTGACCACATTGACTCCCTGCTAATTAAACTCTCTCTCCCATGCTCCACCCCTATTTTCGTGGCTGGCACTTACTGCCCACCCAACACCCCCCACGGACATCCTTAACCACCTGGTCACCCTTCAGTCCCTAGCTACAGGAGTTGAGCTCCACGTCACCGGTGATTTCAACACAAATTGGCTAGGAACGGACAAAGCTCACCTCAAGACCAAAATCAAGGCCTTGAATCTCACTCAACTCATAGCCGACCCCACCAGGCTAAATCACAAGAGCCAAAAACACACATTGTTGGACTGGGCTCTCACCACCCACCCACCCACCACATAGGGTCCTCTGCGCAGGCCTGCTCCCTGACTCCTAAGTGACCACCACATGATCTTCCTGATCAGGAAGGTTCACAGCCCACAGCCCCCCCCCCAAGACAATATGCACCAGATCATACAACTCCCTGGATGTAACATCCCTTTTATTGGACCTAGGTCGCATAAACTGGTCTATCAACCCCCTGGCCTCCACCTTGGATGCAGCGTTTGATGGTTTCAAGACAAACTTCCTCCGGGTCTGGGATAAACATGCCCCCTTGCGAACCAAACGGGTCAGAGGGGCTTATCTTCCATGGATCACAGCTGACATAATTAGGTCCTGTCATTCTCGGGACCATGCTTGGAAAGCCAATAAGAAGCAGGGCTCCCTGGCCTCCCTCCTTAACTATCGAGCCCTTTGTAATTCATGTACACACATCATTCGCCAGGCAAAGAAGAAAAAATTACTCACCTTAGTAATTGCTTTTCTTCTCATGGAGTCTTGCTGTATTAGGACTATAGCAGTCAGCCTCAGCCTCTGAACTGCCCCGGAGAGGAAAGGGTTAACTCCAGAGAAGTCTGGAGTTCCTCAGCGCGAGGGCGCTGTTCAAAGCTCTATCTGTGCAGTTTGAAGTCAAACTGCCAGATTCTTTACGAAGCTAAACTAATATAGCAAGTCTGTGTGGAAAAAACCCTACACTAGCCATTGGCTACCTACCAGTAGTAGAACTACAAAAACACACAACAATCACAGAATAGCAACAAAATTATTAAATATTGCTAGCATTACTGAAAAGAAGCATTAACAGACCCCCTCTTCCCAAAAAGACTCAAGTCTAGGGAGGGGGCCATCTACCACTCAACGAACAACAGAATTACCTAGTTCCTAAACTCAATAAGCAAGAAAAAGGCATGACACAGTGCTTGCACTAATTTGCCAACCCCATACCCAAGGAGGAGTTCTGAGCGGGGTAGGAGGGAGGGTTGTCCTAATACAGCAAGACTCCATGAGAAGAAAAACAATTACTAAGGTGAGTAATTTTTTCTTCAAACACCATGAAGTCTTGCTGTAATTAGGACTATAGCAGATTACACAGCAGTACCTCCATGGAGGAGGGTCAGAACCTACTTGGGAAATAGGCTCTGAAGCACAGCTGTGCCAAAGGCAGGCATCCCTCCTGGATTGAACATCCAAGGAGTAATGTTTGTAAAGGTGTGAACTGTTTTCCAGGTAGCAGCCTGACAGATCTCCAAATGGGAATATCTCTAGCAGCCGCTAGAGATGCAGCTGTACCTCTGGTAGAATGAGCCCTCAATCCTGAGGGGGGCTCTTTACCCAGTTTTTGGTAACAGAATTGGATACAAGAGACAATCCACCTTGCAATTGTCCTCTTAGTGGCAGGTCTCCCTTTGCCGACTTCCCCATAGGTAAGGAAGAGCTGGAGGGATTCAAACCTATGACCCTTGGTGCGTTCCAAATAGTAGCTTAGAGCTCTTTTGACGTCCAGACTGTGCAATCTCCTCTCCCCTGAAGAGGAATGCTCAGTGAAAAATACTGGGAGAGAGATGGATTGGTTGAGATGAAAATCCGAGACCACCTTTGGTAAAAACCTTCTATTAGTCCTAAGGACTACCTTGTCCCTATGAAAAGAAATGAAATCTTCTTCCACTGACAAGGCTTGCATCTCACTTATACGTCTAGCAGAAGTGATGGCCACTAGAAAAACAGTCTTCCAAGTCAAAAACTTGAGGTCTGCCGAAGACAGGGGCTCAAAGGGGGGTTGCATTAGCTGAGCAATGCAAACATTCAGGTCCCAAGCAGGAGCTGGTTCCCGAAAAGGAGGGTTAGTGTGAAGTAACCCCTTAAAAAACTTGGAAATTACAGGGTGAGAAGAGATGGAAGCAGGTTTACCTGCTGACACATAAGCGGAGACTGCTGCCAGATGAACCCTTAAGGTAGCTGGCTTAAGGCCTAGAGAATTTAAGTGGACCAGATAGTCCAATAAAACAGTCAAATCAGCAGATTCTGGGGAGATTTGCTTCCCAGAGCACCAAATGGAAAACCTCTTCCACTTAGAATTATAGGTGGCCCTAGTAGAAGGCCTCCTGGCCGCCTTCAAAATATCCAAGACACCTTGAGAGAGGTGTAGATCAGCAAATTCTAGCTCCTCAAGAACCAAGCCTTGAGGTGGAGGAACTGAGGTTCGGATACCACACTCTCCCTGTGCACAGGTCAACAGGTCGAGGTCCTGGGCATGCTCAGGGGAGGTGGACAATCAGGGACAGAAGGAGAGGTACCAGGGCTGTCTGGCCCAATCTGGAGCAATCAGAATCACCTTGCAGGACTGAGTTCTGATCCTCACTAGTACCCTGAAAAGGAGAGGGAAGGGAGGAAGGCATATAGATATTTCCCTCCCCAATCCAACTGGAAGGCGCCCAGTGGGACTGATCCCAACACTGGAGGTCTGCAACAAAACAGAGGAAGTTGGTGGTTGTCTGGGGCTGCGAAAAGATCTATCTGAGGGGTGCCCCATCTGGCAAGACTGACCCCAGCACTAGAGGTTCAGGGCCCATTCAGTGGTGGCCCTGAGAAATCCTGCTGAGGGCATCCGCTAGGACATTGTCCTTCCTGGAAGGTGAACTGCTATCAGGGAGGTATTCAAGGAGTAAGCCAGAGACCACAGCTTCATTGCTTCGGTGCACAAGGCAGAAGACCGAGTGCCCCTTGCTTGTTGATGTACCATTGTTGTGGTATTGTCTGTCCTGACTTGAACTACCTTGTGCTGGACAGAAGCTGAAAAGGCCTGGAGAGCTAAGAGGACAGCCCTGAGCTCCAGAAGGTTGATGTGGAGCAGAGATTCTGAGGAGACCACACTCCCTGAGTGGAAAGGTCGCCCAAGTGAGCCCCCATCCCTGGAGGGGGAGGCATCTGTGGTAAGTGTGAGGAGTGAGGAATGGGTAAGAAGGGGACCCCTTGAGTTAGATTGCTCTGGTCCTGCCACCACTGAAGGGCCAGGATCAGAGACCTTGTCACTGGGACTAATTTGGTGAGGGGGTCCTTCTTTTGGGACCAAAAAGATCTCAGGTGGAATTGGATGTCTCTCATCTGGAATCTTGCTCCCTGCACGACAGCTGTGGACGCAGCCATGTGTCCTAGGAGTTGCAGGAAGTGCCTTGCTGGCCGAGAGACCGCATGGTGAAGGAAGATGCCAGGGCAATGAGTCTGTCCACTCTCTCGGAGGGGAGATATGCCCTGGCAGACTTTGTGTTCAACTCTGCACCTATGAAAGTTAGTACCTGAACTGGTTCGAGAACTGACTTTGGAAGATTCAACAGGAATCCCAGAGAGGGGTGAAGCTGCTGGTGACCGACAAGTGAGATTTACGTGATCTGGAGACTGACCCACTATGAGCCAGTCGTCAGGTAGGGAAAACGCCACCCTTGCCTTCTCAGATGAGCCACTATCACAGCCAGACATTTTGTGAAAACCCTTGGGGCAGAGGTAAGGCCGAAGGGCATTGCTCTTGAACTGATAGTGGCCAGAAGTAGTTCGAACCTGAGGTACTTTCTGTGAGAAGGCCTGATCAAGAAATGAAAATAGGCGTCCTTGAGGTCCAAGGAAGCTAGCCAGTCTCCTGGTCTCAGGAGGGCAAAATCATTGCCAGGGTTAACATTTTGAACTTTGGTTTCAGAAGATGCTTGTTCAGGAACCTTAAATCTAAGATGGGCGCCATTCTCCTGTCTTTTTTGGGGTAAGGAAATACCTTGAATAAAGACCCTTGCCCTGATGGCAGGGAACCCTCTCACTGCTTTGCATCCCAGCAGAGAAGAAACCTCTGTTTCCAAAGCAAGGGCTTCAAAGGATTGTGAGGTGGGAAATGTCTGGCCCTCATCTTTGGGAACTGTTTGAAACTGAGGACCAGACCTTGGTTACCACCTCCAGAACCCACTTGTCCGGAGTTAGGGACAACCAGTTCTGGCTGAAATAAGCCAACCTGCCCCCACGGTACAGGAGATTCGGCCTGGGCACCCCATCAGGGTGCCTGCTTGGCAGCTGTTTTTGGCTGGGAAGAAGGGGACGGTCTGCCAGAGCCCGTCTGCCCCTGCCTCTGAAGAAACCCCTCTGAACAAAGGCTGAGAGGCGGCTTAGCTATAAAGGGCCTGTGGTAAGGCTACTCCTACCCTGAGGCATGCCTTTGGGGGCATGCCTCTCTTAGCTTGGGCACTTTTGCAAGTGGTTCTGTATTCATCCATTTTTTTCATGTAATTTTCTGTCTGATCACCAAACAGAGAGTTACCTACTACAGGGAAATCCATAGCCTTTGCCTGAGTGTCTTGGGACAAATTAGTGCATCTGAGCCATGCCAACTCTACGGAGAGCTACAGAAGTGGCCATGACCTAGAAGAAACATCATTAACATCAACGGCAGTATGAAATTGAACTTTAGAGGCCTCAATGCCATCAGCAGCCACCTGTTCCAACTCACTAGCCAGCTGACCCTGGGCCTGCTTATTAACTGCAAAATAGTGTCCCATCTAGACTTCTGATATCTAGCCACATAAGCCATGTAATTAGCCTGCCTGAGTCCCAAAGAAGCTGCCATATATTGCTTTTTTGCCATGGTATCAATCTTCCTGGAATCTTTGTCAGGGGGATGTGATGCCAAGGGAATATTAGCCTTGTCGCAGGCTGCAGCTTGAACAACACCTACATGACTACACTGCTCAGTGAGGAAGTCTGTATCTGGGCCTGATAAAGTATACCTTCTGTCCATTTTTTTGTCTACAGGAGGGACAGAATGAGGATTTTTTAAAATCTTTGTTGTTTGCTTCCTAAATGATTTATGCAAAGGAATAGACAACCTTCTAGACTCTGGAATATCCATCATTTCAACAAAATCAGGCTCCTCTTGCTCATCCACAGCCTCCCTAAAGGGAGCTGGAGGTTTCTCCACCTTTTATAAAACACAAAATGAGAAGGGACTCAGACAACAGAGGGGAGACTCTAAGGGTCTGTCTGGAGAAATGCCGGTTCGCTGAGCGTCAGACCTTCCAGTCACAAATGCACTGATCAAATTCCTCCTCCCTCCTGTGGTTCATAAAACTCCTCAATAACATAATCTTGAACCACTGGACCTGGTCGAGCCACCCCTCTGCCACTTGTGGAGGGCTCTCCAAGTCCTCACGACAAAGACTGAACAATCTGTATGGCTTTTGCTATTTCTGCAACAGTTGGAGAAACTATCTTAGACTCCGAACCTGCTGATTTCTTTGTCTTTTGCTGGTGCTGGTTCCTCTGAACCAGCCTCTCTCTTGCTCGGGAAGTAATGCCCTGGTCAGAGGGCACCCTCTGGTCCAGTGGGTACTGGACCGGGCTGGCCATCCGGGTCAGTGGACTTTTGCCTCTCGTTCCCTGGAGCCGCCCAATCTCTTCTCCAGGGTGGCTGCAGGAAATTTTTACATATCTGGCAGTCTGAAAGGAGGTGGTCAGCCCCAGACAATAAACACAAGTGGTGTGTGGTCAGCCTTGGCAAAGGCTTCCCCACAACATCACAGTGTTGAAACCCGTGGGCCGGTTTTTCTTTGGGTTTCTCAGACATAGTGCCAGCCTAACAAAAACTGCCCTTTTCTTCAGGCAGTGCAGAACAAAGACACCCTTATCGGTTCCTAACCGTGTCACGGGTATTGGAAAAACCTATTAAAAAGCGAGGGTTTTTAGAACCGATAAGAACCGGGTACCTCACGGCTAAAAATTCATCAAAATACAAGAAACGATCGGTTCAGACTGAACCGATAATTATTCACACAGACTAATTTTCGTTTACTTACGGTTACCAGATAGAGCTTAGCGAAACAGCGGTAATTTGAACTTTTGCGGTTTCTGAACGAAGGAACCGGCAGCGTAGTGAACCGAGCTGAAGGGCTGATCTCCGGGCGACTGTTCAGTGAAGCGGAGTAAAGAATCTGGCAGTTTGACTTCAAACTGCACAGATAGAAGCTTTGAACAGCTCCCTCGCTATGAACTCCAGACTCTCTGGGTTAACCCTTTCCCTCCGGGGCAGTTCAGAGGCTGAGGCTGACTGCTATAGTCCTAATTACAGCAAGACTCTCATGGTGTTTGAAGATATTTCTTATCGGCATTCAGTGCAAACACAAATGACCCCCAAGACTTCTGGAAATCTCTAAAATCTTGCTCTCCCCAACCCCCAACTTTAATCGGTACAAAACCCTCATCACTGACCCTGCAGGGTGGCGAGGCTTTCAACACTATCGCCCGAAGCTGTGCCAGCGTGCCGCTATCGTCCCTCGGGCCCGACCCTACTGCCCCTCCCGGGTTTCCAGCGCTCACCCTCCAATCACATACAGTTCTCTTCTCCGCCTATAACTCCAAGCTGAAGTCTTCGATCCCTACAAGCCCTAAACCCCAACAAGGGCAAATGTCCCACGCCCCTGGACGCCAAAATGCTTTTCATATCTGCCCCAGCCATTGCAGCCCCTCACTGCACTTTTAACCTCTCACTTACCCTGGGCAAGCCACCACAGCTTGAAATTGTCACCATCATACCCTCCCGAAGGGGGGACCCATCCTCCCAGCCAACTACTCCATCTCCCTACTCCCAATCCTGGCCAACTACAGGAATGCCTCATCCTTCCCAACTCGCCCCCACACCTGGACATCACTTCATTTTTCACCCCCTTTCAATCTGGTTTTCTCAAATCTCATTCTACCACCACCTCCCTTCTACGAGTCAATGGCAACATTCTGTCCGGCATGGACAATGGCCTCATCACCACTGCAATATTTATTGACCTAGCCAAGGCTTTTGACACCGTCTCCCACTCCCTGCTCCTCGACAAACTCACTGACCCCGGGGTCTCCCTATCTGCAAATGCCTGGTTCCATGACTATCTAATAGGCAGAGTCCAATCAGTAAAAATTGCCTCACATATCTCAGACCCACTGCCCATATCCACCGGCATCCCCCAAGGGTCATTCCTGGGCCCTTTGCTTTTCTCAATATTTTTAAACGACCTCCCATCAGCTTCCAGCCACTCCTCCATCCAGATATATGCAGACGATACCGTCCTGTATGCTTCCGGCCCAACTACAAGCAACATGGCTACCCTCCTGCAGGAGGACTTCAACACCATCCAGGAATGGTTCCGGTCAAACCAGCTATTTCTAAACTCCAAGAAAACTGTGTCATTAACTTTTGGCTCCCACCAAGGACTCTCCCGGCAAGACCCCTGCCCCCCTTTCACAACCTCAGAAGGGACCCCTCTGGACAACTGCTCCAGCTTTAGATACCTAGGAGTCTGGCTTGACCAGCACCTTGATTTTGCCATTCATATCAACTCCCTGCACAAAAGGCTCCTCCCCAAACTTGGCGCTTTATACTGATACAAAAGCTGCCTCCCCACTCCTACAAGGCAGGCCATAGTCCAAAAAATGATACTACCTATCCCCGACTACAGTGACATAGTGTATTCCATCGCTCCCTCATCTACCTTGGCCAGCCTCGACACCCTATTCCACTCTTTCTGCCGTTTCATCCTCAGCTGCCCTCAATCCACCCACCATTGCTCACTCTACAGTGCCTTAGCCCTGCCATCCCTCCAAGATCGCAGACAAATACACTGCTCCAGGTTCGCTGCAAAATTCTGGGCCCTCTCCCTCCCACCTTACCTGGCATCCTCCCTAGCCCAACAACCTCCCCCGGCCTACGCCCTAAGACACACAGACCAAAGGCTTCTCCACATCCCCTTCATGCACACTACTAAAGGTCAGGCTGCTATTTCCTACCGGATTCCCCAGATTTGGAATGCCCTACCACCACCCATAAGAAACTCATCAATTCCTACTCACCGCAACCAGCTACTCCGCATGAATTTCTCCTCCAGCTGCACATGTTTCTAGTTGTACCTCTTCAAAATACATCTAACTCCATTGTACCTAATGCTCTATGTTAAGGACATTTATAGGATTGATTCATGTAATTTCTCTCTATTTCCTGCAGTATTTCTAACAGTCTACCTCGGCTATTCTGCCGTTGTTGTCTGAAAACAGTTTAGCCATACCTCTCACTGCTGTAATATCACAATCTGATAGTGTGTGTTGCTTTGTTTTGTATTGGGCTCTAGCCCCTAGGACGCATCTGGAATCGAGGCATATGTTGCTCAGTATGCCTTCCTGGTAAAACTAAATAAATAAATAAATAAATAATAAATAATATAATCCAGAAAAATAGAAAATGATGAGAAATGGAAAAGATCAATGAGATCTGGTAGGCAAGGAATGAAAGCTCCAGAATGAAGGGAAAGAGTCAAACATAATGGAATTAGGAAAAGGAAAAAGGGAGAAGGAGAGGGTATAATATGGGATGGTAGTCTGCACCAAGAAAAAATTACTCACCTTAGTAATGTTGTTTTTTCTGATGGAGTCTTGCTATATTATGACATATGCAGTGAGTCCAAACCTTCGAACTGCTCCGGAGGTGAAAGAATTAACTTTCCATGCCAGGCATGGAACACTGAGCTCGAGCTCGGTTGAAACTCTGTCTGTTGTTCTTCAAACTCAAACCGTCAGATCTTTATGAGCTAAATTCACTGAGGTCCTGTGTGGAAGCTGTAAACTACACTAGCCAACTGGCTACTAAACATAGAACCCATTTTTGGTCCCAAAACAAAGACTCAAGTCAGGAGACCCAAAATGAAAAACACAACACCAAGTCACCCCAAAAAGGAGGGGTGAAACAACAAGGTGGGCATCTACTAAGTGCCAACACTGCACTGCCCACCCACATCCCAAAACAGAGGTTCTGAGAGGGCAGGTGGGGAGAGGTCATAATACAAGACTCCATTAGAAGAAACAACATTACTAAGGCGAGTAATTTTTTCTTCAAACAACATGAAGTCTTGCTATATTATGACATATGCAGACTACACAGCAGTACCTCCAAGGAGGAGGGACAGAACCTACTTAGGAAAAAGGCTCTGAAGCACAGCTGTGCCAAACCGAGCATCACTCCTACCTGGATGTCCAGGGAGTAATGCTTGGTAAAAGTGTGAACTGTTTTCCAGGTAGCTGCTTGACATATCTCTAGGATAGGGATGTCCCTGGCAGCAGCCAGGGAAGCAACTGTACCTCTGGTAGTGGCCCTCAGGCCTGAGGGAGGAACTTACCCAGTTTTTCATAACAAAATTGGATACAAGAGACAATCCACCTGGCAATGGATCTTTTGGTGGCAGGTTTCCTTTGCCAACCTCACCATAAGTGAGGAACAGTTGGAGGAGTCAAACCTATGACCTCGGTAACGCTCTATGTAGTAGCTAAGGGCCCTCTTCACATCTGTGCCATGCAGCCTCCTCTCACAGAGGAGGAATGGTCAGTGAAGTACACCTGAAGAGACATAGATTGATTAAGGTGGAAATCTGAAACCACCTTAGGCAAGAACTTCCTGTTATCCTGAGGACCACCTTATCTCTATGAAAGGAGATAAAATCAGGCTCCACTGACAAAGCTTGTAATTCACTTATGCGTCTGGCAGAAGTGATGGCTACCAGAAACACAGTCTTCCAAGTCAAATACTTAAGCTCTGCTGAAGACAAGGGCTCAAGGGAGGTAGCATAAAACTGAGCAATGCAAACATTAAGATCCCCAGGCAGGGCAGGGGCCCTGAATGGAGGGTGGTGTGAAGCAACCCTTAAAAAACTTGGAGAATACAAGATGAGCTGAAAGAGAAGATGGTTTACCTGTTGAAATAAAGCAGACACAGCTGCCAAATGCACTTTTAGGGTGGCTGGTCTCAGCCCCAAGGTATTTAAATGGACCATATAATCCAGGATTGTGGGTAAATCAGCAGATTCTGGGGAAATATGCTTCCCAGAGCACCATATGGAAAACCTCTTCCATTTGGAATTATAGGTAGCCCTGGTGGAAGGCTTCCGAGAAGCCTTTAGTACATCCATTACACCTTGGGAGAGGTGTAGATCACCAAACTCTAACTCTTCAAGAGCCAGGCCTTGAGATTTGAGGTTCGGGTACCAAACCCTCCCCTGAGCACAGGTTAACAGGTTGTGATTCCTGGGAAGACACAGGGGAAGATGGACTGCTAAGGACAGTAAGAGTGGATACTGGGGTTGTCTGGCCCAATCTGGAGCAATCAGGATCATCTTGCAGGATTGAGATCTGATTTTGACTAACACTTTGAACAGGAGAGGGAAGGGGGGGAAGCATAGATAAACTTCCCTTCCCAATTGAGAACTAAGTCATCCAGAGGGACTGAACCCAACACTGGGGGCCTGCAGCAAAAAAGGGGAAGTTGGTGATTGTCTGGGACTGCAAAAAGATCTATCTGCGGGGTGCCCCACCTGGCAAATATCACCTCCAGGACCAGGGGGTCCAGTGACCATTCGTGATGGCCCTGGGAAATCCTGCTGACAGCATCTGCCAGGACATTGTCCTTGCCTGGGAGGTGAACTGCCATAAGGAGGTGTTCAGGGGTAAGCAGAGACCACAACTTCATTGCTTCAAAGGCACAGGGCCGAGACCGAGTGCCCTTGCTTGTTGATGTACCACATTGTGGTGGTGTTGTCTTTTCTGACCTGTACAACTTTGTTCTGAACAGATTTGGAAAAAACTTGAAGTGCTAGAAAAACTGCTCTGAGTTCCAACAGATTGATGTGGAGCAGAGATTCCTGAGGGGACCACAATCCCTGGGTCGTGAGGTCGCCCATGTGAGCTCCCCACCCCAAGAGTGATGCATCTGTAGTAAGGATTAAGAAGTGAGACTGAGCGACAAAGGGAACTCCTTGTCTCAGATTGCTTTGATCCTGCCACCACTGTAGGGCCTGGATCAGGGTTTGAGTTACTGGGATCAATTTGGTTACAGGGTCTTTCCTTTGAGACCAAAAGGCTCTCAAAAGGAACTGAATATCCCTCATCTAAATCCGCTCCCTGATACTGCTGTGAAGCAGCCATGTGCCCCCAGAGCTGTAGAAAATGCCTTGCTGGTTGAGAGACCTGCAGGGTGAATGAGGAGGCCAGAGAGACCAGTGTCATTGCCCTGTCCAAAGGAAGGAAGGCTCTGACTTTCTCTGTGTTCAGCTCTGCGACTATGAAGGTGAGGAGCTGGACAGGCTCTAGAACTGACTTTGAAAGATTCAGAAGGAAATCTAGAGAGGTGAGCAGTTGCTGAGTTATCTGTAGATGTAACTTGACTTGGTCTGGAGACTGGCCTACTATGAGCCAGTCATCCAGATAAGGGAAGAGGGCAATTTTTTGCCTTCTTAGGGAAGCAACTGCTACTGCCAGGCATTTTGTGAATACCCTTGGAGCAGAGGTGAGGCCAAAGGCATTGCTCTGAACTGGTAATGGCCTGAGGGCAGCTCTCGAACCTGGAGGTACTTTCGATGAGACTTCTGATGAGAATATGGAAGTAGGCATCCTAGAGGTCCAGGGAGCTAGCCAGTCCCTGGCCTTAGAGAGGGTAGAATAATTCCCAGAGTCACCATTTGAATTTTGGTTTTAAAAGGTGCTTGCTTAAATATCTGAGATCCAGGATGGGCCGCCATTCTCCTGTCTTTTTTGGGGTAAGGAAGTACCTGGAGTACAACCCTTTGCCTTGGTGTAGGGGTGGAACCCTTTCCACAGCTCTGAGAGCCAGGAGGGAAGAGACCTCTGCCTCTAGGGCAAGTGCCTCTGGTGGATTTGCAGGTGGAAAGGATCTGGTTCTCATCTTTGGAAATTTTTTGAAGCGGAGAACCAGTCCCTGGCTTACTACTTCCAGGACCCACTTGTCTGATGTCAGAGACTGGACAAAGTAAGCCAGCCTGCCCCCTACAGGTAGTTGAGAATCGGCCCTGGCAACCCCATCAGGGTGCCTGCTTGGCAGGGGCTTTGGGCTGAGGGGTGGAAGCACGCCTGCTTGTACCCGTCTGCCTCCCTCTAAAGAACCCCTCTGAGCATAAAGCAGAACAGGAGGCCTGGGCTTGGTAAAAAGGCCTATGAAAAGGCCTGCCCCTGCCCCTGGAAAGCTGTCTTTGAGGAGTGGCCTGCCTTTCCTTGGCTTGTGCACACCTATAGGTGGTCCTATACTCATCCATTTTCTTCATGTAATTCTCTGTCTGCTCCCCAAACAAAGAATTACCCACAACAGAAAAATCCATGGCCTTAGTCTGGGTATCCTGTGACAGGCTAGTACATCTGAGCCAAGCCATTCTGCAAAGTGCCACAGATGTAGCCATGACTCTTGATGACACATCATAGAGTCCACTGCAGCATGGAATTGCACCTTGGATGTCTCAATACCATCAGCAGCCACCTGCTCCAGCTCCTTGGCAAGCTGGCCAGGGACCTGTTTTGCTAGAGCCATAACAGTATCCCATCTGGATTTCTGCTATCCAGCAACATAAGCCATACAATTTGCCTGTCTGAGTCCCAAGGATGCTGCCATGTACTGTTTCTTTGCCATTGCATCAATCCTCCTGGAGTCCTTGTCAGGGGTGTGTGAAGCCAAGGGAATAGTTGCCTTGTTACAGGCTGCAGCCTGCACTACCCCAACATGGCTGCATTGTTGTGTAAGGAACTCCATATCAGAGCCTGACAATGCGTGTACCTCTTGTCCATTCTCTTATCGACAGGAGGTATAGTGTGAGGAGTTTTTAAAATTTTAACTGTCTGTTTCCCAAAAGATTTATGCAAGGAATAGAGCATCCTTGACTCTGGGATATCCATCATTTCCCATAGTCAGGCTCCTCTTGATCATCACAGCTTCCTCCATAGGGAGCTGGAGGTTCAACCACTTTCTTATAAAACATAAAATGAAGGGACTCAGAAAGCCTAGGAGACACTCTGAAGGTCTGTCTGGGGAGATGTCGGGTCAATGGGCACATCCAGACTTTCAAATCCATTCACTCTCCTCATACTCCTCTTCCCCTCCTCCGGTTCATAATATTCCTCTACATCATAGTCTTGAACGGTGGAACCGGCAGACCGGATGCTTACCTGATGGTGCCGGTTCGGTCGGAACCGAGAAAGCGACTGGACAATTTTAATCGCTTTGGCTATTTCTTCAGCAGTTGGAGAGGAAAGTTTTGGCTCTACACCAGCTGATTTCCTAGTCCTTTTGGCTGGAACCGACTCCCTGGTCAGAGGGCACTCCCTCCGGTTCGGTTGGAACCAAACCGGGCTGGCCATCCGGTTCAGTGGACTTTTTGGCCTCCCTTTCCCTGAGCCTACCAACTCTCTTTTCCAGGGTAGCTGCTGGAAAATTTTTACAAATCTGGCAGTCTGCATTGAGGTGGTCAAACCCCAGACAATAAACACAAGTGGTGTGGGGGCAGCCTTGGCAAAGACTTCCCACAAGACACTGCAGTGTTGAAACCCAGTGGCCCGGTTTCTTTTGGGTTTCTCAGACATAGTGCCAGTCCTAACCAAACTTACCCGTTTATGGCAATCTGCCAGGTAAGACCCCCTTATTGGTTCCCAACCGTGTCACGGGTCGTGGAAAAAACCGATAAGAACCAGTAACCACACTCTAAATGACAGATTAATATATTTTAAACAACCTGATCGGTTCAAACCGAACCGATAAACCATTTACAAGTTCCACACAGAATAGAAATGAATGTAAAACCTATCTAGTACTCACAAATACCACAGACAGAGTCTGAACCGACCTGTTGCGGTTTAATTTCAGTCAAAAACCGAGAAAAACAATACTTTAACCGACAAAATGAATCGAGCAGAAGGAGAAATTTCCGGAGCGACTGTTCAGTGAGGCGGAGTAAAGAATGTGATGGTTTGAGTTTGAAGAACAACAGACAGAGTTTCAACCAAGCTCGAGCTCAGCGTTCCATGCCTGGCATGGAAAGTTAACTCTTTCACCTCCGAAGCAGTTCGAAGGTTGGGACTCACTGCATATGTCATAATATAGCAAGACTTCATGTCGTTTGAACCAAAGATTACTACTTTTATGGCTGAAATAAAAAAAACAAGGCAGAGAAAACATATGGGGTACTGAAAGATTATGAAACAGGGAACTTACTCCAGACATCTACCCCCAAAATTAAATTTAGACAAAAACAAAAAGGTGAGTTAGAGAGAAGAAGACCAGAAAAGGATAAAGATAAAGTAGAAAGCAAAATGAGACAAGTTTAGGGTCTCAAGCATATAAAGAGTTGGTTAAAGCAAAAGAGGAGATGAAATCACAATACAAAAAAATGAGTTTCCACAAAAGATCAGTGAGGTAAGGAATCATCTTTACCAGATCATTCAAGGATTAAAATTAATAGAGAGGAAAAATAGAAAGAGGAAGGAAAGGGAAACAAGACCAATCAAGAGCTATACAAATCTTACATTAAGGGAAAAAGTAGGAAGGAAGACAAGAACACAATATTTATGAGCCGGGATGAGACTTTTATCCCAGATACTGAAAGGATAACTAAAGATTTAGCCATTTGGTTTAAAGACTCACATTTGGCTAACATTCTAATGTATGAACAGCTGGTCAAAACAGTACAGGATTTGAATTTCACAAAAGGAATTATAATAGAAAATATAAAAGCAATACAAGATCTGCAAATGCAGGTCATGTCAGGTAATGCAGTCAGTTTGGACCAAAGTTCTGGACAGGAATCTCTGAGTCAAGATCTTTCTATGGAGCTGGTAATGCTACCTACACCAGGGGTAAGAGATAACAGCATATGTGAGGAATCAAAACAAAGACATAAAGAACTATGGCAGAAAGGAGAAGAGAGGGAAAAAGTAAAGAAAAGGGAAAAAAATAAAAGATGAAAATAAACTAAAAACAGAAATGAGAAATTAAACAAGTAAGCCCCTAAAGAAAAAGGGCAAGGGCCAAAAGACTAAAGATAATAAATGCAAATATAAATGATAAGCAAGATGTGATGGACCATGATAGTGACAGTGTCAGAAGACAACCATTACAAATTAGAGAACCCCTAAAGATTTCAAAGGAAACAAAGAGAAGGGGGATAAAAAGAAAGACAAGGAAATTAGGAGCCCAAAAAAATGATATAAAGAAACAAGTACTTAGTAAACAGGATAATGAAACCAGAATAACTGAAGAAATTAAACAAAACAAGTAATCACTGACAAAGCAAAACATTAATGACAAAAGGGAAGACAGGCAGAAAATACTAGGAGAGAAAGGTAAAAAGGAGTTCAAGGAAGCCCAAAGGTCAGAAGAAAAAAATTCAACTTGAATAATAAGTTCACACATTTTATGAGAAAAACGAAGGAGTCAGACATTGCTCTGTCACTATTTGACATTGAAGTCTTATCTAATGAAAATGAGAAAACACTGGGGGAGAATGCCAAGAGTCTGGTTCTACCCATTTTAAGAAATGACCAGACATTGACATTTAAACTAAGTGTAAAAAGACCATTAAAAGACAAAGACTGGGTTATGTTGATAACAAACCAATTTTTCATTCTTAAAACTATAGAATACAATAAGGTAAGACTACAACAATCAGGAATTCAAAGTAGAAATAGCATGACATTGGGACAATTATTCCCAGAATATTATGAGCAAGCAAAAGAAGTGGGGAGAATGAAAACTACCAGCAGGATGACACTAATCTCACATTGTCCATTTTTGGATTAGAACAGTTCATAAAAGAAACTAGCAAAAATTAAATAATAAAAATAGAAGATTTTTTGGAACCCCTGTTGAAAATACAAGGGTTAAGAAATAACATCAAAAGGGCAATTAGATGGGAAGAAAAAGGTCAGATAACTATCTGGACAGATGATAAAATAGTCCATAATCATTAATCAGTGCAAACAATTTGTGAGCTAGACCATCTGGAGATATTTATGTATCAAAGCAAAGAACCAGCTGACGAGGGAAAATCATCCAATGCAAAACCTGAATGGGTTAAAATGTTAGAAAATGTCAATAGATTTGCAATCTTGGAAATCTCTATTGAGGCCTGACCAGAATTGGAAGGATTGACAAAAGAAACAACTGAATTGGAATGTCAGTCACTGAAAATGTTGTCCTGCAATGTATCTGGTATTAAAAATAAACTAGAGGATAAGGAGGTAATTAAATATTTCAACAAGTTTGATATGATTTGTATACAAGAAATGTGGGCAAGTGAGGAGTTATATTTGAACAGATATAAATCCTACAACAAGATAGCCATAAGGAATAAAAAACAGGAGCAATCAAGGGGGACTAACAATTTGGAGTAAATTAAATATTAATCAACCATTATTAATCAACCATCTACAGAACTGGATATTAATAGAGATAATATTTTAGGGGTAAGAATCATGTTTAAATAGTAAGAAATTATACTGAATATTTATATACCTCCAACAAAACATACGAACATACGAACATATGAAATTTGCCAGCAGATAAAGGCCTAGAGGTCTATCAAGTCTGCTCGAATGTGCAGCTAGCACCCCTTATTCTGCAGCTGCCCCTCCCTTCTACCCTTACCCTTCATTAACCCTCCCCCTTGTCCTGTCCCATCCTTGTTTGAAGTAGTCCGCTGTTCTACTGCATACCACTTCAGCAGGTAAAGCATTCCACCCAGCCACCACCCTCTCTGTAAAAAAGTGTCTCCTCATCTCCCTCCTGAACCTTCCTCGCTCCAGTCTCATATCATGGCCCCTGGTGGCCCTCCCTTCCCTTACTTTGAACAGCCCCTCTGTTCCCATCTTGTTTATTCCTTTCATGTATTTAAAGGTTTCAATCATGTCACCCTGTCTCGCCTCTCCTCCAGTGAGTACATGTTCAGCTCCTTCAACCTCCTCTCATGATGATAAGTCCCCAGCCCCTTGATCATCTTTGTTGCTCTGCGCTGCACCCCTCCAGTAACTTAATGTCCCTCTTCAGATACTGGATGCCAGTACTGCATGCAGTACTCCAGGTGTTAGTCTAACTAATGCCCTATACAGTGGCAGAATCACCTCCCTCCTCCTCGGGATATACCCTCTTAATACAACCCAGCATTTTGTTGGCCTTTGCAGCTGCCTTCCTACATTGTGCCAAGTTGTTCATTGACCCTGTAATGAGCACACCCAGATCCTTCTCCTCTGTCTGGGCTAGCTGCACTCCCCTAGCTGGTAACTCCTCCTTGGGTTCTTCATCCCAAAATGCAGCACCTTGCACTTTTGGCATTAAAGCCCAGTTGCCAGGTGTCTGACCAGGTTTCAAGCTTTGCCAGATCATCCTGCAACCCCTGCCATCCCCTAGGTCATCCACCACTGTGCCTACCTTGGTATCATCAGCAAACAGACTGATCTTGCTCTTGATGTCCCATGATATGTCTGCAATGAATATTCCAAACAACACTGGTCCCTACACCGAGCCCTGTGGAACACCGCTCGTCACTGCCCTTGGGTGTGAGAGCTCCCCACCCACCACCACCCTCTGTTGCATTCCCTGCAGCCAGTTTCCTACCCATCTCACCAGCTTTGCACATGCCCCTGTGCCTACTAACTTACTTCCCAGCCTTCCATGTGGCACTGAGTCGAATGCCTTACTGAAGTCCAGATACAGGACATCTACTGCATGGCCCCTGTCCAGTTGCCTAGTTACCCAGTCATAAAACTCGACCAGGTTGGTTTGGCAGGATCTGCCATGTATGAAGCCATGCTGTCTGCTGTCCTGTAGTCCTTTGGCCTCCAGGAGGGCCACCAGCCTCTCCTTCAGGATAGTCTCCATTAGCTTACCCACGATGGATGTGAGGCTCACGGTCTGTAGTTTCCAGGTTCATCCTTGGGGCCACTCTTGTGGAGGGGCACCACATGAGCCATCCTCAGTCCTGAGGTACACACCCCAAATGTAGTGAGGCATTAAATAGGTCTGCCAAAGGTCCTGCAAGGATCTCTGCCAGCTCCTTCAGTACCCTGGGGTGGATGCCATCTGGGCCTGGCGCCTTGTCCACCCTCAGTGCCTTCAAACCCTCTCGAACTCTGCTCTCCATGATTTCCCCATCTGTCACCACTTCCCACCTTGCTTCTGCCATTTCTCCCACCTTGGGTGTCACCCCCCTCTTCTCTTTAGTAAATACTGAGCAGAAGTACTCATTAGTGCTTCACCTTATCGCACCTTGCTTCCACCCAACCCCCTCCTTCCTAATCCTATATGGTCCTTACAGCTCCTTTTCTCCTGATGTACTTAAAGAGTCCTTCTCCCCTTCTTAATGCCTTGTGCCAGCCTGAGTTCTGTAGATGCTTTGGCTCCCTTACTGCCCTTGTCACCTCCTTCGATTCTGTCAAGTACTCCTCACTGTCCTCCCCTCCCTGTTTCTTGTACTTCCTAAAGGCAGCTCTTTTCCTCCTTACCTTTCCATGACCTCCTTGCTCAACTAGATCAGTTTCTTAGCCCTAGCCTTCTTGCTCTGGGCTTTGCAGCAGGTTTTGGTTGCCTCCACTATCCCCAGCTTTATGATCTCCCACCTCTGGTTAGTGTCCATACTAGATTGAATTCTGGCCAGGTACCCTTTTTACCACTTCCCCATCCCTCCCAAAGTTGGCCTCCTGAAGTCCAGCACTCTTGTGCCAGATTCCACTCCTTCCTTGCCCATATCCAATGTGAGCCATACTGAGTGGTGGTCACTCCCTGACAGTGGTTCCTTCACTGTAAGTTCTCTCACAAAGTCCCCATTTGCCAGCACAAGGTCAAGGGTATTCCCTAACCTGGTTGGTTCACTGACCATTTGTAGCAGGAAGCTGTCCTGGAAGGCATCCAGCAGTACCTGCTCCCTTCTGTTCCTGGTTGTTGGGGTGCTCCAGTCCACTCCTGGCATGCTGAAGTCCCCCCACAATCACCACACTACCCTTCTTGCAGGTCCTCCTGATCTGTCCCGCTAGTTCCCTGTCTAACTCCTCCATCTGAGATGGTGGCCTGTACACCACTCCCATTCTAAGAATCCCTTTCTTGGAATCCTGGATTTGCATCCAAAGTGACTCCGTACTACCCTCCTCCCCTTCCTCCCTTACACACTTCCGTCCTTTCTTCACATATAGTGCCACCCCCCCTCCTTTCCCAATCACCCTGTCCCCTACGAAATAACGTGTACCCTGATACAGACAGGTCCCAGTCATTGTATTGGGTGGCCCATGTTTCCATGATGGCTGCAATGTCCACCTCTCCCTCTGCCATGAGAACCTGTAACTCTTCAGTTTTCCTCCCAAGACTCCTAGCATTAAGGGTAACCACCTTCCAACCTTTCCCCCCTTCCCATCCTGCCCTCCTTTCCTAGCATCACCAACAGTACTTGCCATTTGTCCTTTGTCACTGTTATGGGGGTTAAGCTCATATGGTTTCCCAACCTGTGGTCTCTGCATATCTCTTCCCCAGCTGCCACCCCCCCGATGATAGTTGATAGCACATGATAGCACTAGAGATAAAATCATAGAACAGTTGGAAAGCATCATTGTCAAAGGAGTACCTAATAATCTACTCTAGGGGACTTTAATGCTAGAATAGGCAACATGTCAATGATTTCAAATGATGTTTCAGAAATCATAACAATTTGTAACAACAAGAGATTGAAAAAGCCAGAAGCTCCAAGGACAAGTTCAATAAAAATGGAAAAAAATATGCAACATGCTTAGAGCAAGAAATGTTCTCTTAGTTAATGGAAGAGCTATCTCAGACTGTGAGGGTGGTTGTACCTTTATGAATCCCAGAAGTGCCTCAATAATTGATATGATTTGGATAAGTATAAACATGATTAAGGATTTTATTGATTTGAATATAGAAGAGAGAGGGGAAGTGAACATTTTCCATTGGAATTGCAACTAAAATCAGGTCAACAAAATTGCAAGATAATAAATAAACAAAATGATATGGCCTAAAAATTATACAAACAAGGAAGGGAGTATGCTGGGAAGAAATCAGAGAAACTTTTTATCAAGAAATGGAAATTACGCACTTACCGTAATTATTGATCTTCTTGGACCGTGTCCATCACTCATTCACACTAGTGGGGATAGCACTGGAGGCGCTAGGACCAAGCGGGAGCCAAAAATTTTCTGAAGGGCCGGCGCCGAGGTAGGACCACGCATTCGCGGCACCATGAGACTGACTTGCGCCTGTGTAGGTTATCTCGCCAACCCTCCAACTGCCTCAGTACCTTTTCGACCAAGGAGGTGCAGTGTAACTAATGAGAATAACTCATTCTGAGTTTCTGGGCCTGAGAGGGCCCAGATGGCCTTTGTAAGAAAGGTCAAAGAACAATGTCTTCACAGTCCGAACCACAGGCCATGAAGACTAGGAAAGAAAAACGAGTGAACCCAGGGGATGGTGGGTGGGCATGTGAATGAGTGATGGAGACTGTCCAAGAAGATCAATAATTATGGTAAGTATGTAATTTCCATATCTTCCTGGACTAAGTCTCCATCACTCATTCACACTAGTGGGAGAGTACCAAGCTAAAATCAACAACCCTGAGTAGGGTGATAGGAGATAGGGTTCACTCAGAAAGGATAGCCAAGGACTGTACTGTTAATAAAAAGAGCTGTCTTGTAAGAGCATCTATAACATAGTGCCTACAAGATAAACGCTCGAGTTGTAACTCGTCACCTTGCCGACGACTACAATGGACAAAAAATAAAAGTCTGCCAGGCAGCCGCAACTACTCTAGGAGAGTGTCAAGAACCTGGCCTCACGATTTGATCTAGGACCAAAATTAATAGTGTCAAAGACATGCACTAATCTAATGCAAAGGACCTCAGGAACTGCAAGAGCCGGAGGTAAAGTGTACAGGTTCAGGGTAGACCGAAAAGCGGAGACAGAACCCCCACTACCAAGTATGGCTGACCTGCAAACAACAGGTCCAGTAGCACTTGAACCCCTTACTTGGTGAACAAAAGAAGGTCCAGGTGGGGTTAGCTCATCAAGGAAAAAGGTTTTTACCAAGTCACTGAAAACTTCCTGATGGAAGGCGAAGCACAACTTAGAAGCCTCTTGTAGTGGTCTAGTAGAATCAAATCCTAGTCACTGCATAATCCAAAATGGGATCATCCTGCCCCTATGTGTATGACTGTAGAAGCAGTCTCTGACCTCAGGGAAGAAAGGAAAAAGTATACAAGAGGAGAGACACAGCAGGACCAAGTTAGGGCTAACCCATTCATTGAAGCGACTGAATAGCGGCAGAAGTGGCTCAATGCAGTGAGACACTACTTACTCCGGCCTCCCTGAAGGGAATAGGAAAGACTCTGGTTTGCTTTGTTGAAAAAAACAAACATCACCGCTCCGTCACGCAGTCGGAGAGGATAGCTTCGATTGCTACTGGCACGGGACCAGTGCACAGGAACTGAAGGTGTGAATATTTGCAAAGCTACCTCAGAAAAGACTTACTTGACCAATGGTCAAGAAAGGAGCATGTCATCTGTTAAGTTGAAGCAAACATGGAAGTAGGAATCTAAGTTCCGACTTGCTGAAGAGTCACTTCTGTTGCTGCAAGGCTCTGATCAAGAGAAGAAAGCCTGACTAAAAAACAAAAAGGGACTAACAGACTGGTTAGACACCTAGGTTTTGGAAATATCTTGGAATAAGAGAAAATTCTCTAGAGAAAAGGGGTGAGCCATACCACCGCTGGATCGGACTGTCCCCTAGGGGTAGAAGAAAATAGGTACTCTTTACTGAGGTTTAGAGATGACTGCCTCAGGGTTGAGGTGGAACCTGATCAGATCCAAATGTGGTATCAGGAAATTCCAACTAGGCCCTGTGCTGTGATAATTCTGACCCCCTTTTTTTTTTTTTATCATTAGTCCGAGCCTGACAAGGTTGCTGGCTGCTATTAGGCAAGGATTGCTTGATACAGAAATGACAAGGATGTCATCCCTCTGAGGAGCAGGAAGAGCCTGAGGATCCATAACTAAACCCCTGACTGGACTAATAATAGCTAAATAGATGTTAACCACCTGTAGCGAAGCAGCCACCAGAGGGGCAGCATCAAAAGAGGGCTGTATACCCCTATCCAAGGAGCGGAACAGTCTGTGCGGCTCCTGACCATTGAATTAAAATGTTCCAAAGAGTGTAATTGTCTTGACCACTGAAAGAGTCTAGACGCAGAGGTATATAGTCCACAGATCCAGTCTGAACACTATGGTGGACCCCATAAATGAGAAACTACTAAAAGAGCTTGCATCACAGACTCTGATGATAGAGAGGGCGTGTCTTTCAGTATATAAAATGAGTCATCCGCTGTATCACTGACCAGAAGGACAGGGAGAGACTCATCTAGATGTCTTTATACCACAGAAGGACCCCAAAAAGAGGTCTAGGTTAGAGCCACTAGAGACTCCGCCACCAGGAAGGGTGTCGAGGAGCTTGGCACCATGTAGGGGGATGAGAAAGTGCTAAGCAGAATGAGAGATTCCACTGACAGAACAGAACAGAAGAGTCCCATCAGTGGAAAACTACTGGATGAGGAGATCCGATGCAGACCACCACCCACTAAAATGTGTGGAAAATAATCCGCAAAATAGGACTTCATTCCACAGAAACATCCCAACACAAGTCTTGCAGAAGAGCGGTCTGCAAACAGAGATCTTTCCCTAGTTCTGTCAGACAGCACCAACTGGCACCCCTGCGGCACCAGCATCACTCGTGGCACAGGAGGGCACAAAGCAGTACCCATGCCAACCTGAGAGACACCAGAGGGCACCCACGGCAGAACCCTCAGGTATCCTCAGTACCAACGGCAGCAAAAGCACGCAAGGGCACCCCGACACCCATGACACCCATGGTACCATGGCACCCAAGAATCCCATGGCACCCATGGTACCATGGCACCCAAGAATCCCATGGTACCCATGGGCATTCATGGCACCCATGGCCCCATGCCACCCATGGGTGTCAGGCACTATCCATGGGTGCCAGGTGCCACCTGCGGGTGCCCGGCGCCATCTGTGGCACCCATGGGTGCCCGGCACCACCCACAGCACCACCCACAGGTGCATGGCATTGCCCGTGGGTGCCCGGCGCCACCTGCAGCACCCGCGGGTGCCTGCAGGCATCAGTGGCACCGTGAGACACCCACAGCACTGCTAGCAGCACCGGCAATGAAGCACCCACAGCGCCAAGCACAGCGCCAAGCGCAGTGTGAGCCACAGCACTGAGCACAGCACCAACCGTGGCACCGAGCATGGTGCCGACTGCGGCACCGAGTACAGCGCCGACCATGGCACTGAGCCACGGCGCCGAGTCCCGGCACCAACCGAAACACCAGTGGCACCGCCTATGGCACCAATGCCAAACTACTGGCATGGCCCTGGACCTGCGGTGCCACCAAAGTGTCAGGCACAGCACAAGGAAAAACACCGTGGAAAGCCAATAGAAAAGATGGAGAAAGGTGGTGCCCGTGCCGGCCCCAGCATGGAAAAGGAAGAGGGGGTAGGCACAAGGGTCTGACACGATGGCGAAGGCACCAAGAGGGCACCGCGCTCATTCTAATCCAATTGACCCAGCTCCAGTCCAACGACTCCGAGGCCCAGAGGCCCTGAAACCAGAAACACAACCAGAAAAAAAGGAAGTCAAACCCCCTGCTCCACAGGAGCGGCCCAGAGGTGAAACTGCTCACTGGAACTCCAATGAGGACAGAGATGGAGTCCGGAGTCGAGTATGCAGCCGTTAGGAGCGGGGCCAAGGGGGAACCCATGAAAGTTGGTTCAGGCCTATTGCCCCTACCAATGAACAATCCTCGTGCAGACATACCAACGGGCAACCTCGAGCGGCACCGATTCTTCTTCCCCAAATGAAGAAGAAGAGCTCGAGGCTAAGAGGAGCCAGATCCCCGGCGCCGCCAGATTCGTGCTTCAGCGGACTGTCCTCCCCGCCAAGTACAGGACTGTCCATAGTCAGACCCTCCCCCGTTACTTAAGGGTGGTGGACCAGGCACAGCCCCTCTGCCATAACAACTTTCAAACAAAGTCTTCCTACCGTCACTGCTACCATCTAAGGATGACTCCGTGGATGGCAGGTAAGAATTTCTTCATAATCTTCTTGTTCGTAAAATAAAAAATTACTACTAAATAGTTAAATTAAAACGTTTAAATTAAACACTAAAAGCTGCTGTCGTATAGACGAAAACTTTGACTCCAGCAGACCAGCGATGTCGACATCCAAGCGCACTCAATGGTGGGAGAAAAGGAACTGAGGTGGTTGGAGGGTCGATGCCAAGATAGCCTACACAGGCGCAAGTCATTCTCACAGTGCCGCTCATGCGTGGTCCTACCTCAGTGCCGGCCCTTCAGAACATTTTTGGCTCCCGCTTGGTCCTAGCACCTCTGGCGCTATTCCCACTAGTGTGAATGAGTGATGGAGACTTAGTCCAGGAAGATCAGACATGAGAGGACTACTTTATGAAATTAACAGGTTTTTGGAAATAGAAGAAAAGAAATGTATAACAGATTATGAAAGGAATAGTTTACAGTTTACATAGCCTGGTACAAACAGATATGAACATCTATACAAAGAAACATGGGGCGATATGGTTCAAAAAAGAATGTGCTGAGGCTAAAAAAAAAACTTAATTTACAAGCAAGGAGAACAAAACAATGTTCAACTATTGAGAACAGAAAGGAATTGAATAAATTTAGAAGGGATTATAATAAAGTAATTAAGAAGAAGAAACAGCACAGGCAGGCGATATGGAAACAACTAGCGAAAACTTTCTATGAAAAAGATACAAGACAATTTTGGACAAGAGTAGCAAAAGGTTGAGGAGAAAGATATGAAATAGAGGCATTCATAGAACCAAATGGATGGATACAGCACCATAAGGGTATCTTTTATGAAAAGGACATTATAAAAGCACAAGAACAAACAATTAATGAATGGGTTCCACTCAAACAGAAAATAGATGAAATGGAAATATACTGTATAATTCAGTCAAAAGATTCAAAAGACGTAAGGCTCCTGGACCAGATGGAATACCAATACAGTAGATGTCATAATTAATCATTCAGATTTATGGATATCAGTTTTGGAAAAATTGTTTAATTAGATAGAGAAATCAGGTAAAATTCCAAAAACTTGGACCAAATCAATTATAGTCCCTATTTATAAAAAAAAAAAAAGAGAGAGAGAAAAAAAGAATCCAGCCTGTTACAGACCTATAAGCTTTTTGGATAAACGTCTTATAAGAGTTCTAAATAACAGATTGATAGACTGGATAAGGGAAAACAATTTAATTGAAGAAGCTCAAGTGGGGTTTATAGAAAAACACTCAACAATTGATCAGTGCTTTGTACTGAGCCATTTAATATATAAATATGCCATAATAAAAAAAAAAACAGAAGTTATTTTGCACATACATTGATCTGAAATTGGTATTTGATAGTATTAATAGAAATGTATTGTGGGAATGCCTAGAGGAAACAGGAATAGAGGCAACAATATTAAATATGTTAAGGACCCTTTATACAGATAATTGCATTAAAATAAGATATAATAATGGGGGGGTATATGGAAGAATCTGAAGGCAACAAAGGGGTAAAGCAAGGGTGTGTGCTGTTGCCAATATTGCTTAATCTATTTATGAATAGAATCTCGGCTAAGTTATATAAACCAGAATATCACATGCCCAAAATAGGGGAGCAATACTGTACTTATCTTGCCTTTGCAGATAACATTGTTTTAATGTTAACAAGTAGTTTAGGAGCAAAAAGATTATTTCAAACCTTTTAGTTAGAATGTAATAATGCTCAACTAATAATTACTGCAGAGAAGACCAAAACTATGGTATTTGGAAACGAGAGGGAAAGAAAAAATTACTCACCTTAGTAATTATGTTTCTTCTAATGGAGTCTTGCTGTATTCTGACTATTACAGTTAGCCCCAGCCTTTAAACTGCCCAGGAGAACAAAGGGTTAATTTTCTATGCAGAGCATAGAATGCTGAGCTCGAGCTTGATTGAGGTCTCTGTCTGGAGCCCTTTGAAATCCAGCTGTCAGATTCTTGCGAGCAAAAACTCACTAAGTATCCTATGTGGAAATTGTAAAATTTTTACTAGACAACTGGCAACAAAAAGTTTTGGATTCCCAAAGGAAGACTCAAGTCAGGAAACCCAAAACCCAAAACCAATCCAAATAATAATAAAAAACACCCTAACAAAAAGAAGAGGGTGTAAAAGGAGCACCCCTGAGATGCAACACTGCACCTGCCAACCCACTTCCCAAAAACAGGTTCTGAGGGGGGAGGCAGGGAGGGAGGTCAGAATACAGCAAGACTCCATTAGAAGAAACATAATTACTAAGGTATTTTTTTCTTCAAACAACATGAAGTCTTACTGTATTCTGACTATTGCAGACTACCAAGCAGTACCTCCATGGAGGGACAGAACCTAGGCTCTGAAGTACTGCCGTGCCAAACTGAGCATCACTCCTAGCCTGTATATCCAGAGAGTAATGCTTGGTAAAGGTGTGGACTGTTTTCCAGGTGGCTGCTTGACAAATTTCTAAGAGAGAAATATCCCTGGCAGCAGCCAGGGAAGCAGCTGTACCTCTGGTGGAGTGAACCCTCAGGCCTGAGGGTGGAATTTTTCCTAGTTTCTCATAGCAGAATTGTAAACAAGACACAATTCACCTGGCAATAGTTCTCTTGGTGGCAGGTTTGCCCTTTCCCACTTCTCCATAAGTGAGGAACAATTGGAGGGAGTCAAACCTGTGACCCTTGGTACGCTCTATATAGTAGCTAAGAGCCCTTTTAACATCTAAACTGTGTAGCCCCCTCTCTCCTGAAGAGGAATGATCAGTGAAGAAAACAGGAAGAGACAGACTGATTCAGGTGGAAAACTGAAACCACTTTGGGCAAGAACCTTCTATTGATTCAAAGGAGCACTTTATCCCTATGAAAGGAGATACAATCAGGTTCCACTGACAGGGCTTGCAGTTCACTGATACATCTGGCAGAGGTAATGGCTACTAAAAACACAGTTTTCCAAGTCAAGTACTTAAGCTCTACTGAGGACACAGGCTCAAAGAGAGGTTGCATCAATTGAGAAATGCAAATATTTAAATCCCAGGAAGGGGCTGAGTCTCTAAATGGAGGATTCGTATGAAGCAATCCCTTGAAAAATTTACAGAACACAGGATGAGATGATAGTAAGGAAGACTTCCCCACTAACAGAAAAGCAGAGACAGCTGACAAGTGTACCTTGAGAGTAGCTGGTCTGAGGCCTAGGCCATTAAGATGGACCATATAATCCAGAACTGTAGGCAATTCAGCAGTGTCTGGGGAAATATGTTGCTTGGAACACCAAATGCTGAATCTCTTCCATTTGGAGTTATAGGTCTTTCTAGTGGCGGGATTTTGAGAGGCTTTGAGGATATCCAGAACCCCCAGAGACAGATGCAAATCTGTATACTCTAACTGTTCAAGAGCCATGCCTTGAGATTGAAAGACTGAAGATTGTGGTACCAAATCCTCCCCTGAGAGGAGGTTACCAGGTTGTAATTCCTGGGAAGAGACAGGGGAAGATGGACTGCTAGGGACAGCAACAGGGGGGATCAAGGCTGTCTGGCCCAATCTGGAGCAATCAGAATCACTTTGCAAGGTTGTGACCTTATCTTAACTAAAACTTTGAACAGTAGAGGAAAGGGAGGGAAAGCATTCAGAAATTTCCCTTCCCAGTTCAGAATCAGTGCATCCAGAGGGACTGAGCCCAAGACTGGGGGTCTGCAACAAAAGACAGGAAGTTGTTGATTGTCTGGGGCTACAAAGAGATCTATCTCTGGAGTGCCCCACCTTGAAAAAATCACCTTCAAGACCAGAGGGTCCAGGGACCATTCGTGATGGCCCTGTGAGATCCTGCTCAGTGCATCTGCACATTGTCCTTCCCTGGAAGGTGGACTGCTATCAGAGAGATTTGCAGGGAATAAGCCAGGGACCACAACTTCATGGCTTCTGACTTGAACCACCTTGTTCTGCACTGACTGAGAGAAAGCTTACAGGACCAGAAAAACTGCCCTGAGTTCTAGGAGATTGATATGGAGAAGGGATTCCAGAGGGGACCACAGTTCCTGGGCAGTGAGGGCCCCCAGATGGGCTCCCCAGCCCAGGAGGTAAGCATCCATGATAAGGACCACCGAATGAGACTGAGTGGCAAATGGGACCCCTTGCCTTAAATTGTCCTGATCCTGCCACCATTGAAAGGCTTGGATCAGGGCCCGAGTCACTGGGATCAGTTTGGTAAGAGAATCCTTCCTTTGGGACCAAAAGGCCCTCAGTTGGAATTGAATGTTCCTCGTCTGGAATCTTGCCCCTTGGACTACTGCTGTAGAAGCTGCCATGTGGCCCAAGAGCTGGAGGAAATGCCTTGCTGGTCGAGACACCTGAAGGCTGATGGAAGAAGCCAGTTCTATAAGAACTCTTGCCCTTTCCAGGAAAAGAAGGGCTCTTGCTTTGACAGTATCCAGCTCTGCTCCTATTAAGATAAGGAGCTGCACTGGCTCAAGAACTGACTTGGGAAGGTTGAGAAGAAATCCTAGAGAAGTGAGCACTTGCTGGGTCACTTGCAGGTCTGACTTGACTTGGTCTGGTGACTGGCCCACTATGAGCCAGTTGTCCAGATATGGAAAAATGGAAATATTTTGCCTTCTTAGAAAGGCAATGACTACTGCCAGGCACTTTGTGAAAACTCTTGGGGCCAGTTAGACCAAAGGGCATTGCTTTGAACTGATAGTGGCCTGAGAGCAACTCGAACCTGAGGTACTTTCTGTGGGAGCACCTGATGGGAATGTGAAAATAATCAGCCTTTAGGTCCAGGGAGGCTAGCCAGTCCCCTGGCCTTAGAGAGGAAATAATTATTCCCAGTTACCATCTTGAACTTTGGTTTTAAAAGATGTTTGTTCACGTATCTTAGGTCTAGGATGGGTCACCACTCCCCTGTCTTTTTGGAGTACAGACCTTTGCCCCAGTGTAGAGTAGGAACTCTCTCTATGGCCCCTAAGGCCAGAAGAGATTAAACCTCTTCCTCTAGGGCAAGGGTTTCTGAGAGACCTTCAGAAATGTTTTGAAGCTAAGAACCAGTCCCTGGCTTACTACTTCCAGGACCCACTTGTCTGAGGTAATAGACATCCCGTCCTGGACAAAGTAAGCCAGCCTGCCCCCTACTGGAGTAGAAGAGTCGACCCAGGCAGACCCATCAGGGTGTTTGCTTAGCAGGGGCCTTAGGCTGAGGAGTGGATGCAGCCCTGCTCATCCCCCTTCTGCCTCTCCCTTTGAAGAACCCCCTCTGTGAAAAGGGAGAAGAGGCCTGTGCTTGGTAAAAAGGCCTATGAAAAGGCCTGCCCCTGCCCCTAGATACTACTGCCTTTGAGGAGTGGCCTGACTCTCCTTGGCCTCAGCGCTCCTATAGGTGGTCCTGTACTCGTCCATTTTCTTCAAGTAATTCTCTGTCTGCTCCCCAAACAGAGAATTACCTACTACAGGAAAATCCATGGCCTTAGCCTGGGTGTCCTGTGAGATGCTAGTACATCTGAGCCAAGCCATTCTCCAAAGAGCCACAGATGTAGCCATGACTCTTGATGACACATCACTGGAGTCCACAGCAGCATGAAACTGTACTTTTGATGCCTCAGTCCCATCTGCAGCCACCTCCTCCAGCTCCTTGGCTAGCTGGTGGGAGGCCTGTTTAAACAGTGCCAGTACAGTGTCCCACCTGGACTTCTGGTACCTGGCTGTATAGGCTATATAATTCACCTGCCTGAGTCCCAAGGAAGATGTCATGTAGTGTTTTTTTGCCATGGCATCAATCTTCCTGGAGTCTTTGTCTGGGGGGTGTGAAGCCAAGGGAATGTTTGCCTTGTCACAAGCAGCAGCCTGCACTACCCCAACATGGCTGCATTGCTGGCATAAAAACTCTGTATCTGAGCCTGACAGTGTGTACCTCTTGTCCATCCTTCTGTCAATAGGGGATACAGAATTGGGTGACTTCAGGATTTTTTGTGTCTGTTTCCCAAAGGATTTGCGAAGAGGAATAGACAGTCTCCTGGACTCTGGGAGTATAATCTTGAACCAGGTGAACCGACCGAACTGAACCCCTGTGAAAAGGTGCTGGATCGGTCGGAACCGGGTGAAGCGATTCCACAATTTGAATCGCTCTGGCTATTTCCTCAGTGGTCAAAACATGAACCTCTGGATCCGAACTGCTCAATTTTTCTTTGCATTTCCTTTTTGTAGGAACCAACCCCTCAGGATCTGCTCTCCTCTTGCCTGAAGAAATATCACCCTGGTTAGAGGGCACTCCTTCTGGTTCGGTCAGAACCAAACTGGGCTGGCCATCCAGGTCAGCAGACTTCTCTGCCTCCTTTTCCCTCAGTCTACCTAATCTCTTTTCAAGGGTAAATTAAGGAAAATTATTACAAATTTGTCAGTCTGTATCGAGGTATTTTAAATCCCAGACAATAAACACAGGTGGTGTGGGGGTCGGCCTTGGCAAAGACCTCCCCACACTCACTGCAGTGTTGAAACCCAGTGGACCCAGTTTTTTTTCTTGGGTTTCTCAGACATGGCCAACCTAACCAAACTTGCCCTTTTTATGGCAACCACCAGGCAAGACTCCCTTATCGGTTCCTAACCGTGTCACGGCTGTTGGAAAAAAACGTTCAAAACACTTTTTTTTTTAACCAATAAGGACTGATAACCACACTTTAAAGTAAAACACAAGGATTCAATACAAATGATCGGTTCAGCTGAACCGATCTAAGACTTCACAATTTCCGCACAGAAAATCAGAACAAAACCTATCTAGTACTCACGGTACCACAGACAGAGACTGAACCAACTATGCGGAAAGAAATTCGTTAAAAACCAACAACTTAACCAAGACTTTAACCAACTTTCGAACCCAGCTGAAGGAGAAATCTCCAGAGCGACTGTTCAGTGAGGTGGAGTAAAGAATCTGATGGGTGGATTTCAAAGGGCTCCAGACAGAGACCTCAACTGAGTTTGAGCTCAGCATTTCTATGCTCTGCATAGAAAGTTAACTCTTTGTTCTCTGGGGCAGTTTAAGGTTGGGGCTAACTGCAATAGTCAGAATACTGCAAGACTTCATGTTGTTTGAAAAATACAATATAAAACTTGACAACTTCACGCTAGAACAAGGGAAAGATTTTAAAATATTTAGGTATTAACATTAATGGAAATCTATCATGGAATACACATATTAAAGAAATTGAAATAAAATTAAAAAAATTCTTACCAGCCACAATGAGTTTCTACTACAAATTTGGAGGCAGCTCAGTAAAAGGAGCATTAAAAGTAATAAATGCCAAAATAAGATCACTGATATTATACAGGGAAGAAATTTGGGGTCATAGAATAAATAGTAAATTAGAAGACCATAAATGCATTTTATAGGAAAATTATGGGATTGCCATCAGGGTCCCCTGCAGCACTAATAAGAGTTCAATTGGGACAAGTATTGATAGAATGCCTGGTACAAGAAAGAATAATTTTATATTTCTTTAAAGTATACAGGATGACAAACCCTCAATTACCACAACAATGTCTGGATGAGGCTATATCTTATGATAAAAAATTTGGATTTCCAATAATAGAAGTACTGAAAAGTGGATTAAACCATATGGGCTTATATCATACATATCAGATACTTATAAAAAAAACCCGTGAAGAAATTAGTAAAGATATTAAAACTAGGATAAGAGATATATTGAAACAGAATGATCTGGAAAGATGTGCAGAGTATAAAATTAGTAAATGGTTAGCCACCAACAAACAAACTTTTAGAATAGAAAAATATTTAATTAAAATTAAAAACCCATATAGAATAAATCTATAAGATATAGATTTGAATATCATAGAAGTGAGAGATTAAAACACAAACAAAACACTAGATTCCAATGGAAAATGTAAATGTAATCTAGATAGGGATGCTATAGTCCATCTAGTAATAGCATGTCCCCTCTATCAAAAGGAAAGAACAAAAATATTGGGGCCAATCTTGGGACAAATGGAAGGTAATCCCCAAGTACTGACAGTAAATTTATTAAATACAGAGTCAACAAAAAGTCTAGAATGAGTTATTATCATTCTTAAAGATTATTCATTTACAAAGGTTGCATATTAAAGAAAAAGAAGACTGAATGCACAAAAAGTATAAAATAATAGGAAGTTGACAACAGACATAAAATCGGTTTAGATCATTAAAACGGCAATGGAATTATGAAGTGTAAACAGAATGCAAGTGGTTTATTAAGAATGTATTGTGCTAACAAGTAATATGCCAGTGCAAACAGGAATGATGTTAATTTATAATAGGTGTCTTAACAAAGTGTTTATGAATACAGTGCAATATCATATTTTTAAAATTGTGTATATTTTATGTGTATGTGCAAGTGTAAATATTTATGAATATGACAATTGATGTACTTAAATTGTAACAACATGACCTGTTATACAACAAACTTTTTGATGATGATGAATAACAGACACAAAAATTATTTTGTCGGACAGGAAGGAGTACCATTACCCATTGCCTGATATTATACGCCTGGGCTCTGCCCCCTTCCTGGTTGTACCATGTCTTTTGCCGTTGTTATGCAGTGGCTAGGTGCTCCTGGGCATGCCATGAGCTCTGTGAGCCATAATTTGAAGTTTAGGACATACTCCACAACAGATTCCCTGTGGGAAGCAAGCTCAGCCTCCCATTCATTCCTTATCACATCAAGGGGGCCCTGTACCCTATGGCAAAAACAAGAGTTTTAAGTGTGAGAACCCTGTGGACTCATGGGGGATTTCCCTATATGTGAATAAGAGATTGGGTAAGTACTTGTCTTACTCTCTTGCATAATGTTTGGCTAATGCCCTTAACATTAGACTGCCGACAGAATAAGAATGTATAGGAATACTGCACTGATACATGAGTCCATGGCACAACAAGGGTTAAAGCAACACATTAAAATGCTTTACCAGACTGTTAGTCTCAGGGTGATATGGAAAGGCCATGGGCTCTCACCCTCACCCTTCTCCAAAGACTAGAAATTAGGGCAGATATAAAATTGATGCCCTGGTCAGACACCACCTATCTGAATATCCTCAGAAATTCATACACCACTTTTTCTGCCTCATTGGAGGACAAAGCTCCAACCTCTGGGTAGTCCATGGAATACAGAATGTAACTCTTGCCTGTGTAACTTGGGGTGATGTGTGGCCCAACAATATCCATAGCCACTCACCAAAATGGCTCTTCGATTATAGGTAGGGGACTCAAAGCAGTCTCATTTTGTCCCCAACCTTTCCCACTCTCTGGCACCGTAGACCAATAAAGAAGCACATTCTTCCAGTATACCTTCCTTTTCTCCAGACCCTAAGAGTCACCTTCCACGCTGGTGGCCAGTTCCTTTAGTTTCTGCTCAGATGAGTATACTTGCAGAGCTTTTCCCAGCTCTGCACACCTCACATTCCCTACAATACATTCTATAAGCAAGCAGCCCCCAGCTGGCCTTCCCCCAGTCTGTAGCAGTAGCTCAGAACTGCTACTCCCAGCCCATTCTTCAGTCACTCTTGCTACTTACCCTGCTACTGAGGGTGGGGTTGTTTCCAGCTGCACTGCCCACTCTGTGTCCTCAGGAACTTGTTCTCTAGTGTTACTATGGTAAGTAACGCACACGACATCAGCCTGACTGTCAAAGTCATTACCCATAATTACATCCACAGGCAGGTCGGTTCAACACCCACCTCCTGTATACCCTGGCCATCTTGTCAGCTGAGAAAGATCAGGTCCACTGGCATTAAGACCTTTTGACCTGCACGTCTCCAATTCTGGAAAACTATCCTGGCAGAATCTGTAACTGGTGAATTAAATCCTGCTTTACCATTGACATGGAAGCCCCAGTGTCCCTTAATCCATGGGGTTACCAATGCCATTAACTTTAGTACCCTCTAACCAGTTTTCTAACAAAGTCTGAAAATAGACAGCTCAACATTCAGAATCAGGATGTAAAATCTTCTTTATTTTATGCACAGGTGAAGTGCTCTAAAATGCTTTAGAAGTGCCAGGGAGTGCAGGCACAGGACATTAGGGGCTCCAGTGGGCTCATTTTGTTTTAGAAGCCTTCACCTGTGTATGAAATAAAGAAAATGTTGCCTCCTGAATCTGTGTGCTGAGCTCTCTACTTTCACAGTTTCAGTGTGGAGCCTCTGAGCAAAAGCTTGCAGAGTGGCTGCTGATTGTTTCTTTGTTTCTGGCTCTAACAAATTGCATTTCTGAATAGCTATCTCTGGGTGCCTTCCTTAACCCTCTAAATGTGTGTCTACAGGCCTCTAGAGTCAATTGAAAATGGTTTAACAAGACATTTTTCTGTGTGGTATACAGTAGGAAATACAGTCTTTATTGTCCTTCCTGGTGAAGGCTTCTTACGCCTGGTCAATAAGAAGTGGCAAAAGGTGAGTTGCCCAATCAACTCTATCTGATTCAAACTGCCCACAAATGCTTTCAAAGGCTTTTAAAAACAAATCAAGATCATCCCCCTCCTGACACTTGGGAAAGAATTTGGAATTAATTTGGGTCAACTCCCTGATGCCAGTATTTATGATTTGTGATATTGCCTTATGGCACAGAACTTCTCTCTCCCTCTTGTGCTGGTGTTGCTTTTCTTGCTCCACTGTCTCTTTCTTTCACTCCTCTCTCATCTGGATTTCCTACTGGCACTGCTTCTCTCACTTCTCTGCCTCCAGCCTTTCTTTTTGCACCTCAGCATCTGCCTTTGCCTTAACCAGGTCGAGTTCCAGCCGCATCAGTTCTATCCAGTCTGCTTGCATAGCTGCCCCAGTCATAGGCTCTGGTTCACTTGGCTTTCACTAGCCTCCATCTAATGGCTTTGGCCAGCAGTGAGCACTTTTGCACCCATTTTTTCTGATCACTTTTCTTAAGGAGGTCTTTGAGATCTGCCCATATCTGGCATTCCTCAAAGACAAGCCCTGTCCTTCTGCATAGCTCCTCAAGGTTTGGTACTGTGCATTAATCATATGGCCCAGATATAGTGTCTTCTAACTATATACTCTTACTTACAACAAAATTAAGGGTAGTATGTACAGTATCCTCTTTTCAATAACCTGTTCTCTGACTGGACAGATAACCTTTTTATTGAAAATCTGTTTTGGATCTCGCTGCTGCCAACCAGTTTGTCAAAGACAGGTTCTCCCAGAACTAGTCTACACTGTGCTACCAGTCCTCATAATCCTTCAGATGCCTAAATGGCTACTTTGATATGCTGCCACCACCCAGCTTGAGTCTCATTCAGTGTATCTTTAGGTGAAAGTCTCACCAGAGCCACTTCAAATAGTTTAATAGCCTGTCTTTTGGGAAACAGATCATGAGCTTGCCAATTACCCCAGGTTATCTATACCTTTAAAATCACAGCCACAGAGAGCATTGTTTATATAAAAATAATATTTAATATTCTACGATAGTTACATAAGGTACAGGATTATATACTCTAAAGACTAGGGGAATATAGTACACTACAGAAATGGAAAACAAAATATTTGAAAATATAGAATTCCTACAGAATAGCCTCACTAAGCTAATTCTTAGGTAGATAGTTAAGCTTACTCCAACTGGGATCTAGTGAATCTTAGCATACTGAACAGCAATGGTGTGACTTTCCAAATTCCAAGATAAGACTGTCTTTTTCTAGAAGAGTACTGTACAGAAAAGTTCCTAGCTGGCCGGCCCCTTTGCCCATATCATCTGCCTTGCCTCTGTTACATTACACCCTGGACAATTCTTTAACCTATCAGCCCACCTCCAAGACAGAACCAGTCTGAACTAGTTGCGTGGATTCGGACTAGTTCCTATCGTTTCCATGGCTCACAGCCTGGCAGGGTGTCATCTGACTGGCCAAGCCATTTCTTTCTGGCAACCAGCTAGCCTCTTTTAGATCAAAGGGGCTCAATAATGTCTTGTGACCTAAAACACAGAGTCTTTTAGATCAAAACAGCTCAGCTATCCACACCCAGACTGTTTCCCCTTTGTGAGAACACAGGAATTGTTGCTCTCAAGCCTGGATCAGTGGTAGAAAACTGCAATTTTCCACTCTTCCCATACATTCCAAACCTGCTCACTTATTTTACAATGCAAACAGATAATTCAATGTGTTTACGCAACTTGGTGTAGTACAGCGCTGTGCTTATGTAAGTTGTTGAATAAACCTTTGTGGCCACTGACCTCTCATTCCTCAGGGAATACCACCCCTAGAGGTGCCATAGGAAGGATTCCCTTAGGCTAAAGGTACTTTAGGAAGGAACCCTGAGGAGAGAGGTGAGCTACTGGAGAAGAAGGGCAGGATGGTAGGGCAAAGAAAAACTGCTTCTAAGTGAAGCAGGAAGACAGAGTTTAAATAGCTCAGGTAGTGGTATGGCTGATTGCTACAGCACATTGAACCACAGCCGAAGCCTTTCTATTCAATGTGCTAATGCAACTTGGTGTAATGTTGTGCTTATGCAAGTTGTTGAATAAACTTTTATGGCCATTCACTCTTGTTTCTCAGGGAATATCACCCTGTAGGGATGCCAAAGGCAAGGAACCCTGGAGGAGGGCTCCACCCCTACCATTGCTATGGGAAGAATTCCCTTAGATTAAAGGTGCCTTAGGAAGGAGCCCCAAAAAGACTGTAGAGCAGAAAGCACTGCAGAAGGTGACAAGTAATTATTGTGTATTTAGGACCTTCACGTAGGTCAGGAGGAGACAATGGGTAATGTGCAGCAACCTTCATGTAGGTCTGAATGATTAGACAGCAAAAGGGCATGACTTCCTAAGGAAAGAGGGAAGGGCAAAGAAGGGCCTCCATCCATCTCCATCCAACAGCAGAAATCTACCTAAGTAACCTAGGTAATATGCTACTAAGACTAACTAGATATTATGACTTTCAGCATGGAGGAGAGGAGAGGAAAACCTCCTCTAAGGAGGAAACTTCTGCGGATCAATGGCTATCACCTTCCCTCCAGCTTGGGATATTTTATTAAGTGATGGTTCTGCTGCTGCAAATTAGAAACCCAATTCAGGGGAGGTGGAAATTATTCCAATCTAGAGGAAGGCTCTCATTCTAGCCCTCTAATGTGAATGCCACGAAGGGTTGCGTGTACACTCTGCAACAATGGGGTACTCCCACATGGGAATACCATCCCCCAAGGCAAGAGGAGCAGAACAACTGCTGAGGCCTACACAAGCCTAAGAAAAGATCAGGTGAACCAGAGGCAGTCGTAGAGAGGATGGCTTAGAAGATGCTGCCAAACCTGCTTAGCTAGCTAAAGAAGCCCCTTGGGCTTAAGGGCCCCACCCCTCACAGCTGAAGTCAAATTCTACATTAAGAGGTGCCACCAATACATCTGCACAGCTAAATCTCCAACCAGAGTGAAGACATTCCCACTATGGACCAGATAAGAATGACCCCGCCTTGAGTTTCACATGCTCAAGATGCAGACTATATGGGTGCAGAGTGAGACCATCAGCCACGGAGCACCCCTGAACCATAGAAATCAATGGTCATGGTTGGCATGCCTCTGATTAATGAATGAGAGCATAAATTCAACTGTGAAGGACTTGCAGACCCTCACATACCTGTAGGTCATGTACAGTTTTTATCCAGCACAAGAAGACTAACGTCCATGTAGGTCAATCTAAGCAATCATCAGACCCCCATGTACATCTGAGAAACTGAGTAAAATATTAATTCCTGTACCCTCCAGGGAATGTATGCCAACCAGTTCCATTAGGGAAGCCAAATTAATTATGAAATTCAGAATTTTCATCATTGTACATTATAAGCCAATGTAGAAAATTAGGTAGTCCATTATTATACAATGTAGTAAATGTAGATAGTCCAGTGCATATATTCACATTCTATTATAACCTTTGTGCACACGGTATATTAATATGGGAGGTATGTATTGGAAGTAACAATTAAATTACTAGAACAGCAAGCCCAAAAAGAGTGTGAAACATAAAGCATTGCTTATGAAAGTTAAGTATTGTGAAATAAAGTGTTCATTGCAGTTTGACTTCATAAGCATTGCACATAATATTTAAATACATACTGTTTTAATATTTGTGAAATGCAGCATAACTTTTTTTTCATAGAACACCTGAATACCATCCAAGAACTAAGGAGGTTAGTGCAGACATGCAAACATTTAGAGCTGGAATCCGTGACCTTCTTTGCAAAAACAGGCCATTCAGAAACTCTAATTACACAGAATGGCTGCATTTAAACTTCTAAGGAACAAAGCTGAAAGTCATCAAAGTTACATAATATATTTTCTCCGTCTAGGCTGTATTACAGTTCAGTTTCAGGCAAGCTAATATTATTGTGAGAAGATTTAGCCAAAGGATTGTGAAATTCAAATTTTCAGTACAGCGCATTATTCCTGACTTGATAGCTCATTCCCTAATCACTGGCCCCTGCCATGGGAATAACTAATGGCACAAGCAGATCACCAGGACACTATGTCAGGAAGAAGCAAAAGGAGGTAGCAGGAACAAATTTCAAACACAATGTCCCCACAGAAACACTGCGTAGTAGGCAGACTGAGGGAAACTAGGTGTATATAAGTAAGGGAGCACGCTCCAAATTTTTAAGAGGTAGCATATATGATTTAAACTGCTAAGTACATACCTCTCAACTGTCCCTGATTTTCAGGGACGTCCCTGATTTTGCCTCAAATTTTTCCTCTGTCCCTCGTAAAATTTGTGTTGTTTTGACAGAACAGTGGGGATTAAAAGCACAAAATAATGTCAAACATTAAAGTAACAGACTTGCTATTCTTCAGAAAATGTATCTTAACACAAATCCCTTTATTCTATCAGCTTTCTGAGTGAATAGTACCAGATTTTAAGATGTGTCCCTGATTTGGGGTATTTGTCCCTGATTTTTTTAAGCCTTGTCCCTGATTCATGAGAAAAGAGGTTGAGAGGTATGGCTAAGTAGTAGGAGTAAATGGTAGAGAGTAACAGTGAAACTGCTAGAAAAGCAAGCACATTGGAACTGAAGCTAGAAGGCAAGTACGTAAGAAAAAGTTGGGAGTTGTAACTGCTGAGTCAAGCACTGAGTGCTGCCGGGTGTAAACAAGGATGGAGATACATGCTGGGAAAATAGCAAGGGGAGCTGAATAGCACAGATAACATTTGCTGGTGAACTGAGGATTGCTAGAAGTATGATAAAAGTAAATTGGAGCCTGAACAGCACAAAACGCTTAAACAGCACAATGCAAACAAAGGAGAGGAGCAGGATGCTAGAAAAACTAGAAGCCCCCCAAAAAACTAAAACTGAAGAAACACAGGTGCAGGATAACAAGAAAGCAGACACAGACAACAGAGAGAAGCAAAAACAACAACCAGAGGTGAAAGAAAAAAGCAGGAGAAACACAAACCAGCAGAAAGACCAGCACAAACCATGAAGAAGATCTAAAAGCACTAGAGGAGGGAGACAGACACTGATGGAGGGAAGAGTCCCAGGCTGGAGAAGGCAGGGTCCATCAGAGCCTCCAGCAGCAAATAAAAAATGCTTCTGAGTGAAGCAGGAAAGACAGAGTTTAAATAGCTCAGGAAGGGGATGTAGCTGGTTGTTAAAGCCCATTGAACCACAGGCAAAGTCTTTCAATAAAATAAAAAGATATATTGCCTGGGTGTCATGCACATCATAAACTGTTTTGTGGTATGTGATACACAGTGTGTTATAAATCATTATTGTGTTGCCCATTCACGGGAATAAGACAGCCTACAGCATGTGAAGACCTCTCATACAGTCAAGGATGCTTTATCTAACTACTTTGTCTGATCCTACATATACAGTCAGAGCAATACTGGAAGTTACCAAAGAATTTGGGGAAATATCAGGTTATAAGGTTAATGCAGGAAAAAAATGATTCTTGCCCCTAAACAACAGATGTCAAAAATCTGATATCTCAGTATTAGGAACAGTGTGGGCAGAGAAATATATTAAATATTTTGTGTGTGTGTGTATATATATATATATATATATATATATATATATATATATACACACACACCTTGTATGTATGTATATGTATATATATATATATATATATATGAAATACAAAATCACACATGCCCCATAATGCAAAGCATCATGGGCTGCATATGCAAATCACCATGGAACATTATGCTGGTTCAATTTTAAGCAGAAATGCATGGTGCCAAAAGGCCTCTCACAGAGCTTGCAAAGAGTGCCAACAGAAGACACAGACATATGGTGTTTCATCCTACCAGGACTCATTAGTGTGCCTAGTCTGTTTGACACCCCAGTGGAATGAACCAGCGACCCTAAGATGTCTGGGTTATGTATATATATTTCATTAACTTCCAAAGATAATCTTAATAATCTAAAAAAGCAGCAGATAAAAAGTTAGAAAGTTGGAACAAATTGCCTTTAGGGTTTGGCCGAGATTAGTCGTTATTAAAATGATGATCCTCCCTATAGCAATTTTTCATTTTAGTATTATACCTAGTAAATTAAAGAATTACTGGTTCACTAAAGTTGAGAAATTATTTAATAAATTTCTGTGGGCACATAAGAAAACAAGAATGGGTTATTCAAAGGTCGTTAGGCCAACAGATATGGGGGGGGGGGGGCTGAAAGCACCTGACTTTAAATTATATTAAACACCGCTCGCAGGATTGAACAAACATCAAGATGGCTATTCAGCAAGAACATAGAGACATACACCCCAGACTGGATTATTATGGAAAAAGATACGGCAAGCGCTGTCAATATAGGTCTCAACTCCTATTCTTCACAAATACAAATAAACCTCGGAGAAATCAAATTATTGCACACAATTTCCAAACTTAGTAAACTGCTAAATATCAATCTTGTGATATCTAGTAAACAACCTATTTTGAGCAATCCAAGCATATTGATAGAAGGAGCTCTGATAAGGAATGAAACTTTGGAGAAAATTTGGGTTAAAACAATAGAAGATATTGCAGATGGCAAGTAATTTAAACAACATGCTTTGCAGAGAAGTTTAATCTAGGCCAGAATTAAAGCGAAACAGCTTTTGAAACCAATTTACAACAGATTGTAACATCAATATATGGGAACAATTAACTCCTGTTCCGATCCACATCTATCACAATTACTTTTCTTGAAATAATTTATAATAAACCTACATCCAGCAAGATCTACAACTTTCTGATCAATTCTATCAAAGCTAGGGCAAATAAAAAAAATAACATGGTGGTCTATGGAATTGGATAAAAAATACCTCTGGCTGGAATTGGGCTAGTATTTGAAGCTTACTCTTTGGTTAACCTCAGAACCACACAATTCAAATTGATAAATAATCATTTTTTATACCCCTTTTAAAATGAAAAAGAAAATGGACTTAAGAAATTATAAGTGCCCTAAATGAAGTCTAGCAAACAGTAACTTATTGCACATATTTTGAATGTGACCCTACGTTCAAAACGTTTGGCAAAAGATAATAAACACATGCAAAAAATAGTCACATATATACAAAAATTAACAAGGAAGCACGTATTCTGGGCAATTTTTGACATAAATCTTCTTTAAAAATTGATTGAGTATTCAATTGCCTTAATTTCAATGGCAGTAAAGAATTGTATTTTAACCCTTGTAGGGCCGCGGACTGATATATCAGTTCAAAATTCCTATATGTTCTAATTCTGTTGGCAGTCTAAGGGGTAAGGTTATGGACAGAGGACAGAGCACTTAAGGAGGTACCGGGTAATAATATCACCTGCAAAACAAAGCAGGACAATATATTGCAGGCATGACATCGCGGGCGGTACCATCACCTGACAAAGACATTGTAGAATGGAATAATGCAGGCCACCAGCCTGCTGTGTGTTCCGGACACCTCAGTGTCCCCTCAGTCACAGGTGGAGCCAGAGGGAGGTGAAACATGGATCGACCAACGGTGCGGGCACAGTTGCACAGCAGTCACTCACAGACCTGTTCCACCTATTATTGGATGACATGTTGCCCAAGGTAGGGAACAGCTCCTGCTATGCACTAGGGTATCTGCAGCACTGAAGGGCAGTTTGAGCCATCAGTCAGATGATCACAAGCAGTCTTGAAGGGCTCCGGGTGGTACACAAGAAAAAATGACTCATAGATACATAGATACATAGATACATAGACAGTGTCGGCAGATAAGGGCCTATGGCCCACCCAGTCTGCCCATTTCAGCTTGTAAGTTCAGTTTGTTTTCCTAGAAGTCTGTTGCCCCTTACCCCTGACCTCCAGAATTCCTTTATGTCTATCCCATGCATTCTTAAATCCCGTGATTGTTTCCAGCCACCACCACTTCCTCTGGCAGGATGTTCCACTTGTCCACCACCGTTCTGTGAAGAAATTCTTTCTTATGTTTCCTCTGAATCGTCCTCCCTCCAACTTCATCCCATGCCCTCTAGTCCTGGAACATCTTTTCGCTTAAAATAGTGTTTTCTGCACCCTGTTCCTCCCTGTAAGATACTTGTATGTCTCTATCATATCCCTCTCCCCTCCTCTCCTCCAGGGAGTACATGTTCAGTTCCTTCAACCTGTCTTCATAGGACTTGTGATGCAATCCATGCACCATCTTTGTTGCCCTCCTCTGAACCTTCTCTACCCTGTCTATGTCCTTACGTAGGTATGGTCTCCAGAACTGTACACTGTACTCCAGGTGGGGCCTCACTAGTGTCTTGTATAGTGGAATTATGACCTCCCTTTTCCTGCTGGTGATGCCCCTGCCTAACATCCCAGCATCCTATTTGCTTTACCTGCTGCCTTGTGACACTGTTTCCCTACCTTGAGGTCATCAGAGATGATAACCCCAAGATCCCTTTCCTGCTTGGTGCATTCTATATCCTCACCCCCCAACTGATATATTGTGCCAGGGTTTTTGTGCCCCATATGCATTATCTTGCACATCTTTGCATTGAATTTCAACTGCCAAACCCCTGACCATTCTTCAAGTTTCTGCAGGTTGCTTCTCATTCTGTCTACACCCTCTGGTGTGTCTACTCTGTTACAGAGCTTTGTGCCATCAGCGAACAGCAAAATTCTGCCTTCTAGGTCCTGCGCCATGTCACTGATGAAGATGTTGAATAGGACCAGTCCCAGCACTGATCCCTGTGGTACCCCACTGGTCACTCTTCCCTCTGTGGGTGACAGCCATTTAGCACCACCCTCTGTGTCCTGCCACCCAGCCAGTTACCTACCCACCACACTACTGTCCTGCCCACACCCATGTTCCCCAGTTTGTGAATAGTCTTCTATGTGGCACAGTGTCAGAGCCTTGCTGAAGTCCAGATAGGCCATGTCCACTGCCCTTCCCTGATCCACCTCCCTAGTCACCCAGTCAAAAATTCAATGAGGTTGGTCTGACATGACCTCCCCTGGTGAACCATGCTGCCTTGGGTCCTGTAGTCCATTGACAACCAGATGTTCCACCAATCTCTCCTTCAGTAGTGCTTCCATGATCTTCCCCACTACCGAGGTGAGGCTGACTGGTCTGTAGTTCCCTGCTTCCTCTTTGTTCCCACTTTTGTATAAGGGGACTATATCTGCTGTCCTCCAGTCTTTGGGTATCTCCCCTGTTTCTAGTGATCGGCTAAACAGGACAGTCAGAGGTTCACCCACCACCTCTCTTAGTTTTTTAAGGACCCTGGGGTGCACCCCATCTGGCCCCATTGCTTTATCAACTCTTATTGCTTCCAGTTCCTTCAGGACCCTTTCTACGTGTAAAGGGACTTGTGTCCATTTCTGCACCATTCTCACCCCTTGTACTCCCTTCAGACCCATTACCCTCCTCTTCCTCAGTAAAGACTGAGCAGAAATACCTGTTCAGTATGTCAGCTTTACTGTTGTCATCCTCCACGCTGCCCCCATCCTTCCCCTTCAGTCTCACTATCCCTCCCTTTGTCTTTCTTTTTTCACTTATGTACCTGTAAAGGTTTTGTCCCTCTACCCACTGATTTTGCAATGTGTTCTTCTGTCTGAGCTTTGGCTTCCCTTACTGACCTCCTGCCTCCCTTTGCTTCTCTGGTACTTCTCCCTATCCCCTTCTGCCTGTGTCTTTTTGTATTGCCTGAATGCAATCTTTGGCTTTCACTTTTTTGCTACCTCTTTGGAAACCATAATGGTCTCCTCTTCCTTTTCCTCTTGCTAACCTGCTTAATACATAATTCTGTTGTTCTTGTAATCCCATTTCAAATACTGCCCACTGTTTCTCAACCCCTGATTCCTGTCCCATTCCCTTAATGCCTCTTTCAAGTATCTCCCCATTTTCCCAAAGTCTGCCCCCTAAAATCCAGGATACGTGTTTTTGTGTGGTTTGGTTCTGCTCTTTCTGTGATTTCAAACCACAATGACTGGTGGTCACTGTTTCCCAGGTGCTCCCCACTGTTACCCCCATCACACTGTCCCTGTTTGTGAGCACAAGGTCCAGTATTGCCTTCTGCCGAGTTGGTTCCATGACCAGTTGCTTGAGGAAGGCACCCTGAAGGAGTCCAGGATAAATCTGCTCTAGTTGATGCTGCTGCTGGGATGCTCCAGTCCACATCTGGAATATTGAAGTCTCCAACCAGTACTACCTCACCCTTGTCTGCCATCCTTTGGATGGCTAGCATCAACTCCTATCTGTTTCTTCCTCCTGGGCTGGTGGTCTATAGACCACACCTGTGCGATGGCTGTCCCCATTTTCCTTTCCAGCTAACCCACAGTATCTCTCCCCATTTTGTTCCTCCTGGATCTCTGTGGCCCTTATGTCATTTTTCCATAAAGTGCCACTCCTCCTCCCTTCCTGCCTGCTCTGTCTCTTCTTGAATATGTTGTAGCCAGGTATGGCCATCTCCCAGTCGTGGTTATCATTACACCGGGTTTCAGTAGTGGCCACAATGTCCAGTCTGACTGCACCATGACAGCTTCCAGATCTTCCATCTTGTTGCTAAGGCTCCTGGCATTTGCACACATGGCTTTCCATGATTTGACCTCCCTAGACTGTCTCACTGTTCTACTCCAGCCCCTTCCTTGGTTGTAATTTATCCCTGGTTCTCCTTGCTGTCTGCCCGTCTGCTGAATTTGCCCTTTTCTGCTTATCCACCTCTTGGGCACTAATCTCCATCTTTTGCACACTGCTTTACAGAGATAGCCACTCCTCTGGTTCACTGGTTCCACTGCTAGCTGTGGGGTGAGCAAGTAGGTACCATCCTTGCTGGCCTGCCACCCCTTGCTAGTTTAAATGCTTGTCAATGTAGTATTTAAACTTATCATTGAGTGCTTGGATTCCCCACCAGGATGGATGCAGGCCGTCAGGCTTGAGACAAACCTCCATCCCCTCAGGTGGGTCCCCAGTCAATGAATCCAAACCCTTCCTCAGCACCAGTTCTTCAACCATGAGTTAAAGTTCCTGGTGCATGCACTCCTATGCCTCTCCTTGCCTCTCACAGGTAGTACTTCTGAGAAAGTGACAGAAGTAGCTACTGCTTGAGACCCTCCCAGTTTCCTAAACTCTGCTGAACTTCCTTTGGCTCCCATTTGCCAGGTCATTAGTACCTAGGTGGATAATGACATCCAGCTCACCCTCCTGCCTTGCCTTCCCAGTGATCCCCAGGATCTTCCTTCCATCCCTCCATGCAGTGGCACCTGGTGAGCACTTCACCTCCCTGTCCTCCCCTCCTGTGTTCCTAGCTGGATCCCTCTTATGATGGAGTCCCCACCAGGATTCGCTTCCTCCTCCTCTGGGGTCCCACTGCTTTCCCGCTTGAGGTCACCCCTTGGCTAACCACCACATCCTTTCCTTCCACTTCTCTGGGTACCTGTATTTGGTTGTCCTCGTTTGCCAGTGTGGCATATGAGTTCTTGAGTGGAATAGGATCTGGGATGTGCCTCTGCCTGACTGCTCTAACCCTCCCTGAGCCCACTGTTATCCAAGTGCTCCTCGTTCTCAGCATCCTTTGAGGCAGTTCCAATGGACTGGGTGGTCTCTGGATAGGGGTGATGGTACTCCTGACCCAGTTTACTTCCGCTCTGAGTCTGGCTACCTCATCCCACAGTCCAGATAGATACATGCAGATAGGCAGCACCTCAGTGTCCAGAAGGTCTGCCTGAATATGGCTGCCCCACAGCCACTGCATTGCACCACTCCCCACATTATACTGCAATTCCACTACTTGTCTGCTACTGGAAGTCTCCTAGTTCCCTTTTTATTAATTTACTGTCCTAAAATCCTGCCACTGTTCCCATAATATTTGAAAATACATACACTTCTATCTAAGCTCTTATCCTTACAATCAAAAGGTAACTACAATCACAATAATCTACCTTCTACTAATACAGATTCTATCACAGAATCAGAGCACAATGCAAAAACATCTGCTACTTAGCAACAACAAACAGGTGACAACATACCAAGTTGATGTAGCTTTTTTAAAATAGAAAAGAAAAATGTAATTGTTAAACCAATAGAAATCAGCAGTTCCAAAAGCACCTTGAACTACAAGAAAGAACACAGTACCACACCTCTGCCACAATAACTAAACAGTTCTAAAACATTGGAGAAAGAAGAGAAAAATTAGAGACTGAGCAAAAGATACAATGTACTATAAAGTATCAGGCAATAGGTATACTCAGTTGTTTAACAGAGAAAATAAAGTACCTACCAAACAGACAGGATACCCAAAATGACACTTAGGTTCTCAATATCAGACACCACCAAAGGCACATTCAGAAAGGGTTTAAACTATAGTATTAAAATAGTATTAAAATTAACCACATCAGAGTAGAAAGATCACACTAAATAAATGTGTTGATCCTTCTGACTTCCAATGAATATCTACCGCACAAATTTTATATCTTCCTGGAGCCTATAGGGTTGTCTTTCACAATCACCTAAATTTACATAAAGCAAAACAATTTTTAAACTGAAAATTATATCAAAAAGCACTTAGCTTTGGGAGCTCTTCTCAAACACAGCCACTGAGCTCAGAGTTCTAGAATCAGAACCTTAGACTCACCTTAGTAATGTTGTTTCTTCTAATGGAGTCTTGCTGTATTCTGACATATGCAGTGATGTCCAACCTTTGAATTGCCCTGGAGAGGAAACATAGAAACATAGAAACATACAAGTTGACGGCAGATAAGGACCGCAAGGCCCATCCAGTCTGCCCATTTCTTTTTCTACCTTATAAATGTGCCATCGGCCTTTGCTCTGTCAGTGGCCTATCTATTCATAGTCATTTGTATTGCTCCCTTATGCCTATCCATGCCTGTTTGAAGCCCTGCACTGTATTTATAGCCACCACTTCTTGTGGTAAGCCATTCCATGCATCCACCACCCTTTCTGTGAAAAGAATTTCCTCACATTCCCCTTAATCGGCCTCCCTCTAATCTCATGTTGTGTCCTCTTGTCCTGCTATTTTTCTTATATTTAAACATGTTAGACTCTTTTCACCTTGTTTATGCCCTTAAGGTGTTTGAATGCCTCGATCATATCACCTCTCTCCTTCCTTTGCTCAAGGGTATACATATTGAGCTCCGTTAATCTGTCCTCATATGTCTTCTGATGCAGTCCCTGCACCATTTTGGTTGCCCTTCTCTGGACTGCCTCAATTTGGTTAATGTCCTTGTGAAGGTGTGCCTCCAATACTGCACGCAGTACTCCAGATGGGGCCTAACCAGTGTCTTGTACAGAGGGATTATTACCTCCCTCTTACGACTTGTGATACCCCTACTAATACACCCTAACACCCCCCTAGCCTTACCTACTGCTTTAGAGGTCTGCTTGGATGATTTTAGGTCATCAGTGATGATGATGCCCAAGTCTCTTTCTTCCTTTGTGACACTGCAGCAACTCCTCCCAGCCTATAGGTGGCTTCAGGGTTTCTCTTCCCTATATGCATGATTTTGCACTTCTTTGCATTAAATCCCAGTTGCCACTCTTCTGACCATTCTGCTAGTTTATCCAGATCTCTTCTCATTCTGCCCACCCCATCTGGATCATCTACTCTGTTGCAGATCTTGTGTCATCTGCAAACAGACAAGCCCTCACCTCTAGTCCATCTGCAAGGTCACTAATGAAGATGTTGAAGAGGACTGGCCCCAGGACTGGTCCTAAGGTACCCACTTGTGACTTGCATCTCTTTCTGACTGTATACCATTTACCACCACTCTCTGTTTTCTGCCCGTCAACCAGTTTGCCACCCAGTTGACCAACTTCTGACCACCCTGAGCCTACCCAGCTTATTTATCAATCTTCTATGTGAACAGTGTCAAAAGCTTTGCTGAAGTCAAGGTATATGCATATCAACTGCCCCTTGGTCCACCACTCTGGTTACCCAGTCAAAGAAATCTATGAGATTAGTTTGACAGGACCTTCCTTTGTAAACCCATGCTGTCTTGGATCCTGTGCCCCTATGGATTCCAGGTGTTGCACTATCCTTTCCTTAAGGAGTGCCTCCATAATCTTGCCCACTACTGAGGTAAGACTCGACCGGTCTGTAGTTCCCCGCCTCCCTGCTACCACTCTTGTGGAGTGGACTCACATGAGCCCTTCTCAGTCTTCTGGGACCTCTCCTGTGCTCAGAGACTCACTAAACAATTCTGCTAATGGCTCTGCTAGTTCCTCCTTTAGCTCCTTAAGTACCCTGGGATGTATGCCATCAGGTCCCATTGCCTTATCCACCCTGAGCTTAGCAAGCTCTTGTGGGACCCTTTCTTTGTGAAGGGAGTAGTGCTCACCTCCTCCCCCTGTGTCCATGATGCTGAGCGTGGGCCCTGCCCTGCCTTCTCTTCAGTAAATACTGAGCAAAAGTATCTATTTAGGATAGATGCCTTTACAGGGTCCTCCTCCTCACATGCTCCCTTTTCTCCATTAAGCTTAGCAATACCCCCTCTGGATTTTCTCCTTTCACTAATGTATCTATAGAAAGTCTTGTCACCTTCTTTTACTGTTAGTGCTAGTGTTTCCTCAGTTTGGGACTTTGCCTGCCTTACTGCCTTCCCTGCTTCCCTTAGGGCAGTTTGGTATGCCTCCCCATCTTCATCCCGCTGTGTTCCCTTATATTTCCTGAAGGCCAGCCTTTTGGCTCTGACCTTTTCTGCTACTGTATTTGAGAACCAAAGTGGTTTCCTTCTTCTTTTGCACTTCCTTTCTGTCTAACACAATGGGATGTTGCTTCAAGTATTGCATCATTGTGCTTGCCCACTTTGCCTGTACCCTCACCTGTGTTTCTTTTTGCCAGGGCTAGCTTAACTCTGTTGGCCATCTTATCAAAATCAGCTCCTCTAAGTCCCATATTTTGCCTTGGAATGGGATGATTTAGATGTAGTAGCCAAATTGAACCATACCATGTGATGGTCACTGGCCCCCAGGTGACCTTCTACCTGGAGATCTGTGATCCCTTCTTTGTTAGTCAGTACTAGATCTAGGATAGCCCTGTCTCTTGTGGGTTGCTTGTACCAGTTGTTTGAGGCCTTCCCCTGGGAATCCACTATGAGTCTAGTTCTGGCAGATGTTCCTGCTGGTATGACCAATCTGTATCTGGCATGTTGAAGTCTCCCATTATCAGAACCTCCCTTAGCTGTCATGTTTTGTATATCTTCTAACAGTAATGTGTCTATGTCCTCCCTCTGGTCTGGGGGCCTGTAGACAACCCCAGTTCTTATGGCTGTCCCATTTCCTGTTTCCAGGGTGACCCACAGTTCTTCTGGCTCCTTATGTGTATTCTGAATTCTGTAGCTTTGATATTTTCATTAACATACAGGCCACTCCTCCCCCTTTTGTGCCTCGGTCTCTTCTGAACAATACATGCCAGGTACTGAAGTCTCCCAAGTGTGGTTACTGGTAAACCACATCTCACTAGTGCTACTATGTCCAGTTTAGCCTCTGACATTATTGCCTGCAGGTCTGGGATCTTATTTCCCAGGCTGTGAGCATTTGTGTACATGATTTTCCATTGGCCAGATTTTGGTGTGTTAGTTGTTGGGTGAAGTTTGGCATTACTCCTGTGCGTCGTATGGGGAGACAAACCTTTTTTCTTACCTGGTGATGCAAATGAATGGCAAACATGCTGAATTCCTGTTTGACCACTAGCTGAGGGGGAAGGGGTGTTCTTCCCATTCGACGTATGGGGTGCTGCACCCCTCTCCCCATTTGCTAGTTTAAATATTCTGCAAAGACGTCAAACTTCTGCCCCAATGCACTGACTCCCTCTTTAGTCAGATGCAGTCCATCAAATTTAAAGAACTTTCGCTCCCAGAACTGTTGCTGGTTCCTACAAATCTGTGTCCTTTTCCTGGCACCAGTCCTTGAGCCACGTGTTTAGCTCCTCTATCTCCCTTCTCTGACCTTCCGTCCATCTGCTCCCTCTCCCAGACTGGCAGGATCTCAGAGAAGGAGATGCCGGACGAAATAGATGATAGTTTGTCACCCAGCCTAGTCAGGTGTTCCTTGGTCTCCACAACTGACCGGCTGGCGAGATCATTAGTCCCTATGTGTACTAGGACATCAATGTTTTCTCCTGCTTTGTGAACAATTTTAGCAATGTGGTCAGTGTCTCTCCATGCTGATGTACCTGGGAGACATCTGACCATCACCCCTGGCTGGAGATGGGTATCAACTCCCCGAATCATGGAGTCTCCTATGATCAGAAGTTTTTTGGATTTCCTTTGTGCTTGTTTAGTTTTGGTTCCTGATTTGGGTGAGTTTTGTTGTGTTAGCTCCTGTGCATAGTGTTCTGCTCTGCAGTGTCTTCTGTCTCTTTATTTGATTTCAGAGATAGAGGAAGATACCTGTTTGTAGTGTTTATATGGTTTTGGAGGTAATGTTGGAGAGCAGAGAGTGATGGGGCACCTGATTTGCTTCCTCTAACCACCTGCCAACCTCCTGGACCAACTACCCTCTGCGGTCGAGGTTTTTCTGTTGGATGCTGGGGAAATGGCAGGTGGTTCTTATAATGTATTTCCTCTTCAATATGAAATTTGAGGCGTGCAATCTCTGCCCATGCTGCCCGGAGCTGAGCCCTAAGATCTCCAAAGGCCCAGCATGTAGGACAGTGTCCTAAATCCTGTAAGACTGTCCTTCTGAAAATTGTTCCACAGTACCTGCAGTTAATGAAATCCATTCCAAATAAGTTGCTGGGTTTGTAACCTAGTCAGAGTAGTCAGGAAAGAGTTAACTTTCAATACCAGGCATGGAACGCTAAGATCGAGCTTGGTTGAGACTCTGTCTGTTGCTGTTTGAACTCAAACTGCCAGATCTTTACGGCTATACTCACTGGGTGTCCTGTGTGGAAACTGTAAACTTACACTAGCCAACTGGCTACTAAATATAATAAAAATATTTTTTGGTCCCAAAGCAAAGACTCAAGTCAGGAAACCCCAAAAATAAAATAAAATAAAACACAACACAGACACACCCAAATTAAGAGGGTGAGAAAAAGGGGGCACCTCCAGAGTGCCAACACTGTTGCTGCCCACCCACATCCCAAAACCAAGGTTCTGAGAGGGGAGGCGGGGGGATGTCAGAATACAGCAAGACTCCTTTAGAAGAAACAACATTACTAAGGTGAGTAATTTTTTCTTCAAACAACATGAAGTCTTGCTGTATTCTGACATATGCAGACTACCACACAGTACCTCCATGGAGGAGGGACAGAACCTACTTCAGGAATAGGCTCTGAAGCACTGTTGTGCCAAACCGAGCATCACTCCTAGCCTAGATATCCAGAGAGTAATGCTTGGTAAAAATATGTAATGTTTTCCAGGTGGCTGCTTGACAAATCTCTAAGATAGGAATATCCCTGGCAGCAGCCAGGGAAGCAGCTGCCCCTCTGGTAGAGTGAGCCCTCAGACCTCAGGGTGGTATCCTACCTAATTTTTCATAGCAAAATTGTATGCAAGAGACAATCCACCTGGCAATAGATCTCTTAGTGGCAGGTTTTCCCTTACCAACCTCACCATAAGTAAGGAACAGTAGGAGGGAGTCAAACCTGTGACCCTTGGAACGCTCTGTGTAGTAGCTAAGGGCCCTTTTCACATCCAAGCTGTGCAGCCTTCTCTCCCCAGAGGAGGAATGGTCAGTGAAGAAAACAGGAAGAGACAAAGACCGGTTAAGGTGGAAATCTGAAACCACCTTAGGCAAAAACTTCCTATTAGTCCTGAGGACCACCTTATCTCTATGAAAGGAGATAAAATCAGACTCCACTGACAGGGCCTGTAACTCACTTATGCGTCTGGCAGAAGTGATGGCCACCAAGAAAACAGTTTTCCCAGTCAAGTACTTAAGCTCTGCTGAGGACAGTGGCTCAAAATGGGGTTGCATAAGCTGAGCAATGCAAACATTAAGGTCCCGGGCAGGGGCCCTGAAGGGAGGATTGGTATGCAGCAATCCCTTGAAAAATTTACAGAATACAGGATGAGCTGAAAGGGAAGAATGCTTGCCTGCTGACAGGAAGGCAGAGACAGCTGCCAGATGCACTCTCAGTGTAGCTGGCCTGAGTCCCAAGCTATTGAGATGAACCATATAGTCAAGGACTGTGGGCAAGCCAGCAGACTCTGGAGAAATATGCTTCCCAGAGCACCATATAGTAAATATTTTCCACTTGGAGTTATAAGTCTTTCTGGTGGAAGGCTTTTGAGAAGCCTTTAAAATATCCAGAACACCTTGAGAGAGATGCAAATCAGCAAACTCTAACTCTTCAAGAGCCAGGCCTTGAGATTGAGAGATTTGAGATTTGGATACCAAACCCTCCCCTGAGCACAAGTTAACAGGTTGTAATTCCTGGGAAGAGACAGGGGAAGGTGGACTGCTAAGGACAACAAGAGAGGGTACCAGGGCTGTCTGGCCCAGTCTGGAGCAGTCAGAATCACTCTGCAGGGTTGAGACCTGATTTTGACTAGCACCTTGAACAGGAGAGGGAAGGCGGGGGGATAGCATACAGGACTTTCCCTTCCCAATTGAGAACTAGGGCATCCAGGGGGACAGAGCCCAACACTGGGGGCCTGCAGCAAAAAAGAGGAAGTTGGTGATTGTCTGGGGCTGCAAAAAGATCTATCTGTGGGGTGCCCTATCTGGAGAAGATCACCTGCAAAATCAGGGGATCACAGGACCATTAGTGATGGCCCCGAGATATCCTGCTGAGAGCATCTGCCAGGACATTGTCCTTCCCTGGGAGGTGCACTGCTATCAGAGAGGCATTCAGGGAATAGGCCAGAGACCACAACTTCATTGCCTCTGTGCACAAGGCCGTAGACCGAGTGCCCCCAGCTTGTTGATGTACCACATTGTGGTGGTATTGTCTGTCCTGATCTGAACTACTTTGTTCTGAACAGACTTGGAAAAAACCTGAAGTGCTAGAAACACTGCTCTGAGTTCCAAGAGATTGATGTGAAGCAGAGATTCTTGAGGTGACCACAACCCTTGGGTGGTCAGGTCCCCCAAAGTGGGCTCCCCACCGTTGCAAAGCCTGGATCAGGGTTTGAGTCACTGGGATTAGTTTGGTCAGAGGATCCTTTCTCTGAGACCAGAAGGCTCTTAAGTGGAACTGAATGTCCCTCATCTGAAATCTTGCTCCTTGGACCACTGCTGTAGAGGCAGCCATGTGGCCCAGGAGCTGCAGAAAATGCCTTGCTGGTCGAGACACCTGGAGGGTGAATGAAGAGGCCAGTGAGACAAGGGTCCTTGCCCTGTCCAGGGGAAGGAAGGCTCTTGCCTTTAATGTATCCAGCTCTGCCCCTATGAAGGTGAGGAGCTGCACAGGCTCTAGAACTGACTCAGAAGGAATCCTAGAGAAGTGAGCAGTTGCTGAGTTATCTGTAGGTGTGACTTGACTTGGTCTGGAGACTGACCTACTATGAGCCAGTTGTCCAAGTATGGAAAGATGAAGATCTTTTGTCTCCTTAGGAAAGCAACCACTACTGCCAGGCATTTTGTGAACACCCATGGAGTGGAAGTTAGGCCAAAGGGCATTGCTCTAAATTGATAGTGGCCTGAGAGCAACTCGAACCTGAGGTGCTTTCGGTGGGAGCTTCTAATGAGAATGTGGAAATAGGCATCCTTGAGGTCCAGGGAAACTAGCCAGTCCCCTGGCCTTAGAGAGGGTAGAATTATACCCAGAGTCACCATTTTGAACTTTGGCTTTAAAAGGTGCTTGTTGTTAAATATCTGAGATCCAGGATGGGCCGCCATTCTCCTGTCTTTTGGGGTTAGGAAGTACCTGGAGTATAACCTTTCTCGCGTAGGGGTGGAACACTTTCTATGGCTCTCAGAGCCAAGAGGGAAGAGACCTCTGCCTCTAAGGCAAGTGCCTCTGAAGGATTTGCAGGTGGAAAGGATCTGGTTCTCATCTTGGGAAATTTTTTGAAGCTGAGAACCTGTCCCTGGCTCACTACTTCCAGGACCCATTTGTCTGATGTTAAAGACATCCAGTCCTGGACAAGTAAGCCAGCCTGCCCCCTACAGGTGGTGAAGAATCGGCCCTGGCAAACCCATCAGGGTGCCTGTTTGCCAGGGTCTTTAGGCCGGCGTGGTAGCAGGCCTGCTTATACCCGTCTGCCTCTCCTCTGAAGAACCCCTCTGAGTATAAGCAGAAGAGGAGGCTTGGCTTGTGCACTCATAAAAAGGCCTGCCCTGCCCCTGGAATGCTGGCTCTGGGAGTGGCTTGCCTTCCCTTAGCCTGAGCACTCCTATAGGTGGTCCTGTATTTATCCATTTTCTTCATGTAGTTCTCTGTTTGCTCCCCCAAACAGAGAATTACCTACAACAGGAAAATCCATGGCCTTAGTCTGCATCCTGAGATAGGCTATACATCTGAGCCAAGCCATCCTACTTAATAGCCACAGATGTAGCCATGACTCTAGATGAAACATCATTGGAGTCCACTGCAGCATGGAATTGCACCTTGGATGCCTCAATACAATCTGCAGCCACCTGCTCCAGCTCCTTGGCATGCTGGCCAGGGACCTGTTTAGCCAGAGCCACTACAGTATCCCATCTAGACTTCCGATAGCTAGCTGTATATGCCATATAATCAGCCTGCCTGAGTCCCAAAGATGCTGCCATGTACTGTTTCTTTGCCATGGCATCAATCCTCCTGGAGTCCTTATCTGGGGGGTGTGAAGCCAAGGGTATATTTGCCTTATCACAGACAGCAGCCTGCATTACCCCAACATGGCTGCATTGCTGGGTAAGGAACTCCGTATCTGAGCCTGAGAGAGTATACCTCTTGTCCATTCTCTTGTCCACAGGAGGTATAGAATTAGGAGTCTTTAAAATTGTTATTGTCTGTTTTCTAAAAGACTTATGAAGGGGAATAGACAACCTCCTGGACTCTGGGATATCCATCATCTCAACATAGTCAGGCTCCTCCTGATCATCTACAGCTTCTTCCATAGGAAGCTGAAGAGTTTCAGCCACTTTTTTGTACAATATAAAATAGGAAGGGGACTCAGAAAGCCTAGGAGGAGAAACCCCTGAAGGTCTGTCTGAGGAGATGTCCGGGTCAACAGGCACATCCAGACTTTCGTAATCACCATCACTATCCTCATACTCTCCTTCCTCCTCGTCCGGTTCATAAAAATCCTCTAAATTATAATCCGGAATTGGGGGAACCGACCAAACCGAGTCCCTAACCAATGATGCCGGTTCGGTCGGAACCGAGGTTAGCGATTGAACAATCCTTATCGCTTTTGCTATTTCATCAGCTGTCGGAGAAAGAACTTGTGGATCCACTCCGGCTGATTTATCCCTTCTTTTTCTTTTAATCGGAACCGACTTCTTAAAGTTGGTTCTCCCTTTGCCCAAAGAAGTTTCAACCTGGTCAGAGGGCACTCCTTCTGGTTCGGTTGGAACAGAACCGGGCTGGCCATCCGGGTCAGCAGACTTTTTGGCCTCCCTTTCCCTGAGCCTACCAACTCTCTTTTCCAGGATAGCTGCAGGAAAATTCTTGCAAATCTGGCAGTCTGAATCGAGGTGGTCAAACCCCAGACAAAAAACACAGGTGGTGTGGGAGTCAACCTTAACAAAGGCTTCCCCCCACACACACTACAGTGTTGAAACCCAGTGGGCCCAGTTTTTCTTTTGGGTTTCTCAGACATGGCCAGTCCTAACCAAACCTACCCTTTTTTTGGCAATCCGCCAGGCAAGACACCCTTATCGGTTCCTGACCGTGTTACGGGTCGTGGAAAAAAACGTAATGAAATCTGGTTTTTTTCGAACCGATAAGGACCGGTTACCACACTCTAAAAGTAGAACAAATTTCTTTGAACAAACCTGATCGGTTCAAACCGAACCAATCCAACGTTTACAAGTTCCACACAGATGAAACAAAAATAAACCTATCTAGTACTCACAATACCACAGACAGAGACTGAACCGACAGGTTAAACGGATTAAATTCAGTCGAAAACCGAGGAAAACGGCACTTTAACCGACTAAATTGAACCGAGTAAAGGAGAAATCGCTGAGCGATCAGTTCAGTGAGGCGGAGTAAAGAATCTGGCGGTTTGAGTTCAAACAGCAGCAGACAGAGTCTCAACCGAGCTCGAGCTCAGCGTTCCATGCCTGGCATGGAAAGTTAACTCTTTCCCTCTCCGGGGCAGTTCAAAGGTTGGACATCACTGCATATGTCAGAATACAGCAAGACTTCATGTTATTTGAACAGACAGCATGCCATAACGGTGCAGACTAGGTCACCTCAGACCACGGACGGGGAACGGGTACATGTGGCAGGCCATTCATGAACTTCCATTGGCAGGCTGTGGCCTGATGGCTGTATGGCTGGGTTGGGTCAGTGGGGGGGGGACTCACAAGGGGCCTGCTGTGTGGCCAACCAGTAGTTGGTGGCCCTGTGTGGATGTGTCAGGGGCAGCAGGATGGCTGCAGAGGGTGATGCCGTTGTGCCGCAGGCATGTGCACTTGAGGGTGCGGGCATGGGGATCCACTCCATAGGTAGCTGTGGTGTTCCCACTGTGCCCGCACCATCAGTCATTCCGTGTGTCACCCTCCCTCTGGCTCCACCTGTGACTGTGGGGGCACTGAGGTGTCCGGGACACACCGCGGGCTGGTGGCCTGCACTATTCCATTCCACGATATCTTTGTCAGGCAATGGTACCTCCCACGATGTCATGCCTGCGATATATTGTCCGCTTTGTTTTGCAGGCGATATTATCAGCCAGTACCCTTAAGGAATGTTTATCTGAGCTTATAGAAATAATCAGCCTGGAAAAACCTCTAATATGGGCTGAGAAATAATAGATCAGGCTTCGACAAAAAACTGGTGTCTTAAATACCTTAATAAATACTTTTCAACACAGCAAATGACATCCCCCAACTAAATAAGGAAAAAACTGACTTACTGGTTATATCACCTTGAGTATATCAATAACACACCCTGAGACATTCTGTTTTGCTCTGTTCATCTACACCTTTATCATTACTACTCTTACTTCTTTATCAACTCCTTTGGCTATACATTTTTTTTTCTTCTTGTCCTCTTTCCTCTTCTTGATCTTCTCTTTTCTTCTGATACTTATAATTTATTATATTTTGGGGAACTTTATTTACTGTATCTTTGGCATACACCTTGGGCCAGATATTCAAAAGGGTTGCGCCATGCGCAATAGGGTTGCGCCTGCCCAAGTCCAAACCTGCTCCATTCTGCGATATTCAGCAGGAGGCAGTTGCGCCACAGAAAACATGCTGAGCAACAGCGCAATGCAAATGAATGCATGCTGAACTGGAGGGGGAGGAACCATGAGATAAACTGCACAGCCCGATATTCAGCCGGCTGTGCAGAGTGTGCAGGCAACCCCAACCTGCGCCTGCAGGACTTTGAGCCAAAAAAGGCTTAAGTCGAGGCCACCCACAAGGTGAGCTGCTGTATTGCAGGGCACAACACAGCAACTGCCACCTGTGGCTGGCCCTAACCCAGTCCCTGTGCCCCCCCCACAGCCCGATCGCGGCATAGTGTACTCCCCACCAGCCGATCGCGGGCATCATGTCGCTCTCCTCCCGTTGCTCATATCCCTGGTGGTCCAGTGGACTGAAATGCCCGATCGCGGGCGGTATGTATGATCAACCCCCCTCCCGTTCACATCCCTGGTGGTCCAGTGGGCGAATGCCCGATCGCGGGCGGTATGTATGATAAACCTCCCCGTTCACTCCTGGTGGTCTAGTGGACGAAATGCCTGATCGCAGGCGGTATGTGTGATAAATCCCCCAACATAGCCCTGGTGGCTAGTGTCCCCCCTACCCAGAAGCCCTACCGCTCCCCGGCGGCGGCAGCATCTTCACGCCTGCCGCCTCGGCCGCCTCATCCGACTGACAGCTCGGGGCTGCCAACTGCCATTGGTAGAGCAGAGCCAATGGGCATGCAGCTCCATATCAGACATGACAGCTCAGATCTGTGAATGATTCATTCACAAAACTGGACTGTCATGTACTGGGAGCGAAGGCGCCCATTGGCTCTTGCTTGCACCATGGGCGCAGCTCTACCGGGCTGTCAGTCGCGGGCAGCGGGCAGGCGGGTGGATGTTGCCTCCCGCTGGCTGCCGGGGACAGCGGGTGGTGGGGCTCTCGGTGGTAGGGTGGGGGACACCAGCCACCAGGGCTATGTTTGGGGGTTTATCACACATACCGCCCGCGATCGGGCATTTCGCCCACTGGACCACCAGGGATGTGAATGGGGGAGGTTTATCATACATACCGCCCGCGATCGGGCATTTCGGCCCACTGGACCACCAGGGATGTGAATGGGGGGGAGTTATTAAACATACCGCCCACGGTCGGGCATTTCGGTCCACTGGACCACCAGGGATATGTACGGGAGGAGGGTGGGGAGCCACATTGATGCCCGCGATCGGGCTGGTGGGGAGTACACTATGCCCGCGATCGGGCTGGCAGGGTATCGGTCCTCGATGGCTGCTGCCTGGCAGGGCGCCAGGCGCAAGTCCTCGGGGTCGGTGCACCTATATGCAATGGATGCAAATGGGGATACACCATGCAAATGGCCCCGCGCCTGCATGAATTATAGCCCCATTTGCATGTCACCTTTGAATATCGGGTGATTTTATGCGATGGCTTATCGTGATTTGCGCCACCGCAAGTTGAATGCTCCACTCTGTCAACTTGGCTGTGGCACAAGTTCCACTGCACCATGCACAGTGGCTGTGGTTGCGGGTGATATTCAAAGAGTTGCTCAATAGTGCAACTCCTTTGAATATCGCCCAGGACACACCCCTGCGCAACTATTTTGCGCAGCTCAAGGGCTTGCACCTATGAATGGCGCAGTTTGAATATCCAGCTCCTTGTTCATAAGATTACCTGTATTTAGTTTATGTGTTTTCCATACTGTTTGAAGTGTTTTCTCAATGCTGTTTATATCTTTGCATTAAAATTTTCAATAAATATAAAGTTGCTAAAAAAAAAAAAGTGCTTCATGTGCTGCAGGCCCCAGCTGTACACCTACTCTTAATTCTAATCAGCAGCTTTTTACGTTTGTTTGTGCTTCAGCAAGGAACATCTTGGTTACAAGGAATGGTATCTGAGGTGTCACTGCCAAACCAATACAGCTAAGATTCTCAGGGGCTAGGCAGTGCAGCCCCATGACCAGACACTGCTGATGGCACTAACCAGTGCTTGCTGGGCAGAAACTTTGTGAGTTTGAAATGAAAACAGCCGCCCCTATCAGACACTGGCTGTCTCCTTTCATATACATAATGCCAACCAGCAAATAGCTGAATGGAGTCATGCCAAATCATCTTTTTTTTTTTGTTGCTAGCTTCATGGACACAGAGTGACAGAGATGGCAACAACTGTTCTGTTTGCCTTCTTCCCCTCCCATGGCGAGACTCCCAGAGCTGTCATGTTTGTGCGCCGCCCTAGAGAGACAAGGGCAACACAGTTTCCATGGGTGAGCATGTCCTTCAGCAAAGTGTACACTGCCCAAGTATACTGAGCTGTAAAATGATAGTTATGGGGGGGAAAAAACCCAATAAAATGTCATGATGGCAGTGGACCCAAATAACACCGAACAGCAATGCTTCTCTTGCGATATGTTCCCCAGCACAGTGGTTTGTACTTGCCACAGTCTCGTCTTTGAAAATGAAAGAAAAAAAAAGAAAAACTTACCAGTTCACCCTAGTCTCACAGTGTACTGCAAGCAAGCACTATCACTCTTTCATTACACTACTTTACTCTCCCAGCTGAGATGAAAACTACCGTATAACAGAAAGTGCTGACAAAATAATTAGATTTAGGCAATTTCTCCTGAAAATATTGCAGAAGTCACGCACTCACTTATGTTGCAGGTTGTTTGACAACTTAAAATAAGATGCACACTGTATGGACTCTACAATGACCGAATAGGCAACCTCAGAAATGCAACCTTAAGCTTGACTGATAGTAACTATGTAAACACATGCTTCTGCTTGCCATCACACTCCGAAAGTTGCTAACCTTCTCACTCTTGTCTGCCTCCAAATGGCACTTTCCTTGCAACATATTAAATAAACAGTGCCGTAAAAACAATATTTTCGAACAATTCAAGCACAGACTTCCTGATTTAAACATATATAAATGCTACATTCACCAGCATTGACATCGTTTGTTCACACTAAACTGCAGCAACAGAGTAAAATGAATTCATATCCACACAAAGCAAAACAAGCAGCCCAGTACTCCACAGTAAAAGCATGCTGAAAAACAACTGAATTCCTTCCCATCTAATTCACACCTGTTGCCCTAAGGCACATCTCAAAGTAACTGTTATATTTCCATTGCCCACTGCACAGCTCTAAAACCTCTCTACTAAACATACTTCCTTACTCCCAGTACCAAGACTAGCCACAAAGACCTCCTCCTCAGACTGACATGAATCAAAATATAAGACAACCATTACTGCACACAACTATCGTCTCACAAAATAAATAACTAGTCTATCAGGAAAGATAACCACAGGGGTATCATGTGAGGTGGGTGCATGGGGAAAAGGCGCCATCCGTAATGGTGACTCCTTCCCGCACAATCCCTCGGCGATGGAGGGTAGGGCGACTGGATGAGGGGTGGGGTGAACTGGGCGACAGGATGTCACTATGTGTACGCATCGGGAGAGAGAGCACAACAAGCGTGGAGTTGGGATGGTGGTGGGGCTGCAGGGGTGGCACTGCAGTGGATGGTTGAGCTGCGTCGGGGTTGGCTAGTGGTTGGAGCAGGTGAGGTACCAGGTTTGGGTCCGGGTGCTGGTGCAATTTTATTGCCCGTCCTGAACCTTTATTTTTAATGCTTTCATCCTCCCCACGACGTGCACCCCATGGGTGAGAATTCTTAACTCAGGGTGGGTGGGCGGGGAGTCCCCACGAGGCGGTGGGGCGAGATTAAAAAATCTCCGGTGCCATTGTCCTTTGTGTCGGGATTGTCAGAGTGTTGAAAATGTTTTCGCACTCTGACTGTGTGTGATAATGGTGATCGCTTTAGGTGTTCGGCCGTTATCACATAGACCCATCCACAGGATATTCCAGGAAGACGAGGAGGATTGGTACCCGACCAGGTTCAATTGCAGAGGCAGAATCATGGTTTGAGGTCTGGATGTGGAACTGTTTTGCAGGGAGCTGTGGAGTGAGTTTCGTTGAGGCAAGCAGGGTCAACAGACTGTAGCCAGGATTTGTTTCTGACTTCTGTCTGATTGTTGGAACCCTTCTCTCTTCATGATTCATGAATTCCCAGTGTTGGGAAATTTGACTGGGGCTCTTGGTGCTGCAGAAGGGGGCCTGTCTGGTCGACTGTGGGGGATCCTGGCTGGATTCATGTACCCTTCAGGAGGTGGGGATTAGGCCTTCTGGAGAGTGGTGCAAGGTTCCCAGTTCTCCTAGGCTATCTGAAAGGCCAGCTGGTGGAGACAGTGGCGAAGAGAGGTCCGTGATATTTTTAGTGGGAGTCCTCTGCAGTGGCACCAGGACACTCTACCTGCATTTCTACCACAAGGAAGACTGCTAGCCCTGGACTAAGAACTGTTAAGATCATTGAATCTGAAGTGGTACCTTGAGGAGGCCTTTATCTGGACCGCAACTGAACGGTCAGACCTTTCTTTCCTTTTCTGAATTGGGCCCAAACTGTATCGGGCAGTGAGAGTGCCCATTAGTTTAACTGCCTCAGTGCAATACTGTGGTTCTTTTAAGTCTACATGAGAAGTAGTACTTGGAAGACCTTTTTGAATTTATTTTCTGAAGAGGTGGGAGCTCTTCAGATCCAGACTACTCACACTTTGAGACCATCAGTGACTGCTCATTTTCTGTCTATTGTCTTACTTGCTGCTACTGTATAAACATAGGTTATTTTACATTGGGTATTGTGGGTGATGGGGATTAGTATTGTTTTATTTTATGTTATTTACATAGTGTATTATGGGTTATTGGTTGTTTTTATGGTGTAAGGATTGTATGGGTGAGTGGTTATAGTGTTTAGAATTGAGTGTGTGTTTGATTGGGTTGGTTTTGCTTGAGTGTGATATTGTCTCTCTATATGAAATGTGTTGGGAGGGTTGTAAGATGGTCAGGTGCTATTCCCCTCCAGACTAAGGGACCTTTGCCCTTCGTCTGTCCTCCTTTGTCAGCTAAGGCATACACTAGATGTCATGCCCTAGGAGTAGCCAGGGAGGGGGGAGCTGGGCCTGGGGAGGGGAATTTAATGGAGAGGAGTGATCAGATAGGGGTAGTGGGGACAAGAAGACATCCTGGGGTGAAACTGGATCAGAATAGGGTACTCCTGTCTGATTCCCATACCCAAGGGTTCTGTTGAATGCAGGTAGGTAGCATGGTCTTCCTCCACTGATGGTGTTATGCAATGCCAGGTCTATTTGAAACAAGACTGCTATTATAGCAGATCTTGTTGAGACATCGACCTGGCATGCGCCACCGAACCTGGCTGGATGACAATGCGGGTCCAGTATTGGCCTCAGCTGTTCTGGCCAGATATCGGTGATACACCATCTGAGGATGGATCATAGGGTGGGGGTAGCCATCTGTTTAGATCAGAACTGGACCTTTTCAGGTGCCAGTGGGGTGCACAGAACCTTGAGTGTATTGTGGGTGCAGGTGTGGGGTGCAGGATACTCCTCATCTACTGTCCACCCAGAGATGGGAAAGAATTCCTGCAGGAAGTTGCAGACTTCATTGTCGGCGTGGTATTGGGATCTCCCAGATGGTTGATTCTGGGGATTTCAATGCCTGGGTGAATGATGAACTCTCACAATTTGGTTGTGACTTCCTCCAACTAATGATCTTGTTGGGCCTCATACAGGTTGTTACCTCTGCAACCCACATTAGAGGTCACTCATTGGACCTGGTGTTTCTCCTGGGGATGGAGATATCTGATTTGGTGGTGGAAGCAGTTGGATGGTCTGGCCATCACACCATAGGGTTCAGTTTTGTGGTTCCCCCAACAGGCAGTCCCAATGGAGATAGTCCAGTACTGCCCTTTGCGGGGTGTGACCCTGGATGGCCTAATGGCAGTGCGGGATCTATCGAGCATGCTGAGGGAGTGCATGGATCCAGGGGACCTGGTGCTTGCCTATAATATGGCAGTAACAGAGGCCCTGGATTCTATTGCTCCTGTTCGTGTTCAGTTCAGTTTATTGTGTAGGAGCAGCTTCCATTGAGCACGCTCATTCACAAGGAGGTCCCTGATACAAAGTACTAAACATCACAGTCAGTACAAGGATACATCATAGTAATACAACAGGTATATCATGTTACATAGAATAGACTGGTTGTAACAAATACATAAAGGCAAAAGCATCACATGACAAGTCATTTTACCACCATCTAATAAAAATCATCAGAGACAATCGATACAAGTAGTACAACATAGAAAAACAGCAGGGATATCATGGTACCTATAACAGGTTGGTTATAGCAATATATAGAGATAAATTAAAAGCATCAATTAACAGTAAGTTTACCACACCTAATAAATATGGGAGATAACAACTTGGGTAGAATGGACAAAAGGGAAGGAAGGAAGGAAGGAAGATGCATGCCAGTACACACAGGAATCTACAAAGACAATAGGAGAGGGATGGGGAGAAGGTAGACCCACGAGGGAAGCTAAGTACAGTTTGCAGGTCTCAGCAGTGATCTCATGTACCCTACCAATGAACATCCGAACTATGATAAGGGTATGGAGTTTTAGGGTAGCTTGAAGCTTTTTCCAAAGGTAGGGAAGAGAAAAGCTTATAGATGCCCTACCAAACCGTGTCCGATAATTTGGCACATTCTGGGTAATATATGCACATTTTCTGAGGGTGTAGGTGCTAGCTGAGCATGAGAAGAAGGCTGATATAAAAGGGGGCAGCTTACTGAGGAGCACTTTATATGTCCGAGTATAAATGTGCACCATTCTCCTGGTGGATAAGGAGGTCCACTTCATCGTCTCATACAAGGTACAATGATGGGTTCTGGCTGGGGCATTGGTAATAAAATGGATGGCCCAGTGACAGAGTGTGTCTAACTTATGCAGGTAGATGGGTGCACAATTGTTATAGAGAATATCAACGTAATCAAGAAGAGGCATGAAGGTGGCCTGTACCAGTCTAGTTCTGGACTCTCAGGAGAACAATGATTTGTTCCTGAAAAAGAAGCCAAGCCTAAATTTCAGGGTTTTTTGTAAGCGTTCCGACATGTGCTCAAAATGATAGGTGTGAGTCAACTATGAAGCCAAAGTATTTAAAGTGAGTCACCAATTTGAGACAGTCTTCTGATAGGGTGGTGATGGGAGCATAGTGGTTTGTCAAGGGGCATACTGAGGGGACATCGTGGGGCTAGAAGAACATAACCTTTGATTTTTGCATTTAGGAGTAGCTTGGCTGTTATCAAGTTAACTGAAGTTTGACAAAATCAGACTGGAGAACAGAACATACTTGACTAACTGTAGGTTTCGATATGAAGAGGACCGTATCATCTGTAAATAAGTGAATATTGGAGTCTATGATGCCCAAGCCCAGATTATTTACATAGATTAGGAACAACAATGGACCCAGGATGGATCCTTGTGGGACCCCTCTAGTGACTGGCAAGAGTTACGAGGAGGTTCTGTTTATCTTAATGCGCTTATGTCTATTTCCTAGATAACTGGCAAACCAGGATACCGTAGCATCTGACAAGTCATGGAACTTCAAGCTGTCAAGCAGCAGGGTGTGATCTACGGTATCAAAGGCCTTACTAAGTCCAAAATACCGCACTGGTGACATGTTTGCTGTCCACGCAACCAGTCATTAGTAACTTTGGATAAGGCGAGACAGTACTATGACTGGGTCTAAACCTGATTGTTTCAGAGTTAGCAACTGAGAATTTTCGAGGAAGGATCTGAGTTGGATATTGACCAGTTTCTCCAGAATTTTTGAGAGGGAAGGCAAGATAGAGATAGGCCGGTAGTTGTTAACATCACTGGGGTCACCAGATTTGAAAAGGGATATGTGGTGTACAACTTTCCAATCTTGGAGCACGATACTTTCAGATAGCGAGAGATTAAATAAATTAGTGATGGGAAGTTAAAAATAATAGCCTAGTTTCAAAAAGAAAGGGTCAATGTTGTCTGCAAATTCACTCTTTTTAACATCCAACCTGAGCGGTTGGTCTTCTACCTGTTTAAAGGTGACAGGTGAGAAAGAGAAGGGTGTGCGTTGGGATGTTAGGTGGTGCAGGTGGGTAAAAGAGAGAGGTTCTGAGGCTGGCTGATGAAGAATCGAACGCAAGATCTGCTGTGGCAAAATGCTCATTTAATTTGCCAAGTATGACAAATTTATCTGTAACTGAGGTGCTGATAGGTAATGGTAGTGGGGAGAGATGGTGGAGTTTGCTCCCTCAACTAGTTTCAAGGTGTGCCAAATCTTGGATGGGTTACCACTGGCAGACTCTAGGGTGCTTAGGTAATTTTCTTTACTATGCCTAATTAATTTAGTGCAAGCATTTCGACATATCCTGAATGCTATGCACCTTGTGGGTGTTTTTGTGTGTCTGGCAGTTGCCCAAAGCTCATCTCTTTTTGTTAGCATAGACTTAATATCAGCACTGAACCAGGATCAGGAAGCTTTTTCTCTATAAATGTTCTGACAGGTGCATGGGAGTCTATGATACCTGTAAGTATTGCATTAAAGCAGGCCAGTGCCTCAGTAACTGATGGGGCTAGGTAGAATTGTTGCCAATTAATGTTGCACAAGTCAGCTAGGAAGTCTGCTGGGTTAAAGCATCTGAAGGCTCGTTTAGCAATCATCTTAGCTGGATTTAGCAATTTAGGACAATTTCTGATACATACTACAATATTATGGTCACTAGGGGGGTTGTGCCAGACTGCTTCATATGTGATTTTATGGGGTCTATTTGTCAGAATGACATCAATTAGGGAGCCAAGGGAGTAATTTGTGTGACCTGGCCTAGTGGCTTCTGAGAGTAGTTGTGAGTCCAAATTCATCACAGACATTCTTGAGTGGTGCTGATTTGCTATTAAACCAGTCCATGTTTAGGTCACCTAGAATCAGTGTCTTGTTAGTGCTGATATCTAGGAGCTGGCAAAAATGTGATAAAATATCAAAGCCTGCAGAAGGAGGTCTATAGCAATCAATAATGTTTAGTAATTCTGAGGCTGATGTATTAATTTTAACAGCTAAGCATTCAAATTGTTTAGGTTTGGAGCAGGAGTTAATGACAGAGACAGAGTATTTATCATTAATGTAGATGGCCACCCCTCCACATCTAGTAAGCCTATCTACATGGAAGTGAGAATATGATGGAAGCGAACAGCATGATCTGTAACATGGCCTTTAACCATGTTTCTGTCAGGACCAGAACATCTGGCATAGTGTGGGAGACCCAGGCTTGCAGCTCAGTGAATTTTTTCTGAATGCTGCATGTGTTGATCAGCATGAATTTTAGTCCTTTGTTGTAGTGAAATCAATCAATCAATCAAAGTCTTTACTTAACCAGGCGATCACGTTGAGCAAGCTCATTTTCGAGGGTGGACCTGGGTTTGTTAACAAGGGACAATATACATGGGATGCAACACACAAGAAAATAATAAAAATAAAGGAGATACAATAATACAGTATATACGAAGTATCAGCAGGTAGCACTGACAGTAGTATATGTTTGGAACAGAAGATACAGCTAGTTTTGGGTAGCACACAATTTTTCATATAAGTAAGAAATATACATACAGGTGCACCAACACAAATAAAACCTAATATAAAAGATATACAGTGATACAGTATGGAGAATTTAGAGCTGGAACCAGGGTCAAAGGAATGTGGAAGGGACAGATATGGAGGGTAGAAAAAGGGGAGAGGGAAGAGTCGATTATTGATCAGTCTTTTAACAGTAGTAATTAGAGTGTACTTAGACTTATAGGAGTCACTATTTAGGGTAGACAGGCACATGACTCTTTATTATGATGTAGATAGAGAGATTTAAAAGCTGCTAGGCTGATGGGGTGAGTTAATTTCAAAGTTCTTTGCAGCTTTTTCCACAGTTGAGGGAGCACAAAGCTGATGGCTGCTCTGCCAATGCGAGATTTTGCTTTGTAAACATATATGAGGTGCTTCTCAGGGCATACTTCCCTAGAGTGCAAAAAGGTAAACAGACAGAGATACTGTATACTGGGGCAGTTTATTTGAGATAGCTTTGTATGTCCAAACAGCAGCATTTTTTTGCAGTCTGTAAACAAGGGATGACCATCCCACTGCCGTGTACAATGCACAGTTGTGGGTTGAGTAAGGAAGACCCGTGATAAATCTTGTGGCTCTGTGATAAAGCATATCGAGTTTGGCTAGGGTACCTGCAGGTCCCTGACTATATAGAAAATCTGCGTAATTCAATAGGGAAAGAAAGGTAGTTTGAACTAGTTTCAGTTTAGCATCTCTTGTGAGGAGATTATTAATCCTAAAGAACAGACCAAGTCTTTGTCTAAGTTTCTTTGCCAGTTCTTCTAAGTGATCTGTGAAAGTAAGTCTATGGTCAACCAGACCCCCAGGTACTTGAACTTTGGTACGTAGTCCATGGGGGTTATAGACAATGGTGTGACTAGGCTCCACATTGCCAGAGCATAGGAGGAGTAAAGGAGAAGTCAAAGTAACAAGAATCTAGAAAAGAGAGTGCACCTTATATGAGCAGAAGCATACTTATAACTTAAAGTGGAGGCAATTCCTCTGAAGGGCTGAATGATAGTTCAATGTCGTAATTAGGAGAATAGCCTTGAATTTAGTAGGGACACTAGAGACCAGTGAGAGTAATATGGTAAATCATTATTCCAAATTGGGTGGGATTCTGGGTAAAGAATGGATTTGAAAATCTGATGCTAGAAGGGTTGTACTGAATGCTATGATTTCTGGCTGGCAATGCCAAGAAGGAAAGGAGGACTAAGGTTACTTGGTACATTATAAAAATAGAGTAACAGCAACAGTTAACAAGCTATTGGAATCTGAAGAGCTAGTGATAGCTGTGGCTCAGAGGAAGGTCTGAGGACCCTATGAGGTTGGAAGGGTTTACTAACACAAATAAGCCAATGGGTGGAAGCAGGTAGATGGGGTGGCATTTTAGTGTATTTAATAGAGGTTGGGGTGGGAGTGGGTGGGTGGGCCAAAAAAATCAAGTAAGAGGACAAGTCCAATTTAGAAATGAGCACCAGCTAAGCACAGAAGTCAGTGCAGTCCAATGAAGAGCTGCTCCCAGTGCCAAAATGACCAATTAGCATCCAAAAGCAGCCAAAGCATACCAATGGGAGCAACGACTTTGGAGCCTTTCAATCAGCAGGAGCCTACTTTGTTCAGAACTTCAGGCAGACAGACTGGAAATGGTGACTGTGGCTGGCTGTACAGAGAGCCTTAGCCACAGTCATAGATGGTGAGCCTACTCAAGGCACAGGAACTGGAAAGAGAGGGAGAAAGAAATTACAGAAACAGCTAGGTATAGTAGAGATCAGGGCTGAGACAGTGGGTGGGATGAGAGCAGGACAAAAGATTAGGTAGGACTACACAGGGGAGTAGGTGCTAAAAGGGGTGGAGAGCAAAGCAGGGAGAAATCAGGTGGGGTGTCTGACCTGAGGCACCAGAAAGAGCTACTCTGACAGAATCACAGCAATGGAGGAGGGAGAGACAGTGTGTGTGTGTGTGGGGGAAGAATGGTCATAGAACAAGGAGAAGAGGAAGCAAAAGAACTCAGCACAATAGTAAATCCCATAACAAACTGTTAAAAAAATAGTAAATCTCAAACTACTCTGGATGCAGTACCCTAGACTTCAAGGCGGGCAGTTGAAAAATCAAGTAAGAGGACAAGTCCAATTTAGAAATGAGCGCAAGCTAAGCACAGAAGTCGGTGCAGTCCAATGAAGAGCTACTCCCAGTGCCAAAATGACCAATTAGCATCCTAAAGCAGCCAGAGCGCACCAATGGAAGCAATGGCTTTGGAGCCTTTCAATCAGGCAGGAGCCTACCTTGTTCTGATCTTCAGGCAGACGGGCTGAAAATGGTGACTGTGACCAGCTGTGAAGAGAGCCTTAGCCAAAGTCATAGATAGTGAGCCTGCTCAAGGCACAGGAACTTATTCAGATCTTTGGGCAGATGGGCTGGAAATGGTGACTGTGGCTGGCTGTGCAGAGAGCCTTAGCCACAGTTGTAAATAGTGAGCCTGCTCAAAGGACAGGAACCTGTTCAGATCTTCAGGAAGAAGGGCTGGAAATGGTGACTGTGGCCCGCTGTGCAGACAGCCTTAGCCACAGTGTTCACCCCCTCACCCTCAGGCCAAGGTCTCCATGGTTTGATGGGACCTTGAAGAAGTTGACGAAAGTGGGGCGAAGGCTGGACAGGGCCTGGCGGAAATCGGGCCTGGAGGGCAACAGGCTTAGATTGATGGAACATTATATGATCTATCAATCAATAATCACCCGTAAGAAAAAATTACTCACCTCAATAATTATGTTTCTTCTAATGGAGTCTTGCTGTATTCTGACTATTGCAGTTAGCTCCAGCCTTTAAACTGCCCCGGAGAACAAAGGGTTAACTTTTCTATGCATGGCATAGAATGCTGAGCTCGAGCTCGGTTGAGGTCTCTGTCTGTTTCCCCTTTGAATCTAAACCATCAGATTCTTACGAGCAATAACTCACTAACCCTCCTATGTGGAAATTGTAAAACATTTTTAATAGCCAACTGGCAAAAAGGAGTTTTGGATTCCCAAAAAAGACTCAAGTCAGAAAAACCCCAAATCAAAAACCAACCCCATTAAGGGGTAACAACAATAACAAAAAGCACCCAAACAATTAAAGGGAGGGTGTGTAATAGGCACTTCTAAGGTGCAATACTGCGCCTGCCCACCCACTTCCCAAAAACAGGTTCTGAGAGGGGAGGCAGGGAAGGAGGTCAGAAGCAAGACTCCAGTAGAAGAAACATAATTACTGAGGTAAGTAATTTTTTCTTCAAACAACATGAAGTCTTGCTGTATTCTGACTATTGCAGACTACCAAGCAGTACCTCCATGGAGGAGGGACAGAACCTACTTTGGGAATAGGCTCTGAAGTACTGCTGTGCCAAACCGAGCATCACTCCTAGCCTGGATATCCAGAGAGTAATGCTTGGTAAAGGTATGGACTGTTTTCCAGGTGGCTGCTTGACAAATTTCTAAGAGAGGGATATCCCTGGCAGCAGCCAGGGAAGCAGCTGTACCTCTTGTAGAGTGAGCCCTCAGGCCTGAGGGTGGTATCTTCCTAGTTTCTCATAGCAGAATTGTATACAAGACACAATCCACCTGGCAATATTTCTCTTGGTGGCAGGTTTGCCTTTTCCCACTTTCCCATAAGTGAGGAATAACTGGAGGATTCAAACCTGTACCCTTGGTACACTCTATGTAGTAGCCAAGGGCTCTTTTAACATCAAACTGTGTAGCCTTCTCTCTCCTGAGGAAGAATGATGAGTGAAGAAGACAGGAGAGACATGGACTGATTTAAGGGAAGTCTGAAACCACTCTGGGCAAGAACCTCCTATTGGTTCTAAGGACCACTTTATCTCTATGAAAAGAGATTAAATCAGGTTCCACTGACAGGGCTTGCAATTCACTGATACGTCTGGCAGAGGTGATGGCTACCAAAAACACAGTTTTACAAGTCAAGTACTTAAGGTCTGCTGAGGACATAGGCTCAAAAGGAGGTTGCATAATTTGGGCAATGCAAATATTTAAGTCCCAGGCAGGGGCAGGATCCCTAAAGAGAGGATTGGTATGAAGCAATCCTTGGAAAAATTTGCAGAATACAGGGTGAGATGACAGTGAGGAATGCTTTCCCACTGACAGAAAAGCATTAACAGCTGACAAGTGTACCTTGAGCGTAGCTGGTCTGAAGCCTAGATCATTAAGATGGACCAAATAATCCAGAACTGTAGGCAATTCAGCAGTGTCTGGGGATATATGTTTCTTGGAACACCAAATGCTGAATCTTTTCCATTTGGAGTCATAAGTCTTTCTGGTGGCAGGCTTTCGAGAGGATTTGAGAATATCCAGAACCCCTTGGGACAGATGCAAATCTGCATACTCTAGCTCTTCAAGAGCCATGCCGTGAGATTGAGGGACCAAAGATTGGGGTACCAAATCCTCCCCTGAGAGGAGGTTAACAGGTTGTAATTCCTGGGAAGAGACATGGGAAGTTGGACTGTTAGAGACAGCAGCAGGGGGTACCAAGGCTGCCTGGCCCAATCAGAATCACTTTGCAGGGTTGTGACCTTATTTTGACTAGGACTTTGAACAGGAGAGGAAAGGGAGGGAAGGCACACAGAAATTTCCCCTCCCAGTCTAAAATCAGAGTATCTAGAGGGACTGAACCCAAAACTGGGGGTCTGCAACAAAACAGAAGAAGTTGGTGATTGTCTGGGGCTGCAAAGATATCTATCTCTGGAATGCCCCACCTTGAAAAGACCACTTTCAAAACCAGGGGGTCCAGGGACCATTCGTGATGGCCCTTGGAGATCCTGCTCAGTGCATCTGCCAGCACACTGTCCTTTCCTGGAAGGTGGACTGCTATCAGAGAGGTCTGCAGGGAATAAGCCAGAGGCCACAATTTCATGGCTTCCATGTACAAGGCCGTAGACTGAGTGCCTCCTTGTTTGTTGATGTACCACATGGTGGTGGTGTTGTCTGTCCTAACCTGAGCCACCTTGTTCCACACCAACTGGGAAAAAAGCTTGCAGGGCATGAAACACTGCCCTGAGTTCCAGGAGATTTATATGAAGGAGGGACTCCTGGGAAGACCATAGTCCTTGGGCTGTGAGATTCCCCAGATGAGCTCCCCACCCCAAAAGAGAAGCATCCGTGATAAGGACCATCGAATGAGACTGAGTGACAAAAGGGACCCCTTGCCTTAAACTGTCCTGATCCTGCCACCACTGAAGAGCTTGGATCAGTGTCCAAGTAACTGGAATCAGTTTGGTAAAAGGGTCCTTCCTCTGGGACCAAAAGGCCCTCAGATGGAACTGAATGTCCCTCATCTGAAATCTTGCCCCTTGGACCACTGCTGTGGAAGCTGCCATGTGGCCCAAGAGCTGGAGGAAGTGCCTTGCTGGTCAGGACACCTGAAGGCTGAAGGACGAAGCCAGTTCTATAAGAACCCTTGCCCTTTCCAGGGGAAGAAAGGCTCTTGCTTTGACAGTATCCAGCTCTGCCCCTATAAAGGTAAGGAGCTGAACTGGTTCGAGAACTGATTTGGGGAGGTTGAGAAGGAAACCCAGAGAAGTGAGCACTTGCTGAGTCACTTGCAGGTCTGACTTGACTTGGTCTGGAGACTGACCTACTATGAGCCAATCGTCCAGATATGGAAAAATGGAAATCTTTTGCCTTCTTAGAAAGGCAACAACTACTGCCAGGCACTTTCTGAAGACCCTTGGGACTGATGTTAGGCCAAAGGGCATTGCTTTGAACTTGAGGTACTTTCTGTGGGAGCACCTGATGGGAATATGAAAGTAGGCATCTTTGAGATCCAGGGAGAATAGCCAGTCCCCTGGCCTTAGGGAGGGAAGAAGTATTCTCAGAGTTACCATCTTGAACTTTGGTTTTAGAAGATGATTGTTCAGGTATCTTAGATCTAGGATGGGTCACCACTCCCCTGTCTTTTTTGGAGAAAGGAAGTATCTGGAGTACAGACCTTTTCCCCAGTGTAGGGTAGGAACTCTCTCTCTCTCTCTATGGCTCTTAGAGCCAGAAGAGATGAAACCTCTGCCTCCAGGGCAAGGGTCTCGGAGGGACCTGCAGGTGGAAAAGATCTGGCTCTCATCTTTGGAAATTTTTTGAAGCTGAGAACCAGTCCCTGGCTTACTACTTCCAGGACCCACTTGTCTGATATAATAGACATCCAGTCCTGGACATAGTAAGCCATCCTGCCCCCTACAGGAATAGGAGAGTTGACCCGGGCAGACCCATCAGTGTCTACTTGGCAGGAGCCTTAGGCTGAGGGGTGGATGCAGCCCTGCTCATCCCCCTTCTGCCTCTCCCTCTAAAGAACCCCCTCTATGAAAAGGGAGAAGAGGCCTGTGCTTGGTAAAAGGCCTATGAAAAGGCCTGCCCCTGCACCTAGATTGCTATCTCTGAGAAGTTGCTTGCCTTTCCTTGGCCTGAGCACTCCTATAAGTGGTCCTGTACTCATCCATCTTTTTCATGTAATTCTCTGTCTGCTCCCCAAACAGAGAATTATCCACCACAGGAAAATCCATGGCCTTAGCCTGGGTGTCCTGTGAGAGGCTAGTACACCTGAGCCAAGCCATCCTCCAAAGAGCCACAGATGTAGCCATGACTCTTGACGACACATCATTGGAGTCCACAGTAGCATGAAATTGTACCTTTGATGCCTCAATCCCATCAGCAGCCACCTCCTCCAGCTCCTTGGCCAGCTGGGGGAAGCCTGTTTAGCCAGTGCCAGTACAGTGTCCCACCTGGACTTCTGGTACCTGGCTGTATAGGCCATATAATTTGCCTGCCTGAGTCCCAAGAAAGATGCCATGTACTGTTTTTTTGCCATGGCATCAATCTTCCTGGAGTCTTTGTCTGGGGGGTGTGAAGCCAAGAGAATGTTTGCCTTGTCACAGGCAGCAGCCTACATTACCCCAACATGGCTGCATTGCTGGTATAAAAACTCTGTATCTGAGCCTGATAGTGTATACCTCTTGTCCATCCTTCTGTCAACAGGAGGTATAGAATTGGGAGACTTTAGGATTTTTTGTGCCTGCTTCCCAAAAGATTTGTGAAGAGGAATAGACAGTCTCCTGGACTCTGGGATGTCCATCATTTCCACATAATCAGGCTCCTCTTGATCCTCCATTGCCTCCTCCATAGGAAGCCAGAGGGTTTCAGCCACCTTTCTGTAAAACAGAAAGTAGGAATGGGACTCAGAAAGCCTAGGAGGGGATACACCCGAAGGTCTGTCTGAGGAGATGTCCGGTTCCACAGACACATCCAGACTTTCACCATCAGCATCATCATCTTCAAACTCCCCCTCCTCCTCAAACTCCGGTTCATAAAAGTCTTCAGGGGTATAATCTTGAACTGGGGGAACCGACCGAACCGAACCCCTGCCAAAAGGTGCCGGATCAGTCAGAACCGGACGAAGTAATTCCACAATCTGAATCATTCTGGCTATTTCCTCGGCAGTCGGAACATGAACCTCTGGATCCGAACCGGTCGATTTCTCTTTGCGTTTTGTTTTCTTTTTGTAGGAACCAATCCCTCAGGATCGGCTCTCCTTTTGCCCAAAGAAGTATCGCCCTGGTCAGATGACACTCCTTATGGTTCGGTCGGAACCGAACCGGGCAGGCCATCCGGGTCACCGGACTTCTCAGCCTCCTTTTCCCTCAGTCTACCTAATCTCTTTTCAAGGGTAGATTTAGGAACATTTTTACATATTTGGCAGTCTATATCGAGGTGTTCAAACCCCAGACAATAAACACAGGTGGTATGGGGATCGGTCTTAGCAAAGACCTCCCCACACTCACTGCAGTGTTGAAACCCAGTGGGCCGGTTTTTTTTCTTGGGTTTCTCAGACGTGGCCAACCTAACCAACTTACCCTTTTTATGGCTACCACCAGGCAAGACTCCCTTATCGGTTCCTAACCATGTCACGGGTATTGGAAAAAAACATTCAAAACATGTTTTTTTAGAACCGATAAGGACCGGTAACCACACACTAAAGTAAAACACAAGGATTCACTACAAATGATCAGTTCAGCTAAACTGATCTAACACTTTTACAATTTCCATACAGAAAATCAGAACAAAACCTATCTAGTACTCACGGTACCGCAGACAGAGACTGAACCAACTTTACGGAATAAATTTTGGTTTAAAACCGACACTTAACCGACACTTTAACCGACTTTCGAACCAAGCTGCAGGAGAAAACTCCAGAGTGACTGTTCAGTGAGGCGGAGTAAAGAATCTGATGGTTTAGATTCAAAGGGAAACAGACAGAGACCTCAACCGAGCTTGAGCTCAGCATTCTATGCCATGTATAGAAAAGTTAACCCTTTGTTCTCCAGGGCAGTTTAAAGGCTGCAGCTAACTACAATAGTCAGAATACAGCAAGACTTCATGTTGTTTGAATAAGGCAGAATTCCTGTCCAGGGAGATTGCTGCTGCACAAAGTCGACCAGCTCAGCTCTTCCGGACTGTGGACAGATTGTGCAATCCAATCTGTCTTCAGTCTGTGGGCGCTTTTTCACAAGAGAAGTGTGATGAGTTTGCTCAATTGTTTTGCAGATAAGGTTGCCACCATCAGGTCCGAGATCAGCCAGACCACCTCCAAGGGGTGTTGCGGTGGTCGGCAGGAGGTCACAAGCACCCAGTTTGTTTGGACGGACTTCAGCCAGCCAGAACTCATCAACATTGTGAAGGTAATCGAGACTTTGCTGCCAACCTGCTGTAGTTTGGATCCAGGCCCCACACGAATCCTAGTGGGTTGCATGGTTGAGATTGGCCTGATCCTTGCAGAGATAGTCTGGTGTTTATTGGAGAGGGGGATCTTTCCTGACCCCCTAAAAGAGGCGGTCATGCAACTGCTCCTGAAAAAACCTTACCTTGACCCGGATTGTCCTGCTAGCTACAGACCTGTCTCTAACCTGCCCTTTGTGGGTAAGGTAATTGAGAAGGTAGTTGCGCTGCAGTTGGATGACTATCTTACCACCCACGATGTCTATGATTCTCTCCAGTCCAGATTTAGGAAGAGACATAGTACCAAGACGGCTCGTCTGGGTGTTAAATGATCTCCTAATAGCAAGAGATCGGAGGTCTTGTCCATCTTGGTCCTCTTTGATCTCTCTGTGGCATTTGACACTGTGGACCATGGTGTGTTACTGGAATGCCTGTGGTTCCTCTGTGGACTATCTGGCATGATCCACAGATGGTTTAGATCTTTCCTTCAGGGTAGGACTCAGAGTGTGGTCACTGGGATTTATTTCTCTGATGCTCTCCACCTATCCCGTGGGGTTCTGCAGGGACCCATTTTGACACCCACATTGTTTGCAGTGTATATGCTGCCATTGAGAGACATTGTTAGGTGGTATGGCTTGAGTTTTCACTGCTATGCAGCTGATTCTCAGCTGTACCTGTCCTTTGTACCCAGGCAGGAGGATGCGATCTCAGTATTTAACAACTGTCTCTCTGAGATTTAGGATTGGATGAGGCTTAATCCAGATAAGACTGAGGTGTTGGTGGTGGATGAGGTGTTGGTGGTGGACCCAGATCATCAGGTGGTGAGTATGTTGACTGGACAGTCATCTGGGCTTTGGCTCGGTGATGCTCAGCTGGCAGCCTCACATCAGGTGCATAACCTGGGCGTTATTTTTGACAATGAGCTGACCCTGAAATTTCAGGTGTCAGCGGTTGTCAAGACCTCGTTTTTTCACCTGAGGAATATCACCCAGGTGAAGCACCTGGTTCCTCCCAATGATCTTTCTACCTTGGTCCACGCTTTTGTGGCCACCTGCCTTGACTACTGCAATGCCCTGTACCTAGGGCTACCAGGGGCTATCTGCCACTTGCAGCTGGTGCAGAATGCGATGGGCAGGCTTGTGACTGGTACTTCTAGGATCAGTCACACTACATGTGCTCCGCAGACTGCACTGGCTGCCTGTACAGTGGCAGATCACCTTCAAGGTTGGTTTGCTGACCTATAAAGCCCTACATGAACAAGGACCCCGCCACCTGAAAGATCTCCTTTGCCCCTACTGCCCTTCCCATCTGCTCCAACCCGATGAGAAATTTCTAGAGATTCCTAGGGTGCGTTTGAAGACATCTGAGGCTCGTTCCTTTTTAGGGCTATGGGTGGAGCCTTCAGCCATTTTACGAGAGCTTTTTAGCTCTGAAAATAGCCGATCTCACAACCTGTTCTGTTGGACTTTTGGAATTATCCTTCTGAAAGCCCAATGGAGCTGAAAGCCCTCTGCCACGACAGGTGTACGGAACAGCCACACTATTTTGGCTGTTGTTTCCGCATTCTGATGTGTGCACTGCGCATGCGCACGAGTCGTGCACATGCACAGTGCTGCAGTGCCACCATGTTGTGCATGGCACTATGCCATTCATGGTTTTGTGCCCTCCCGAAGTCATGCCTATCTCGAAGTCGTGACACTGGGAGCCCACCCCAGTGTACAGAATTATTTTTTCTATAAATTAGAAAACGGTCCTTCGTCGGTTTCATTTTTTCTGGTGCCCCCTGCCCAAGTTATGCCCGACATGGGGTGCCCAATCCCATGTCGGCATTCATGTGGCACACTGAGAGCCCACCCCGTGTGCCAAAATGTTTTGTTCCTCGTTTTGCTGTAAATTAGAAAATGGTTCCTCACTGTTGGTTTTGTTACCCTGTAAACTGAAAAGATCCCTTGTCATCGCCATTCCCCCTCCCCACCTTCCCACTGAGCACCCACCTCCCCACACACATCCTTACCCCATACTTACCTCCGGAAGTCAGTGCTGTAATCTTCTCTGGACCAGAACACGTCTGCACTCTTCAAAGCCCAACCGCGAACTGAAGAATTAAAGGTAAGCATGCTATATAGCCATTCAATGGGGTTTTCAACTTATGCTGCTATCTCAGACTTTTTTTGAATTTTGGCCCAAATTTTCAACATGGGGTTCTTGGGACCCCATCTCGTGAAAACTGTCACTGTCATTTTATTTTTCAGTCTGGAAAGGCGATTTCGTTGTCACTGCGTGGAATCAACTTTTGGGACTGATTCATGAAATGACAGTGCCACTATTCATGAACTGGGGTCCCAAAAAGCCCATGCTGCAAATTTGGTGAAACAATTCCCAGAAATGACTGTGTTACGAGTGTGCATTGTGCAGTTTCTACGCACGCTCCTAACATCACTAATTTTTAATATTTTCACTCCACATTTTTAACATTGCCATTTTTGAAAACCTCCTTCACAACAGTACAGCTGTCATTTTCCACAACCTGCCCGAAATGTGTTTTCGCACCTGCAGCGCAGAATAGCACATTTGCTCTGTGCAATCACCTTTCGCGAAAAGTAAACAAAATGACACTGGCACTGTTCATGAGGAAGGGTCCAAAAAAGGCCATGTTGAAAATTTGGTGAAAAAAATTCCAAAAATGACTGTGTTACGCAGTTTCTATGCACGCTCCTAACGTTGCTAATTTTTAATATTTTCACTTCACATTTTTAATATACCCATTTTTGTAAACCTCCTTCACAACTGTACAGCTGTCATTTTCCACAACCTGTCCAAACCATGTTTTCGCACCTGTGGCACAGAATAGTGCGTTTGGTCTGCGCAGTCACCTTTTGGGACAATTGAACAAAATGACACTGGCACTGTTCATGAGGAGGGGGTCCAAAAAAGGCCATGTTGAAAATCTGGTGCAACACCCCCAACATATGGGCAAGTTACACCTGGGCGTTGAATAATTTCTATGCACATGTGTAACTTTCGTCACTTGGTAGCGCTTCACAGCCCTATCGGCTCTGGCCAGAATTTGTTTTACTCTGCCCCTACCATGTGGAATTCTCTACCTCATTGGGTGAGAGAGTGCCTGACCATCTAAAGCTTTAAGTCAGCCCTCAAGACCTATTTATTCAGACTAGCCTTCCCTGACAGTGCCAGCTGATAGTTTTAGCCATTAATGTTATGCTGCTGTTGGAATTCACATTGTGGATTAAGTTATTTTAACTGGATTTTTGGAATGGTAATGTTGTTATTTCTATGTGTTTATATTTTATGTACAGCGCCTTGGTTTCTTGGAAAGGCACTTTATAAATAAAGTTATTATTATTATTAGACAATCAGCACTGCACACAACTATGTCTCACAAAAAATAACTAGACCACACAAATCAAAATATAAGACAGTCAGTACTGCACACAGCTATGCTTCTCACAAAATAAATAATTAGTCCACTGGCAACTAATAGTTGCTTCACATGGAAATTTCTGACCCCAAGAGGGGGGAGAACAGTGATACAAACAGACAGTATGGACAGACCGACAGAGAGAGAGCACAGCTCAGGCACCTGCTGGGGAAATGATCAGGATGCCAGCATGCATGGGAGAGGGAGGGAAAACGGGTGCCCCAATCAGTGGTGCCACAGCGCGATGTGCTGCTTGCTCCCTGCAGTTAAGTGTCCTGGCTCCTCTGTGTGTTACAGTGAGAGAGAGTGAGCAGTGAGACAGAGAGTTAGAGAGAATGAAGTGGTGAATGGTGGGGTAAAAGTCCAGTTGCTGACAGGGGCCTCTGTTGACAGGACACTCAGGCAGTGAGAGCGAGTGCAAGGTGTGTCCCTCGCTGTGTAGTGCTTCACTGTCTTTATGGCTCTGTGTCTGTGGAACTGCAGAGTGTAAAAAATGAAGGCAGAGAGCATGTGACATTTTTTCTTTGGGACACAGCTGTTGGCTGCTTCTAGACCATCTACGTATGGTTCAGGGCAGTGCACACTGTCAGTAACTAGATTAGGTTGAGATATGCGTCCATACAGGACTGGACATTTAGCAAGTCGGAGACACTTTTAATCTGTACCTATGTAGAGAGGTATTTTGGTTTTTTATCTCTTCATAATAGAACAGACTGGTGCATAACTCTCGAAATGTAGGTACCAAAGAAGCCCAAAATGGGTAATTAAAGTGACAGTGCTTAACTCTGTTTATTCTAGGTGAGCTCACCCTCTTGCTGTACCATAACCTAACCTAAGGGGAGAAAACACAGACAGTAACAAAGGCCACAAAATGATCTTTACAAGTGTGTTTGTATTAAAAATAGACCATGACACTGTACATGCAGCAACTGGGATGGGGCAGCATAGATACCCAGTGCCTTGACGACAGGACAGCCAACAAACCTATGGCATGCCTGGTAGCCATGAACAGGACTCCACCTGTGACTTGCTCTCCACCACTTCAAGGCACTGAGACTTTTCATGTGCTCCCTAACCTTGATGCAGTTGAGGAGAGGCCTAGGGGATCAAAGACAGAGCTGGTTGTCAGTCACAACAGCAAGGAGTTTTGGATGCAGTCTGATGGGGCCGCTGGTACCAGGCCCCATGCAGGTAAGCTAAGCTTCCCAATGAGGGGGAGGTTATGCTACAGCAACAGGGTGGGCTCACCTGTGCATTATCAGTACCAAACACTTGTACAGCAAATACCTGCAAGTGAATGTTTGGCATTGACAAATGCTTGTTTTACTTCACCACCCTCCCCCAAATATACTGTCATACAATGCTTATAGAATAGCCAACCCAGTGCAGAGACTTTGATTATAATTCATGGAGAAATATAAATTCATACTAGAAAGCAGCACTATATCGACAGACATAAATATACTTACTGAGATTGTGCATTTTATAAAAAATTCTTTAAATTGGTTTGTGCTCAAAATATGTGGGAAAGGAGATGAGGTAGAGGAGGAGGGTTCTGAAATGGGATGCAAAAGCTGGAATTTTAACACTATTTTAATCACATGTTCCCTGTTTATTTCTAGCTTCCTTGCTATAGTGATTGCAATTGGCAATCAAGGGTCACAATTTCATTTACAATTGCTCCAATCTCACCATTGATAGTTGGGTATCACAAAACTGACTTCTGACAAAAATTGGGGTGCTCTAATTACACTCACAGGCATGTTTTGTGCATGACATGGCACCATGCCCAGATGTGCATGACTCCTTAATTTGCATTGCTACTGTGCACAAACCCAGTTTGTGCATAGTAACAGCTAAAGTACCTTATCTGCATTCAGATTAATGCACCTGGGGAACTCCTTCCTACTTCAAAAGTTCAGGTTTGTGAACAGCAATTTAGCAGTTGGTGCAACAGGGTGTCTCTGTGGCATTTTGCAACACATACAAATAAGCGGTATTTGAAAATTGGCTCCTACTGTTTTTTGCATTCTGCCATTTCTGCTGGATTGTTCCTAACAAAAATGTAATGATTAATAAAAACTAAATGGTGCAAGGGAGACATCTCGTGGCTAATCAGGAGCCATCCCTTGTAAATTCTTATGGTTACAGAAACACTTACATTTGTAGTTCTTAAACTCTAAGTCATGAGACAACCTTGACTGGCCAAGAGAAATCTCACTTGTAACATTTACTTTTAAAAGATGTTATTTAAAGTAAAAGTCATAAAATGGAAAAAAGTGGAGCTAAATATAGAGAATGTATGAAATGTTAGTTGAAATGAGCCTCAAAGTTAGGATTTTCTAGAAACTCCCTTGTGATGTCCAAGACTCTTTAACTGAACTTCTGTATTGGAATTTATCATGATCTAACCCTACCCTTTTTATTTAATTTACATTTTAGCCCTGTCTCCGGTTCCTGACTCCCCCTGGGACCCTCTGTCACCCTTGTACCAGCCCCCATCTATCTTACTCATCCTCCACAAAGCCTCTGCACAGGGGTCAACCTTAACTTTTCTTTGCACTTGCCAGCAGGACAAGTTGATTCAAAACTGCACTAGCCCACAGATGGTTGCACTAGCCCACAGTTATAATAGTACATTTTAATCACTTATACAGGCAAAAAATGCAAGCCAAGAAATAATTTTATTATTGCATATTTATCCTGCTCCAAAATTGCTTCCAGCTCCAGCAGAAAAAAAGAGTGCAATGCCATCACACACAGTGTGCCCCATCTATTGTTTTGTACCATGACTTCCTCTCTTCCTATTTCTGCGCCACCTGAACCAGAGGATAACACAGCAGCAAATGTTCAGTCAAGTAGACATAGCTCTGCACACACAATACCAGGCATCATCATTCACCTCACCATTCTCTCACCACCACCCACAGGGCAATGAACAGAGTCAGGCATAGAAAGACACTCTCAGCCCCACCATGTGATCAACTGGAGCCCGACATTTCTGTACATTTTTGTACACTGTCAAGTGAGCTAAGAGCACATCTAGGATATCTTTGGGGAGGGGGCTCACAAACCTAAGGGGCTTAGGAAACTAAACTTTATGACATTTTTATATTTAAAAGTATTGATTTTATCATGCTATGCCTCAACAGTAACAGATTTTTTTAAAACATTCTCCTTTCATCAGGCATGGGTAAACAGTACACAGGCATGATTTTTAATTTTTTTTTATTTTAGTCTTTGGTAACCAGGTAAGGCCCACTAGGCACAAATGCTTGTTTTCAGGGGTGACCTGTGAGTATTGGGCAGTTAAGTGACTTGCTCAGAGTCACACAGTATGCAAGTGGAGGTTTTGAGAATCAAACTCAGGTCTGGTCTGCTAGATGTACCAAGCTCATTCACACCTCGTTCCTCTAACCTCTAGGCTATACTGCCAGCCTTTTTTTTTAGGATGAAAGGTTATGCTGGGTAGGATAGGGTGGGAATATATGGATGGTTTGGGCTGGCATGGTCCATTTAGACAAGCTGAGGACTCCTACACTTACCAGTAGTGGCAGCTATGGGTTTATGGATAGTCATTTCAGAATATGGTCTGCAGTGGTGTCAAGGGAAAGTACAGAGTTGAGAGATTTGGAGGGGAGAGGGAGCAGCTATGGTGAAGCTGGGATAAAACCCTCCACCTACAGAGCAGACTCTGTATACCTCTTAGCATTTTTTCACTGAAGTACTGGATACAAACACTCAAAATGTAGGGAAATGAGGTGCACTGGTCTTAATAATGTGGGGCAAATTTTTAGACAGACACACATTCAGAAAACTAAAAGCTAGTGACTTGACCGCTTCTACCCTTAATCAAACCCTGGACACTAGCTGAAAGTTCTGACAGTGGAGTGATAATTACTCACATTAAAGGGGAAGTCTCCCATAGTTTCACACCCATATTTTCCCAACTCCTTACGTGTAACTGTTGTGTCCCTCCTCTAGTTGACAGCAGTCCTATTGCTGTCCAAATCTAGATTATAAATAAAAATATACAGCCCCCAGAAGTTATCAATGTGTTTGTCCTCCATTTTACCATCAATGCTGCTGGAGAATGATGTCATCAGAACAATAGATAATGGTGCTGCACTAAATGCTGTTCCACCAGTAAACAGAACCCACAATGTTTGGTCCCCCACTTGAGTAATGGGGGAACTCTTTAAGTGTGTGCACATCCTGAAGTGCAGGTCTAATAGGGGCTAGGACCATATGAGTGTGATTTAGCACTGATTTGACATGTATATACAGTATGCCTATAAGGAAGTGCCTGTATGAGTTGTGTTAATGTTTCTGTTAGCAAAAACAGTTTACCCAATAAATGACTCTGGGTACAACAAGAGTCTTAAGTGGCATATAGCTGTTTTATTATGTTCTGTGTGTGTTAGCATTCTCTGTTTCGATTTACACCAGCAGTGAGACACAATCTTGCAAAAATGCCCCTTTCCCTTTGTAACTAGGCAGTCAGTGATTGGATGGCTGATGTAAGGCAATAAAGAGTTCGGCTATAACAAGGAATAGGTTACCAGGACATCAGCTGCAGCACATGGAAGAAGAGTAATCTAATGGTTAAAGCACAGGCACAAGAACTGGGAAACTCTGGTTCAAACCTACTAAAGTCCCTTATTCTCTAACCCTTAACAAGTTCCCCTAACCTCCTTGGGAACTGTGATGGCTCCTCAGGTCCATGACTTTAACAGTGCCCCCATTCCCATTATAAATCATTAGCAGTGATGTGAGAGCTACAGCATTTCACTTGAATGTACTGAAAACAAGCTGTGGCAGCCCCCCCCCCCGTAATGCCAGCATTTGAAGTAGGATGTCTTTCACAAATCAGATGCTACACTTCAGCTGTTGTAGATAAAGAAACTAATCAGTCTCAGTGTTTGTAGTACTCTGTATTTGCTTAGCTCATTCCTCCCATGTCATATGCATTCTGTGTCTTGGTATTTCCAGTCAGAACCCAGATGTAAGGAGCATTTGAAATGTAAAACAATACACTTTATAAAGTAAGTGATCTGGCTCTCCACTTTCAGGCTGCTGAAAGGGGAGTGTATAATTTGTGCAAAGGAAGAATTCAGTCTTGTGTGATCCTTTGGGAAACTGCTCAAGCCTACCTTGTAAATGAATCCTCTCAAGGGTGTTCACCTGGTTCACTACAGAGTGACTGATTAACTGCTTGATTGATTGATTGGTTGGTTGATTAACTGATTCAGTCTACTGCTTTCCACAACATGTTACAATGGTCTCACAGAGAGAAATGAGCAGTACACAGGAACAGCTTTTGTTTCCTGTGAATGCAATACTATTATACATATTATTTGCTCTGCACATGCACTATTAAGACTACAAGTACCAGTCCCTGAGTGAGTTGCATGACAGAACTGTCTTAAGCCATCGCAAACTTAAACTAAAATCAGGATAGACAACACTGATACCCTTATGTTTTGTTCTGCATTGTTGCTGCAGTGACATCAAGAAATGGAAGGGGCTATATTACAAGCAACTCATTTGCATGTAAATGGAGACTTACTTGATATTTTACTACCTTGTGTCAGAGCCTCACACTCTAGATATGTGTTGCAACAAAAGAAATGGCTTATCTCTTATTGACATATGTACAGTACTTGATGTAATGTGTAATAAATACATCAGACATATCCAAATCATAAATATACAGGCGTCTTCTCCTTTAAGCCTTTTGTGGGATCACCTTCTTAAACTGCTAGATAACTGCAGCTCTTAATGAGGTGTTAATCACACCAGACCATCATTAACACTGAGAAGGATTAGCACAAGGACTAGAGCCAGTAAAGCAGGGGCATTTTCAACTTCGTTAGCAGCCATGGAAAACCTGCACTAGTCAAGATGGACAAGTAGAGGGTTAACTGCACTAGCCCTGGACAATTTGCACTAGGTTTTGGGCTAGTAAAAGAATGTTAAGATCAAACCCTGCCTCTGTGCAACCCTCAGTTAGATTATGGCGTAGAGGGGATGTACTGCAGCCCTGAATGTGGATGGTATCAGAAGGAGTAGTCAGGAGGCAGGGGCTAGCCAGGATATACCCAACTCCCTGGGAAGCTAGCACTGGTGCTACTTTTCTCCTGCAATCCCCAGGAGGATGCTAGTGCACAAGCAGGACCAAAGCACATTCTCACACAATGTATAAAAGCAAAGGCATTATGACCTCGACAGAAATGAAAGGGAATCCATACAATGTGCTGTTTGTAAGGCAATGCCATTCACTTACTGTACCACATCATGTATCCTTTCAGGAGGTACCTCAGTATGTCTGCAAAGTATTGTTTTTTTTAATAGTATTCCCACAATTACCAGACCACACCACACTATTTTTCCTTTCACTTTCTTATGCACATACACGTATGATCATTTCTGGTGATGTCTATGCTTCACCAGAGCATTGTGTGCTATAGTCTCTCCCTGTGTCAGTGTGAGGGAGGAAGTAGCAGTCAGTCAGTCTGTGTGCAATTGCCAACTGTCGAGAACTGAAGAGAAATAGCAGGTTGTGTATTTTTGTGGCATTTTACTGTGAAACCTGCAGCTTTTCCATGTGAAATGTTTAATTTTAATGTAGGCATGAGTTAGTTTGCAATGTTATTACGGAGGAATATAATTGGAATCGCCATGGTGCAGTTTCTTTTTCTTATTCAGACATTTCATGTCATTCCTCATCTGGGCTTCTAATAATTCAGACTATTAGCCAGCCCAGTGGCGCTGAGGGTTAAGGTGCTGGATGCCACACCTCATGCCACACCAGCGACCCGAGTTCGGGAGCGAGCTCGGGCACCGAGGGTCGGCAGGGACAGGGTGAGGATTGAGCACCTGCAGGGCTGCTCTCCTCCCAAGGGGGGTGGGTAGGGGACAGCTCAGTGCACCAGCAACTCTCAGTGGAGATCGTGGGTACTGCAGTGCAACAGCTGCATGTCATGCAGCGTGGATGACGCTGGCAGGGTTGCCTTGCACCAGAGCATCATGGATGCACCATGCAGGGGGAGGGGCACCAAGAACAAGAAAAACCCGACTCCGAGGGAGAGGCGACAGCATCTGACCCCCATGCCCACCGCTAGATCCACCCTGCCTGGCCTTCCAGGTCCTCCACCCAGGACCCACTTCCTCAGCCAGAGTCTGTGTGTGTGAGAGTGTCCAATGAGAATGGGTGGCCCACCCTGTAGGGGTTAAGCTGGGGTGTGCTGGCTGTGGAAGGGGTAGGGGAGAAAGGAGGCACAGGTTCGGGGGACCTCAGGTGGGCAGGAACAGGCATGATGCCTGAGAGATGCCTCCTCGGGCCATGACTGGAGGGAAAAAGAACCAACAAAAAAAAATAATAATTCAGACTGCTGTCAATGATGATTATAGGATGGGTGCCCTTTATCAAACTTTTATTTCTTACAGAAAATTACATATCATTCACATTATACATATACTGTGAAAAAACAATAGCTTTCTGTGCATCTCATAAGTTTTCAATACCAAACATGCTTATGATAGAGACATGTTGTGGTCAGAACTTACTCTCAGTGAACGTTCCATGTTGTGCAAGACACACTGCTGTCAGCAATTATTTTTATGTCCACATGAAGATATGCCACTGATTAAAATTACTGTCATTTTCTGCCAGTGGTCTGAACAACGATCCCTACTTCACTGTGTTTGCAGCTGCAATCGTGGCGACAACAGGAACACCAGTTCATATCTTGCACATGAAGTTTGCTGATGCCACTGGTGCCATCATTGTTCCACCCTGGCTTGTGTTATACCGGGGACACAGGTACCATGGCCACAATGGACATAGCACTCCATGTGTTGTGTGTGCACTATTTAGATGCCAATGATCACAGCCCTGCTCCTTCCTTGGCTGTGTGTGTGTGTGGGGAGGGGTCAAAAAAGTAATCACCGGTACCACAGGCACTTCAATCCAAGTTCTGTGGATGCACCACCTAGGTGCTAGCAAACAGCAATCATAAGCACAACAGGTACAGCAGTACATGTATTGTGGGTGCACCACCTAGGTACCATTGGTCACAGCTCTACTCCTTCTTTGGTGGAGGTGGCCAAACAGCAATCATGGGTACAATAGGCACAGCAGCACATGTGTTGGGGGTGCCCACTGGCCACAGCTCTACCCATTCCTTGGGGAAGGGCAGAAAGCAATCATGGGTATAACAAGCAGTGCAATCTGTGTGTTGTGGGTGCACTGTCTAGGTGGCAGTGGTCAATCCTCTCCTTCCTTGCCGGGGGTCAAACAGCAATTATGGGTACAACAGGCACAGCAGTACATGTGTTATGGGTGTACCACCTAGGTGCCACTGGTCACATCCCTACTCCTTCCTTGGTGGTGGGAAGGGCAAAAAGCAATAATGGGTACAATAGACAGTGCAATCCATGTGTTGCGGGCAAGGCCCCTGGAATTCTGCAGTTGCAGAATTTTCTGTAGAATTTGCATAATGCTGCAGAATAATGTAGTGCCACAGAATTCACTGTTCTTAGTAAATTTTCATTCAAATATATAGTTTTCCATAGTACCTTGTTGCTTTTCCTATCTTCTTTATCCTGAAGCCTCTCCTCTGTGCTTGTCATGTTATGTCATCACATCATATTTTAGCCAATGACAGGACTGCATTCTGCCATAGAAATTAATAAAGCATACTGCAGAAATCAGAAAATGCTGCCTTAGAAATCTATGAGCCCTGCCATAAAAATCAGGACAAAGTGCCACAGAGCACTAGGGGCCCTGGTTGTGGGTGCACTGTCTATGTGGCAATGGTCACAGCCCTGCTATTTCCTTGGTTAATGAGGGAAGCAAACAGCAATCATGGGTACAACAGGCACTTCAATCCATGTGTTGTGGGTACACCGCCTTTGGTCCACTTATTACAGCCCTGCACCTTCCTAGCTGGGGTGGGGGTCAAAGAGAAATCTGGGTACAAAATGCACAGCAGTACATGCATTGTCGGTAAACCACCTAAGTGCCACTGGACACAGCCCTGCACCATCCTTGCATGGGAGGGGGGATACCAAACCGCAATTATGGGCACAACAGGCACAATCCATGTGTTGTGGGTGCACTGTCTAGGTGGCAATGGTCACAGCCCTGTTCCTTCCTTGGCTGGGGGGAGGAAGAGCAATCATGGGTACAAAAGGCACTTTAATCAATTTGTTGTGTGTGTACCACCTAGGTCCCACTGGTCACAGCCCAACTCCTTCCTTGGTGGTGGTGGGGAACAGCAATCCTGGGTACAATGGGCACTTTAATCCATGTGCTGTGGGTGTACCGCGTAGGTGCCCTACTCCTTCCTTGGTGGAGGAGGGCAAAAAGCAATCATGGGTACAACAGGCACTTTAATTCATATGTTGTTGGCGTACCACCTAGGACCCACTTGCCATAGCCCTACTCCTTCCTTGGTGTGGGGGCGGGCAAAAAACAATCATGGGTACAACAGCCAGTGCAATCAATGTGTTGTGGGTACACTCTCTAGGTGGCAGTGGTCACAGCCCTTTTCCTTCCTTGCCTGGGGGAGGTCAAACACCAATTATGGGTACAACAGGCACAGTAGTGCATGTCTTGTTGGTGTACCATGTATGTCCCACTGGTCACAGCCCTACTCCTTCCTTGGTGGGGGGGCAAACAGTAATCATGGGTACAACAGGCAGTGCAATCTACATGTTGTGAGTGCACTGTCTCAGGGGCAGTGGTCACAGACCTATTTCCTCCTTGGTTGGGGGGCAAACAGCAATCATGGGTATAACAGGCACTTCAATCCACGTGTTGGGGGTGCACTGCCTAGATGTCACTGATCACAGCCCTGCCCCTTCCTAGCATGTGGGGTGGGGGAGCAAACGGCAATGAGTACAATAGGTAGTGCAATCCATTTATTGTGGGTGCAACACATACTGTAGGTGCCACTGATCACAGCTCTGCTCCTTACATTCTTTTTTTTTTTTTTTTTTTTAGGGGGACAAAGGGCAATCATGCTTACAACAGGCAGTGTAATGCATGAGTTGTGGGTGCACTGTCTAGGTGGCAGTGGTCAAAGCTCTACTCCTTCTTTGGTTTAGGGGGCCAAACAGCAATCATCAATACAACAGGCACAGCAGTACATGTGTTGTGGACATACCTAGGTGCCACTGGTCATAGCCCTGCACCTTCCTAGCTCTGGTGCACCCCTCCAGGTCGACACCCCGACAGCAAAACATGAAAAAAGATCATTATGGTGACAATCACTGTAATGGTCCTTTTTTCGTGCTTCGCTTTCTGCCAGTGTTCTGCCCCTTCCCCAGACCAACTCTGACCTGGAGTTGATAATCCTAAAGTCCAGGGAGTGCAGGGGGGCACAGCCCCCCACAGAAAACACTTGCTGAATGGGCAGCACAATACCTGCATCGGTATTATGCCATCGTTGTGTGGGATGTCAGCATTTTCACTGTCGACCTCTCTTGGTGCTTCCTCCTAGCTCGGGGGTGGGGGGGGGGACCAAATAGCAATCACGGGTACAACAGGCACAGCAGTACTTGTGCTATGGGTGCACTACTTAGGTGCCATTGGTCACAGCCCTGCACCATCCTTGCTTGGGGGGAGGTGCCAAAAAGCAATCATGGGTACAACAGGTGCAGTCATCCATGTCTTGTGGCTTTACTGTGTAGGTGCCAGGAACATTCAAATAGAAACATATTTATTGACGCAAACCAATCGTTCTGATTTTGCAATCCATTTATTGCATACTCTTTCTGTATTCATTACATAATCATACTCAGTTGACATTACAATTCACAGAATATGGGTTTTACAGGTCATAAGAGCATCCATACTTTACGTTCTCTGTACATTTCTGGTTCAACTAATGATGGGCTCAACATATCACACTGTTATGAGGGTAAGTCTTCATTCACATTATTTACAATTACAAAGCAATGGAACATGTACTGTTTGGTACAAAAAAAAAACACAGTTAATAGCACAGTCCAAATAATAGTTCATACCATCATTACGCGGCAAAGTCAGCATGTGCGACTGCACTGTTAACAGCTATATATACCAGTACGACACAGATGCAGTCTTGTCTTAGTGGTGTCCACAGATAGATAGAAATGCAACACTACATTACCTCTTCTGCGTAGGTGTGCTTTGTTTCACAACATATACAGGATGGATACAGCATGCACAGTACTACAGGCATTGTAGATTCATGGTTTTGCTTTCACTTAAAAAACACTGTTGTCAAAATTTGCCTTCAACCCATCCTTGATAGTTACATATTACAGGAGTACTACATAGAAAAGTATTGGATTCTTCAGTGGTGTTAATATGGTACTGTCTTTATTTTACAGTTACCATGGCAGTTAACATATATTAACATATTTCATATATTACAGGAATATGGCTTCTCAATCGAATGAGTTCCTAGAAGAATTAGATCAGGAGATGGAAGTACTGGCTCTACAGCCTTACCAGTCTGAGCTGGAGTATGGTCCAAATGAGCCTAGGAGAGGATCCGACAGTATTACTCAAGGCTCCCAGCAAGATTCTGAAGTGGATGTGAAGTGGAGTGAAGTCTAAGTCTCAATTTGTTTAAAAAAAATTTGGACAGTTACATGGGTGACAATAAATATCACTACCACCAAAGCTAATGGGTGGCGAAGTCATAACGGGCTTGTCCCTCGACTTCGTATACTACCTATGAACCTATGATATTAGCCAGCATCTGCTTAGCCAGGATGAAAAAATTACTCACCTTAGTAATTATGTTTCTTCTAATGGAGTCTTGCTGTATTCTGACTATTGCAGTTAGCCCCAGCACTCAAACTGCCCTGGAGAGAAGAGGGTTAATTTTCTATGCAGAGCATAGAACATTGAGCTCGAGCTCGGTTCAGACCTCTGTTGCTGCGCTTAGAAGAAAAAATTACTCACCTTAGTAATGTTGTTTCTTCTAATGGAGTCTTGCTATATTATGACAGATGCAGTTTGTCCCACCATTAGAACTGCTCCGGAGGTGAAAGAGTTAACTTCCATGCAGAGCATGGAACCTAGAGCACGAGCTCGGTTAAAGAAGCTCTGTTAGGGTGGTTTCAAACTGAAACCATCAGATCTTTACGAGCAAAACTCACTAAGGCTCTGTGTGGAAGCTGTAACCTACACTAGCCAACTGGCTACTAAAATATTCACATTTCCTGGTCCCAACACCAAGACTCAAGTCAGGGACCAGGAAAATAAGATAAAATAACTAAATAAAACACAACCCTAAACATAAAGAGGACATCAATAAATGCCAACAGTGGACTGCCCACCCCATACCAGTAGAAGTTCTGAGAGGGCAGGCTGGGGAGGTCATAATAGCAAGACTCCATTAGAAGAAACAACATTACTAAGGTGAGTAATTTTTCTTCAAACAACATGAAGTCTTGCTATATTATGACAGATGCAGAACTACACAGCAGTACCTCCATGGAGGAGGGACAGAACCTACTTGGGAATAGGCTCTGAAGCACGGTCTGTTAAACCGAGCATCCCTCCTGGCCTGGATATCCAAGGAGTAATGCTAGGTGAAAGTGTGTACTGTTTTCCAAGTAGCTGCTTGACATATCTCTAAGATAGGGATGTCTCTAGCAGCAGCTAGAGATGCAGCTGTACCTCTGGTAGAGTGAGCCCTCAGGCCTGAGGGGGAACCTTACCCAGCTTTTGATAGCAAAATTGATACAAGAGACGATCCACCTGGCAATGGATCTCTTAGTGGCAGGTCTCCCTTTCCCAACCTCACCATAAGTGAGAAATAGTTGGAGGAGTCAAACCTGTGACCCTTGATACGCTCTATGTAGTAACTTAGGGCCCTCTTAACATCTAAGCTGTGCAGCCTCCTCTCACCAGAGGAGGAATGGTCAGTGAAGAACACTGGGAGTGAAATAGATTGGTTAAGGTGGAAATCCGAAACCACCTTAGGCAAAAACTTCCTGTTAGTCCTGAGGACTACCTTATCCCTGTGAAAGGAAACAAAGTCAGTCTCCACTGATAAAGCCTGTAACTCACTTATGCGCCTGGCAGAAGTGATGGCTACTAGAAATACAGTTTTCCAAGTCAAATACTTAAGCTCTGCCGAAGACAGAGGCTCAAAGGGGGGTTGCATCAGCTGAGCAATGCAAACATTAAGATCCCAAGCAGGGGCAGGGTCCCTGAATGGAGATTGGTATGAAGCAATCCTTAAAAACTTGGAAAATACAGGGTGAGCAGAAGAGAGAGGTCTTCCCTGCTGAAATGAAGGCAGAGACAGCTGCCAAGTGCACTTTCAGGGTAGCTGGTCTCAGTCCCAAAGAATTAAGATGGACCATATAATCCAATACAGTGGGTAAATCAGCAGATTCCGGGGAAACATGCTTCCCAGAACACCATATGGAAAACCTTTTCCACTTGGAGTTATAGGTAGCCCTGGTGGAAGGCTTCCTAGCAGCTTTCAGGATTTCGAGAACACTTTGAGAAAGTTGTAGATCAGCAAACTCTAACTGCTCAAGAGCCAAGCCTAGAGGTTGAGGGATTTGAGATTCGGATACCAAACTCTCCCCTGAGCACAGGTTAACAGATTGTGGTTCCTGGGGAGACACAGGGGAAGATGGACTGCTAAGGACAGAAGGAGTGGGTACCAGGGCTGCCTGGCCCAGTCTGGAGCAATCAGGATCATCTTGCAGGGCTGAGACCTGATTTTGACTAGTACTTTGAACAGGAGAGGGAAGGGGGGAAAGGCATAAAGGAACTTCCCTTCCCAATCGAGGAGAAAGGCATCCAGGGGGACTGAGCCCAACACTGGGGCCTGCAACAAAAAAGTGGAAGTTGATGATTGTCTGGGGCTGCAAAAAGATCTATCTGAGGAGTGCCCCATCTGGCAAAAACTATCCCTAGTACTAGGGGATCCAGTGACCATTCATGATGGCCCTGGGAAATCCTGCTGAGAGCATCTGCCAGGACATTGTCCTTGCCTGGGAGGTGAACTGCTATGAGGGAAGTGTTCAGGGAATAAGCCAGAGACCACAACTTCATCGCCTCGGTGCACAAGGCCGAAGACCGAGTGCCCCCTTGTTTATTGATGTACCACATTGTAGTGGTGTTCATACCTCTCAACCTTCTGCCTCATAAATCAGGGACAAGACTTAAAAAAATCAGGGACAAAGGACCAAAATCAGGGACACATCTTCAAAACTGGTGCTATCCACTCAGGAAGGTGGCAGAATAAGGGGCATAGTGTAAAATGTATTTTCTAAGGAACAAGAAGTCTGTAGCTTTAATGTTTGACATTATTTTGTGCTTACAACCCCCATTGTTTGGTCACGGAAACACAATTTTTAGGAGGAACAGAGTAAATTTTTGAGGCAAAATCAGGGACATCCCTGAAAATCAGGGACAGTTGAGAGGTATGGTGGTGTTGTCTGTTCTGACCTGTACCACCTTGTTCTGAACAGATGCAGAAAAAACCTGAAGTGCTAGAAAAACAGCTCTGAGTTCCAACAGATTGATGTGGAGCAGAGATTCCTGAGGGGACCATAACCCCTGGGTGGAGAGGTTGCCCATGTGAGCTCCCCATCCCAAGAGGGATGCATCTGTAGTAAGGGTCAAGGAGTGGGACAGAGGGATGAAAGGCACCCCTTGTCTCAGATTGCTCTGATCCTGCCACCACTGAAGGGCCTGGATCAGGGTTCGAGTCACTGGGATTAACTTGGATAGGGATCCCTTCTTTGAGACCAAGCTCTCAAATGGAACTGAATGTCCCTCATCTGAAATCTTGCTCCTTGCACTACAGCTGTGGAAGCAGCCATGTGTCCTAGGAGCTGCAGGAAATGCCTTGCTGGTCGAGAGACCTGCAGAGTGAAGGACGAGGCCAGGGCCACTAAAGTCCTTACCCTTTCCAAGGGAAGGAAGGCTCTGGCCTGCTTTGTGTCCAGTTCTGCGCCTATAAAGGTGAGTACCTGGACAGGTTCCAAAACTGACTTTGGAAGATTGAGAAGAAAGCCCAGAGAGGTAAGCAGCTGCTGGGTAACTAGCAGGTGTGATTTGACCTGGTCTGGAGACTGACCCACAATGAGCCAGTCGTCCAGGTAGGAAAAATGGCAATCTTTTGCCTTCTTAGATGAGCAACTGCTACTGCCAGACATTTTGTGAACACCCTTGGGGCAGAGGTGAGGCCGAGAGGCATTGCTCTGAACTGATAATGGCCTGAGGTAGTTCAATCTGAGGTACTTTCGATGGGAGCTTCTGATAAGAACATGGAAGTAGGCATCCTTGAGGTCCAGGGAAGCTAGCCAGTCCCCTGGCCTTAGGGAGGGTAAAATCATTCCCAGAGTCACCATTTTGAATTTTGGTTTTAAAAGGTGCTTGTTTAGATATCTTAGATCCAGGATAGGCTGCCACTCTCCTGGATTTTTTTGGGTAAGGAAGTACCTCAAGTACAGACCCTTGCCCTGGTGTGGGGGAGAAACCCTTTCTACAGCTCTGAGAGCCAGGAGGGTTGAGACTTCTGTTTCCAAAGCAAGAGTCTCCAAAGGGTTTGCAGGTGGAAAAGATCTGGCTCTCATCTTTGGAAATTTTTTGAAGCTGAGAACCAGACCCTGGCTCACTACTTCCAGGACCCACCTGTCTGATGTTATAGACTCCCAGTCCTGGATGAAGTAAGCCAGCCTGCCCCCTACAGGTAATGGAGAGCCGACCCTGGGCATCCCATCAGGGTGCCTGTTTGGCAGGGGCTTTAGGCTGAGGGGTGGGAGCAGGCCTGCTCGTACCCCATCTGCCTCTCCCTCTGAAGAACCCCCTCTGAGCATAGGCTGAGAGGAGGAGGCCTGGGTCTGGTAAAAGGCCTGTGAAAAGGCCTACCCCTACCCTGGGGCTGCCTCTGAGGAGTGGCCTGCCGTTCTCCTGGCTTGTGCACTCCTATAAGTGGTTCTATATTCATCCATTTCTTCATATAATTCTCTGTCTGCTCCAAACAGAGAATTTCCCACCACAGGAAAATCCATAGCCTTAGACTGGGTATCCTGTGACAAAGTAGTACACCTGAGCCAGGCCAATCTATGAAAAGCCACAGATGTAGCCATGACTCTAGAGGATACATCATTAGAATCCACTGCAGCATGGAATTGTACCTTAGATGCCTCAATACCATCAAGAGCCACCTGCCCAGCTCCTTTGCAAGCTGGCCAGGGACCTGTTTAGCCAAGGCCATGACAGTATCCCATCTAGATTTCTGGTATCTCGCAACATAAGCCATATAGTTTGCTTGTCTGAGTCCCAAAGATGCTGCCATGTATTGTTTTTTGGCCATGGCATCAATCTTCCTGGAGTCCTTGTCAGGAGGATGTGAAGCCAGGGGAATATTAGCTTTATCACAGGCTGCAGCCTGGACTACTCCAACATGACTGCATTGCTGTGAAAGAAAATCTGTATCAGGACCTGACAGAGTGTACCTCCTGTCCATCTTTTAATCTACAGGAGGCACAGAATTAGGAGCTTTTAAAATTTTTATTGTTTGTTTCCTAAAAGATTTATGTAAAGGGATGGACAATCTCCTGGACTCTGGGATATCCATCATCTCTACATAGTCAGGCTCCTCTTGCTCATCCAAAGCCTCCTCTAAGGGAAGCTGGAGGGTCTCAGCAACTTTTTTATAAAACAAAAAATGAGAAGGGGACTCAGAAAGCCTGGGGAGATTCACCTAAAGGTCTGTCTGGGGAGATGCCGGTTCAATGGCACATCCAGACTTTCAAAGTCACATTCACACTGATCATAATCATCCTCCCCTCCTCTGGTTCATAAAACTCTTCTATATCATATTCTTGAACCGGTGGAACCGACCGAACCGACCTTTTGCCAGATAGTGGCGGTTCGGAGGGAACCAGGGACAGTGACTGGACAATCTGTATTGCCCTGGCTATCTCTGCAGCAGTTGGAGAAGGAATTTTGGACTCCACACCTGCTGACTTTCTAGTTCTCTTTGCTGGAACTGGCTCCTCAGAGTCAGTTTTACATTTGCCCAAGGAAGTCTGGCCCTGGTCAGAGGGCACTCCCTCCGGTTCGGCTGGTACCGAACTGGGCTGGCCATCCGGGTCAGCGGACTTTTTGGCCTCTCGTTCCCTGAGCCTACCAACTCTCTTATCTAGGGTGGCTGCAGGAAAATTCTTGCAAATCTGGCAGTCTGCAGTGAGGTGGTCAAACCCCAGACAATAAACACATGTGGTGTGTGGGTCAGCCTTGGCAAAGGCTTCCCCACAGACACTACAGTGTTGAAACCCAGTGGGCCTAGTTTTTCTTTTGGGTTTCTCAGACATAATGCCAGCCTAACCAAAAACTTGCCCTTTTGATGGCAGTGCCAGGCAATACACCCTTATCGGTTCCCAACAGTGTCACGGGTCATGGAAAAACCGTAATGAAATCCGCTTTTTAGAACCGATAAGAACCGAACCACACTCTAACAAGCCTTAAAGGCTTTAAAACCAAGTTTAAATACAATTCGATCGGTTCAAACCGAACGATAAACATTTACAAGTTCCACACAGAAAACCTATCTATTACTTACGATACCATAGACAGAGCTTGAACCGATCGGTTTACGTTAAAATAAATAATATCGCAGTTAAATTCAACGAGAAAAGACGTTTTAAACCGAGGAAATGAACCGAGCAACAGGAGGAATCTCCAGAGTGACTGTTCAGTGAGTGAGTAAAGAATCTGACGGTTTCGGTTTGAAACCACCCTAACAGAGCTTCTTTAACCGAGCTCGCGCTCTAGGTTCCATGCTCTGCATGGAAGTTAACTCTTTCACCTCCGGAGCAGTTCTAATGGTGGGACAAACTGCATCTGTCATAATATAGCAAGACTTCATGTTGTTTGAAGCACAAATGTCAGATTCTTACAAGCCAATACTAACTACTATGTGGAAATTGTACAATTTTTACTAGCCAAATGGCAACCAAATATTTTGGATCCCCAAAAGACTCAAGTCAAGAAATCCAAAATCAAAAACCAGGTAGTGAACAACCTAAGACTGTTAAATTAATAATATAACCCACTTCCCTGTCTAAAAGGAGGGAGTGCCCAAATGCACCCTTGGGGTGCAACACTGCACCTGCCAGCCCACTTCCCCAAAACAGGTTCTGAGAGGGGAGGCAGGGAGGGAGGTCAGTATACAGCAAGACTCCATTAGAAGAAACATAATTACTAAGGTGAGTAATTTTTTCTTCAAAGCACATGAAGTCTTGCTGTATTCTGACTATTGCAGACTACCAAGCAGTACCTCCGTGGAGGAGGGAATCAAACCTACCTTGGGAAAAGGCTCTGCAGTACTGCTGTACCAAACCAAGCATCACTCCTAGCCTGGATGTCCAGGGAGTAATGTTTGGTAAATGTATGGACTGTTTTCCAGGTGGCTGCTTTACATATCTCTAGCAAAGGAATATCCCTGGCCGTAGCCAGGGAAGCAACTGTACCTCTAGTCGAATGAGCCCTCAGACCTGAGGGAGGTATTTTGCGTAGCTTCTCATAGCAGAATTGAATACAAGAGATAATCCACGTGGCAATAGTTCTCTTAGTGGCAGGTTTGCCCTTCCCCACAAGTGAGAAACAACTGGAGGGAGTCAAACCTGTGAGCCTTAGTACGCTCAGTGTAGTAACTAAGGGCTCTTTTAACATCCAAACTGTGTAAACTTCTTTCTCCTGAAGAAGAATGATCAGTGAAGAACACAGGGAGAGACATAGATTTGTTCAGATGAAAATCTGAAACCACTTTAGGTAAAAACCTCCTGTTAGTTCTAAGGACCACCTTATCTCTATGGAATGAGATAAAATCAGGCTTCACTGACAGAGCTTGCAATTCACTGATAAGCCTGGCAGAGGTAATAGCTACCAGGAACAGTTTTCCAAGTCAAGTACTTAAGCTCTGCTGAAGACAAAGGCTCAAAAGGGGGTTGCATAAGATGAGCAATGCAAACATTAAGATCCCAAGCAAGGGTAGGATCCCTAAAGGGGGACTGGTATGAAGCAACCCCTTGAAAAATTTACAGAATACAGGGTGAGATGACAGTGAGGAAGGCTTTCCCACTGACAGAAAAGCAGAAACAGCTGACAAATTTACTTTGAGAGTAGCTGGTCTGAGGCCTAGGTCATTAAGATGAACCATATAATCCAGCACTGTAGACAATTCAGCAGTGTCTGGGGATATATGCTTATTGGAACACCAAATGCTGAATCTTTTCCATTTGGAGTTAAGTTTTTCTGGTGGCAGGCTTTTGAGAGGCTTTGAGAATATCCAGAACCCCTTGGGACAGATGCAAATCTGCATACTCTAACTCTTCAAGAGCCATGCCTTGAGATTGAGAGACCAAAGATTGACGTACTAAATCCTCCCCTGAGAGGAGGTTAACAGGTTGTAATTCCTGGGAAGAGACGGGGAAGATGGACTGCTAGGGACAGCACCAGGGGGTACCAAGGCTACCTGGCCCAGTCTGGAGCAATCAGAATCACTTTGCAGGGTTGTGACCTTATCTTGACCAAAACCTTGAACAGTAGAGGAAAAGGAGGGAAAGCATATAGAAATTTCCCCTCCCAGTTCAAGATCAGAGCATCCAGAGGGACTGAGTCCAAGACTGGGGGTCTGCAACAAAACAGAGGAAGTTGGTGATTGTCTGGGGCTGCAAAGAGATCTATTTCTGGAGTGTCCCACCTTGAAAAAATCACTTTCAACACCGGAGGGTCCAGGGACCATTCGTGATGGCCCTGGGAGAGCCTGCTCAATGCATCTACTAGCACATTGTCCTTCCCTGGAAGGTGGACTGCTATTAGAGAGGTCTGCAGAGAATAAGTTAGGGACCACAATTTCATGGCTTCCGTGCACAAGGCCGTGGACCCGAGTGCCTCCCTGCTTGTTGATGTACCACATGGTGACGGTGTTGTCTGTCCTGACCTGAACCATCTTGTTCTGCACTGAGTGAAAGAAAGCTTGCAAGGCCAGAAAGACCACCCTGAGTTCGAAGAGATTGATGTGAAGAAGAGATTCCTGAGGGGACCACAGTCTCCGTCTGTGAGAGCCCCCAGATGGGCTCCCCACCCCAATAGAGAAGCATCCGTGCTTAAGACCACAGAGTGAGACTGAGTGATGAATGGGACTCCTTGTCTGAGGTTGCCCTGATCCTGCCACCATTGGAGAGACTGGATCAGAGTCTGAGTCACTGGAACTAGTTTGGTTAGAGAATCTTTCTTCTGAGACCAAAAGGCCCTCAGGTAAAACTGAATGTCCCTCATCTGAAATCTGGCCCCTTGGTCCACTGCCGCAGAAGCTGCCATGTGGCCCAGAAGCTGAAGGAAGTGCCTTGCTGGCCGAGAGACCAGAAGGTGGAATGAAGAAGCCAGCTCTACAATAGCCCTTGCCCTTTCCAAGGGAAGAAAAGCTCTTGCTTTGACTGTATCCAACTCTGCACCTATGAAAGTGAGGAGGTGTACAGGCTTGAGAACTGACCTGGGAAGATTGAGAAGGAATCCTAGGGAAGTGAGCACTTGCTGAGTCACTAGCAGGTCTGACTTGACTTGGTCTGGGGACTGACCCACAATGAGCCAGTCATCCAGGAATGGAAATATGGAAATATTCTTCCTTCTTAAAAAGGACACTATGACTGCTAGGCATTTTGTGAATACCCTTGGAGCCGATGTCAGGCCAAAGGCCATAGCTTTGAACTGATAATGGCCTGAAGGCATTGAACCTAAGGTACTTTCTGTGGGATCACCTGATGGGAATGTGAAAGTAGGCATCTTTTAAGTCCAGGGAGGCTAGCCAGTCCCCTGGCCTTAGAGAGGGAAGGATTATTCCCAGAGTCACCATTTTGAGTTTTGGTTTAAAAGATGTTTGTTCAGGTATCTTAAGTCTAGGATGGGTCACCACTCCCTGTCTTTTTGGGGTAAGGAAGTACCTGGGTGACAGCCTTTGCCCCTGTGCAATGTAGAACTCTCCTACAGCCTTTAGAGCCAGTAGAGATGAAACCTCTGCCTCTAAGGCAATGGTTTGAGATGCTTCAGGTGGAAAGATCTAGCCCTCAGCTTTGGAAATTGCTTGAAGCTGAGAACTAGCCCCTGGCTTACCACCTCCAGGACCCACTTGTCTGAGGTAACAGACATCCAGTCCTGGATGAAGTAAGCCAGCCTACAGGAATGGGGGAGTCGACCCGGACTGACACATCAGGGTGTCTGCTTGGCAGGAGCCCTAGGTTGAGGGATGGATGCAGCCCTGCTCATCCCCCTTCTGCCTCTCCCTCTCCCTCTGAAGAACCCCCTCTGAGGGAAAAGAGAAGAGGCCTGTGCTTGGTAGAAAGGCCTATGAAAGGCTTGCCCCTGCCCCTAGATTGCTGCCTTGGAGGAGTTGCCTGCCTTTCCTTGGCCTGTGCACTCCTTTAGGTGGTCCTATACTCATCCATCTTTTTCATGTAATTCTCTGTCTGCTCCCCAAACAGAGAATTACCCACCACAGGGAAATCTATGGCCTTAGCCTGGGTGTCCTGTGAGAGACTAGTACATCTGAGCCAAGCCATTCTCCGAAGAGCCACAGATGTAGCCATGACTCTAGATGACACATCACTGGAGTCCACATCAACATGGAACTGTACCTTAGATGCCTCAATCCCATCAGCAGCCACCCCCTCCAGCTCCCAGGCTAGCTGGGGGGAGGCCTGCTTAGCCAGTGCCAGTACAGTGTCCCACCTGGACTCCTGGTACCTGGCTGCATAGGCCATATAATTAGCCTACCTGACTCCCAAGGCGGATGCCATGTACTGTTTCTTTGCCATGGCATCCAACTTCCTAGAGTCTTTATCTGGGGTGTAGCCAAGGTATATTAGCCTTATCACAGGCTGCAGCCTGCACAACCCCAACATGGCTGCATTGTTGATACAAGTATTCTGTACCTGAACCTGATAAGGTGTACTTTTTGTCCATCCTTCTGTCGACAGGAGGTACAGAATTTGGAGTTTTTAAAATCTTTTGTGTCTGTTTCCCAAAAGACTTATGATGGGGAATAGACAGTCTCTTGGACTCTGGGATGTCCATCATCTCCACATAATCAGGTTCCTCTTGTTCCTCCAAGGCTTCTTCCACAGGGAGCTGGAGGGTTTCTGCCACTTTCCTGTAAAACGTGTAGTGGGAAGGGGACTCAGAAAGCCTAGGAGGGGAAACACCAGAAGGCCTGTCTGAGGAAGTTGTCCAGTTCAATGTGCTCATCCAGACCTTCGCCACCATCATCATCATCATAATCTTCATCCCCCTCCAAATCTGGTTCATAAAAATCTTCAGAGGCATAACCTTGAACCGGAGGAACCGACCGAACCGAGCACCTGCCAGAAGGCGCCGGATCAGACGGAACTGGGCGAAGCAATTCTACAATCCTTTTCGCTTTGGCAATCTCTTCAGAGGTTGGAAAATGGGTGTCTGGATCCAAACTGGCCGATTTTTCTTTTCTTTGTCTTTTTGTAGGAACCGATCCCTCAGGATCGGCTCTCCTCTTGCCCGAAGAAGTATTGCCCTGGTCAGAGGGCACTCCCTCAGGTTCGGTCAGAACCAAACCGGGCTGGCCATCCGGGTCAGCAGACTTCACGGCATCCTTATCTCCAAACCTACCTAATCTTTTTTCCAGGGTAGACTTAGGGAAATGTTTACAGATTTGGCAGTGTGAATCGAGGTGGTCAAACCCCAGACAATAAACACAGGTGGTGTGGGGATCAGCATTAGCAAAGACCTCCCCACACACACACACACACACACTGCAGTGTTGAAACCCAGTGGGCCCAGTTTTTCTCTGGGGTTTCTCAGACATAGCCATCCTAACCACAAACTTACTCTTTTTATGGCAAACAACCAGGCAAGACACCCTTATCGGTTTCTAACTGTGTCACGGGTATTGGAAAAAAACACAAGAAAATGTGTTTTTTTTTAAACTGATAAGGACTGGTAACCACACTCCAAGTTTAGAAACAAAGACAGAATATGTAATTCACTAAACAGCCGGTTCAGCCGAACTGGTCGAAAATCCAGTTTTACAATTTCCACAAGTTTACTATGTCTAGTTCACTACCTAGTACTTACTGTACCACAGACAGAGATCTAAATAGAAACTTGCAAAAAAATAATCGGTAAAACCAAAGACTTTAACCGACTTTAGAACTGCGAGCAAAGGAGAAATCTCTGGAGCAACTGTTCAGTTAGGTGGAGTAAAGAATCTGACGGTTGTGCTTCTAAGTGCAGCAGACAGAGGTTTGAACCGAGCTCGAGCTCAATGTTCTATGCTCTGTGTAACCCCTAGATGGCGCTATCCAAGGGGCTACTACCCCTGCCTGATTTGCCACTAACAGGTTGAGGGCCTGGATCCAATGGCGGGTGCCTCACCCAGAGGTCAGGGTTTGCAATAGTTAAACTAACTTGGTCACAGCCCTCTGGGACACTGCAACCCCTTTCTTCCCACTAGTGGCCCACACAATATATCAAATTACCTTCACAGTAAACACTTACCCCAGGTCTGGTTCCGGCACTGGGACCTCCTGTGAAATGAGATACAGTGCAACAATCACAGTACAGTACTTTAACATAGACAAATACCTCCAGGCAGTATAACGTTGCTGAAACAAGCAGCTCTGATTTATTTGGGAGATATAACAAGGACAGGGAAATCAGGTTAATTGGCTTATCACTCTAATAATCTACCTATGGCTCTGTGCACAGACCTATCCCTATCAGTTACTGTCCTGGGTACCCAAGCCTAGTGGCTAGTCAAACCGTGGCAGCTGGTAGGGGCCCTTTCACACAGAGAAAAGGAGAATTAAACAGTCAGCAGTACAGTAATTCCATTTGGTTTAATGTGGCAATTCAACAGGGCGACCCTGAATTAGTACTCGACCTCCAAATAAGATAGGGTCCTTCAATGTCAGCAGGGCTCACTTGAGGTACACAAACCTCTTCACACATCCATAAAAAGAAAGCACTATACCAGGCAGGCTGCATCTGTATCGATCGCAATTACTGCACAATACCGGGAGAACACAGCAGATTCAGTTCTGACAGACCGAGTGCAATTTTCAGCAATTCCTCCAGTCTTCTACAGGGTGAGCTTGGTTTCTACTCTTCAGAGATCCTTTGATTCTTTTCACGGGACGAGATTCCAGTCCTAACAACTGTTACACAAGCTGCAGACCGGAACTCTGGGCCCTTACCGTTTTTGACTAAAACTGCACACTGAAAAAGCACAGACTCCTTCCTTCTTCACTGCCAAAGCTCAACTGAAACTCCAACCGACAAAACCGGCACTTCGCTTGAGTTCCTCCCAGTTCTTGACTGGATTGGCTGTCACTCACAATAGACTGCTGTTGGTCCAAAAGGTGCTGAAGTCTAAACTTCATCTCCCAGAGTCACTGCCCAACAATCCTCTTGTGGCTGGCTCGATTATGAGTCAAGTTCTGATTCGTCCAAGGCACCACTTTAGAGCTAGCTTACCCACACTGATTGGTCCAGTTCAGCAGTTCAAAACTAGAATGGGAACTAGCAGACACAGTTCTGACTGCAAAAGCGAGTTAGACAAACTGTAATTTCATTATTACTCTAAATAATTTCTGGCAAACAGTTACATCTTTCAGATAGGTTCCTTTGCACTCTAGTGACTGCAAAAATGAAGTGAATTGGCAGCAGCTCGGTGGTACTCAATCAAAAAAACACACAGTCCCCATACAAACTAATTATGTCTGCAAGCAGACAGCTCTTAAGAGACAATACCAGAGGTTCTAAAAACACTCACTGATAAATGGCTTAAATGCCAAACACCATTCAGGCTTGGAGCATTCAAGCAAGCTCCTGAAGTCTTTTGGGAACCCCATTTGCAGGGGTTACACCCTTCCTGGCCTGGGAGAAAGCTTGGCGTCCGTGTCAAGCAAGTACTATAAGTTTCAACTGCAACCATATACATTTGCATTAGGCTCACACATGTAATCATCAGTCAATATATCATTTTACCAGAACACATTTCTGAAACATTGCAATACGTCACTCTTTACACAGTATTACATACATTGTACCATAACTCAAGTTATTACCTCTTGTACATGAAACCTGAAGAGGGGCCCTTCCTATCAGTTACCTTGGGGCTGGATGGGGCAGGGCACCATACTGAGAGGCAACACAAGTAACTGGGTTAGCACTGATGCTCAGTTTGGGCAATGAGCTCGGGACACATACACTCCTTTATGGACAACATTGAGAGGCAAGTCCACAGGCCTCCCAAGTGAATCATACTGAGGTGCACCACAGGCTTTACAGCTCGACCAGTCTTTCTAGGGGGAACTGTTGTAGTCTCTGCACTCTGAGCCTCATTTTCAGCATTGTCCTCACTTGTCAGGAGTCTCCATGGGGTAGAGAGGCTAGAACTTGGGGCACTTTCAGCTCCAGGAGTTACAGTTTCTGAGTCCACAACATTTGGCTCGCATGGAAGCTTTCGGACACTGGCAGTGGACTGTCAGGGCACTCAAAATACTCTTCTTGTTCGGGTGTATCACCAGTCTGCCCCAATCTATCATTTTCCTCCCTGAAAGCTCAAACAGTTCAACCATGCACAATGATTCCATTTCATCTGATCTGATGCTTTGCACTTCACTTTCTGGGAGCATTGGCTCAGGGATAAAGCTGGGGGCTTAGACAGTCCAGAAGGCCCAGCTTTGTCTCCAGTATTGACTAGGGATTGCCCGAAACAATTGACTCAGTTAAGTAAGGATAGTATTCAAAGTCACTCTCACTTTCTTCCGATATGGACTGACAGTCATGCTCAACTGGGACTTGTGGAGGAACACTTTAACTTTGCTTCTGTAGCTGCAGACTTTCTTGATCTTTCCTTAGCAGCAGCTCTAGTCACTGGTCCAGAGGCATCTTCTGGGGCTCAGACTCAATTAAGATTTGTCCAATGGGCAGTAAATGATTTCTATGCATTGTTTTTACATCTTTTGAATTATTCTCAGGCCTTACTTTGTACTGGCAGATCATCTAGGTTGCCCACTACAATGTGAGGAGATGGTGCCATCTGTCAGCAATCTTGTGCTTGCCATGCAGTCCCAGATTTCTTAGAATACCCGATCTCCCTCCTGGAGTTCCTGTGCTTTCACCTTTTATCATACCTTTCTTTGTTGGCCAGATTTCTTTTGGCAGCCATGGTTTGAGCCAGTTAGTGCATGAGTTAGCTGGGCCTTTAACTTTTACATACTGTAAATAGTTGTCAGCTTGAACCCCATCAGGAGAGACCCCAAAACACATCTACTGGTAGTAGAGCTTCTCTTCCAAACATCAGGCGGTGAGGGAGAATCAGTGGCATCACTTTTGGTGCAGTTATAAGCATGTACCAGGGTGCTAATTTGTTAGCTCCATCTAGGCTTGTCCTTTGGGTGCAGGGTGCCTAGCATATCTAGCAAGTGCTGGTTGAAACGTTCAGGCTGTGGGTCCCCTGGGGTGGTAAGGAGTGGTTCTGGACTTTCGCACTCCCACAGAAAAGCATCTCTTTGATCAGGCGACTCTCAAAGTCTCCCTTGATCAGAATGGATTCTTTGTGGAGCCCATAGTGAACAAAAGTTTTCTACAAGTACTTTGGCCTCATGGATGCTTTCTGGTCTTTGGTGGGAAAGCTTGGGCATATCTCGTAAAATGGTCAGTGACCACCAGCATTACTGATATTTCTTTGATCTGGCTCAAACTCAGAAAATCAATACAGACCAGCTCCATGGGTTGCACTGGTGGTGATGTTAACAAGGGGCAGCCCTCTGGAGCAGCGCTTTCCTCTGTATAAGCGAGCTACAAGTTTGAATGTGTTGCTCCACATCAGCCCCATCTTAGGCCAATAGAATCTGGATCTCACCAAGTCAAGTGTTCTGTCTATACCAAGGTGCCCCATGTGGTTGTGCAAGGACCTCAGTACTGAGTCTCGAAGGCAGTGGGCAGCACTAGTTGTTGTTTGTCTACTTGTCCCCTCTGTCTACTGTTTCTCTATAACAGTTTATTGATCAGTTTCAACTTGGACCTTCTTTGTATAACAGTGCAGTTCTCAAATCAGTGGGCGTAATTTGGACACATCTTTTCCTGCATAGAGGGCTTCTAAAGCTGCTTTGATCATGGGATCGCGAGATTGAGCCACATGAATACTGTCATTGTCCAGCTGAGGCAGTGCACCAATGTCTATGCAGAAAAGTGGCAATAAGCAACGGTATGCAATTCTCAGAGGTCCCAAGCAATCCACCATGCAGTCCACTCGTCAGTGGACATTGTTCCTCCCTGTCAAACTTCGGCAGAGTGCCGAATGTCAGGTTCTGCAATCGGACCCAATCATTCTGGGAACAGGCCTCCGGAGAGACATCAGCATCTATGTGGTTCAGACCTGCTCGGTATTGAGAGCATAGTCATATGTAGATAATGCAGAAAGCCACCTATGGCCAGTGGCATCCAAATTAGCTGAGGTCTGCACATAGGTCAAGGATTATTGTCAGTTTTACTAGTATTTTAGCCCCATACAAGTACTCATGGAATTGGTCAACAATAGCCCACTTCAAAGCTAGGAACTCTAACTTATGTACAGGATAGTTCTTTTCGGATGGGGTCAGGCTTCTACTGGCAAAGGCCACTGGTCTCAGGCCATTCTAGTGCTCTTGGTACAACACGCCCCAACCCTTGCAAGCTAGCATCAGTGTGCAGAGCGTAAGGTTTTCTTGGATGGCATAGGCCAGCACTGGAGCATGGGTAAGTTGATATATGATCTCATGAAGCAGTCTCACAATCAGGGTCCAGCGGGCCCCAAATACTTCACTCGGATGAAAATACACTCTTTCAGTCTTGAGGACTGACTTTTTGGTATTTTTGTGGGTTGGGGATACCCTTGAGTAAGGTTAAGTAAAGGCGGATCACTCTTGAATAGTCCTTGATGAGCGCCGATAATAACCACAGAATCCCAGGAATCTTTGCAGTTCTTTTAGATTTTGGGCTGTGGCCAGGTGGTCAAGGCCTCAACTTTACTTGGCGGTCTCTATTCCCTCGGTGGATACTATGTCCCACATACTTTACTGATGTTTGAAAGAATTGACACTTATCAATGGACAGTTTAAGGCCAAAGTCCTCCAGTCGGTCCAATACCTTAAATAATCTGCTCTCATGTTCCTCCAGTGAGCTGCCAAACACTAATAACATCATCTAGGTATACCAGGCACTCTAGTAAGTTCATGTCCCCACTGCCGCTCCATCAATCGTTGAAAAGTGGCTGGGGCACCTGAAATCCTTGAGGCATCCTCATGAATTCATAAATGCCAGACAGATAAAGGCCGTCTTCTCACGGTCCTCTGGGGCCATCGGGATCTGGTAGTACCCACTGCGGAGATCCAGCACAGAGAACCCTTGCTCCCGTTTAGAGCAGTCCAAAGCATCCTGAACGGGGGCATTGTGTACTGATCAGGGATAGTCCGCCCGGTTTAAGTGCGATAATCACACACATCCTTACTATTCCATTCTTTTTCCTCACTACCACAATGGGGAAGCATAAGGGCTTCTAGTTCTTGTATTACACCAGCAGCTAACATCTCTTGCAGATGCCGTCTCACATCATCTATGTCAGCAGGTGCCAGGCTCGAGACCTCTCACGAAATGGTCTTCGTCATGCAGCCGGATATTGTGCTCAGCTCCTTGCACGCATCCTACATCCCATTCCTTTAAAGAAAACACCTGGTCTCTCTGGGCAAGCTTCTCACTGATCCTCACTTTCCATTCAGCTGGCAGGGGAGTCGCCGAAATCAAACAAGTCAGGCGTTACTCTGTCATTCTTCCTTGAACTCTTACTGCTGGGTAGCACTGCGATGTCTGCACAATGCACATTAGCCAGGATGCAACCTCTGTTTACTCGAATGTCTCTTTCAGACACATTATGAACTTGGACCATTACCCTTCTGGCATAAGCATGGGCTCTAGCGGGCAAAATACTAGGCTTGACCAGCAGTCCCTCTGGCAATTTTCCATCGCCTGGTGCATCCAACATTAATATTTTATTCTTAACATCCTTTCTGATACGGACCTCTCCCTGTAAGGTACACTGGGCATTTGGCGCCAGGATCAGAGACTCAGGATCCTTCTTCCATACAATTCGACGGTTCCTCTGGTTCTGTTTTCAGCATCTCTCTGTGCCTCATAGGCCTTCTTAATTAAAGCCGAAACTCTTAAAGCTCTACTAGTCTTTGACCCCTGTTTTTCATAACACAACTGTGCACCTTCCGAACATATGAGCATTTGTTCCAATCAACAAAGGACACCATCATACAGTCCAGTGGGGGACACAAAGGCTAGGGTCTCTACTTGTTAGCCACTCCAGCCAGGAGGTGGGAAAAGACAGCCAAATTCGAATATACCGGAATAGGGTAGGCCTTCTCATAACTTCATACATGCAGTCCTTCTAATGGTTGTGAGGTACGCCTGACAAATGCTTCTGATACCAATCCTGGAACATAATTGTCACTTGGGGCCACTGTCTAATACAGCTCTTGTAGACACTCCATTCCCCTTTACAGTGGTCTCCATGGGAGGACCCACTATTCTGGACCAGTCTGGAGGGTGGTGGGGGCCTGGGCAACTATTGCCACAAAGAGACGTGAATTAGCATTTTGGTGCCCTCACTGGGATCATGCCGTGCACCTCTTAACCACTGATTTCTCCGAGCTCTCCTTGTAGCCTATATGCAACTTTGTCAGTGTCTTTTTGGGACTGGCATTCCCTTTTCATGTGCCCATCTTTCCCACAATTATAGCAAAACATATTTTCTGGAGTTTGAGCTGGCCGGGCGCCACACTGGGAGCCAGGGCGGGGTCACTACTAGAAACCTGGGTGCCATCTCTGTCTGCGCGTGATAAGCATTTGGAGACATCTAGTCAGTTTCTCCACTTCCATGGTCAAGGATGGAGTTTGGAGCTGTTATCAGCAGGAGATACATGGGTGGGTACCCCCACCCCCATAGCAGATGCAGTCGGATAGGTCAGGGCCCGTACTTGCAGGCGTGGCCTTCATAAAGGACTGTTTTGAATTCCGGATCTCTCAACAGTTCGCCCCATTGTGGCATATCTTTTTTCTTGTCAGAGCACTCATTGACTGTCAACCTGCCCTGAACTTCACTTGATGGGTCACCCTCAGTCACTAGATCGTAACCACAACTGTTGGTGCAGGTACCTCCGAGTCGCCTTTCTCAACTCCTCGAATTTCTCATTAACTCATCATAGGAGGGTGGGGATTCAGTCGATTTGCCAGGCGTAACTGAGCAACAGCAGTTCTGAGAAGGGGCAGACTTAGGATTCTGTCAGTCTGGTTCGGTCCAGTTCAATCGCTGGCAAACTACCCTTTCTGAGCATTCTTGCAACAATTTTCCAGCAGAGAGACATACACAGACAACAACTCCCTTGGTACTGTTGTGCATTTCATCTCTCCACCATAGGTCCTCATCAGAATCTGGGCTCCCATACACATTCTCCAGGCCTCAAGATAGGCCTGTGCAGTAAACTTCGGGGTTACTGGCCCGTTTAGCACGGATGATAGCCAGGGCGGGACCTCGAGGCTCTCCTCAACCCTCTTTGGCTTTTAGCCTTCCGAGCATTGCCATTCTAGCACTTGGGGCAACATAGTCTATCCAGGTCTCCAGTCATCCTCCCTTGGGGGTGTGGGAGGTGCCAGAGAAGATCCTCAACCTTCGGTAGAGTCGTGACTAATGGCAGGTGCAGAAATAGAGTCTGCATTGGTTCAGCCACCATTACGGGCACTGGAGCAGGAGAGGGTGTTTGGGGAGGAACACCCCAGGTGGCAAGAATAGTTTCTTCAAGTCCTCCAGATTTCCCCTCTCCCAGCAACCATTCAGCAATTTCTCCTCAAAAGTTTCAGATAGTGGTAGGGGCTGATTCCCCAGGTCTTTACTGTCATAGTTATCACTCCAAGCAGTGAGGGCTCCCTCTGGGGTAATGGTCTGTGGCACTTTGGAGCTATCTATGGGATCCTTAAACTCTACTAGGGCCAGGAAAGTGTGGGTGAGCAGATTAGCATGCCGACCCACCACCACAGGGTTTGTAAACCTTCCACCTTGAAAGTACTCCTGCACAGTGTCCGTATTGATACCCAGGGGATGTCCAGGATAAGCATAGCATTTGGAATCGATCTCCTCCCAGTACACCACTCCACCAGCGGTGCACAGCCACTTCTCAGGTACCCATTTTTTTCTTAACAGTGGTTAGTAAATATGGCCACAGAGGACACACAATCCCAGCATGCCTCAAAGATGTAACCCCTAGATGGCGCTATCCCAGGGGCTACTACCCCTGATTGCCACTAACAGGTTGAGGGCCTGGATCCAATGGAGGTGCCTCCACCCAGAGGTCAGGGTTTGCAATAGTTAAACTAACTTGGTCACAGCCCTCTGGGACACTGCAACCCCTTTCTTCCCACTAGTGGCCCACACAATATATCAAATTACCTTCACAGTATACACTTACCCCAGGTCTGGTTCCGGCACTGGGACCTCCTGTGAAATGAGATACAGTGCAACAATCACAGTACAGTACTTTAACATAGACAAATACATCAGGCAGTATAACTTTGCTGAAACAAAGCGAGCTCTGATTTATTGAGGGAGAGATACACAAGGACAGGGGGAAATCAGGTTAATAGCTTATCACTCTATTAATCTACCATGGCTCTGTGCACAGGCCTATCCCTAGCAGTTACTGTCCCTGGGTACCCAAGCCCTAGTGGCTAGTCCAAACAGTGGCAGCTGGTAAGGCCCTTTCACACAGAGAAAAGGAAAATTAAACAGTCAGCAGTACAGTAATTCCATTTGGTTTCAATGTGGCAATTCAACAGGAGCGATCCTGAATTAGTACTCACGACCTCCAAATAAGATAGGGTCCTCCAATGTCAGCAGGAGCTCACTTGAGGTACACAAACCTCTTCACATCCATATAAAAAAAGCACTATACCAGGCAGGCTGCATCTGCATCCCGATCGCAGTACTGCACAATACCGGGAGAACACACATGATTCGGTTCCTGACAGACCGAGCAATTTCAGCAATTCACCAGTCTTCACAGGGTGAGCTTGGTTTCTACTTCAGAGATCCTTTGATTCTTTCACAGGGACGGATTCAGTCTAACAAGCTGTTACACAAGCTGCAGACCCCGAACTCTGGGCCTTACACACGCTTGACTAAAACTATACACTGAAAAGCACAGGGCTCCTTCCTTCTTCATACCAAAAGCTCAACTGAAACTCCAACCGACAAAACAGGCACTTCCTTTGAGTTCTCCAGTTCTTGACTGGATTAGCTGTCACTCACAATAGACTGCTGCTGTTGGTCAAAAAGGTGCTGAAGTCTAAACATCACATCTCCCAAGTCACCGCCCATACAATCCTCTTGTGGCTGGCTCAGATTATGAGTCCAAGTTCTGATTCGTCCAAGGCACCCATTTTAGAGCTAGCTTACCCACACTGATTGGTCCAGTTCAGCAGTTCAAAACTAGAATGGGAACTAGCAGACACAGTTCTGACTGCAAAGAAAGCAGGTTAGACAAACTGTAATTTCATTATTACTCTAAATAATTTCTGGCAAACAGTTACATCTTTCAGATAGGTTCCCTTTTGCCTCCTAGTGACTGCAAAATGAAATTGATTAGCGGCAGCTCGGTGTATACTCAATCAAAGAAACACACAGTCCCCCATACAAACTAATTATCTTGCAAGCAGACAGCTCTTAAAGAGACAGTACCAGAGGTTCTAAAAACACTCACTGATAAATGGCTTAAATGCCAAACACCATTCAGGCTTGGAGCATTCAAGCAAGCTCCTGGAAGTCTTTTGGGAACCCCCATTTGCAGGGGGGTTACATCTGCATAGAAAATTAACCCTCTTCTCTCTGGGGCAGTTTGAGTGCTGGGGCTAACTGCAATAGTCAGAATACAGCAAGACTTCATGTGGTTTGAATGGTGTCTCTGCAGTAACTGTAGCATAATGCCATCAGCCAGAGAATGTTTATGCTGTCAGGAGTGGGAAGTAATCTTAGAATACCTTGAAGTGGTCTACTGTCTGACACTATATGCTGATTTCCCTATCACAACCCATCAAGCTGATCTGGAAATGGCTTACGTAGCATTTCATCTTTACAAATGAAGACGTGGACGAGCACCAGCTGCGCTCTTCAATAGGTTAGTGAGGTGTTCAGTAACTTATAATGTGTACTGATAGTAATATTACAATGTTCACATGTTTAACAGTATGTGTGTGCAGTACAATGTTACCCTTTGTAAGCAACTTAGTCATCAAAATCACATCATTAGAGAACTCAATGTTTTGAGCATTTTTCATGAGGGGAACATCTTTTTGTAGTCAATACCATCTCATGGCCTACCATCAGTTTATGTGTTGGGCATATAGAGGTGAGAGGTTAGGCAAGGGGAATAGGCACATTATTCCATCCTTTGTGGACATCGCAATAAGGAATTTGTACTCCTCAGATGCAAGAGAGTATGTTGGATTCCAGGACTACAGTCAGACCCGGAAATTACATCTGTTACTGTTACCTTGCAGAAATTTACAGATTGACTGAGCTTCAGCGTTCACTGCAACCAGCGGAGAAGTTGGGAAAGTTGATAGCGATTTTTGGCTATGGTCCATGAAGCGTAACTGGAAAAATAAGCATTTGTCAATGCCGAATGTTTCCTTGCATGGTGTATGTGGCAGGGGTGTATTGAGTTAGTTGAATTATAAACACCTCATGTTCTTAAGTTAGGTTAAAAAGGAACTTTTCCAATGGTGACCAATTTGTCAAGATAGCAATCTTATTACCGCACCTCATGTACTCAGTACAGAAAATTTTCGAATCACCACCAAAATGTAATTCTGCTCAACTGCAACGCCATTCCATGACACAGAAGCAAAAACAAATTTTGGGCAGGATTTGAAAAATGACAGCTGTGACATACATGAGGTGGGGTAATAAGAAGGCTATGTTGAAAATCTGTGGTAAAAATATTTAACATTTCCGAAGTTATGAGCGGGCATAAGTGCAATGAATGGTCATAACTTTGGCATTTTTTCATATTTTGACCCTAAATTTTCAACATACTCTTCTTATGACCCCATCTCATAAACCCTGTAGGTGAAAATGTTCAAATCCAATGCAAAACACCATTCTGCGCCACATGTGCGAAACCATGTTTCGGACAGGATGTGAAAAATGTCAGCTGTACTGCTCATGAGGGTGGTAAAAAAATGGCTATGTTGAAAATCTGGAGTTAAAATAGTGAAAATTACTAAAGTAATGCACGTGTGTAAATAAATTTCAACAAATAAAGCATAACTTGCGTTTAAATTTTGTCACCAAATTTTAACATGGCATTTTAGGACCCACCTCATGAATACTGATAAAATGTCATTATTCAGTCCCAAAGGTGATTGCACAGTGACCATGGAATCACCTTCGGCCTGATTATAAATAACAATGACATTGTTCATGGTGGGGAACCAAGCAACCATGTTGAAAATTTAGTGAAAAAAATCCTAAAATGGCAAAGTTAATAAGTTTAATGCCATTAAATACATTATATAGCACCTTTATTCTTCAGCTCACAGTTCGCTTTGAGACAACAGTGTATAGTCACAGATGACAGCCTCCAGTGTGAAATGGGGTAAGGGTGTGTGTGTGTGTGTGTGTGTGTGTGTGTGTGTGTGTGTGGGGTGGTGGTGATCAGTGGGAGGTGGGATGGGAGGAGACAAAGGACTGTTCCTTTTCAAGTTCAAAAAAGAGAGGGATTATTTTTTCACTTCTAATAAAGATAATACATATATCAGGATACGGTAGGCTCCCCAGTGTTCCACTAGTTTGGGGGCTGTGGTAATGAAGACATAGAGTTGGGTCCCCGATGTCAGCTTATTGATTATGTATTTATTTAAAATCGTTAATCAGGCGTAAGAAGGCTCATTTCAGGTGGACCTGGGGTTAACAGATGGGAACAGAGGGTGGGGTGACACAGCACAGAGGGGCTGGTTTTCCACTACAGGATGAATGGAGGTTGGTGGTACAGTGCACAGAGGGAGGGGCGAGAGTTTTTTTACGGGATGAGACAGAGGGTGGGGAGCAGCACACACACAGAGGGGTGGAGGCTTTTTTGTTTATATCGTTTTACATGGCTCCAGCTGCTACTTTGGGGCTGCTTGTTGTTACTTCTCGTTGTACAGGTAAGCCAAACGCTGGTCCTGTCCTCAGCTGCATGCAGGCTGCTGTAATGCAAATGAAAGTACTGAAGTGCTCACTCATTGGAGGGCTGCAGTTCTTTCAAGTACATACAGTTCGCCCATGAAACTGAACACTGCCATACATTCCTTGCGTGGTCATTGGTCTGTCGGAACAACCCCAATGTGAGTGCTCTGCATTGAGCTGACCATGCCACTTCTCAAATGCAGTTCTCAAACAAGCAAAAAGAAGTTCTATAAATTATAAATGTGAGTGTGTTTTTGCAGTACAGTTGTTTCATATTTGCAATAACAAAATCATTTACAACAGTAATGCTGAGTAACATATTACCTGAAAAATTTAGCAATGTATTAACAACAACACCTGTAGGTACTAATGGACACTATAAACAGTTGATATAATTTTTATTTATAATCGCCTTTCATAACCAAGGTGCACAAAATAAAACAATTTAAAACACAAAACAAAACAAACAAATATCAACACAGTTAAAACACCTTCTCCTCAACACCAGCATTAAAGCTTTTACCACAAAACATTTTTAAAGCCTGTGAACCAACAGTCGCACTCTAATCTGACAGGTACAGAATTCAAAGGTCGGAACACAAACATAAATACAAACCACAGATTTTAAAATCACCCTCAGAATCTCTAGCAACCCCTCGTCGGCAGATGGTCCTCAGGAAGATAAAAGTCAGAACTCTCCGGTGATCAGGACCAGTCCATGGGGCACATATGATAACCCGACTGAGAGAGTCAGCCACTGAACTGGCAGCCAGTGCAGATCCCACAGCACTGGCGAGATGAGAAAGATCTTGAAATCCCCATCAACAACCAGGCTGTGAGTTCTGCGCACAAGCAACAGACATCAACCGTGGCCAAAGTAAGCAATTGCAGTAATCTAGGCGCGAGGTCACAAAGGCATGGATCAAGTAGGCAGGTCTATGGGCCAGACAAGGTGCTTAATCTGGTGATGTTTCTAAGATGGTAAAAACAAGACTGTGACTGAACCTGCAACAGTGTCAGCCCTGGTATAACACCCAGGTCTGCACCTTTTCAGGGCCTAGACTCAGCATCTAGGAATAATCTCGGGGACAGCCTGCCCCAGCCCCCTATCGGCGACCTGGATCCAACCATCACCTCCGTCTCGTGGTTCAACCTCAACCAACTGGACCTCATCCACACTTGGATTTCTTTGAGCAGTTAATAAATACGGACAGCTCCTTTAGTCGGGAGCAAAGATAAATATAGCTGGGCATCACCGGCAACAATGAACCTCAGCCATACTGCTTAAATGTCTCAGGGAAAGCAATAGACCGCAAACAACATAGGGGACAGCACCAGCCCTAGGAACACATGACAGAGGGATCGAATCAGAGGAAAAAAAAACGACACTACCTCTGAGATCTTCAGTGAGACACGTGTAACCATCTGTAGACCAATCCAGAGAATCACAGATGAATCACAAGTAAGTAGAACCCCATGGTCACAACGTAAGCAGCATGACAGATCCAAAGTACCAAAATGGACCATTTCTCAAGTCTCTCCATCGGAGATCATTGAGCACCGACAAGCGCAGTCTTGGTACTATGCCTCTTCTGAAACCAGATTAGAGGTTCTAGATGTTATGGAAGGTCAAATGATTCTCAGTTGTGCAACTACTTCTCAATCTTTCCCCAAAAGAGGTTTGAATTAGCCTGTGGTTACAATAGAGTCTGGGTCACAGAAGCTTTAACAACAGTGTCACTGCCTCCTTCAAGGAACAGGGGTGAACAAGCGAGTCAAGGACCAGACTATCTGTGCCAGAACAGACCGATAATATCACCACAACACAATTACAGAAGTAGGACCCAGGTCTAAACTACAGCATGTAAGCACCCTGAACAATCCGCATAACATCCACGACTTCCAGGCGGTCCAAAGACTCCAGGAGAGCGGAGGGACAGTGACCAGGCCTGATCCTCCACAACTCGCACAGAATGTGTCAAAGGATCTCATATGTCAGCCACCTTATCAGCAAGAACCATGCAAACTCATCACATTGCAATTGTGAAAGGCTCTCCAGCTGCACACGAGCTAGGTCACAGCCTGTCCACAGTTCTACTGAGCTGATCGGTTCTGAGCTGCAGATTAAATCGTGATTAAGTCAAATACAGTAATTAGAAGTAAAGTGTAAACATAAAGGGAACAGAACTCTGAAACAGCAGCCAAAAACAAAGTTGCATTGAACAACTGTTGTTGTTCCATCCTCACTATATACTTTTTTGCATACTTGTTTATTGAAAAGTCATACAACAGAAAAGCAAACATTTGTAATCAAACCACACATTGACACAATGCAGTAGTAAGCTTACAACATCCTGACGATAGTACAACTAGAAAAAACAATATATTAGCTGATAACAATTATACACGCAACTTAGTATTTTTAAAAATAAAATAAAAATAAAGAATAGAAACATGACTGTCATCAAGTGATACAGTTGAGCACATTTGATTAAGTACTGGGTAGACAATATGACGACATAACTACAAAATGGCATCTTGGTGTATGAGTCTGTCTTATTATAGGAGAAACTTAGACTTCAGTCTAAGCGATTATAAAAGGGTCTAAAAAATTTGCAATCTGATTGGCTGTTAGAAGTTTTCAACAGCCCATTAATCCTATGCACTGTCATGTACAACCTGATCATCTGGCACATGGATTCTTTCTGTCAACATTCCATTATCTAGCACTTCTGAATGACTGGAATGATACATTCTGATTACGAACCAGCATTTTAAACTGTTGATGAAAAGATTTTCTTAAAACCTCCCTCTAAATGAAAACGAAGCGTATACTTTAACACTTTCTTTTGAATAGTTTTTATATAACAATGAGAAACTCATGAGTTAGAGCAACAGTCAATCACTAGATGCAATATGGCGCAATGTGCCTCATGCCCATAACACCCTAGGGGAGATTAACAGACAATATAAATCCTAACCATCCTTATGGCAAATAACGAGAACTATGCATCCTCTGCTGATTAAAATACTATCAGGCTCCCCATCTGTTTATATATAAGGTAGTCTGTGTTGGACTAAAAGGTTAATCTTTCCGTGCTTGAATATGATGTATTATTTTGGCATTCAACAAGTTGGAGGATCCACTAGACCATTTCTTGTGATGTAGCGACCATAGTGAGAATGGACCACAGATATATGCTCTCCTGACCTTTAGGATCTCGTGGGATCCCAAGAGCAAATTATCAGGACCTAATGAGCATTAATATCAAAATCTGGGCTTTATGATCAAATCCCTACCAGCTGGACAAGACAACCTCAAGAGGTGAACACAGCGTTATTGTTTCTTGACCATCCATTGTCTTTTATAGTGTGGGCAACAATGGACTAATAGCATTCTTGAGCAGTTGACATTCATTCAGCAAGAAGCTTCACCTGATTCTTGTCGGAGCTAACCATGTCACCCTATCACACCACCTTGCAGACGATCAGTTCAAGCATAAAGATTTTTATGTACCATAAGCGAACAACAAAAGAATCAGGTTTAAATATTTAAAAAAAAAAAAAAAAAAGCCGGCCGGTGGCGCTGAGAATTGAGGCACTGGATCACACCTACACCACGCTGGCGCCTGTATCCACAGCAAGCACGGGCGCTGAGGTGGCCGGGAGAACGAGTTAGTGTCAGGAACAGCCTCCTCCTCGGGAGGTGGGTAAGAAACTGCAGTGCTGACCCTGGTGGCTGGGGGCTGGCATCTTGGGGCCAACAGAGGGATGGCATTGGTGGTGTCTGTGTGCAGCATGCGGTGTGCGAGCATCGGCGCCATTACATGCCAGCAACAGAGGAGGAGCTACCACGAAAAACCCTCAGCAACATGACAGCTGCCTCGATGACACTACCATGGACACACAAGTCAGCTCCTCCTGGCCATCCTCAGGTCTCTGTGGTGGTTGAGTAAACACCACTGTAGAGTGACAGGAAGGGCTGCAGCAGAAGAGTGGCTCAGCTACAGCCAGTGGGGGCGTGAGGATGCTGGATGGGAACCAAGGTAAACCCCAGCCTAGATAAATACAAAAAAAAACAAAACAGGTCCATTCAAACTTTCATAGTGGCGGAGGACATCATAAACATAATCAATGTTCTTTTTTTTTTGTGGGGGTGGATCAACATGGCTACAGAATACAAAAGTACAAGGACATTCTATAACACTCAGGATGGTATAACGCAGTTTGACATTACTACGATGTGGCAAAACCTAGGAATTCATTAAATTCATTCCTAAACTATTCTCTCCATACATATATTAGCCAAGTGATGTTCCATTGTGCACAATACACTGCACTTCTGAGTTAAAACAAGTTATCATAGTAAAGGTGCAATCCGTAGGTATAACTACAAACATTTCTGAGTTCAAATGTGTGCAAAATAAATATGGTTCAATACCCGGGTTGACTCAGTTGCACAGTAATGCATACATTAAATTAAAAAAATGGGTCAAGGGCATCCTTAAGACAGGCTTTGATGTGACAATTTCATCAGATAACAACCCATCAATACCAACTCTAATGTTGTCTGGTGTTAAATGAATACTCTGATATATATGATGGTAGTTTTCTCAACCGGTAAAAGGTGATTCAGGGGCACAACACACAACCTCTTATCAGTAACTATTGGGTCTTAGTGTCCTCCCAATCAGAATATGATGACCAGCCTCTATTCAAGTGTCACAAAGTTATACGATCCATAGAACTAAGGCACTTCTTGAGAAAACTACATACACAATTATAAAAACATATATGCACTGGGGTTTTCTTAATTTTCATATTGGGAAAATACACTAAGCGGAGTTTGGCTAAGTGTGTCTGGGAACACAGGAAGTTAAGTGACTTCCTGTGATCACGTATAACCAATAACTGTTGGATTCAAACTCAATAAACAGGTTTGCAGCTCAGCACTCTGCCTCATGCCTCCAATTTCTCCAATTGTTCCTAGCGCTCTGTTCCTGTGTATATGGCAGTCTATTTTTAAGCTTTTCCTACAGTTTATACCCCAGGTATAACCATATAAACTTCTTTATTACTTTGATCTGCTCAAAGTGCCAAAATGCCTCTGGAATGATGTCAATTGGATCTACAGAGCCAGGATCCTAGTTAAGTCACAGCATCCACAGAACTCATTCAGTGTCTGTGCTAACTAAAGTGTGTGTGTGTGTGTGTGGATGTGTGTGTCAGCGTGTGCACAAGTGTGTATCATGTTTTCCTTCTTAGCAAGTAGTTGCTTCTGGTGGATTGCATCCTCCTCCCTCAAAAAAAGGCTATGCTGTTCTATTTTGGTTCATTTTGGATTTACTAGTTATTTAATCATTACATTAGTAATTATCAAAACCACGATTAAAGAACCCACCCAAATCAAGTAAAATGCTCTCATAAAACCTCAAATTATTATTGTATCATAGTTTGCCTCCATGGCCCACCTGAATCAGACTTTCACATGTACCGACATCTACCTACCTGGCTTTTACAGAGTGAGGCTGCAATCAGTATTCTCCAGAGCATATTCCCGTGGCCTTGTTCTCATTTGCATACGATAAATGTATTCCCCTGGTATTACCCAGTGCCAATCACAGGAGGGACTCTTGAGAAACTAGCACCATATTTATCTTATCGAGGTGCATCAAATATAGGCTCACCATAAACAGTTTGAAAATGGGACAAACTGTATCACTGATTCCACTAGTGAGTTAAATGAATCAGATTGGTACCCACAAAACTTGAACTCCACAGATTCACTCATCCTTTTTGAAAAATAGCATCCCAAGTGATTTCATAGTGTATCTTGAAATCTGTCCTTTTATTTTTAGTAAAAATCTGTACTCTTGCCTCATAGTTGCACAACATGGTTGGATTACTTTAATAGATTTTTATTCCCCTCCTTCTGATAACCATGGCCCACATCCAGACTGACCAGCATCATCACCTGGCATCTTGTGGACTTATGACTTCTCCCTGTTTTCCCTAGCATACACCTAACTGAACCGATGGCGGAATCCCAGGTGCAAATGAATAAAGAAAGCAGGATGGTAGAGGTAGAGGGAAAGGAATGGAGCATTGTGTGATCTTATACCACAAAGCAGCGAAAATCCAACATTGAAGAATGTTACAGCGACAACTTCAAACAAATTGATATTGTCGCTGTAATGGTCTCTGGTCAAAATTTTGCTGTTTTACCCTTTCCATGTCGGCTGCAACTCAGTTTGTTATATAGAAATTGGTGGGGCGTAGAGGGCGAAGACCCCCACATGGGGTGTGTTGAGGGTGTGTAGACCCCTGCAAAAAAAAAACAGCCAATGTCTGACAGGCAAAATTTCACCTGTCGACATTGTGGATGTCGCTGTGCTACATTTCGACAACTTTGTTGTCAATGTGGCTTGGGGGAACCAAAGGAGGGAGGGCAAAAAGGAAAAACGGGGCAACAAGTAGAGTGGATGCAAAATCTGGAAGGCTATTTGTGAGAATGCCAGAAGTCTAGGAAATAAGATTTTGGACCCAGAGCTATCATGGCAGAGGCTGACCTGGATTGTTGTGGCTATTACCATGTCATGGAGCACTGAAAACCATAGAAACATAGAAATTGTTGGCAGATAAGGACTGCTAGGTCCATCCAGTCTGCCCGTAAGCCTTACACTTGTATGCAGCCTCTGACTCTATCTGGTCAATGGTCTTTCCTCACTCCCTCCCACCTCAGGGTTCCCTTGTGCCTGTCCCAGGCATGTTTAAAAAACCCCACTGTGCTCGCTCCCAGTACCTTTTGTGGCAGACTATTCAATGCATCCACCACCCTTTCCGTGAAGAATTTCCTCACATTTCCTCATAATCTACCCCCCACCTTCAATTTCATATCATGCCCCCTCATTCTTGTATTCCCTGTACATTGGAAGAGGTCTCCCACCTGCACCTTGTTCCTGCCATTGAGATACTTGAAAGTTTCTATCATGTCCCCTGCTCCTCCTTTTCTCCAGTGAGTACATATTGAGGTCCTTTAGTCTCTCCTCATATGTTTTGTGGTACAAACCATGTACCATCTTAGTCACCCCTTCTCTGACTGCCTCCACTATGTCAATGTCCTTGCGCATGAGTGGGGCCTCCAGAACTGCATGCAATACTCTAGGTGAGGCCTTACCAATGTTTTATACAATGGCATCACCACCTCCTGCCTTCTGCTAGTGATCCTTCTGCCTGTGCACCAAAAGCATGCCACTGGCCTCCCGCACCTTTGTACTCTGCTCCCACACCTTTAGGTTGTCTGAAATCTGCTTTGGTGATTGTCAGCACCCCCTCATCCTGTAGCTCTCCATAGGGTTCCCTCTTCTCAGGTGCATCATTTTGCACTTCTTTGCATTGAACCTCAATTGCCACACCTCTGACCATTTTTCAAGCTTCTTCATTTAAAAAAACACAAGAGTTCAACACTCACTACCTCAAATTGTAAAAATATAAGATGCCTTCACTATATGGCATCTTTTTACCACAAATATTTATTCAACAGGAGACCACACTACCCCACGTGACATGTTTCAGACACAGGTCCTTCATCTTCATTTTCTCTACCCCTTCTGGAGTATCCACCCTGTTGCAGATCTTGGTGTCATCTGCAAACAGGCAGCTCTTCCTTCAGCCTTCTGCAATGTCACTAATAATCGTTGAACAGGACTGGCCCCAGCGGATCCGAGGTACCCTTTGACCTCCTGTTTGAATCCCATTTACCACCACCTCTGCCTCCTGTCTGTTAGCCAGTTACTAATCCAGTGTATCACCTTATGTCCCATGCCCAGACTACCCATCTTGTTAATCAGCCTTCTGTGTGGGATGGTGTCAAAGACTTTGCTGAAATCGAGGTAGACAATGTCCACCATACCACCCTGATTTATCACCTTTGTCACCCAGTCAAAAAAAATCTGTAAGATTCGTTTTGACATGACCTTCCTGCTGTGAATCCATGTTGTCTTGGATCCTGGGTACCACTGGATTCCAGGTGTGTCACTATATCTTTTCCTTCAGCAGTGTCTCCGTGATCTTCCCCACCACAGAGGTGAGGTTGGCTGGCCTGTAGTTCCCCGCCTCCTCCCTACTGCCACTTTTGTACAGATTGGAACTATTTAAGAATCAAGTTCGTTCTGCCCATATTCACTTTTGGGTTCCCTGGAGGGGGCTGAGGGCAACTGTTTGCCTATATTTCTTAAGGCCTGGCTAAAAGATCAATTTCAGGAGTCTTCTGGGCCTGGGGAGTGACCCATCCTAAAAGCTTACAGACTTCATCCATGGGGCAAGCTTGAGGATTCCCTCCTCGTATTGTGATGGTCGTTCTTGACTCAGTGGCTACCAGGGATCATTTGTTGCAACTAGCCTGTCAGCACCATCCATTGTTATATGAAGGGGCTACTATTCTTTTGTTCCCTCACACTTCGTATGCCACCTGTCAATGCCAAAAGAATTGTAATGGGGCCTGGTATGCTTCAGGACCTGGCTGTCACCAACGCACTTTGTTTCCAGACACCAGGATAAGGTCTTTGTTTTTATGGACCCTTCGTAGGTGGGGAAATGGAGGCAAACCTACGAGAATCCTCTCGTCATTTGAAGGGAGAACCAGAGATTGACCCTGACATCCAGGAAGAAGGCTGAAGGGCTTGTGTATACAGTCACCTGTTAATCTCTGTTTTTTATGTAAGGGAAAGCCGTTAATTCATCTTCATATTGAGGTCCTGTCTATGGGATTTATTGCTGTCTCTATTAGTTAGTGTTTACCACTCTTCTTGGTATTTTGCAGTTTGCTTTACTTTTTATGTTCTAGCTTGGGTAAGAGCATTTTATGTAGAGCCAATTTGTCCTCACCATAACTGGATGAAGGATGGAGGCTCCTCGGTTTACAGTAATGATTTTAGTTTGCTAAACTTTCTCAAACGTGCCTATTGGAAATACATACCAACGAAACCCTCCATACCTTAAATTAACATTGAGCATGCCCTGCTTTAGAATGTCTTCATCGTTGAACTGTGCTAATTTTTTAATGTTTTATCAGGGTGTCTCCTCACGTCAATTTTATTGCAGATGGCTCAGTTTAACAAAGTGAAGGTTGCAGTAGACTGTACTCTCATTTGTATACTCTTAATTATTTTAGCTTTATACATGGCACAATGCCCTTTTAATGGTGGGCATTTAGTATATACAGTTTGGTTATTCCACTTCAGATGTTTTGCCATGGGCTCTGGGCTGTTATTCCATAGTTGTTTTTTTTTATTCATGTGACTATGTTTCTTGTACATCTGCTGGTATCCTCTTCCATTTGGATTTAGTTGGGAGATACTACTATCTTATATGGAGTGACATATTCATTTTTATGTACTGTTTCCCAACTGGGACTGATGCTCTGCTTTACTTTGTAAAATTAATAAAATATACAAAAAAAATCTTGCTTTTGTTAGAGCGGCACTAAGCCTCTATCAGCTCTACCCCTCTAGTTACACACCTGATTCACAGGACTTCCTGAAACTACTCACCCCAAGATTAAGCTCCTGACCTAGTTTCCCACATAACTTGTTACAATTTAAAACCCAAGTTTCAAGGTACCCCAAACACTGCCTACCAAGTTTAATGCCCCAAGCACTGCTTACAGATCTCTTCTTTCAAACAACATGAAGTCTTGCTGTATTCTGACAATAGCAGTGAGTCCCAACCTTCGAACTGCCCCGGAGATGAAAGAGTTAACTTTCCATGCCAGGCATGGAACGCTGAGCTCGAGCTCGGTTGAGACTCTGTCTTTTGCTGTTTGAACTCAAACCGTCAGATTCTTTACTCCGCCTCACTGAACAGTCGCTCCGGAGATTTCTTCTTTGCTCGGTTCAATTTGTCGGTTAAAGTACCACTTTTCTTGGTTTTCCGACCAATTTGAACGCAACCTGTCAGTTCAGTCTCTGTCTGTGGTATTCGTGGAGTACTAGATAGGTTTATATTGTTTTCTATTCTGTGTGGAACTTGTAAGCGTTCATCGGTTCAGTTTGAACCAATTAAGTTGTTTAAAAATCTTTATTTCTGCTTTTAGAGTGTGGTTACGGTTCTTATCGGTTCTAAAAAACGGATTTTCTATGATTTTTCCCCACGCACTGCATTAGGTCAGGAACCCATAAGAGTGTCTTGCCTGGTGGATTGCCATTAAAAGGGTAAGTTTTGTTAGGACTGGCACCATGTCAGAGAAACCAAAAGAAAACCGGGCCCACTGGGTTTCAATACTGTAGTGTGTGTGGGGAAGTCTTTGCTAAGGCTGACCCCCACACCACCTGTGTTTATTGTCTGGGGTTTGACCACCTTGATTCAGACTGCCAGATTTGTAAAAATTTTCCTGCAGCTACCCTAGAAAAGAGAGTTGGTAGGCTCAGGGAAAGGGAGGCCAAAAAGTCCGCTGACCGGGATGGCCAGCCGGTTGGTTCAAACCAGACAGAAGGAGAGCCCTCTGATCAGGGCGAAACTTCTTCGGCCAAAAGGAGAACCGATTCCGAGGAGTCTGTTCCGGTTAAGAGAACAAGAAGGGAAAAATCAGCTGGTGTGGATCCAAAAGTTTCTTCTCCAACCGCTGATGAAATAGACAAAGCGATTAAAATTGTGCAGTCGCTTTCCCATGTTCCGACCGAACCGGCACCATCAGGAAGGCGCTCAGTTCAGCCGGTTCCACCGGTTCCAGATTATGATTTGGAAGAATATTATGAACCAGAGGAGGAGTATGAAGAAAGTGAATGTGGTTTTGAAAGTCTGGATGTGCCCATTGACCCGGACATCTCCCCAGACAGACCTTCAGGAGTGTCTCCTCCTAGGCTTTCTGAGTCCCCCTCCCATTTCATGTTTTACAAGAAAGTGGCCGAAACCCTTCAGCTTCCTATGGAAGAAGCTGTGGATGACCAGGAGGAGCCTGACTATGTGGAAATGATGGATATCCCAGAGTCCAGGAGGCTGTCTATTCCCTTACACAAGTCTTTTGGGAAACAGACATTTAAGATTTTAAAGACTCCTATTTCTTTACCTCTTGTGGATAAAATAATGGACAAGAGGCATACTTTGTCAGGCTCAGATACGGAGTTCCTTACTCAGCAATGCAGCCATGTTGGGGTAGTGCAGGCTGCAGCCTGTGATAAGGCTAATATACCCTTGGCTTCACACCCCCCAGATAAGGACTCCAGGAGGATTGATGCCATGGCAAAGAAACAGTACATGGCAGCATACTTGGGACTCAGGCAGGCCAATTATATGGCCTATACAGCTAGATATCAGAAATCTAGTTGGGACACTGTCATGGCTTTAGCTAAACAGGTCCCTGGCCAGCTTTCCAAGGAGCTGGAGCAGGTGGCTGCTGATGGTATTGAGGCATCCAAGGTGTAATCGCATGCTGCAGTGGACTCCAGTGATGTTTCATCTAGAGTTATGGCTACATCTGTGGCCCTTCATAGGATGGCTTGGCTCAGATGTACTAGCCTGTCTCAGGATACCCAGACTAAGGCCATGAATTTTCCTATTGTGGGTAATTCTCTGTTTGGGGAGCAAACAGAGAACTACATGAAGAATATGGATGAATACAGGACCACTTATAGGAGTGCTCAGGCCAAGGAAAGGCAAGCCATTCCTCAGAGGCAGCATCCCAGGGGCAGGGGCAGGCCTTTTCATAGGCCTTTCTACCAAGCCCAGGCCTCCTCTTCTGCCTATGCTCAGAGGGGGTTCTTTAGAGGGAGAGGCAGAAGGGGTACAAGCAGACCTGCTTCCACCTCCCAGCCTAAACCCCCTGCCAACAGGCACCCTGATGGGTTTGCCAGGGCCAGTTCTCCACCACCTGTGGGGGGCAGGCTGGCTTACTTTGTCCAGGACTGGAAGTCTTTAACATCAGACAAATGGGTCCTGGAAGTAGTAAGCCAGGGACTGGTTCTCAGCTTCAAAAAATTTCCAAAGATGAGAACCAGATCCTTTCCACCTGCAAATCCTTCAGAGGCACTTGCCTTAGAGGCAGAGGTCTCTTCCCTCGTGGCTCTCAGAGCTGTAGAAAGGGTTCCATCCCTACACCAAGGGAAAGGATTGTACTCCAGGTACTTCCTCGCTCCCAAAAAGACAGGAGAATGGCGGCCCATCCTGGATCTCAGGTATTTAAACAAGCACCTTTTAAAGCCGAAGTTCAAAATGGTGACTCTGGGAATAATTCTACCCTCTCTAAGGCCAGGGGACTGGCTAGTCTCCCTGGACCTCAAGGATGCCTGTTTCCATATTCTCATCAGAAGCTCCCATCGAAAATACCTCAGGTTTAAGCTACCCTCAGGCCATTACCAATTCAGAGCAATGCCCTTCAGCCTAACCTCTGCTACAAGGGTGTTCACAAAATGCCTGGCAGTAGTAGTTGCTTCCCTAAGAAGGCAAAGGATTGCCATCTTCCCATACCTGGACGACTGGCTAATAGTAGGCCAGTCCCCAGACCAAGTCAAGTTACACCTACAGATAACTCAGCAACTGCTCACCTCTCTAGATTTCCTTCTGAATCTTTCAAAGTCAGTTCTAGAGCCTGTTCAGCTCATCACCTTCATAGGCGCAGAGCTAGATACAGAAAAGGCCAGAGCCTTCCTTCCCCTGGACAGGGCAGGGACCCTTATCACACTGGCCTCTTCATTCACCCTACAGGTGTCTCGACCAGCAAGGCATTTTCTGCAGCTCCTGGGGCACATGGCAGCTTCTACAGCAGTGGTGCAGGGAGCAAGATTTCAGATGAGGGACATTCAGTTCCACTTGAGAGCCTTTTGGTCTCAGAAAAAGGACCCTCTGACCAAACTGATACCAGTAACTCGAACCCTGATCCAGGCCTTGCAGTGGTGGCAGGATCAGAACAATCTAAGACAGGGAGTTCCTTTTGTCACTCAGTCTCACTCTTTAATCCTTACTACAGATGCCTCCCTCTTGGGGTGGGGGCCCACTTGGGAGACCTGACCACCCAAGGGTTGTGGTCCCCTCAGGAATCTTTGCTTCACATCAATCTGTTGGAACTCAGAGCAGTGTTTCTAGCACTTCAAATTTTTCCAAGTCTGTTCAGAACAAAGTTGTTCAGATCAGGACAGACAATACCACCACAATGTGGTATATCAGCAAGCAAGGGGGCACTTGGTCTACGGCCTTGTGCACAGAAGCAATGAATTTGTGGTCTCTGGCCTATTCCCTGAACACCTCCCTCACAGCAGTACACCTCCCAGGCAAGGACCATGTCCTGGCAGATGCTCTCAGCAGGATATCTCAGGGCCATCACGAATGGTCACTGGATCCCCTGGTTTTGGAGGTGATCTTCTCCAGATGGGGCATCCCACAGATAGATATTTTTGCAGTCCCAGACAATCACCAACTTCCCCTTTTGTGCTGCAGGCCCCCAGTGTTGGGCTCAGTCCCCCTGGATGCCTTGGTTCTCAGGTGGGAAGGGAAGTTCCTGTATGCTTTCCCCCTTCCGTCTCCTGTTCAAAGTGCTAGTCAAAATCAGGTCTCAACCCTGCACGGTGATTCTGATTGCTTCAGACTGGGCCAGACAGCTCTGGTACCCTCTCCTGTTGTCCTTAGCAGTCCACCTTCCTTGTCTCTTCCTAGGAATTACAACCTGTTAACCTGTGCTCAGGGGAGGGTTTGGTACCCGAATCTCAAATCTGTCAATCTCAAGGCCTGGCTCTTGAAGAGTTAGAGTTTGCTGATTTATACCTCTCTCAAGGTGTTATGGATATTCTAAAGGCTTCTAGGAAGCCTTCCACCAGAACTACTTATAATTCCAAATGGAAAAGATTCTCCATATGGTGCTCTGGGAAGCATATTTCCCCAGAGTCTGCTGACCTGCCCACAGTCCTTGACTATATGGTCCATCTGAATAGTTTGGGACTCAGACTAGCTACACTAACGGTGCATCTGGCAGCTGTCTCTGCTTTTCTTTCAGCAGATAAGCCCTCTTCTCTTTCAGCTCACCCTGTATTCTCCAAGTTTTTCAAGAGATTGCTTCATACCAATCCGCCATTCAGGGACCCTGCCCCTGCTTGGGACCTTAATGTTTGCATTGCTCAGCTTATGCAACCCCCTTTTGAGCTTTTGTCCTCAGCAGAGCTTAAGTACTTGACTTGGAAAACTGTGTTCCTGGTGGCCATCACTTCTGCCAGGCGCATAAGTGAGTTACAAGCCCTGTCAGTGGAGCCTGATTTTACCTCTTTCCATAGGGATAAGGTGGTCCTCAGGACTAACAGGAAGTTTTTACCTAAGGTGGTTTCAGACTTCCACCTTACCCAATCTTTGTCTGTTCCTATGTACTTCACTGACCATTCCTCCTCTGGTGAGAGGAGGTTGCACAGTTTGGATGTGAAAAGAGCCCTTAGCTACTACATAGAACGTACCGAGGGTCACAGGTTTGACTCCCTCCAACTGTTCCTCACTTATGGTGAGGTTGGTAAAGGAAAACATGCCACTAAAAGATCCATTGCCAGGTGGATTGTCTCTTGCATTCAATTTTGCTATGAAAAACTAGGTAAGATTCCACCCTCAGGCCTGAGGGCTCACTCTACCAGAGGTACAGCTGCTGCCAGGGATATTTCTATCTTAGAGATATGTCAAGCAGCTACCTGAAAAACAGTTCACACTTTTACCAAGCATTACTCTCTGGATATCCAGGCTAGGAGTGATGCTCAGTTTGGCATAGCTGTGCTTCAGAGCCGATTTCCTACGTAGGTTCTGTCCCTCCTCCATGGAGGTACTGCTTGGTAGTCTGCTATTGTCAGAATACAGCAAGACTTCATGTTGTTTGAAGAAAAAATTACTCACCTTAGTAATGTTGTTTCTTCTAATGGAGTCTTGCTGTATTCTGACCTCCCCCCCCCGCCTTCCCCTCTCAGAACCTTTGTTTTTGGGATGTGGGTGGGCAGTAGCAGTGTTGGCACTCAGGAGGTGCCCCACCTTTTTATTATCACCCTCTTTTCTTTGGGTGAGTGGGTGTTGTGTTTATTTCATTTTTTGGGTTTCCTGACTTGAGTCTTTGTTTTGGGACCAAAAAATCTGTTATTATATTTAGTAGCCAGTTGGCTAGTGTAGGTTTACAGCTTCCACACAGGACCTCAGTGAGTTTAGCGCGTAAAGATCTGACGGTTTGAGTTCAAACAGCAACAAACAGAGTCTCAACTGAGCTCGAGCTCAGCGTTCCATGCCTGGCATGGAAAGTTAACTCTTTCATCTCCAGGGCAGTTCGAAGGTTGGGACTCACTGCTATTGTCAGAATACAGCAAGACTCCATTAGAAGAAACAACATTACTAAGGTGAGTAATTTGTTCTTTCCCCCCACACAGGTCCAAAGAAGAAGAGGTTAGCAGCACAGGAGACAATAACATCATGATTGGACTGAGATTTAGACTCGTAGACCATAGCTAGCGACATAATACCATGTGATATAAAACATGACTAACAACAAAGTCAGTGTGCTTCAAGAACTGCCTAGAGGTCTACATTCAGACCTAATGATCTCCACCATCCCAAGTTAGGTGGGCACTTTCAAACAGAGGAGTTTAGAAGGGCATTTTCAAAATGTGTTTTGAATATGATGGAAGTGCCTAGTGAGTGGAGAGACACTTGCAAACCAATTTCTTATCCTAGGGGCAACATTGAAGAAAGCTTTCTGACCCATCTCACTAGCCATCTGAGGAAGGTCAAGGAGGCATTGAGAGGAGGTCCTGAGATGTCATGAACCAATCCTAAAACTGAGAAGGCTTCACAAGGGGCAATTCTCCTTTTCCTCTGAGGGGCTTTTCAACAAGGGTACTGATAAGGTAGTCATGACGGGCTTGGGGGAAGAGTGAGCCAAACGTCTAATGAAGAGAGTAGTGGTGGGTCTTACAATGGGCCAGCGAGGCAAACCTACAAATGCCGTAGTGTTTAGTGTTAAATCTAGTGAAGTTATGACTGGAGGTTTGTAAGTACTGTAAATGGGATAGCAGTAATTCAGGAGTGGGAGAAGCGTGCCTTGGACTATGGCCAGTCGCATTTCTGGGGTCATGAGATTTTTTTTTTTTTTTTTTTTTTAGCTTAAAGCAGATACCCAGTGGCTGGTTAACATGCCTGACCAACATTCCAATGTCAGTGAAAGTTAGTGAGGGGTCCAGAGTGACACCTACTGTAGGTATTTGAACATAGTTACCTGTTCAAGTTACCAAGGTGAGAAAAATGGCGGCTCGTTTGTTTTGAATTTTGTGCCATTCTTGGCACAAGGATTTATCTGGTAAGGTGGCAAGCTAGTGGTGGTACCTTGTTTTTTTCCATGCTACATGGAGAAAAAAGATGGGGCTAGAATCCCATTCCAGCCAATCGGATTCCTCTATTGTCTCCACCCTTTTCATAATACACTTTGATCATATTTTTTCAGTGGTTCGGAAAAGTTGTTCGTAAGGTTAGAACCATTAAGTGCAACTTTTCACAGGTGCTGCTGATTAGCTTGAAGGCTAATTAGCAGCACTATCAAGCAAAAGCTGCTTAAGGTGAAATTGAAAACAGTCAATACTCCAGTGACAGGGTAAACACAACACCAGGGAACAAGGGGTTAACTCCTTGGTTGAGACTGAGGAAATGTAGGGACTGCAACAGGCAAGGGGGGATGCCTCCACAGGTGTGGCCAATTAGATAGAGATTGCTAAAAGGCAGAGGAAGCCAGCAAGAGAGAGAGAGAGAGAGCGACTGGAAACTGCAGCCCTGTGAGACAGGAACCAGAGCTGAAAACCAAAGGGAAGGTTTAAGTCATGCAGAGAGCCTTTGGGGGGGGGGGAACCTGAAGCCTGCTGCTGAGAACCAGGCCATCAGTAAAGCAGAGAGTCCTAAGGTAAAGGATCAGGTTAGCCAGCTGGGTCAAAAACAGTGAGTGGAATGTACTGCTGATAGCCTACAAACAAGGCTAAAAGGGAAAACTGTGTTTTATTTGAGATTGTGCATTCAAAACTGCTGGCCCACAAACCGTTTATTTTGTTTGAGACTATATATTGAACAAACAGCTGGCCCACAGAGGTGGTTCAAAGATTCCTTTGTCAAGTCAGCCTGAAATAACTGCTTTGTGTTAACCTTTATGTGACCTGACCAGGCTGGAGAAGTTGAACTAACTAATTATGTTTTTCTGGAGCAACAACTTATCTTTGAAGCAATGAAAGTACATTTTGTTCTGTGTACTTTAAACCCAGCATGTTACCTCTTCATCTACCATAGGCCAGCTTGTCACACGTGGTATAAGAAGTGGGATTCGAACCACTGCTAGAGTGACCAGGACTAGTTACATTCTGGAAAAATGGATGTGGAAAAATTGCTGAAGTTCCTTGCTGAGCAACAACAACAGGCTTTCAGGTGGCTGACACAGCAGCAGCAGCAGGAGGTGCAACAACAGGTGCAACAAGCACAGCAAGCCCAACAGGAGGCACAACAATGGGCACAACAGGCCAGCAACACCATCGCTCTACTCAGCTGGCTCAGCAGCAGATGGCACAGCAAGCTCAACAGGAGGCACAGCAATGGGCATAACAAGAGCAGCAGGGGCAACAGCAGTTTCAATAGCTGGACAACAGCAGCAGCTCCTGCAGTCCCTGGTGCAACAGCTGCAACCAGATCCTACTGGTGAGGCTGGTCTGGCTATCATGGGGTCAGGGGTTCCTAGGATGAATGCCGTGCTGACCAAAATAACATCTGAGGATGATCCTGAGGCCTTCCTGGTAACGTTTGAGTGAGTGGCGGAAGCTGCTGGATGGCTCAGACCCCAGTGGGCTGTCCGCCTTGCCCATGTCTGACTGGGGAAGCCCAAGCAGCCTATTGAGCTATGGACAGTACCACAGCCGGGGAGTACACAGAGGTGAAAGCAGCAATCCTGGACTGCCTAAGCATCAATGCAGAAAGTTACTGACAGAGGTTCCGGAGCTTCAAATTTGCAGCAGGTGCATGACCTAGAGCAGTGGGACAACAATTGTGGGACCTGTGTTGGTGTTGGCTTAAACACGAAGGATCCAGTGGCCCCGAGGTGGCCAAGTTAATTATCTTGGAACAATTTCTGAACATTCTGCCCCCAGGAATTCAGAGCTGGGTCCGCAAACAGAAGATCACCATGCTAGCAGAGGCTATGCAGATCTCAGTACAAGTGTTGAATGCTGAACTCTCCTCCTGCCCCATGATCCAGCTTAACCGGCCAACTGGGAAGATAGGGAATCAGCCAGAGAGCCAGACTGAAGGAATATTGACTGGAACTGTGAAGGGACCTTGGGCATGTAGGGAGGGAGATTAGGGCCAAATAAGGGTCAGACTCTGGGAAAGACGACAACCCAGCAACCCAGGGAAACATTTCATGAGGGCCTGCTGCCTAAACCCAGAGGCTCACTCCATAGCCGAGACACAGGGGCATGTTTCTCATGTGGACAGAGGGGTCACGTTGCGAAGAACTGCCCCAACCTGGACTGTACCTTCATAGATTGCACATTTACAGATGAATATTCACTGTATAGTGGGGTGGGGGGTCTGAATCCTGGATTTTGTGATCCCCTGTCAAGGTAGAAGTAATAAAGATGGAGGCTCTGGTGGACTCAGGAAGCTGCCAGACCCTAGTCAGGGTGGTCCTGGTGAACCCCCGACACTGGCAGGACCTGAACCCCATCCCTATCCGATGTGTGCATGGGCATGTAAAGGCTTACCCTGGTGCAATGGTTACACTTACTTGGGGGGGCCAAACAGAGACTATAAAGGTGGGGGTTGCCCCGGGGTTACCCTACCCAGTGTTACTGGGGAGAGATTGGAAATGGTTTGATGACTTATGGAAAGCAGACTTATCTTTGGTAACTACCTGGTCTCAGGGTCATGAAGGGAGGGAGGCCAGCCACCTGCAGCTCGGGGAAGTTTTTCCTTTCCCTGACCCAGGATTTTTAACCTCAACCAGAACCTGCAAATCTAAGAGGGAACGAGGGAAGCAAAGAAAAGGGTCCCAAAGAGGCAGATGCACAGCAGGGAGGTGAAGCAAAGACAGAAGTGAGTCCAGACCCACAGCACGACCCTAACACTGACCCATTTAACCAAGGTTCCGGAGGGCTGTCCTTATCAGAGCAAAGTGTATTAAAGCACTGCCCAGACATTGCCAAAGAATAAAGGGCTGACAGTATACTAGCCGGGTATACATCCAGTTGGCTGTCAAGGAAGGGGAGGTGGTAGATGAGAATCGGCAGCACGCTATCCTCATTTTGAGTTACAAGAGGTATCCTGTATCAAAGTTAGTAAAGAGGTCCAAATGGGGATGTCCGCATCTGTTGCTAATCCTTCGAGTCTTTCAGGGGAATTACTACGCCTTGCCCACTCTATTCTGGTGGCGGGCACTGTGGGGTAGAGAATACACTAGCCCGACTGTTACCCTGATTCTTTTGGCCAGACATATATCAACATGTTAAAGATTATTGTACATCTTGTCCCTAGTGCCAGTTAGTAGCTCCAAAGAACAATCCCAGGGCCCCTTTAGTACCTTTACCTGTTATGGAAGCACCTTTTGACTGGATCGGGGTTGTTATAGTGGGACCCCTGGAAAAGAGTGCAGGGGGGTACCAATACATTCTAATAATTGTGGACTATGCTACCCGGTACCCTGAGGCCATCCCATTACGAAGCATTTTTGGCCAAAATTGTAGCCGGGGAGCTGTCAGAGGTCTTTAGTCACATGGGAATACTGAAGGAAATGTTGACAAACCAGGGAACTAACTTCATGTCCCGTCTGACTCAGGAGGTTTGTACTTTGTTGGGAATCAGCTCCGTAAGGACCTCAATCTACGATCCCCAGATGGAGGGTCTCGTGGAGCGATTCAACCCAACCCTTAAAACCATGCTTCGAAAGTTCATAACCATTTAGGGCAGGGACTGGGACAAGTTACTCCCCTTACTGCTGTTCGCAATGCGGGAGGTCCCACAAGCATCTGCAGGGTTTGCTCCTTTTGAACTCCTCTATGGGCACCGCGCACAAGGTGTTATTGATGTAGTAAAGGAGTTGTGGGAGAAACCCAAACCCAAGACTGAAAATGTGGTGCAATATGTCTTGCAATTGAGGGAAAGATTAGATCAGGTAGGAAATTTGCCTGAGAGAATCTGGTGAAGGCTCAACAAAGACAAGAGTACTACTATAACAAGGGAGCCCGGTTGAGAGAATATAAACCAGGGGCCCAGGTACTAGTGCTGTTGCCAAGCAGCCAGAATAAGCTTCTAGCCAAATGGAAGGGGCCTTACGTAGTTACCCAGAGGGTGGGCCCAGTTGACTATAAAGTTTGCCAGCCAGAAAGGTGAAAAGAGACCCAGATCTACTGTTTCAATTTGCTGAAATTCTGGAACCAGAGGGGAAACCTATTGATTTCCCCTGACCCAGACATAGTGGATCTGGGACCCCAAGTGCCAGATGACAATCTGAGGATACAAGTCCCAATGGGAATGTAGCTGTCTCACAAACAGAAACAGCAACTATGAGAGTTGGTAAGCCAGTTTTCAGATGTTTTCTCCTTCCTCCTGGGGACAACTTATATGATAGCTCACCATATAGAAACAGAGCCTGGGGAGAAAGTGCGGCAGCGACCGTATCACTTGCCAGAAGCCGTATGACACACGGTTAAGAAGGAGTTATAGGACATGCTAGAGTTGGGAGTGATTGAGGAATCCAGCAGTGACTGGAGTAGCCCTATAGTGTTAGTACCAAAAGAAGGTGGGGCTACCCGCTTCTGTATTGATTTTTGCATGGTCAGTGCCATCTCGAAGTTTGATGCCTACCCCATGCCTCGGATAGATGAACTATTGGATAGACTAGGGGAAGCCAAGTACATCACAATGTTGGACCTAACAAAAGGGTACTGGCAAACTTTGACCCCAGAGTCTCATGAAAAGACAGCCTTGCTACCCCCTTTGGCTATACCAGTTCCATACCATGCCTTTGGCTTACATGGGGCCCTGCAACCTTTCAAACACTCATGAATCACTTGCTGCAACCTCATGCCCAGTATGCAGCTGTTTACCTGGATGATATGGTGATCCACAGCACTGATTGGAAATCATGTGTATCCAAGGTGGCAGCTATACTACAGTCTCTCCGAGAAGCAGGACTGCTGGCCAATCCAGCAAAGTGTGCTTTGGCCAAAGCAGAAACAAAGTACTTAAGGTACTGTATAGGCAATGGACAGGTGAGACCGTTGATCAGTAAGGTCTAAGCTGTAGCAAAGTGCCTGGTACCCACTACAAAAACCCATGTGAGGGCCTTCTTAGGGTTGGCAGGGTATTACCACCAGTTCATAGCACACTTATCTACCCTTGCCAGCCCCCTTACAGACCTCACCCAGAAATCTGCCCCCAACAGGGTCCACTGGTCAGAGGAGTGTGACCAGGCCTTCACACAACTTAAAGAGGCACTGTGCAGAGAGCCCATGTTATGCAGTCCTGACTTCAACAGGCCCTTTATCCTGCAAACAGATGCCTCTGAAGTCGAGCTAGGAGCCATGCTATCCTAGGAGTTTGTGGGGGAGGAACATCCTATCCTCTACCTCAGTTGAAAAGTCTTTCCCTGGGAGAAAAACTATGCAGTAATAGAAAAAGAGTGTCTCGCAGTCAAGCGAGCGGTGGACGCCCTCCGCTACTACGTGCATGGCCGGCAGTTCATCCTGGTTACAGACCATGCCCCTCTGCCTTGGCTCCAAGTGATGAAAGACGACAACCCCCGCATCACCAGGTGGTAATTGGCCTTTCAGCCATTTTTCTTCACGGTGCACCTTCAGGCCAGGACCCAGAATGGAAACATGGACTTCCTGTCCCAGGAGGGGACTGGTCAGGGATCTGACCAACTGTGCCTTCACACAAAGCGGGGGGTGGTATGTGACATGGTAAACACAACACCGGGGAACAAGGGGTTAACCCCTTGGTAGAGACTGAGTTAATGTAGGGACTGCAACAGGCAAGGGGGATGCCTCCACAGGTTTGGCCAATAAGAGAGATTGCTAAAAGGCAGAGGAAGCCAGCAAGGGAGAGAGTGAGAGAGGCTGGAAACTGCTGCCCTGTGAGACAGGAACCAGAGCTGAAAACAAAAGGGAAGGTTTAAGTCATGCAGAGAGCCTTTGGGGGGAAAACAGCTGAAGCCTGCTGCTGAGAACCAGGCCATTACTAGAGCAGAGAGTCCTAAGGTAAAGAATCAGTTTAGCCAGCTGGGCTAAAAACAGTGAGTGGAGTGTACTGTTGATAACAGCCTATAAACAAGGCAAAAAGGGAAAACTGTGTTTTATTTGAGATTGTGCATTCAAAACTGCTGGCCCACAAACTGTTTATTTTGTTTGAGACTATATATTGAACAAAGTGCTGGCCCACAGAGGTGGTTCAAAGATTCCTTTGTCAAGTCAGCCTGAAAGAACAATTTTGTGTTGACATTTATGTTACCTGACCAGGCTGGAGAAATTGAACTGACTAATTATGTTTTTTCTGGAGCAACAACTTATCTTTGAAGCAATAAAATTATATTTTGTTCTGTGAACTTTAAACCCAGCTTGTTGCCTCTCCATCTACCATAGGCCAGCTTGTCACAACGCCATCTAGACCAAATACTGATATTTCCATTTCCTCCAGATGGAATATTGACTGATTAGCTCTAAGTGAAATTTTTATTTGAAAAAAGATGCTCACACTGTATTATATACAACAAACCCCCTCCTTCGAGTGAAGAATAAGCTTGTTCTCACTCCTTGGAGGGACAGTGCCATCATAGAGCACTCTAGCATTGCTGTTCTGCTTTATGATGTCACCATCCCTCCTCTGTGAAAGAAAAAACTTGTTCTTCATGTTGAAGTGATCTATGCTCCATATAATAATGGGTCTGTTTTTTTCCCCATAGAAAAAGTCTGCATAATTTTCCATTATAACCAGCTGGTTATTGTGGCATTCACACACCAGCTTTCCTTTACAGATCACATGCACAAAGAGCTTTCCATCTCTCAACAGCGCAGCTGACTCAGTCGCAAAAACAGAAAACCTCACCATGGCAACCTTTTTTTTTTAATCTACGGGTACTGTATGCAGCAGTTTGTCAAAATAAAATGGTCCTTGTTATAGATACAAACAGAGTGAATCATACTGTTGTTACTTGATACATTTTAAACCTGGTGGTTCTCTTTGGTCTGGTGTGGTTGTAACATGGATGTCACCTAGAGAAAGTTTTTTTTTTTTTTTTAATACCAGTTGGCAGCAAAGCCTGACTTTCTGTACTGCAGCAGTAAACAAATCTGAGAGACTACAGTTTATTGATCACACATAAAAATCAAAGAATGAACTTGCCCTGTTCTTTAGATTAATTAACAGACACTGACACAGTTTTAAACAGAAATCTTTATTGGCACAGGAGAACCTGGGGTGAAAAAACAGTCACCACCCCAGCAATTATATAAAACAAGGCATGGGGGTGGTGTGCAAAACTTGAACTTTACACGCACCACTCCATGCATTATTCTATATGCAATTACTAACAGCAGTCTTTATCAGCCTGCTATCTGTTACTGTGAAAAGCCACCACAACCCATTTCAGCAACGTCAACTGGTTACTCACTTATTATAGAGCTCTGTAATAACCAGGTAACCAGTTGATATCCGTTAATTCACTGTTGTCTGTTTCTTCATTAATAAACCTGTACCATGTCTAAAACACTCCCAAAACATTCATTTCCACTGTTAAGTAATAAAAATATTTTAAAAGTACTTCACTGCTACACTCCCACCTTTCCTGTTGTATCCCACCTTGATCACCTTTTCTATTCCTCATCCTCTTCTGTTCACTAGGGCTTTGTGTTCAAATTCTCGTCTGGCAGCCTCCTATGTACTAGGTAATTTATAGTGTTAGTTTGTAAATATTGTATATTTTGTATATATTGCATATGTCATGTATAAATTGTACCTTGGTGCTGTATGTTAATTATGTTCCAATTCTTTTTGCACTGTTCCCTGCCATCTCTCTGTATTTGTTACTGATTTTTGATTTCTGTACATGTTGCTGATTCATGTATATGTTACTGATTTATGTTCAAGACCTCCTTGTGAATGAGCCTGCGTAATGGAGTAATTCCTGCAATAAACTTAACTTAACTTGAACTTAACACTACTGTGATCTCCTCACTCAAGACAGGCAGCAGTTCCTCTCACCTGTCATTTGCACTTCTCAACTGCACCACTGGTCGTGGAATGGGGCAGTGTGTTTCTTTGCTAGAGAACATGATCCATATTGCTTACAGTGATACTGTTTGAATTTAATTTTAAAAGACTTTAGTAAAAGTCAATAAATTTGTTACCTTTACTAAAACCATTTCTGAAAATCTTTCAAAAAGTTCTTTTGATCTGAAAAGTCAATCTCTTAAAAAAGGGGGAAACTGGATTTAAAGAAAACAGGGTCCAGCAGTACTGATAAACACTGCTAATCAGTAATTTAAAAAAGAAATTATGTGCAGATCTTGTGTTACTCAATTTTTCTTTTCACACACACCTCGAGTGTGTATGAAAAACTTGTAATACAACATCTGCACATATATTATTCTATACTTAATACACAGTAAGCATGTTTCCCTGGTGGATTTCAAAAGTTGTTCTTCATATTTTAGAATGTGAAGAACAACTTTTTTCAGGTGTCATTATCAGTCTCACGCTCCAACAATAGTAAACCATTGGAGCATGAGCCGAGCTACCTCCAACAGTCAGCTAGCCTAAATTACCTTGCATTCGCTGCCTAAAAATGGTAGCTCACACACACACAAAACACAGCATTACAAGTCAGTAAACTATAAATTAAAAAAAGGCATTAACCTCGGCAAGGTTATTTCTGTTTGTGACATGGCTCTAAATAAGAGGTTAAATAACTAACATGGATTGGATAAACAGCAATAGCTGACCATTAAGCAACCATGGATTAATTCCACAGCAGAACCATGGTTGCTTGTGCAATATCAGAGCTCGGTGGTGTCGCTTAATCGACTATGATCTGATTATTTATGGCTCTGCAACTGACATAGCCCTCTAGGCGCTTATCCTTGGCCCTAAACAAAGCCTGCCGACTCATCACAGGACCCCACTATCTTATCCATATGTGTGACCTCTATGCCCAAACAGGGTGGCTTCAGTTATCAAACCGTCTCAAGTACCAAACTTGTCTAATGGCTAAGAAAATTATGCTACATCTTCCTCCCCCCGGAGTCCAAACTCTTCTCCATACAGCACACAGCCTCCGCCTCACGGGGGCTTCAGAAAATCAAATGCACATTTCCCAGTGCCGCACCACACAGGGCCAAAGATCATTTGCACACCGAGCTCCTAGCTGGATTAATAGACTCAACAAAGACATCGCCTCTCTGCAAAAGCTAGGCCCATTCAAAGCCAACCTTCTCCTCCACTTAGCTGCCTCTAGCTCCTGTGTCTGTCCCTCATAATCTGATCATCCCTCCAGCACTTCTTCTCCTACCCTCTCTCCTCATCCTACAGCCTACCCTCCTGTTTTTGCTCCCTACCCTCCCAAGCACTTTTTTGAGGCCTGACAAATGCCAATGGCTGCACTGTTCTTTTTGTGTCCATTCCAAGCCTCAGCTACCTCTGTCTACACTGCCCCCTCTGGTACCCACTTTCCCTAAATGTGATGTATTTCAGCTGCTTAAAAATGTCTGTGCACCATTTCAGCATTGTTACTCAACTGTATGTAATGTTTGTATTGTACCTCAATTGATGTGGAACGTTTGTAAAAGAGCATTGGCTCAAAGGTACTTGAAATCCTAGACTCTAAATAAATACCAGTATGAACCACAATAAAGTACATAGCATAGTTCTCTAATACTCCATGCTTGCTCCAGCAACTCTTTGCTCAAGTGCAGTTCCCATGGCAACCCAACAGATGGCTGTAAACAGTGCTGTGCTGCTAGCATCATTTCACAGCCATCGTGAAACAGCAGAATTCCCTGATTTTCCCACCCACCCAGTGGATCACCATTCACAAGTGAAGCACAGAAGGAGAGCAATGCATATTTTTAATGTCAATTTTTGTGTGTGTGTGGAGTAGTGGCATCACTACCTTGGTAAATACACACTATGGTAAAGATGAGCCTGCACCTTCTATAACAGAAAGCAAAAATAACAAAGACAGTGAGATACACAATGCAAGATCAATGAAAGAGGCTGCTTCTATGAGTGAAAAGAAAAATAACAAAAGTGAGAAAAACAAAAGGAAACCAAAGAAAGATACTAACAATACTACTCAAAAACAGTATTTGAAAGGTGAGAGCAATAAACGTCATAATTACTGGTGACCCCCTTTATCAACCCGAATTCAGATACCTCTGAAATGCCGTAATAACCCGAAAATGGGTTATTATGGCGTTCTGAAAACCACTCGCTTGCACTGTTCTCAAGTGCCACTTTTACTTTCCTGGCAGTGTAGCGTAACTGAGCGGATTTCATTCGGGGAAATAAAAATGCCGAAAATGTAAACAAACTGCAGTGTTTTGGTTAAAAATTCTGTCCCTTGTAGCAGTTATCCTAATTTTTCTTATTTTTGCATTAAAGCTGCCAAGTATAGACTGAGGAGAGCGAGTGACTCCGTGGCTTCAGAAGATGAGATTCAATGCGAAGTGAGTGTTGTTATGCTACATAGGACAGGATTTTTAAACAAAACACTGCAGTTTGTCAACATTTTTGGGAAATTTTTTTCCTGAACGAACACTGCTCAGTCACGCTACACTAATGGACCCAAGTCAGTTGCTTAGTGAATGATCAGCTCATAAACCTCTTGAGCTTTGCTCTCAAGGTTTATGTCTTAAATTCATAAAATGCACTTACTTAGCCATTATTCTCTGTGTTGTTCTATCTCCGGCTGAGCTAGATAATTCAGAGAGGAACAAAAGTGAAGTTAATACTCACAAAAGTAGTGCTTGGTCTATGAAAGTGTTTTTCAGTTTGGCTCAATGCTGTACATTTGGAAATTGATCTAAAAATGGCCGTACTGCTAGCATTGTTTTATAGCCATCTTTTGGCCTGCCAAGGAAACTGCAGGAAACAAACATGAATATCTACCCTAGCAAAGTCCCATCATGCAGTGCACCCATATCTTGCAATACACACAGATGAAAATCAAAGTGGTAGCACCAATCCTAACAGTAAGTTAGAAAAGCAACATATTAGTAAATGTAAAGTTAATATATATAGAATTACTGGTTGAAAATTGTTGAGTTTCTACTCACAGTATTACAGTCATCAGCTGTTGCAGCCATGTGTTGGCCTGGCAAGGGAACTGCAGGAACAAAACATGAGGATGTACCTAGCATGGTCCCATCATGTAGTGCAACTCATATTTTATAATACACACAGATGAAAATCGAAGAACCTAGCATTGGAAGTTAACTGCAAGTTTTTGAAAAGTTTTTGTTTTGATGTTAGAAAGCTTAAAACTTGTAACGAAAGCTATTTTTGTAAAAGTTAAATAGCAGCCACGATATTTCCAATAGGTGTGTTCCAGTTGTTTTGTACTATGTGTACACAGTGTTTAACAGCACCACATAAAGCATTCCAAAACTAAATCAGTCTGTCTGCTCTCATTTATTCAGAGACTAGTGGTTATACAATCATTGCCATGTTACAAGAGGATTAAGTCACTTGAAATGATGGGTTTACTGTGGAAGTAATCCATGGTTGGGTCGTTGGAGGCACTCGACCTCATGCCCTAGCCCCCCCCCCAACCATGGATTAAGTCCAGTTTAGACCCATCCTTTCTTATGACAGGATGGAAAATATGCTTACTGTCCTGTTATACATAATAAAAAGCTTAAGTGTTAAGAACTCGCTGGTTCTCAACACCTCTCTTCACTCTCATACCAATGATGTCACACCACTAACTGGGTGCTGAGAACCAGTTTGTTGCTAACACTTAGGAGTTATTCTCTTTCTATAAAAAACACTGAAGTGTTAAGAATTTGCCAGTTTATACACTTTGTGCGGTGACATCATTAAGGCACTCGAGCTGTTCTCTGTGTTAATATCATCACACTGTGTGAACCAGCTCTCTTAACACTTAGGTGTTATTCTATAATTCATGGAGAATGACCCTGGTGGTGATAATATAATGTGATGGAACCCACAGCAAGAATGATTGGGTTTGGGGTGAGTGCTGGACCCTCCAGTTAACCAAAGCACATAGCCTTAGGTCTTTGTGGGCTTGATATGGAAACCACTACTTACTTCACTAGTTTAGAGTCAATAACCAGCCAAAGTTTAACCCAATAACACTGGTTTAATAATTGGGGATGGGCGGGACCTGGAAGGCAAACAGTACAAAACACAGTTTCGTCATGGCCCTTGTTAGGTGCCCTCCAGGTGGGCCAGTTCTACCACATACAGGAAAAGTGCCCCTAATGAAGGCTCAGTTAGGATGGGAGGTACTGGGGTGTTTGCCAGTAAGGTCTGTCTGTCTGCCTGCCATTATTATTTTGCTTGCGCCATGTACTTTTTATATATTATTTGGCACGGGGCCCTTTTTTTTTGTATGTGGATGGTTTTGTGAACTTTTTCATGGTATTGATGAGCCTGTTTCATGTTCCATAGAAATAATTCACATTCTAGAATTTTTATTTGTGTGGTGGCCTTAGACTCACCAGAGTCCACTGTTGGGGGTTTTTGGCTGATATGTCATTACCCAAGAAAAGAACTGGCCCAGCGGGTTTTCAGCATTATACAGAGTGAGGGGAACCATTTGCTAATGCTGATCCTCACTTAATTTGTGTTCTCTGCCTGGGATTCGATCACTTAAAGGCAGAGTGTGATATTTGTAAAACTTTTCCTCAGTTGACGCTGGATAGGAGCTTGAACCAACTGAAGGAAGAAATGTCCAAAAGCTGCTAACCCAGCTTCTGTTAAAGCTTCCACTTCTCACAAGGAGAAGTCTAATGAACCGAGTGAGCAGCCATCTGACCAGGATGATGGTTCCTCAACTAAAAAAAAGAACTCCAGCAACTGCTGCTGAACCAGTAAATTCTGCCAAAAAGAGAAGCATCCAGCTAAATAACCACAACCGATGGTTCCAGCACTTCCAACAGCAGAAGCTATAGCCAGTGCCATAAGCCTTTTACTGGCATCGCAGACCAGTACCGCGGTATCAGTTCAGTGCCCTGGTTCACAGTTTGTTCCGGTTTCAGGTTCCCAGTTTACTGGAACAATCCACTGATGTCTTCCCTGAGGAAGACAATGATTTTTAATGGTGAAGAGGATGGCTTTGGAGAACCCGTAGAACCAGAGGTCTCACCTGATCCTCATAGTGCTGATTCACCGGATAAGGCAGTGGAAGATTACTCCGCCCACTTTGCCTTTGTGAAGTAGGTGGCACAGACACTGGACCTCTCCACCCAAGGATCCACAGAGGAGGAGGAGGAAGCAGATTACATGGAAATGATGGATGTCCCAGCAACAAAGAGACTTTTGTTGCCCATCCACAAATCTTGAAAGAGACAAGCCACTAAAATCCTGCAGACTCCAACATCCATTCCACTTATGGACAAGAGGATGGACAGGAAGTATTGGGCGGCCAAATCAGGAGCCAAATTCTTTTTTCCGCATCCTAGCCATGATGGAGTGCTTCAGGCTGCTGTTTATGACAAGGCAGGCTCCCTGGCATCACATCCTCCTGAGAAGGACTCCAGGAAGATGGATTCCAGAGTCAAATAAATCGTACCTGGGGGCTTCTTTAGCCATCAGGCAGGCTACTTACTGTACATAACTTAGTGTCCATGTACCAGAAAAGCCTTTGGAATACAGTAATGGAAATAACCAAGGTGTGTCCTGGGCCCATGGCATCTGACCTATCAGGGGCAGCTAAGAGGGGCATTGAAGCCTCTTAAGTGTCAATTTCACATGGCAGTGGATGCCAGTGACATTGCAGCCAGGCAAATGGCTACCTTAGTGTCTCTGACGAGATTTGCTTGGCTGAGTGACAAATTTGTCTCAGGATACCCAGACAAAAGCACTAGATTTTCTCTGTGAACCCACATCCCTGTTCAGGGAGCAAACTGAGGCTTACATGAAAAAAATGGATGACTACAAGGTAGCCTACAAGAGTGCTGCTGCAAAGGAGAAGGCAGCAACCCCCCCCAAGAAATCCCAAGGAAGAGGGAGGGTAGAACCCATTATAGACCCTTCTTCCAAACACAGGCCCTGCTTTCCTGTCAGCCCCAGGGGATATTTTAGAGGCAGAAGGGGCAGCAGCAGAGCTGGCCCCAGCACTCGGGCTAAGCAGACTCCCTGAGGAGTCTGCCAGGGTCACCTCCTCATTCCCAGTAGGGGGCAGGCTGGCTCACTACCTCCAGGCCTGGGAATCTATCATCACAGACAAGTGGGTCCTGGAGGTAGTCAGCCAAGGTCTTGCTCTCGGTTTCAAAGTTGAGAGCAAGACTGTTCAGACCTACCAACCCATCAGAGGCATCTCTGTTAGAGAAGGAAGTGGCAAAGCTCATTCAGGACCACGCAGTATAACCTGTCCCATTGCCCCAGAGAGGAAAGGGTCTCTACCCAGGGTACTTCCTCACTCTAAAGAAAACAGGGGAGTGGTGACCCATACTGGATCTTAGACATTTAAACAAGCATTTGACAAAGCAAAGTTCAGATTGGTCACTCTGGCCACCATCTTTCCCACACGTCGGAAGGAAGACTGGCTGGCATCTCTGGGTCTAAAGGATGCCTACTTCCATACTCCCATCAGGCAGTCACACAGAAAGTACCTCAGGTTCAGATTGCCATCAGGACATTGTCAGTTCAGGGCCATGACTTTTTCGTCCTGATATCGGCTCCAAAAGTGTTCACCAAGTAACTAGCAGTAGTGGTGGCACATCTAAGGAGGCAAGGGATCACAGTCTTTCCATATCTGGATGACTGGTTGGTGGTAGGTCAGTCTTCTCAACAGGTAGAGCAGACATTGACCACCATACAAGATACCCTAAAGGCCTGGGTTTCTTAGTAAACCAGAAAAGTCAGTGTTGACACTAGTTCAACTCCTGGAATTTATAGCAGCAGAACTGGATAACCGGAAAGGGACAGCCTTCCTCCCTCAGGGAAGGGCAGACACTCTGATTCAGCTGGCAGGCTCCTTTCAGCATCATACCCCCAGACCAGCAAGACATTTCCTCCAGCTGTTTGGGCACATTGCCACAGCAACAATATCAGGATCAAGGTTCCAAATGAGGGATATTCAGTTCGAACTCAGGGCTCACTGGTCTCAGAAAAGAGACTCCCTGTCACAGATGGTACCAGTCACAGGAACCCTCCTTCAAGCTCTGCAATGGTGGCAGGAAAAGTCAACCTCAGAGAAGGCATCCCTTTCCTTCCGCTTCCACCAGCAGCAGTTTTGACAACAGATGTCTCCCTCCTTGGATGGGGAGCCCACAAGGGGGAGCATACTGCCCATAGTACATGGCTCCAGCAAGAGTCATTGCTCCACATAAACCTGTTGGAACTCAGAGCAGTTTACTTGGGCATTCAGTCCTTCACCTCAACAAACAAGGGGGCACAAGGTCCTCTTCCCCCTGCACAGAAGCCAAGAAGGTATGGAACCGGGCTTACTCCTTAGGGATCTCCCTCTCAGCAATTCATCTCCCAGGAAAGGACAATGTTCTTGCAGATGCCCTCAGCAGAATCAACCAGAATCACCATGGGTGGTCACTGAACAGGCAAATTCTGAAAGTTGTGTTCAGAAGGTGAGGCACCCCAGAGGTGGACCCTCTTGCAGCCCCATACAATCACCAACTGCCTTTGTTCTGTTGCAGGCTCATGCAGTGGGCATAGCACCACTAGATGCACTTCTGATGGTGTGGACAGGAAGTTTCTGTATGTCTTCCCACCATTTCCCTGCTGCTCAGAGTACTGAACAAGCTCAGCCAGCAACAATGATCCCTATTGCTCCAGACTGGGCCAGGCAGCCCTGCTACTCACTGCTACTGACCCTGTCAATATCCAGACCAGTCTCCTGCCCAGGAGGCACAACCTCATTTACCTCCTGTCAGGGCAGAGTTCTGTACCCCAGTCTCCAATCTCCTCAGGCTCAGAGCTTGGCTCTTGAAGACCTAGAATATGCTGACTACACCTCTCTGAAGGGGTACTAGAGGTGCTCATGGTGTCTAGAAAACCTTCTACCAGAAAGATCTATTCCTCTAAATGGAAGAGGTTTTCTATCTGATTTGGACAGACAGATAGACCACCGCCAGGCTGGCTTGTCAGTAGTCTTGGACTATCTGGCACACTTGCATTCCCATGGCCTTCAGCCATCCACTCTTAAGGTGCATCTAGCAGCTGTTTCTGCTTACCTTTCTTCTGGAAAAGGAGCATCCTGGCTGCCAACTAGGTATTCAGAAAATCTTTCAAGGGCCTGCTGCATTTGAATCCCCCTCACAGGGAACCCACCCCTGCATGGGACCGTAACATATGCATAGGCCAGCTAATGCAACCACCTTTTGAATCCATGTCCTTGGCAGAGCTTAAGTATGTGACATGGAAAGCAGTGTTCCTGGTAGCCATCACCTCCATTAGGAGGATAAGTGAGCTCCAGGCCTTGTCCCCAGAGCCAGACTATACAGCAGTCCACAAGGACAAGGTGGTCCTTAGGACTAATAGGAAGTTCCTTCTTAAGGTGGTCTCGGACTTCCACCTTAACCAGTCCATGACTTTGCTAGTCTTCTTTACTGATCATTCCAGCTCAGGAGAACTCCAATTGCATAGTCTTGATGTCAAAAGAGCCATTAGCTACTACTTGGATCACACAAAATGACACAGGCAGGATGGGACCCAGTTCTTCCTGACCTGTGGGGAAGGGCAAACCCACCTCAAAGAGGAGCATTTTTTTATTTTTTTTTTTTCTTTGTACTCCCAACCTCCGGCATCCTTTGGGAGTGCCCACTTGAATAGACCACTACTCCTTGCCTGAACCCCCTCGCATCTCCCTGGATACTCCTCCCACACAGGCCCCACGACAGGCTCGACCTCGTATCCCCTGCAAGGCTGGTTCCGCCTTCCCTGGCAGTTAATCATGTAGTGAAATGCCTGCCTGGATTCGAGCAGGCTTGGCAAGGAGAACCAGGTGCATCTGGGCTGGCTGTAGGATGTGTGGCATTCCCCTGGGGCCTTCGTCATCTCGCCAGAGGACTGGGAGGCATTTTCTTCTTTATTTCCCCCTACGAGCACGAGCGTGTAGTGGCGTCACCATGCAGGCAGAGCTCCATAAGACGCCTGTTGCTCTCATCCCCACTAGATCCCCAGCAGGTGAAACCCCCAGTCTCCACCGGGGGGTCATTACTGCATCAGAGAATCCCCAGATCCCACCCCAGGGAGAGGAGAGCTGTCCCTCGGACGCTCGATCCTTCTCCCTCCCCTGCCGACCCCTGGCGCCCAGGCTCGCTCCTGAACCCAAGTCACTGGCATAGCGAGAGGTGTGGCATACAGCGCCTCAACCCTCAGCACCACCGGGACGGCTTCAAAGAGGACCATTGCCCATTGGATTGTTGCCTGTATCCAGTTTTGCTACAGCAAAGTGGATAAAGAGCCTCCTGTAGGCCTAAGGGCCCACTCTACAAGGGGTACAGCTGCTTCTATAGCAGCTACGGGAGAGATCCCCTTGTTGGAAATCTGCAAAGCAGTCTATTGTGCAAAATAACCTTGCTTAAAGCCCTCTCCATGTCCCTCAGCCCAGACATACTGATTATCTCTGAAACCTGGCTAAAATCACATAACATCGATGCAGAATTTGCTGTACCCGGCTACACACTCCTCCGCCATGTCCAGGTGGGCAAAAGGAGGCGATAGCTATGTACATTGCCTCCACCATCAAATTCTCCATGATTGCCCTATACCTACTGTCTGACTCCATTAATGCCTTAATGGTAAAACTCAACATCCCCATTCAATCCCAATCTACATAAGGTACATACTGCGCTCCAGGCACCACCTCACCTACCATACTGGACTACCTGGGCTCTTTAAACTCCCTGGCAGCAGGTGGTGAGATCCACACACTAGGGATTTTAACCAGAACTGATTTGCTGAGTCCTTTCCAAATTTCGTGACAAGGTAACAGCCCTAATCCTAACACAACTAGTCACTGAACCTACTCAGTTAAACCACAAAACACAGAACCATACACTGTTAGATTGGTCCTCACATGTCACCCATGACAGGGTCATAGCCTCAGGACTCCTTCCAGATGCCCTTAGTGACCACCACGAAATCTACTCCGTATGCAAAATTCACAAACCTAAAGCTCCCCCACCCAGAATCTTACTATCTAGATCCTACAAATCTCTGGACCTCCACTCATTATTAACTGATTTGGGCAACTGTGACTGGTCGTGCATTAGGCAATTCACCTCGACAGACGAGGCACTGTCATTCTTTAAGTCCAAGTTCATCGGTACTATTCAATATCTTCATCAGTGACATTGCGCAGGACCTAGAAGGCAGAATTTCACTGTTCGCTGATGACACAAAGCTCTGTAACAGAGTAGACACACCAGAGGGTGTAGACAGAATGAGAAGGGACCTGCAGAAACTTGAAGAATGGTCAGGGGTTTGGCAGTTGAAATTCAATGCAAGGAAGTGCAAGATAATGCATATAGGCACAAAACCTGGCACAATATATCAGTTGGGGGTGAGGATATAGCATGCACCAAGCAGGAAAGGGATCTTGGAGTTATCATCTCTGATGACCTCAAGGCAGGAAACAGTGTGACAAGGCAGCAGGTAAAGCAAATAGGATGCTGGGATGCATAGGCAGGGGCATCACCAGCAGGAAAGGAGGTCATAATTCCACTATACAAGACACTAGTGAGGCCGCACCTGGGTACACTGTGCAGTTCTGGAGACCTTACCTACGTAAGGACATAGACAGGGTAGAGAAGGTTCAGAGGAGGGCAACAAAGATGGTGCATGGATTGCATCACAAGTCCTATGAGGACAGGTTGAAGGCACTGAACATGTACTCCCTGGAGGAGAGGAGGGAGAGGATATGATAGAGACATACAAGTATCTTACAGGGAGGAACAGGGTGCAGGAATGCACTATTTTTAGCGAAAAGATGTTCCAGGACTAGAGGGCATGGGATGAAGTTGGAGGAGGACGATTCAGAGGAAATGTGAGGAAGAATTTCTTCACAGAACGGGTGGTGGACAAGTGGAACACCCTGCCAGAGGAAGTGGTGGGGCTGGAAACAATCACGGGATTTAAGAATGCATGGGATAGACATAAAGATTCTGGAGGTCAGGGTAAGGGCAACAGACTTCCTGGAAAACATAACTGAACTTACAAACTTAAATGGGCAGACTAGGTGGGCCATAGGCCCTTATCTGCCGACACTGTCTATGTATCTATGTATCGCCACTGAGACCGAACGCCCTCCTCACGCACTAGAATCCAAGGTGCTCATCTCCCATGGATCGCCTCCCAAATCCTACCCTCCTCCAAATTTGAGACAAGGCCTGGAAAATCTTTGACTTCCAAATCTCAGGCCAACCTCCAGACTTACCATGCATTCCGCAATTCTAGTACCAAAAGAATCCGCCAAGCAAATGCCAACTATTTCTTATGCGCATTCAATTCCTCCTCCCATCTCAATTCTGGAATGTGGTCAAATCACTTCTCTGCCCACCATCACAACCCCCCAACCCTTCCCTGCAGGTTGGGGGTCTCTCCATCACTGACTCCTCAGCAGTTGCCACCTTGTTTAACACTGTCTTCACAACCAGCCATGCTACTCCCTTGTCCACCCCGCACCCTGCTAAGCATGCCCCCACTAATACCCCATCTTGTGGCACACCTGCAGCTCATCCCTTCTCCTTCCTGCAAGTCACCCCGATGAGGTATACAATGCACTGTTTGCCCTTAACCCAGAAAAGGGCAGATGTCCCACCGGGTTGGACTCCAAAATGCTCCACCTGTTGGCCCCTGCCATAGCTCAACCCCTTGCCTTCCTTTTTAACTTATCCTTCTTCCTAGCAGAAGTCCCCACTGAGTGGAAACACGCCACCATAATCTCACTTCCCAAGTGTGGTGATGCCTCAAACCCAAGCAACTACCGGCCCATCTCCCTCCTACCGACCCTTGCCAAAATACAAGAACGCCTGGTTCTCTATCGCCTATCCACATATCTGGATTCCTCTTCCTTTTTCTCCCCCTACCAGTCTGGCTTTAGCAAATCCCACTCTACTACCACCTCCCTTCTCAGGATTACTGACTTCATCCTCACAGGGATGGATGCTGGCCACATCACTGCTGCCATCTTTATTGACCTGGCAAAGGCCTTCAGTTCTGTGACTCACTCTCTTCTCTTGACCAAACTCGCCAATGCTGGTCTATCAGACTGGGCCACAGCTTGGTTTCCACTCCTACCTCACTGGCAGATCCCAAGCTGTCCGTATCAGTTCATCCACATCGGCTCCCATCTCAGTCACGTCAGGAGTGCCACAAGGCTCTGTCCTAGGCCCCCTCCTGTTCTCAGTCTTCCTGAATGACCTGCCATCCGCCTGCACACTCACCGCAATCCACATGTATGCAGATGACATGGTGCTATATGCATCCGGCCCCTCATCCTCGGAAGTTGAGACCAGACTACAGCAAGACTTCATCTCAGTCTGGCACTGGCTCCACTCAAATAACCTCCTCCTAAATGCCAACAAAACAGTCTCCTTAACCTTTGGCACGAGGCAAACAATTTCTAGGCTCCCTTTACCATTAGTATTCCACACCCTGAAAGGGTCCCCTCTGGAGTCCTGCACCACCTTCAGATACCTCAGTGTCTGGCTTGACCAGCACCTCAACTTTTCCACACATATTGACTCTACTCAAGAAGCTGCACCCTAAGCTTGGTGCACTTTACCAGAATCGTAACAGCATCCCCCTTCCAGCCAGGAAGGACATTGTGAAAAAAATGATCCTCTCTGTCCTCGACTATGGGACGTATTCTATGGCGCCGGCCCAAAGACAACATTAGCCAGGCTGGACCCTCTCTTCCACTCTTTCTGCTGCTTCACCCTGAACAGCCACTACTCCACACACCACTGTGCCCTATATCAAGCAATGAACCTCACCTCTCTCGACAATCGCAGGCTAACCCAGTGCGCGAAGATCCCAGCCAAGTATTGGTCACAGCATCTCCCCTCCTACCTCTCCAACGTCTTAAACCCTAGCGCACAAGCATACACACTCAGAAACTCAGATTCCAGGTCCCTAGCTGTCCCCTAATGGTCTACTTCCACAGGGCAGTCAGGTTTCAACTGCCACATTCCCATGCTGTGGAACTCCCTCCCAGCTAACATTCATTGCTTTACCTCCCTTTGCACCTAAACTCCATGCTGCAAGATCATTTCGTCCCTACCTGTGATTGTGTCTAGACGTTTCCCAATCACTAGTAAAACCTCAGGGTATGTCTGCACTTAGCAAATTGCAATTAATTTGGTGCCTAACTATAGTTCTCTCTTTATGCTGTTTCTCATATGGCTCAAAGTTAATTTATTGTACACTTGCTGTATTTAACTGTGGTTACCAACTGACCCTCTCAATCCACTACGACGCGGAATCAGAACCAAATATTAGTGATCTTCCACTATGTATTCACTTGTCTATACTGTCTTCAACTGTCTACCTCTATGCCATATGTACTATGGTTACCATTCGACTTTCTCAATCTACTACTGACTTGTATTCAGAACCAAATGTTAGTGTTCTCCCACTATGTATTCACTTGTCATACTGTTTTCAACCATTTACCAATGTTCCCCTCCCCAGGATGCATCTGAAATCAAGCAGTATTCTGCTCAGTATGCCTTTTCTGGTAAAACGCTTGAATAAATAAAGTCCTCTTGTGATATTGCCCTCGGTGGCTTCTTCGCACAGGTGGTTATCATCTCTCCAGCTGTGATTATTAGTCCGGTCACGATTCAGTATGGACGCCAGGCTCTCCTGCCCCTCAGATGGAGGACATCTTCGTCATTTTGTATCAGGCTGTTACACAAGGTCCCTGCACCCTAATTGGTACCCCAGCGGTACACTATAGACAGCTAGCACTTAAGTACATGTTGTACTAACATAGGCAAGGCAAGGCAAGGCAAACTTTATTTAAAAGACGTCCAATCCGGGAGGCTCTGGGCTGCAAAAGCATTTAAACAAACATATTTAACAAAATAAATATATAAATTTACATATAAATACAGATCAATACAAAACTAAAACCTAACAATAAATCCATATCTATTATATCACATATATGTGCTAAGGGCATCTACCGTATAAGAGTAGATGTCAGGATATGAATGCATACTGTTGTAATACACTTTGTTTGCTAATACATATATTCTGCTGTGTATTTTCTGTGTATTTCTTACTTGTAAGATGCCAAGGCACCTGTGTCCGTGGAGTAAGTATAATATGTAAGACGGCATTGCCACCTTTTGGTGATTTGTACTACTACACTGAGTTATGTAAGACTCTGTATAAGAACTTTTTTGGTCTCAAACTGATGACTTTACAGAATTGTATAATGTTATCTTGGACTGTGGAGCTACCTCTAATTTAGCCAATAGGGCTCATCTCTGTAACTAGAAATGTTTCTATCTGAGAGTAACCATAGTAATTATCATAGGTATATAATGTAATGCACAAGCCTTATACCTCGGAGACCTCAGGAGAGACCCCAAGAGACACAGAGAAACCTCGAGGTATAGGGAACGCAGCACTGGCTCCGGTTCGTGATGATGAGAACTGCTTAAGGCAACTGTGATTTATCCTTTTGGTAGTAATAAACTTGTTTATTACTCTAATGCAACGATGTCTGTGATTACTTGCATTCCCAATATCAATCAAGAACCTGAAAGTGCGGTTAAGACCTCCTAACAAATTGGCACTGTGTGCAGTATATTTGTTGTTCGAAGTTTTCACTTGTTGCTGAAACTTTCCCTTTCCCACGGGGACAGTAGGTACATCTCCCATATCACCTCTCCCGCTTTACAACTAGTTTGTAGTAACTTGCAGAGTCTGTCTGTCTTTTTGGTGTGCTCGATGCCATCTCGACCCAGTCCATAGCAGCTTTGAATTGCAAGCCTGCAACTTGGACAGTAGCCCGGCTGTGTATAAAGTTCTCCTGCTGTGGACTGATACGCAGCATGGTGCCCTTTTCACAGTTTGAATTTTCGCTCCTTCCACACAATGGCCACCGTATCAAATATCTGCACAGAACTGAGACTCGATGTCTCAAACTTCCTTGCCTCCCATGGAGGATGGGCTGACTTCGCACGGGACGCAAGTCAATCTGAAAACCCTGTACTGGGGATTTCAACCCAATACACAGAGACGAGACAATCAGCCAATAAGTGACAAGCTAAAGGGTTGATGGTCGCAGCTCTCTATGCTGCTCTGGAAGCCTCCGAAGCAAGGTTTCAAACCCTTGACCTGCAGATTTCATCTCTTAAGCAACAGATGGGTTTGCGGAAACAGAATGTATAAGACCGCAGCAGAACTTGGAGTCCAACTCCAAACTCTGCGGAATGAAAAGGATTCACTATTGCATCATTCAGCTCAAGCTGGAGAACAGGAACTGTGTATGTTGAAACAAGAGTGTGAAAGTTTGAGACAGAATAAGAGTCAGACATTGCAAATGAATGATTTGCTAAGTGCTGCAAATGCTCAGTTGAGTGAGGAAGGGTGAGCTGCAGGACGAGATAAACCAGGTACGTAATGATCTAGAAGTGTCTATTCGGGACAATCGCGAATTGAGCACCACGTATAGAGTGTTGCAAAAGCAAGATGAGGTTGATATGGATGTTGCAAGTGTGAGTCATAATGAATGTAGAACCAAGATGGCAAAACTGCGCCATCAGCGAGAGGTTCTGGCTGGCCATGTTAAGGCAATGGGTGGCGTAGCCCCTGCCTTACATATGTCATCCGAAGGGGAGTTATCTGATGATGACGTTTCACAGTACAACACCCAGTCACACCCTTACTATGGCCCACAGACCCCACCCAGCCATCCACAACATGGCGGGTCCTCACTCCCCCCTCACCATGTCATACGTCATCGTTGTGACGCCCATCATGGGAGATGCCAACATGGTGGCCCCCATGATGGGAGGAGCAGGCCCAGGCCTGGTCCCGACAGCACACCAGTAGCCGTTACTAATGTGGAAGACAGGCAGGAGATAGAAACCATGATTGAAACTGCGATAGGCAATGTACTCCTTCCTGAGAGGAGTAAATGGGCCATTAAAACCCAGATTAGGCAGCTTCTGCAAGAGGCTGGCACTCGGGAAGGTATTGTCCACACTGCGGCCAAGGCTGCCGCTCGGGCCACCCTGGATGGCACTCGAAATAATCTGCCTCTGCCCGATCGACCCAGTAATCCCCTACAAATGGCCTACTCTGTTCAGCAAATTGCTGACAGCATCGGTCGGATGAACCTGTCCGACAAGCCAGCTGTCACTTGAAAAGGTGCGTTTCAAATGCTAGATGCTTAGCCTCACTGCAGAACATCTGGTCCAAATACTACGCCAGACCATCGATCCTGGTTTGTGGGCCAAACTCCCGATGCCATTTGCAGGATGGGAATGCCACCTTTGACGAGGTTGCAGCGCTGAGCTCATTTCTGCTCACAGCCCAGGTGTAGTAGGAGTGATGCTTGCATACCCTGTAAAACAGAATGCAAAGGAAAGTCCAGCGACTTACCACCAGAGACTCTGGATGGCCTACTGAACAGCAAAGCACTTGGCACAAGAAGCTACGGATGTAGATCTTATTGAATATAAGACCATGTTCCTTAGGAACATGATTCCAGCAGTAAGAGAAAAGGTAGAGCTGACCACCTACCCCAGTATGGATAGGTTTGCCAACATCCTTCGGAAAACCCAGAGAGTGTACCAACTCTATATCCGTGATCTGGGCTCCGGTTCCAAAAAGGTAGCTGCCGTGGAGCCTACTCTGGAGGCCATGACTCAGTACACGGTGGAAGGGCAGTCCCAACACCAACAGGCCCAGCATCAGCAAGCCCCTCCAGCTGATAACCAACACCCCCAACAGGCCGATCAATAACACCCACAACAGCAGCAACAATGGGGTGGGAACTGGAATTGGCATAAATATAAAAAGCATAAGGGTAGTGGTAAACCACAACAGCAAAGACCAGGCCCTTCATATAGGGAGATAGCTGAAGAGAATCAGAAATTCCAGAGCTCCTGGGACAAGTACGCCTATGGTGGATGCGCTCCTGCACAGGCCCTTGCAGCAGCACAACCGCAACCCAGGCCCTAACTGGTCATGGGGACACTGGCAGTACAGGCCCATTCAAGCCTGAACCCAGAGGCTCCTCCTATATAGTATCAGTACAGCATGGTGAAGTGATTCACAAGAGTCAGGCCAACCTCTCCAGATTTCCTGTAGTACAGATTGACAATTACAGGCCCCAGTCCGGATTGTAAACAAGCTAGTCTTGGATACAGGCGGGAGGCCCTGCACCAAGGTCGGGGGCGGCGTACTAGTAATTCTGTTAGGTACAGGTGCAGCTGTATCTGTGTTACATGATGAACACCCGGACACATCCCTTTGGTCCACTAGACGAAGGACCAACATGTCAGGAGTTGATGGCACTAGGCTACTTGCATACCATTCTCTACCCCTACCGGTAGAGCTAGGCCATCTAAATGCCTCACACACTTTCCAACTAATGGTATTGCATGATCATCCTAGTATCATAGGGATTGACTTCGTCGCACCACACGGCTATGTGGTGGACCAAGCCAACATGCTACTGATACAAATTCAGGGTCAATATCATACCATTTCAATTCCTGATTCACATGTGGCAACTATATCTGCCAGTGACAAAGAGTATGACGTCAGTGATTTGTTCAAGAATCATGAGCTTTTCCCATAACTCCTCCCTATTTCGCAGTGACATTTGGAAGCGTTTGCAATCAACAAGCATGACTGTGGTAGAATACACACTGTCATTGAAGTGCCAGGCCCAGCACATGAAAGGCAAAGGCAATATCCTTTCCCAACTGAGGCCTTGCCTTCCCTTAGAGAGACGATCAAGTCACTCCTCAAGCAAGGAGTAATCAGAACTTGTGTCTCCACTGCCAACTCCCCAGTGTGGCCAGTGAAGAAACCCACAGACACCTGGAGACTTACTATAGACTACAGGAAATTAAATCAGGTCACCCCCAGTTGTTCTCCAACTGTGGCATCAGCACCAGATGTGCTACAACATCTGACCCCTGACTTAAAATGGTTCAGTGCCCTCGACATCTCCAGTGGTTTCTGGTCATTGCCATTGGCCCTTAAGAGTCAATATAAGTTTGCCTTCACCTTTGAAGGAAGACAGTACACATGGAGTTGCTTGCCACAAGGATTCCATAACAGTCCATCCCTGTTCCATCTACACATAATGGACGCCCTCGAGAGTTTCTGTACTCCCCAGTCTCTCTTGCAATATGTGGACGACCTGTTGCTGGCAACAGCCACACAGGAACAACATTTGGATCTCTTGGACGAACTACTGACTCTCATTCAGAGAGCAGGTTTGAAATGCAATCCGGCAAAAGCACAACTGTGTCAGAAAGAAGTACTATTTCTGGGTCTGAAAATAACTGGCCAAGGTTGAAGCCCTACCTGGAAGAAGGTACAGGGATTGCAAGATTTGCCATTACCCACCAGTGTGGCAACTCTTCAAAGGTTTCTAGGTATGGTGAATTATTCAAGAGCTTTTATTTGTGATTTTGCTCAGAAAGCTGCTCCTCTGAGTTACTCAAAAGGACGTACCATGGACTTGGGGCCCTATACACACCCAGGCTGTGACGTCACTGAAGCAGGCCTTGGCCTCCACCCCAGCTCTGGTCAACCCCAATCCAGCACTACCATTCCATCTGGAATGTGCCACCTCTGACGTTGCCATGTCAGCAGTGCTGGCCCAGTGCATGACACCTTGAGACCCATTGCATATGTCTGACAGCTCTTGACCCCAGTGGAACAGAAGTATGGCTTTTGCGAAAGGAACCTTCTGTCCACCTACTGGGCTGTCAAGCACTTCCTGTATATCATTGGGTACTCACCACTGATTATCAACACCAACCACACCCCAACTACCTTTCTGCTCTCAGATGGAGTGAAGGATGGGTCAGTCTCTAATACCAGACTGACACACTGGTCACTTATTCTCCAGGACAGAGGCATATGGGTACAACCGACTGAAGTTCCATCTATGTTAGCTCATGGCCTCCTTTTCCAGGGAGAACTCCATGACTGTACACTACAGTCACCTGATCTTCCGGATCCAGGTCCTTTCCTCCCTGCCATGCCACAAATACTTGACAACACTTCTTTGTGTCGTGTGTTTACCAATGGTTCAGCATCCTACTATTAGGGAGAACAAATTGCAGGGATGGGCATTCTAGTGATTTACCCTTATGAGAACACTGTCAAAATATCTAAGCACTGTAGTGTAGCATCATCACAATATGCAGAGATGGCAGCGGTGGCCTGTGCCCTCGAGTTCATCCAGCATGGAACCGAGGATACCATCATTTTTACAGACTCTAAGTGGGTTTGTTGTTCTCTTACAGAATTTCTTTCTTTCTGGCAGAAGGACTCCTTCCTCTCCTCTGATGGCAGCCCAGTGAAATACAAGGAATTGGTATTATACATACATTCACTGGCACGAACATTTGCACACAAACTCTATGTACACAAAGTCAAAGCTCACTCTCTCCATGACCCCTACCATGCCTTCAATGACACAGCAGACGCCCTTGCTAAGGAAGGGGCCCGAGGGGGGGACGTCTGGATGATGGACCATCCAGAGGCCAATGCAGCTGTACAGATCGCAGCACTCAGGAAGAAACTTGAACCTTTTTCCCCCTTGGACCTCTCCGCAGCCCAGCATTTTGACACCAAACTTAAAGAGGTGTTCAGATTCCTTGACAAAGGTACCAAAGAGAAACTTCCCACACACAACCCCTATTGGAGGCATGAAGGTGAGCTACGCTTGTCACCAGATGACAAGCTCATCTGATTCCAACCAGATGACTCCACCACCAAGTTGTGGGTGGGCCCCGGACACTTAAGATCTGAATTCTTGCACCAAGTGCATGACACCCCACTGGCGGACACCAGGGAGTGGAAAATACACTCAAAGACTCAAGACCACCGCCTGGTGGCCTGGTATCACCAAAGATGTTAAACAATACATAGACAACTGTCTTGTTTGTGCACAAAACAACCCATCCCTACCAAATGAAATGCCAAACTCTTATCACAACAGCACTCTGGCCCTTGGCATGCCATACAGATTGATTTCATTGGTTCTGTGACCAACACAGCAGAAATAACAAGTATGCTCTTGTGGTAACTGATCTCTTCTCTAAGTGGGTTGAAGCTTTCCCCACTAAGACATGCAGTGCAAACCACTGCCAAAATCCTGGTGGAACAGGTTTTCTCCAGGTTGGGTCTACCTTAAAAGTAGACTCTGACAAAGGAACCAGTTTTACAGGTGAGTTGATGAGTTCAGCAGAAGTTCCATATACCCTACCACCCTCAATCCTCAGGTCAAGTAGAGAGAGCCAATAGATGGATTAAGTAAATGCTTTCCAAATTCATTGAGGATAATCCCAAAACTTGGGATTCCCTACTGCCATTACTCCTTATGGCAATTAGGGGTACACCCTCAGCCACCACCCAGCTTACACCCTTTGAGGTGATGACTGGTAGACAGATGAGATTACCGGAACACCTGTTGTTTGACCTGCACACCCCCACCGCAGACCGTGTGTCTGTGGATCAATATGTGGAAAAACTCAGAAAAGACCTCATACACATACACTTGTATGCTGTCAACTGCATGGGCAAGGCCCAGCAACAATCCAAAATACAGTTTGACAGACATGCACAAGAAGTGGATTGGCAAGTTGGAGATCAGGTAATGGTACTTCGATTTGCACATACCACCCACTCCTTCTCCAACAAGTGGGAAGGCCCATACCCCATTGTCAACAAGCTCAGTCCAGCAGTCTATCAGGTTAGACTCCTGCATAACAACAAGTTGACTGACATATGGTCACATGCAAACCAGCTGAAACTGTATAAAGGAGCTTAAACTACTTTTCCTCACCCCATCGGGTGGAATTGTACCAACATACTAATCTTTGATCTTCCTTTTCAGATACAGTGACAAGATGGCTATCTTGTTCCATTCCTCATCTCAGGAGTTATCCCCTGCATCCAAGGCATGGTACTGGACCTCCACGACAGTTGATCCTCCAGCACCTGCTCCAGAGGGAGTATCCATCAATATACCAGATAGTATGATCACTGTCCAGGAAGGTTCCGATGCTTACCTCACTGCCTCGGTTGTTGCTCTGGATAAATCTACCCTTCAAATTGAGTGGCAAATCACATCACAAGGACAAAGTCTCCCTGTGGCCAAACCCTCCAAAGGAACTTTCCAAGATTGGCCCAATGCTAAATTATCCCCAGATGGTTCGCTGTCCTTGTTACAAACTGCATTAAGACATTCTGGTTTATACAACATAACTGCCTTAATTGATCCTTCAGACTGTAATTCTTTATCCAGAGATGCTGCTCAAAATGTTGTGTTGTACACCACATGGCTTCTGCAGCCATGTACTCTCTGTGTTACCACCTACTGATAAACAGCTTTGGAATGTCCAAGCATACCCTGGTCCCCGTAGTGGTCTAACAGCCACCACCCTCCCAGGTTCTTTGATTAATAACTTACAGTTTATGCATATACCTGTTTTGTTTAATCTTATTTACTGGAATATGAATGAATTTGGTATGTGTCACAATACTAACAATTCAGCATTTTATAGTACATTATTGCTTGATAGTCTAGCTGCATTTCAGATTCGTACTCAAGACCCTATTGCCGGGTCCATTTTACTATACATAGAGGCAACTTCAGGAGAAAGCCCTCCTGATGTTCTATCTCGTAAACATAAACGCGTGAAGTTGACAGTTCTGATGTTACAGGTGCAACAAGTACTGTCACATGCCTTTTGGTACAGATATGTCTATTTGGAATAAGCAGACATTGCTGCTCTCAAAGCTCATTCTGCCAAGTTCTCCATTAGTTTGGTCAGCAACATACTACCCTCATTATTGCATGGTGTGGATGGCCTTAGGAAGAAAAATACACTGGGCCAGATATTCAAAAGGGTTGCGCCATGCACAATAGGGTTGCGCCTGTGCAAGTCCAAACTTGCTCCATTCTGCGATATTCAGCAGGAGGCAGTTGCGCCACTGAAAACAGGCTGAGCAACAGTGCAATGCAAATGAATGCATGCTGAACTGGTGGGGAGGTACCATGATAAACTGCACAGCCCGATATTCAGCCGGGTTAGGCAGAGAATGTTGTGCAGGCAACCCCCAACCCGCGCCTGCACAACTTTGAGCCAAAAAAGGCTTAAGTCGAGGGCCACCCACAGGGAGCTGCTGCATTGCAGGGCGCAACACAGCAGCTACCACCTGTGGCTGGCCCCCAACCCACTCCCCTGTGCTCCCCCGCAGCCGATCACGGCAGCCGACTGTAAATCCCTCACCACCACCCCCAGTGGCTCGAACGCCGGCATAGTGTACTCCACCAGTCTGGATCGCTGGCAGCAATGTGGCCCCTCGATCATCTTCTGAGGTCCAGTGACTGCTTTATCGATGTAGCAGTGTGAGCATTGTCAGCTTCCTTCAAGAAAACATGTTCAGGTTCAGTGACTGAAATGCCGACAGGGCAGTGAGCCTATTATCTTCTGGTGGTTCAGGTTATGTTTCACCCACCTCCTCGGCCCGCCTCAGGCTGCAGCATCCCACTCGCTTGCCGCCTCGCTGCTTGTTGACTGACTGCTCGGGCTGCACGCCATTGGTGCAAGAGCAAGCGTGTGCAGCCCATATCGCATACATGACAGTCCAGATCTCAGAATGATCATCTCACAAATCTGGACTGTCATGTTGGTATGGGCTGCACACCCATTGGCTCTGCTCTGCACCAATGGGCGTGCAGCCCACCGCAGTCAGTCGGCGGCGGCAGGTGGGATGCCGCCGGGGAGCGGGGTGGTGGGGCCGTGGTGGTGGGGTGGGGACACTAGCCACCAGGGCTATGTTCGAGGGGGTTATTAAACTTACCGCCCACGATTGAGCATTTCGTCCACTGGACCACCAGGATGACTACGGAGGAGGGGGTTATTATACACCGCCCGTGATCGGGCATTTTGGTCCACTGGACCACCAGGGATGACCGCGGAGGAGGGGGTTTATTATTCACTGCCCGCGATCGGGCATTTCGTCCACTGGACCACCAGGGATGACTCGGGGGTTTATACACTGCCTGCATTGGGCATTTCGTCCACTGGACCACCAGGGATACGTTGGGGGCCACATTGCTGCCCGTGATCAGGCTGGTGGGGAGTACACTATGCCCGCGATCGGGCCACTGGGGGTGGTGGTGTGATTCTACACTGTTTGCCAGCGATCGGGCTGCAGGGCGCCGGTCCTCGACGGCTGCTGCCTGGCAGGGCGCCAGGTGCAGAGTCCTCGGGATCGGTGCACCTACATGCTAATGGCATGCAAATGGGGCCATAATCAGATGCAAATGGCCCCTCGCCTTGCATGAATTATGGCCCCATTTGTCATGTTACCTTTTGAATATGGGATTTTGCGCTATGCGCAATGGTACTGCGCCACCGCAGAGTTGGAATGCTCCACTCTGACAACTCTGCGGTGGCGCCAAGTTCCACTGCGCGTATGCACAGTGGCTGTGGAAGCGGGGTGATATTCAAAGGAGTTGCCTCAGTAGTGCAACTCCTTTGAATATCACCCCAGCCACACCCCTGCACAACTATTTTGCACAGCGCAAGGGCTTGCGCCTAAGAATAGCGCAGTTTGAATATCCAGCCCACTGTATACAACATGCACGACATTGCTAAGGCATTCACTGATTCAAAAGATAGGATCAACGCACTCATACAACAGAACAATAAAGAAGCAGATAATCAATACATTGCTAGATAAATACTTTGCTCTGCCTATGGCTCATACATTATCACTACCATCAACAACCTCTTCCATGATCTAGACTCTGATAGAATCCCTGACATTATACATGACAGACGCATCTCCAAATGGTATTGTCCACGATGTAAACCCCCTAGCTGTGTCTCTATGTGTATGCCCAAACTTTAACAATACCTCTTTCTACAGCTAGGAATTTGGGGTTTGTGACCAGACACCTTAATACTGGTCCTTGCTTTACTGCTAATAAATGTTCCATAACAGATACCATGTTTGTTTCTTTTACTGTCTCTTTACCACGCTTTGATCCCACTACAGCTTTGTTCGACAAGCTTGCACTGGTACATTCCATTGGGCATTTGGATGAAGACATCTACAGAGAACACCTGGATCTACCACTTCTACTGGTTTACCATTCTTTCCTGGATGCCTGGGTGGCTTCGCACATGGACTGTTGTGCGAAAAAGCAATATATTTACTTGTGCTGATGTGATGTATTTGATGTTATTCAACCTGTTTGTGGTTATTCTCCAGACAGTATTGATTGGACTTTCACCATGGATGATGACATCATGGCAAATGGCACCGACTCCTTCTACTCAACTCTGGCTCCGGATAAGCTGTACCAATCATATCATGAGGAGGTTCATCGCCTGGCAACATGGATTTTGAAGACGACCTACACCTGCCCTGTCCAGTTGCAAAAGTGGAGACTCCCTACTTTGTGCTCACAGTAAAATTCTGATGGAGAGTACTGCATGGTAACCAACTGCAAGTCATACACTTATGGATCTGTTACACGTGCTATTGATTACCCCAATTTCTGTTTTGTTCCCCACCAGAAGACTGTGATTGGACATACTGTCATAATCCCCGTACCCCCCCCCAGATGCAGACGTTATTGATGGTAACCCCGATTATCTGCTCACACTGTCTGAATACTTGCCATATTTTAATGTACACATAGACCCACTCACATTAAAATCACTTTTAGACAGGAAGGACACACACCTCATCCACATCAGCAGTAATATGACCAAAGCCAATGAAGCTGTCCTCTCATTAATTAGTGATGGTGATATGAATAACGCATTGACTAACACCTGGTTAGAGATTACTTTTAAAGGTTTTGTTATTATACAAGCATTTTTTTAATCTTCATTTTGATTATTATGCTCTGCTGCCTATGGTGCACACTGCGCCAACACCGTGAGATGCTCGAGTTCCTTTACAAAGCCCATGTATCGGGTTTGTAAATGACCACTGCTCCTGTCCGTTCCCTAGACATTTGCCTGTGTTGCCCTTGGATGCAACAAGGGGGGGAATGTTACACGCGGTCCCTGCACCCTAATTGATACCCTCAGAGGTACACCATAGATAGCTAGTACTTAAGCACATGTTATACTAACATATAGGGCTAAGAGCATCTACTGTACAAGAGTAGATGTCAGGATATGAATGCATATTGTTGTAATACACTTTGCTTGCTAATACATATATTCTGCTGTGTATTTTCTGTGTATTTCTTACTTGTAAGATGCCAAGGCACCTGTGTCCTTGGAGTAATTATAATATGCAAGACGGCATTGCCACCTTTTGGTGATTTGTACTACTACACTGAGTTATGTAAGACTCTGTATAAGAACACTTTTGCTCTCAAACTGATGACTTTACAGAATTGTATAATGTTATCTTGGACCATGGAGCCACCTCTAATTTAGCCAATAGGGCTCATGTCTGTAACTAGAAATGTTTCTATCTTACAGTAACCATAGTAATTATCATAGGTACAGTATATAATGTAATGCACAAGCCTTATACCTCGGAGACCTCAGGAGAGACCCCAAGAGACACAGAGAAACCTCAGGGTATAGGGAACGCTTAGCACTGGCTCCCGGTTCATATTGGTAAGAACTGCTTAGTGCAACTGTGATTTATCCTTTTGGTAGTAATAAACTTGTTTATTACTCTAATGCAGTGTGTCTGTGATTACTTGCATTCCCAATATCATCAAGAACCTGAAAGTGAGGTTAAGACCTCCTAACAAGGCAATCCTTGCCAAATAGCAGCCTGAAAGCCTTGTTAGGCTTGGACTAATGGTTAAAAAAAAAAAAATTATCACAGTACAGGGCTTAGCCGAAATTACTCAATACCTTTGGATCGGGTCAGGTTCTGCCTCAGCCTCCTGAGGTGCTCATCTCTCGAATATGGTAAAGAGTACCTGACTTCTCTACCCCTAGGGGGAGTCCAATCCAGCGGTGGTATGGGTCATCTCTTTCTCCAAGAGAGATTTCTTTAATTCAGAGACATTTTCTAGACCTAGGCGACTGCCCTGTCTGTTAATCCCCCCCTTTTTTAGTCAGGCTTTCTTCTCTTGAGCATAGTACCATGGCAACAGAAGTGACTCTCCAGTGAGTCGGAACCCAGTTCCTGCTTCCTTGCTTGCTTCAACTTAACAGACGAATACTCCTTTCTTGACCGTAAGTCAAGTAGGTATTTTTCTGAGATGGCTTCTCAAATACTCATGACAGAGCTGTGATGTTTGTTTTCAGCGGACAAACTTGGAGTTCTTTCCTACTCCTTCAGGGAGGCCGGAGTGAGTAGTGCCTCACTGCATTGAGTCACTTCTGCCTATTCAGTCACTTTCAATGAATGGGTTAGCCCTAACTTGTTCCTGTTGCGTCCTCCTCGACACACATCTGCCTCTATTTGCCTTAGAAATCCAGCCCGTTTTTTTCTCTGTTGGAATGTTTTTCCACAGTGGACACATCCTCCTGTACAATTTTTCCCTCTTCCCTGAGTCCAGAGACTGCTACTACAGTTGTACACACAGGGGCAGGATGATTCCTTTTTGGAATATGAAGTGGATAGGATCTGGTTCTACTAAACCATCACAAGAGGCTTCCAAGTCGTGCTTTGGCCTGCCATCAGGAAGGTTTCGTAACTAGTGGAAACCATTCTCCTTGATGGACTAGCCCCACCTGGACCTTCTTTTGCTCACCAAGTAAGGGGTTTAGTGCTCCCGGACCTGTTGTTCACAGATCCGCCATGCTTGGTAGTAGGGGTTTCCATCTGCGCTTTTCAGTCTACCTTGAACCAGTAGACTTTACCTCCAGCTCTTTCAGTTCCTGAGGTCTTTTACGTTACATTAATACATGTCTTTAACACTATTAATTTTGGTCCTAGACCTGAAATTATGAGGCCAGGTTTTGCCGCTCTCCCAGAGTGGTTGCAGCTTCCTGGCAGAGTTTCATTTTGTGCCGATTGCAGTCGTCTACAAAGTGGTGAGTTACAAATCAAGTGCTTATCTTGCAAGCACTCATTTCTAGATTCTCTTACAAGACAGCTCTTTTATTAGCAGGACAGTCCTTGGCCGTCCTTTCTGAGTGAACCCTATCTCCCACCACCCTACTCAGGGTTGTTGGTTTTAGCTCGGTGCTCTCCCACTAGTGTGAATGAGTGATGGAGACTTAGTCCAGGAAGATATGGAAATTACGTACTTACCATAATTATTGATCTTCTTGGACAGTCTCCATCACTCATTCACATGCCTACCCACCATCCCCCGGGTTCACTCGTTTTTCTTTCCTGGTCTTCATAGTCCTATGGTTCAGACTGTGAAGGCATTGATCTTCCCTTGTCAATCTTCACCATTCATTACTTCCTGGGTGTAAGCTGGAGGCGCCAGCATCCGCCACGGGAGCTTTTTTTTTTTGTTGCCTAACGCCCCGCCTCGAGCGGACGCCATGCGCATGCGCGAGGGGCGGCCGTTAGTAGAGACCGACTCCTCCTCCAACTCAGTTCTGTTTCTCCCGCCGTCGAGGCAGCACCTGTTTCGGAGCGTCCATATTTTGACTGCGTCTGCGACTCCTCTTTCCCGCACACTCGACGCCAATCGGTAAGACCGTTCTTTTTTATTTCTAAAGCGGCGCCGGGTGTGCTTTCCTACTGTTTTTTCTTGTTGATTTCGCGTTATGTCCGGTTCCGGAGCTAAACGTGTTTCGAAGACGGGCCGCGCCCCTATGCGTCGGTGTTACTGTGGCCGGCATTTCTCCGTCTCGGACCGGCATGACGTTTGTCTTCGTTGCCTGGGACCCAACCATGACATGGATTCGTGCGACGCCTGTTTCTCCATGGACCGCCGTGTCTCGAGTCCGCCTGCCTGTTTCTGGCAGCCCCGCCTCACCTTCGGGGACGACACGCCATGGGATTCTCAGGTAAGGCCCCAGGTCTTCCCCCGGTCCTCCCCGGCCTATACGTCTGAGGAGGAGGGGCCCTCGCCTTTTCTTGCCGAGGAGGAGGCCCTTCATGTGTCGGGGAGCCGAGTCCTTCCGGGCCGCGGGCGCCGACACCGCCCGCAGTCACCGAGGTGCAGGCTCCCCCCGCGGGCGAGGCCTCGACTTTGGGCCTGGCTGGTGACGGAACTCACGCCCTTCGCGCCGCTTTCGGATCCTGGCGCCGTCATGTGCCGGTGATCGCGCGCGCCGCTTTCCGCGGCGCGGTGAGTCCCGGCGCCGCTGCGGGCGCTCGTGATCAGAGCGGCGCTGTTGGCGGCGCTGCTAGATCCCCGGGCTGCTCGCGCGCGCTGTGATCGGGGCGGCGCTTGGCGGTGCCGCTTTTGGGGCTCGGTGCCGTTACGGGCGCCGATGGACAAGGCGCGGCGCTACGGCGGTGCTGCCGCTTTCTCGACGTCCCGCGCCAGGCTTTGTCCTTCCCAGGCGGTGCTGCTTTGCCGGGCGCCTGCTGTGTGGAGCCAGGGCCTGGCTGCTACTGGGCGTGAAGAGGCGAGCGTGTTTCCTTGGTACCGGGCCGTCATGTCCTCCGGGCTCAGGGACCCTGGGTGGCCAGCATTGAGGTCCTCCTGATCTCGCCTCCTCGGAGGGCGATGATTCAGACGGGACTCTATCCTGGCACCCCACCTCGAGTCTGGGTCCCGGTGGCTAGAGGTGCCAGGCGGCGCAGCGGCCCTCCTCTGTCCCCCTTCCGTTGCCTCCTGAGGGTTCCCCGCTGGGGCCGGAGCCCGGGGCAGGCGTGGGTGACTGAGGGAGGCTCCCCTCTCTGAGGCCCGGCATAGCTACTCATTGGCAGTGTTGCTGCCCTAGGACAGGGGATGGCTGAGGAGGAGGCCTCGGAGTCCGAGGGGTTGAGGGGCAGGGGTCTGCTGCTCGGTCTTCTTGGCCACCCAGGGGTGGCCAGGAGCAAGTGCAGAGCCTCGCCTCCCTCCAGGGTTCTAGGTGTCCTCCGGCGGCGCTTAGCGGACTGCCCTTCTGGATCCATGCAGTCCCGGTGTCGCCATAGGGAGGTTCTCCCTCAGGGCTCTTCCAGGCCCGCTTCCCAGAGTTCCGCTCATGGCCTGGTCTGATATCCGGGATCCTCTTTCCAGGGCTCCTTTCCCCGGATTCCAGAGCCCTCGCAGAGAGCAGTTACCTCCGCGGAGGTGCCCCTCTCCCATCTCTCTGCCTTCACCACCCCCGCTCCCAGGCCATGTCGGTCCTACGGGTCCGTTATCCTGGGGGCAGTTCAGGGGTTCTGCGGCGGCCTTCCCTCATATGTTAGATACATGCATGAGCGGGTCTTTCGACTCTCCCCACCGCCGCAGGAATCCTCTGGGCATTCCAGTTCCCCATCATCCTCGTCTCCCTCCTCCGAGGGAGAGGAACCCCCTGCTCATCTGTCCTCCGATGCTGATTTCACAGAATATCAGCGTTTCCTCTCGAGGATGGTGAGGGATCTCCGGATTTCCTACGTTCGAAGAGACAATACCGAACGGAGACGCGAATTCCTTGGTGAATTCAGTGCCCAGCATCTGGTGGTACCTTCCTGGCCTATCCCTTCCAGGAGGCGCTCATCCGGGGTGGCAGTCCCCTGCCGCTTCTTCCCAGCCCCGCGGACTGCCAGCGAGGGTATGTGCCCCTCTGAGTCTCTAGGTTCCTTCCCAACCCGTCCCTCAGGTTTGGTATACCTGGATACTCCTTCTGGCGCCGCTTGCGTCGCATCGACCGCCCACCGATTCGGACTCTCCAGTTCGACCGTTGAGGCTAAGAGTGTTTCTCTTCTTGTGCAGTGCATGTATTGCATCACATCAGGCTCACCACGCTGCCTACAACCGCATCTGTGGTCGATGATGTCCCAGCTGCTGCATCTATGCCTGATACGGAGCAAACCAGACAAGCCGTTGCCCTCTCCGCGGTGAGGCCTGGAGCTGGCAAGACACCAAGGTAATCTTCTGACGCCAATGAGGTGGCTTCCAGGCTTGCAGGGACAGCGATCTGCATCAGGCGGACGGCATGGCTTCGCTTTCCAGGTTGTCACCCTGGCCACGGTGAGGGTGATTCGCCCGCCTCCGGGGACCTGCTTTTCTCTTCCAGAGCTAGGAGACTTTACAGGGCTCCCTCCGTCTCTCGCCCTCGGGAGGCACCTCCTAGCTCTTCTCCCACTTAGGCTTTCTGAATAAGCCAGGTCTTCCTTCTGTTTCTCACCAACAGAAGGTTAGTCTTGTGTCTCAGGTATGGCCTCTTCCTCTCCAGGGGAAGAGGAGCTTGGTCACCAGGAGAATGAATGGTGAAGATTGACAAGGAAGATAGGAAAATACGCACTCACCGTAATTCTTGATCTTTCTTGTATCTTCACCATTCATTACTTACACCCGCCCACCATCCCCTCAGTGGCCTCTTCCTGTGGCTTCTCCACCTCCCGGCCTCCTTCCTCTCTGCATTTTTATAAAATATAGGAAATTGCTTCATTTTCCAAAAAAAAAAAAAAAAATAAAAAAATAAAAAAAAAAAATCTTCTGGGGGGTTTAAATCTAGAAAATTATTTACTCTAAGATTCATGGGCCATCTCGTGATTGCATTAGCGATCAGACTGCACAACTATCTCTTGCTATTCTTATGGCAAGATACCTCTGGGGTTGTTTGGCCTGGCTCAGGCTATTCAGTTTTGATCCTGCAATCCCGTGTTCAGATAGTTGCCCTGAAATCTAATCCCCCCCCTCTATTCTTGCCTTGCAGAGCAGAGGAACGAGTACGTCTGTTCCTTTCTCTTCTAAAAAAAAAAAAAAAATGCTGAGGGAACTCTCTCCGACTGCTATAGGCATCTTGGTATCTGGGTCATGCATCTAGTAAAAAAAAAAAATTTTATCTGTAAAAAAAAAAAAAAGGAAAAGGAGAAATCAAACAAGAAGGCAAATGAGAAGGTAGGCTATCCTTCCGCTGTTTTGCTAAGTGGTTTCTCCTTTATGTCCTCCTGACACTTTTACAGTAGACTCTACTGACCATATCCAATCTTAGCCAGCTTAAGCCTTGTCGGCCTTAGCCAGTCAGTCTGGGTCCCGCTTTTTTCTTGGAACGCCTGAAAGGCTTACATTTTCCATTTCTAAACCCCTGAGCAGCTCTTATGCTGCGGGGTTTTATTCTTCCTCCTCGGCTGTCCTCCAGTTAAGGCCTCTTACTTGCCAGGAGCCCGAGGTGGGTGTTTAGAACAATGGCATGTTGAAGATGAGGACTATGCCCTTCTGAGTCTGTCTAGCAGGTTCGTGAACCTCTCTTCAGCCTCATCTCCGGGACTTGCTTCCCTTTAGTCGAGCCTTCAGCTACAAGCTAACTATGCTCGTTGGGCATTCTGGTCCCTTCAACATCCCATCTCTCTTCTCTTTCTTCTTCTTCTTCTATTTTCTCATTTCCTTACTCATCTCTCCTCCTAGAGTCGCCCAGGTAAGGAGGCCCTGCACTCCCTAGGCTAGGGATGTTCTTATCTCCTCTGTCCTTCCTCCATCGGCTTATTCCTTTTTCAGTTCATTCTTCCTTGCTTTGCTATCCCTCGGCTATCTTGCCTCGCTATCTATATTTTCTGCTTTCATTTTTGCCTCTCCGGCTCACAGAACTGAGTTGGAGGAGGAGTCGGTCGCTACTAACGGCCGCCTCGCCATGACGCATGACGCCGCTTCTCGAGGATGGCCAAGAAACTTTTAAAAAAAAAAAAAAAAAGCCTGGACGGGTGCGCCCGCTTACACCCAGGAAGTAATGAATGGTGAAGATACAAGAGAAGATCAAGAATTACGGTAGGTACGTAATTTTCCTTTCTTTCATCTTTCTTGCAAAGGCCATCTGGGCCCTCTCAGGCCCAGAAACTCAGGATGAGTTATTCTTATTAGTTATGCTGCACCTCCTTGGTCAAAAAGGTACTGAGGCGGTTGGAGGGTCAACGCCGAGATAGCCTACACAAGCGCAAACTGGTCTCATGGTACCACGCATGTGTGGTCCTGTCTCGGCGCTGACCCTGCTGAAAATTTTTGCCTCCTGCTTAGTCCTATGCTTCCGGTGCTATCCCACTAATGTGAGTGAGTGATGGAGACTGTCCATGGAGATCAGTAATTACGTAAGTAATGCTCATTTCTGTCTCTCTTGTCAGTGCCATTTTGACCTCTGGTTTATAGCGACTGACTGGGCACTTGTAATGTCAGTTCAGTCAGGGGCTGTGGTTCAAACATCATGAAGTCTTGCTGTATTATGACATATGCAGTGAGTCCCAACCTTCGAACTGCTCTGGAGGTGAAAGAGTTAACTTTCCATGCCAGGCATGGAACGCTGAGCTTGAGCTCGGTTGAAAACTCTGTCTGTTGTTCTTCAAACTCAAACTGTCAGATTCTTTACTCTGCCTCACTGAACAGTCGCTCCGGAGATTTTCTCCTTCTGCTCGGTTCATTTTGTCGGTTAAAGTATTATTTTCTCATTTTTTTGACCGAATTTAAACCGCAACCGTCGTGTTCAAGCTCTGTCTGTGGTATTGTGAGTACTAGATAGGTTTTACATTTATTTCTTCTGTGGAACTTAGAACGGTTATCGGTTCGGGTTTGAACCGATCAGGTTGTTTTAAAATATATTAATCTGTCTTTAGAGTGTGGTTACGGTTCTTATCGTTCTAAAAAAGCGGATTTTATTACGTTTTCTACGACCACATTAACACGGTTGGGAACCAATAAGAGGGTCTTGTTTGATGGATTGCCATAAACGGGCAGGTTTGGTTAGGACTGGCACTATGTCTGAGAAACCCAAAAGAAAAACCGGGCCCACTGGGTTTCAACACTGCAGTGTCTGTGGGGAAGTCTTTGCCAAGGCTGACCCCCACACCAACTGTGTTTATTGTCTGGGGTTGACCACCTCAATGCAGACTGCCAGATTTGCAAAAATTTTCCTGCAGCTACCCTGGAAAAGAGAGTTGGTAGGCTCAGGGAAAGGGAGGCCAAGAAGTCCGCTGACCCAGATGGCCAGCCCGGTTCGGTTCCAGCCGAACCGAGGAGTGCCCTCTGAGAAGGTGAGACACTGGCAAAGGGAGAACCGACTCGGAGGAGTCGTTCCAGCAAAAGGACTAGGAAATCAGCTGGTGTGGAGCCAAAACTTTCTCTCCAACTTTGAAGAAATAGCCAAAGCGATTAAAATTGTCCAGCGCTTTCCCCTGGTTCCCTGACCGAACCGCACCATCAGGTAAGCATACAGTTTGCCGGTTCCACCGGTTCAAGAGTATGATTTAGAGGAATTTATGAACCAGAGGAGGGGAAGAGGAGTATGAGGAGAGGGAATATGGATTTGAAAGTCTGGATGTGCCCATTGAACTGGACATTTCCCAGACAGACCTTCAGGAGTGTCTCTCCTAGGCTTTCTGAGTCCCTTTCATTTTATGTTTTATAAAAAGTGGCTGAACCCTCCAGCTCCCTATGGAGGAAGCTGTGGATGATCAAGAGGAGCCTGACTATGTGGAAATGATGGATATCCCAGAGTCTAGGAGACTGTCTATTCCTTTGCATAAATCTTTTGGGAAACAGACAGTAAAAATTCTAAAAACTCTTCACACTATACCTCCTGTTGATAAGAGAATGGACAAGAGGTACACATTGTCAGGCTCTGATACAGAGTTTCTTACACAACAATGTAGCCATGTTGGGGTAGTGCAGGCTGCAGCCTGTGACAAGGCAAATATTCCCTTGGTCTCACACCCCTGACAAGGACTCCAGGAGGATTGATGCCATGGCAAAGAAACAGTACATGGCAGCATCCTTGGGACTCAGACAGGCAAATTATATGGCTTATGTTGCTAGATACCAGAAATCCAGATGGGATACTGTTATGGCTCTAGTAAAACAGGTCCCTGGCCAGCTTGCCAAGGAGCTGGAGCAGGTGGCTGCTGATGGTATTGAGGCATCTAAGGTGCAATTCCATGCTGCAGTGGACTCAAATGATGTGTCATCAAGAGTCATGGCTACATCTGTGGCACTTCACAGAATGGCTTAGCTCAGATGTACTAGCCTGTCACAGGATACCCAGACTAAGGCCATGGATTTTCCTGTTGTGGGTAATTCTCTGTTTGGGGCAGACAGAGAATTACATGAAAAATGGATGAGTATAGGACCACCTATAAGTGCAGAGCCAAGGAAAGGCAGTCCTCCTCAAAGACAGCCTTCCAGGGGCAGGGCAGGCTCTTTCATAGGCCTTTTACCAAGCCCAGGCCTCCTCTCTCAGCTGCACGCCCAGAGGGGTTCTTTAGAGGGAGAGGCAGACGGGTACAAGCAGGCCTGCTTCCACCCCTCAGCCTAAAGCCCCTGCCAAGCAGGCACCTGATGGGTGGCCAGGGCCGATTCTCAACTACCTGTAGGGGCAGGCTGGCTTACTTTGTCCAGGACTGGAAGTCTCTGACATCAGACAAGTGGGTCCTGAAGTAGTAAGTCAGGGACTGGTTCTCAACTTCAAAAATTCCAAAGATGAGAACCAGATCCTTTCCACCTGCAATCCATCAGAGGCACTTGCCCTAGAGGCAGAATTCTCTCCCTCCTGGCTCTCAGAGCCATGGAAAGGGTTCCACCCCCACACCAGGGCAAAGATTGTACTTCAGGTACTTTCTTACCCCAAAAAGACAGCAGAATGGCAGCCCATCCTGGATCTCAGATACTTAAACAAGCACCTTTAAAACCAAAATTCAAAATGGTGACTCTGGGAATTATTCTACCCTCTCTAAGGCCAGGGGACTGGCTAGCGTCCCTGGACCTCAAGGATGCCTACTTCCATATTCTCATCAGAAGCTCTCATCGAAAGTACCTCAGGTTCGAGCTGCCCTCAGGCCATTACCAGTTCAGAGCAATGCCCTTTGGCCTCACCTCTGCTCCAAGGGTATTCACAAAATGCCTGGCAGTAACAGTTGCCTACCTAAGAAGGCAAAAAATTGCCATCTTCCCTTACCTGGACGACTGGCTCATAGTAGGCCAGTCTCCAGACCAAGTCAAGTTACATCTTCAGATAACTCAGCAACTGCTTACCTCTCTAGGTTTCCTTCTGAATCTTCCAAAGTCAGTTATAGAGCCTGTCCAGCTCCTCACCTTCATAGGCGCAGAACTGAACACAGAGGAAGCCAAGCCTTCCTTCCTTTGGACAGGGCAAGGACCCTGGTCTCTCTGGCCTCCTCATTCACCCTGCAGGTCTCTCGACCAGCAAGGCATTTTCTACAGCTCCTGGGACACATGGCTGCTTCTACAGCAGTAGTGCAAGGAGCAAGATTTCAGATGAGGGACATCCAGTTCCATTTGAGAGCCTTTTGGTCTCAAAGAAAGGACCTCTAACCAAGTTGATCCCAGTGACTCGAACCCTGATCCAAGCCCTACAGTGGTGGCAGGATCAGAGCAATCTGAGACAGGGGTTCCTTTGTCACTCAGTCTCACTCTTTAATCCTTACTACAGATGCATCCCTCTTGGGGTGGGGAGCTCACATGGGCGACTCACTCACCCAGGACTGTGGTCCCTCAGGAATCTCTGCTCCACATCAACCTGTTGGAGCTCAGAGCAGTTTTCTAGCACTTCAAGTTTTTCCAAATCTGTTCAGAACAAAGTTGTACAGGTCAGAACAGACAACACCACTACAATGTGGTACATCAACAAGTAAGGAGGCACTCGGTCACGGCCTTGTGCACCAAAGCAATGAAGTTGTGGTCTCTGGCTTACTCCCTGAACACCTCCCTATGGCAGTTCACCTCCAGGCAAGGACAATGTCCTGGCAGATGCTCTTCAGCAGGATTTCCCAGGGCCATCACGAATGGTCACTGGATCCCTGGTCCTGGAGGTAATATTTGCCAGATGGGGCACCCCGCAGATAGATCTTTTTGCAGCCCCAGACATTCACCAACTTCCCCTTTTTTGCTGCAGGCCCCCAGTGTTGGGCTCAGTCCCTTTGGATGCCTTAGTTCTCAATTGGGAAGGGAAGTTTCTCTATGCTTCCCCCCTTCCCTCTCCTGTTCAAAGTGTTAGTCAAAATCAGATCTCAATCCTGCAAAGTGATTCTGATTGCTCCAGTTGGGCCAGACAACCTTGGTATCCACTCCTACTGTCCTTAGCAGTCCATCTTACCCTGTGTCTTCCCAGGAATCACAATCTGTTAACCTGAGCTCAGGGAAGGGTTTGGTATCTGAACCTCAAATCTCTCAATCTCAAGGCCTGGCTCTTGAAGAGTTAGAGTTTGCTGATCTACACCTCTCCCAAGGTGTAATGGATATATTGAAGGCTTCTAGGAAGCCTTCCACCAGGGCTACTTACAATTCCAAATGGAAGAGGTTTTCCATATGGTGCTCTGGGAAGCATATTTCCCTAGAATCTGCTGATTTACCCACAGTCCTGGATTATATGGTCCATTTGAACACTTTGGGGCTCAGACCAGCTACCCTAAAGGTGCATTTGGCAGATGTGTCTGCTTTCATTTCAGCAGGTAAACCCTCTTCTCTTTCAGCTCATCCTGTATTCTCTAAGTTTTTTAAGGGATTGCTTCACACCAACCCTCCATTCAGGGACCCTGCCCCTGCCTGGGATCTTAAGGTTTGCATTGCTCAGTTTATGCTACCTCCCTTTGAGCCCTTGTCTTCAGCAGAGCTTAAGTATTTGACTTGGAAGACTGTGTTTCTGGTAGCCATCACTTCTGCCAGACGCATAAGTGAATTACAAGCTTTGTCAGTGGAGCCTGATTCTATCTCCTTTCATAGAGATAAGGTGGTCCTCAGGACTAACAGGAAGTTCTTGCCTAAGGTGGTTTCAGATTTCCACCTTAATCAATCTATTTCTTCCAGTGTACTTCACTGACCATTCCTCCTCTGGCGAGAGGAGGCTGCACAGCTTGATGTGAAGAGAGCCCTTAGTTACTACATTGAGTGTACCAGGGGTCACCGGTTTGACTCCCTCCAACTGTTCCTCACTTATGGTGAGGTTGGTAAAGGGAAACCTGCCACTAAAAATCCATTGCCAGGTGGATTGTCTCTTGCATCCAATTCTGTTATGAAAAGCTGGGTAAGGTTCCTCCCTCAGGCCTGAGGGCTCACTCTACCAGAGGTACAGCTGCTTCCCTGGCTGCTGCCAGGGACATCCCCATTCTAGAGATTTGTCAAGCAGCTACCTTGAAAACAGTTCACACTTTTATCAAGCATTACTCTCTGGACACCCAGGCTAGGAGTGATGCTCGGTTTGGCATGGCTGTGCTTCAGAGCCTATTTCCTAAGTAGGTTCTGTCCGTTCTCCATGGAGGAACTGCTGTGTAGTCTGCATATGTCATAATATAGCAAGACGTCATGTTGTTTGAAGAAAAAATTACTCACCTTAGTAATGTTGTTTCTTCTAATGGAGTCTTGCTATATTATGACCTCCCCCCCGCCTACCCCTCTCAGAACCTCTGTTTTTGGGATGTGGGTGGGCAGTGCAGTGTTGGCACTTAGTAGATGCCCACCTTGGTTTTTCACCCCTCCCTTTTTTGGGGTGACTGGGTGTTGTGTTTTTCATTTTTTGGGTCTCCTGACTTGAGTGTTTGTTTTGGGACCAAAAAATGTGTTCTTATATTTAGTAGCCAGTTGGCTAGTGTAGGTTTAGAGCTTCCACACAGGACATTAGGGAGTTTAGCTCGTAAAGATCTGACAGTTTGAGTTTGAAGAACAACAGACAGAGTTTTCAACCGAGCTCGAGCTCAGCGTTCCATGCCTGGCATGGAAAGTTAACTCTTTCACCTCCGGAGCAGTTCGAAGGTTAGGACTCACTGCATATGTCATAATATAGCAAGACTCCATTAGAAGAAACAACATTACTAAGGTGAGTAATTTTTTCTTATGTGCTGTTTGCCCATTGGACTTGGCTCTGTGATAAGGTTTCAGGCAGTTGTGGAGAATTACTACGGTTTGTCTGTATGATTATGTGTATATTATGGAGTTTCTTACTGTTTCCCAAGTGTCTCTCATGCTGGTTTGGCAATAGGGACTATGAAGCAAAGCTGAGCAATTTTGTCTGCTAGCCAATGAGAGGACACTCTAGAAATAGTAAGAAAACACCCCTTATGGGGGTGGCTTTGCTTTGTACAAAGATGGACATCCAAGTCTGTGTTCTGCCTTGTTACCTAGAACCCATCACCATCCATAACCATCTAAGCAAGATAAGAAGAGTCTGAAGATGGATTCCAGTTAAACTAAACCTCCATCAACTGATTTCCAGGTTTTTGTTTGACTTTCTTCTATCTGAGCTATATTTTGAACTGACATCATCTCTCTACTGCTACCTTGGGGCCCTGCAAGATGACTGAATCCTTCAAACACTGAATTGCCCTGGACAATGTGGAAGCTATGTTTAACAAACTTATTAATGATATGAATGACCTAAAAATTACTACTCAGCATCACACAGCCACTGAGAATAAATCAAGAGGTAATGAATCTGCTGTGCAGGAGTTACAAGCCATGGTAAGACAACAAGACTGTGTCATTAAAGATCTCCAATTTAAACATGATGATTTAGAAAACCATAACTACAGGAATAAGCTGCATTTTTTTCAGTTGTCTTGAGGAGGTAGAAATGAACAATACAACTGCTTTCCTCCTGCATATCCTCCCGCAACTCCTGAAATTACCGGACAACCATGGCCTAATTACTGAGTGCTCTCACCACTCACTCAGCCCCAAACCACCTCCAGATCATAGGCCCAGACGGATTTTGACGATATTTGTAAACTATGCTCACACAGAATAGTTGCTAATAAAAATCAAGGAGATCAGTCAACATGTGTGGCAGGAGCACCGTATTCACATTTACTAGGATTTCTCTAAGGAAGTCTCGGCTGGAAGATGCACGTTTCCCCTGACTAGACACCTGATGCATCAATTGGGAACTTGTTTCACATTGCGATATCCTGCCATTATGTGTGTCTACGTTAACAACTTGATCAAAGACTTTAACTCCCCAGACTCCCCAATGTCTTTTTTGAAAAGTAAATGGCCTCAAACTCCTCAAAATTTTGGGAGATGTGCTCCATCTGTTGCACCAGCCAACCACAATACAGAGGCTACTGATGCCGTTGAATGGGTGAATGCAACCCCCACTGTGCCAACTGCTTCTAATAATAATATTCTCATTCTACCTCAAAGGCAGTCCTCCATGTTGAAAGAGAAGTCTGCACAATATGTTATTTACAATAGGAATAGCTGCTTCAACCCTGATTCTGACTCAATAAAATATACAACTTCAGCCCGCATAACGGAGATCATTTCTCCTATTCCACTGCATAATAAAAATGCCGTTTTGCATGAATAACCACCTGTGCCACAAAGCCCTCTGCAGCAGCATAACATTTCCATAGAGGATAACCATATTCTGACCTCTGAATTGGATTCTGCATCCACTGATATTTCTTGGGGCAACATTGTATCCGTTCCCTCAAAATCTTTGGAACTGCCAAAAGAAAATATGGAATAAGGGTAAAACCAAGGTGGACTCTGTGTTGTCTAAAGCATCACCAGAGCAGCCTGTGCTTCCCTCGGGCACTTGAACTGGTTTGACCATCATTTGGAATCATTGAACAGCAATGTCAGTTCCCTGTCTATCGCGCACTGTGTTATTTAAAAGGGCTGTCACATATTTCTACCTTTAGACTTCCAGTTTCTTCAGTGTGCTGGGGTACCCCATTTTGTGTGATATCGATCAGAGTTCACTGTCTAATTGTTGAACTGGCTTGAACTGTGACTGGGCTTGTGGACTGAGTATTTGTTCGGTTTCGTTGTTCTGTTGTAATGCCTCTTGAAACCTATGCTTGTGACTTTGATTGTTTTTAGCTCTTGATGTTGTATGGTTTATTCTCAGAATTCCTGTCACTGCTTTCATAAATATGCTATTTTGAAAACACTGTAGGCTATTTTCGATCCTTGGTCATTGAGAATGACAAAACATGATTTATATCTTGAATGAGGCTGCATCTGCTCATTCCTCCTGAGTTGTTCGAAGCCTGATAGACCTTAGCTTGCGGTTCATTATTTTACATTATTATATAAACTTGGCTATCATTTTTGGTTCATAGGAATTTTGCAAGTGTTGCAGGCAATTTTTAAACATCAGGTGCTTCAGGAAGCCAGCAAATGCAAATCGCTCTTTATCTGTGTCATTTCTCACATAACTACCTGTGAGGATCAAAGCCTGATACAACTCTGTAAGTAATTTGTTTTATACAGCTATGACCTCTTATATTTACAGCACAGCATATTTTCTTATGTTGATGTGGATATTTGGGTGTGTGTTGCTTTGCAGTTTAAATTTCAAATAACATTGCCATTTACATTTGAATGCTATAGGCTATCTCTCCTATGAGCCTGCAATAATTCTTTCTGAATGATTCTTGTACTTATTCACATTAGAATTTGATCATGCTGTTCACTTCCTCATGTTTACATGGCCTATTTCAAGGGTTGGTTGCCCTAATCTGTATATTGTAGATGTTTGACTACCTCCTTTGAAGTACTTAAACAGCTACTTTCATATTTATAGAGATTTACTTTCTCTTAACTTATGGTACTGTGGCCATCATTTCTAATATAGGATATCTGTTACATGAATGCAACATAATATCCTATTTTACCTTTACCTTCAGGCAAAAATGTTTGCTTATATTAAGAATGTTATATCGAGCTGGACGCCACACCTCGCGCCATGCCGGCGACCCGGGTTCGGGAACAGACTCGGGTCACCGGGGGTCGACAGAGGGGAGGGAGGGAGGATTGAGCTTCCCAATGGATGCTCTCCTCCCTCAGGGGTGGAATGCCAACCCCGAAAATGCCAGTGGGAGCACTGGCACTCGAGAGGGCTTGTGGCTGCTTTCCCGGCGTCGGGGAGGGGCGTTGGAAGGCGCTGAGGAGACGTGCATATGCATCGTCCCCTCTCTGACGCCTATGTCTCTTGCAGCCAATGTCCCAGCCAAGGGGCTATGGGAGGACAGAAAATGGAAAATCCCTTCGGCGCCCCTAGATGAAGACAGCTCCATCTAATAGGGACCACCGATCCCAGGACAGACCCCACTGTGCAGGAGAAGAGGGAAGAGGCACTCTAGGGGCAGATCTGGGGGTCCGAAAAAGGAATGAGCGGTCTGAAGGAAGGGGGACCGAAGGCAGAGAAGGAGGATAAATAATGAAAAAAAATTAAAATGTTATATCTGTTATTGCACTTAATTTTATTGCTCAAGAACATTCAGTGTATTGCATCTATTATTTTGTCTAAGCATGTTGATCAAGACCATCTGAGTGTTCCATGGGTTTTCTCTTTTGTGGCTCAGATTTTTTTTTTTTGTCCTGTGAATTTTATGTTTGGTTCCGTGAACCTTATGTTTAATTAATATAAGTTGGCCTATTTTATATTATTTTAACTTAAACTAGTTTAACTGTGTTTCCATAGTTTCTCCTTATTAATTTGGGATTTGATTGTTGAGGAAACTATGGTATACCTACCAATACTTTGTAAATAATTTGACTGGCTATTAATAGGTGTTTATTGGTCGTTATATCGCTCTATTTGACATTACATTTATATACCTATTTTGTAGTACTAGAATATTTAGTGCTAATATCTTACAATAACTTTGAGTATATTTTTCATTATGTAGGTGCACTATAAAGTGTTTGATATGATTGTCGGATTGTTCAGTGTCTTTAAGGAATAGTGGAGCCTTCTCTTATAGATATATCCACTCTCCTTAAATTCCTCTTCCACACCTTGGTGTGTGGAGAAGTGGTCTTAATTTATACATTTTGTATAATTGACCTTTACTTCTCTGCTCATCTTAGATGGCCTTAGGTTGGTTTATATTAGCGTCCTAGTTGTTAATGTTGTTAGTTCTAATAGTTGAGCTGAGATACATCAAATGGAATCTAAGAGCCTTCTGACTGTTCAGCCTCTGTAAATTTCTATCTTCCTGCCCAGAAATCTATTATTACTGTTTGCTCTGTCACTTTACTCAGCTTTTTTTATTCTTCCTTTACCTGGCTCCTTTGGTCCCTTGCAGTTCCATTAATACCTGCTATAAGCTATTTGAGTTTACATCTCTATGGCTAACTTATCATTATTTACATAGAATGTCAAGGTACTCAACTCACCTAGCAAGCAGAAGCAAGTTTTAAACCATCTAAAAAAAAAAAAAACACGAAGCACATATTGCTTTCTTACAAGAAACTAAATTAATAGCGGAGGATAATGAGAGACTAAACAGAGACTGGGTTGGTCAGGTTCTTGTAGCCTCAGCCCCCTCAAAAAGAGAGGGGCTGCAGTTTTAATTCATAAGAAGCTGAAATGGGCATTATTATCATTAAAGATCCTAATGGTAGATGGGTTTTCGACTCTTTCGATACCTTGTCGGGGCCATTGACTTTAGTTGATGTTTACACCCCGAATGCTGATAACCCTGAATTTCTTACCCTTGTGATAGAGAGTATACATTTTATTCTGCCCTCCATCAAGCATACAGTAGAACTGATTATTGATTGGCTTCCCCTTGAATTACTGAAAATATAGCCGATTCTACTATTTTACCTTTACTTTTTTCAGACCATTCTGCAGTTAAAATGAATTTCATTTGGGGCTCCCCTTCCCTTACATACTCCTCTTCTCATCTAGACCCTTTCTTACTTAAAGATCCTGAATTTTTGTCATGGATCAAATCTCAAATACAGGACTTTATATCCCATAATGATCCTGCTGAAACTTCCATGGGTATAACCTGGGAAGCACTCAAGGCTTCACTTGTGGTAAAATTATCAGCTATGCAGCCCACAGGAAAAACTAAGGAACAATATCTTCACAATCTTAAATGTTTGCTTAACACCAAATTGTCACAATATTTAGCGGTTCCACACCTGACCCTATCCCCGCTCATTATGAAATACTTCAGCTTCAGTATGTACATTAATAACTGAACTAGCTTTATTAAGAATTAAACATAAGTATTGGGAGGGTGGTGAAACAGGTGGTAAAATATTAGCCTATCATCATAGATCCCAACCAACAAATGGAGCATTACATTGCTGGCTTAAAGGATACTTCTGATTGTGTAAATACTGATAATATCTCTATGAATAAAATTATGGCAACATACTATAAAAACCTATACTTGTCCTCTTCTCCCCCACAAATCCTTTCTATTAATAACTTTTTGGAGAAATTAATCTGCCCCCATATTCATCCTAACTTAGCGGGTGCCTTGGATAGGCCATTTTCGGTCAAGGAAATCCATCAAGCCTTTTCATCTCTTAAATCTGGGAAAGCCCCCGGAGGAGATGGCTATCCCATGGAGTTGTATAAATCCTTTGCTGATGTGCTTTGCCCTTTATTATGCAAGGTTTTACAAGAGGCTATTGCCGGACATTCAAACTACGCCAGGCTGTGGCGCGCCTCGGGCGAGCTCAACTTGCCAGCGCAGGGTGGCTTGGGTGATATTTGAATCTGAGCTGCTGGCGGCGCAGCTTTGAATATCGCACCCTGGCCACCCCCACTGTGCATGGCGCAGTGGCACTGCGCCAACGCAAGTGGCCAGAGTGGAGCATGGAGATGCGCTAGCACAAGTGCCATTGCGCCATGCACAGCACCTGCAATATTCATAAGGGGACATGCAAATGGGGCCATAATTTATGCAAGGCACACATGGGGCCATTTGCATGTCATTATGACCCCATTTGCATCCCATTAGCATGCAGGTGCGCTGATCCCCGATGACTTGCGCCTGGCACCCTGCCAGGTAGCAGCCGCCGGAGACCGCTGCCCCTGCAGACCGATCGCAGGCATTTGTCTAAATATAATCCTTGTCATATCCCTGGTGGTCCAGTGGATCGCTATGCCCGTTCGATCGCGGTCATCATTTTGTCAAGTGGATCGTTATGTGCCCGATCACGGGCATTTGTCTACAAAATATCTCGTCAATATCTCGGCGGTCTCATCGGATTACACTCTGCCCAATCACGGCATTGTAAACATAAAAGTCCTGTTACCTGGTGGTCTAGTGTCCCCTCCCACCTGCCCACTGAGTCACCACCGCCTCGGTCAGCCAGCGAGCGCAGCACCTCACTTCGCTTACCGCCCGCTATCCGCCGACTGACAGCTTGAGAAGCTGTTTCATTGGTTCACAGCGTGAGCCAATGGGCGGAGCCCATACTGTACTACACAGTCCAGATATGTGAATGATCATATCTGGACTGAGTATGGTATGGCTGCACGCTCATTGGCTCATGCTGTGAACCATCGGCATGCAGCCCTACCAAGCTGTCAGTCGGCGGGCGGCGGGCGGTACGGGTGGTGTGCTGCCGCCGGCTGACTGGGGTGGTGGGGCTCAGTGGGCGGGTGGGGGGGGGTACACTAGAAACACCAGGGTAATAGGACTTTTATGTTTACAGATGCCCGAATCGGCAGAGTGCGATCCACTGACCACCAGGGATATTGGACGGGATGTTTTTTAGACAAATGCCTGATCGGCACATAGGGGTCCACTGGACCACCAGGGATATTGGAGGGGGGTTTATTTACATGGCTGCCCGTGATGGGGCATGGGGGGCGCCGCCAGGTGCAGCAGGAACTCGGGTGGCCACCCACAGGTGGCAGCTGCTGTGTTGTGCCCTGCAATGCAGCAGCTCACCTGTGGGTGGCCATCATTTGTTCCTCTTATTTTTGGCTTAACTTTGTGCAGGCGCAGGTAGGGGTTGTGCATGCATGACTCTGCACATCCCGGGCTGAATATCAGGCTGTGCAGGTTATGCATGGGCACGTACCCACTACCTGTGCCTTCATACATTATTGATGCGCTCCGGCGCATCGGGATTTGTGCGGCACACTTTTCCCTTTTGAATATCGCACCATGGTGCATCAGTGGGTTGTGTTGTGCCATGCGCAACCCTTTGAATATCTGGGCCTATATCTATAGGCAGGCTACCTCAATCCATGACAGAAATGATCATTACAGTGCTTCCTAAAAAAAATAAGGACACCACCCTTCCATCTGATTATTGCCCCATTTCTTTACTTAATACTGATGGTAAAATATTTGCTAACTTTTTAGCCAGGCATTCGGAACCCCGTAGTCCTTATCTGGTTCACCGATCACAGCTGGGTTTCGACAAAGGGAGGATAGATTCTCATCATCTTCGTTCTCTGTTCAATCTTATGTATAAAGCCACATTTCTGAAATCTCAAGCAGCTGCCATAGCTGTTAATTTTGAAAAAGCTTTTGATTCTTTAAATTGGTACTGCCTTCTCCTTGTATTATCCCACTTGGGTATCAGTGACCAGTTTTGTTCTTGGATTAAACTACTTTATACTTTTCCTTCAGCTAGGGTTCTTCCAAATTCCTCATTGTCTCAGCCATTCCAACTTGCTACTTGACAAGGTTGCCCCCATCCACGCTCCTTTTTATTTTAGCCCTTGAACCCATGACTGTTGCCCTCCATCAGTCCACTGAAATCGGAGACATTTCTATTGGCAGTACACAATATACTTCATTGTCATGTGCTGATGATTGGTTAATTTTATTAGAAAATCTTGAATTTGCTGCCCAGCCCTTACAACACTTTTCAACACGCTTACTGCAATATCTAGGTTGGTGGTAAATTACAAAGCAACAGAGGTGCTGCCTTTAAATGCTATTTGTAAACCATTTATGAATAATCCCCTTGGCTTCAGGTGGGCTCCTCAAAGTATTTCATATCTAGGGGTTAAGATTTTACCTACGTGGATAAAATTTGGGAAGCTAGCCTTCCTCCTTTGCTTACAGACATTAAACTACCCTTGATAAATGGAAAACCTTGAATTTATCTCGAGCTGGAAAAACTGCTGCTATAAAAATGACTATTTCACCTAAAATACTGTATCTGTTCTCGAACATTCCACTCACTCTGCCTTCCTCCTTTCTAATAAAAATAGACAAATTATTGGGAAATTTTATTTGGGATGGACATACTCCTAGGTTCAGCTGGACTTAACTATGGGCTCATTGGTCAATAGGTGGTTTTGGACTTCCTTGGTTTTCAGCGTACTTATGGACTTTTCGAGCCTCACAAAGTACTAAGTGGTTCATTAAACCCCACTTTGAAACTCCCTTATGGGTGGATATAGAATCATCTTTAACCCCAAGCAAAATTCGTATTAATTTTATATATAATGGTTTAACTAAGAAATAAAAAAAATCCTGCTATTGCCCCCTCAGTTTATTACTGGTTTAAATTACATAAATGGTTAAAAACTAACCCTATTCCAGCTTTCTATACCCCCATTTGGGGTAACTATAATATCACTTTAGAGGACAACCACTATTTTGTTACTCACGGAAGTGTAAAGAAATATTCTTTCTAGGAGACATTCTAATTAATGACTTTAAGCATATTAAATTATTTTACCTGCTTACAAGCTAATTGGAGCACATTTTCAGACAAGAATTTTGAAAATTTTTACAAGTACAATCTGCACTAGTGCACAGTTGAATGTGCAACTATGCTCTACCATTCATCATTACCTCATGGATCAAGAACACAACTGGCTAGTTAGTAGAATATATAGTTTCTTAGGGATTCTCCACCTGGTTAATCTCTTTCTGCTAGGGCAAAATGGAATACAGTTTTACAATGTAATATAACTGACGCTCAGTGGAAAATATGCTGAACCCTCTGTCATAATGCCTTTAAAGATGCTCATAGTATGCTTATTCAATATAAAATGATTCACCTTTGGTATAGAACACGATCAACTCTCTATCGATTTGGAGTAATGCCAAATGATTATTGCTGGTGTTGTAACTCCCCAGGAGGGAGATCTTTTACATATCCTACGATCTTGTAAATCAATCCATACCTTATGGCAGAATGTCCTTATTTTTGCCTCTAACATTGTTGGTAGTACTATTCCCTCTGCTCCCAAGTATGTCTTATTGGGAGTTATGAGCCCAGATATTAGACTTATTAAATATCAACATAGATGGTTACATATTTTTTTCATGTAGGTAAAACCTCGAAAACGTACATGTTGGACCTCCCCTAATTTACCTACCCTTTCAGATATCTTTAATAATTTAACTCAGACTGCATCCTTAGAGCATCTTTCCTAGTTGGCCTCAGATAGAAATAATGAATGAATGAATTCAGGCTTTGCTGGCAGGGCTATCTTGCCTTTTTACAGTCTACCTAATTAGAGGTACTATATTTTGGGGGCTCTTTAGATTCTTATATTTCCTTCTTACTGTACTTATTGTAACTCAATTCTAGGTAACTTGTTTATAGTTACATTACAGTTTTGTTTCTTTATGTAGTGCAGAAATTGCTGATCCATATGTCATGCCCCACTTTATATCAAGTATTGCATTATGCACATGCAGTTTTATTCCCTTCTGGTTTCTTTTAAGTCAGTGGCATTGTCTGTAGCTCACAACAAACTGTCTATATTCATTTTTAAATGCTATCTGCACTGTATTTTGGTATTACTTGAAAATGTTTTAATAAACAGATTAACTGCAAAAAGAAAACGCTCTACACAATCAATATTATATGAATAATTGCACATTATGAGTCTTATTTTATACACCATCAGTGTGAAATACCACATAAACCAGAAGTGTGAAGCACTGAAGGTGTGTTAAAACAAACATACAATAGCAAGAAAGAATCCTGGCTTCTGATTGATCAGTGTGTACTTGTACTGTAGTTATCGGAGCACAGTCTCATATCAAGTCGAGAAATACAGATAATTGCATAGCATAGAAACATAGAATTTGACGGCAGATAAGGACCGCTTGGCCCACCCAGTCTGCCCAGTTCCTACTCATTGATAAGCTGCAGATCCTAGTTAACCAGCAGCCTACTTCTTCCTACCCCCCACCCCTAGAATTGCCTTATGACTGTCCCATGCATGCTTGAATTCCACCACTGATTTTGACTCACAACCTCCTCTGGAAGGCCGCTCCATGCATCCACAACCTCTCTGTGAAAAATACTCCTTAAATTACCTCTGAGCTGCCTGCCCCTCTATCTTCAAATTGTGCCCCTCTTGTTCTTGCACACCTCTTTTTTGAAAGATGCTACCCTTGGACTTGTTGATTCCCTTGAGGTACTTGAACGCTTCTATCATGTCCTCCTCTCCCCCTTTCCTCGAGGCTATACATATTAAGCCTTCTCATCTCTTCATATGTCTTCCGTGCAGACCCTGCACCATTTTAGTTGCCTCCTCTGACATCTTCCATCCTGTCTCTGTCTTTATGGAGATTGGGTCTCCAGAACTGCACACAGTACTCCAGATGGGGTCTCACCAGCTGTCTGTACAGAGGGATAATAACTCCTGTTTTCTACTGGTGATGCCTCACCCTATGCATCCCAGTATCCCCTCAGCCCTCCTTGCTGTCCCTCTCACATTGCTTGCCCACCTTTAGGTCATCTGATGTGACTACCCCAGGTCCTTTCCATTTTGTTGTTGTTAGTATCTCACCCCCATTGTGTACTCTTCCCTGGGTTTTTGTTTCCCAGGTGCATTACCTTGCACTTCTTAGCATTGAATCTAAGCTGCCATACATTTGACCATTCCTCTAACCTTGCCAAGTCCCTTCTCATCCTTTCCACCCCACCCTGTGCATCAACTCTGTTGCAAATCTTTGTGTCATCTGCAAAGAGACATACATTTCCTTTAGTCCCTCTGCAATGTCGCATATAAAGACATTGATACTGAACCCAGCGGTACCCCACTAGTAACCCTCCTTTCTTCTGAGTGGACTCCATTTACTATTACTCTCTGTGTCCTATTCTCCAGCCAGTTCTTTACCCAGGCTGTCATCTTGGGATCCACTCCCAGGCTGGCTAACTTGTATATTAATCTTTTGTGTGGGATTGTGCCAAATGCCTTGCTAAAGTCTAGGTAGGCCATGTCCACAGCCTCTGCGTGATCTACTACTTTGGTCACCCAGTCAAAGAAATTCTATCAGATCTGCCTGGCATGACCTTCCTCTGTAAATCCATGCTGCCTGGGGTCCTGTGCCCCTCTGGCCTCTAGATACTCGACAGTTCTTTCCTTCAGAAGTGATTCCATCATTTCTATCACTGAGGTTAAACTAACAGGTCTGTAGTTTCCTGCTTCTGCCTTGTTCCCACTTTTGTGAAGGGAATCACATCTGCCTCCTCCAGTCCTCGGTACCACCCCATCCTCCCATGATTTGTTAAAGGGTAGTCAGTGGTGTCACTAGTTCTACCCTTAGTTCTTTTAGAATTCTGGGATGAATCCCATCAGGCCCCATTGCACTGCCCACCTTCAGTTTTAAGAGTTCTTTCAGAACCCTTTCTTCTGTAAATGGGCTGGTGTCAACTTCTGTATCCAGAGTGTTTCTACTGTTTGTTTTATGTACCTCCCCCTCTTCATTTGTAAATACTGAGCAAAAATATTTGTTTAGTATCTCTGCCTTTTCACAGTCTCCCTCTGCCCACCCTTCCTCCCCTTTATTAAGCCTCACTATCCTCCCTTGGTCTTCCTTCACTCCTGATGTACCTATAAAGGGTTTATCTCCTTCTTAACTGAGTTGGTATCTTTTCCTTGGTTTGGGCCTTTGCTGTTCTGACTGCCTTACCAGCCTCCTTTTCTTTAACTGATACAGTTCTGTCCTGCTCCTTCTGATTCCTTGTACTTCCTGAATGCTTTCTTTTCTCTTTGAACCTTCACTGCCACTTCCTTTGAGAACCATAGTGGTTTCACGTCCATTTTGTTTTGTTTATTTGCTTCACACAAAGGCTTGATACCTCTGTGATGACAGTTTTATTATTCCCATTGTTCTTCCACCCTCCTTCCTGACCATTTGCTAGTGCATTCCTTAGGCACTCACCATTTTTGCAAAGTCAGCCCTCCCAAAGTCCAGTACTTTTGCCTTTGTATGGCTTGACTCTATTGCTGTGTTTGTTGTGAACCATACTGTTCGATAGTCGCTAGTTCCCAGATGGCTACCCACTTCTACCATCTGTGATCCTCTCTCCATCTCCATTTGAGAGAATCAGGTCTAATATTGCTCCTCTCGAGTGGGCTCCAATACTAATTGTCTAAGGCATGCCCCTGTGGGGCATCTAGAATAACTCTACTCTTCAAGTGGCTGCTGCAACTGCACTCCAGTTAACATCTGGCATATTCAGATCACCCATTAGCAATATCTCCCTTTCTGCCATTCTAAGTATACTTTCTATCATTTCCTTGTCCATTTCCTCCCCTGAGAAAGGGTCTGTATACAACCCTGTGCGGATTGTGTGCCATTGCCTATCTCCAAATTTACCCACAGTGCTTCTTCTCCTCCTCCCTGTTTACCCTTTTGTTCTGTTGCTTGATTCCTTCCCTTATGTAAAGAGCTACTCCTCCTCCTTTTACCCTCCTGTCCCTCCTGTAGTAGTGTATCCTGTATGTTTACATCCCAGTCATGGTTTTGTGTGTACCATGTTTCGTGACTGCCACGGTATCCAGATGTTCCTCCATCAAGGCCACTAATTCAGGAAGCTTGTCACCCAGACTACGGGCATTGATACTCATTGCTCTCCATTTTTGATGGCTTTATCTTCTGTTGCAGTATCCCTCACTGATCTTTCCACCTTGGTCTTTTTCTCATTTAGTACTCTGTTTTGTAGGGAGAGGCTGGGATTTTCCTGCTGTTTATCAGCAGACTGCACAACCTGTCTTACCAAGATAATTTGATGCCTTGCGATTGAAGTACAGAAGCACAAGCTAGTTTCATATAAAAACCTTATTTATTTATATTGGGGGGGATAACATTTTTTGTCATGGCTAAAATATTTCATAGTTAGGCAGAGGACAAGTGTCAGAACATCTCCTTTATAGTGTGGTAACATCTCTTTTATAGTATCAGTTTTACGGTTTTATTTTTTATGAGGAAACACACCACATATGAATGCACTGCATCATGGGTATGCAGATACCTAATTGCCTGGTATTGCATAACACACTACAGTGATACCAGACAATTGATTATTTGCATACCCATGATACAGTGCTTTTACATGGGGAGTGTTTCCTTATAAAAAAAGATGTACAACTGATACTATAAAATTATGCACTTTATGTTGCTTGCATGCATGTGCAAGAAACATAGTGCCATCATCCGAGTTTTCGGAGGTGTGTTAGCCCGTCTTCCAATGTAGTCAGTGTGTTCGCAGGTGCAGCCCCAGTTCCCCAATCACTGCTCTAGCTGTCTATGACAAGCTGAAAATGCAGTGGCATACAGTTGAAAGGAGAGCTCTGCTTGAGTGAGCAGGCGCTCACCTCCACGCGTGCGCACGCATGCACTGCGTGCTCATCGCCTTCCCCTCACTGTCTGACAGGCAGGTGCCCAATCCCCTTCGCTCACTGTCTCCTCTCCCATGCTGTTGCCGACGGGGGTGCCTAATCCCCCATCGGCTCCAATGTCTCCCCCCTTCCCAGTACATGGTGCCACACTTGGAGCACACCCCAGCGTGGCAACAGATGCCATGGCCGACGGGGGTGCCCAATCCCCCATCAGCTCCACGCCCCCCCCAGCCATCCTTCTGCCATGCTGGGAGCCCACCCCAGCATGGCAAACGTCTCGCATCGTCATTTTAAAAAAAGGAAAACCTGTGAAGAAAAAAATGGTCCCACGCAGTCTCCCCCACAACCCGCACTCCACCCACTGCGCACCCGCCTCCCCACACCCTCACCCCATACTTACCTCAGAGTCCGGCGCGACAATCTTAGGTGGACCGAACACGCTGCACTCCGCCGCGAACTCACAGGAAATGCCGTAAGCTGTATAATGGATAGATGTTTTTTCAACTTTGTTGCATATCTCAGGCATTTTGGAATTTTTGCACCAATTTTCAACATGGGGTTTTGGGACCCTCCTCATGAATTCTTGCACTGTCATGGCGTTACTCGGGCCTGAAGGGTAATTTCACAGCCACTGCGCTAAATCACCTTTCCAGAATGATTAATGAAATCACACTGCCAGTGTTCATAAGGTGGTCTCTCAAGCCTATTTTGAAAATTTGGTGGAAAAATTCCTAAATTGACTGTTTCACGAATGCATTGCGCAGTTCCTACGCACACCGAAGTTCACGATTTTCAATATTTCACTCCAGATTTTCAACATTGCCATTTTACTCACACCTTCATATGAGCAGTACAGCTGTCATTTTTACATCTCACCCAAAATGTGTTTCCACCATGTAGTACAATGGCGCAGTTGGTGCGTAAATCAATGTACGGACATATTAAGAAAATCACAGTGACACTGTTCATGAGCAGAGGTCTTAAATGGCTATGTTGAAAATTCCAGAAAAATTCCTAATGTGACTGTTTTACGAGCTGCAGTTGTGCAGTTCCTATCAAGATCACTTTAGTTTATGTGGAATTTCAATATTTTCACTCCAGATTTTCAACATTGCCATTTTACCACACCTCCTTATGAGCAGTACAGCTGTCATTTTCACAAACTGCCCAAAGCGTGTTTCTGCCATGTAGCGCACAATGGCGCAGTCGGTGCGAAATCAATGTATGGGATGCACTAAGAAAATCACAGTGGCACTGTTCATGAGCAGAGGTCTTAAATGGCTATGTTAAAAATTTGGTGAAAAATTCTAAATGATGTATTCATGACGAAGCTATGCTATAGTCTTACGACGCCAGAAGTTCGCTAATTCTCAATATTTGCACCCAATGACTTCCAAATTCTAACAGCACGTAGAAGCAAGCAACATTCGGCATTGACAAATGCTTGTTTAACAAGGTAAAAGACATACTCCTAGGTTCAGCAGAACTAAACTATGGGCTCACAGATCTTAGTTAAAATGTGCAAATTACATATGAGCAGGAGTTGTTGGTAATAAAAGAAAGAAGCTCAGACTCATTTCTTATTTATAAAAAAATGATTAATACATTTTAAAACTGGATCCAACTGGAGTTGATAGGCTTATACTCAGTATATCTGCTTGCGGTCAGCCCACTTTAGTGTTACAACTTCAGTTTATACAAGGATTTACTGTTAAATGTCTTTCTGCACTTAAATAAGTCAAAGTGAGTCAAATGGGATCAAATTAGTGTCAGAAGAGAGATTGCAGCTAGAAAGTGATTCACTTTCACTTTTGCCCGCCTTGTACATAAAAAATATGGTCTCCATGAAATACTGTCATTTTTGCATATTGTGAAAATGTACTGTGTAAATGTTAGTATTTGCTTTTTTAGGTACATTTAATTAAATATGTTATTTTTTATTTTTTTTTGGTGAAGGGGCGGTTTCATGTTTCAACACGGAGTTATGAGAGCAAACTGCTGTGACTGCCTGAGAAGTGCTACGACTGCAATGACTGAGTCCTTGAGTCCTTCTTTCTGGCTACAAGAATTTCTAATTTTACATACGCTACTTCTTGATTTACTGAACTGGTCCAGGTATTAATTCTTAAATCCTGCTTTTGTTTGTATCACAGACTGACTGACACCAAACACCATAATAACTGGCCGGTTTTCACAAAATGGAACCCTATTATTTTGGGGGTTGAATGTGGTGTCACCCAGTCAATAATCGGGTTTACCAGTAATGATATGGCAATGGATTGTCATACTATGATTATGGGTTGCAGTAAACTTTTTTTTTTTTTTGTTGACATTTTCTGTAATTCACTTTTCATGCTCACTGGCTGTGTTGCAGTAGTTCTGCAATACAAGATCTTACTTCGAGAGGGCTCTTGCAGTAGGTAATTACATATAGGACTGAAGCTGGCAGGCGCGGGACCCTACGAAAAATTTCTAGCTAGCAGTCTCTGGCAGGGGACCACCCCACGTCAGGTGACCGCGCCAGATGACGCTAGTATAAAGGGGGCGGTCCCCACACGCCACCTTCTGTTCTTTCCCATGCTAGCTTGTGAAAGTGCCTCGCTATTAAGTTGCTACTGCTTCGTCAGTCTGTCGTCGGGTTTTATTTACCGAATTTTTACGCATTTTCGATATTTCTTCAAAAATTGTCTGCCCCTTACTCCCTCTGATTCGCATAAACAAGTGCTACTTCAGGCGCGCTTTAGCTTCCGTGAAGACGGCCTTCCTGTGCCTTCCTTCTGTCTAGACCCGGATCACCCCGTGGAGAAGTGCTAGCATCTAACGCTGCCACCTGTAAATGGAGGCAGCAGTCCCTGGAGGCCCACATTTTAAAGAAAAGACGTTCTCCATGGAGAAGGAGCTGAAGAAGCTTTGGCAGTCCTCAACTCTCACCTCTGAGAGACACTGTAAGGAGAAGGACCGGACTCCACTTCACAGCCACCAGACTCCGCTGGAGCACTGGGTGAGCAGCAGGTAATTGTTCCCCAGGGGACCCCAAACCGACAGCTGTCTGGTAGTGCTCTCATATGCAGTGGCCCTCCCATCGAGCTCACACTGGCCCCTTGGGAGCCTCCAGGACAAAGGAGGTGACCACTTCCGGGAAGGCTGCCACCATGCGGCCCTTCAGGTTGAGCTGGTCTGGTAAGTTGGACGCTGTGCCACCGACGCCCACCTGGACAGAGCCGATAAGTCGCCCACACTCTTTCCACGCAGCTTCCTTCAGCGCTGGATCCGATAAGTCAGACACTGGCTCCTCCAACGAACACACTGTGTTAGAGCCAACGCCAGACCCTGTCGAAAGTCAACCATCCTCGTCAGCCGCAGCGCCACCATCATGGACCGAGGCTCCAGCATCTCCTCTGCTGGACCCTGGGGATTTCAGTCCTCCTTCCCCAGGCGACATGGAGGACGCCAGTATGCACCCATCAGGTCTCCCTCCCACAGGGCCGGATCCCCTGATGCCGGCTCAGACACTGGGTGACATCCCATTGCCAGATGCTGCCCCAATGCCTGACCTGACGCCCGCGGGGCCACCTGTTCCTGGCCCACTGGCTGGGCCTCTCCCAAGGTCTTCTGCTCTGACAGGGCCCCTAGTTCCCGGGTATCTGATGCCGTTCTATCCGACACTGTCTTACCCAGGACCACAGTATCCTGAGCCGCAGTACCCGATGCCGGCCTACACAACACCGCAGTACCTGACGCCTCAATACCTGAAACCAGGCTTCCCACCATCAGGGTGTGGATACTCACCCCACGGATACCCTCAGTATCCATATCCCTCCTCCTCCACCACCCCACAGCTGCTGGTGGATTTGAAGGAGACTCTGGCTGCCTGGTGGGCTAAGGCCAAGACTCAGCTCACCAGGAGGTGGAGAGCCATCTGCTGATGCCAGACCGGTACTGGATCCCGTCGCTGGGGCGAGAGACCCTTCCTTACGCACCAGAGCTGAACTCTCAGGTGTTTCTGGGCCGGGGAGATATGCTTCCCAAGGGTTACCCCAGGGGTCCGTTCCTCCCCTGTGCCAGGAGGGGTCTTCGTTCTCTTTTTTGGAGATCTCTGAATCAGATTCTGAGAGGTGCTCCGATCCTGACAACGAGCCGTGCACTCCAGACCATCCCAGGCCAAGGACTCCTCCAAAGTCTCCTCCAGAAGATCCTTCTTTTCTGGAGCTGCTGTGAAAGATCCAGGAGGTTCACCAGTGGCAATTTCTGGAGCCAAATCCACAGTGGAAGGAACTCGCTGCCCATTTGGATCTGCCCAAAACTGCTCTGACATTGTTTACACCCTGGATCGAGCCTCACGCAGACCTTGTTTCCACTATTTGGAAACAACCATCCACGTTAACCCCCTTCCGAGGAAGGCGGATAGGCTATACCAGGCTCTTGAGGGTGTGGAGTCCTTGAACACACACACAAAGGCCGACTCGATTGTGATTAGCACCGCTCACAGCCAGTTGGCAAACCCTAAACATCTCAGCTCATCTCCACCAGACAAGGAATCCCGTCTTCTGGACCAGTACGGAAAGAAGGTGTACGCTTCTTCCACACTGGGCATTAGGGCCCTGAATTATGTCGCACATATGGGGGGACTACAAAAAGGCTATCCTGAGTCAGGTGGAGTCCAATTGGACTCCCTTCCTGAGTCTCAGACCAAACAGGAAGTGGCTGACATTGTCCGCTCTGCTTGATCGCCAATCGGCACATGCTCTGTGCCACTTACAATGCAGTGGATGCAGCTGGTCGGAGCTTGCTTTCACCGTAGGTCTTTGGCATCATGCCTGGCTCCAGGTGTCAGGATTGGTCCCTGAAGTGCAATCCACGATTCAGGATGCACCCATCAGGGGTTCGGTGCTGTTCAGTGGGGATGTGAAGGACCTCATCACTGACCTGCAAAAGAAGGGCACTGCTCTTAAGTCTGTTGACTCTATGTACAGGCCCCCTCAGGGACAGCGTCACCCTTTTCGCAGATGTTGTTGGTCTAAAGTGAAACCTCGGAGCAAGCAGGCCAACAAACGTTGGGCCCCTCTGGCTGCCAAGCCCCCCCCACCCAGAAAAGTGGCAGGAGCTTCAGCCACGACGTTGCCCCACACCTCCTGACTCCTTTCCTCTCCCACAGCCTCTGGACCCCTGAGGAACCTAGTAGGAGGAGGTTCTCCTTCCATCTGCAGGGCTGGGAGGGATCACATCAGATGCTTGGGTGCTCCAACTGATAGCAGCAGGACACTCAGTTGAGTTTCTTCAGAAACCTCCCAGAAAACCACCCCCAAGTCATCTTACTCCCCGGAGCATCTTCCTCTGGTTCAGGGAGAAATTTCCTCCCTTCTCTTGAAGGCGGCGATAGAGCCTGCCCCCACTCACCTTTGGGGGACAGGTTACTACTCCCATTTCTTCCTGGTTCCAAAGAAAATGGGAGATGTGAGACCTATTTTAGATATCAGCTCCCTGAACATGTTCGTGGAGTACAAACATTTCAGAATGCTCTCCCTGCAGAGCCTTCTGCCACTTCTTTGGCAAGGACAGTGGTGTGTGTTTTGGATATGCAGGATGCCTACCTGCATATCCCCATCTGCCCTTCCCACCGCAAATTCCTTCAGTTTTCATTCCAGGGGACTACTACCAATTCAAGGCCTCCCATTTGGTCTTTCCTCAGCTTTCTAAGTGTTTACAAATGCCTGTCTGTGGTAGTGGCCCACCTGGGTACCCAGGAGTGCAGGTAGTTCCCTGCACCTGGACAACTGGTTCCTGGCGGCCCCAGTCCAGGAGGATTTCCTGAACCTCTTCCTGACCCTGCAGGTCTTTTCTAGCCTGCGTATCACCATCAACCAGGCCAAGTACCATCTGGTCCCTTGCCAAAGACTCCAATTCATAGGGGAGATCCTGAACACGACCATCAGTATGGCTTTTCTGCCTTTGGACATGGTGGACATCCTCCAGGCTCATGCAAGCCTGCTGTCCAACCGCAGACGGGTCAGTGCCTGGTCAGTCCTTCGCCTTCTAAGGCTCATGGCGGCTGCTATTCCGACAGTCTCTCGTGCTCGGCTCCATATGAGGATCTCTCAGTGGATGCTTCAGTCTCAGTGGGACCAGACATTGGATGACCCAGACCAGGAAGTTCTGGTCTCCGATTCCATGGTCCAGGACTTGCGATGGTGGATGGTGCAAGAGAACCTTTGCCGGGGAGTTCAGTTTTGTGTCGAACCCCCCTCCCAAACAAAACATTGATAACAGATGCCTAGGGAGAAGGCTGGGGAGCCCATCTAGGGTCCCACAGGACTCTGGGCTCCTGGTCCAGACTCGAGCAGACTCTCCATATAAATGTTCTCGAGCTCAGAGCCATCTTGTACGCTGTCCAGGCTCTGCACTCTTGCGTTCTTCCGGGCCATCTAGCTATCCAGATGGATAACATGTGCGTAGTCTGGTGCATCAACAAGCAGGAAGAAACTCATTCCTACCCTCTGTGCATGGAAGCAATGCAAATTTGGAGTTGGGCTGTTCAGCACAACCTTCACCTGACGGCAATTCATGTTCCGGGAGTTGAAAACACACTGGCAGACCACCTCAGTCGGTCGTCAGCCAAAGTTCATGAATGGGAACTGGATCAAGGGGTTGTAGACAACATCTTCCTGCTTTGGGGAACCCCTCGGGCAGACCTGTTTGTGTCCCCTCAAAACGCAAAACTTTCCGCCTTCTGCTCGCTTGCTCCAAGGCGAGGCATTTTCTGGCGGGATGCTCTGTCTCTCGACTGGAAGGACAGATTCGTCTATACCTTCCCTCCAACTCCCTTAATTCTGAGGGTCCCATACAAACTCAGCTCAGAAGGAGCTCGGATGATCCTTATCGTTCCATTCTGACCCAGGCAAGTTTGGTTCTCTCTTCTGCAGCAATTTTCAGAGAACCTCCGCTTCTCCCTCTGTCACAACATTTGCTGACCCAGGATCAGGGACCCTGGTTCATCCAGGTCTCAAATCCATTCAATTGCATGATGGATCCTGCAGATGTAGCTCAAGCCTGATTCAGGTTTCTCCACTCTTGCAAATATTCTAGTGGAGGCCAGAAAGCCTTCCACTAGATCCACCTATGCCATGAAATGGAAACGGTTCTCGATTTGGGCCCCTTCCAAGGATTTCAAACTGTTCTCTTGCCCTGTCAGGAGAATCCTGGACTACATGCATCATCTCTTTGACCGAGGCTCTCAGCCATTCCTCTTTGAAGGTTCACATGACGGCTGTATCTGCCTACCATGTCCCTTTTGGAGACAGAACTTTCGTGCAGTTGGAAGTCTCTAAAACCTATTTGGGGGGGTTCTCCATTTGAGACCCCCATCCGCATTCCTGCCCCTCCTTGGGATCTGAACTTTGTTCTCGAGAAGCTTACCCTGCCTCCTTTTGAACCGGCAGCCTCAGCAGACTTAAAGTTCCTTTCTTGGAAGACTCTCTTCCAAGTGGCTATTACTTCAGCTCACCAGATTTACGAGCTTCAGGCCTTAATGTGTAAAATCCCGTACTTGATTTTTCATAAGGAACGTATGGCCCTGAGCACTAACCCTATGTTTCTCGCTAAGGTGGTGGCAGAATCTACGCTGAATCAATCCATTGGGCTACCTGTTTTCTTTGTGCAGCACTCCAATCAAGGGAGTACCTCTTGCATACTTTGGATGTTCACAGAATACTGAGATACTAACCCACTAAGTCTAAGGATCTTATGCACTCTGATCAGCTTTGTGTCTCTTTTGCTCACAAAAGAGAGGGCAATGCCATTTGCAAGCAATGCCTATCTAAATGGTTGGCTCATTGTATCACTTTCTGTTACGACAAGTACAACAAGACCTTGCTGGGTCAAATCAGAAGTCACTCCACCAGAGAAGTAACTGCCTCTGTGACTTTTTTCAAGAATGTGTCAGCAGCAGACATCTGTGCAGCTGCAACTTGGACTTCTGTCCATACCTTTGCGAAACACTACAGTTTGGACATTGCCTCTTGCCGTAGAGCAGGCTTTGGGTTGGCTGTTCTGCAGGGTCTTCTTTCTTAAGACCCCTACAGCCGGAGGTTCTATTGGTGTGTAGTTTTCCTCCTCCCGAGTGCTTTTCCTTATTCCAGACTGCTTGGGATTCAGTCCTATATGTAATTACCTACTGCAAGAGCCCTCTCGAAGTAAGATAGTATGGTTACGTAAGAACTTACCATAACAGTAGATCTTCAAGAGAGCTTTTGCAGGTAATGCTTTCCTGCCCTCCATCCCCTCAGCTTTTTCCCCATGTCCCCACCTTTGCCTTTCCCATTGTCCCTGCCCTTCCCTCCTCCCGTTGCATCCTTGCACATCCCTCACCCATTGTAAATATCTGTACATAGTTTTGTTGCTGTTGTGTTGTTTAATAATATATACTTTTATACTTATGTCCGTGTCTTTCTCTGATTTGCAGCATGGAGCTTGATTGCTGCAGTGGTGTGCATGTCTCATGGGGTGGTGCTGGCCTGGCCGTGGTGTGTCTGACGGGCCCTCCACTGGTGTGGGTGGGGCCTGGGCTCAGTCCAGGACTGTGTGGTGTGCCCTGTGCACTGTTTGCCTGTGTGCAGCAGGCTGGGCACATGTGCCATGTCAGCCACCCCACCTCGGTGTGTGCATGCCTGTGCGGCTGTGACCATTGCAGCTTACACCACCACGCGCGGACTGTGGTATGCATGGTTGTGCCGCCCCCACCACTGCATGCTTGACTGCTGGCGTGCCTTCAGGGGCAGTCCATACCTGCCACCTGCCAGGCATGGCACAATTGCAGCTGGCATCCTGGCCCTCAACTACTGTATGTCTGTCCCTGTTGCCACTGTGGGCATTGATTTTGTCTGCCCACTCCATGCAAACCATGGTGACTGGCGCGGTGCCTGTGGTCTGGTGGCTGTCACATGGGGTCCTGCTGCATGCGGGTGGTGGCCTGGTCACAGGCCCCTGCACCTGCCATCAGGGTGGTCAGGCACATGGGTCACCCGCCACATGACAGGCTCACTGACACCATGGTGATGGGCAGACCGCAGGTACACGGTACCATGGGCTTTGAAATGGCAACGTCTGTTGCACTGCTTTGTGTGGCAGTTTGCCGGGGTACCAATGGGACTGGGATGGGGGGCATTGTGTGTGTTCTGTGTTGCCTCCTGTGTGGCGCATGCCTCCATGCACCACAGGAGGGTGCTGTGGTGTCTGGTGGGGCTGGTGCAGGGACAAGGTATGTGCATGGGTGGCAGACCGTGCTCAGATCCTGTGTTCGGAGTGCCTTCCTGCTGGTGGTGGCATCCAGGGTGGCTCTTCTCAAGTGTGGGATCCCTCAGGCACTAGTGCTGTGTCACCCACCTTGCTATGCCTATGTGGGGTCCATGCTGGGGGCCTTGTGTGGGTTGTGGTGGCATTGGTAGATGGTGTCACCTCATGTGGTCGGTGGTCATGGTGGGGATGTGGTACATATGCATTGCACCCCGGGGTGACTGGTTGCCTTGGCACAGTGGTGTGGTATCCCTTCAGTGCCATGCACTCTTTGGTCATGCTTCTGGACTTGGTGTCTCAGGCTCACCGTACTGGGGTGGTCAGCATGGTGGTGGTGCTGGCATGGGTGGGCCTGGCCATCCTTGTGTTCCAGTCTCTGTTGGCCAGGGACGGCAGGGTGCTTTGCCCAGTGGGTGGGGACTGCTGGATCACATCTGCTGTTGGTTCAGCTCCGGGGACATGGGACGGTGGTCCATCCTGCACCCATCTGGTTGTGCAGCTCATGGGGCCTTGCCCTGGTGGGGGCTGGGGGTCTGTCTGTCCTGGTGCATGCCTCGTGCATGGCGCATCCATGGCTGCTCTCAGCTGCTTCTTGTCTTTGTCCCCTGCGCATCTCTAGGGTGCTATTGTGCATCGACCCTGCTCCAGTGCGCAACCCTCTTGTGCTGGCGCGATCGGGCGTGATATTCAGTCACATGGCGCAGGCTAATCCTTGTCCTGCCCATGGTTTGAATACCGCGCCCATTGTGCTATGGCACACTGGCCTTGCGCCTTCTCCCTCTATTGCGCATCTTTTGGGCGCAGTCTGAATATCCCATCCTGTGAGTTTAAATGTTCACAAATAATATTGACAAATGAACCTATAGTTACAGACTGAAACATGTTTACATAGTGCCAGCATTGAAAATCTGTGTAAAACCATCATATGTAGGCTCAGTTTCTGCTATTGCAGCGTGTCTGCAATTTCATTATGTGCTCAGCACACAGACACAGACAGTTTCTCATTATGCTTCCTGGGTTTATAAAGTTGATTTTAACTAAAAAAGGGGAGGTGTTAATCTCTCAGCCTTAAGTTTTACACATGCATAATTGCTGTTCTCAATGCTTAGAACACACACACACACACGTCTCAAAATTTTCACAGATGTGTTTTATATATTTCTAAGTAATATGCTTTAGTACACACACACACACAAACATTTTCTTTAACTTAGTTTCAGTGATACTTGTAACATCAGATGATTTACTACAAAACACTCCATTTTGTGACATTTGACTTACTCACTGCTGTAGTCTCAGGGATGTCTTTGTGTTAGGCAACTAAGCAAAACAAAGAGAAAGAAAAAACCTCTGTGGTTCTCAAAGGATGTGACCGGGAAAGTAAGAGAGAAAAGGCTAGCTTTCAGGAGGTACAAGGAAACACAGAGGGGGAAGACGGGGAACTGTATCTGGAAAAGCAGAGGGAGGCGGGAAAAGCAGTCAGGAGCGCAAAGACAAAAACAGAGGAAAAAATAGCCCAGGCAATTAAGAAAGGAGCTTACCTTTTTCAGATACATTAGTGAAAAAAAGAAGACCAGGGGTGAGATTGTGAGGTTAAAAAGGTAGGGGAGGGTGTGCAGAGGGGGACCTAGAAAAAAAGCAACAATTCTGAACAAATATTTTTGTTCAGTATTCACAGAAGAAGGGGAAAGAGAAGGACCACTAATGGTCAATAGGTGCACCAATGGGAGAGAGTTGAACACCAGCGTGTTTAAGGAGGTAAGAATCCTAAAGGAACTCAAGAATCTGAAAGGGAACAAGGCTGTGGGGCCAGATGGGATACATCCCAGAATATTAAAAACAGCACCACTAACAGCCTTATTCAACAAATCAGTAGAAACGGGGTGGTTCCTGGGGACTGGAGGAGGGCAAATGTAGTCCATCTCCACAAAAGTGGGAACAGGGGAGGAGGCTGGCAACTACTGGCCAGTCAGCCTGACCTCAGTGGTGGGGAAGTGAATGGAGTCACTGCTAAGGGAAAGGATTGTGCTATTTCTTGAATCCAGCAGAGCACAGGATCCGAGGCAGCAAGGATTCACAGCGGGAAGGTCTTGTGAAACAAATCTGATAGATTTCTTTGACTAGGTGACCAGGGAAGTAGATCAGGGAGGGGCAGTGGATGTGGTGTACCAAGATTTCAGCAAGGCCTTCGACACCATCCTGCATAGAAGGTTGGTAAATAAGTTGGGCAGCCTAGGAGTGGGCCCAAAAAGGTGGTACACTGGGTCCAAAACTGGTTGAGTGACAGGACACAGAGGATGGTGGTAAATGGTAATCAATCTAAGGAGAGGGGTTGACCAGCAGGGTGCCACAAAGATTCATGCTGGGGCCAGTCCTCTTTTATGTCTTCAAAAGTGACATTGCAGAAGGGCTGGAGGAGAAAGTATGCCTTTTTGCAGATGACACTAAGATCTACAACAGGGTCGATACTCCCGGGGGGGGGGGAATGAGAAAGGACCTAAACATGCTTGAGTAGTGGTCGAGAGTGTGGCAGCTAAGATTCAATGCAAAGAAGTGCAAAATCATGCATTTGGGGTACAGAAAGCCACAGGAGGAGTACTAGATGGGGGGAGAGGTACTGATGGCCACCAATTGATTGATTGATTGAATCAAGAAAGGGATGAGGGGTAATCATATCTGATGACCTAAAGGTAACCAAACAATGTGCGAAGGCTGTGGGGAAAGCCAGTGGATTCTGGGTGCATAGGGAGAGGTATCACCAGCAGAAAAAGGAGGTGGTCATGCCACTGTACAGATCACTAGTGAGACCTCCTCTGAGTATTAAGGCCCAGTTCTGGAGGCCACATCTCCAGAAGGACATAGACAAAATAGAGGCAGTCGAGAGAAGGGCAACAAAATGGTGCAAAACTGCACCAAAAGTCATATGAGGAAAGACTAGAGGACCTCAATATGTATTCCTGGAGGAAAGGAGAGAGGGATATGATAGAGACATTCAAATACCTCAGGGGTATAAACAAGGTACAGGAGGATAGCATCTTTCAAAACAGAAGGTGTACAAGAACAAAGGGGCATGATGTGAGGCCTGGGGGGGTAGGCTCAGGGGCAAGGTGCGGAAGTACTTTTTCACAAAAAGAGTAGTGGATGCTTGGAACAGCCTCCCTGCAGAGATGGTGGGGGAAAATGGTAGAGGAATTCAAGAAAGCATGGGATAGACATAAGAGCATTCTCACAACAGGGAAGAGAGGGAAAGCCACAGATCAACAAGGGTCTGTGGTATTGCATTAGGTTGGGAAAAGAAGCAGACTGGGTTAGCCATGCAGTCCTTATCTGCTATCACCTTCTATGCCTCTGTGTTTCTATGTTTCTTATCTCTGGTTGTATTGCGTAACTAATTGCTAATCCAATTTCATGCCAGTGTCAAGGGGGATGACCAGAGTCAGCGTAAAGAGGACCCAGTGCAAACAGAAGTAAAAGGAAGGCTTGGCTTACCAGAGCTTCATTTGCCAGGAGACTGCAGAGATCTGGTTTCCAGGGTTTTGGGTAAAACACCCGAGACAGGAATGGTAGGAAAAAAGACTCCTTCTGGTGTCTGCTGATATTGTGGTTCTGCTGATTAAAAGGTCGAGCCATATTGTATAAAATGTTTATAGCCCCATGGAGCTGATTTAGTATTCCCCTAAAAGGAATGGTGACCCCCTGTATAGCTGGAGTCATTTGCCATGCAGGTGACAATAAAGTAATTCGGGGAGAAAACAGTGGTTCATGCTTCATTTGATTGTAGAGAGGGAGTTTTAATGAAATTAAATCTTTTGTTTTACCTCTTCATCTGGCAGTTTGATTAATTTGCCACTTGTTTGTATTCCAGGGAAAGAATCCAGCCTCTGGGGCTTTCAGGGCTTTGCCGGACCTCCGAGAGGGAAGAGGGAGGTCCCAGTCTGGTTGGAGGGTTTGGGAAGTGGATCTGTTGTTGAAAAAAAAAGGTAATTCAGCAGCTTGACAACAGCTTCAGGTTGGGACCAACCATTTTCCCTGGTCCATGGAAGTGCAATGTTTCATATGTTAGCGCTTTGGGAGTGCTCCTTTCTTTCTGCCCGGGCCATCTGTGACATTTTAATTATGCCCCTAGACAGGGCAGGAAGGGAGGGATGACACTGTGGGGGCTACTCATCTGGGATGTTCTCCAAACCCTAAAAATCATCACTGGACCACGAGCCATGCAGTCCGCGGTGTGCTGGCTTCCCAGTCTGTTTGGGCCCTGTTGAGCACTTTGAATTGCTGTGGGTGGGTCTGGAGCAGGCATTAGGCCTGGCCTGCTGGTGTGGTGTGTGTGTGTGTGCATGGCTTGCCAGTCACGTGACCTCAGAGAGGTCCTGATTGGAGGATGGGCATAGGAGCTACAGCAGCTGCACGAGAAAGCGCCATCTTGGGGTCCAGAGCGAGTGAGCTGAAGGAGAGAGACCAGTAGCAGCAGTAAAGCAGAAAAGAGACTAGCAAGAGCAGAGCAAAATAGATCCTTTGGAACGATTGCTGTAGAAGCAGGCAAATGAACTGGGCTGCATTATTTTGGAGCAGAGAACTGTGGGCTCCAAGTGACTGTGGGACTGTGAGGGAAAGGGCATCCCAATGGATTGGCAGCAAGTAGTAGCAGGCAATGTTGGGGAGTAACTAGTTACCTGTAACTAGCAACTGTAATCTGATTACTTTTCTAGGTAACTAGTAATAGTAATTGATTACCTTTAAAGTAAAGTAATAAGCAACTGTAATAATATTACTGTTCCCTAAAAGTAACTAGTTACTGTAATATAACTAGAGTAACAGATGGGCATCCATTTGTTACAGTTGCTACTGTATAACCCATCAATGGGTTCCTGTGACTTCATAAACCTCAAGAGCGAAGCTCAAGAGTTTTATGACATCACAGGAATCTGGAGATTGTGCAGGTGTCTTCTGCTATTCAGGTTTCAGTGTAAACAAAGGTTGCTCAGCTGACTGCGTGCTCAATTTATTACAACATCAGACTAAAAAAACTGCTTTCTGACAAGCACTGTGTGAGCACCCAGCATCTACATCTTGCACACTGAATGCAAGTTGCTTAATATTTATAGCTTGTTTTCACAATAAAAAGTTTAAGCAACATTTCATGGCTGTGAGGTGTCATTTTTTGTAGCCTTGCTTATGTTTATATGATATGTCACCTGATAATTTATTGTCCAAGGTCCTCTCTTTTCATTGCATAGTTAGGCACCTATGAACTTAAGAATGGTCTACTCTGTATGTCTCTGATATGTTGTATCCATTTTAACTCATTGTATGTAAAGCGCTTTATTTTGTATGTTCCGATATATTGTATCCTCTTTAACTCATTGTATGTAAAGCACTTATAAATTGTTGTCCTGTTAAGTTTCTGCATGTCTGTACTCTCCCAGGTCGTGCCTGAAAATAGTCATTTTATGGCTAGTGCAGTTACCCGGTTAACAAAAGCTAAATAAATATTCAGGTTTGCATAGTCACAGTGTCTAGGTATTATGAGCTGCCAGAGCTACAAGGTGTTCTAAACCCGTGGCACGACAACTGGAGCAAAGACATGCAGCCTTGTGACGTTTAACTTAGGAGTTTTGACCTCATACTGATTTGCCCTACGAGATCTTTGTTCTAACACAGTGACTATGACTACAAGGAAGCCTCATTTATCACATCACTGCTTTCTACATTGTTACAGTCCCACTGCCGGTGGGTGTCAGGGTTGTTTTGCCAATTGTCTCATTACAGAAAATGTTATTAGGCTGAATGGCTCTGGTGATGTGTCATTGCGTGGGGTGTCCTTGTACCAATTGTCGCAGATCCAGAGTAAATTACTGGCCCCTCCAGCCTGAATATTTCTTTGATCTGTGGAAAATGAAAATGAGTATGCACACATAGCTTTTCACCTTTCAATCTTCTTACACATAAACTGTAGCGAAGATTAACTCTGGCGGTAGCCGGTCTGAGCCCAGGAGTGATGGGCATATGAAGTTTAGCTGTGGTTTCGCGCTTGGAGTCAGGGTCCCGATCCTGATGGGCAAGCAGGCTGCAGTGTGCTGCAGTGTGAGGGGGTCTTGGTCTTATTCCACTGGGTAGCTGGCTGTCTAATCCAGTGTATCCCCAGGTCTCTCCCTCGGGCTTGCTGATTGTGAGCCAGGGTGGGGGACTGATAGCAGTGGCCATGGACCTGCAGTCTTGCTGTCTAGCAGGATTTATCGGGGCTTTATCCGGCTCCTGAAAGCCATCATCGAAGCAGCTATCCTGGACTTTCTTCCTTTGATCACAGTCAGACTCATTTTATTTTTCATGTTTAAACCTGCTTAAGGCAGTGAGAGAGCCCTTGTTTTCTTTGGCCTGGTACACTGAGAGTGTGCCTGGTTTCAAAGCTTGATTCATTTTAACCCCCGCCTTTGGTGGTGAAAGTACTTAGGGGTTGGGAGAGTTCTAAGACTTCTATAAACTGATCCCCTCTGGTGGTGTGAGGACCATTGGGGGCTAGTTTTTTTTAATCCCCCAGCCAGTAATTACAGTTTGACAACTCTCCAGCTATTCATGCCCAAATGTGAGACTTATTTAACAGTGCAGGCATGATTTGAATGACTGGGACATTTTATATTTTATAAGTTATTTAGTTTTGTGATATTTTCCTTAGTAATGGTTATTTAATTGATTATAGATTTTCCTTTTTTTCTTCCCCTCCCCCCCGAAGTGAGAGTTGGGGGATTGATAATGTATTGTTTAGTAATTTTGTTTTGTGTTTTATTTTGTAGATGGTACAGTTTTATTTGAGCTATTGTAATGTGCAGGAGGCCTGCCTCCAGTCGTGCACTATTCATCCTCTGCCCTTCGCGCCCTCCAAACCTTTACCTCCCCCCCATTGCAGTTTACTATCTACCAGTGCTGTAGAACACTGGGTACTGCTCATCAGAGGAGGAGAGGAGTTTGGGGGTGCAAACAGGGGAGGGTGAATGAGTGGAGCCACCGCATTGGGGTCGTTAGATCCAGGATACACCCTGGGGTGAAATGGAATCCTGATCGTGGTCCTCCATGTCTGGTTTCCATACCCAAGGGCACCACCAATTTTGGTGAGCAGGTGGCCCAGAGGGCCTGGGAAGCTCATCCAACTCAGGTGGTGTTATGTAATGCCAGGTCCATTAAAAACAAGACTGCAACTATAGCAGATCTTGTTGGTAGAGTGGACCTGGCTTGCATCACCGAGACCTGGCTGGATGAAATCTTTGGTCCCATACTGAATGCTGCAACTCCAGATGGGTACTCGGTGATTCACTACCTGAGATTGGATCGCCGGCGGGAGGATTGAGGTCAGAGGCGCCAAGTTGTATGGGCCCTTGGGGCATGGGCCCCAGCAATATTTTGTGACCTGGGCTTGACCCCAGCAATATATTTGAAAGCACAAACATAATACATCATTTTTTTTTTTTTTTAACAGGACCGGGCACTGCTGACTGTGTGACTTGTATGATGTGACAGCCCCCCCCATCATAATTTAATTGGGCTGGCGCAGGCTATTATTATTTAAAATTGGTGCCTTGCCTTCTGCCTTTGATCTTGAGATCCTCAGTCGAGTCGACCCACCCCTCCCCCATTCAAAACTTGCCACACTGTGATTGGCCATGGGGGGGGCTTACTGGGCGCAAGATGCGTGCATCTGCCCGTTGAGGAAGGTGATTGTGGGGTGGCAAGGACAGGGAGGTGAGTTAGGCGACAAAGGGAGATGGGATGAATTTTCAGGGAGAACTTGGAGAACACCGGCGCGGGTGGCGGGACGTCATCAGCAGCAGCCACTGCAATACAAGACAAGCAGAGTCAATGAAGAGGGAGGGTGAGAGCCCGCGGAGTGGGACCATCAGTACACCAGTGGCGGGCAGCAAACAGATGGTGCATCAAGGCGGTCACAGCTTGCAGTGCACTATGCAGGTTGGTGTGTGGTGGAGGTCGTAAGCCAGCCCAGGGGCAGCTGCAGTGCCACTGCCACCAGCAGAAGGAAGGAGCGTCAGGTCTGGGATCGCATGAGGCAGGCAGCAGAATAGTCTGGCAAGACTCCGGGTCCTTGGTGTGAAAAAATGTGGCAGCACCATGGCTGAGCAGATTGGGGTTACAGATGGTGAGTACGCCGGGACCGGGGTAGGGCACGGCCAGGGTGAGTGGGTGATTGTTTGTGTCCTTAGGTCTGGGTGCACCAGAAGAGGACAAGGAGGAGTCGAGCAGGTGGCCCAGAAAGTAGCAGGAATGTATGACTGAGTGATGGTCATGGCGTTGCACCAGCCAGCCCAGCAGTCGGCCCTGATAAGAAGGCCACCGCCCAGCCAGCGAGTCCAGTGAAGCAGCACTGGCCCAGGTGGTAATGTATCCCCCCCCCCCAAGAGCCCTTCAGTTCAACCATAGTTTGTCCAGGCTAAGGCAGCAGCAGTGAGCACACTACTACTAAACAGGTAAGGTGTGGTAGGAATGGGGAGGGATACTGGCTGCTGAGTCCACAGGCTACTAGGACTAGTGACTATGTCTATGAGTACTGTCTGACTACTAACTGTACTGAGTTTCATCTGACTCATGTCTGTCTCTGAACTGCGATACATGGGGACATGGGTGTAGAAACATATGACAAGTAAGCCACCGTGGCTTACAAGTTGATTGGAGATAGGGTGGCTGGGCAGTCTGTGCCTGCAGTGCCTGCCTTGGCCACTGACTTCGGTAACTTATTGTCTGCTGTTCACCCCATACTGGAGTGATAAGAGTGGTATGCTCTATTTCACATAAAGATAAATACAGTGCATAAGGCAAAGTACTGAGGTACTTGTTGCTCCTATTATACAGTTCTGACATATACTATTGGGCACATAAAGGTCTGAGTAACAAATACAATCATGTCAACAATTTGTGGGGGATGGCAGATAGGCACCAGAGAGGTCTAGCTTACAAATTGTACTTTCCTAGCTACACCACTGCATGGGGGACCTAAACTCTGTCTCTGCAGTGAAAAGAACAGGAGGATCTAAATGGCATTTCTTATTGCACTGCACAGGTACAGGGAAGCATGAAAAAACAACAGCTTGGTTACTAGGGTTCTAGACTCTTGTATAGTGGCTACTTAAAATATTATAAGTAAGGTTTTATTGTATATGGCTCTTGGTTTACTGGGACAGCACAGGTATTGTTGTTTGAGTTGTCCTTGTGCCAACTAGTAGCTGGCACCAGCGGCTGCCCCATACCTCTCCCACTATGTAGGCTTCAGCCTCAGCCACGTCTCCTCCACCGCACTTACTGCTCTTGTGGCCTCCCGACTCCCCACCCTCAGGCTGTATTTGGCCCCCGCCTCCCCTCAGGACAGCATTTTTCCCTCTCTCCACTGTCAGGCAACCCCTACCCTTCTAGCTCCCTCCCTTGGGGCACCCGAAGTCCCCTCGCTATCTCTTGACCTGCCCATTGGGGCCTGCTACTGTATTGGACAGTACTCCCCCTGCAGTTCGTGCCTGCCTCCGCCGTGGTGGTCCCCCCAGGCTGGGTTCCTCACCCGCTAGCTGTATGCTGTCCACTGCAACATTCGCTCTACCCCTTGCCTGTTTTCCCAACCGCCACCTGGGTTGTCTGCAGATTCAGGCCCTTCCCCACTTAGCTTCCTGTACCTGTTGTTCTCCTTACCCCTTGCCACAATGTGGGCTTATCGTATTGAGCTTGTAGTCGTACTCATGTTTGTTAGCTCTGACTCTGTACTATTTCTATATGCTGTACTCTGGCCCCACCTATGTGTGGGTAAGATTGTTCTCTGTCTATGCACCATGTCTCAATGTACTGTATTCTCTCTGGCCCAGCTGTATTTGTGGGCCTGTATGCTACCCTGAATATGTACCATGTTTTTTTCTGTATTGTAACCTCCCGGGTCGTACCTGAAAATAGGCACTTGTTGTCTAGTGTGCTTACCTGGTTAACAAAAACAAATAAATAAATAAATAAATGTTGTGGACTGTGGTGGTGGTGAACTTACCTTAATAATGTGCTGCTGCATTATGGGTTTTACAGTGCGTCTTCCAGGGGTTGAAATTGGCACAAGGCCTCTAGCTAAATGGTGGTACTATCAGGCTACCCCAAATTAGGCTTTTCGACTGTAATAAAAACAATTTCTCCCATCAAAAGTTACTTTACATTAGTTTGTAAAAGTCTGCACTGTCCAAATATGGCGGACACTGCGCGGAATCAAGATCCATTTCTTACGAAACTGCTATGTCGCACCACTCACCTGCTGCACTTCCATAGAAAATGGATCCACAACGCGTTCACCATGTTTTGAGCTTGCAGACTTTTACAAAAGAAAATAAAGTAAGTTCTGATGGGAGACATTTTTTTTATTATAGCTGAAAAGTCTAATTGGGTGATTAAGCTTTGTGGGTTGGGGGTTTCTACAGAAGGACTGCTTTCCTTTAACTGGACCAGCAGGCTTGTACTGAGGAAGGCAACACTTCAGTTAAGAATGTACACCAAGTGGGCCACTGGAAATGTCTGCTGAGCTGATGTTGTTTTTCCTAGTCACTAGTCCTGCTGGCTAGTGGCAAAATGTTAACCCTTGGTCTTCCATGTGCCCATGCCATTGCCATGTTCAAAAACGTATATATAATAAAGTATCTCTCAGACTGTCTTCTCTGTCTGTAACCTACCTACATGGCGATACTGGCATGGCATATGCTGCTGCAGTGAAATGCAGTACTGACACCATTTACAGTATGCCACACTCTCTCCTGACCTCTGCTAAACAGATAGGGCAGCCGTCAGCCAGGAAGGGGGTGCACTGTGCTCAGAAATGATGTGTGAGTGACTTGATGTGAGGGACCTGGAATGTTGAGAGGGGCTTCTCTCATGTCTATTGCCTCCTCTACTAGCCTACAGATAACAAAACCTGGTGTTTCCTGCTGTTTCGGACCATGTTCAATGGTAACTGGTTAATGTGGTGCCAGGTCTCCAGCCAAAGGAAAGCAACTGAACTATCTGCTATTTTGAAGTCTGTGGGGGTGAGGCAGAACCTACTGAGGAGGAAATGAAAATTATTGTGGCCCTTATGGTCAAATGGAGGATGTCCCTGACCTGCAGCGTTACCTTTATCTGCCGTGTAGGTGTTTCAGCAGGCCTTGTGTGTTGTGTTATTATGGGAGCATGCCTAGTGAAATGTCACCTAGGCCTAGTAAGTTTGGGGGCTGGATCGGGACACTGCTGGGCGGCAGGACCACACAGTGCAGTTTTTCATGATCCTGAGGATATATCACAGGTCGTGTAATTACAGCAGGGGAGCAGTAAATTACAGTATCTGGAAGGATTTTCTAGACTAATTTCATGTCCTCACATATGCACGTGCTTTTACAGCTCTTAATTGGGACTTACCTGATGTGGGGGTTAAGTTAGGGGGCAGGGGAAGAGAAACACAGAAACATATCCTTTGATGGCAGATAAGGACTGCTTGGCCCACCCAGTCTGCCCATTTCCCTACCTATTGGATAAGCTGCAGAGCCTAGTTAACCAACAGCCTACTTCCTTCTACCCCTCACAAGAATTGCTTTATGTCTGTCCCATGCATTCTTGAATTCGCCCACTGTTTTTGACCCCACAACCTCTTCAGGAAGGCCATTCCATGCATCCACTACCCTCTCTATGAAACAATACTTCCTTACCTTGCCCATGAGCCATCCCCCTTTATCTTCAAATTGTCCCCCGTGTTCTTGCACATCTCTTTTTCTGAACGATGCTACCCTTTCGGACTTTATTGATTCCCTTGAGGTACTTAAATATTTCTATCATGCCCCCCACCTCCCTCCTTTCCTTGAGGGTATACATATTAAGCTCCTTTAGTCTCTCTTTATATGGCTTCTGGTGCAGACCCTGCACCATTTTAGTTGCCCTCCTCGGACTGCCTCCATCCTGTGTCTGTCCTTGCGGAGATGAGGTCTTCAGAACTGCAAGCAGGGACTTGCGGTGATGTCACGACCTTAATGGCCACTTAGTTCGACCAGCTCCACACTTCCCCAAGTGAATCCACCAATAATCGCGGATTTTTATGGAAAACTCAACTATCTAAACAGTGGAGGACATTGAGAATGGTGAGGAGAGGTGATCAACCCAGAATGATCCCGGATGAAGTCAGAAATGCTGGCAGACTGTCGGAAGGAGACTCAGGCAGTGAGGGCTCCAGGGCCTCGATCTCCTCTTATGGGAGTAGGTCCCGATCAAAGCAACCTCCTCTGAGCATGATCCAATGGCAGAAGTCCCTGGTACTGAATGAATTAAGGGACTTCAGGAAAGAGATGCGGTCCACAGTTTCAGCAATCCACACCGATCTGACAAAACTCGAAAAGCAGCAGGAGGATCTTGAGTTACAGACCACGGAGGTGGATCACCGTGTGGAGGATACTGAGCGAGCTATACTGCAGCTCCATCAAGACATCCAAGGCCTGCAGGCATGAGCAGAAGACGCAGAAAGCCAAAATGGGCGTAACAATATACGCATCTCCGGTGTCACAGAGGGTGCTGAAGGGAACGATATACTAGACAGCTCTTCATGGATGTGATTCACTTTCCAGAGCCACTTCCCCTGGATATTGAGAGGGCGCATCATACGCTAGGCCCAAAGCCAGGTCCTGGAGCCCGTCCCAAAACAATCCTAGTCCACTTTCTTAAGTTTCAGGAGAAGGAGACAATACTCCACTCTGCGTAGAAACAAGGGACTGTAATGCATGGCTCCAATAGGCTTTTCTTTGAAAATGATTACGCACCAGAAATCATGCAATGCCACAAGCAATACATTCCAGTACTAAGGGCCTTGAAGGTAGCGGGCCTATGCTTCAGAACCCCCTATCCAGCAAAACTGATGATCCACTTTGAGCAGGGTGCCCAGACCTTTGAATTGGCAGACGAGGCCATCTTAGAGCTCAGGAAGCATAAGATTGAAGTAAACCAGGTGCAAAATGAAAAGAAAGCCACGATTACGTCAAAGCTAGCACAACAAATATGGAGCAAGGGGCAATGGGAGAGGTGCAGACGACAAGGGAAGGAGACCATCTTACAGATTTACCTTGCGGAATGGAACATAAACTGACAAATCCACCCCGAAGGCAGCTGGCTCTGGAAGCCCTCGCTGAGGACTGCATTGAGTGAAGACAGCGACCCGGTTAGAGGATCCCTCGTGAACTTTTGTAGACGGATTTTTCTCCAAGCTGGACAGTAAAAAGCAGGATGGGGTGAAGATTTCATGATCTGCCCCTGGGAACTGCTCCTCTGGCAGCCAACCATCACTGGGGAAAGAAAAACTCTACCAGACCGCATTCAGATAAGTCCCAGTCTTTATTTACTAACAATTTTTTCCTTTTCCTCTAATTTAGCTAACCAATGTCAGATTAATTAATATGGAGCATAATAACTGTTATCTTAAAACCCCAAAGAGTTAGCCTGACTAACGCTTCTCTCCAACCTCTCCTGTGGTGTACCCCCAAGGATAGGGAAACTGTCTTTTTCTGAGATTCCTGAGCCGTGGGAGTACCAACAGATGGCACTCTACCCCTTTGGCCAGGGACACTGATATCTATTCTTTAAGGCTGGGATGCTTTAATAACACTAAGTAAACAATAAATTATGTGGGTGTGAAAGGGAGAGCATTCCTGATCTCAGGTTGCACAGGGCTGAGTATTACTGACAATCCAGGGATGTCCAAAAGTCCCCCCCCCCATGGGAAGTTGTTCCCGGGTGGGGAGAGGACACTCTCAACAAGGTTATTGCATCTAATCACCTCACTATATCACATCAAAGAATAAGGGGTGTGTGTGTGAGTGAGGAAGGCGTCCCAAACCCTACCCTTTACCCCACCTCCATTTTTCTTTCCCTACTGACACAATAGTGTCTTGACAAACTGGCTTATTCCCAGGATACTTTAAGGAGGCTTAGAACCTCCTTAGGTCATGAGCAATGACCGACTTGAAGGAAGTGCCTATGTTTCATATTTGGATCAGGCTAGTCCAAGTAGCCCTGTTAGCTCTAGGACCTGCTTGTAGCCAACACTGGTTAGTAGTTTTCCCCTCTTTTGGTTTAAATGTTTATTACTTAGTGTGTTTTACACAAGTTGTTGGGGAGGTTGGTTATCCCAGCCGATGGTTACTAGCTATAGTCCCGAAAGGCCTAGAAAGCGTTTGAAAGTTATTTTTTTTCCCCATGGTCACTAGTTAGGGGCCCCAGGTTACTTAGAATACTTTTTGGCTCCTTCCAAGAGGAACCTAAGTTAGTTAATAGTCACAAGATTCAAATCTATTTGACAGAGGTTACAACTCAGAGGTTATGCGACAGAAGGTTTAAATTACCTGATATACAGTATTTTTGCATTATAAATGGCAGGCAAACACCTGAAAGTATACTCGTTGAATGTGAACAGTTTGAGTAGCCCAATAAAAAGGTCTAGAATTATTTCACTAGTGAAGAAGTCCACAGCTGAAATAGTTTACATGCAGGAAACCCACATGACACCTGCGGAGCAAAGGAAACTTCAGGGTAGGGGCTACACACAGGTCTTTTCATCAGCAATGACGGGTGACAGGAAAAGAGGGGTCGCCATATTAATCTCAGACCACACTCCCTTCCGGATGGTAAAGGAATGGGCAGACCCAGATGGTCGTTTAGTAATAGTTCAAGGGATCCTGCAAGAGCAAGAGGTGACCTTAGCTAATATCTATCTTCCACCAGCCTCAAACACATCAACTATTCGACTCTTGCTTGATAAAGTAATTGAGCTGACCAGAGGGTCCCTGATATTCGCTGGGGATTTCAGCATTGCCCCAAGCCTATCCCTGGACACCACCAGGATCTTGGGTGGCAGGCAGTCGGCCCCACACAAATTTTTCAAACAATTCATCGGAGAGGTTGGTTGGCTGGATGTGTAGTGATCTCTACACCCCAGGGACAGGGGGTACTCCTATTACTCAGAGGTTCATAGGACCTATACAAGAATAGATCATTGTTACACTTTGAGGGAAAACCTTGACTCATTGGTCAGTGCTACAATGGGCACTATAGCACACTCAGACCACGCACCACTAATAACCACATGGAAACTAGGTATAGAGAGGCATAACACCAGGTGGAGCTTCAACCCCACTCACATGAAAAGTGATAAATTTAAAGATTTTCTCAAAGAGAAGATCACAGAAATTATCCAAGACAATGCCACCCAGGAAACTCCTTCCACCATCCATGGGATACCCTGAAGGCAGTCCTGAGGGGCCACCTGATAAAACACACCGCTACACTGGCTAAAGAGTGAAAAGAAAGACAAACACAACTAGAGCAGACACTACAATTCCTACAGTTAGCCCACCAGCAAGGAGATCACACAGTGCTGGCACAGATCAAACAGACTAAAAAGGACTTGGATACCCTGTGTACCCAACAGACGGAGGTGGCACTGGCATATCTGCGGCAGAGATATGGCGAGATAGGTCCTCGAGCCTCTTGCCTTCTGGCATATCGTTTGCGTCAACAAAGCAAAATGTCCACCATCACCACAATAAAGGACCCAAACAGAGGAGCACACCACACCAAACTCAAAAATATAACCCAAGCCTTCTGTCAATATTACAGAGCTCTTTATACCACAGACCACATGTCGGACCCAACACTCACCAACACCTTCCTGTCAGCCCTAAAACTACCCAAATTGAATCTTGACCAGCAAAACAGCCTGATGATGCCGATCAGCTCTGAGGAATTGATGCTGGCCATTTCTAGGTCCAAAACACAGAAGACTCTGGGCCAAGACAGATATGGGGTGGAGTTCTATAAGGGCACAGCGCAGTCAATTGGTCAGCTAATGCTATGCGCCTTTAATGAAGTTCTCCTAGGAGATGCCCCACCGCCTAGCTGGTCATATGCAACAATCTCACTTATTCCCAAACCAGACAAGGACCCTTTACAATGCGGCTCATATAGGCCAATCTCGGTGCTGAACATGGACTATAAATATTTCATATCCATCTTGGCCCAAAGGGTGGATGCGATTCTCCCGACACTGATAAACCTAGATCAAACAGGCTTTGTAAGCTGTAGATCCACTTCAGACAACACCCATAGAGCCTTACACCTAGTACATGAGATGCAATCCCGCGAACATCCATCAGTCCTTTTCAGCCTTGATGCTGAGAAGGCGTTCCACCATTTGTCCTGGACCTTCCTTTTCTCCACTCTTACTACAATGGGGTTCCCGGCCTCCTTTGTGGCTATACTCAGGGCAGTATACTCCTCTCCTCATGCATGTGTGAAAGTTTCAGGTCATCACTCTGATTACTTCCCCCTATCCAGGGGAACATGGCAAGGTTGCCCCCTGTCCCCTGGTTTATTCGCCATCTTTGTTGAGCCCCTAGCCCAGGAAATCAGATTAACACGCAGTATTTCGGGTGTGTGAATAGATGAAACAGAACACAGCATAGCCCTCTATGTGGATGATGTACTATTATTCCTTACTGACCCCTCACAATCCATACCCATGGTCTTCCGAATCCTGGAGGAATTTGGTGTGCACACAGGCTACCAGCTTAACACCAGTAAGACTGACACCCTCACTTTTCATTATATACCACCTGAGACACTCAAGGAGAGGTATCCATTTCAGTGGGGGCTCTCCAGGATGAAATATTTGGTTATTTATCTCTCCCGTAGACCAGAAGATGCCCTGAGTAATAATTTTCTACCCTTCACAGCACAGATGAAGCAGGATTTCGGAAGATGGAACGTCCTCCCACTGAAAATGATTCAGAGAATTGACGTGGTGAGGATGGTGATCCTCCCAAGGGCCCGCTACCTTTTTCAGAATGTCCCACTTAATCTACCGAATAAATTATTCCGTGTATGGAACAAGGCTATTACTGGGTTTGTCTGGGCAGGAAGACGTCCCAGAATTAAACTGAAAACTCTTTTTCTTCCCAAAACACAAGGAGGTCTTGCACTCCCAAATCTCAAACAGTACTACTGGGCTTCCCAGCTGTCCTTTATAACCCAACGACTGGTCAGAGTGTCCCCGGCTCACTGGAAAGAGATGGAGGTGAGTATGCTCTCACAGCATGACCACCAAAGGCTTATTATTTATAAAAATCCTCCTTCACTAGGACAACTAACTCAGAACCCCTGGATTATACATCAAATCTGGGCCTGGCATTCAGCACATAGATCTCTTAAGCTCACCCCTTTTCTGGTGCTGATATGTCTGATAGAACCTCTAGAAAATTTTCTCCCGGCCTTACACGACCATACATTTCATACATGGAGGCACACTCACCTCACAAAACTCCCTCAGCTCCTGGAGGGACTCCTTTTTAAGGAATTTGGGGTGCTTTGGCAGGAGTTCCATCTACGCCAATCAGATTTTTTCCGATACCTACAACTACGACACTACCACGAGGGCCCTCCCTCTGATTGTTCTGTACTTTCGGGTAGTACCCCTCATATGGATCCAAATGCTCTAACAAAGACTACAATCCAAGATATTAGCACATCCTATTTCAACCCTATATAAATCCCTGATGGAAACAATAGGTGGAAATACAGGGGTAGTAAGGGAGAAATAGAATGAAGAGCTGGGTTCCCAAATAACATCACAGCAGTGGGCCATAATATGCCAATCAGAGAGAATCACCTACTTCCATACATGGAGACTGTTCTCTTGGCAACTGCCGGTAAGATTTTTCCGGACCCCAGCAATAACCGCACATTACAATAACTCGGGCTCAACAGCATGCTGGCGCCAATGTGGGGAGAGTAATGCCCACCATTCCCATGTTTTGTGGTCATGTCCAAGGTTACAGCTATTTCTCCAGGGGCTACAGGAAGAATTTGAGGAACTATTTGGGCTTAGGCTCTCCTTGATCGGGGAGTTCTTTATCCTACATGTCCTCCCACATGACCTACGAAACCCCTACTATCAGTACTTATTGGGAATCTTCCTGCTTGCAGCGAAAAAGGCCTTACCAAACGCTGGCTAACTGCAGTGATTCCTTCAATCTCGGATTGGAGAGAGATAGTCAATCACATATATAGATCAGAGAAAATCACATACAACTTGAATGATAAAGCAGATCTTTGCTCCACCAAGTGGAGAAGATGGATAATGTATATCATGACCAAGGACCCACACTTTGTTCCCTAGCACGTCTGACCGCCTATTAATTGATTAGACTCACCACACCAAAGTTGGTTACTAACACCCAAGAAATAAGGGTTACATCTTGGCAGAATACACGATCCATTCTCACTGGCTACTGGAAGTACACTAAAGGGCAAACACCAGAGGGAAAAAAATCAGAGTGGGGAATGAGAGAAAGGTATGAAGAGAAAAGTCCCAGTGAAGAGAAGTGAAGAGACAGAGAAGTAAACATAACGATCCTATCCAGGATGGAAGACTGTGTATCCAGGTGAAACTGTGTCACATAAATGATGAATAATATTGTAAAGCTATATGAATTGTAACCCTGTCCAAGCAATTAACTACATTAATGTAAATGTGACTGTAAAAAATGGTAAAATCTTCAATAAAGACTATATTTGCAAAAAAAAAAGAACTGTCATTATCCACCTAGGTACTAATGACCTGGCAAATGGGGAGCCAAAGGAAGTTCAGGAAGAGTTTAGGAAATTGGGGAAGGGTCTCAAGCAAGTAGCTACTTCTGTCACTTTCTCAAGTACTTCCTGTGAGAGGCAAGGAGAGCATAGGAGTGCATGCACCAGGAACTTTAACTCATGGTTGAAGAACTGGTGCTGTGAGGGAGGTTTGGATTCATTGGTGACTGGGGACCCACCTGGAGGGATGGAGGTTTGTTCAAACCTGATGGCCTGCATCCATCCTGGAGGGGAATCCAAGCACTCAATGATAAGTTTAAATGCTACATTGACAAGCATTTAAACTAGCGGGGTGGCAGGCCAGCAAGGAGGGTACCTACTTGTTCACCCCCCACAGCTAACAGTGGAACCAGTGAAACAGAGGAGTGGCTATCTCTGCAAAGCAGTGTGCAAAAGATGGAGATTAGTGCCCAAGAGGTGGATAGGCAGAAAAGGGGCAAAATTCAGCAGAAGGGCAGACAGCAAGGAGAACCAGGGATAAAGAACAACCAAGGAAGGGGCTGGAGTAGAAGAGCGAAACAGTCTAGGGAGGTCAAATCATGGAAAGCCATGTGTGCAAATGCCAGGAGCCTTAGCAACAAGATGGAAGATCTGGAGGCTGTCATGGTGCAGTCAGACCTGGACATTGTGGCCATCACTGAAACCTGGTGCAATGATAACCACGACTGGGAGATGGCCATACCTGGCTACAACATATTCGGAAGAGACAGAGCAGGCAGGAAGGGAGGAGGAGTGACACTGTATGTGAAAAATGACATAAGGGCCACATAGATCCAGGAGGAACAAAATGGGGGAGAGATACTGTGGGTTAAGCTGGAAAGGAAAATGGGGACAGCCATCCGCACAGGTGTGGTCTATGGACCACCAGCCCAGGAGGAAGAAACAGATAGGGAGCTGATGCTAGCCATCCAAAGGATGGCAGACAAGGGTGAGATAGTACTGGTTGGAGACTTCAATATTGCAGACGTGGACTGGAGCATCCCAGCAGCAGCATCAACTAGGAGCAGATTTATCCTGGACTCCCTTCAGGGTGCCTTCCTCAAGCAACTGGTCATGGAATCAACTCGGCAGAAGGCAATACTGGTCCTTGTGCTCACAAACAGGGACAGTGTGATGGGGGTAACAGTGGGGAGCACCTGGGAACAGTGACCACCAGTCATTGTGGTTTGAAATCACAGAAAGAGCAGAACCAAACCACACAAAACACGAACCTGGATTTTAGGGGGCAGACTTTGGGAAAATGGGGAGATACTTGAAAGAGGCATTAAGGGAATGGGACAGGAATCAGGGGTTGAGGAACAGTGGGCAGTATTTAAAATGGGGATTACAAGAACAACAGAATTATGCATTAAGCAGATTAGCAAGAGGAAAAGGAAGAGGAGGCCATTATGGTTTTCCAAAGAGGTAGCAGAGAAAGTGAAAGCCAAAAAATTGCATTCAGGCAATACAAAAAGACACAGGCAGAAGGGATAGGGAGAAGTACCAGGAGAAGCAAAGGAGGCAGGAGGTCAGTAAGGGAAGCCAAAGCTCAGACAGAAGAACACATTGCAAAATCAGTGGGTAGAGGGGAAAACCTTTACAGGTACATAAGTGAAAAAGAAAGACAAAGGGAGGGATAGTGAGACTGAAGGGGAGGACGGAGCAGCGCGAGGATGACAACAGTAAAGCTGACATATTGAACAGGTATTTCTGCTCAGTCTTTACTGAGGAAGAGGAGGGTAATGGGTCTGAAGGAGTACAAGGGTGAGAATGGTGCAGAAATGGACACAAGTCCCTTTAAGAAAGGGTCCTGAAGGAACTGGAAGTAATAAGAGTTGATAAAGCTAATGGGGCCAGATGGGGTGCACCCCAGGGTCCTTAAAGAACTAAGAGAGGTGGTGGCTGAACCTCTGGCTATCCTGTTTAGCCAATCACTGGAAACAAGGGAGGTACCCAAAGACTGGAGGACAGCAGATGTAGTCCCCTTATACAAAAGTGGGAACAAAGAGGAAGCAGGGAACTACAGACCAGTCAGCCTCACCTCGATAGTGGGGAAGATCATGGAAGCACTACTGAAGGAGAGATTGGTGGAACATCTGGTTGTCAATGGACTATAGGACCCAAGGCAGCATGGTTTCACCAGGGGGAGGTCATGTCAGACCAACCTCGTTGAATTTTTTGACTGGTGACTAGGGAGGTGGATCAGGGGAGGGCAGTGGACATGGCCATCTGGACTTCAGCAAGGCCTTTGACACTGTGCCACATAGAAGACTATTACACAAACTGGGGAATATGGTGTGGGCAGGACAGTAGCGCGTGGGTAGGTAACTGGCTGGGTGGCAGGACACAGAGGGTGGTGGTAAATGGCTGTCACTCCACAGAGGGAAGAGTGACCAGTGGGGTACCACAGGGATCAGTGCTGGGACTGTTCCTATTCAACATCTTCATCAGTGACATTGCGCAGGACCTAGAAGACAGAATTTCACTGTTCGCTGATGACACAAAGCTCTGTAACAGAGTAAACACACCAGAGGGTGTAGACAGAATGAGAAGGGACCTGAAGAAACTTGAATAATGGTCAGGGGTTTGGCAGTTGAAATTCAATGCAAGGAAGTGCAAGATAATGCATATTGGGCACAAAACCCTGGCACAATATATCAGTTGGGGGTGAGGATATAGCATGTACCAAGCAGGAAAGGGATCTTGGGGTTATCATCTCTGATGACCTCAAGGTAGGGAAACAGTGTGACAAGGCAGCAGGTAAAGCAAATAGGATGCTGGGATGTGCAGGGGCATCACCAGCAGGAAAAGGGAGGTCATAATTCCGCTATACAAGACACTAGTGAGGCCCCACCTGGAGTACAGTGTACAGTTCTGGAGACCATACCTCACGTAAGGACATAGATAGGGTGGAGAAGGTTCAGAGGAGGGCAACAAAGATGGTGCATGGATTGCATCACAAGTCCTATGAAGACAGGTTGAAGGAACTGAACATGTACTCCCTGGAGGAGAGGAGGGAGAGAGGGGATATGATAGAGACACACAAGTATCTTACAGGGAGGATCAGGGTGCAGGAATACACTACTTTTAAGCAAAAAGATGTTCCAGGACTAGAGGGCATGGGATGAAGTTGGAGGGAGGACGATTCAGAGGAAACATGAGGAAGAATTTCTTCACAGAATGGGTGGTGGACAAGTGGAACACCCTGCCAGAGGAAGTGGTGGGGGCTAAAACAATCACGGGATTTAAGAATGCATGGGATAGACATAAAGGAATTCTGGAGGTCAGGGGTAAGGGGCAACAGACTTCTAGGAAAACAAACTGAACTTACAAGCTCAAATGGGCAGACTGGGTGGGTCATAGGCCCTTATCTGCCGACACTGTCTATGTATCTATGTACACAGTATTCCAGATGGGATCTCACCAACTGGCTGTACTGAGGGATAAAAACTTCCTGTTTTCTACTGGTGATACCTCTCCCTATGCATCCCAGCACCCCACCCCCAGCCCTCCTTACTGCCTTCTTACATTGCTTGCCTACCTTTAAGTCATCTGATATGACTGCCCTCAGGTCCCTTTCCATTCTTGTTGTTGTTAGTACCTCCTCTTACATTGTGTACTCTTCCCCTGGGTTTTTATTTCCCAGGTGCGTTACATTGCACTTCTTTGTAATGAATCTAAGCTGTCATACTTTTGACCATCCCTCCAACCTTGCCAAGTCCCTTCTCATCCTTTCCACCCCCTCTAGTGTATCAACCCTGTTGCAAATCTTTGTGTCGTCTGCAAAGAGGAATACTTCAGCAGCCCGGATTGGGGATCGTTGCCGCAGCCCCACCCTCCGGGGGGTAAACAAGGGGTAACTGGGGGATTAAGAGGCAGTAGATAATAGTGGAAGTCCTGGGGGCCATGACCAGGGCTGAAGATTGACAGTGGCCCTGCCAAGGAAAGAAGAGGATTAAAAAAAAAAAAAGAAATGCTTTCCCTTCCAGTCCCATTGCAATGTCACCTATAAAGACATTAAAGAGGACCAGTCCCAGTACTGAACCCTGAGGTACCTCACTAGTAATCCTCCTTTCTTTGGAGTGGACTCAATTTACTGTTACCCTCTGCATCCTGTTGTCCGGCCAATGTTTTACCTAGGCTACAACCCTGGGACTCACTCCAAGGCTGGCTAACTTGTTAATAAACAAGCCTGGGTGATCACCTTCTCTTGTCTCCTGATTGTGCATGTGTTGTGGGTACCTAACACTTGTTGTTTTATTGTACAAGATGTCATGGTGGCAGCAACAGATGTGGATAGTTTCTCTGGGGAGGAGGTTGTGTTTCACATTACCCTCCCATGGCATTTGCTGCTTGACAGTTCAACACTAAGGGGTTGGAGATGGGACTTTGGCTTACATGCATCCAGTGTCTCTGCTTGAGTGCTGCCTTGCTTTAAAGGATAACTGTGCTGAATATGTAACTCATCTCCTAGAGGCTGTTTTCAGATACTTGTTCAAATGCTGTTATTGCTTCAGCTAGCCAGGCTTTTAAGTTTTCCTTGTGGAGGTTTATGACTGTTAAGAGCTATTTTAGAACTGTATGATGTAGAAATATGTCCCTGTTCTACTCTTCTAGTCTTGATTCACCTCTGACCCCTGGACCAGGGGCAGGCCTGGGTCATTGTTGGGGCATGACCCTGACCCATGGGCTCCACCAAAAATTTTACAAACCTGGCTCCTATGGTTTGAGATCTGTTTCAAGTCCGAACTGGGCCTCACGAATGTACCAGTTGAGGAGACTGAGGCATTTGAATGTACTGTGGTAGCAGGTGTAGGTTGTAGGCTCGCCCTCCTCTACCGTCCACCCAGGGATGAGAAGTGGTTCCTTAAGGAAGTGGCAGACTTTGTGATCAACATGGCGTTTGAGTCGCCCAGGCTGATGGTCCTGGATGACTTTAATGCCTGGGTCGATGACGAACTCTCACAATTTGGCCAGCACTTCCTCCAGTTAATGTCATCTCTGAGCATTACACAGGTTGTTTCCACTGCTACCTATAAATATGGTCATTCTCTTGATTTGGTCTTCCTCCTGGGGGTCGAAGTCTCGGATTTGAGGGTGGAACCAGTCAGATGGTCTGACCACTACACCGTGCATTTCAGTTTTTGTGCCCCCCTTCATAGGCCTGCCACTGTGGAGATGATCAAGTACCACCCTTTACGAGATGTAAGCTTTGAAAGCCTGGTGGCGGTGCTTGACTTATCGATCCTTCCATCGGCAAACAATTACCCAGAAGCCCTAGTGGTGGCCTATAATAAGGCCATATCTTTGGCCCTGGATGTCATTGCTCCTGTCTGAGTTCATACTCTCTCCCTTCACCCTCGATCCCCTTGGTTTGATAGGTCCTTGAGGAAGATGCGGCATTAGGACGAAGGTTGGAGCATTGCTGGTGGAGATCCGCCTTGATGCCGATCACATTAGATTGATGGACCATTATCAAGTCTATCAATCCACAATCACCCATAAGAAGGCAGAGTTTCTGTACGGGGAGATTGCGGCCGCTCAGAACAGACCAGCTCAGATTTTTCTAACCTTGTACAGACTGTGCAGCCCAGCCTGTCTACAGGTCCGCAGAGCATTTTTGCAAGTTGAGTTCAAGGAGCTTGCTCGATTCTTTGCGGCTAAGGTGGCTGACATCAGGTGGAACTCCAACTGGCACACTCCATGGGTGCTGCTCTAGACCAGCGTTTGGTCACTGCCCATAGTCTTCCTGGAATACCTTTAACCGGCCGGAGCTTGAGAACATCATGCAGATTGTCCAGGGTATGCACCTACGTGTTGTGTTTCTCCAGTGCTGCGTAAACTGCACTGGCTGCCAGTACAGTGGCGAATCACCTTCAAAGTTGGGCTTGACTTATAAAGCCCTACATGGACAGGGTCCGGACTACATAAAAGAGCTTCTGGTTCCTTACTGCCCTGGGCGATTGCTCTGCTCGACTGACATGGGGTTGCTAGAGATTCCAATGGTTTGTTTAAAATCCTCTGGGGCCCAGGCATTCATGCATATGGCCTCCACCCTTTGGAATTCTGTACCCCGTCAGTTACGGGAGTGCCCGACCATGGATGGATTTAAACAGGCACTTAAAACTGTTTTAGGGGTTTGAGCTTTTGGTGATTAATTTATTACTGCTGACTGTCTACCATTATTTTATATTATTTATTATATAGGTCATTTTATGTTATTGTTGTTTTAATGTTTGTGAGGCGCCTTGGTATTTGAAAGGTGCCATATAAATAAAATTGAATTGAATTGAATGAATTACTAGGTCCTGTTAATTAGTCCCCACTTAAGGACTCCTCAGCTCATTCATTTCTACTATGTCTTTTCATATCTATCATCACATTTTCATTTTCAAGATTCTATTCTTCCCTTATCTATTATCACTTTTTCTGCTAAGCCTCCCCTTATTTTCTTTCCTCACATATATTTCTCTTATTTCTCTTACTTGCTTTTTTCTCTTTTAGCTAATTCCTGAAGAAGACTTATGATTGAAACATTGATTCTTTTTTTTTTGTATAATTTCGATATTAAGATTTTAAGAACTGATTTTCACAACAAACAACAGACATAGGAAACATAAACATACAAAGACAGACAATCAGGTGCAATAAAAAGTGTACATTTCGTAACCATAAATGTCACAATACTACCAGGCCTTTAAATCATCTAGTACAAATGATATATGACTAGCACACATGAAATCACCACAGGGTCCCCAATCCTCAGAGCTAGTAATCATGTGGTAATTCCTGTACCCTCCAGTCCCTCACCCACTTAAGCCTCCCTTAGCACTGTTTCCTCCACTGGGCTCAGTGAAGACAGGAACAGAGACCAACACTGAATAATGCTCTCTCTCTCCCGGATCACCATTGTGAGTCTTTCCAGTTCCAGGGTCTGCAGTGTTAGCATACGCCATTGCTGTATTGTGGGTTTAATCTGGGAGACCCACGTATTTTGTATGCAGTGGCGGCAAGCATGAATAGTGTTCTTATCCACTGGGAGAGGCACCCACTCACCTTCTTCCTCCTATTTCACTCAAATAAACAGACCCAGGGTCTCTTTCTAAACTCCTCCCAACATTTCTGCAACCTCTGCAACAACATCCCCCAGAAACTCTTCAATACAGAGCAAGCCCAAAACCAGTGTATGTACGTGTCTCTCTCCATCCCACACCTCCCACACATAGAGAAATTGGATGGAAGAGCCCTGTGCACTATAACTGGTAATACAACCGTGCAGAAATTTGAAAAGGCCTCCTTAACTTTATTACAGACCATTATACCAGAGTGCATCAGGAGCACCACCCCCCAGTTCTTCTCTGAAATAGCCCTACCCAAGTCTCTCTCCCATAATCTCTTTGTTTTCTCAGTTAAATCCAGGATTTATTGCCTTCCTTGCTTGGCCGCTTTCCCAATAAACCCCTTGGGGTCAATCTTAGCTTGGTACACAAGGCTCTCCACTGGGTCTAATTTAACCTGCCGGTTCTTCTCTCCCTAAATGATTCACAAAAGCCCTAATCTGCCAGTATCGAAACTGATGTTGCCTCCCAAGCTTTAGGCTGTGATGCATTTGAGCAAATGTGCATATCTCCCCCTGCGCTGGTAGGCTGTCCACACTATGGATTCCACATTTCTCCCATTCCTGAAACCCTCCATCCTCCACCCCTGGAAGGAAAAAGGATTTCCGCAATTGAAGCAACAATGTCTCTCCTGGTGGGCAGCCCCTGTTTCTTAAGCTGTATCCAGGCTTCCAACACCGTCCCAACCAACGGATTACCATTCCCTACCGTTTTAAATGCTTTAGGTCCTTCAGTATGTAAGTACGCGGTGAGCCTGCCAGCATTTCCCATCTGCTCCAGATCCACCCAACTAGCTACTTTTGGTTGACGGATCCAATCTGCTAGATACCGCTGTTGTATTGCTAATTATAAAATGGATCTTACAAATCCAATAATCCGATTGGCTACTACATCTTCTGAGCCGTGTCCTCATCAGAAGATATAGTAGCCAACCGGCACTTATAGCCACTCCTGAGCCCCATAACAACAAAAATCAGTGAGCTCTGCCAACACTAAACAGAAATACTCACTTACAGAGCTCACTGAAGCGGTTGCGCCAGCACCTAACGAATCCTTAACAGCAATATAATAGCACTCCCCCCCCGAGAAAACCGTCATTTTGCACCACTTTCACTTTACAAAAAAATATATTTTGTAAACATTACCTGCCACTTTACAAGACCAGCTTCTCCAATAAATCCAGGAAACAAACCGGACCACGAGGAAACAACCGACTGTGAGCGCCAACCATGACACATCCATGACATGACTTGCAAAGTACAGCCCCGTTCCTCCTTATTTTCATTACCACACAAAAAAAACCCAGTAATCATCTCTGGCATCTAATCTGCTGGTTGCATTATGAATCTGGCACCCAACCTCGCACATCAAAACCGAACCGTGATCTCAAAATTCCACAGCGGTCTCCCAAGCGGACCTCAAAACCGGAAGTCTGTCCTCCTCGGCACTCGACTCAGTCAACTTTCACCTCTGCGTATAAAAAATGTATCTCACATTCAAGTTCCCTAAACAAAACGAACTAGACACTGTACAAAAATAAATCTAGTCAGGAAATCTCCTCACAATTCACTAAAAACCGGAAGTAACTGTTCAACAGTCGTCTCGAGCACTTCACTATAGTCAGAAATCTTCAAAATAAAATTAAAACTATCATCTCTCCTCTGCTGCATTAACAGTATTTGAACATTCCCAACACAACCAGTATCTGTGTGTGTGTGTGTGTGTGTGTGTGTGTGTGTGTGTGTGTGGCACCATGCAGTAGACATCACATAAAATACAGAAATAGAGGGACTATTTTAACACTCTTCTTAGTAAAACCTCAATTTAAAAATAATTTCCCATCTTTTTACACTTTTTATTTTTATTAAATACTTACTTAGGAACCCATTTTATAAGCACAATAACACACTCTGAGGTGTGGATTATCACCTGATAGGGCATGCCCAGGTGCATAAGGCACTCAGTGCAAGCGCCTCATGCCTTAGTACTCCCTGGGCGTGTTTTATCAGGTGATAACTCACACCTCGTCGTGTGTTATTGCTTGCATAATAGATACCCAGATCCAGAAAAATTTAGCCACCCTTACTCTTTTCCACTTTCAGCATTTGGAGACTGGCCCTTGGTCTTTTCCTCTCCAGATAAAGTTGGAGAAGGCACATTCCACATGCTTCAGGTCCCCTTTGTTAACCCCAGATGGAGCATCTGCATCTAATAAAGGATCCTAGGGAGGACATTCATTTTGATAAGATTGACTCTCCCGAGCCATAAAATTGGGATCTGTGCCCATTTTCTAAGGTTGGCTTCTACCACTTTAATCAGAGGGAGTAATTCAAACCATATAAAGAGCCCAGGATCTTCCCACCTTAACCCTAAGATAAGTGAAGCTGGATTGTACCACCTTCAATCCCCACTTCTGTTTCCTGTCCAAGTCCCGGAAGAAGCAGTTCAGACTTCCCAGATTAATCTTGTATCCAGAAAACTCTGCAAAGTCCTTTATCAATAATAACAAAGAAGGCATCGACTTCTGCAGGTCTTTACAAAGAGGAGCATGTCATCGCATAGAGCTTAACTTTGTGTGAATTCCCTTCACCCCTTAATCCCCTCAATGTCTTCATGCTGGCAAATCACCAAGCAGTTCTATAGCCAATGCAAACAGAAGCGGGAGCAGACATCCCTGCTTTGTACCCTGCCCAAGATGGAACTGATCCGACAATGCCCCATTCACCAAAATTCTGTCCCTAGGGTCAGCGTGCATGTCCTGCACCCATCTTATGTATTGGTCACCCAGACCAGACCGGGACATGACCTCAAATAGATATTCCCATTCAACTCTATCAAACACTTTTCTGCATCCATAGATACAATGCCCACCCTCTCCTCCCCTCGGGATGCCTTCCAAACCACATTGAGGAGGCAGTGCATATTATGGTATGACTGTCGCCCTTTGACAAACTCAGTCTGGTATGGATGAATCAGATCCGGCAGGATGTCCTCTAACCTGGTTGCCAGGACCTTAGCCAGTATTTTCATATCACAATTAAGCAATGATTTTGGCCTATAAGAGGCACACTTGGACTCATCCTTGCCCGGTTTAGGCACCAAACATATCGTTGCTTCATAGCAGGTATTTGGCAAAATTAAGTCCTCCCCCTCAGCCTTCCCAAATATGTCAGAAAGTACCCTTGTCAATTGCCCCCGCAACAATTGGCAATACTGATCAGAACCCATCTGGTCCACTGGCTTTACCCTCTGCAATCTTTGGATGGCCTCCCGTATTTCCACTGGTGTAAGTGGCCAGTCTAGCAACTCCCTTTGGGCAGAAGTAATGCCCGCATCGGTATCCTGTCCAAAATCTTTATCTGTTTCCCTTCCCCACATGTTCCACCCTATATAGCTGGCTATAGAATGCTCTAAAACAGTCCCTAATCCCTTTATTTCCGTACATAGGGTCCCTCCTGTATTCTTGACCCCTGTGACCCTAACCAGACACCGCCCCCATGAGGCGTGCCAGTAAGGATCCGGGTTGGTTACCCAACTCGAATATCTGCCATCTGCATAAAACCAAGACTGCCCAGCTTCTTCTCTGAGCAGGGCATTCAGTGCCTACCTAGTTGTTTTCAGTAGCTGCTCTGCCCTACCCAGTTCACCACCGCCACCCTTTTTTCCAAGTCCTTCAGCTGCAATTCAACTCCCTTTGCTCCTGTTTTTCCTTTTTAGTCTCGCCATATATTCTATAATTACTCCTACATGTATGCCTTCTCTGCATCCCAAAAAATCATTTTGGCCGTGTCCTGCCCTGCATTTGTCTCCTCATAGAGCCGCCACTGTTCCTCTAAGTGCTCCCGGAAATCCTGGCTTCTGACCATGTACGTAGAAAATTTCTGGGGGGCTCTTGCCCATCCCTACAGAATATTTTGAGGATCACCATTGCATGGTCAGATATGTGTATGGGGCCATGCAATACATCCTGCACCCTCCCACACCAATTCCTAGGTATAAAAATATAATCAATATGTGACCACGTTTTGTGTGGGTTAGAGAAAAATGTATACTCCTTTGCCTCTGGGTTGATCGAACGCCATCCATCCACCAAGTCTAGGTCAGCTATACCTATCTGCCATTGCCGCATAGTCTCCGATGTTCTTCCCTTGCCCTCCGAGTGATCCATACGAGGGGTCCTTTGTCCAATTAAAGTCCCCACCCAACAGCAAGCCTGGGAACTATTCCTTGTAAGCAAAGACATATAAAACAGTGGGTCATAGACCGCTGGAGTGTATATGCTTCCATATGTGACTTTTTCCCCATGCAGTTCCCCTGATATGAAAACATATCTGCCCTCTTTCTGACCTTCTGCCACTTTCTTTATCTCAAAGGGGAAGATCTTATGTATGAGGATAGCCTCCCCTTGTTTGTGGGATGAATAAGACACCGCATAGCACCTCCCAACCCAGTTTTGTAACAATTTGGCATGTTCCACTTCTGTCAGGTGCGTTTCTTGAAGTAACGCCATTTGCACCCCTACCCTTTTTAGAGCTGTTAACAACGACATCCTTTTCACCGGATTTGCTATCCCCTTTACGTTCCAGGAAACCACATGAACATTTTGTTTCTTAACCATATATCAGCATACCCTCCCCTTTGATCCCCCTACCATGTGAATTAACATAGGAACGATCCCACACATTCCATCGGGCCCATAGTGCTGTCTGATCAGTATTACAAGAGTCTGTAGAAATTCATGCACACATGAAACATCTAATGCACCATAACACATTAAAACAAAAACTGTTAGAACAAGAACTGTAAAAACAGTAACAGTATTAATCCCCAACTTTTCTCCCTCCCCCTCGTATCTCCCCATGTCTCTCCCTCCCCTCCCATTCCCAACAGTTCCTTATTTGGTATTGCCCAGTTCAATCCCCACCGACCCTCCCAAATACGTCTCTAGCACCCTCCATTACTTAATCTACACCATTTCCCTCTCTACTCATTCCTGGTCCTCTCAAACCCTGCTGCCTCCTCTCTGCCCTTTCTATCCTTCTATGCTGTGGTCACCTATCCCCTCATTCACCAGCATCCAGTACTTAAACCAATCTTCTTCCCCCCACGCATACTTCCTCCCTCCTCTATCTCAGGCCATGACACTAACTGTCACATAAGCAAGAGTGTCATAATAATCCCCACTTCTAACTTGTTCGCACCACTGCCCCACCCGACAGCCGAATCCACAATCGCTATACCCCTTCCTACCTTCCTACCTCCATCATCATTGTATTTCTGACCCCTTCACAGCTCCACAAATGGCAGGATTTCCCCCCGCAGGTCCAGTACACAACCTCCCATGTCCCTCTCATCCAGAACCCATAAAATTTAGAAAACGCAAACAAAGGGGAAAAGAGAGCTCTCTAGCAAATTCCCTTCTGGCGTCTTTACCCAAATAACTTCTGCTCAACTTTTTAAATCCAGCATGCCCCCCCCCCCCAACACATGCATCTCTCCCATCCCCCAATCCAGCTCCCGTGCAGTCGAGAGGTGAGGAGAGGAAAGCGGGCCTTATCTATCAGTACTTCCAGTGATTTGTGACCTCTCACCCATGCCCCTGTCCTCTCGTTTAACCCACTTCCCCACCACCAGCTGGGAGCCACAAGAGGGGGACTCTCCCAATAGTGACCTTCAAAACAGAGGGAGGATGAACAGAAGAGGAGTGAGGGCAAATCCAAAATCTCCAGATACGTAACGCAAGATGCCCATTCTTCCCACTGCTCCCCACCATCCCCCTCCCATGTCCACCAGTATGTTCCCCCTCACATCATAGCATCCCCCCTGGTGCCCGCAAATCTAAGTGGGGTAAAATCTCAGACAGTAAGTTCCCCCTAGTCTCTCTAATCCGTGTCTTCACAGTTCATCTGGCAGTTCTTCAGTATCAAGAGGATTTGCCCTCTGTCTCCCACTGTCCACACATTCGAGGGCAAGAGCACAGCGAACCCATAACAGCAGCAGAAAACAAACTCCAAGAAAAGTAAAGTTAAACAGTCTCAAAAACAGCAATTTAGGGAAAATGTCCACTCAGCCTGGTAATCCTCAGCCCACTTTCAATAGTAGTGAGTTAACATACTGCTCAGCCTTAGCAACCTCCCAAAATGAAAACGATGACCCTTTGTATCGGATCTTCAGAGTGGCAGGGTAAGTTAAGAAGTTTTCTACCTTCATGCTTCTTAGCTGGGCCATCACTCCATTGAACTTTTTCCTCCGTTGAAGCACTCTGGCTAAGTATTCCTGTGATAAGAACAGGCAGACACAATTGTAGCTCAGGTTCCCCTTCTCCCTATATGCCCTCAGCATCTCCTCGCCAGCTTGGAAGTTATGGAATCTCATCATGATCTGCCTCGGGGATTGATCAGGCGGAGATCTAGGCATAATGGCGAGGTGGGCTCTCTCCATCTTTATGCGCCCATTCTTAGGTTGGAGGCCCAGTGACTCTGGCAGGGTTTTTGCACAAAAGTCCAGGACACTTGCACCATCTCTACCCTCTGAGAGCCCCCTCAGGTGCAGATTAAGGCATCTCTGATAATTTTCCTGGTAATCAGACGCCTCTTTAAAATCCTCTAGCTCCTTCTGTAAAGCTCTTACTTGCCCTGGTACTGATGCCAGCTTGTCTTCCAAGTGGGATAATCTATCTTCAGCTTCTGCCAATTTGTTAGCCTGGATTGTTTGCTGCTCCAAGGCCTCCTGCAATTTGCAGTCCAGCTTGCCTCTAATTTCATAAGTCATGGTTCTGGCGCTGCTATCACTTGCCCGGTAACTTTCTCTGCTGAGTGCCGTCACCTCTGTGGCCGATAAGGAGATTAGGCCTGGATTAGCTGCCGCGGCCGCCTTCTTACAGCTTTTATTCACCAGCCACTGACTTTTTGCTGGATTCGGCATCAGATATTCATCCATTGCGCTTTCCGATACCTCTCCACACACTGAAAACTGAAAATACGAGGTATTTAATTATTTTAATTCTTTATTTTTCGGCCGTCAGAGCAGAGCAGTGAAATGGTACGTCTGTCCGGTTAGCTGCTCATTAGCATCCCCTGAAATATTGATTCTAACTCCATTTTCTATTTTCAGCATGCATTTAATATTGCCATTTTGTTCTAGATCTGTAACATGTGCTGTGCAAATAAAAGTCAGAAAATACCATTTTATATGTTGGTTCATTATTAAGTATATTACTTTGCAACATTTGATATACAAATTATACTACTTGTGCACCCCTACATGGCACACCTAAGAATCACTATAGGAATTGATGAAAATTGTTTGAGAGGGCAACTGATTGGCCAGTTGGTGTACAATTTATAGATAGCTAGCTACACCCCTGTATGTCATCAGTTGTGGTCCATGCATTTATGTACACAGCCCCAGCCCTTTGCAATTCTCTACCCGTCGGCTGCAGGAGTGCACGAACCTGGAGGGCTTTAAGCAGGCACTGAAAACATATTTATGGGGCCACGCATTTGTTAGTTAAGTATATTTAGTAACAGATTTTATTGATTATTTGTATTGCTGTTTTACGTCATTGTTTTTAGTTACTTTTTGTAAAGCACTTTGGTAAATTGAAAGGTGCTAAATCAAATAAAGTTTTTTTTTTTTTTTATTATAGTAGCCATTGTGAACCCCGAGGGAACTGGAGCCAGCCTAACTGATACAGGGGAAAAAGGCAAGTAGACCATCTGCAGGCAGGGCTCAGGGTATATTTCCACTAACACCACATGCGCCGAACTACCACAACAGACTGCTTGATCATCCATCCACCCACCCGCCCACCTGCCAGGCCTATCACCATCACCTGACCCACCTCAAAGAAAATCCTCATCAGAGGGGGTATGTACCAGAATACAAGTGTGTTGTGTGATAATTCGATTGTAAGTGATGCTATCTGGCTTCAGTTGTGGCATACTGGCAGTGGCATAATAGTCATGGCAGACTTAGTTACAATTATAACTGTGTCTCGGTGACAGTGGCAAGTCAAAGTTCAGCTGTGGGAAAGAGTATTTAAATTGAGTGTTGAGGTAAGTAGGTGTATGCTGGTCGAATTTATTGTATGTGATGTGGGGTGGATCTGTGGCTGGCAATGGCAAAGTTAGGATTCAGGCTGCAGTGGAAAATGAGCAAAGATCACCAAGGCAAGGAAGGGCACTGGATCTGCAGGGTGTGTGTGTGTGTGAGTGTACGGGAGCTATGTGAGGTGGGATTTTAGTATGGAAAGGGGTAGCTGTGGCTCTTGCATAGTCAGGGTGAGAATACAGGTAAGATATGGGTAAGATCACAAAGTGCAGAAGATGTAGCAGGGTGTGTGTGGCAGTGGGATAAGGGTGGTATGTAAAGGGTAGTTGTGGCTGGCATTGTCAGGATATACAGCTGTGTGGGAAAATCACCAATGGCACTGGCAGTAGATGCAGGGTGTGTGTGCTGGAGGGTGAGCGGGTGTTTTGGAAATAAAACAGGGCAGGACAGCAGTGGCTGACAAAGTCAGGATTCAGCTGTGGGGGAAGATTGTGGAGGGCAGCAGTAGATGCAGGGTTTGTGTTTGAGTGTTTTTTTTTATAGAGCTCTTATTTATGGAAATGTAAAGGGATTGTTGTGCTAGCAAAGTCAGATGGGTACTGCATTATAAATTAACATATTCATTGTCTTTAGAATCTGTTTTATTTCTTTTATACAGACCATGGGGTTTCATGAGTACACAGTTATTTTCAATGAGTAAATACAACCATGTTATCAAAAGTAATATAAAGTAATATGTATTTACAGTTACAGTTACTAATTACTTTTATATAACAGTAATAAGTAACTGTAATGGATTACATTTATTTGAAAGTAACTAGTAACTGTAACTGATTACTTTTTAAAAATAACTTACCCAATACTGGTAGCAGGGAGGTGCAGAGAGGCCTGAAGCAACCCTCAGGAGGAACCCCTTACTACCATTCCAGCCTTACTTTTTTAGCTTTGGAAGGCTGGGGTGCAATGCAAGGGACATGAACTTTGTGTGAGGTGTGGTTTGTAGAAGGAGTAACCAGGCTGCCCATATGCCTCTACTGTATAGGTAGAGCACCCATGTAATGTAGAGGGATGTACAGTATGCTCCCAGTTTCACTGCCAGTTTATTCATCCTGTGGTCACCAGCCAGTGGGGATTTGGAGGCGTTTCAAAGATTGTACCTGGGAGACAGCACATGTGTCCAGGTGGAGAAAACTCAAAATTGAATCCCTGGATGTAATAGTGGAGACTGTTGAAGAAGAGGGTGCAGGAGCACCAGAAAGGGACAAAGGCGATGGAGAGCACAGACATCTTCACAGCTCTCAGCCACCTACTGGTTATCCCACTGGCAGAAGGAGGGGCAGGGGTCTCAGACAACCAGTTGTGGATCCTTCAAGACCCTCGCCATGGCCCCTGTCCAGCAGTAGCTTTCTGGGATTGCCCAGCAAATTGGAGCCAGGCTTGGGTGCCAAGCAGACCAAATGTATGGAAAGTGGCCCCAAGTCTGTCCCTGCACCTGTGTCAGCCAGTGGACAGGTTAGTGACCTCCAAGACCCAAGGGAGCTGAATGAGGAGAAGTATGTTGGCAGCCAGTTCCAGTTCCAGGACTACATGGTGGTTAGGGCAATCCCTAGACCATACCACTACCCTGTTATTATCTTTAAAGATGCCACCCTACAGCTCCCAGTTTGGGCCAATACCCCCCGGACCTGGATGGACAGGTTAAATCCCAGTGGCCTGTTGAATCTGAAATATCAGCAGGGGATATGACAACCCAGAGGTCAAGCAAGGAGAACCAGTGTGAGGGACCTGCCCAAATGGAGCCAGGCAGAAAGGTGGGTTCGTAGGAGACTGAGGGTTGAATATCTGAACCTAAGCTACCCCTACATGCCATAAAATTTGGGACATTACTGAAGAGATGAGGGAGGACTGGATTTTTAAAGAACAACTGGAAAGACTGAAGAACCATCCAGGAGGAGGAGGCAGTGCCCCATCTCAACAGTTGTTCCAGAGGGCACGATCGATGTGCCGCACAGGTACTTAGTCAAGATTAACCATTTTCAAGCACTTTGCTATGATCCAGGACTTAACAGGGTCTTAGATACATAGATACATAGACAGTGTCGGCAGATAAGGGCCTATGGCCCACCCAGTCTACCCATTTGAGCTTGTAAGTTCAGTTTATGTTTTCCTAGAAGTCTGCTGCCCTTACCCCTGACCTCAGAATTCCTTTTATGTCTATCCCATGCATTCTTAAATCCCACGATTCTTTCAGTCCCCACCACTTCCTCTGGCAGGGTGTTCCACTTGTCCACTACCCGTTGTGTGAAGAAATTCTTCCTCATGTTTCCTCTGAATCGTCCTCTCTCCAACTTCATCCCATGCCCTCTAGTACTGGAACATCTTTTTCGCTTAAAAATAGTGTATTTCTGTACCCTGTTCCTCCCTGTAAGATACTTGTATGTCTCTATCATATCCCCTCTCTCCCTCCTCTCCTCCAGGGAGTACTTGTTCAGTTCCTTCAACCTGTCCTCATAGGACTTGTGATGCAATCCATGTACCATCTTAGTTGCCCTCCTCTGAACCTTCTCTACCCTGTCTATGTCCTTATGTAGGTAAGATCTCCAGAACTGTACACTGTACTCCAGGTGTGGCCTCACTAGTGTCTTGTATAGTGGAATTATGACCTCCCTTTCCCTGCTGGTGATGCCCCTGCCTATGCATCCCAGCATCCTATTTGCTTTAACTGCTGCCTTGTCACACTGTTTCCCTACCTTGAGGTCATCAGAGATGATAACCCCAAGATCTCTTTCCTGCTTGGTGCATGCTATATCCTCACCCCCCAACTGATATATTGTGCCAGGGTTTTTGTGCCCCATATGCATTATCTTGTATTTCTTTGCATTGAATTTCAACTGACAAACCCCCGACCATTCTTCAAGTTTCTGCAGGTCCCTTCTCATTCTGTCTACACCCTCTGGTGTGTCTACTCTGTTACAGAGCTTTATGTCATCAGCAACTTGGACAAAGTATTACATCCAAGACTCATTTGGAGAAATGACAACCAAGCCGGATCCAGCATATTATTTCCCTCCAGGTGGGGGACCTGCAACCTAGGCCTCTGAGACTAACAAACTTGTGGACTGCACCACGACTATTGCTCTAAGGAACTGATGTGGTGACTCTTTCTTAATCAAGCTCTTAGTTACTGTTTTATATATCATGATCAAATATGTTTATGAGAGATTGGTGTGAGAATGTGTGTGTGCCTGAGTGACTGTATGGTCTGGGGTTTTGTACACAGATAAATCGTGACCCCCTGTATAGCTGGAATCATTTGCCATGCAGGTGATAAAAAAGTCATTCGGGGAGAAAACAGTGGTTCATGCTTCATTTGATTGTAGAGATGGAGTTTTAATGAGTTTTAATTAAATGAAATCTTTTGTTTTTCCTCTTCATCTGGCAGTCTGATTAATTTGCCACTTGTTTGTATTCCAGGGAAAGAATCCAGCCTCTAAGGCTTTCGGGGCTTTTTTGGATCTCCAGAGAGAAGAAGGAGGTCCCGTTCTGGTTGGAGGGTTCAGGAAGTGGATCCATTGTTGAAAAGAAGAGGTAAATCAGCAGCTTGAAGACAGCCTTAGGTAGGGATCAACCTTTTTCCCTGGTCCATGGAAATGCAATGTCTCATATGTTAGTGCTTTGGGAGTGCTCCTTTCTTTCTGCCCAGACCATCTGCAAGATTTTAATTATGCCCATAGATGGGGCAGGAAGGGAGGGGTTACATTTAAATGCAGCTACATGGATGTCAAAATAATTTGGCACAGGTGTGGGTGCCAAAGACAGTCCCTTTTCAAGATATTCATTTTTTTTATAATACTCTTCCGCCCAATGTCCTAAGGTTTTCGACTTGGTAACTTTGGCTGTTGTTATATTTATTCTCACTTTCCTTCACTCTCTGGAGTGACCCCTGTTCAATGATTTATTATCTTCTTTTGTCTAGTTGAAAAAGTGACCCTGTTTATAATCCATTCTGTCTCATTCAAGTTTCCCCTGCTTCCTTTCAATTATTACTTTTTCATGTTTTAAAACTTTGTTTTTTTAACTGCTTGTCAAGTTTGCCAAAGTATGGGTGATTCTTGTTTTTATTCAGTTCCTCTCTTAGAGCAGCAATTTCCTTTGTTAATGCTCCATGCTTAATTGTATCATCTTGCACCACTAACTGAGTGGAAAATATGGGAGTAATCTCTGGCCACTTTTTTCCACTCTTGCTAAAGATTAAAATTACCCATGCCATATGATGGTAACTTTAAAACATGTAAACCTCTTGGGATGTGTTGTCTATGTAGGTATCTAGGGATGTAACATTATAGGTAAGGTTGATCTTGGATAGCAGCAGTGTCTCCAATTTTACAAAATATAACGTTAAAGAAGTTATGTCACTTTGGAAAAGAGCCAGAAAGTCTAAATTGGCCACAGACTGGTCTGCTTTCCGAACCGCAAGGAATTTCTGTACAAAAACTATCAGAGCTGCGAAGTCTAGCTATTTCTGCTGTGAGATCAATGCATCCACTAACTCTGCTACTAAGTTTTGGAAAACTTTAAGGGAGGTAGAAGGCCATAACAGCGCTGGCACACTACCCCACAAAATTTTGACTGGTGGTACCCACACTACAGATAAAAATGAGATCCTTGACCTCCTCAACAATCACTTTGCCACTGCAGGGATGGCTTTTGACACCTTCCCAGCAAATTCCACCAGGGCTCAGTTCTTTAGTCAGTCATCTGATTGCCATGATCTGGAATCTACTGATCCTTATCACTCGTTCTCCTTCTGTCCGGTCACCATCAAACAGGTTGAGGCTCTCCTTCTTCAACTTGATACTAAGAAAAGTGCAGGTGCGGATATGATTGAGCCTTTCTTCCTAAAGTTGGCATTCTATATTTTGACACCCCCTATTACCCACCTTTTCAATTTGTCTCTCAATCAGGGTTCCCTCCCCAAGGTCGGACCCCCGCAACTAAATAATTACAGTCCAACCTCCTTACTCCCGGCCTTGTCAAAACTATTGGAGAAGGTAGTAAATGAACAGCTGAGATCTCATCTGAAAAGTTTTAATCTACTAAATCCGATTCAATCCGGTTTCCGTCCCATGCACAGTACCTTCACTGTCCTTGCTAAGGTTATAAATGACTGGCAGTCCACACTTGATAACAAACAATACATATGCGCCTTGTTTCTGGACCTTAGCAATGCTTTTGACATGGTGGACCACAATTTACGCCTAGTGACCCTGAAGAAAGCTGGGGTGGACAACCTGGCCCTAAGTTGGTTTGCAAACTATCTTGTGGACAGAGAGCAGCAGGTCAAGGCTGAAGGAGACCTATCACCAAAAAAATGCTGCTTAGTGGTGTCCCCCAAGGATCCATACTTGGTCCACTTCTCTTTGTCATTTATATTATTTAAATTGACACTGGCCTAAAGTCATCTAGTATCCATCTCTTCGCTGGATCAAGCCATTTTGGACCCCCAGAACGATTTTGACATCCTCCAAAAAAATCTACTCAACTTGAAACTCCTGCTCAATGCCAAAAAAACTAAGGCCATGATTTTTTCTCCACTGGCCCCTCATCTCAAAAAAAAAACAAACAGATAAGGTTCCTCACATAAGCACCCTTTTGGGAGGAGCCCTGGAGTTCATGGAAAAATTCAAATACCTGGGGGTCTGGATTGACTACAAATTGTCCTTCATTGATCACATTGATGAACTCACTAAGAAACTGCGTCAAAGGCTCAGTATTTTCTTCAGGATCAAGCACTCACTAAAACAGGAGGCTATAAAATGCCTAGTCCAAGCTACCTTCTTGCCTCTCCTAAACTATGCAGACTTCTTATATGGTCATAGTACTAGCACAGCTCTCTTTCCAAGCTTGATACTCTATATCACAGAGCCCTTAGGTTCATTTCAGATGCCCTTATGACACACACACCACTGCATCCTCTATTCTTCCATAAGCTGGACCTTAGCTTCAGGAGGCAAAATAATGCTATTCTATGGACATATAAGGCAATCATTCATAAATTACCTCAGTACCTCACAAGCTGCCTGACTCCCTGCATCCCTAGTGCCTATTCTTTCAGAAGTCTTACCATCTTATCTCTGGCTATCCCTAAAGTTAAAACACGCTTTGGTAGATCCTTAATAAGCTTCACTCTTCCTACACTCTGGAATAAGGTCCAGAAAACCTTAAGGCTGGCTACCTCTGTCACGCTCTCCTCTTCCAATCCTTGTTCCTGAGGACCTTCTCTGAGGTCTGTCATTGTTTCAAGTCAAGGTCTTAACATCACGATTTGTTACTGCTTTAAATTCTGTACTTAAACTTCAATCAGTGCCTGAGGCATCATTTGAGTCTTCCTTCTGTCAATGTCCAAATTAAGGTCCCAACATCACAATCTGTCTTTAAGCTAATATTGGACTTAAACCCCAACCATTGCCTGTGGCTATCTGTCGTTCTCCTTCAACAGTCCTTCCTCCCTAAGCCATCATGTCCAACCTCTCCAGCTCGGCTGACCTTCCCTCCCACTCCCTATACACACTCCCTTCCACCCCACTTGCCAGCCATGCCTACAGTACTTATCAGAGGACTCTTTTACATCTCATTCTTCACTGCATTTTGATGCTAGAGGAACTGCCACTCCTGCTCACTATAACTCCTCCAGTGATGTTTACTGTATAAACTTTAGCTCATTACCTTACGTCCATATATCTGTATCCATGCAATTGTATTTAAATGGCACTACCTCCTGTTGAACCTATTGCTATGTTCTGGTGCAAGTATCTTGTCACATGCGATGGTTATATGTTATTATGTTGTTATTATTACTATGTAATTGTTATGTACGTTCACTCAACCTGTGATGTCTTAACACTGCTGGCAATTGTTTTGCCCCAGGTCCATCTTGTAAACGAGCTTGTCTCAATGATGTTCCGCCTGGCAAAATAAAGATTTTGATTGATTGATTGATTGATTGACTTAGCTCTGAAGGTTCCATTTCACCACAAGCAATCAAATCCTTTGCTCTTTTTCATCGCACCTCTAATGAGGGTTGTTGTCCTAAACAGAAATGTTCTTTTTCAATGGCATCATCCACTTTATTCCCCACATTGGATATAATCCTGCTTCAGGAAGCACAAAAACATGGATTCCAAGACCAAGTCCATTGTTTTTAGTGCATGTTAAAGACAAGAAAACCTTCTCACAGCTCTTTGCAGTTAAACTCCATCTAAATTTTTTGTGGGGAATAAAAAAATGAGAAAATGGACTGACAAATAAAAAACAGAAAAGGCTAGTAGCCTGTGGTGGGCCCTGGTGCTCACAAAAGGCCTAATTAGCATCCAGTGCTGCCTTCAATAAACCACTAAGATAACCAGTTTTCCACAAAATGAAGGCGCTACTCACTTAAGAGCTAATGCACCAAAACCAGGTCAGTTGGACCCAAAACCAGCTACCTCTTGCCACAAAAGCTGTTTGGTACACTTGGAGGCTAGCACTGCATACACCGTGAACATATATGTGCACTTCTGAGCCTTTTCCTTACTACCCACTGGTAGCAAGATGTACACATTAGTCGCTAGTACTCGCTGAATATATTTTATTGATCATTTGATCGCTCAACATTGGGACTTACAAGCAGACAGATGTGCAAATTATAAATGCTCCATAGGGATAAAGCACATACTGTATCATTCACAATGACTGATATAAAACAGTGCAAAATTAATGCAAATAAATAGTTAAAAAGGACTTTGCCTGTATCAAAATTGCCCTCACCTAACTGCCAGGTCATTCTGCCCTGGCGCTTTACTCCATGAGCTTCATCAGGGTGTGGTTGGGTTGCTAGCTACTATACTCCCTCTTTTAAAGTCCAAAGTACACCCTGATTAGGTGATATACCTCATCCTACAGTTGCTGCGATTTCTGTCCTTTGCCTCAGCCAGCTTTCTTCCCAATTTCCTTGACTTAAACTTACATGTGGCGCCAGGTCATCAGGTACAAAGGGATTTCAGAAATCCGCAGCAATGGCTCATGTGCGTGGCTGCTTAAACCACTGCTCCAGACAGCTGGCTAAATAATCTAAAACATCCAAACCAGAATTCACCATAAAGCCACCACCCTGGATAATTCATTAGAGGTGATTTTCTTCTAAAATAAATATTTTTACAACTAACCTGAGACATTCCTAGGTGGAGAAATCACTGCCCAAAGTTGGCACCCAGAGAGAATTTCTGTCAGCGGAGATTATGACTGGAATGGTGACTCCTGAGGCTCCCATGTCAATCAGTGATGGATCGTTACTCAAAGGGATGCTTCAGCAGGTACTCAATGAAATCATGAACTTCAAGGCTTTGGCAACAGACCTGCAAGAAAAAGTAAAATCATTAGAAAACAGGTAGAGAGACACTGATATCTTCCTCATGTACATAGACGACAAAGACTTGAGGCATGAAGCCCAAATCCAAGAGCTGGACCTGCTGGTTGGGCTTTTTTGCCACCGAGTAGAGGACTCCGAAAACAGAAGCAAAAGAAATAACATCCATATTACTGGCTTTCCCAATGCTGCCGAAAGACTGGACATGGACACCTTTGTACAGAATGAACTGCCCAAAACATTACAACATAACTTTCAGACCCCCTAGAAATAGAAAGGGCCCATAGGACCATAACCCCTCCACCCAAAGCAGGAAGGAAACCCAGACAAATAATTGTCAGGTGTTTGCATTTTCCAAAGAAAGAAAGGATACTGGCACTGGTGAGGGAAAGGGGGCCACTAACATGGCAAGGCAATCAGATACTCATCTTTAATGATTGCTCGACTGAACTGGCTTCTAAAAGGAAAGAGTACACTGAGGTCAGAAAAATGTGACAACTGCAAGGAATCCCCTACCAACTATAATACTCCACTTGACTGAGAATACTAGGGAATGGGGCTGGTAATATATTTAAATCACCAGAAGAGGCAGTGGGCTACCTGTGTGGGTACTGGCCAGATCGACTGCAGCACCTGGAAGCCACTGGAAAAGTCTTCAGCCCCAAAACAAAGCCACCTGCTGCCCACTCCACCCAACAAGGCTCATGAAATCCAGGATTTCCTCAGCCAAATAGTGACTCTTCTGAGACAGACTGGCAAACAAAGCAGTCAAAAAGGCCTACAGGAAAAGACCACAAAAATCACGAGGGCTTCCACACACAGTCAGACAGATGGCAGCGAGATCCGGATCATTATTACAGGGATCTAATTCGCTGGCAGAGCCAGCAATGAGCAGATCAGGTCCGAGAAAGGACAGAACCTAAGGGTTGAAGATGCAGCTGCATCAGAACTCCCAGACCCAAGAATTACTGGCATTCACAAAGACAAGGACTAAAACCATAGGCTGACATCATTTCTGACCAGCACATGTGACTGGGCTAGTGCAACCCAGGACTAAATGGGTCTGCATGTATGAGGTAGTGGTATATTTGTTCTTCACTGTGATCCACACCATGGCTTGCTAGTGGGCTGCTGGGGATGGAGATCATCAACCTGGAGGTGGAACTGGTCGGATGGTCAGATCATCACACTGTAAGGTTCAGATTCAAGGCACCCCCCAATAGACCTGTTCCTATGGAGGTGGCCCGGTACCGTCCTTTAAGGGGTTTGATCCCTAATGGTCTTATGGCAGTGCTGGACCTATTATATATTTTGAGTGTATGCAGAGAGCCGGCGGAACTGGTACTTGCTTATAATAAGGCAGTGACAGGTGCCCTCAACTCTCTAGCTCCTGTCCATGATCGCCACCTCACTCTTCACCCAAAGTCCCCTTGATTTGATAGGACTTTGAAGGAGCTGAGATGAGGGGGTCGAAGGTTGGAGTGATGCTGGCAGAAATCTGGACTGATGGCTGACAAGCTTAGGTTGATAGCCCATTATAAAGACTATCAATTGGCAATGTACTATAAGAAGGTAGAATTCCTGTCCAAGGAGATTGCTGCAGTGAGGAATCGACCATCTCAGCTCTTCCGGACTGTGGACAGGCTGTGCAATTCAACCTGTCTCCAGCTGAGGGGAGCATTTTCACAAGTTAAGTGTGATTAGTTTGCTCGGTTCTTTGCAGATAAGGTTGTCACCATCAGGTCGGGGATCCACTCAGTGCCCTCAAATGGGCACTGCAGTGATCGGCATGAGGTGACAAGCACCCAGTCCACCTGTTTCAACTTTGGCCAGTTGGTGATCAAGGACATTGTGCAGGTTGTCCAGGATATGCACCCAACCTACTGTAGTTTGGATCTGAGCCCAATGTGCCTCCTAGTGGGGTGCATTGAAGTTATTGGCCCAATCCTCACTGAGATAGTCTGGTGCTCATTGAAAACAGGGGTGTTTCCGGACCCCCTGCAGGAGGCGGTAGTAGTAGTAGTATCCCTCCTGAAGAAATTTTCCCTGGACCCAGACTGCTTAGCTTAACTACAGACCAGTCTCTAACCTGCCCTTTGTGGGTATGGTTATTGAGAAGGTGCAACTGGATGACTGCTTAACATCTCATAATGTCTTCAATCCTCTCCAGTCCGAGTTTAGAAAAGGCATAGTACGAGACTGTCCTGTTCCAGGTGCTTAATTATCTCCTGATAGTGAGAGATCAGGGGAGCTGTACCATCTTAGTTCTTCTTGATCTCTCTGCAGTATCTGACGCTGTAGAACATGGGGTGCTGCTGGAGTACCTGCAGATTTTCTGTGTCTGGTACAGTTCTTAGATGATTTCAATCTTTCCTCACTGGCAGAACCCAGAGGGTGGTGTCGGGGATTTATTCCTCGGCCTCACTTCCCCTGTCATGTGGAGTTCTGCAGTGCCCCATACTGCCCCCATGTTGTTTGCAGTGTACATACTGCCATTGGGAGACATGATAAGGTGGTATGGGCTGAGTTTTCACTGCTATGCAGATGACACTCAGCTATACATGTCCTTTGTGCCCAAACAGAGTGGGATGGTCTCAGTATTTTAACAGCTACCATCTCTGAGATCCAGGACTGGATGAGTGCCAAGCGGCTGACACTGAACTCAGACAAGACTGAGGTGTCGGTTGTGGATCCAGATCACCATGGTTTGGGGTTGTCAGTGGGTCAACCATACAGGCTTTGGCTCAGAGGTGACCAGCTGCTTACCTCGGACTGGGTGTTGTGTTCAATAGTGGTCTGACATTAAAGTCTCCGGTGACTGCTGTCGTTAAGACCTCTTTATCCATCTGAGGAACATCGCCTGGATCAAGCACCTGGTCCCACCTGGTGATCTTCCATCACTGCACCATGCCATTATAACCTCATGCCTTGATTACTGCAATGCCCTGTACCTAGGGCTACCAGGGGTTGATCTCTGCCAATTTCAGCTAGTGCAGAATGCAGCAGCCAGGTTACTGACTTACTTACTGAGATCTTGCCAGGTCACTCCTGTGCTCCTCAGCCTGCACTGACTGCCTGTGCATTGGCAGACCACCTTCAAGGTCAGGTTACTGACCTACAAAGCCCTACATGGACAGGGTCCATGCTACTTGCAAGATCTCCTCTGTCCTTACCACTGCCTCTGCTCTCTCTGCTCCTCTGACAAGGGATTGCTAGCAGTTCCCAGGGTCTGGGTAAAGACCTCTGAGGCCTGCTTTTTTGCTTTTACAGCCCCTACCCTGTGGAATTCTCTACCTCATCAGATCAGAGACTGCCTGACCTATGAGAGCTGTAAAACTGCTCTGAAGATTTATCTGTTTCAGTTAGCCTTCCCAGATCTGAATGATAACAATTTTTTTATGCTTTCTTGCATGCATGTGCAAGAAACATAGTGCCACCATACAAGTTTTCATAGGTGTGCCACCCCCGCTTGCAATGCCCTGCTTCTTTTTGCAGGCACGGCCACACCACACGAATGAATGTCCAAGCTGTCTATGACAGCAGTTCAGATGCAGTGGCGTACAGTTCAGAGAAAGTACTGCTACAATCCACGGTAGTAATGTGTAGGCAATTTGCATACTGCCATCGGCAGTTTGCAAATTGCCTACATGTCATCACTGCATCTGAACTGCTGTCATAGATAGCTCACTTACTTTACAGTGTGCGCAAGTGCATGGCAGATAGTGCATGCCAACACCCAATTCATTTGCCCAATTACTTGCCGATGGGGGAGCCCACTCCGTCAGCAATAATGTACCCGCATTTGTTGTGTGCCAAGGGGTTCCCAAACCCCCTCGGTATCACGCCCCCCCAAACAGTCTTTATTTGCCAATGGGGGGCCCAATCCCCGTTGGCTTAAGTCCCCCCTTCCGCAAAAAGCAGGTGGCACACTGGGAGCCCACCCCCAGTGTGCACAAATGAAGCCTAAAAACAAAACCTTCCTGCGATATCCTTTTTATTATTTTTGCCCCGAAATAAAGGAAACGATCCCGTGCAGTCTTTTGTGCCTCCTCCCACAACCCGCACCCACCCACTGCGCACCCACCTCCCCACACAGCCCCTCACCCCATACTTACCTCCGGAGCCTGGCGCGACAATCTTCAGTGGACCAGAAACATGTCTGCACTCTTCAAAGCTCACCACAAACTGAAGAAATGCTGGTAAGCTGTATAATTGGTATAAATAAGGTTTTTTCAACTTATGTAGATATCTCATCCATTTTTGGGACTTTTGCCACCAAATTTTCAACATGGGGTTATTGGGACCCCTCCTCATGAATACAGTCACTATCATGGTGTTATTCGGTCCTGAAAGGTGATTTCGTGGTCACTGTGTGAAATCACCTTTATTATCCCTCTGTACAGACAGCTGGTGAGGCCCCATCTGGAGTACTGCGTGCAGTTCTGGAGACCCAATCTCCGCAAAGACATAGACAGGATGGAAGCTGTCCAGAGGAGGGCAACTAAAATGGTGCAGGGTCTGCACCAGAAGACATATGAAGAGAGACTTGAGGAGCTTAATATGTATAGCCTCGAGGAAAGGAGGGAGAGGGGGGACATGATAGAAACTTTCAAGTACCTCAAGGGAATCAACAAAGTCCAAGAGGGTAGCATCTTTCAAAAAGAGGTGTGCAAGAACAAGGGGGCACAATTTGAAGATGGGGGCAGCTCAGAGGTAATTTAAGGAAGTATTTTTTCACAGAGAGGGTTGTGGATGCATGGAACGGCCTTCCGGAGGAGGTTGTGGAGTCAAAAACAGTGGCAGAATTCAAGCATGCATGGGACAGTCATAAGGAAATTCTAGGGGGGGGGTAGGAAGAAGTGGGCTGCTGGTTAACTAGGATCTGCAGCTTATCCATTAGGTAGGGAAATGGGCAGACTGGGTGGGCCAAGCGGTCCTTATCTGCCATCAAATTCTATGTTTCTATGGGACCAATTAATGAAACGACAGTGCCACTGTTCATGAGGTGGGCTCTCAAAAGTCTATGTTGCAAATCTGGTGGAAAAAAATCCAAAAATGACTGTTTTACAAATGTGCATTGCACAGTTTCCACACTACCTCGTAACTTCATGAATCTGTAATATATTCACTACAGATTTTCAACACTGGCATTTATTCAGACCTCCTTATGAACAGTAGAGCTGTCATTTTCACATCCTGGCCAAAATGTGTTTTCATACTTCCGGCTCAGAATAGCGGTCGCTGTGAGAAATCAGTGTTTGGGACATGATGAAAATCACAGTGACTGTTCATGAGCAGAGGTCCTAAAATGCCTATGTTGAAAATTTGTTGACGAAAGTCCATAAATGACTGTGTTACAAGCTTGCATTCTGCAGATTCCATGCACCCTCATAACTTTGCAAATTTGTAATATTTTCACTCCATATTTTCAACATTGGCATTTTAACATCTCCTTATGAATGGTACAGCTGTCATTTTCACATCCTGGCTGAAATGTGTTTCGCACTTCCAGCACACAATAGCGTTGCTGTGCTAAGTCAGTGTTCGGGACAGAGTAAGAAAATCACAGTGACACTGTTCATGAGCAGAGGTGCTAAATGCCTATGATGAAAATTTAGTGACAAAAGTCTATGAAATAACTGTATTATCAGCGTACATTGCACAGTTTTCACGCACCTGTAATTTTGTGCATTTGTATTATTTTCACTCCAGATTTTCAACATTGGCATTTTTTCACACCTCCTTATGAACAATACGGTTGTCATTTTTCATATCCTGCCTGAAATATGCATTTACACATCTGGCGCAGAATAGCGTGGTTGCTGTGGGAAATTAATGTTCAGGACAGATTAAGAAAATCATAATGATAGTGTTCATGAACAGAGGTCATAAAATGCCTATGTTGAAAATTTGATGAAATAATTCCACTAAATGACTGTTATGTGCATGTGTTGCGCAGTTTCCATGTACGCTCAGAAGTTCGAGCATTTTTAACATTTTCACTACAGATTTTCAACATAGCCATCTCTTCACACCTCCCTATGAGTGGTACAGCTGTCATTCTTCACATCCTGCCCAATCTGTGTTTTCGTACGTCTGGCGCAGAATGGCACAGTCGCTGTGGTACCTCAAAGTTCTGGACACATTAACAAAATCACAGTGCCACTGTTTATGAGAAGAGGTCCCAAATGCTTTCATGAGGTATGGGTCACAAAAGGCCATGTTAAAAATCTGTAGTACAAATACCACCAAATGCCTAGGGCATTAGGGTTTCTAACTATATCCCACCCTGTACAGACTAACAGGCATCAAGGGTGTGCCTTTGGATTCTGATTGTAATGCTCATGCCATTCCACCCCACCCTGCAGCCAGTAACAGGCATTGAGGTGTGCCTTGACTCTTCGGCCCCAGAGTTCACCTTATTCTCCATGCTGCACCCATTTCAGTGTATGTCCTTCTGGAATGGGGTGACTGTAAAGTCGAACACCCTAAGGCACACCTCAACACTTGTCAGTGTCTGCAGGCTAGGGTGAGGTGAAATGGCATGAACGTTATGGGCAACGACCCAAATCCATACCCCAATGCCTGTCCCTCTCTGCAGGGTGGAAGTGGGGTTGACATGAAGTTCAATACTTCACTGCCATTCCTATTCTGCCTCTGTCTAACTCCTGCATTCCCAATGCTAATACCAGCAAGCAAACATTCGGCATTGACAAATGCTTGTTTTTATCTGAATTTGAGTATTTAAATAGTATGACAGTTTGTTATCATGAGTATTTTATTGTTTGATTTTATTTAATTTATTATGGTACTCCCATTATGTTGTACATCTGTTTTTATTGCTTTTACTGTACAGCGCTGTGATCTTTGGAACAGTGCTTAAAATAAACTTGATTTGATTTAGTGGACTGAGATGACTTCTCTACAAGGGCAGAGTATCCTTAAAAGGTTATCTAACCTGTGTTTCCTTACAGGATCAGACTGGTGAATTGGTCTTTGAGGTGGTTTGGCATCCCTCACCCATCAGTTGTGTATGGCCTCAGATCCACAGACAAAGTGTTCCCCAACTGGGCACATCACCCCTCTATCAGCAGTTCTGGGGTTATGAGGACCCAGCAAGATGCCCCATATGTTGAATCTCCAATGTGTTTAGAGGGAGCTGTTGGTGGTATAGCCTATGATAAACCATAATTTTTGCATGCATGCCTGTCTGGGAGGGAAATATAAGCACCTAGGGTTGTACTAGGAGACAGCTGTCAGGTACTTGCTCAGGACCTAAACTGAGACCAGGTTTCTCATCACTGAAGTGGGGTTTTGGGGCTGGGGGATTCCAAACCTCACAGTCAGGAGGGGAGAGGGGAGAAATGTCATCATGCCAAGACATGTAGGTCAGAGGTGGTGCTAGTCCATGTTGGTTTTGGCGGGAAGCTGTGAGGCACTTGTTAATAAATGCTGCAGCAGGATTGGAGGGACAAGGCCACCAAGACACACCCATGACACTCCCCTCTGGCTGCTTGGAGGTGCAAAAGTGCAATTTAGCTGAACATCTACACAGAGAAGATTCACACATCTTAGGTAGCTCAGAGGGCAATGAAATGAACCACGGCTCTCCTGTCTTCACAAAATGTACCCTTTATGGCTTCCCTCAAGCTGCTTGGCTTGAGCATTCATCCACAGGATAAAAGTGAGTAGCTGAGGTTAGCTAGGAGGGTAGTAAAAGAGCTTTTCTCTGTCAGCCTGGTACACAGATCATGTCTCTTTGCTTTATAGACAGACAACCGAAGCTGAGACGGAAAATTAATCAGAATTACAAAGGGGGAGCACATGTCTGTGCAGTGGAACGGTTCATACCATGGTCAATGACCTCACTATCCTCAACCTAAAGTAAACAAGAAAGGCTACTGCCATCAACACCATGGTGAGAAGAAGTGGGAAGCAGGCTGGATGGAGAACCAATATTGCCTCAGGCACAGAGAACTTTCTGTGAAACAAGGGAAAGTGACACTGTATGGGCAACACCAAGGGACAAATGAGAGACGGTGGGTGCTGGGATGGGATGTCACCAATGGCCCTCTAAGACTGAATGTGGGAGGCTAGCTGCATGTCATGTCAAAGCAATGAGTGACTTTAAGCAGCATGGTACCCACCCTGCTTGATGAGGGGTGATGGCCTTCTACCCCTGCCTGCTTGACTGGAGGTGGTGGTAGCTGAGGGACAGAGGGATGTCTCCTACCACCTCAGTGCCTACCTCCCCTTTGCTTTATAGGTCTATGTTAGTGTCACAATGGATAACAGCTTGGGCGCATGGAGGGCAGAGTCTTCCCACCAGGGAGTCTATGGGGGGCCTGCCCCCCTTTTCCTGGCAAGCATGGATCAAGCTCTAGCCCAGAAGGGGTTAAAAAGAGGAATTAATTGCTGTGCTGTGATACAGGATTACACAGAGAAGAATGTCACCAGAAACAGAATGCACAGCGCTAGGCCTCTGAAGGAGAAGCTTCAGGCAATAAAAACACTGCCAGGTACACTCACTAGGGACTACAAAAAGCAAATTTTCATTCACTTTAATCATTCAGAATGTTCTTCGTTAGAGCCTATTCAAAGGGTGATGCTACTTATTATACCTTTGTTAATGTTAATGTTCTTAAAATGATTATGTGAGTTGATGATTATCAGTCTTGACTGTTTAGAAATCAGAGGCAAGTTCTATATCCAGATGGCTAACATCAGGACTTTAGTTTTTGTTAAGGGTCATTTAAGGGGCCAGCACAACCATACTGGAAGTGAAAAAGTTGTGCGACCATAACGCAGGCCCTGTAGTAAAGGAGCATCATCAAGATCACGCCCCTACCCTAATCAGAACAAGGAACATGGCTAGAAAGTCTACTAAATTTGTATCATTAAACATGAAGGGCAATAACAATCCTAGCAAAAGAAAGAAAACTTTACACCAACTTAGGAGACTAGAAGCAGGAATAGTATTTCTGCAGGAAACGCATCTCCCAAGGCACAACACGAACAAACCAAAATCTGGCTGGGTCACCCATGTATTTAGCAGCTCCTACAGCACTAAGAGCAGGGGGTGGCCATAGTGATACACAGATTTCAAGAGCTCATTTACTCATACAAATCATGAAAGGAGGTACTTGATTGTGGGGGAGTATTAAGGGGCAGGTAGTATTATGGAGCACGGAGACAACCCTTTGTTGTGTCTACAGGCCGACTGTAACTGATGGCTCCTTTTTTATGTCCCTAGCTCAGACACTAGTAGAATATAGTAAAGCCCATATTCTGGGTGGGAGGGGCATGAATATGATAATGGATGACTTCCTGGACAAAAGCAGACTTCCAACAGGCACACGGACTCAAGTGTCAGTGGCACTCCAGGACCTCGCAACCAAAGGAGGGGCCATAGACATATGGTTAGTAGTCCACCCTAAAGGGAGGGACTACTCATTCTATTCAATACCATATAACATTGACTCTACAACAGACCTCTGTCTAACGCTGGAGAGTTGGGTAGAAAATGTAACTGAAAGTTGGCTGGGTGGCGTTGAGGGTTGAAGCACTGTATGCCTTACCTCACGTCACAGTGGCGACCTAAGTTCGGGAACAACCTCGGGTCGCCAGGGAGCCGGCATGGGGGGAAGGAGGGAGCTGCACTGAGCCGCTCAACAGCAGCTATCCTCTCCTCTCCCGCAGAGGCTGCTGCCCCTCCCCGTAGTTCCATCACCGCTGATGGAGTCCGTGACAGTGAAGGCGGAGGGGAGACATGAAGGAGGGCATCACGAGCACAACGTGCGTGTGCCTCCAGATGTGCACGTTCGCGCTGAGACAGATTTGGGAGAAAACCACAGCACAAAAAATGAAAAATGTATATATAAAAAAAAATTTAACTGAAGTCAAAATAGAGACTGCGGTGATATCAAACCACTGCCTCATCTCCTTCTCTTAGCTACCACCTGACTAATGACTACCAAATAGAGGACAGTGGAGGTTTAACTCCACCTTCATTAGAGATCCTGAATTCTGTGCAATGATGACCAAGGCCATAGAAGAATTCCTAGAGCATAGCAAACCTTCTGGCATGTCAGCGGCTATCCAATGGGATGCTCTGAAAGCCATTATTCAGGTAAAATGCATTTCAGATGCACTAGGCAAAAGGGCAAAAGAGAAAGGCTTTAGCGAGCAGGAAACCCTCCTCAAGGATCTAGAGGCAAAATTCAGAGCAGCGGCTGTGATTATCAAGACCTGTTAGCACAAGCTGCGGGGAACGCTTTAAACTAAATACTGTATATATATATATATATATATATATATATATCGATCAGAAAGCGGAATTTGCCCTTTTAGGCTTCACTAAGTTTTCTGAAAACTGAAGAGAAGCCAGGAAGGCTCATAGTTTTCCAATTAAAGAAAAGCAGCAAAAATCCAGAATCCATGCTGTTAGGGACAAAGATAGATTGATAAATGAACATGAAAGGTATAAACAAGGCCTTTTGGATTTGTAACAGCAACTAAACTCATTTGAAGTTTCTCTTTCAGAAAAGGAGATGGACTCTTTCATTGAGAACCTCTTTCTACCCACTGTCACACCCGAGCAGAAACTCAAACTAGACAAACCCTTCACCGGTAAGGAACTACAGGCAGTACTGGAGAGTATGCCCCCAGGAAAATCTCCACATTGAGATGGTTTTCCAGCAGAATCCTATACAAGCTTTAAGGGCTGCCTGATCTCATAGAATTGTTAACAGACACCTTAATGGAAGCTTGTGAGTTAGGCATATACCCCCATCCATGCACACAGTGCAAATAACCGTGCTCCCCAAACCCAGGAAGGATCCTCAGCTATGCAGGAGTTACAGACCCATCTTCCTGATAAGATTGGACTGCAAAATATTTGCAAAACAGATTGCTGCCTGGGTCAAAGTGGTGATCTCACATTTAATGGACATGGACCAAGCTGGGCTTATTCCTGGGAGACAGGGGGTGGACAACACAAAGCGGCTACTGATTCTAATTTGAAAAGCCTCTCATCCTTAAAAATACAAAATTACACATACCCCTCGTAACGCAAAGCATCATGGGCTGTATATGCATGATGCTTTGTTCTGAGGTATGTGTTTCATTTCTTTGAAACTTGTCTTCCGAGCCAATGCCCTTTGGGGTAACCATCGCCTCAGTGCTTGCCGTGAGGTTCTTCATCTCATCCTTATCCACCAATGGTCTTTTGTCATAGGACACTGAAAAAGCGTTACACTTGGTGGAGTGGGGGTCCTGCTTCACACTCACAGGAGATTCGGTTTCCAACACACGATATCACAATGGATCTCAGTGCTGTATAAAGGTGTAGCTGCAGAAGTCATCGCAAATGGGTGCCTCTCCCCAGCTTTCTTTTTGGGAAGGGGCACCTACCAGGGCTTTCCCCTCTCCCCAATGCTGTTTGTTCTCTCCTTGAAACCACTTTTACAGGCCATTCATCAGCACCCCCGCATGCTGGATCGCATGGGGAGGAGCATAATGTCATGGTATTTGCAGATGACTTCATGCTCATGCTAATGGAACTGCAACATGCAATCTCGTGTCTGGTAGAGCTCATCTGCTCCTATGGGAAACTCATGGGCTACAAGGTGAATGTATCCAAGTTTTTGCTTTCATCCCCCTGGTAGCATCAAGCAAGGCTACCCATGAATATGTCCACAGACCAGCAGAAAATAAAGCTCCTAGGAATAAATTTCTCCTGGAACACAACCCAACAGGGGAAAATAAATCTAGAGCCCTTCCATGCTGCCATAGAGAAAGACATGGCACAATGGAATCACCTACACCTGTCACATTGGGGCAGAGCTCATGCCTATAAAATGATGGTGGTTCCAAGGATACAATATGTTCTAGATAACATTCCCATCCATATAGATCAGAAACTGATCAAAAGATTCCATAAAGATATGTCAGCTTTCTTCTGGGGCACCAGGTCAAGGAAGCTCAGCCACAAGCTTAATCAAAAGTTTGCCAGAGGAGGGTTTTCCCTCCCTCACTTTGGAATGAAAGGGTTGGCCCAAGCCATTCAGCAGCTGGCAACAGTAACGCACAGGTGACACTCTGAGAGACAACACAAGTGGATTATCTGTGAAGAGAGCATTCTGGGTGTTTCACTCCTAAATGCAATAGGTTTTGGGAAGTCCCCAAAATCTGAAAACACACCCCATGCTTAACTATTCACTCACTCACTCTCCAGCACTACCTTTATGGCACTATCCCAGATTCCATATTGGGGGCAGATGGTTCGAGGGTGGATTGGCACTTCAAGGATAACATCCCAAGTTACCTCATTGACCCAAGCAGCGGGGGTATCCAGTGAGTAAAGTGAACCAATATGGGCTCCCCATCAAAACGGCATCTCATATTGAGCAATATAGTCATGGGTCACCCTGCAAGGGTAGCGATCCTACATGAAGGCAAGGGTAGGAACAGCAACCTGAAGGAGGGATAGCAAGGGGAAGGGAGGGACAGAGAAGAGGTTTTAGGGTTCTGATGTGCCTGCCACTGAGCTAGCCATGTGGTGTGGTGATGAGGGTGGCTAGCTGTAGCAGAGCAGGTACGGGTTCGGGGCTGGGGACCAGTGCAAAAATGTTGCCACTGCCTGCGGCTGCCGACTTTTTCACTGTGCCAACCATAGTGTCATCCCCTCTGCAACATGCACCCTGGAGTTAGTAATCTAGAATTCAGGGGGTGCAGCCAGCTCAAAGCAACCCCATCAAGGGCACCGGGGAGGTGCAGCCCCTGAAAAACAAAACACTTTTTAGGTTGCCAAATATTGGGTAGCTGTGATGTGAGTATTGCCGATTTGCTTTTCGGTAGAGATCTCGCCATAATAGCGATCACTATTTTGCAATCGCTATTATGACATGGAACCAGCAGCGAGTGTTGAAATCACTCCAACAATTAAGTACACAATTCTGCCTGCCCAGACAACACCACTGAAGATGCCTCCAGCTTAGACATGTACTGGTGCCACTATTATGGTCAATATACAGGCTCCCTAAACCCTTGACAGTAGATACACTGTTAACATCTACAACCCTGCAACACAGCAAAGCAAGTTCTCTGTACCAGCACCTCATTAGACAGGAGCCAGACTCCTCAGATAATATAATGCAACAATGGGAAAAGGAGTTTGCGATAGGGTTGCCACCCCAAGAATGGGAGAGATGTTGGCAAGGACTAGCAAATGGAGTGAAGGACTCACCCAACAAAAAAATACTACACAGATGGCACAGAACACCTGAAAAACTGCATAAATGGGGAATAGTGGACAGTGACTTGTGCTGGAGATGTAGGCAACACACCGGTACGATCACTAATCTGCTCTGGTCCTGCCCAGTATTAAGTGAATACTGGAACAAGATACAACACATCTATAGGGAGGTGACACAGACTAAAGAGACTCTCATGTCCTCAATGGTAATGTTCAGGCAGGCACTAGAAACTACAGTAGGGAACAGTATGGGACCCCCAGTGCACAAGGATAGGCGGGCAGAAGGGGTGGTGATCACGGCCAAGAGCGTAATTGTTTGACACTAGAGAGGAACAGGACATGCCATATATACAGAAATGGTTGTTAAAACTCAGGAAGACAGTGAGCTATGACAGAGTTCAATTTGCTACTAGGGGTAGGATGGATACATTCATCAATATACAGTATAGGGTAAATATCTCAACTCAGTTTACTGTGGGATCTCAGTTGGTCATTTCACACTAGAATATCTTAGAACACCCACTTGAGAGTTAAATCACCCAATCGTAGGGGAATTACTGCACACCTCACACAATGCCTGGGAAGGAGGGTGAGGGGATAGGCCTCAACCCACTTCGGAAGAATTTGTGTAACGGCCAGCCATATTGTAGAACCATGGTAGAGATGGGTTTTAGGCCCAAACAGAACAGGTTAGAAACAATGGAACAGAGAATAGATCTGTGACCTTGTTAACTTGTCTATAATTGATCAATACAATCTGTTAAAGTATGTCAGAAGTATTAGTGTTGTATCTCCATGGGGAATACTGCAGCCAGAATGCTAATTAACACTAAACAAGGAAAGTTACTTTGCATTTGCATTAAATGCATTCTCATTTTCGTACCCCACATGTACTGTACTTTTCATGACTGTTAAGCTGTAAATGTAAAAATAATAAAACTTTTAATTATAAAAAGAAGAAACCCACAGCAACAAATTCTCTATTGCATTCTACAAGTGCACATCTGTGGTCACTAAACAAGTCCATACCATACGGACAGTTCATCCACGTAATTCAGAACTGTTGTACAGAGGATGCATTCAGTAAGCAAGTGGATGAGTTACAGCAACATTTCAAGAGGGAATGTAATACAAACCTTTTGAAGGAGAGAAGTAGAGGACATGGACAGAGATATCATACTGCAGGGGAAAGACAAGAAGTGAAAGAAATTCCCTAGTTACGCTGTCCATTGAGCACAGCAAAATAGCAAGTCGCATTGGGCAACTTCTGCATGCAAACTGGCATATTCTTACAGGTGACCTAAGTGTGGGGAAATGTGTTGGACATAAACCAAGGATTAGTTACAGGTGCCTCCAAATTTGCATAAATTGGTGCACAGCCAGCTTAGGGAGAGCAGTAAAATGGAGACTACTTACTTCCAACAAAACCTGTGGGGTTTACACATGGGGTGTGAAATATGCATTATTATGCTATGACATATAAACACTTTAACCACCTACAAGGGATGTGTATTGTGAAATTTGTGAATTTATCAAGTGTCAAACTGCTTTTGTAGTGTACTGCATGACATGCTCTTGCAATATGCTATATGTGGCTCATACAGTAAGACCTCTGAAGAAGCGCATGCAGGAGCATGCACACAGCATAATTCGAGGAAGAGAGGATACCCCGTTGGGAGCACACTACAAAGGGGTTCATAATTCTTACATCAAAATGTTTACGTTTATAGTCTTGGAACACATTAAGAATTTGAAACGGGGAAGGGACAGAATTATTCTGCTGTTGCAGCGAGAATAATTTTGGATTTAGCATCTGACAAGCTAAAAACGAATGATTTAAACCACAATCTTGACCTTCAACTATTCTTGTAATGTGCATTTATATGTACTGTATTTAGCTATTTTTTGAATATTATAGACCAGTACTCAATGATAAGTCCATACCATCAACAAGTGTGATATTTTGAATTTTTGGGGAGGGGAGGGAGAAAAACTCCCAACAGATTTTTAACATATGGATAGTAATTGTAGAGAACCTCAAAAAATAACAGCTTGATGTTTTTCTTAACTAGAAGTTCTGTATCGATTTATTGATATTGTGATCAAAGAAGACTTTGATAAAAATATAGACAATAAGTTCTACTGTACGTACTACTGGAGGTCCTTGCATTTGCAATGCTTCAATGAGCCTGTTTGAAACAAACATTTTGTCAGTGTGAGAGGCCTTTCGGCACCATACATTTCTGCTTAAAATTGAACCAGCATAATATTTTGGGGTGATTTGCATATACAGCCCATGATGCTTTGCATTATGGGAGTATGTATGATTTTGTATTTCTTTGAAGCTTTGCTTCCCTCCAATGCCCTTGGGGTAACCTTTTCCTTAGTGCTTGTGTGCTAAGGTTCTTTGCCTTTTAGCTTTTTTGTTTTTATTGGGCTCACCAAAACCCAACCCAGATAGACCAACTTAGGATAGATGGTTCATTCTATTGGGGGTGTAATATAGACGAGGCACACTGATGAGTCCTGGTAGGATGAAACACATGTCTGTGTCTTCTGTTGGCACCCTTTGCAGACTGTGAGAGAGGCCTTTCGGCACCATGCATTTCTGCTTAAAGTTGAACCAGCATAATATTTTGTGGTGATTTGCATATACAGCCCATGATGCTTTGCATTATGGGGCCATGTGTGATTTTGTATTTCTTTGAAACTTGGCTTCCGGCTAATGCCCTTTCGGGTAACCCCTGCCTCAGTGTTTGCGCGCTAAGGTTCTTTGTCTTTTAGCTTGTTTTTTGGTTTTATTGGGCTCACCACAACCCAACCCAGACAGATCAACTTAAGGTAGCTGGTTCATTCTACTGTGGTGTCATACAGATGAAGCACACTGATGAGTCCTGGTAGGACGAAACATGTGTCTGCGTCTTCTGTTGGCACCCTTTGCAGACTGTATGAGAGGCCTTTTGGCACTATGCATTTCTGCTTACAGTTGATCCAGCATAATATTTTGTGTTAATTTGCATATATAGCCCATGATACTTTGCATTATAGGGGTATGTCTGATTTTGTATTTATTATTTGGACATCCATACCTTTGGCTCCTCGGGGATTTCAACAAAGTTAAGCTTACAGGAGCATGCAGTGTTCTGTAGGTTTTCAAGTCTCAGACACAGAATTTTGTTTCCTTTCAGTAGCCTGTTGTACTAGTGGTAAGGACTCTTTCCAATATTCCAGTGAATCCTCACCTCCATGCTTAGCATTTCAGGTTTGTCTCCAGGACTGCCACACAGCAGTTGAATTCCTAGATTTTTTATTGAGTGTCACTATTGCCTTTATAACAAGGCTGCCTTCAAGGGTTCTCCTGTGACTTGTATAGATGTACCCACTGTGCCTGCATCTTCTGTCTGGGTGCCTCGTAGTTGGCCTGTATCACTGAAGTTAATGTGGCCCATCCTGCAGGTAGTCTTTAAAATGTATTTATTTTATTTATTTGAATTTTGGTAACCAGGTAAGACCACTGAGACAATTGTAGTCCCTTTTCAGGGTTGACCCAGGACAGCACAGTGCAAGAGAAAAAATACAGTACAGCAAATCAATGAAGACAAAAAAACAGTGGCATGAATTTAGGACAAGGATGATACAGAGCCAATAATAAAAAGCAGGAGGGTCATTAACATTGTTCGATGACCTGTTACAAAACAATATTACAGTTCCTGTAAATTACAGAATATATGACAAATAAAAAGCTAAAAACAGACAATATTAGGTTAGTATGCGTGCAAGGTAAGGTTGAGAGATCCCATAAGAATCTTAGCATATGGGAGGTGTGGATGGAGGGGAACACAGTAGGGCACGGAGAGAGGAGGAGGAGGGAGGCAAGTATAGGGAGATAGGGAGAGGGGGGAGAGTACATCGACTGACACAAGATGTGAGCACTAGATGGAACAGTTCTTATTATATGCTAGAATGATTAATTGAACAGCGAAGGGTACTTACTGTCGATGCATCAGAAACTGACAATCGTACTTTCACATCTGCTCAGTGGACTTTAACTGAAAATGTGAGTAGCGTACTAAAACCGTTTGAAACGGAGACCCACAAACGAAGTTCAGAGGAGTCTTGTGTGTCTGATATAATACCCACGTTGACTGTGCTGTACCATGCGGTAGAAAGTATTAAAATACCGGGGCTGCTATCAATGTGAAAGTCACTACTGGCCGCAAGGACTCAAGATTAAATCACTACAAGTCTGCCAAAGAAGTTGTAGCAGCAACATTATTGGACTGCAGATACAAGCTTCACTTCTTTAGAACATCTCAAGGCAGAAGATTTGCTAAGGTTGTGGTCAAACAGCTTGTTGAGGAGCAAGAAGAAGTTCACTCAGAATCTAAATTTTGTCTGTACTTGCTGTCCCAGACACTTTTGATAATGAAGCAGATGACCCTTGGGAGACCTTCAGCCAATGCAACATGCTACCTCAAGACCGTATGTAAACCTTTTATGTTATTTTAGTAATTTGCTGCATTTGTTTTTTAAATCTGAATACATAGTGCTACAGCAGTCTGTTTTTGTTTACAGCTGGAAATGTGCTGAACTCCCAGAGAAACAATGAAATTGAGACGTACCTTGCAGAGACCATTATCCACAAAAAGGCAAACCCAGACCCCCTCCAGTACTGGAAGATGCAAGAGTATCGATTCCCGATTTTAGATAAGCTTACACAAAGATTTTTTTCACCACCGCCCACAAGTGTTCCTAGCGAGCATGTCTTCAGTGTAGCGGGTGACATTATCACGGACAGACGGTCTCGCTTGTCACCAGAGAATGCTAATTTGCTGCTTTTCTTAAAACATAACTTATCACAAAGTGAACATTTTCAGCAGTTGTCCTGTAGTTGTCGTGTGCATTACCTGTGCATTTTACTATTTATATTCAGATTAAACTTTTTTATACTGCAGTAAACAGTGTGTGCTCATGTTTTATTTGATGTTTTTTTTTTTGTTTGATAATATCGATCTGGATTAAATCTGGAACAGGACAAATACTTCATAGAATATATCCAGATCCAATATCTGGACCAATTTAATTATCCATGCATCCCTAGTTTTTTCAAAAACCATGTTGATAAGTGGATAGCTGATTGTGGTGCTCTAGATAATTCTGGAGGTGGTTATAAACAATACGCTCCTGAATTTTGGCCAGAGGGCATAGAATGGATATTGACCAGAAGTTCTCAACAACGGTGCTAGGCCCCCCTTTGTGTACTGGAACAACCACAGCAACCTTCCATTTGTCAGGTATGGTGCAGGATAGAAAGGAGAGGTTGAGTAGGTCCCGAATTGGACGAGCAAGGGCAGAAGCACCGAGCTTTAAAAATCTAGTCTCCAGGGTATCATGGCCAGAAGAGCGCTCATCTTTTAGGCTCACAAGAAGTCTTAGGACCTCATTACTGGTGGCCAGCTTCAAATGGAAGGCAGGACAGTTTCAAAGATGTCACCAGGAGTTGGGGGGGGCAGGAGTATTATGAAATAGCGAGGTGTATTTGTTTAAATCAGTGAAGAATTAATTAAACTTAGAGGCAATAGACAAGGGGTCAGTGAGGGTAACACCCTGGACAATAAGGGAGCTGGGAAGTTCAGTTGCTTTCCCTTTTACCAGCGAGTTAACCTGCCTCCAGAATTCTTTTGGTTGCATAGGTGTTCCGTTTGTAGCAATTTGAAGAGTGGTGCTTGGCTTTGTGAAGGGTGCTCTTACATAGGTTCCTGAGATGCCTGTATTCCTACCAGTCAGAAGGTAGCCCACTTTTTGTATGACCTCCAGGTCCTGTCACTGGAGGACATGAGCATCCTTAGTTCCTTATTGAGCCAAGGAACCTTGATGCCCTTAGTTCTACATTTTTTTAAAGGAGCATGGCTATTGACAATCTGAGTGAACATAGAGATGAAAAAGTCCAGAGCTTGGTTGACATCGGGGACAGTTGTGATGGGGCTCCAGTTGGTGTCGTGGATCGAGGTGATAAATTTGTTAGTATCTAGATTGGACATATCATGGACAAGGGTGATCTTGGGAGGGAGGGAGGTTGGGGCAATTATTCCTCCATACACGTAAGGTAGGAGAATGATCACTTTTGCAGTCGGACATAACTGCTACTGTTTTGATCTTTAGAGGGCAATTTATAATGACCCAGTCCAGCAAAGTATGCTTACCAGACTTACTATTCAGACAGGTGGGTTCATGTATAAGCTGAGCTAGGTTGGAGTCAGCTAGAGCTGCTCATACTTTATTAGTGGCAGAGCTAAGCCAATCCATGTTGAAATCGCCACACAACACTAGGTCCTGGAGAGAAAGATTGGTAAGTGAGCCAAGGAAGGGAGAGAGGCTATAGAAAGATTTGTTAGGGGGCAGGTAGGCATAGCCAATGATTAACTTCTTGACATTGCTGAGTGTCAGTGAGAAAAACAGGGATTCTACTGCGGATGAGCTAGGGTCTGGGTTGGGGAGCTCATTGACATCAAGGTCAGACTGGGTGTATATTAGAACTCCACTGGCTCTTTTACCTAGCCTATCCTTCCTAAAACAGTTATAGCTAGGAAGGGCTACCTCATGTTGCTTGATAGCAGGCTTGAGCCAGGACTCAGTGATACAGAGAATATCTGGGAACATCTGAGTAGCCCAGGCTTCAAGTTCAGCCATTTTTGGCCAGATGCCATGAATATTCATATGGGCTATTTTCAGACCTTTGAGGAGGCGAAAGTTTGCAGCATTAGAGTTCGGTGCTGTTGTGGGACTAGAGGGCCCAGGATTGAGGATTCTGACTCCAAAGGTCTTCGTCAATCAAAATATATCAGTCTCTCAGTAAAAGTGCAGGTAAAAGGAGACTGCACAGAGTGACCAAGTGGATCCACAGCATGCAAAAAGTCACAGGTATCAGAGAATTAGCCAGTCTCAATGCCACAGTTCACAAAATACATCTAAAGACTTGTCCCATTTGCTTCAACTTTTATTTGAGGTAAAAAAAAAAGTGTAAAACAGCATACCACACTAGCAGCACCCCACGACAGCAGTCTTCTATGTTTCAAGCCACACTGGCTCTTTTCAAGTGGTATGCTGTTTTGCACTTTTTCTGACCCCAAATAAAAGTTAAAAGCAAATGGGACAACATGTCTTCAGATGTAGTTTGTAAACTGTGGTGTTGAAATTGGCTAATCCTCTGATCTCAGTAAAAGTAGCACACTTAAATATGTAATTATTGCAAAGTTTATGTTGCTGCATAGGATCTCAGTTGCTGTTTGTCCTACTGCTTAGGCCACTGGTCACGCCCTCTCCTTCCCTTCCTTGATTTCTCCTCCTCCTCCTTCCTCAGTCCTTCCTGTCTGAGTTCAGAAAGAACACTAATCTGTATTACCCCTTCTCACACTCATTGACACTGACCCAAATGAGCTGGATCAGGACAAAATTACATGTGCTATCTTTGTTCAGCTTGCTAAGGCTTTCTTCTTTTTTTAAACTTAATTTTTGTTTCAGTTTCACAGCAGGAACCCATTGTCACAACCCCACTCAGCTGGTCAGGCCCTCTGCTCCCACAATGCCAACCTCCGAGCGCAGTATTGTGAACAGTTAACAGAACAGGGTAACCTTCCTGTCTGTTTTGTGGGTTCGAATCAACCTTTGGTCTCAAATACTTGGAGGGATTCAAACTGTGAACCTCTTGCTAGCGTACCCAATATACAGGTTCAAATAATTCTGCTCTTTGGGAGGGCCAGATATCTTTACGCTCACGGGCACCTAACCAGGTGTACAAAATGAACCCTTAAAAACTCTGTGAAAGACCTCAGAATAAAATCTTACCTTTTCCCAGTTTGGTAAAACCAGTAAGCTTTGTACAGTGTCAGCTTTAACCATATATGCTTCACTAGTCAAAGAAAGAATTTCAAAGGCACACCAGGTAGTCTCTAAAAATAGAGGTTTACTTAAAATAGATAAAAATGTAAAATGTAAAACACAGAACCATATACCACAAAACATACAATCTTTTAAAACAATAAGGTTTAAAAAGTGCAAATTCCTACCAATAATACACTTAGACCTGTCTACCTAATGTATTCTTATCTTCTTATAGTGCTGTAGATGTTTCTTTTTTCAGAGTCCAAACATGTGTGTCTTAGTGGAAAACAGAATACTGTTTTAAAACTGGCTGTGCCAACTTCTTTGCATGAGGTCACCTAGCTCCTCCCTGCCAGAATATAAAAAATATACACCCAGGATATCTTATCAATCAGGATGTAAATTAATTAAGTGACATTTCAGCAAAACCCACTTCACAAATTATGACACTCTTTAAATAACATCCCCTCTTTGATCTCAAGTAGCTTTTTTTCCCAGGACACATCAAACAATCTTTTATGACTTCGCACTAAAGCATCATAACCTGTTCTCTTCCTCTAAACATTATAAAAGTTTATGATTTCTCATCCTAGTAGCTGGCAACTACAATTAAGCAAGATAAACAGGAGATCCTCACTTTAAGTCTCTTCTAGCCTGTAATTATCTCCTGGCTTTTATCTTTTAGCTGAAACAGCATATCCCATGAGAGACACCCAATAACACATTTTTATATTACAAAAATCATACAGCAATCAGAATCAGCTGTCCAAGTGTCACACCCATCTCCTCTGCCTTGGAACTGTTTACACTCAAAACATTCCTTTTTTGCTGTGAAAGAGATTTAGCCCTTTGAAATTCAACCCAAAACACAAAGGCTCCACCTAGCTGAGTGCTCCCAGGCATGGTCTCCAGTAGAATGCAATTTTTAGTTTCCAGCAGACGTCCCATCTCAGCTGAAACACTTTATAGAGGCACAGATGATAAAAAAAATAAACAAATACAAGAAAAAAATACGTCAAGTTCACTTCTTTTTTTTAAACTTGATTTTTATTTCACTTTCACAGCATTATAAATACAGTACTGAACATGTTCAAATATTACAAGTCTGATAAAGTGACATGCATTAAAAAATAAAATACAGGATTTAAGGTTTCACATGGAAAATGCTTTGTCCTAGGGCTGCTCATCATATGGAGTCTCACTTATGATCCTTTTGGTGTTATACATCAGCTACAAGACTCCAAACCAATTCTTACTTAAAGAAGACAGGAAAGTATTTCTGACTGGTAGCTATTTATAGTGTTTCCATTTTCAGAAATGATATTCATACCTCTAAATTATCCATATTTAACTATACCTGAATAAAAACCGATGAGAAAAACTGTATTTTCCATTGTTTTGTTTTTGTGGGCAGCATTCTGCTGTACAGAAGTTGAATCCCTCAACTATTTTATTGAGTGTCCATATTGCCTGTAATAACAAGGCTATATTCAAGGGTTCTCCTGTGACACATGTAGATGATCCAACTGTGCCTGCATCTCCTTTCTGGATGCTTCATGGTTGGTGGAACAACAATAGGGAATCATCAAAACTGCCATCACAGAGGCAACAAGCCTTTGTGTGAAGCAAATAAACAATTCAAAACAAAAGAAAAAGCCACTATGGTTCTCAAAAGAGGTGGCTGGGAAAGTCAGGGAGAAAAAAAATAGCATTCAGGAAGTATAAGGAAACACAGAAGGAACAGGACAGAGAGCTGTACCAGTTAAGGAAGAAGGAAGCAGGGAGGGAAGTCAGAATAGCAAAGGCCCAAACTGAGGAAAAGATAGCCAACTCAGTTAAGAGGGGGGATAAAACCTTTTATAGGTACATCAGAGAGAGTAGAAAGACAAAGGGAGGGATAGTGATGCTGAATAGAATAAACAGTGGGTGGGCAGAGGGGGGCAGTGAAAAAGCAGGGATACTGAATGAATATTTCTGCTCAGTATTCACAAAAGAGGAGGGGGGAAGTGCCTAATCCAATTAACAGAAGCACTCTTGATAGGGGGATCGAGCCCAGTCCTTTCACAGAAGAAAGGGTTCTGCAAGAACTCCTAAAACTGAAGGTGGACAAAGCAATGGGGCCTGATGGAATTCACCCCAGAATTCTAAAAGAATTAAGGGGGGAACTAGTGAAACCACTGACTAATCTTTTTAATAAATCATGGGAAGATGGTGTGGTACCCGAGGACTGGATGAAGGCGGATGTGATTCCCCTTCACAAAAGTGGGACCAAGACAAAGGCAGGAAACTACAGACTTGTCAGTTTGACATCTGTGGTAGAGAAAGTGATGAGTCACTTCTGAAGGAAAGAACTGTTGAGTACCTAGAGGCCAGTGGGGCACAGGATCCAAGGCAGCATGGGTTCACAGCGGAAGGTCATGTCAGATGAATCTAATATATTTCTTTGACTGGGTGACCAAAGTAGTAGATCAGGGAGGGGCTATGGACATGGCCTACCTCGACTTTAGCAAGGCATTTGACACAGTTCCACACAAAAGATTAATAGTCAAATTAACCAGTCTGGGAGTGGGTCCCAGGGTGGTAGCTGGGGTAAAACATTGGCTGGACAACAGGACACAGAAGATAATTGTAAATGGAGTCCACTCTGAAGAAAGAGGGGTTACTAGTGGGGTACCGCAGGGTTCAGTACTGGGTCCACTCCTGTTTAATGTCTTTATAAGTGACATTACAAAGGGACTGGAAGGAAAAGTATGCCTTTTTGCAGATGACACACAGATCTGCAACAGGGTTGATACACAAGGAGGCATGGAAAGGATGAGAAGGGACTTGGCAAGGTTGGAGGAATGGTCAGAAGTATGGCAGCTAGGATTCAATGCAGAGAAGTGCAAAATAATGCACCTGGGAAACAAGAACCCAGGGGAAGATTACACAATGGGGGAGGTAGTAACAACAACAAAAAAGGAAAGGGACCTGAGGGTAATCATATCAGATGACCTTAAGGTTAGCAAGCAATGTGAGAAGGCAGGAGGGCTGGGGTACACTGGGATGCATAGGAGAGGCATCACCAGCAGAAAACAGGAAGTTGTTATCCCTCTGTACAGACAGTTGGCGAGACCCCATCTGGAGTACTGTGTCCAGTTCTGGAGACCCCATCTCCGCAAGGACATAGACAGGACAGAGGCAGTCCAGAGGAGGGTAACTAAAATGGTGCAGGGTCTGCAAGAGAAGCCGTACGAGGAGATACTAAAGGAGCTTAATATGTATACCTTTGAGGAAAGAAGGGAGAGGGGGGACATGATAGAAACTTTTAAGTACCTCAGTGGAATCAACAAAGTCCAAGAAGGTAACATCTTTCAGAAAAAGAGACGTGCAAGAACAAGGGGATACAATTTAAAGATAGAGGGGAGGCAATTCAGGGGCAATGTGAGGAAGTATTTTTTCACATAGAGGGTAGTGGATGCATGGAACAGCCTTCCTGAGGAGGTTGTGGGATCTAAAACTGTGGGAAAATTCAAGAATGCATGGGACAGACATAAGGCAATTTTTGTGGTGGGTAGGAAGAAATAGGCTGTTGGTTAACTAGGATCTGTGGCCTATCCTGTAGGTAGGGAAATAGGCAGACTAGGTGGGCCAAGCGGTCCTTATCTGCCATCAAAGTCTATGTTTCTATGTTTGCATCAGTAAAGCTGTTGTGGTCCATCTCATAATCAAAATGCAACTAATCTTGAAAATATTCTGACTCCAAATGTCTTCCTTAATCAAAATATATCAGTCTCTCAGTAAAAGTGGCACACTTAAGTATTTAATTATCACAAAGTTTATGTCACTGCACAAGACCTCAGTTGGAAGGCTACAGCGTGTACTGCAAGGGAGCAGTGCAACTGGCCACACCCCCAATCGGCCTATTTAAGGGCTGCTCTCCTCACTCCACACACAAGCATTTTTTCCTTGCAGCCAGAGGCTCTGTTCATCCTCTCCCTGAGCCTGCTCTTTCCCTGAGCCCTGCCCCCACACACCTGCTGTGTTTGCCTCCTCCCTTCCTCCATGTTAGACTCTGCTGCCTGTGCTTGACTCCCTGCCTGGTTTGTACTTCTCCTGCTTCTGGGTCAGTAATTTTGCCTTTGCCTTCTGCTTCTCAGTCTGTGTTTTGCCTATGGCTGCAGTCTGTGCCTCTGTCTCAGTTGTTTGTTCTCCCTACTGGTCCTGTGGTCCTGTTTGCTTCGTTTGCTTTTTGGGCTTTTCTGGTATGCTAGTGCTCCTCTAGTCAGTGGTACAACATACAAAAAATTGCAGTTTATTATAGCATTACAGAGTATATATTCTGCTGTCATGTTAAGATACTGTGTGAAATTAGATAATAGGTCTCTGAACTGCTGGGGGGAAAGAATCTCAAAAAAAGTCTAAGCTGACTACAATATTCATTCAGCACTGAGTACCATCTTTCTTCTGAAGCAGATAACGCAGGTACTATCTCCTATTCACATTAGGAAATTACACTTTATACCAATAACCTAACAGTAACATGAGCAATAAATTGTAATTTCTGAAACAAGCTGGTCTGTGTCTATCAATCATATTAACTAGTAGCGATCATACAGTGTTTTTTTGACTGGATCAACTCCTCTCCCCTCCATTCCACCTCCCCCATCAGTGAGTAGACCTGTAAGTTGCCCATTTCTCCAGATGTTTTTCTGGCCGAAGCCTGAGGTCTGCTGTAATATTTTCCATGTCAGCAATTTCCTGTATCCTTCCCTGCCACTCTGTCACTGTAGGGATATTTGCTGAGAGCCAGTGACATGTAAGTCCAAAGGGAAAGTTCCCTCAACCTATTTTCTGTATACCTATGTAGTTTGTAGGCATGAACAAGGATTCCCATTCTTGCATCCCCCAAATGTCATCCTAATTTAAATATAAACAAGGTTGCTTCACTCTGTTCTGCCCTGGTGTGAAAACTCATTTTACTCCATTGCAAAGGTCATAAACCCACTCATGCAAGGCATCATGGGAGTTGATGATGCATACCTGCACAAGCCAACAGAAGTTATAGTCTCAGTTCTGTTACATGTTTTTTGAAGTCCCTGTATTCTCTAAAAGCATTTTTTCTAACTCAAGTACTCTTTAAACTACAGAAAATAGCAGTGCACTTATTGTACCTTAAAAAGTGTCATGACCAGCAGAAGAAGATAGGGACTGCAGGGACAGCAACAGAAGTGACTGATACAGTACAACTACTGCAGGCTTTAGCAATGAAACATCATAAAATTCAGGATGCTTTACATTAATTGGGGTCCTGACCTTTACAATGGAGTCAAGCAGCTTTTTACATCAGACTTAATTAACTTCATTTGCATTTAAATCCTGATGAAATTAGGAAGGTAGAACAGAGGCAATCACTATTTGTGCCTACAAACTACACAGGGAAACAGAATAAAAGGCTAAATGGATTGTCTCTTCATAAGTGCTACCAGACAGAATATGTGAAGCAGTTCCCTCTGTTTTTTTCTTTAGCAATAGAAGGGGAAGCCCGATACCAATGTCTCAAAGTTAAGTGGGATTGGTTGTGTCCAGATCTTTCCCAATTCCCCATGAACCAAGAACCAAGAGCCAACATGGCCAGATAATGGGACAGTTCCAGAACAATTCCATAACTTTACCATTACACCTTCTCCAGCATTTATCAGTATTCTGGGAAAATGCACAGTTATGGATGGGACGTGAAAGAACTGTGTCAGTATCTTCCGCTAGTATTCCTCCAACTGTGAAACTCGGTAACTTTCTATCCCCTTTCTAACACTTGTTCCCATGTGGCTTCTGGAATTGACTGGCCCATCTCTTTCTTCCATATAAACATAGAAACATAGAATTTGATGGCAGATAAGGACTGCTTGCCCACCCAGTCTGCCCATTTCCTACCTAATGGATAAGCTGCAGATCCTAGTTAACCAGCAGCCCACTTCTTCTTCCTACCCCACCCCCTAGAATTGCCTTATGACTGTCCCATGCATGCTTGAATTCCACCACTGTTTTTGACTCCACAACCTCCTCTGGAAGGTCATTCCATGCATCCACAACCCTCTCTGTGAAAAAATACTTCCTTACATTACCTCTGAGCTGCCCCCCCATCTTCAAATTGTGCCCCCTTGTTCTTGCACACCTCTTTTTCTGAAAGATGCTACCCTCTTGGACTTTGTTTATTCCCTTGAGGTACTTTGAAGTTTCTATCACGTCCCCCCTCTCCCTCCTTTCCTCGAGGCTATACATATTAAGCTCCTTAAGTTTCTCTTCATATGTCTTCTGGTGCAGACTCTGCACCATTTTAGTTGCCCTCCTCTGGACAGCCTCCATCCTGTCTATGTCTTTGCAGAGATTGGGTCTCCAGAACTGCACGCAGTACTCCAGATGGGGTCTCACCAGCTGTCTGTACAGAGGGATAACAACTTCCTGTTTTCTACTGGTGATGCCTCTCCCATGCATCCCAGTATCCCCCAGCCCTCCTTACTGCCTTCTTACATTGCTTGCCCACCTTTAGGTCATCTGATATGACTACCCCAGGTCCTTTTCCATTTTGTTGTTGTTAGTATCTCACCCCCATTGTGTAATCTTCCCTTGGTTTTGTTTCCCAGGTGCATTAAGTTGCACTTCTTAGCATTGAATCTAAGCTGCCATACATTTGACCATTCCTCTAACCTTGCCAAGTCCTTTCTCATCCTTTCCACCCCACCTTGTGCATCAACTCTGTTGCAGATCTTTGTGTCATCTACAGAGACACACTTTTCCTTCCAATCCCTCTGCAATGTCGCTTATAAAGACATTGAAGAGGACCGGTCCTAATACTGAACCCTTTGGTACCCCACTAGTAACCCCCCTTTCATCAGAGTGGACTCCATTTACTATTACCCTCTGTGTCCTATTCTCCAGCAAATTCTTTACCCAGGCTATCATCTTGGGACCCACTCCCAGGCTGGCTAAGTTGTATATTAATCTTTGTGGGACTGTGTCAAATGCCTTGCTTAAGTCTAGGTAGGCCATGTCCACAGCCCCTCCCTGATCTACTACTTTGGTCACCCAGTCAAAGAAATCTATTAGATCTGTCTGACATGATCTTCCCACTGTGAATCCATGCTGCCTTGGGTCCTGTGCCCTCTGGCCTCTAGGTACTCAACAATTCTTTCCTTCAGAAGTGATTCCATCATTTCCTATCAGTTAAACTAACAGGTCTATAGTTTCCTGCTTCTGCCCTGCTCCCACTTTTGTGAAGGGGAATCAAGTCTGCCCTCCTCCAGTCCTCAGGTACCACCCTATCCTCCCATGATTTGTTAAAGAGAGTAGTCAGTGGTGTCACTAGTTCTACACTTAGTTCTTTTAGAATTCTGGGGTGAATTCCATCAGGCCCCATTGCTTTGTCCACCTTCAGTTTTAAGAGTTCTTTCAGAACCCTTTCTTCTGTAAATGGGCTGGTATCAACTTCTGTATCCAGAGTGTTTCTATTGTTTGGTTTAGGTACTTCCCCCTCTTCATTTGTAAATACTGAGCAAAAATATTTGTTTAGTATCTCTGCCTTTTCACAGTCACCCTCTGCTCATCCCCCTACCCTTTATTAAGCCTCACTATCCCTCCCTTGGTCTTCCTTCACTCCCTGATGTACCTATAGAAGGTTTTATCCCCCTTCTTAACTGAATTTGCTATCTTTTCCTCGTTTTGGGCCTTTGCTGTTCTGACTGCCTTCCCAGCTTCCTTTTGTTTTAACTGATACAATTCTCTGTTCTGCTCCTTCTGTGATTCCTCGTACTTCCTGAATGCTTTCTTTTTCTCTTGAAGCTTCACTGCCACCTCCTTTGAGAACCACAGTGGTTTCTTACATCATTTTGTTTTGTTTATTTGCTTCACACAAAGGCTTGTTGCCTCTGTGATGGCAGTTTTGATCATTCCCATTGTTCTTCCACCCTCCTTCCTGCCCATTTGCTAGTGCATTCCTTAGGCACTCACCCATTTTGGCAAAGTCAGTCCTCCTAAAGTCCAGTACTTTTGCCTTTATATGGCTTGACTCTACTGCTGTGTTTATTGTGAACCATACTGTTTGATGGTCGCTAGTTCCCAGATGGCTACCCACTTCTACATCTGTGATCCTCTCTCCATCTCCATTTGAGAGAATCAGGTCTAAGATTGCTCCCTCTCAAGTGGGTTCCAATACTAGTTGTCTAAAGCATGCCCCCTGTAGGGCATCTAGAATAACTCCACTCTTAGAAGTTGCTGCTGCAACTGCACTCCAGTTAACATCTGGCATATTCATATCCCCCATCAGCAATATCTTCCCTTTTTCTGCCATTCTAAGTATACTGTCTATCATTTCCTTGTCCATTTCCTCCCCCTGAGAAGGGGGTCTGTATACAACCCCTGTGCGGATTGTTGTGCCATTGCCTGTCTCCAAATTGACCCACAGTGCTTCTTCTCCTCCCCGTTTACCCTTTTGTTCTGTTGCTTTGATTCCTTCCCTTACGTAGAGAGCTACTCCTCCTCCTCTTTTACCCTCCCTGTCCCTCCTGTAGATAGTGTATCCTGGTATGTTTACGTCCCAGTCATGGTTCTGTGTGTACCATGTTTCTGTGACTGCCACAATATCCAGATGTTCCTCTTCCATCAAGGCCACTAATTCAGGAAGCTTGTTACCCAGACTATGGGCATTGGTACTCATTGCTCTCCATTTTTTTGATGGCTTTACCTTTTGTAGCAGCATCCCCCACTGACCTTTCTTTCTTTCTTATTTTTCCTCATTTAGTACCCTGTTTTGTAGGGGGTGGCTGGGAATTTCCTGGTGCTTATCAGTGCCTTCCCCTTGACTAGTTTAAAAGCTTACCAATGAAGCATTTAAACTGATTGCCCAAAAGACTTGTTCCCTTCCTGGACAGATGCAGACCATCCTGCCAGTATAGACTGGTGTCCCTCCAGGTGGAACCGCAGTCCCCAATGAAGCCAAATGCCTGCCATCATTGCAAAATATGTTCCAAGCTAGGTCTACCTGCTTTCTATAACACCTTGTACATGCCGGAGATGTATCTGTTCTTGTCCTTGTGCCTGAGCGGCCAGAAAAATTATCTTCCAGTTTGGACATACTTCTAGAGAGGGTTATATTCTTAGTAGAGATGTGCAAAGTTGCAAAAAATTTGCTCCATATAGTATTCTGTGAATTTGCTTCATTTCACAAATTACTCGACTGGGCAAAGTCTAAAATTCATGGACTAGGCTCACTTGCAGCAGTGCAGTGCAGCACGCTATTCACAAGACAGAGATGCAAAGTGCTAGTTGGAGATGCCGACTTCACTGGCGAAATTTACTGCAAGAGGTGACGTTTGCAATGTCTGTGGTATTAAAGGTCACATGTCATTAAACAGAGGTCACATTTATTTATTTATTAACTTTTGTTAACCAGGTAAGTCCACTGGGCCCCGAAGGTCCCTTTTTCAGGGGTGAACCAGAGTTAGTTACATATAATTTGCACATACAAGCAGGTAATACAGTGCAGGACATGTCATACAGGATTACAAAGACAGTATACAGTTTTTGTGGAAGAGGGCAGTAGGTACATCACATTACAGAATACAACAGTGGTGGCAGATAGATGTGGAGTGATAAATGCTTCAAGTACACATAAGAAGGTCACATGTGGTTAAACAGCCAATAGAAAGCTGAGGGGAAAGTTTCTCTGTGTAGTGTTAAGAGAGTGAGGAGAGAGGACACAGCAGCTAGTGATTGTGAAGAGATTGTGGAGATAAACCTGAATATTTCCTGTTTAAACATTTTCAGACCTGTTTTGAACTTGTTTTTGTGTGTATTTTATTACGGTATTATGTTAATTTTTGGTTTTGTAGTCTGAGTGTCATGATTGTGACTGTCTGTGTGAGGGTTTGGGAGTGAGTGAGTGTGTGTTTTAATTTGAATACCCCGGTCCCACACCTACCCTTGTATTTTGTAATCCCCTCCCTTCATTTTCTAATCCCTGTGCTTTGAAAATAAAATAAAATCTGGCCCATCGGCACAGTGGTTGGATTTCGGCTTGCGGCCTAGCGACCGGGTTCAGGAACAGACCAGGGTCGCTGGAGGGCCGGCCAGGGAGAAGGCTAAAACATCCCTAGGACTGCTCTCCTTCTCTGGGGAGGAGGGTGGGGAAGTGCCCAGCGCATGGATGACCCCTGGCAGAGGCCGGGAGTCACACAGCTACTGGCACTAGCACACACATGAGGATGGGCGGATGCTGGACATTGCGACACTGCCTCCCCAGAAAACCGGAAAGGATAGCTGCCAGCCGCCTTCAATAAAGCCCGCCACAGCTTCAATTAGCTCCTCATTCCAGCCCTCTGACCTATCCCAAAGACTGTGGCATATAGGGTGAACACACAGCCCTGCCATGGGGGAAGCCATGGGGTATCGGAGGGCTCACGGCCGATATGAGGGGTGGAGGTCTCAGGCCCATGACCAGGCCAAAGTAACGGGTGGCTGGTGGCTCAGGGGAGAAAAATTAAAAAAAGAAAGAAAAGAAAAACCCACCTATCCTACATGTTCTGTTGTTGCCCCCCCCCATGCTGTGAATAGCAGTGGATCCTTCCGAACCTGTGGTGTAGTAGTTAGAAATTCAGCTACACGCCTGGCTAGCCTACCCAGCCTGTTGTTGTACCCCCATGTGCTGTGAGAAATAGCATCCAAAAATATCAGTTTTCCAGACTGAACTTTCCTCTGTCTGTCAACACCAGTGGTATCCCTGCCTGTGGTGCAGTACTGCTCTGTTGGCAAAGTACAAGCTTTAGAAATCCATCTATACACCTGGTTAGCCTACCCACCCTGATGTTGTACCCGCTTGTGCTGTGAGAAATAGCATCCAGAAATATCAGTTTTCCAGACTGAACTTTCCTCTGTTTGTGAACACCAGTGGTATCCCAGCCTGTGGTGTAGTAGGTACTGGTCAATATAGCACTGTCAAACAGCGCATGGATTGCCGTGCTGCAGAAAGCCCTAGAGGCACTATAGCGACAGGGGTGTTACAGTGATTGAGAATAACCACTACCCCTATCACTGTACAGTTAAATGCGGAAGTGTCAGGGAGGCTGCCAGTGCAGTGTCTGGTTGAGCTGCTCCCGTGGTAGAGTTCCTACAGCACCAGCACCAGCACCGGGCACCTCAAGGGACCTGGGGTCATGGTTTGATTCTCCCCAGGTCCTGTACTGTTGCAGCTTTATTATTTTTTTTTTTTATGGAATTTCGTTTCCTGCAGTGTTTTGCCCCATCCCTGAAGTCCACACACCCTTGGAGTTAGTTTTATTAATTCAGGGATGTGTGGGGGGTGAAGCCCCCATGTGGGGGAGTTCAGGGGCACAAAACAAAAAGTCCCAATGTTCGCAATGGGGTGTGAGTGGTCCTGGTATTGTCAGTGTGTTTTCACTGACATTGTTTTGTGTTCACTGTAATTTGTCTGTGCGATTTACACTGCAGCATTATGCCCCTGTGCAGTGTAGTACCGCTTTGTTGGCAAAGTACAAGCTTTAGAAATCCAGCTATTCACCCGACTAGCCTAACCAGCCTGTTGTTGTACCCCTGTATGCTGTGAGAAATAGCATCCAAAAACATCAGTTTTTCAGACTGAACTTTCCTCTGTTTGTGAACACCAGTGGTGTCCCAGCCTGTGGTGCAGTACTGCTCTGTCTGCAAAGTACAAGCTTTAGAAATCCAGCTATTCACCCAGCTAGCCTACCCGACTTGTTGTTGTACCCCATGTGCTGTGAGAAATAGCGCCCAAAACTATCAGTTTTCTGTGTTGCCAAACATTAATAAAAGAAGAATGCCAGTGAAGAAAACATGAAAGGAAGAGGAGGAGCAGTCATGCAAGCAAGACTTTAACATTGTTTATGAAAAGTGGTGCAACTGAAATGGTGAATGAAGGACTGTCTTTTGACATGGTGTTGCCATCAACAAGCTCTAAGTGCTCTGGGATGGGTGCTGCTAGCAGTAGTATTTACCAGTGCCTTTCCTGCATCTAGATTTTTCCGGCAACCTCTGTGGCAGCCATGGTAGTGGGTGATGTGGAGGCGGTGATAGTGCAAGCAGGCTGAAAATTACACCAGTAGCAGTGTCTCATAAAGATAAGGTGGAGCATGTTCCCATCTTTGTTGCTGCTGGCGGTGGTGGTGGTGTTCATCTCGATACAGTAGTGGCAGTGGTTGAGGGGAATGTTGGAAAGCCTGAAAACGTGGGTCACACCACTATGGCAACTGTTGCTGTGGAGATGGCCACAGAAGTTGTTGAGATCGAGGTCCATGACTCACAGATTGAGCATGAGGAGGAGCATGAGGAGGACATCAGTGGATGGCACGCCGATGATGATGATGATGATGATCATGATGATGAGGTGTTGGATCCCACATGAGAACCGGAGAAGAAGAAGCAGAAAGGCGGTGACAGTGCAGGGGTTATTTAAGTGCAGCATTGATTTAACCACCGAATCTCACACTGAAGGTCCCCCCGTATTATTCTTTTTTTTTTTTATTAAATTTTTATTAAGTTTTTCAATGACGGCACACAAGTACAGTATGGATTTAGAGAGTTGTCGGTAAATATCCCGACTTTATAAAAAGACAGGGTAGGCTACCAATACAATAGTCTTACAGCATTGAATGATCAAGTAACCATGAGCATTAGAAAAGTACGACACTTTCACTCACATTAAATTAGATTATCAGACTATGATCCCTGAATGCAAGCTTCCCTTTATAATCGTGTAAGCCTTCTTCATTCCTTTAATTAGGAGCAACACCCCCAGTCAAGCCACGAGATGCCCTTCAGGGGACAAAATCAGAATCAACCTGAGCCATATACCAAATCCATTTTTGCCACTTGGAAGTAAAAGCATCTACTTTTTCATGTAATGTAGCCGTGAGCTTCTCCATTTGGTAAATATTCAACACTACAGTACTCCAATTATTAATCGAGGGGATGACTACTGTCATCCGTTGCTGAGTAATTGCTTTTTTAGCTGCCACCAGATAAATGGGCAAAAGAGTTTTACACCATTTAGGTTTGTGATCAGGAAATCTTGATAATAGTACAAGCTCTGTGGTTAACTCAATGTTGTCACCCAGGCATTCTCGTAACTCAACTTGCCACTTGCACCAAAATGGGATTAGTACTGGACAGTACCAGAAAATATGGCCCAGATCCGCCACTTGACACTTGCAGCCCCTCCAACAAGTTCCAAAAGCCTGAGGCATGTATTTTATGAGTAATGCTGGAGCTCTAAAAAACCTTGAATGGCATTTCCATGCGAATTCTCTCAAAACTGCATAAAGAGTTATTTTGACTGCTGATAGAGCTGATTTTATCCAGCTTTCATATGTTACAGTCAAATCAAGGTCATCATTCCATTTGTCCAAGACAGACTTAGTCGAATCCCCCAATGCGTCCCTAAAAATACAATATAAATGACCAATAAGGTGGCAATGAGTGCCCCTAGAAGGTGTCAATCAGAAGAATTAATAAAGGAGGTTTAGGTCAGGACCCTGGTCCTGTCAGGGATTTGATGCAACATATAAGCTCGTAGCTGGAGAAAGCGATGATGGTCTGACCGAGGAAGACCAAACTCCCTCCTACTATTCTTGATGTCATGCGAAAGAGTCACACTACAAAAACAGTAGTATGTCCCCCATACTTTCACTCTGCTGTCCCAGTCCCAGCATCACGATAAAAAAGGCCTAGAAAATCCCTAGTGTGGGACTTCTGTGTGCTGACCCCAGTAGATGAAATGGTGGCAATATGTCAGGTTTGCTACATACGGGTCAGTAGGGGGATGAAGGGCAGTCACCTAGGTACTGGTGATCAGCACATGCACTTAAAGAACTGGCACACTCTCCAGTGGCTTAAACACCAGAAGGAAGCAGTTGCAGGTGGTCCTGGTCCCTCATCCTGATCATCTTTCGGTGGTGCCACTGAGGGGGAGTACAGAGTGGCAGAGAAGGATGTGGAGGTGGTTGCTACAAGTAGTGGGCATAGCAGCAGTGGCAGCTTCAGCAGTCCCTCCAGAGTCAGTCCACAGTAATGCCTATGCCAACTCATAAAAAAGCTAAAATAAGTTGTGTCCCTTTATCAGCACCACATATTGTTCTTGAGTCAAAGAGAACCCCTACTAGGCCACTACGATGCAGCCATATGTTTGCCAGCCCAATACCCCAAAAAATACAGCCAACTCTGAAGACTGTTTGAACGGCAGAGCAAATACCCTATGAATCATGCTACTGCATGGGAGCTTAGTGTGGCTGCTGCAGAAATGCTCGTACTCGACCTGCTCCCATTCTCCTTTGTTCAGAATGAAGGATTTAGAAAGTTTTTCTGCTTGTGCATGTCCAAAATGGAAGGTACCATCATGGACATACTTCTCCAAACGTGCTGTTTCTGAACTGCATGTCACAGTAAAGGAGGCGGTGTTCTACGCACTTGAGCATTCTTCATCACCACCCATCTTAGAACACTGTGGTGGTAGCAATACAACCAGTATTAGGCAGCATGCAACACACACAATGAAAAGCATGCCTGGATCCCACACAGGGGAGAAAATGCTCAAAGTACTACTGGGTACGATTGATGACTGGCTGCACACACACACTCAATGAAAACTGGCTTCATTGCAAGCGACAATGGCTCCAACGTTGTAAAATACATAAGTGATGGTGGGTTTTCCATGCGTGCCAGACACTGCCTCAGCCTCATGGTCCAGCAGTTTCTTAGCCATCCTGATGTGAAGGATATCTCGTTATGGCCTGCCGTATCTGTGCCAACTTTGTCCATTCTTGAAGGGCTATGACCAGCTACGCCTGTTTCAGATAAAGAACCATCTGCCTCATCATTGCTTGAAATTGGATGTGGTGACCAGATGGAACTCCACACTGTACATGGTGGAGCAGCTCTATGAGCAGTATAAAGCAGTGCCCAATTATCTGCTGCTACACACTAGTCGTGACAGCGTTGAGTGTCCATGGTTCTCACCAGAGAACAGTTGCATTTAATGGATGGACTGATTATAATTCTATGTCCCTTTGAACATGCAACACAGGCATTGAGTGGGGACTGTATCAGTCAGTCCATCCCTTTGCTATGCATACTGAGGTGAACACTGGTTAATGTGCAGCAGTCGATTGAGGCAGGCGGTGACAGTACCAGTTTGGCCTTGATGCAGCACATGCACCATGTGTTGGACTCCAACCTTCATACAGTTGGAATTCTGCAGTCTGACGACTTTGGCATTGCCACCATGCTTGACCCATGTTATAAGCGTGGCCTTGAGTCTACACTAAACGGTGCCCTCAGAGGGTAGAAACCCTTACCAACCTTCTTGTCATAAGGGTCAGAGGGGAATATTTGCTCAAGACACATAGGGCATCGAGTGTTGTTGGTGCTACCACCACCACCACCACCACAGCACTGTCATCTTCACATGGCACAACCAAGTTAACAGGCAGACAAAAACCAAAATTGAGCAATCCTGTTTGGGTTGTTTTAAGCAAGGTTGGAGCTGCATCCATGGAAGACCAGGAGAAGGAGGAGTACAATGAGGCAGTCAGACTCAGAGCAGCATGAAACATGGTTAACTGTTTCATGGCTGAAGAAAAAACCTTGCAATTGGTGATGAGCCATTGTGATGCCCCAAAGGTGGTCATTACAGAAAAATTAAATTAAATTAAATGAACACAGAATACACAGGTGCTTACAGTACCTGCTGCAGGGGTAGGCAGCAGGGTACTGTACAAAAGGGGCCCCTAGACATAAAAGTCAACCTCCTGCACACACAAAACACTGTAATATTAGGAAAGTGCACCTGTGCACTTACAGCTGGTCAAAAGATAGATCTTGCAAGCATTCCATGTCATAATGGCTGGATGGAACGCTGTGTTGAGTGGCTCATGCACAGCATTCCAATCCAGCCATTCTAGAATCCAGACAGTTTTAACTTTCAAATCCCATTCCACAGTTTGTCAGTTGTTGGTGGACTGTGGAGTAGAGGATCACAGGAGTGCAACAGGGACTTGTGGCTTACCTGGTGGTTGTGAAGCCAGTCCTGTTGACTCCTTGGTGAGTCCCCTCCTCCAGTCCACTGAAGAGTCCGGTGCTGCAGTGTTCGGTTGTCGGTGGTGCCATCGGGGCACCACGAAGAAAAGAACGCAGTCCCGACGCGTTTTATGGGCTTTTAAGCCCTCCGTTTATTATTTTTAGCCCCCGAAGTGTTTTTTAGTAAAATTTCGGTCCCCTGTCGGCAGCCCTTCCAGCCGCATCGCGTCACGCTCCTGGTCGGCCTTCTCAGGCCCCCGAGTTGCCCCCCAGCTGCCTGCCTATTTTCCCTCCCTCTGCCAGCATCCCTCCCGCCTCCCTACCACACAACAGCCCCAGAAGACGACGAAATGGTGAGTCGGCGGCAGCACAAGAAGAGTGGTAAAGCCTGGTCTTAAAGGGAGGCCCCAGCCACAATGTACAGTAAGGGATCCTATCCCAGAAAACCCTACCTATAGAAACAGGGGTTCATTTGAGAGTGTTCTAATTGCCTGTACTGTGAAACTACTGTGATTACTGTACTGCTTATGCTGAACTATTGTCCGAAGTATCTGAATTGTTGTCCGAGGTACCTGAACTATTGCCCTAAGAACCTGAACTATTGCCCTAGGTACCTGAACTGTTGTCCTAAATACCTGAACTATTGCCCTAAGTACCCGAACTATTGCCCTAAGTACCTGAACTATTGTCCGAAGTACCTGAACTATTGCTTTAAGCACCTGGACACTGGCCCTGAACAGTAACAATTATCCCCTGAAGTTATCATTTGCCCTCCCTGGCAAATTATTGTACTATTCTACAGTTCTTTGGGCATTCTTCAGTTATATATGTTTACTACTGTACAAGACAGTCTCAATCTCTACCACACTGCAGCCTTATAGTGTGGTCTGTAACACCACGTGCTCAGAATCAGTCTCTGCTCAGAAGAAGACATCCTTCCAGCATTCTTCACTCCAGGAAGATCATCCATCAACTCATCCCGTCTGTTTGTGTCGTCCGCCGAAGTTGAAGTCCATTGTCAGTTGTACCAGTCGTACTCGTCGTCTCTCTTGTTTTACAGCTCAAAGTACGCTCCACCGAAATGCATCACGCAGCTGTGCCAGTGTCGTTCCATATGGTTCCTGTTCCAGATGTCCCGAAGCTGGTCGCCCTCTACAGAAGAAGAGAGAGCTCATCTTGGAGAACCTGTTCTGCGCGCCCCCCCCCCCACCTGGTCGTTCGCCGAAAGTCGAGTCCGTCGAAGCCCAGTCCGGGACGCGTCCGCCGTTTCTTTGTTTTGTGTTAGTTCCTGACCTGAGGATTGCAGATTCAGCCATCATCTCTTCAGATTCTTATGGTTCCTGGTCCTGTCAGAGTTCCTTCTGAGTCCAGCTGGCCCTTGGAGTGCTGCAGCATCAGTCGGATCGTGGTAGTCCTCCATTGGATTCATCACCATGCAGATCTTGGTCTTTCTTCATCCTTGGCAACCCTAGAAGTGGGTTTTGGCTGAGGAACCTCTTGCTCTAGTGTGTTATTTCAGGAACCAGTTGCTCTGGTTCTACATTCCGGGCAGCCTCGGAGAGAGTGGGCTTTTGCCGAAGATATATGGTCTGTTTACCAAACCTCTCACCACCCTAGTGGCCTTATCTAGGTCCTTGCTGGGAATTGAGATTAGGGTTCCACAGTTCTGTTTTATTTTCCCTTGTAGCTACCAACGAAGAATGACGGTGTACACAAAGACGCCGGATCACTGGACTTTTTGTAAAATTCTGGACGCTATTGTAGATGTATGATACTGATTACCCTAATGTAGTGCTGAGTAACCTAAGACTGGATTCTTGTTTAGAGTCATGGTACAGTCAGACCTGGACATTGTGGCCATCACTAAAACCTGGTGTAATGATAACCACGACTGGGAGATGGCCATACCTGGCTACAACATATTCAGAAGAGACAGAGCAGGCAGGAAGGAGGAGGAGTGGCACTTGAATGTGAAAATGACATAAGGGCCACAGAGATCCAGGAGGAACAAAATGGGGAGAGATACTCGGGTTAAGCTGGAAAGGAAAATGGGGACAGCCATCCGCACAGGTGTGGTCTATAGACCACCAGCCCAGGAGGAAGAAACAGATAGGGAGCTGATGCTAGCCAGCCAAAGGATGGCAGACAAGGGTAAGGTAGTACTGGTTGGAGACTTCAATGTTCCAGATGTGGACTGGAGCATCCCAGCAGCAGCATCAACTAGGAGCAGATTTATTCTGGACTCCCTTCAGGGTGCCTTCCTCAAGCAACTGGTCATGGAACCAACTCGGCAGAAGGCAATACTGGACCTTGTGCTCACAAACAGGGACAGTGTGATGGGGGTAACAGTGGGGAGCACCTGGAAAACAGTGACCACCAGTCATTGTGGTTTGAAATCACAGAAAGAGCAGAACCAAACCACACAAAAACACGATCCTGGATTTTAGGGGCAGACTTTGGGAAAATGGAGATACTTGAAAGAGGCATTAAGGGAATGGGACAGGAATCAGGGTTGAGGAACAGTGGGCAGTATTTAAAATGGGGATTACAAGAACAACAGAATTATGCATTAAGCAGGTTAGCAAGAGGAAAAGGAAGAGGAGACCATTATGGTTTTCCAAAGAGGTAGCAAAGAAAGTGAAAGCCAAAAGATTGCATTCAGGCAATACAAAAGACACAGGCAGAAGGGGATAGGGAGAAGTACCAGGAGAAGCAAAGGGAGGCAGGGAGGTCAGTAAGGGAGGCCAAAGCTCAGACAGAAGAACACATTGCAAAATCAGTGGGTAGAGGGGACAAAACCTTTTACAGGTACATAAGCGAAAAAAGAAAGACAAAGGGAGGGATAGTGAGACTGAAGGGGGAGGATGGGGGCTGCATGGAGGATGACAACAGTAAAGCTGACATATTGAACAGGTATTTCTGCTCAGTCTTTACTGAAGAGGAGGAGGGTAATGGGTCTGAAGGGAGTACAAGGGGTGAGAATAGTGCAGAAATGGACACAAGTCCCTTTGCACAAGAAAGGGTCCTGAAGGAACTGGAAGTAATAAGAGTTGATAAAGCAATGGGGCCAGATGGGGTGCACCCCAGGGTCCTTAAAGAACTAAGAGAGGTGGTGGCTGAACCTCTGGCTATCCTGTTTAGCCGATCACTGGAAACAGGGAGGTACCCAAAGACTGGAGGACAGCAGATGTAGTCCCTTATACAAAAGTGGGAACAAAGAGGAAGCAGGGAACTACAGACCAGTCAGCCCTCACCTCAGTAGTGGGGAAGATCATGGAAGCACTACTGAAGGAGATTGGTGGAACATCTGGTTGTCAATGGACTACAGGACCCAAGGCAGCATGGTTTCACCAGGGGAGATCATGTCAGACCAACCTCGTTGAATTTTTGACTGGGTGACTAGGAGGTAGATCAGGGAGGGCAGTGGACATGGCCTATCTGGACTTCAGCAAGGCCTTTGACACTGTGCCACATAGAAGACTATTACACAAACTGGGGAATATGGGTGTGGGCAGGACAGTAGTGTGGTGGGTAGGTAACTGGCTGGGTGGCAGGACACAGAGGGTGGTTGTAAATGGCTGTCACTCCACAGAGGGAAGAGTGACCAGTGGGGTACCACAGCGATCAGTGCTGGGACCGGTCCTATTCAACATCTTCATCAGTGACATTGCGCAGGACCTAGAAGGCAGAATTTCACTGTTCGCTGATGGCACAAAGCTATGTAACAGAGTAGACCCACCAGAGGGTGTAGACAAGAATGAGAAGCGACCTGCAGAAACTTGAAGAATGGTCAGGGGTTTGGCAGTTGAAATTCAATGCAAAGAAGTGCAAGATAATGCATATGGGGCACAAAACCCTGGCACAATATATCAGTTGGGGATGAGGATATAGCATGTACCAAGCAGGAAAGGATCTTGGGGTTGTCATCTCTGATGACCTCAAGGTAGGGAAACAGTGGACAAGGCAGCAGGTAAAGCAAATAGGATGCTGGGATGTATAGGCAGGGCATCACCAGCAGGAAAAGGGAGGTCATAATTCCGCTATACAAGACACTAGTGAGGTCCCACCTGAGTACAGTGTACAGTTCTGGAGACCATACCTACGTAAGGACATAGACAGGGTAGAGAAGGTTCAGAGGAGGGTAACAAAGATGGTGCATGGATTGCATCACAAGTCCTATGAAGACAGGTTGAAGGAACTGAACATGTACTCCTGGAGGAGAGTAGGGAGAGGGGATATGATAGAGACATACAAGTATCTTACAGGGAGGAACAGGGTGCAGGAAAACACTATTTTTAAGCGAAAAAGATGTTCCAGGACTAGAGGGCATGGGATGAAGTTGGAGGGAGGATGATTCAGAGGAAACATGAGAAAGAATTTCTTCACAGAACGGGTGATGGACAAGTGGAACACCCTGCCAGAGGAAGTGGTGGGGGCTGAAACAATCACGGGATTTAAGAATGCATGGGAAAGACATAAAGGAATTCTGGAGGTCAGGGGTAAGGGGCAACAGACTTCTAGGAAAACAAACTGAATTTACAAGCTCAGATGGGCAGACTGGGTGGGTCATAGGCCCTTATCTGCCGACACTGTCTATGTATCTATGTATCTAGAGTATAGAGTACAGTATAAACTAGTACTAGAATAAGAGTGGCAGTAGGCCTGCAGTTTATATTTGTAGAAGTAACCATAAAAGTGGTAGATCAAAGTGTTTCAGTTATCCTTGTTATAATTTGCCCTATTGTGTATTGGGCAAACCCCTTCCTCCTTCTTGTGACTGTGTCTGTCTACCCCTTGGATCCAAATAAAACAAAATTACTAAGTCGACTCCTGCCTCTCCTTGTCCGGATAGCAGTTATCCTATCCGAAAATAATTCAGACCCTGGGTTGCTCATCATCATCATCTTCATCTCAAGCGGCCCATCACACCATTGTTGTACTGGGTGAGCAAGGTAACTGAGTGGTTTGCACTGACAGCTGAGGTGATAAAATACCTTAGCTTCCCTCCCTCTTGTGTCAGTGTTGAGCATGTGTTCAGTGCTGCAGGTGCCACTGTACATGACCAGCGCATGAACCTGTCACCAAAGAATGTGGAAATTATAACACTTATAAAAATGAATAAGGGACACATTCCATGCAAGATCATGACATCCATGTTCCTACCACATCCTGACAGTGGATCTTCAAAGGGAGATGAAGAGACAAGTGGTGTTGTTGGCAGAAAGATAAAGTCATACACTAGTGACACCACTGTTGATGTCATAATACTGGAACATGAATTCCCATCATATGACAACTCCAGTCTGGAGGACTGTGAGGGTTGCTTCTTTGAAGAAGGTGATGCTTAAGGAAACAATATTATTTGTGCTGTCCCTTCTTTGCATGCCCTTAGTGTATTCCCACATGACGTCTCAAAAATTTATGTTATTGTCGTGATTGTTACTGTTCTCTCTCAGAACTGTATTGCTGCTGCTTCCTTTGCCCATTTACATCGCCCTCAACCTATCAAAACAACACTACAATGTAATGTATTGCAGTACTGGCAATGCCTGCTCCTGCCCACCAATAGTGTCAACCCTCACCGCACTGCCTCAAACTACAAAATTACTTTTTAGCAACCCAGCAAGCAATTCCTGCTATGGCTAGCAAATCCAATAAAGACATAGCCCTGTCTCCTGCTGATCCACCACCACCTCCTCTCCAACCTTGTGTATGATTCTGCAGTGTTGAGTAAGTTACTTTTAAAAAGTAATCAGTTACAGTTTAAAGTTACTAGTTACTTTCATATAAATGTAACCAGTTACTTATTCCTTTTATATAAAAAGTAATTAGAAACTGTAACTGTAATGCATATTACTTTTCATATTACTTTATATTACTTTTGATAAAATGGTTGTATTTACTCATTGAACATACCTATGTACTCATGAAACCTCAAGAAGTGTATAAAAGAAATAAAACAGATTCTAAAGACAATTAATATGTTAATTTATAACACAGTACCCATCTAACATTGCCAGCCACAACAATCCCTTTACGTTATCATAAATAAGAGCACTATTAAAAAAAAAAACACTCAAATACACACTCTCTGTGCTGGCCAGGTGGTCTTGAGGGTTGAGGTACTGGACGCCACTCCTTGCTCCATAGACTTGGGTTCATGAGCAGACTCGGGTTGCCGGGGGTCAGCTGGGGAAGAGAGGATCGAGCATCTGGAGAACTGCTCTCTCCTGGGAGGAAGGGTGGTGTACCTCACAGTTCTGGCAGCTCACAGTGGAGACTGTAGGCATCGCAGCTAGTGGGGACATGTACATGGGAGAGGGGGATGTCGGCAGTCATCCTGCACATGGATGCGGAGCACTCCTGTCACACATTGGATGTCACTGCATGTCTGTGCCCCCAGAGAAACGGAAAAGTAGAAAAAGTCCTGGCACCCAGGTAGGCAAAGGTGGGACATCAAGGATGGCACCCATGCTCACCACCGGATCCTTCAGGCCAGCCTCTGACTCTTACCCTCACTCTGGCTGCCATCTAGATTGTAGATAAAGTGCTGGAGGAGTCAGCGGTCCCACCTTGGGGGACTCATAACAGTGGGCTGGTAGGTCAGGGTGAGGCATGAGAGCACCTCGGGACAGAGGTTGGACCGGAGGATTTCAGGCAGAGCAGGAGAACGCTGTGCCCAGTGGTCCATGCTGGAGAGAGACCTATGGAGCCAGTGAGTAAGAGGCATAAGTAGAATTGAAAAAACACACACACCCTGCATCTACTGCTGCCTTCCACAATCCTTTCCCCCACAGCTGTCCCGGATCTTTTTCATTTGTGTAACACCCACACTCACCCACCAATACACACACACACACACACACCCTCCATCTACTGCTGCCTTCCACAATCCTTTCCCCCACAGCTGTCCTGGATCTTTTTCATTTGTGTAACACCCACACTCACCCACCAATATACACACACACACACACCCTGCATCTACTGCTGCCTTCCACAATCTTTTCCCCACAGCTGAATCCTGGCTTTGCAGCTATTGCTGTCCCTGATCTTTTCATTTGTGTAACACCCACACTCACCCACCAATACACACACGACACACACACACACACACACACATACACACACACACCCAACATCTACTGCCAGTGCCTTGGGGATCTTTCCCATACAGCTGTATATCCTTTTTTTTGCAATTTAGTATGCTGTTTGGTCAGGTGGCTTGTGTCCACCCCAACCCACTGGCATCTGCTCCCCAACCACCACTACCTCTGACAATGCCAGCCACAACTATTCCTTCACATCCCATCCTTACCCCACTGCTACACACACCCTGCTGCATCTTCTCCACTTGACAATATTTTCCACATCTAGCTTGTATTCTCCTCCTGACTATGCAAGACCCACAACTACTCAATAAATTTCTATAATAAAATGCCACCCTCACATAGCTCCCCACACATACACACACACACACACACGCATGCATGCATGCATGCACCATGCAGATCTACTGCCCTTTCTTGCCTTGGTGATCTTTTCTCATTTCTTCACAGCAGCCTAAATCTTAACTTCTCATTGCCAGCCACAGATTCACCCCACATCACATACAATAAATTCCACCAGCACACACCTGCATACCCCAACAAAATTTAAACACTCTTTCCCACAGCTGAACCTTGACTTGCTACTGTCACTGAGACACAGTTATAATTATAACTAAGTCTGCCATGACTATTATGCCACTGCCAGTATGCCACAACGGAAGTCAGACAGTGTCCCTTACGATCGAGTTATGACACAACACAGAACACTTGTTGCACTCCACTACATAACCCTTTGATGAAGATTTTCTTTGAGATGGGTTGGGTGATGGTGATAGACCTGGCAGGGGGTGGATGGACGATCAAGCAGCCTGCTGTGGCAGTTTGGCACATGTGGTGTTGATGGAAATAGGCCCTGAGCTCTGCCTGCAGATGGACTACTTGCCTTTTTCCTCACAACGGCTATTCTGGCCCCGATGCCCTTGGGGTTCACAATGGCTACTGTCTGAAAATAGAAAACTGAGTTAGAATCAATGTTTCAACCTGAGGTCTTCTTCATGAATTATCAAAAAGAGAAAAAAGCACGTTAGGGAAATAAGAGAAATATATGTGAGGAAAGAAAATAGGGGGAGGCTGTAGGAGAAATATAGAATAATACATGGGTTAGTGTGTTTAACGAGATTTTACACACATTTGAGGTGTTGGATGCCACATAAATCCCGAGAGTGAAGCTTAAGGGGTTTATTTAAGCATCCAACACTGAGGGTGTGTGTAAAATCTCCAGTTAAATACACCGCCCCATATTTTATTTTATATAATTGATGGGGAGTGTTTTTTTGCCACAGCAATTATATAAAATAAAGTCATATACCTGTGCAGTCACCATCCCAGAGTTTCAGCGCAGTCCGCTGTCGGAGCTTCATTGCTGTGGCAGAGTGTGGCTACACCCCCTTCCCCCAAGTCTGGACTGCTGGCCACTTTTCTATCCCTTTTCCTTCTCCTCATTTATCACACAAAAACTTCGCGAATGTACCCTAATTCTATATCTTTTATCCTGTTTCACTACCCTAGGAAGGCCACCTAGTGTAGTACTTTTCTATCTGCTGTATTTCCCTGCCATTCCTTTAAACTTTGCTTATTCACTTTTCCATCCATGGAGTCCTCCTAAACAGAAATACGTGAAAACACCTTGAAAGGTGTATAAAGAACAGATTCGGTTTCAAGTGATAAAAAGTAAAATGATGCCTACGGGGTATTAACTAAATAAAATGTTAAGGGAGTCCCCTAAGAAAGGTGGAGCTGACAAGCAGCATAGGCATAGAAAGCCTGCAGTTATGTGAAAATCCTTATGGTTTCTTCCTTTATGGGCTACATAGGACTACACAGGATAATGTCCTGTATTATGCAATTCATTAGTATAAACATTATCTGAATTTGCTATCATTATACATGCACATGGATAGGTATTGGCATATATATATATATATATAACCCAGTCCTGCAGCAGTATACCTATAACCCCTTTTCCTAGCCAATGTGCTGCTATTGTTCTAAGTCAGTCATTCTCACACTTTGTCATAGTGAACCTCCCCCAAGCCTTGGAAAAGATCCTGAGCTTCCCCCTAATATAGAAATAATTTTGGGCCTCCCCTTAGTTAGAACAACTATCATACTTTGCACAGTATACAAGGAATACAGTGACATGCCTTTGAGTCATTGACTTTATTCTCATTTTATTTAACTTGTTATTCTTACTCTGTATAACCCCCCCCTCCCCATGTCAGCTTACTCACTCCACACTTCTGAGTTTTGGACCCTATTTTCCCCTTGTTGTAATATCTCCATGAGTCACATTGCTTCCTTTGTCAGTTTTATCTTGTTCTTAAACACCTTCTCAGGGACCATTTTGCTTTGTCCTGCTCTTTCTCCTAGTACATCTCCACTCAGCCTTTGTATTTGTGCTCTTCTGCAGCCAGTATAATGGATCAATTGTTACTTTGTTCCTATTCATTTGTATTATTTTGCATTTTGTTTTGCACAGTTTCCAAGAACTGTATTTCCTTCATTCAGCTTTGCCTGTTATGTCACACCAGGAAACAAGTGCTTGCTGAGTGCGACTTTCCTGGTCACCCATTTTGTACATAAATTCACATGCCATTATTCACTTTAGTTTGCCGCATCCTTTCACACAAAGCATCCAAAACTTGACATTTAAATATAGTACATTTTAAGACTTGGCTGAGCCTCCCCTGGAACAGGTTGGGGTCTCCCCTTGGAGGCTGGCCTCACCACTTGAGCAACCCTGTTCTAAGTAATGTACTCCCTGTGTTAAATTCTCTCAAAGTGTAAAGAAAGAAAGAAAGGCTCCTTGGAATCAAATGTACTCTTGGAGTAAAAAGGGAGACTATGAAATAAGAAGGAGCACGTTATCTCCTTTTCAGCTGGGACTATTCTGATGCAGCAAAGAAGTGAGCATGTGGCTGAATCCTTGGCTAAATGTCAGCCACCGCTCCTAGTATGCTTCTGTGGAAGAGACAAAATGAGGTAAAACAAAGGCTTACCAGAATGCTGCCAAAAACCAAAGTAAAGCAGCATGATAATTCTTCCGCAAACTGCTGCTCTAATGTAACTGACAGAAATTAAAGAGAGGAAATTAAAGAAATTAAAGAGACCTCCTCATAAGGAGGGAGGTATAAGTATCACAAGAGAGGTCATGTAAAGGACCGCCAAGGCCTCTTGGGGGCATGTAAAGAAAGCACACGCAGTGCATGTAAGATCCAGGGGTAATCTGAAGGGTCTTCTGTGAAAATAGCCTTTGGGGGCTGCAGAAAACCAGGGTGTTTCCCAGGTTTGAGGTACTGAAGGTACAAATGTTTAGGATGTAGCTTGTAATGGACAGGGGCAGCACCCCTCTTTCTTTTTGTTTCCCTGTCCTGCCTGCTCCTGGTCCTGCTAACACAAATACAGAGTAAATATAGTGAGTGTTAAACTCAGCTACTTAGGTGGTAGAACAGGGGAATACTGAGAAAGCCCTGACCACTTTTTCCCCCACTCTGCTGGCATGGTAGAGGATTGAGAATGAGAGGGTGTAGACAAACCAGTAAGTAGGAAACTGGTTTGTTTTTAAGGAGAGAGGACTGTGGCAGAGTGTGGCTACCCCCGGTCTGGACTGCTGGCCACTTTTCTATCTCCTTTTCCTTCTCCTCATTTATCATACAAAAACTTCTGTTGCACAACAGTACCCTAATTCTATACTTTTTATCCTGTTTCACTACCCTAGGAAGGCCACCTAGTGTAGTACTTTTCTATCTGCTGTATTTCCTGCCATTCCTTTGAACTTTGCTTATTCACTTTCCATCCATGGAGTCCTCCTAAATAGAATATGTGAAAACACCTTGAAAGGTGTATAAAAACAGATTCAGTTTCAAGTGATAAAAGTAAAATGATGCCTACGGGTATTAACTAAATAAAAGAACGTTAAGGAGTCCCTAAGAAAGGTGGGGCTGACAAGAAGCATAGGCATAGAAAGCCTGCAGTTATGTGAAAATCCTTAAGAGTTTCTTCTTTTATGGGCTACATAGGACTACACAGGGATAATGTGCCCTGTATTATGCAATTCATTAGTATAAACATTATCTGAATTTGCTATCATTATACATGCACATGGATAGGTATTGGCTATATATATACAGTATATATATATATATATATATATATATATATAAAGACAAAGAACCTCTGCGCAAACACTGAGGCAAAGGTCACCCCTAAAGGGCATTTGGCTGGGAAGCCAAGTTTCAAGAAAATATAAAATCATACATGCCCCCACAATGCAAAGCATCATGGGCTGCATATGCAAATCACTACAGAATGTTATGCTGGTCCAACTTTATATATATATATTAGAGGCAAAAAACTCCATTTACTGCATTAGTTAGGGTTGTTCCACAGCGACAAAAGTGAGGAAATTCGCTGTTAGGGTTGAAAACCCTAACTCCGAATTCCCCCCCCTTGCACCACACACACACACAGACACACACACACATATGCAAGTATGGGGGAGGACCAAGTCAACACAACCAATGACAGACATCCAGTAGCAGGTGACAGAAATAACAAACAATTGTCTAAATGTACTACGAGAGATCCCCACCCACCTGACCAGGTACTGCATGCTCAGTGGAGATCAACAGAAAAACTGAGGCCGTGTACACCAAACGTACACATCCCTGATTGCAGCTGCACACAACGTACCACACTTAGTAGTTGCTGTCACTTTCCCACAGACTAGAAAACTACTGTCGCAATTTGTGAAAGCTTTCGCCAAATAGTTCGACTTTCATGAGCACGAAGTAATTTGTGAAAGTACTTTTCCAGAAATTTGAAAACATATTTGGGGTGTTTTACCCCAAAATAAAGACAAGGCTAGCATCCTCAGGGTCCGACTAGGTGAATACAAAAGAATTAGGTTGCTAGAGGGTCCCAAATTTAAATGCCAACCATTTTCTGATCACCAACTGAAAACAAAATGGCGGATTTATAAAATAACAGGGCCATTTACGAAAGTAAAATGCATTTGCGACACTGTCCAACTTTTGTTAACTTTTCCCATTGACTTATAATGAGAAATTGTTTTTGAATAACTTTGAACCGCTTAATATTTTTCACCAAATCTTGAAAGGCACATCAAGGACCCCAGCCACATGTTCCCTGAAGATTTCGGGCGGTCGCACAAACCGTGTGACCTGTACGCATCATAGAATTCCAGAAAAGCGTAAATGCATGCACAGATTATGCTTAATAACTCCTCAGCTGTGTATCCGACCACTCACGAAACTTGTCAGATCCCAAGGCCTATGGTTCTTGATTGTGTATTCCAAATTTCAGCCAAATCCGACAAACGGTTGCAAAGTTATTAAGGTGCAAAATTTTGGGGTTTAACAGAAATAGCTCCTCAACCCTAACTATGGTAGCACTACCGTGCTATCATAATGTAACCCCAGTCCTGTAGCAGTATACCTATAACACCCCCATCCTAGATGATGTGAGGCTAATACTGTTCTAACTAATGTACTCCCTGTGCTAAATTCTCTCAAAGTATGAAGAAAGAAAGAAAGGCTCCTTGAATCAAGTGTACTCTTGGAGTAAAAGGAGACTATGAAATAAAAGGAGCAAGTTATCTCCTTTTCAGCTGGGACTATTCTGATGCAGCAAAGAAGGGAGCAAGTGGCTGAATCCTTGGCTAAATGTCAGCCACCGCCCTAGTATGCTTCTGTGGAAGAGACAAAATGTGGTAAAACAAGGGCTTACTAGAATGCTGCCAAAACCAAAGTAAAGCAGCATGATAAGTCTTGCTCAAACTGCTGCTCTAATGTAACTGACAGAAATTAAAGAGACAGGGCATCCCTTTGAAGCAAATAGGCTGTTTAAAGTGTGGCAACCCTAAGAGAGCTTAATTAAAGTAAGGAGACTAGAGAGTCTATAAATAAGGTTCCTTTATCTTCCCTGCTACCCAGAACCCAGTTAGGCATTGAAAGAGGTAAGGGCCCCCACTACCACCTGTCAGAGGCCTTTCGGCACCATGTATTTCTGCTTAAAGTTGAACCAGCATAATATTCTGTGGTTATTTGCATATGCAGCCCATGATGCTTTGCATTGTGGGGCGTGTGTGATTTTGTATTTCTTGAAACTTGGCTTCCCAGCCAAATGCCCTTTGGGGTAACCATTGCCTCAGTGCTTGCACACAGAGTTTCTTTGTCTTTTAAACTGTTTTTTGTTTTAATTGGGTTCACCACAACATAACCCAGATCGACCATCTTAGGGTAGCTGGTTCATTCCACTGGGGTGTCAAACAGATGAGGCATACTGATGAGTCCTGGTAGGATGAAAAATGTGTCTATGTCTTCTGTCAGCACCCTTTGCAAACTGTGTCAGAGGCCTTTCGGCACCATGCATTTCTGCTTAAAGTTGAACCAGCATAATATTCTGTGGTGATTTGCATATGCAGCTCATGATGCTTTGCATTGTGGGGGCGTGTGTGATTTTGTATTTCTTTGAAACTTGGCTTCCCAGCCAAATGCCCTTTGGGGTAACCATTGCCTCAGTGCTTGCACACAGAGGTTCTTTGTCATTGAAATAGGTAAGGCAATAAAGCATTTAGTACTTATGTAAACTGATATAAATGTACAATTGTCAGAGCTAATAAAGTAGGTACTTACCTGTGGCTTGCACATCAAGACTGAACTTTTTACAACTGTGGGTGGAGCCTACAGGAATATTGCATGTACAAAAGGAGTGATGTTATGTTTTCTGTCCGTGGAACTGACTGAAGGTGTAAATAGTCTCCTCTGCCTTACCCTCCTCCAAGCAATGTTTTCCGCCCTCAAATAAATATGCTTTCATGTTAGTCAATGGTTGCAGGGTTCTATTTTCTTTTTTAAATGGGTGGTACAAGAACTGGAACCTGAGTAGTGGGAGGCAGCATTAAGGTTTTTTTTTGGAGTAAGGTCCACCTCCGCCTCTGCCCCAAATTTTATTCTGATTCATGTGGGAGGGGCATGAGATAGCTCTAGCATGCTGTAACAAGATACACTAGTTTGGGACACAGACATGTCTGTGCAGTGGAGAACAGAACAGAACAGAAGATATTTAATGCCTTCAAATTGACTTAAAAATCCTTTGGAACAAATGATTATCAGAGCCACCTGGGACCTCAGAAGGAGACCTAGACACACATTTTAATTTACAGTAAGAGCCACATGTTTTCTTAAACATTTTATATATGTATAGTTTATATATAATTTGTCTTTAGTAGTTTCAAAACTTGGAAAGCATTGACACACGACACTCACACCAAGCAGAACACAGCTGGATAAGGTACCAATATTTAGAAACTTGTCATACTTACCCAGATTCTAGCAATGGAATCTTGGCTTTGACTATAGGTTTACAACTGAATGATAATAACCACATTTGCTTCACTTGCAAATAGGTAGGCATTTGTGTCTAGTTTCTGTTTGACTTACTGTAGGTTACACATAGAATCTTTGATTTCAAGTATTTGCTAAATTGTAAATGTAGGTATCAGCATTCTGTTAGTAGTTAGTGCTGATTGTGGTCTGCAACAAGTTCATTTTTTTTTACAAATGAAGTGCATGGTAGGAAGCTGAAAACAGACTTTGATGATAAAGTGTGTTTTTTCTTTTAAGTTTGAGATGTATTAGAAAACACTGAACAAGAAAACAATTGGTGATTTTAAAAGCTATTCTGATCAGAGCTGACATAAAAAAATCTTAACTATTTTTATTTTCTTATGGACACTAGAAATAGGATGTCAGCATTCACTCCATTAAACCTGTTTTTCAGTTTTTTTATAGCATCTTGCCAAGGCAATCTTCCTAGAATGCAATCTGTCACAGGGGGAAGGGTTGAAATTATTTTAATCATGAAGCATTGTGTTAGTAATGCATTTAGAAATACAATTTTTAATTTTCTTTACAGTTAAATATGCAGTTTCATGTCAGGGCACATGTATTGGGGGGTCAAATTATTTTAAACATGGGCACAGTACTTGGTAAATGCAAACTTTGATGATAAAGTGTATTTTTTCTTTTAAGTTTGAGAAGTATGTATTATATATAAGTGTAACCATGTTGTAAATTGTTAAGTAGGCAGTGGTTTAAGGCTCTAAGCTACAAACCTGGAGACCTGGGTTTGACTCCCACAGCCCCCACTTGCATACTGTGTGACCCAGTGCAAATCACTTAACTTCCTTGTGCTCCAAGGTCACACCAGTAAACAAGCTTTCAGCTTAGTGTGTCTCTCCTGGTAAAAACAAAAAGTGCCTAGAATTATTTTTTTAATATAGTTTATATGTGGTAAGTAGGTAGGGTATGATGTTTTTAATGTGGCAGTAGGATTTAGCATATGCACTGCTTTAAAATCATTTCACAGTATTTTATACTTTCTTTAAAAGATACTCCACATTTGTGTGGGGCAGTGGGATTCAAATTTAGATCTCCAGATTTGCAGAGAAGAACCTTAAACCACTGTGTTATACTACCTACCTAGTTATGGCAGTCATCTGTTTTATGGTTCATGGTGTTGATGTAGTAAGCATACAAAAATGCCAGCAGAATAGGCCTAGTGGGCTTTTGTGTCTGCTCTTTGGTCAGTCCCCATCCTGGGAGCTGACCATGCTGCACCCTCCCCTCTCAGGCTCCTCCTTCCCAGTCCAGGGAGAGCTAGCTAACTGTGGTTTCTGTAAGACAACAGCTACTAAATAGCTCTAATTCACTATTTTTATTTTCTGTGTGTGTAAGGTCTAGCTAGCAGGAGTGTTTCAATTTTAAAACTTTTAATTTTATCAATCTATATACAAGCATAAAAGCACAGAAACTGCCCAGATCATCAATGATATAATGGATAGTATAGACATCATAGAAAGCTATTAGAAGTAGAATGGGTTAAACACTTCCTGGAACTTTCTGCTTAACAAGTTCCCCATGGCACCTCACAGCATTTGACACCACCATCCTAAGAGCAGCACACACACACACACACACACACACACACACACACCAAGCAGAACACAGCTGGATAAGGTACCAGTATTTAGGAAACTTGTCATACTTACCCAGAGTCTAGCAATGTGAATCCTGGCAGTGACTATAAGTGTTTACAACTGAATGATAATAGCCACATTTGCTTCACTTGCAAATAGGTAGGCATTTGTGTCTAATTTCTGTTTGACTTAGTGTAGGTTACACATAGAATCTAAAAATTCATAACATGCTGTATTGTGATTCAATGAACTGATAAATGGGGATTTTGGTTTCTTTTACAAATTCATTTTCCTGACCATGGATATACTAAAACAAAATTTCTCAACAAAATGTTTTTAAATAAAGAGTTTAACTCACAGCAGCAGAAGAAGTATGTTGGCATTAAAAGCTTAGTGGTGTGGATGAGAGGCACCAGTATTTAAGCATGACTTTGGTAGAGGAGTAATTGTGACTGGGGATGAGGGAGGAGTAAGTCTTGATATTTGTAGCATAATGGTTTCTGAAACTTTAACCTTCAATGAGTTAGACTCTGCAGCCATCTGTACAGTATATCACTAAGCCATATGCAGTGTGGTATGGGTAAAACCCAGATCGCCAGACCAGGACCAGTGCTATAAAATCTGCACTGGGCACAGCTTGAGCAAATATTGCTGATCCAGTGGATCAAATAAATACCTGCAAATAAATAAATACTCAGCTTCACCTCGTGCTTCAACCCACCCCAGGAGTGATGTTATTACATGATAACACACACCTTGTCATGCCTTATTGCTTAAATATGCCCTTCTCAATGTACCATACTTTGATTCAGTTAGTGTATGCAACAGCCTCATGCGACCACTCTGGGCTTCTCTTTGACTCCTGATGTCTATTTGCTTTAGCTATTGTATATTGTTTGAACTGCTTTGGTCTTCTTGATGTGGTGCCTGTGTGCCTAAACTATGTAATCTGTTTATCTACTGCTACCCATGTATCTTCAGTGAATGATTGTTATAACTGTCTGTTCTCAGAGCCATTGTTTTTGGACTTGTTAACTGTGCTGTCTTTGTATTAGTTTTGATGAGGTGCCTTTGTAAATGAGTCTCTGACTCAAAGGTTTGTAAATCCGATATTTTTTAAATAAATAAATAAATAAATGTTTATGTTTAAGCCATGAAACACCCTTATCTAGTTAATGCATTCACAGTCATAGTGACTTTGCCAGAACTTGTTTCTATAGCAGAACAGCGCTCCTAGAGGGCTATATTTATACCCAAAGCTTATCTAGCCCATTATCTATTAGGGAGGAGTTTCTTGATAAGAGGCAATTAATGTTCTTACCTGAATAAACCAAAATGTATGGCTTTTTTCTTTAGTGTTGGCTCCAGGACATGAAAAATAATAACTAAGGCTTAGAAGTAACCCTCTTTTATTCTGTATAGGCTGGGTTACGAGCCTTTAAAAGGACCATTTGAACTTAATTACATAATAGGGGCAGATCACATGGTCAGTGTACTGAGGGAACGTATAGTCTAAGGAGTTTATCTCTTGTCTCTCTTATAGTACTCAAAATAAGGACACGACATGGCTCAGTGGCTATCATCTTTTCTCTGTCTACCCTTTGGAATGTCATGCAAAAAACTCTCACGCTGTTCTCCCCTGGGGCCTCACTCTTTCAGGAGTCTGCTCGCTCAAACTGAGAGCCCTGTGTGTATGCCGCAATAACCACCTCCTCCATCTCCTGTGGCTCCCTCGAACTCTTGGCACTTACATGTATTCCCTAGCACTTCTCTTCTTCTTTCCACCTTGGGTTTATTCTGCCAACTCCCACCTGTTTGTTTAACTACATCTATTTCCACCCCTCACCGACCATTTTCTTTGTTTTCCCCACCCATAAACTCTTGATTGTTGTTCCTCACTTACCCTACCTGGTATCCCTTGTTTTATTGTAATGTTGTGACCTTGGTCTGAATAATCCCATGTCTTAAGAGAACCTTTATATATACAGTCAATTATCAACCCAGATAGTGTTCACCATATGTACTCCCCAGTCCTGATCTTATCTGTTTCTCTGTAACTGTCTTTTATTTGCTCATTTTGTGTACACTGCTTATCTGGTAATTTTGCTGTAGTTGTATATGTCCTACTTGTCCAGGACCATCTTGCAAATGAGCTTGCTCAAGGATGATTTTGCCTGGTTAAATAAAGTTTGATTGATTGATTGATTGATGATTACATGCCAGGTTACAACGCCACAGAAGCCCACGAACCACGAAAAACAGAGAACCCATTTTAAGTAAGCATTCACTATGTTGCAGCGTGGATCAACTGTCCACACAGAGACAGGTAGCATTACAGTGTGTCTGTACTAGTCATTCCAATACAGACCACTGTGTGTAAAAGGGCCTAAAGAAATACTCAAACTGGAGGAGCCAGTGATTTACATCAGCTCTGCGACAATTGGTACAAGGACACCTCATCAGAGCCATTTAACCAAACAACGTTTTCTGTAATGAGACAACTGGCAAAAACAACCCCAATACCCAAAGGCAGTGAGAGTGTAACCATGGAGAAAGAGTGGTGCGATAAATAAGACTACTTTGTAGTCATAGCCACTGTGTTAGAGCAAAGATCTTGTAGGACAAACCAGTATTAGGTAAAAATTCCTAGGTTAAATGTTACAAGGCTGCATGTCTTTGCTCCAGTTGTTGTGCCACGGGTTTACACCACCCTGTACCTTTGGCAGCTCATAATACCGAGACACTGCGACTACTCAAACCTGAATATCAGCAAAGCTACACTAAAAGGCACCTCACAGCCATGATATGTTGCCTAAACTTTTTATTGTGAAAATAGGGAAAAAATGGTAGGCAACTTGTATTCACGGTGTGAGGTGAAGATGCTGGGTGCTCATTCAGTGCTTATCAGAAGGCATTTTTTTTCAGTCTGATGTTGTAATAAATCAAGCATGCAGTCAGTTGAGCAGCCTTTGTTTACACCAAAACCTGAATATCAAAAGACACCTGCACAATCTCCGGATTTCTGTGATGTTATAAAGCCTTTGAGCTTCGCTCTTGAGGTTTATGAAATCACAGGAACCCCTGATGGATTATAGCAACTGTAACAAATGGATGCCCATCTGTTACTCTATTTATATTACTGTTTATATTACACTAACTAGTTACTTTTGGGGGAAAGTAATGTCATTACAGTTACTTATTACTTTATTTTAAAAGTAATCAATTACTATTACTAGTTCCCTAGAAAAGTAATCAGATTACAGTTACTAATTACAATTTATTAGTTACTACCCAACACTATGATTTTGCTCTGTATTAGACAGCATTATTCAGTTGTTGCACTGGTGGTGAAGCCATGTTCCTGAGGGCAAGCAGATTAGGTATTTTGATCCTGTATCACTCGTGCTGTTTTTCTCAGTGTTAGTACAGAAGGTGCCCGTCCCGTTATGTTCTACATTTTGAACTGATCTCCCCTCCCCAATGTTGAGTACCTACAAACACTTGTGTACTGGAAATGTGAATCGATAGTGGGAATGCTGCAGTCACAGGAGGTCCATTGCTTGAAGGCCAAGAGGCATTGAAACACCAGTTCAATGATACGAGTACCATCACTCACCCCCTGCAGGTCCTGTCACTGAGGACTGTGAAGGTAACAATGAGTCACTTGGCTTGCAGTCATCATTCTCACTGCTTCTTCTGATTTTGTCTGTCTTTTGTTGTCCCTACAGGTTAACGCCTGTCCAACGCTATCGCTGCCTGACTGGCATGAGCACTGGCAGTAGTTTGTAGTTGGACGAAGCATAATCCTTTCTTCTCTGTCTCTCTCTGATGGTCGATTGTGTTCATTACTTAACAAATCTGTCATGGAGTGTTTGCATGGATACATATAATTTGGCTTTGAAAGTTGTATGTTTCTTTTTTTAACATAAACTGCTGTATGTATACAATATTGAACAGTTATGTCAGTAATATTTCATGGTTACATATTTTTTGGGTGGACCTGTGCATCGTTTTTCCATCAGAAGGTTAGAAAGGGTTAGTATAAATACCGTCTGTCTGACATTGAAAACAATAAAATGCTTCACAGCGTGCATTACATGGTTATGAAAATGTTGATAATCCTGTTCCAACCGCTACACTGTGCTTTGCCGTTTAAAAAGTTGAGTTTCCTGTTATTATTCTTGTAGTCGCCATTGTGTAGAGCTGATGATATTTCTCATTAAAGTGAAATATTAAACTGTTTTTCCCTCTAGTTTATGTTCTCCCGTGCAGGTTACAGTGCTTGCTAAGATTCAGACACAGCGAACATCTGTGTGGAACCTGGATGGACTGCAAAGGGCTCAGGAACACTTCCAATGACGTAAGTATCATTACCTCAATTATTTCTTTTTATGTTATTTTTTGGGGGGGGGTAAATGGTAAGTATAAGATTTTGGAGGAGGGGTCTTTTCATTATTTTCAAGGAAAAGTGTGCCACAGTGGCCAAAAGAAATAAAATAATTCTGCAGTTCTTTATAAGGTGACTTGCATAGAAGCAGTGGTCGTGGAGTGGATGAGGGCTTCACTGGGCATAGACCCCATAGTGGTCGAGTGCAGCATAATAATTAATGTTTTTTTTAATCAAAGCCACATAGGTATAGTCAGATTGATAGTGATGTAACGACTTTAGTGGGTGTCCTCCACTGACACAGTGACTGTTGCTGAGACAAATTACTGTGTTCTTTTTTGTTTTAAATCCAGGAACACAATGAGTAATTCTTTAAGTAAAATCCATGTGAATATTCTTTTTTGTTCTTTTCTTCAGGGGTCTCCAGTGCTGTCTGTTTCTTAATGTGCCTGTCTCCAGAATCATCACACAGAAGAGACATCCTCATCTTATCCGCGCAGGATAAAGAACAGATAGCTTCAGGGGATTACCTGAAATTATATCATCAAGAACAGAAAACATTAAGTGTAACATCCATTGAACTGTACATATTGAGAAAGAAAAACCACCAAATAACCAAATAATTTAAAAGACTTACCTTTCAGCACTGGTATGTAGCAACCGGAATCTAGAGCATCAATGAAAACACACTTCAATCATATTCAGATTGATGGAATCTCCAGAAATACCTCCAGGGATGCAGAAACACAGATGTTAAATGATACAGTGTTTGACAGTTTTGATAAACATGGCACAGAGGAAACAGAACCACCACAAAAAAAATACTTACCTTCACCCACGCCTACCCCAAACAATAAAAGAAAACATTACCTTGCCTGGCACAACTGGAACAGGAAAGCATCAACTCCCAGAAAGCAATCCAGACTCTCAGTGATAGGAAATCCCTACAAGGAAAGAGACACAATCACTGTTTAAAAACCAAATGATCAAACATCCCCTTTCAATACCACATTATCTCAACAAAATAAAAGAACTTACCACTCGTAGTGCAGGAGTACAGAATACAATGGGTACCTTCGATCTGTCACTGTGGTCCGTAACCAGCAGCAGCACACAGACAGCAGCAGCAGCACTCCAACTAATCCTTCCAAGCGCATAAATGATAATAATAATAGCAGTAGTAGCAGAAAGACTTTTACTGTAAATTCTCAGTGTTAGAAGTCTTCCTATGTTATCGACCAGACATTGTGAATTTTCCCTATGATCCACCGCCGATTCACCTCAGGAATGGAGGCTGGGCAAGGGATTGAAAGTGGCTCACCTTAATATTCATAGCTTACTTCCAACCTGGATGAGCTCACCACATGGGTCACTCTCTACAAGCCCAACATCATGGGGATAACTGAGACCTGGCTCAAACCCCAGATTCCTGACTCTGCCTATGGGCTCCCTGGCTACGAGTTCAAATGGCTGCAGAGAACCGGAAGTAAAAGGGGAGGAGGCATCCTGATTTACTATAGGAGCCACCTCAATGTATCTCTAATAAACCACAGTCCCTCGCTGCTGTCATTCTGTGAGTTGCTCCACCTGCGTCCTACTTGGCAACACCAAAAAACTGCACGTGGTGTGTACCTACAACCCCCCTAAGGGAGGGCTCCAGGGCCTCACCCATATCCTGGACACTGTCAGTCCCAGTACCGGAGACAATGAACTCCTAATCCTGGGGGATGTGAACCTAAATTGGGCAGGGGATAATGTCAAGCAGTTTGAGGCCTTCCTTGCCACCCAAACCTTGACGCAACTCATACAGGAGCCCACCCGACGGATGGCAAATGGTACCTCCAGCACCCTTCTGGACTGAATCATGTCAAACCATCCCGAGAGGATCTCCTCTGTAGGGACTCTACCCAACTCCATCTCTGACCACTCTCCAGTCTTCTGCATATGGAAAATCCCCTCTCCTAAGGTCCCTCACAAAATCATCCACATCCGAAACTTTGCCAGGTTCAAACCGGACCTGTTCATGGAGGAACTAAGGCTCACTGACTGGTTAGAAGTCTACAGTGCCCAAGATCCCTCCACTGCTGTTGCTGCGTTCCTCAATGCCTTTGTGGATCTGCAAGACAGGTATGCCCCTATCACTAGGCAAAGGGTCCGGGGGACAGCCACCCAGTGGCTGCATGGGGGCCTCCTCACCCTCATGTAGGCGAGAGACAAGTGTTGGGCTCAGTTCAAATGCTTACGTGACACGACCTTGCTACAACAATATGGAAAACTCAGAAATGAGTGCAAAAAAGCCATCGGGGGGCCAAAAGCAACTTCTGTAAGGCTGCCCTTCTCAGCTCTGCAAAGGATCCTAGACGGTTTTGGAGAACCATACAAACCCTGGTCAGTGGTCACTCCAACTCTGGAGTTACTGACATGATCATTGGAGGAGCCTCCCAACAATCCACACATGATTGCTAATGCTCAACTCCCATTTCACCGACCTCCTGCTGTCTTCCCACACAAGTCAACGCTAGAGTAAAACTGTCCTGCTTCCATGGACCAGCAGGATCCTGGCCTGCCCTGTCCTCCATTCCACCTAAGGGTGGTGTCGATAAACAAGGTATGGTCCCTTCTCCAAGGCCTCTCCCAGCATGCAAGCCCTGGCCTAGATAACCTGGAGCCCAAGCTTCTCAGACTTGGCGCCCCTACATTGCCACCCCGGTGGCTCACATCTTCAACCTATCCCTCACCCTGGGACAGATCCCAGATATCTGGAAGGTTGCCAAGGTCGTCCCTGTCCTAAAGCAGGGCAACCCCAAAGTCCTGGACAACTACCAACCTATAGCCATGGCCCAGTTTTCATGATTCAGAGGTGCGGCAAACCGCTGAAATATCCATGGAATTTGCCATCGCCCGCAGAATTCTAACGCAAAGGTGCGGCTGGTGCTGTCTGAAATGTGAGGAATGAGTAAAGAATTTCACCATTAGGCCCGTCATCTGAATCAGTGGCTGTTACTTTAAGAGCCACATAATCTTTAGGATTCTGTTCTAAAAGCTTCACTTTGTAGATAGACTGAATAAATACAGAAGGATTATCATTGATATCTAGAACAATGATGCGCACTTGTGCTGTTCCAGTTCTTTGAGGATCACCCCCATCCATTGCAGTCAATTGTAACAAGTTTAACGTTTGTGTATTTTCGTAATCCAGTTGTTTTACTAGGACGATCTCTGCATATTTGCTACGATCATGCCAATATGGACATCTAACCAAAATGCTCACTCGAACTAATTTTATAGTTCTGGACAGCATTGATATCCACATCTAAATCCTGTGCTCTCTCTATGGGGAACTTAGTCCCTGGGGCAGCTACTTCGGTATTTCTAAAACAAACTCATTTTGAGTGAAAACTGGAGCATTGTCATTTAAATCTAGAATTTCTATTTCAGCACGATACAGACGTAAGGGATTGTCAATTACAACCTGGAAATATAACATGCAGTGAATAATCCGCTCGCAGATTTCTTCTCTGTCTATCCTTTCATTTACTAACAGCATCCCGTTGTCTACGTTTATTTGAAAGCGCTGTTTACTGCCTTCAGAAAGAATACGCGCTCTGCCTTCAGAGAGTGTTTTAGGTTCCAATCCCAAATCATTTGTTATATTAGAAATAACAGTGCCTTCTTCCATTTCTTCATAAATAGAATAGCGTACAGCAGAAACGATTATTTTGTGAAAGGAAAGAACTAGAATTAAATATATCACTTGCCTTTGTGTGATCAAATATCTGTGTAAATGTAGGACACCCATTGTAGAAATATCCAGTTCTAAAAAACAAATATTTCCGATTCCTAGTAAAAGTTCCAGTTCTCTTGCAAGCTGGAGAAACACTTATGAAAACTGCAAACTCGCCACAAGAACCCTTTTGTTACTGCAAACTGTATAATGATTCTGTTTATAACAGAGCAAAAAGATGTGTGCTTCATTTCTGTCAGAATGGTAGTGTATAAGCTTGATGCTGAAGAACAAGATCTTCAGTTACATTTCAGCAAATGCACTGGCCAACAGCGACACGAAGTGTTTTAAATGTCAAATGCACAGAACGAGTCTTAAAAGATTAACTCACATATAGTCAGTAAAAAGTTCTGAGAGAAATAATATTTTATGTATGCAGGTTTGCCCAAGTAATCTCATTTTTAACATACGATGCTAAAATGGTAACTACACACAATTGCTAACCGACCAATTTATAAAGCTGGTCAAAGTAAGATATTGATAGACTCCGGAATGGGCCTGTTGTCGCATTAATAATAAATGGTACCTGTAACATTCATTTTCCTCTCAATAACCTGCATGCAAATTAAGCACTATGGTCTAAAATATATAACATTTCAATCAGATAAAATATACCGTTACCGCGATTGCCCTTGAACAATATAATTATTTTTACTTTGTAGTGTTAGTTTTGGGGATTTATTTTTATTTTTTAATTTTTCTACTGTTTGAATCTCCCTTTTGGGGATTTTAACACATTTTGGTAAAGTATTCAAAAGAGTCTATAACCCTAATCTATCTGTTCTCAACTGCCCTCACAATGCCTTTGTATATTATATACTGTAATATTACTGATCATGACAAAATACTGTGAATACAGAATAACAGCATTTGAGGTCAGTTGGTGACAGCTGTTTTTTTTTTCTTAAATATACCGTGAAATAAGTACTGTGCTATGTGAACTATTTAGTAACTCAATGGTAGGAGAAAGCCAAACAACCTAAAATACCATAGGGTTAGACACTTTTTGAAATACAGCAATTGTAAGCCATTTAATTTAATAGATGTTTGCCAGTCAATTAATCCAGTGAATAACGTCATGTAATGTCATATCCAACAAATGCCTTTTTGATGTTCATTTTGACAAGTTTCAGTAATTAAAACATCAAATAATAAGGATGTGAAAACGTGTACACACCAGCTACTTAACTAACCTACAGTGTTAAAAGAGATTTACAATTGCTATAATAGTCATATGCCACTTATGGAGGATCAGTAGAAAGCTGGAACAGACAGAATGCTATCTTCTTATAAGTTTCAGTATGGAATCCTTCACATTACCAAAGACTAGGCTCCTAAGAACCCTATGTTGAAAATTTGGTGAAATTATTCCACAAAATGACTGTTTTACGAGCGTGCGTTGCGCAGTTTCTACGCACGCTCGTAACTTCAAGCATTTTTAATATTTTCACTCCAGATTTTCAGTATTGCCATTTACCACACTCCTTATGAACAGTACAACTGTCATTTTCACATTTCACCCAAAATGTGTTTTCGCTTATGAAAAATAAATGGCAATGGCCGGTGTGTGAAATCAATGTTCGGACAGAGTAATAAAATCTCAGTGATACACTGTTCATGAGCAGAGGTCTTAAACTAGCTATGTTGAAAATTTGGTGACAAACGCCCTTAAAATGACTGTGTTAGCGTGCATTGTGTCGGATTGGGCAAAAACAAAAAAAGGAAAAAAATTAAGGGTAAAAATGTGCCACAGAATTGCCGCAGAAATTGGTGCTGAGTGCAGAGAAGTTCTGTGGCAAATGAGAACCCGCCACAGAACTTTGGTTCATGTGCCGCGAGAAAAATCAGGGCTCTGCCTATAGCCATCCCTCTCGCTGTCAGTAAGCTTCTGAAAAAGGTTGTACAAACAACTCACGGAGCATATCCATACCCATGGACTGCTGTCCCCAGCCCAACATGGCTTTCAAGAAGGCACAGCACTACCACGGCACTGATCTCTGTCTCTTCCAGCATCAGAGCAGCAATGGACCAGGGACAACTCTCTGGTGCTGTGTTCATCGACTTATCCAAGGCCTTCGACCTTGTGGATCATGACCTGCTCGGCTCGCAGATGAGGTCCCTTGGCCTGTCCCCTCCTGCATTGAAATGGGTCTCTGACTACCTGCATGGCAGAGAACAATTAACTAAATTCAATAAAGTCCTCTCCGCCCCCCTGCCCGTAACCTCTGGAGTCCCACAGGGCTCAGTGCTGGGACCCCTACTCTTTTCCCTGTTTATTAACAACCCCTGCCAGGCTACCTCAGGTGCCGGGTCACCATGTGACATGGATGATCTGGTCCTCCTGGCCCACTCCCCGTGATACAGTCACCCTAAACCGCCACCTATCAGAGGACTTCAGGAACATCCAGGCATGGCTCACCAAACAGAAGTTGGTCCTCAACCAGAAAAACCCAGACCATGTTATTTGGCTCATCAGCCAAAATTTGGGCCTCTCCAGTTCCTCTGCAAATCGATTGCGATGATGGTACCCTCTTCTTACTGTGACCTCCTCAAATATCTTGGTATGATGCTAGACCCCAACTGGACCTGAGAAATCACATCCACAGTATTTGCAGAGGGGTTAACTGTAAGCTGGGGCTGGCCTATAGGGCTAGGTACAACCTTACCCCAGCGGCTCGTCTGGCTCTTGCCAGGGGAGTATTACTCCCTTCCCTCAGCTATGGTCTTCACCTATTTGCTCATACTTCTAAGGTCCTCCTTAACAAGTGGAGCATGACATACAACAACATCTGCCAGTTTGCTCTGGCTGCCCCCCCCCCCGTCTTACCCATCACTGCGAACTCTATGATAAGCTAGGCTGGTTATCCCCGGCCAATCACTTTAACTTTGGTACTGGATGCCTAACGAGGAAAGTAATCAGCTCTGGCACCCCGCCCGGAACTGGCCCAGCTTCTCTCCCCAGCTGACCTCACACCCTACCCTCTGAGATCTCAGGGCCCAGGACTACTAAATGTACCCGCCACCCGCACCGTCATGGGTGACAGGAGCTTTGCAGCTCATGCACCTAGGCTCTGGAACTCCTTCCCCAAAAAGGTCTGCACTGCCCCTTCCCACAAGCTTCTTCGGACCTCCCTGTGGGAACATCTCAAGCTGGCCTCATGCTGCGTATGCCTAAAGCCACCCTAGCACATAGTCCTGGTTGTCACAAGTCAGGTGGCTACCACTCCCCGAGCCTCAACCTGAACTTATGCACTATTTACTGTCTGATGTTCTGTTGATCCCACGCACCTTATCTTCTGTTTGCTCTGTTGTCTATGTACCTAATTCACAAATGTATCTTGCCCCCAGTCTTGTTGACTCTGTATACCTCAGAACAAATGTATAATTGTTTACTCACCTGCTTTGCTGTACTGATGTACCTGTTATACCTGTTGTAGTCTCCCGGGTCATTCCTGAAAATAGGCATATAACTTGTCTAGTGTACCTACCCGGTTAACAAAAGCTAAATAAATAAATTATCCTGCCTGTTCTCATTTAGCAATTGCACAGCTGTCTAGAAGCCTGCATCACTTACTTAACTGCAGGAAAGCACACATTTTTGGCTGCCGCCACTGTTTCCCATTTGTTGTTAGTGGCAGGAGACATATCGAGTACAACAAGAGACATATTCCCTGACATAAATATTTTTCATTTTATTCTGAGTGATTTCTCAGGGCAGTATGATACAGCACAGCAGACAAGACAGGACATAGCAGCAGGACAGCAGTTTTTGACTTAAATATTTTCTCATATGATTCTTAGTGACTTCTCTGGGCAGTTGCACACCACTGCAAAAGAGTGACCAAGCAATATTACAGCGATGTGTGATAAATTTGGAGCAGTATTTAATTCACCTGTGTGACTATCACAACACTTTTCAAAACAAGAAGACTAAAGTCAATTATATTGCTATTGTTTGGTTCATCTTCTATCCAGTAATCATACTCTTACAATTTCCTGTTAGGCACCATCAACTAAGGTGGAAGAGAAACAAAACAGAGGCCATCAGCCTGGCTGATGGCAAGGTCAGGGTGTCAGAAGATACAAGTAGGATAGCAGAGGCTAAGGAGAGGTGTGGGACGGAGGAGGCATTAGGGAAGGGCGAGCAAACAGATGGTGGGCAGAGGTTGAATGAAGGTGGTAATGTGGTGAGGATGGGGGCTGGGGGCAGACAAGAGGGGGGCAGTGGGGATGACAGTGGGCCAGCTGGTGATATGACATGGTGGGGATCAGAGTGCATCAGAACTTAAGAAGGCTTCAGGGGGTAAGGAGGAATAGGTACAGCAGGAGGAAATGGGGCATGGGGAACGAGGACCCACATGGGGACTGTGGGCCTGCAAAGGGAAGCCAGCCAGGAGGCAAGCATGATGGAAAAGTTCACTGGATTTAGAGACTGTGATAGGAGAAGGAGGGGAGCACATGGATCATGGGAGACAGGAGGAGGCGAACACTATGCCAGTGAGAGAAAAGAGACACCCCCTGGAGAGAGCACAATGGAAGAAGCAGAGACAACAGGGGACGATGACAGTGCTGGAGGGGTGGGACAGCAGGGTAAGAGACAGATTATGGGTGAGAAAACTGGGGGCTGCAAGGATTAGAACAGAGGGTCTTCATACTGAGTGATTCAATAGTGAAAGGTATCAGGTGGGGGACAAAGGAGCAGGAAGAGTTCTATAAGGGTAGAATGCATGCCAGGTATGATGACAGGTAGAGTAGGACAGCGTGTCATTAGATGTGTAAGAAGACAGGGGGGTGAAGCCCCACATAGTGATGCACTTAGGCACTAGTGCTCTGAGGGGCAGCAGAGTGGAGGAAGTGCAGAACAGTTCCAGGAGTTAGGCAAGTTGTGTGGAATCAAGGGGCAAACAGTCACATTCTCTGAGATCCTACCAGTACCCAGGGCAAGCACAGCCAGGAAACAGAGGATCATAGAATTTATGCATGGCTGGCAGAGTAGTATAGAACTATGGGGTTTGCATTAGTAGGGAGCTGGGGGGGCAACATGTGATAACAAGAACCTCTACTCACTGTATGAGGCTTCACCTGCGCAAGGAGGGTTCCTGTGTCCTGAAACAGAAACTGGGGAGTTCATTACAGCCACGTATAATTTAAACTGAATAAGGGGAGGCTTAGCACTGTGCAGCAGTCAGAGCCAAAGGGAGAGGGAGGCAATGTGTTTCACCCCCCAGCTAGCAAGAAGGAGGAGGGGCAACCAAACGTAGAGGAGGTAGAGGGAGGGAGGGGAGCATTGAGGTAAGCAGGGATCCAACTGAGGGTGGTGTCACTAAATGCAAGGAGCTTGGAGAACAAAATACCTGAGCTCCAAGCACCAATGGCAGAAGGGAGGTGGATATAGCTGCCATCACCGAGATGAGCCAACCAGCACCATGACTGTGACATCATGTTACTGGGATACAGACTGCATCACAGAGATAGGACAAAGGGAGGAGGGGTGGCTTTAGCTGTGAGGGAAGGGATAGTGAGCAGCATGGAGGAGGGAGGTAAGGGGAGGCTGGAAGCCTTATGGATTCAACTGCAGAACAATAAAGGTAAAAGGGTCAGACCGGGGGTTTTGTACAGACCACCCTCAGTCAGAGGGTATCAATAGAGAACTGGCAGGTTAGTTACAGAAACACTGTGGAAGGGGTGGCACTGTGGTGGTCAGGGATTTTAGTCTACCAGGGGTGGATTGGAAAACCATGTCTAGAACAAGCGTTAGGGAGCAGGTCATTCTGGAAGCTCCAGGATGTATTCCTGTCACAAAAGGTGGAGGAACCAACAAAGGAGGGAAACATCTTGGATCTTATGCTGACCGATGGAGACTACATGCAGGGAGTATGGACTGAGGACCTCCCTAGCAGTGACCACCGAACAGTGTGGTTCTCCTGGATATGGGTAGGAGGGACGTCTCAAAACCAAGACAGTGGATTTCAAAGGGCTGACTTCTGCAGGATGGCTGACATCCCTCAGGGGCATTTGGCTGTCATCACCCTGACATGGATACTATCCAGAAATGGACCTTTTCTGAAGAAAGGCCTGTTAGCGGCCACAGACACCTGCACAAAGAAATGCAGTAAGAAGGCAGGGACCAAGAAGCCATGTTGGTGGTTAAAGGAAAAGGAGGTGCAGATAAGGGTGAGGGAGAAAAAAGACAGCCTTCGGAAGACAGAAGGAGTCCAAAAGAGGGGAGTATAGGGATAAGTAGACAAGGAAAACCAGGGAGGTGAGCAGGGCTGTGAGGGTTGCTAAGGCTTCAAAGGAGCTAGGGCTAACAGAGTGGATTAAGGAGGGGGACAAGGCCTTCTTCAAGTACATAAGGGAGAAGAGGAACTGCAAGGAGCAAATCACCAGGATAAAGAAGGATGGAGGTTGGGTAGAGAAGGGGGTTGAACAGGCAGGGGTGCTCAATGAGTACTTCTGCTCAGTGTTTATCAGGGGAGAGAGATGGGCCAATACCGCAGGGGCAGGGCAACCCTAGCATGGGAGAAGATAGGATAATGGATGGAGAGATCCCTGTGAGCAGAGAGCTTGAGGGCCTTAAGTCACTGAACATGGACAAGGATCTGGAGCCCGATGGGCTGCTCCCTAGAGTCCTGAGGGAGGTGGCTGAGGTCCCATGCACCACTGACAGACTTGTTCAATACCTCCCTGCAGACAGGGTGCGTGCCTCAGGACTCAGAGGATGGCACATGTGGTACCCCCGCACAAGAGCGGTCCCAAGGATAAGCCTGGTAACTATAGACCAGTCAGTCTGACACCCATTGTGGGTAAGCTCATGGAAATGATCCAAAAGGAAAGGTTGGTGACCTACTTGGGTGAATATGCACACCACACTCCTGTGTGATTGTTACAAGTAAATATTTGTGTTGCTATTGGTTAGAATTTGAGAAAGAGTAATGTGCCTGGGACAACCCAGGTTCCAGTTGTCTCAATGGCGCAGCTGGTTAGCACAATCGAATGGTATTCCGGCGGCCTGGGTTCAAGTCCCAGCTGAGGCACTTACTTTCTCACTCTTTGTAGTGTTCCATAAATATGCACACCACACTCCGTGTGATTGTTACAGGGAAGATGAGGGGGAAGAGAGGGGCAGGTGGGAAGTGAGCAGCAGGAGTCTAACCTCTGTGCTGCACAATTGAGCAGATGTGATAGACCATTTGCCCTGTATCTGCTGGCAGTTTTGTATGTTCATAACTATGTAAAGGCAGGCAGCAAGCTGTAGTGACCCCAGGCCTGCCCAGTTGTACTAAGATAGGAAAGATTTTTTGGTTGTGTGTTTACCTCACTTTTGAAAATTGTTTTTGAATTTTTACTTTATAGGGGGAGGGGGGAACAAATACAACCCTGAAAAGACAGCACAGACTACTCTAAGGGCTAAGAAACCATCATTGGATGCGGACTGTCTGGCAAACTACAGGCCAGTCTCTAACCTTCCCTTTGTGGGGAAGGTTGTTGAGAAGGTGGTGGCCACTCAACTGGAGGCTCATTTAATAGCTCATGACATCTATGATCCTCTCTAGTCTGGTTTCTGGAAAAGGCATAGCACTGAGACTGCCCTGGTTCAGGTGCTTATTGATCTCCTGGTGACGATAGATTGAGGAAGACGTTCCATCCTTGTTCTCGATCTCTCAGTGGCATTTGACACTGTGGACCATGGGGTGCTATTGAAGCATCTACAGGTATGCTGTGGGCTAGTGGGAACAGTCCATGGCTGGTTTAAATCTTACCTCACAGGTAGATTGCAACGTGTAGTGTCTGGGGTATGTTCCTTAGCCCCCGTGGCTCTGCCTTGTGGGGTCTCACAGGGCTCCATCTTGTTCTCCATGTTATTTGATGTGTACATGCTGCCACTAGGGGACATTATAAGGTGGTATGGGCTGAGTTTTCACTGCTATGCAGATGATACTCAGCTCTACATGTCCTTTGCGCCCGAGCAGCAAGGGTCGGTTCCGGTGCTTAACAACTGCCTGGATGAAATTCAGGACTGGATGAGGGCAAACTGGTTCAAGTTGAATCCAGATAAGACAGTGGTCCTACTGCTGGAACCTGGTCACCTGGAGATGGAAGAGCAAGCTGGTCAAGTCTCAAGGCTAAGGCTTTGGGACTCCCAGTTGCTTACATCTGATCAGCTGGGGAACCTTGGCATGGTTCTTGACTGTAGGCTGACGCTGAAATCTCAGGTGTTGGCCGCGGTCAAGACTTATTTCTATCATCTTAGAAAAATTGCCAGGGTGAAACACCTGATTCCCCCAGCAGATCTGCTGGTATTGATTCACGCCTTTGTGACCCTCATGTTTGCACTAGTGTCATGCCCTATACCTGGGCTGGTGGGGGTGGATCTCTGCCGTTGCAGCTAGTGTAGAATGCTGCGGCCAGGCTGTTGACTGGCCTTCCAAGATAATGTCACATTACACCTGTGCTGTGCTGTGCTGTCTGCACTGGCTGCCAGATAGGTGGCAGATCGCCTTCAAGGTCAGTTTGCTGACCTACAAAGCCCTGCATGGCCAGGGGCCCGGTTACCTGCAAGACCTCCTAAATCCTTACTGCCTTGTTCACCCCTATGCTCCAGTGTTGAAGTTTTATTGCAGGTTCCCAAGACTCATCTAAAATCTTCAGGGGCACACACCTTTTCATTTGCAGCCTCAGTTTTCTGGACCTCCCTCCCTCATTCACTGTGAGATAGTGTATCTATTGAAATCTTTAAAAGGGGGCTGAACTCTTTTTTATTTGTCCAAGCTTTTATATACTCTTAAATGGATTTGTTTTATGTGAAGCTGTATTGCTTGTTTTACTGATATTGAAATGTTGTTTTACCTGTAAAGCGACTGAATCAAAATGAGAATTGAGGCTGGCCCGTCAGCACAGCGGTTGGATTCCACTTGCAACGCTGGCGACCAGAGTTCGGGCGGACTTGGGTCACTGGAGGGCTGGCAGGGGAGAACGGCTTGAGCGTCCCACGACAGCTCGCTTCTCTGGGAGGGTGGGGGCGATGCCCGCGAATTTGTCTGACCTCGAGTGGAGGCTCAGGGTACTGCAAGCCCCACAGGGGAAGGGTGGCCAGAACACACAGTGGACATCAGCAAGTTGCATCATGACATCGGGGCTACACTGCACAAGGGGAGAAAACAGAAAAACACATGCCGGCACCGGGAAGATGGACTGCCTGGAGCATGCCTCCAATGTGTCCCCGCTCACCCGGCCACCTAGGACCAACGAAAAGATAGTAGCACGGGGTGTCATGCCCCACTCATCCCCACTCGGGAGGGGGAACTGAAGCTCCATGGAGCCTGGAGGTAGGTGTGGGTAAATCGGAAGGCAAGAGGATGACTCTTTGGCGGCCCCGAAAGGTCGGGGCCGGCAGGACACGGGAGAATAAATTGCATTTCAAAAAAAATGAGAAATACGCTATAACAAATACAATTTGATTGATTGATTGATGATATACCATAAAATTAGGACAATTAGTACAGAACAGAAAAAAATTCTTGGATATAAAGAAAGATAAGAACAAGACAGTTATTTCCTGTGGAAGGCTACAAAGGGAGTACAAAGTAGGACAAGAAATTAGACAAGGAAGACATGAGAATAGAATTTTTTTTTTTACTTTTTTATATCCTTTTTTTAATTTTTGTTTGTTTTTTTGTTTTGCTGGGACAATGACACTTGAGGGACATACACTTACAACATAAAGAACTGAAAAAAGGACAGGAAAAAATGAAGTGGTACTGCTACTGCTTCATACAGAGCTCCTCAACCAGTTTCAGGAGCTTCTCTTGTTGGCAATTATGGTCTCCTTTTCCTTGATGGTTTACATCCTAACATACTTCAGTGAGCACATGCCAGAAGTCAGAAACTTAGTCCCACAAGACAGCCAGGTCCATCTGCATCACCACTGTATTGGGAGCTGATGGTGGCAGCGGGGGATGGGCTGCTGGAGCTTCAGCTGCCACTACTTGCTGTTCCCTGACTTTGCTGGACTGTGCGCAGACACTACCTGCATGCCTACATCTGACTGCATTCCTTGCCCCCCCCCATTTAACATCCCCCCTGAAGAGCCTCATGCTCTTACTGCAGCCTGCCATGCCATTCTTTGGCATGGTGGACACTGAGGTGGGTTCGCTGCCCACCTGTACCTAAATGGGTACCCTTTTTCCCCATTCCATACCTCTATTCTACAGAGTTTGCATGTCACAATATTGCTGTCTTCAGTGTAACACACAAGAACTCCAACACTAGAGATGTCCATGGATAAAGCAGGGGTGACCCTGGAGTTACAGTGGGCTGCTGCTGCTGTACCGGCACCGCCTGTTGCTGCTGCTGCTGTACCAGCACCGCCTGCTGCTTGCTGTTGCTGCTGGTGTTGTACCGGCACCACCTGCTGCTTGCTGTTGCTGCTGCTGTTGTACCGGCACCGCCTGCTGCTTGCTGTTGCTGCTGCTGTTGTACCGGCACCGCCTGCTGCTGCTGCTCCACCTGCTGCTTTTGTTCCACCTGCCCCTGCAGCTGCTGCTTCATTTTGCCAGATACCTCCCTCCCTGGCCAAAACGCATCACAAATAAGATGAAGCCCCACACGCAGACTGCGCACCTGGCACCCACTAGGTCCTGCGCAGGCCGCTTCTTGCTCCTCCAACATATTAACTATAATAACTACTCCCCCACAAAAAAAAGAGAAATATAGGAGTGAAGAAGTAAGATCAAATAGAAATCAAACAACAGAAAAAAATGCAAAGCACAAACAAATTGTGAACAGAGGACAGATAAGTATAAGTAATGCACAAAAAAGTGATAAACTAAAGATTTTTCTCAAGCAGGTTGTGTGCCACAGAACTATTCTCAGTCTATATCTCTCAACCACTGGGAGAAAATGAAAGTAACTCACTCACTTCGTCCCAAGATAAAGAACAGATACCTCACTTCCTGCCTGCTTCAGTCTCATGTGACCTGCAGAAACTCTGTCTTGTGATTCTGCAGTTTTATTGGTAAACTTTGCTTAAAAAGCTCAAGGTGAAGTCACAGGTGCAGTTGCAAAGGTGAATTTCGGATGTGCCTCTGCAACTTCGCGAAACGCTCCGCGGAGGTGAATTTGGCAGCTTCGATAAAACTTCGCCCGCAGAGTAAAACTTCGCAACATCTCTAATTCTTAGCAGTCAGAACATAGTGCCTCACTTTGAGGAATTAAAAGTGATCACTGTGTGGTAAATTAAATTTACAAAAACAGATTAGGAAATAAGACTCACCACAGTTTACATATTATGGCTGGATATTATTGTAAAATAAGACTCACCACAGTGTATATATTAAAGACAGATATTACATTATTAAAGTATTCATTTGACATAACATCAACAACCATATGCAAATTAGTGCTATTGTAACAGCCCCTTTGACTCACCTAAGCTGCACCGTTTGCCTCAGGATAATTCAGCAAACACCTCCGAGCCGGGGCCGGCCTGGGTTCCCCAGTGGTAGCAAATGTGGCATGGTGCCTCCACCTGGGGTAGTGGCAGGGAACTCCTGTGGATAAAAAACAGCTTACCACCATCCCAGGAAATAAATAAGCTGCCCCGGTAATACTTTTCCCCACACAATAACAGTTTCCCACACAGTAGCCTCCCACACCCCAACAGCACTCTTTCAATAACACAGTGACAGTGAATAAACTGCAAACAGTAACCTTATTTATTGGGGGAAGGGGAACACGAGAGAGAATGTCAACCACCATTCATTTTAGCTGGTCAATAACTTTCCCCATAGCAACCCCTCTTCCCACACCTGGGTGCATCCAGATTGTCCCTGTACAGTGGTACCTCACCACTCAGTGATGCAGGCCTGTAGTCTTTCAGTGGGGCCCAGATAAACATGAAACTCACTTTGGACTTGTAATCCTAGGCTTTCCAAACTGGTATGTCACCCAAAAATCCTGTGCAGAGATTGCCCCCAGAATCCTAACTGGTTAGTTAACTAATAGTCTCCCCAGAGCTGCAGTTCAGGGTACTCATGTTTTTTGCAGTTCACACAGGGGGGTTCAGAGCCAGATGAGTTGCCGTGGAAGCTCTACATTGGTAGTGCACCACCGGTGGGAAACCAGAACTGGACAAACTCGAGGGGTGATAATATTCGCCTGCCTGGCCTTGCCAACTTCGCCTATGGGCCTTTATAGGCAGACTTCACTCATGCAGGCTTGTTCCTTCCTTCAATCCCAGGCATCGCCATCTTCAGTCTGAGGAACCAGGATTGCTTATGTTCCTCAAACCCTTATATTATACATCTAGCTGCCCTACAGGACCTGCACAGGGAAACGGGGCTGACACAGTCTCTCTTCTCACAGCCCTTATCTCAGGGGATGGCTCCAGAAGCAGTGCTGGGTACAGTCCAAGCAGCTTACATCGACACTTACAGTTTCTCCCCTGGCCGAACATTCACTTCCCCCACCCAGTTTCTACACCAAGGGGAGCAGGGGCTCATTCAAGGTCTGCAGCCCAAACTCTTTTCCAAGTTCAAACAGCTGTCCAATTGCTTAGGCTCTATAGAACACTTTTTTTCTCTTTCTCTGCTTTAGTCACACAAGACAGCTACCATTCCTCCTGCACTCAGATTGCTAGTTTGAGGTAGCCAGGGGTTTAAACTGCCAAGCAGACCTGATAGACCTGGGCAGTCTTTCTAATCACAGCCACCCTGCAGCTCCACTCAACTACAACCACTCTTTCTGGCAGCAAAACAGTCATATCTCCCTCTAACAGCCTCCTTCTCATAGGCTGCAGCTCACCAGGTGATCTCAGTGCTGGCTCTATATTTTACCAGCAGCCCCATTCTATAGTTTTTTTTTGGGGGGGTGACTGTCATTTTATCTCCCTGTAGGGCTCGCTGCAGCCCAGCCTGAATTTATTTAATTGAGCCCTTTAACAGGGCTAGAAACTACACCCCTTTAACCGGAGACCATCCAGTTAATATTTTTTAGATCCCTGGCTCCTTTGCCCCTTCTAGAGCCAGGGATATACTTTTTTTGACAGCCACATGGCCAAACTGAGATGGAAGCGCAGTTCCATTAAATCTTACCCCTGATGGCCGCGCATGCTCAGAGGGAGTGCAGCCGCCATCTTATTTGTTTAATTTGCAGTCCTGGTTCCCCAGAACACTGGGACTGTAAGTTATGTTTTGTTTTGTTTTCCTTCAGTGCCTGCAGGTGCAGAAATCCTGTACACAGCCCTCAGCCCCCCTCTGCAGGGACTCCTAGGGGCCGAGGACATCACTGGCATTGTCGGCTACAGCTGCAAGGCCACAGAAGGCGCCAAGGTCTGGATCCCACCCAGGACCCCCTAGTGAGGCATCAGCACCAGGTCGGGGTCAGAGCCCATGCAGGTAAGCCCAAATTGGGGGCCTTACACTATAGTCAACGTTTTTGAGAGGCTCTCCTTCGGGACTATCTGGTGGGTGTTCTACAATTAAAATTAACTTAAATCAACATTTTTACAAGGTATCTAATAGAAACATTAAAATTGTCAGCAGATAAGGACCGATAGGACCATCCAGTCTGCCCATAAGCCCTACTCTTGTTTGCAGCCTCTGATGGTATCTGGTCAAAGGCTTTCCACCACCCTTTCCCACCTCTAAGGTCTCCATATGCCTGTCCCAGGCATGCTTAAATCTCCACTATGGTCGCTCCACCACCTCCTGTGGCAGACTGTTCCATGCGTCCATCACTCTCTATGTAAAGAAAAACTTCCTTACCTTTCCCCTCAGTCTGCCAACTTCCAATTTCATAGCATGCCCCCTCATTCTTGTACTCCTTCTTTATTGGAAGATCTCTACCCCCAGCTCCTTGTTTATGCCCTTAATGTACTTGAATGTTTCAGTCATGTCCCCCCAATCCCTCCTCTCCTCCAGCGGGTACATATTGAGGTCCTTCAATCTCTCCTCATTTGTTTTCTGGGCAAGCCCAGTACCATCTTTGTCACCCTCTCTGTACTGCCTCCACCCTATCAATGTCCGTATGAAGATGCAGCCTCCAGAACTGCACACAGTACTCCAGGTGTGGCCTCACTATTGTTTTATACAATGGCATAACCACCTTCCACCTTCTGCTAGTGATACCTCTGCCTATGCACCTCAGCATGACACCGGCTGGACCTCCCTGCAGCCTTTGTTCTCTGCTTAGACAGCTTTAGGCCATCTGAAATGATAACCCCAGCTCCTTTTCCTCCTTGGTGATCGTCAGCAACTCCTCCCATCCTGTAGCATTCCCGGGGGTTCCCTCATCCCAGGTGCATCACTTTGCACTTCATTGAATTGAACCTCAGCTGTCACACCTCAGACCACTTCTCAAGCTTCCCCAGGTCCCTTCTCATTTTCTCCACCCTGTCTGGCATATCCATGCTATTTCAGATCTTGGTGTCATCTACAAACAGGCAGACTTTTCCTCTAGCCCTTATGCAATGTCACTAATCAAGAAATTAAACAAGACTGGCCCAAGGGCTGATCTCTGAGGTACACCGCTAGTCACCCTCTCCCCAGATTGGATCCCATTTACTACCACCCTCTGCTTCCTGTCCATTAGCCAGCTCCTAACCCAGTTAATCATCTTGTGCCCCATGCCTAGACTACCATCTTGTTAACTAGCCTTTTATGAGGAACGGTGTTGAAGGCCTTGCTGAAATCTAAGTAGGTGACATCCACCGCCTCTCCCCCCCGACTTACCTCTCTCATCGCCCAGTCAAAAAAATCTATCAGATTCATCTGGCATGACCTTCCTGCTGTGAATCCATGTTACCTCAGATCCTGGGCACCATTGGCTTCCAAATGAGCCACTATTCTTTCTTTAAGCAGTATCTCCATGATGTTACCCACTACCAAAGTGAGGCTGACTGGCCTATAGTTCCCTGCCCCTCCCTACTACCACTTTTGTGTACAGGGACTACATGTGCCCTCTCCCAGTCTTCCGGAACCACTCCCTGTTGAGTGACTCAGTGAACATGACTGCCAGAGGTGCTACTAGCTCTCTTCGCAGTTCCCTTAATATCCTCAAGTGTATGCCATCTGGCTCCATCACTATGTCTTCCTTCAGTTTTGTGAGCACCTCCAGAACTCTCTCCACTGTCAATAGACTTGTGTTTACCTCTCCCCCTCCTTGTGTCTATTACCCAGCTGTGGTCACTGACCCTCCCCCTCCTCAGTGAATACTGAAGAGAAGTATTTGTTCAGTATTTCCACCTTTTCCAGGTCTCCCTCCTCACACTCCCATGTCCCTTCTGAGCCTTACAGGTCCAAAGAAATTTTGATTAAATATGTAAAGATTAGGACCCATCTGGCTAAGGGTTACGTACAGATTACCCTGAGAAGTGACTGCTAGGTGAGATCGGAGACTCAGGGACAGGTGAGTCCTAGGGGGCATGGTAGCCTGAAGGAGTGGCAGGGCATGGTAGCACATAGAGGGTAAAAAGATAATACAAATATATATATATGTAAAGGTGCAAAACACTTATTTAAACATAACACTTAAACTGAAAAGAGCTATGGATTGTTAATGGAGTCCACCTGTTTAAATAAGCATATACTATTTTAAATTTTCAGCCTGGGATAAAGTTATATGCTAAATATCTTTCCAAAAATACTTATTATATAATAATGGCTTGCATACCTATATTTTTCTTTACTATATCCTTGGTATGGCCTATATACACCAGTGCTATACTGTAAAATGAACATATTACATTGTTCATTCTCTTTTATTTAATAATTATACATTGTTCTTCCTCTTGTTTAAAAATACAGAGAAATATTTACTTCTATTATATTTATGGTATTGCCCTTTTAAATCTTTTGTGCCACAACAATCCCTAAAGTCATCATATACACCATTAAATATATGTGCATAGTGTAACTATAAGCCTGCACCTTATTATTTCATCCTGTCAGCATATTTATTGTCTTATAAAGGCTTGCTTTTAAAACCTTTACTTTGAAATGGTCCGGTGAGCTTCCTAAATCAAACGGCAATGTTTCTTCCCACAACCTAATGCAAAGCCAAAATATTTAGTTCTGTCATTGTTTATTTTTATTTATTTTTTATTTAGTTTTTGTTTACCGGTAGGTACAATAGCCAGAAAGACTATTTTCAGACATGACCCGGGAGAGTACAGAGACAAACTTCAATAGCAACAAATAAGAATACATAATACAAGTTACATGCAGATATTTGAGCATAACAATGGTAATTATGACAAGGATTTTAGGTAGCAGGGCCAAATACACCAAAATACAATTTTCAGGTTATACAAGACAGTACAATCAGGCAAATTTAAAGCAGCCAGACACTGATTTAATAATAAGGGATAAAGTGCTAAGAGAGCGAGACCAGTCAGGCAGAAATAGATGAAGGGGGAACTGGAAGGAAGGAGAGGAGTATAGAGGCAGTAGTGTAAAGGGTATAAAAGATGAGAGTTACAGAGTTTGAGAGAAGGAGGTAGCTATGTTTATGCAGGAAAGAGAAGAGGAAAAACAGAGGATGAGAAGGTTAGAGATGAAGAAGTGAAACTGAGAGGAAGTGCACCATATGGAGTAGACCCCAGCACCCAAGGTGACAACTGAGAAGGGGGTGGAGTTAGAGATTAAGGGCTAGGGTGGTTTAAAGCAGGAGCATCTGTGGAAGGAGAAGAGATAATGTCTAAGTTCTCTCTTAAAGGAGATGTGGGAAGCAGATTGACGAAGTGTTAGACGGAGTGAATTCCAGAAATGGGGTGCATGACAGGCAAAGGCACGACTCCCTTTTTTGGTACGATGTCTTGGGATAAGGACAGGGGCATTTTCTGCAGAGCACAATGCATAATTGGTTTTATGGAAAGGAAGGAGACAGGCCAGAGCTTTGGGTGTACAGGATCTGGTAATATTATCAGTGATGGACCCAAGAGCATAGGATCTTAATTCTTGGGGCGGAAGCCATCCTAGATCTGTGTAGAGGAGGCAGTGATGTTTCAGCCTCAGGGAGCTAAAGGCAAAATGATAGATGTTATTATAGGTAGCATCCCATTTATGAAGACACAAGCTGCTGGCTGTAGCATAAGTAGCAACCCCATAGGTGAGAGAGGGAAGTAGTATCCCACGGGCAATAGCAAGTCTAGCTGAGGGAGTGAGAGCATAACTAGTCCGGTAGACAATCCCAAGCTTGGAGTTAAGCTGCTTACAGGTAGATTGAATGTGGTGGTCAAAACTCAGGGATGGGTCAAGAGTGACCCCCAGATATTTGAATGAGTTTACCACCCCAACTGATGAGCCATCAAGGGAGGAGACATTAAATTTGGTTTGGGAGTGTTTGAGTTTGAGACTGGAGCCAAATAGCATATCTTGGGTCTTTGATTTATTTAGAACAAGTTTGTGATTTGTTAGCCACAGTTGGATAAGCTGATAGCCACGGGAGAGTTTAGAGTTTATGTCCTCAGTACTGTTTGAACTGGAATATAGTACAATGTCATCAGCATATAGTAAGGAGGATGTACTAAGGAGATTAGTGGTAAGTCACAAGTGGGGTACCTCAGGGATCAGTTCAGGCCAGTCCTATTCAACATCTTCATTAGTGACCTCGCAGATGGACTAGAGGTAAGGCTTGTCTGTTTGCAGATGACACCAAGATCTGCAACAGAGTAGATGATCCAGATGGGGTGGGCAGAATGAGAAGAGATCTGGATAAACTAGCAAAATGGTCAGAAGAGTGGCAACTGGGATTTAATGCAAAGAAGTGCAAAATCATGCACATAGGGAAGAGAAACCCTGAAGCCACTTATAGGCTGGGAGGGAGTTGCTAGCAGTCACAAAGGAAGAAAGAGACTTGGGCATCATCATCACTGATGACCTAAAATCATCCAAGCAGACCTCTAAAGCAGTAGGTAAGGCTAGGGGGGTGTTAGGGTGTATTAGTAGGGGTATCACAAGTCGTAAGAGGGAGGTAATAATCCCTCTGTACAAGACATTGGTTAGGCCCCATCTGGAGTACTGCGTGCAGTATTGGAGGCCACACCTTCACAAGGACATTAACCAAATTGAGGCAGTCCAGAGAAAGGCAACCAAAATGGTGCAGGGACTGCATCAGAAGACATATGAGGACAGATTAACGGAGCTCAATATGTATACCCTTGAGCAAAGGAGGGAGAGAGGTGATATGATCGAGACATTTAAACACCTTAAGGGCATAAACAAGGTGAAAGAGTCTAACATGTTTAAATATAAGAAAATAGCAGGACAAGAGGACACAGCATGAGATTAGAGGAGGCCGATTAAGGGGGAATGTGAGGAAATTCTTTTCACAGAAAGGGTGGTAGATGCATGGAATGGCTTACCACAAGAAGTGGTGGCTATGAATACAGTGCAGGCTTCAAACAGGCATGGATAGGCATAAGGAGCAATACAAATGACTATGAATAGATAGGTCACTGACAGAGCAAAGGCCGATGGCACATTTATAAGGTAGAAAAGAATGGGCAGACTGATGGGCCTATGGTCCTTATCTGCCGCAACTTCTATGTTTCTATGTTTCTATGTAATACTATTGATGAAAATAGAGAAAAGCAGAGGACCTAAGATAGACCCTTGAGGTACACCAATGTTAATGGTGACCTTGTCAGAGAGGGTGGAGTTAAATTTCACGTATTGAGACCTATCAGTCAGATAGCTGTCAAACCATTTTGCAACGTTTGGCAAGAAACCTAGAGAATTTAGAGTATCAGCTGGGATGGAATGGTCAACAAGAACAAACGCTTTGGTCATGTCAATAAAGCCGGACCCCGTGAGCCTGCCAGGGTCCATAGCCACTAGGGTGTCAGACGTGAGTTTGAGTAGAGCAGCTGTGGTACTATGTCCCTTAGAAACCATGTTGAGTGTCAGTTAGGAGTTCACGTTTCAGGAGAAAATCAGTAGTTTGGGTGGCAACAAGTTTCTCAAGAATTTTACTGAGAACAGATAGGATGGCAATGGATCTGTAATTTGATGGGTCACCATGCGGTCTCCTTTTTAAATACGGGGTAATTCCAGCCATTTTCCAGATATCTGGGACAGTGCAGTGACACAGAGAGAGGGAAAATCTTTAGCACGGGAGCAGCTATGTGAGGGCAGCCAATTTAGGAGCCCGGTTCCAAATTATCAGACCCAACAGCTGCGCAGTCAGAGATGTTTTATGAGTTGGAGGACCTCACTTTTAAGATAGACTTGAAATGGAAAGTGGGTCATGAGGAATTTGCAGAAGAGATAAGGTTTGATGGGGTAGTGAAAGTGGAGGTGCAATGAGTGAGGTCAGCATATTGCACGTTGCATGTAACATCACAATCCTAAAGAAAGCATGTATTTAAATCACACAATGTTTTTTTTATATATATTTTAGAAAGCTGACTCGTGTGTGTGTGTGTGTGTGTGTGTGTGTGTGTGTGTGTGTGTGTGTAAGAACAGGGGCATTTTCTGCAGAGCGCAACGCATAATTGGTTTTATGGAAGGGAAGGAGATAGGCCAGAGGTTTGGATGTACAGGATCTGATAATATTATTAGTGATGGACCCGAGGTCATCTCTGATGACCTCAAGGTAGGGAAATAGCGTGACAAGGCAGCAGGCAAAGCAAATAGAATGCTGGGATGCATAGGCAGGGGCATCACCAGCAGGAAAAGGGGAGGTCATGATTCCACTATACAAGACACTAGTGAGGCCCCACCTGGAGTACAGCATACAGTTCTGGAGACCTTACCTACGTAAGGACATAGACAGGGTAGAGAAGGTTTAGAGGAGGGCAACAAAGATGGTACATGGATTGCATCACAAGTCCTATGAGGACAGGTTGAAGTAATTGAAGATGTACTCCCTGGAGGAGAGGAGGGAGAGAGGGGACATGGTAGAGACATACAAGTATCTTACAGGGAGGAACAGGGTGCAAGAATACACAATTTTTAAGTGAAAAAGATGTTCCAGGACTAGAGGGCATGGGATGAAGTTGTAGGGAGGACGATTCAGAGGAAATGTGAGGAAGAATTTCTTCACAGAATGGGTGGTGGACAAGTGGAACACCCTGCCTGAGGAAGTGATGGGGACTGAAACAATCACGGGATTTAAGAATGCATGGGATAGACATAAAGGAATTCTGGAGGTAAGGGGCAACAGAGTTCTAGGAAAACATAAACTGAAGTTACAAACTCAAATGGGCAGACTAGGTGGGCCATAGGCCCTTATCTGCCAACACTGTCTATGTATCTATGTGTCTTCTGCCCTGCTCCCTCTGACTTCTCTCTGGGAAGTAACTAGCATATTTGCAGACTAAGCAGGATTCTCAAAGACAGCTAAAAGTTCTGTAGTTGTGGAAAAATGGCTTGCAGCACTGCAGAAATTTAGTTGCAACATATTCACAAAGAAAATGTCTGCAGTTGCGGAAAATCGCAAAACAGGCAAGTTGCAAAATTCTACAAGTGCTGAAAATCCAAAACATTTTTTTGCAACTGCTGAACATTCACAATTGCAGATCCGTAGCTGAGGACAAGGCTCAGCAGGCACAACAACAGGTGATCCACATTAACTGGAGCAGCAGACTTTGACAGTCTTGCCATAGATGCAGCAGTAAGTGCTCACAGAGAGACCAACAGCCAGTCCCTCAACTGGGACCACTCCACCACCACTGGTACATGCACCACAGTGGCTATCTGTAACTGTTGGTGGAACTGATGGTTGTGTCTCTCTCTGGAGTGTTTATGTTGCCTGCTTCAGTAGCACTCATTATGCGCTGTTACCAGCTCTGCTTCTCCTGCCTGTGGGATTCTCTTATAGGCTGCACTGAGTCTATTGGTTGTGGTTTGTTGCCTTTCAATGAAAATCTGTGCTACTTTTGTTGTAACTACTGACACTACTATACACCCACTGGTTTGCTGTTGCTTGGTGCCTGAACCTCTGCTATAATTGCATCTCAGTTGTTGGTACACTTCATTTTGCTCAGGGAGAGTTACCTCACTCTCCGTGATGCAGCATGTGTGAGCATTTTTCTGCAACTGTGAAAAAACACTGGCTGAGAATAGCCTTTAAGAGGATATGCCATACGTTTCAATAGCTTTTTTCCCCTCATGAACTTTCCACAGCTGCACTTTTTTCCGCAGTCTGCAGAGTATTTTCTTCCGCAGCTGCGGAAGTTTTGTGTATGCCACTCAGAGCAATTTCCCCTTTTTTCTGCATCTGTGGAACTTTTGAGGACTTGCAGATGGTTTTGCACCTTCAGAGTGTTTTCAGAATCCAGCCTTGAGTCTAGATAATGTGAGGTCCATGCTGGAATCTGGCAGCCTGTAAAGTGTTAATGTGGTAGCTGTGTGTGTGTGTTCCCAAACATGACTGATCTGCTCTTCAAGTAGCAACTACTAGCAACTGCTATTATATAAGGTTTAAACAGCAGTTATCGATTTCTACATATGAGGATTACATAATTTTTGACCAACTCTCTTGCATTTCATTCAGGTTCTACAATTTATTCTTCACTCAAGTCTATTCTGTATTTTTTTAACAAGGAAATATTCCGATGAACCTGAAAGTGCCCGAGGTCCAAGACATTAACCACCACCCCCCCCCTCCAAAAGTAAAAACCCTCCATAAACTCCTCAGCCCCAGATGATGGTTCATTAAAGGTAATCTACAAAGAAAGAGCCTCACATCAATTTGATGGACACATCCAAAGTAAATGTTGAAAAAAAAGTATTCCATTACCTTAACCACTGGACTTACAGGTAAAGGAACCCAGCCAATGGGTAAGAAGCTAGTAACTCAGATAATGGGTTGCATATCTATAGAACCATTTAACCCATGTTTTACTTCTGTTGCTTGAAACTGATTGAGGTATCCGTGTTATGGGTGAAGCAAACTGAGTGACTCAAATATGAGCAACTAAATTTGTGTGCCCAATGGAGTAGTAAGTGTGCAGGTACAGCAATGGGAGGGAAGCAGAGTGTGGAGCTATGTTGTAGTGAGGGTGAATGATGGGTGAGCTATAGAGTGATACCAGCAAAATACAGGAATGAAGCCTACTGCCGAAGTGCCTAGATACATACATACATACATACAGAGATTGATTGAAAGATATTTAGCATATCAATTTATCACAGGCTGAAATCGTAAAATGATATACGGTTATTTAAACATGTTGGCAGGATTCTCAAAGCATATGTACTAAAGCATCTTGGCTGCTTAGGCGCCAACTAAGATCGCCAAATAACTGTGATATTCACAGAAGATGAGCCAGAGGATGCTCCCAGCGCATCCCCTCTGTGAATACCACAGTTGTTCCCAACCCCCTGGTTAGGCTGTGAAACCAATGGGGCAGCGTATCTTCAGATGCACTGTGCCAATGTTGCCATTCATAGCAACAAACATGCAAATGGGGCCATTTGGCATGCAAGGTGCAATGGGGCCATTGGCATGTCATTATGGCCCAATTTGCATGCGACTTGCAGGGATGGGCCCAGCAGAATGCGCTGGGTGCCCTGCAAGGGCTGTGTGTGGGACACATATCCCCTGGCTGTCCTGTGGTGCCCCCCACCCATCCATGGCCCAATCACAATCCATGTGTATGCCCACAAAGGAGCCCTGGTGGGCCAGTGTTCTCCCCTCCCTGCCTGCATCCCTGGTAGAATGCCACGCAATGTGGCAGATGTCCCTTTGTAAAAGCAGAATCACCCTCCCTGCCCGCATCCCCAGTAGAATGCCACTCAATGCAGCAGATGTCCCATTGTAAAAGCAGAATCCCCCTTCCTGCCCGCATCCCCGGTAGAATGCCACTCACTGCAGCGGTATCCCCATTGAAAAGCAGAATCCTCTTCCCTGCCCGAGTCTGCAGTAGAATGCCAAGCACATCACTGGTAGTCCCGTTGAACAGTAGAACTGCCCTGTCCCAACCCAGTCACAACATTAAATGGAGTCCCGATGACTCCCTGGTGGTCCAGTGGACCCCCACCCACTCAGGCACCCTCACACCACCCCGCTCTCCCCATCCCAGCATGGTCTTATCGTTGTTGGGAAGCTCAACCCATCCACATGCCACCATGACTGCCCGCCGACAGAGCTGTCTGTGAATGACAGCTACTGTATACCTGGAAGCCCATTGGTGGACTCTGATGACCAATGGGCTTGTAGTGTGTACTGTACTCTTTCATTCACAGAGTCGGGTGGGGTGGGGGTGCCTGAGTGGGTGGGGTGATGGGGGATCTGTTGGCCCACCAGGGAGTCATTAGGATTCCATTCGATGTTGCAATCGGGTCGTGGCAGGGAGGGAGGTTCTACTGTACTTTTATAACAGGGATACTGCCGCAGTGAGCGGCATTCTACTGGGGATGCGGGCAGGGAGGGTGATTCTGTTTTTATAATGGGACATCTGCCACAGTGAGCAGCATTCTACTGGGGATGTGGGGAGATCACTGGACTGCCAGGGTGGGCAGGCTGCCGTGCTGCCGGCTGCAGTACAGCAGCCTGCCTGTGGGCGGTCACCCACTTATGTCTACTTGTTTTGGACTTATCTTTGGAGGCACATCTCCAGACTTGCTCTGGTTATATGCTCTCAAGTTGTTGTGAATGGGCTGTGCACCATATGCATGGGCATGCCCCATGCACAACCCTCCAGATGCGCTGCATAACATTATGGTGGTGCAGTGCATCGATGCACCGTGCAACCATGCCCTCCCAGGATCACAATATCAGGTAAGTCGGGATGCGCTGGCACATCCCTTTGTGAATCCTGCCCGCTGAGTCCAATAACAACCTGTTACGCTTAATGAGTTATGTTTAAATATGTGTTTTGGTACCTTTACATATTTAATCAAAGTTTCATTAGATACCTTGTAATAAAAGTTAATTTAAGTTCATTTTAATTATAGAACACTTGCCAGATAGTCCTGAAGAAGGAGAACCTCTCCGAAATATTGACTTTAACATTACTTTGCATCTGGTTATTGATGTTATGGGAAAGAAACAATACCTATCTGTAATATATGAATTGTGGTGAGTGAGTTTTATTCTTCAATCTGTTTTTGTACTTATTGAGCCTTGATTTGAGCAGGCTACTCCCTTATTTGAGTTTCTTTATTTTTGAAGTTGACTGGACTGGAATTCCACATCTGGATTTACAGGCACTTGGCTAGTGCATTTACCAGCTGGACTCCATTTGGAAAATCAGGATACAACTTCAATCAAGGATCCATTTTTGAAGAAATGGATTCCATTAAATTTCTACAGGAATACAAACATTCAGAACTTATTTTAGGAACTTTAGGAACCTTTGACCGGTGAGCTCTTTCTTCTCTCTCCCTGGAAGGGACCCCAATCATACTCTCATGGACTGTCTCATAAAAATTTATAATCATTTCAAAATATATGCTGTTATTTAGTCAGCTAATTAACTATGATTAACATAAATGAACATGACATGGTGACTGAAAATAGGTCACATCCTATTATTATTTCATGAACAAAGGATTTGGGAGGGCTTTACAAGCAAAAGGCAATTCAGTTTGTCTACAACTAATAGATCAGTCACCAAATCAGTTAGAATATTTGAAAAAGAAACAATGGGAGGGCTTTAAGCCTGAGGTTCAATGGGCGGAGCAACAACGTCACTTCCCCATCAACCTTAAAAGGTCACAACATCCTGGACCTCACCAGGATTCTTTTTCGTTGCAGCCGGAGGTGCTGCTCCCTGTCTCTTCTCTGGATTTCTATTGCTTGTCCTCTGCCTATGCAGCTGCCTCCAGGTGCCTATTCGCTTCTCTCTGTGTTTTGGCCCCTGTCACCCTACTGTGTTGCTAGCTTCCTTTCGCTGTATCTGGACCTATGCTGCTGCTATTCCTTTTTAGCCTGCATTCTTGCCTGTCCCCTTGCAGTTACCCGCTGCGTGTGCTGTCCCGCACTTTCTGGCTCTGGGTCTGGTGGTTCGCTGTGCTGTGGGGCTGAGTTGCTTTCAGATAATGGCTCTTTCTCTGCCTGCATGTCAGCCCAGTTTGTAGCAGTCATTCTCAATTCTCTGGCTTCGCCCCATTTCTCCTTCCTCCGGGCTCTGGGCACTCACGTCTCTGCTTTGTCCTGTCAGCCGTAGCGAAAACACTATTCTCATACACCACTTGCTTCTTCCAGTACCGGACAATCGGATTGTTTGGGATGGGCTGTCCTATGGTGGCACGGCCTTTGCCTTTCCTGCTAGTGTGTCTTCCCTGCGCTTACGACCCTGCCGACTTCATTGCCAGCCGCACTCACCGCTTTTTCCTTGTTCGTTCTCCCACGCTGCACCCGACAGGGTTTCCTTCCAATCACCTCCTACTTTGGAATCCTGGTTCTGCATGTCATTTTTCCAGCTCTAACTACTCAGACACTGCTCCTTCGTTCTGGGCCCTTTGTCTTGTCGTTACTATCTGGCTGCTTGCCCTTCACTTCGTCTGCCTTCACCTGTACAACGGTTGCATGGTTTTGTGAAGGGTGGGTGAATTATGTATTCAGTGCATCTCCCAGTGACCCTCGTTCAGACTGCTTTTGTCAAGCACTGCAACATTGTGCACTGTTCATTACTGATCTTTCAGAAGGCTCCATTGAACATGTTTTTTCCATTGCAGAGGCTTTCTTCATCTTACTCTCCCTGGTCTCCTCTGAACACTGCAAATACAAGAATTGTCCTGTAGTGTTTTCTTCTGACTGCTGAGCATGCTATGGCCCTAACTGACCTGACTACAAAAAAAAAATCATTATCATGAACTGCATGGATTTTCCTCAGCTCAGCTGCCTCTTTTGGGGTTCTACTGCCCTGCTCGTCATTCATAGATTCACTCTTCTCACAGCCTGCACTTGTTCTTTCTTTTGGGTGTTCCTCTCATGAATGGGCATTCCTCTCATGGATCCTATACCAGCTCTGCCTCGCCTCGACCTACTCATCCTGTTCAATCCCTACCATCCTACGTCCTTTCCTACCTCGCTTTCCAGTACCTGTCTTCATGGCATCCATCCCTCCTCGTTAATTCATCTCTTCTGTTACCTTCCTCAGCTGCCTTCAGTATTTCTTTTGGGGATAACTATCATCACTCATATGCCTGCCTCATCAATACACGGCCCTCCCACTGCATGTCTCCAGTTCCTGATTCCATCCATCATCAGCCATCCAGGATTCATCCAGTCATGGCTTCTATATCTTATCATGACACGATTTTCTATTAGCTTGCTCTGCTATTCACATAGTTGGGCCATCTATGCCTGACTCCATCTGGCCTTCCATCGAACCTGGCCCTTCCATCGAATCTGGCCTGTGTGCCACCTCGTCCAGCTCTCAATACTGCCATACCTATCATGGATCATATACAACCTAATCCTGACTTGCCCACATGCAGTTCTCATTTGTAACAACTCTCCCTGCTGCAGTTCCCCTTCCATACCGACTGGGTCCTATGCTACCCGATTGACCTCCCTGTCATCCTTTGTACTTTCATATCTTGATTTCCAGTACCTGCCTCCCTGACGTCAATGCCTCATTTTCCTCTTCCTGTTCTGTATTCCATCTGTACTGCCCTGGCTGTCTTCATCTGGCCAGCACTCAACATTTCTTTTTGGGCAACCTATCCTGAACGATCTGCCACCCGTCCATGCGACTTCTACTAGTCTTGCTCCTTGGGTCCTATGCTACCCCCTCAACCTTCCCCTCTAGTTTGCATACCCTCTGGTTCCAGATATGCCTTTTTGGCTTCAGAATATGCCTCCTTTCGAGGAGCCTCATTGCTTGCATCGTTCTATTGAATTCCACTTTGCTTCCCTGCTCATCATACCTCGTGTGGTTTTGCTCCTCGATCGCTCAGCCTGAGTTGCTTCTGGTTTCAGATCTACTTTATTGGCCTTGGAGTCTACCTCCTTTCGAGGAGCCTACTTCCTTTTACTTCCTTCATACAAGTTCATGTTCAAGTTCCTTCCTGTCTCATCTTCTAATTCAGTTCCGGACATCCAGGATTCACTCCGCTCATGGCCTGCTAGCGATATTCTTTTTGGGCGTACCTACCATAACTCCTATGCCACCTATCAACCGCGGCCATCATGCCGCATGTATCAAGTTTATACCTCCAGTCATATCGAGTTCATAAATCCTGTCATCATTCACTCAGCATTACCACAGGGTCTATCTATTTTCGTTGCTTAATGATTTGTACCAGCTGGGTCCTATAGCTTCCCATTGACCTTCCTATCGTCCGCACAGCCTTACATCAAGGTTCATCTATTTATATCACTTATTCGAACATTCCTATCATTGAATCCTTATGCTGCCTCATCAACTACAACCTCAGAGTGTAATTGTTCAAAGTCTACTCGCTCATATCGCATAATCAAGTATGCCTCTTCAACCTCCACGCCTGCTGTCTCACATCGCTCACTCAATCCAGTCTGCACTGTCCTCCGTCTTCTCATCAAGCACATCTGGAATCTCCTTGTTCGCACATCTGGATAACCCTTACTCTCCTGACTTCTACATGGATTTCCCTCCTCTCATCATCAAGGAAAGTATTAATTGTGCCTCATGTTCCTTCTGCGATCTGCATGCAGCCTCATGTCTCTCTTCAATCTGTGCCTCTTTAGGATTTCCTATTTCATAATCATCCTTCCTACTCAGATTCCTCTTGTTACTGAATCTTCTTTAACGACATACTTCCTCAAATCAACATCGTGGTCATCCTGGAGGAAGGCCTAGGCCTTGGATCCCCAGAGGTTTCCTGCTCAAAGGGCTTTCTCTCCTCCGTGCCAATGGTCATTATACTAGAGTTAGTGCTTCTTAGGTTAGTTAGTTAGGTTCCACTGTTGGATGGAGGCAGATGGTGGCTCGCTTGCCTCTCTCAATAGGAAGTCAGCCCTTATCATCTTCTCAGAATTCATTCATTCATCATCCTGCGCTTGATGCTCAACAACTTTAGGTATTATTTTTGGTCTTCTTTCTCAACCTACCTTTAGCAGACGAATCATTCCCAGCACCTGTAGGAGGGGAACCTCCTCTAGGGTTCCTTGAGTCGCACTTCTACAGGGTGGTATATCCCATGGATAGAGAGGCAGAAAGCCACAAAGCAAATCAAGTTACACAAGCATCATCTCCTTATCTTATCCAGTTGCATAAGCACATCGAAGTAAAGCTGGAATGGCACAGTATTTAATGCAAGAACATATACCCAGGGGTCTTATGGTTAATGTGGAGTCAAATTTGGGGTTTATAGACCAGGAGCTAGACATTAAAAGGGATGAAGCAAGGAACAGATGTTCCAAGTATTTTATGTTATTATTTGTTGAACCCATTACAAAAGAGTTACATAAAACAGAGAGAACTGAAAAGTACTGAGACAGAAGTTAAAGAGAATATCCAAGATTTTGGTAATGGTTTTTAAAATACATTAGTCCATTACCTTATGCTAGCAACATTCATTTGAGCCCAGAAAGAATTTATTTCATTAAGTCCACTATAGAAGGGAAGAGATTGAAAATTGTGCTGAGCAGATAGCCTGCTGAACTCTTTCATTCATGGTCCCTTGACCCCACCCCTCACTCAGATGTTTTAGTAAGTCTAACCAGGCAGAGGAGGTGTATTATATAGAAAGTCAAGGAGGACATTTTCTGAACTGTTTGATGCTGTATATACTAAAGTAATCTTTGATATAAATGAAAGTCACTGCCCAGCTAACAGGGAACCTATTAGCTGAGCAATAACTTTTATTTATAACAAAGGTTGTTGTAACATACATAAAACTGTTTCAAAAATGTCCTACATTGACTTCTATGTGACACACTCCTGTGTTCTGCCTGCTTAGACATCACAAACTGCCTGAGCATGGGGGAGGAGCTGGCAGGTCAGGAACTGAAGGGGTTGCCTGGCCATCTGTTCAGCACAATCTTTGATCACTTCCCTTCCATAGCTGACTTAAGGAAAATATTCCTTTCTGTGTTCAAATGAATAACCTAGAAGAAGGTAATGAACTACTGTATTTAAAATGTCATTACCGAAATCTTAGACATTTCCTTTAAATTAAGTAGTAGTATTCTTTTATTTGTGGTGCCCTTCCCTTGAAGCTCATGGCGCCATTACATACAGTAGGGCTTAATTCCAAGAAGATATAAAACTAGATCATAATTATGACCTACTGTAGCACTCACATAGCACTGCCCAAAGAAAATGGAAAGTGTCAGCAGGCCCCTCAGCTGCCTGCCCACTTGGTCCAGTGGATAGATAACTAAAAGGAGTTTCAGATGTTAAGAGACCACCCATAATGCCTGCTGAATTAAATATGTTTTCAGGCCCCTCTTAAGGCCTCCACTGAGGGGGCCATCCCTCAAAGCACCAGGCAGAGATTCCCAGAGGACCAGGCCCGTCAATTCAAACACTCGGTCCCCTGTCATTTTCAACCTTGACCTCGGCACTACCAGAAGGCCCCTTTCAGCAGAGTGGATTGGGCGAGAGGGCATATAAGGATGCAGGAATCCAGCCAGGTAACCTGGGCCCAGTCTATGTTGTGCCTTATAGGTCAAGTGACCCAGTTTAAAAGAGATGCACCATTTGAACGGCAGCCAGTGCAGATCACACAGCGCCATTGATATGTGGCACAATCTTGGATAGCCTGTTAGTAACCAGGCTGCTGCATTCCACAGCAGCTGCAGGCATCGTAGCTTACCTCCACTGACCCCAAGGTAAAGGGCATTAACAGTAGTCAAGTCTTGAGGTCATGAACACGTGTACCAGTGTGGCCAGGTTGGCAGGTGGAATAGGGACCTAATCTGACTGATATTCCACAGGTGGAAGAAGCCATTCCAGACCACAGCTGACGTTTGAGCCTCCATAGTGAGCCTCTCATCCACAATGACACCCAGATGTTTCACCTTAATGGTGGCTATAAGCCCAAGGGGACAAAGCCAAAGTCCGGTCTGTCCTTCAGCAGCTCTCAATCCCCCCACAGCTAGCACTAGAGCTTCAGTTTTCTCTGGGTTAAGCCTCAGTAAGCTCAATGACATCCAGTCTTGGATCTTGGTCAGGCATCTGTTAAACACGTCCACTGCTCTAAATGTCTTGGGCACAAAGGACATGTGAGATGGGTATCATTTGCATAGCAATGAAACCCAAGCCCATACTTCTAATGACCTTATCCAGGGGCAGCCTATAGACCACAAACAACATGGGTGGCAGGACAGAACCTTGGGGTACACCACAGGGCAGAACCACTGGGTGCAAGGAGAATCTCCTTAACACCACCCTCTGGGTTCTGTCCCTGAGATAGGACTCAAACTAGCTGATGACTGTGCTGGTGAGCCCCGCATACTCCCTAAGCCAGTCCAAAAGAAGCTTATGGTCCACTGTATCAAATGCCGATCAGAGATCTGGGAGGACAAGACCAATTCCCCCTATCTCTTGCCCTGTGTAGATCATTGTGCACCCAGACAAGAGCAGTTTCAGTGCTATGCCTGGACCTAGATCCCAACTAGAGAGGCACAAAGATGTCAAAGGCTGCAAGGTGTGCCTCAAGCTGCAGCACAACAATCTTCATGATAACCTTTCCCAGAAAGGGAAGGTTAGAGACCAGATGATAATTCGTCAAGACTTCTGTGTCCAGAGTTGTTTTTTTTTTTCAGAAGAGGATTCCCCAGTGTGCATTTATGCCACTGGAGAGCACCTTCTGATAAGGAGCACCAGACAATCTCGGAGAACACTGGAACCAGATGTCTGATGCAACCCATCAGTAATTTTGCATCAGACCTGGATCCAGGTTGCAAAATGCTGGCTGTAGCTACAAGGTCATCTCATATACCTCCCCCATCATCACTGGCTGAAGCTGCTCCCAGGATCCCTGACTGTGTCCGTGACCACCAGGTGCTCCACTGCTGGTCAGTCCCAGTCCAGTTGGAGTTTTTCCAGCCCTAATAGAGGACACCCTATCTGAGAAGAACTGAATGAACTCCTCGCATTTTATGGATGTTCAAGCTCTCATGGGCTCTAGACAGGCCAGATGAAGAAGCCTGTCTACGGTCCAAAAGAGCTGAGCCAGTCAGTTCCTCCCAGCAGTAATGTCTCTGGACAGAAATTCTGCCTTTTTCAGACTGATTGCTTTCTGATATTTCTTATAATGGGACATCAGAACTAGTTTATCCTCCAGGGCCTTGGACATTCTCCAGCAATGCTCTAACTTCTGTCCCTTGGCCTTCAGTGCCCTCAACTAGCCATCAAACTATGGCGAGACGAGGTGCATCAGCAGGGGGATGTAAACAAACTACCATAATGAGGTCAAAGGCTACAGAGATAACCTTGTTATAGACCTCTACTGCAGCCTCCATACTTTGAGCAAGCTGTCAACATTTCTGAGGAATCCAAAGTTGCTGTATGTCCTTCTGGGCTGAACCCTTTCAAAGGGCAATATCGAGCCACCTCCACAAGGGATGGACTACAAGGGGGCACCCTGAAACTGAATCTGATAGTGTAGTGATCTGACCAACTAACCATATCAATCTCAAGAAAACCCACCTCGAGCCCTAGGGAGAACAGCAGGTCCAAGGTGTGGCCATGTTGATGGGTCACAGATGTAATCACTTGTGCAAGGCCCAGAGCATCCATGTACTGGAGGAAATCCTGACCAAACTGCAAACATTTGTCGCCCATCCAGGTATTAAAATCATCAAGAATAAGCCATCTTGGCAATTCCAAAACAAGGTCAGTGATGAAGGACACAATTTCCTACAGAAACACCCCCCTCGAGACCTGTAGGTCAGTACACCAGGAAGATTCTACAGCCTGCATCCGGACCCCCAATGCACGATCACATATTTGAATGACTCAGTGTCCTCCACTGGGTGCACCACCAGATTCAGATTGGATCTAAAACAGATATCCACCCCCTCCCCTGTGGTCCCTCCTCGGGCAGTGCACAACTGGGAACCCAGCAACACCTCCAGGACTGGACCAGAGTCATCCTCTGGCCAGGTCTCAGTAATGCAAGCCAGGTTGACAGAGGAAACAAGATCTGCCATAACTGCAGTCTTGTTCCTCATTGACCTAGCACTACATAGCACTGCCCAAAGAAGACAGAAAGAATCAGCTGGCCTCTCAGCTGCCTGCCCACTCTGTCTGGTGGGAGCCCTGGGAACAGGGACTAAACACATCTGACCTCTCTCCAGCCCCTGTCTCAACCCAGGGTGTCTCCTGGTCCTCAGTACATCTATCGATCTGGCTCCACCAGTCCTCCTTATGTCCCTTGCTCTCTTCCTGCCCTTTCTCATGATACCAACCTTCCTGCAAATTAAAATTCAGTACAGAAGAGTTGAAGGAATTCCTCTGTGAAGTGAATGCAAACTGAAAGAATTTGAGGAAGGAATTAGAGTCACTAAGACTCGAAAGTTTAAGGGGACTTAGACGACTACAAAAACAATAAGGTTTACACCTGGATGAAGGATAAAAAGGTTAGTTTAATAAGAATGTTGTGTATACTCCAGATACAGATTCTCTTTTATTCTTCCAGTAGTGAAACAGACAGTACTGGAGACCACAAAAAACATATGGTGAGTCAGCTTTCTAAAGAAAACCTTGTGTGATTTAAATACATGCTTTCTTCTGGACTGATTTTACAAAGACAAAGTTAAATATTTTGGCTTTGAAATGAGTTGTGTGGAGAAATGTCATTGCCATTTACTTTAGGAGGCTCACTGGAGCATTTAAAAGTAAGGGTTTTAAAATCAAGCCTTTATAAGTCGATAAATAAGCTGACAGAGTGAAATAATAAGGTGCAGGCTTATAGTTACATTGTGCACATATATTTAATGGTGTGTATGTAAAATGGTGACTTTAGGGATTTCTGTGGCACGAATAGATTTAAAAGGGAAATGCTATAAACATAATAGATGTAAATATTTCTCTTTATTTTTAAACAAAGAGGATAAGCAATGTATTTTTTTTATTTTACAGTATAGAACTAGTACAGTGTATAGGCCACAACAAGGATATAGTAAAGAAAAAATATAGTATGCAGGCAATTATTGCATAATAAATTTTTATTGAAAGATATTTTAATCTCCAGTCTATTTTTGTACATATTGAGCCTTGATTGGAACAGACTGCTCCCTTATTTGAGTTTCTTTATTTATATTTTGAGGTTGGCTGGACTGGAATTCCATATCTGTAAATTAAATTTAGCATGGAGATCTGCAAATTAAACAGACTTCATCAGTAAAGAATTGGCTAAATGTATAGAGGCCAGCTTGGTTGCACCTATGAAAGCCTAGGTCTGTGGCACCCTTGGGGAAGTCTGGGTTACCAATTTTCACTGTAAGTGGGCCCATGCTTTCAGATGTCTGTTAGATCTTACACAGGACCCAGACTGAGGTCTTGATCTACAGATTGTCTGTTTAGTGGTCCCAGGAAGCTGTCCAGTGAATGAAGGGTAGGGTGTATAAGGGGCCTGGTAGCGGGTTTCTGTTTTCTATGGCATATCATCTCATTTCTTTGTTTTGCTTGGCAACGGCAATAATCTGGGGCACTTGAGCAGCTAAATAATAGTGCTCAAAATCAAGGAAGCCCAATCCCCTTTTCTCCCTAGGTAAGGAGAGTGTGGTCATACCAACTCTTATTCTGTTGCCCTACCATGTGAATTTGAGTGTGACTCTGCACAGCCTGGCCCAGAATGTCTTGGGAATAACTATAGGTAGTGCTTGAAAGTAAAAAAGCAGCCATGGTAGTACATTCACTTTAAGAATTGCTAACCCTGCCCCCCCCAGTGAGAGGGGAGTAGTGTCCAAGTTTCAGGTCTTCTATTATTTCCCCTGGGAGTCTCAGATGGTTCAACTGATATAGTCTGGATAATCTGGGTGTTACTCTGACTCCTAGATAATGTATAGTATTTAATGGGGCCCATTTAAAGGGAAAGGTTGCCCAAACTGGGGCAGTGCAGGTCCCAGAAACCAGAAGGGCTTCAGACTTACCATAATTTAATTTATAACCCGACACTGCTCCAGATATTTCCAAATCTCTGCAAAGAGCCAGTGTGGATACCTGGAGGTCTCTTAAAGGAAAACTGTCCAAATCTGCAGCTCTGTATCCCCCAAAGCTTTACCCCCGATTAAGTTTTTTGCAAGGAAAAATCTTTGGTCTACATGCTAGAACTTATCGTATTTTAATTCTGTAAAGGCCGGAAGCCTGGAACATGGTGAACCCTGCACAGTTCCATTTAGTGTGAAAGTGCAGCGCTGCACTGTACCCCTCGCTTCAATGCAAATGTGTTACTTTCACACTAAATGGAACTGTGCAGTATCCTCCATGCTCTCAACTCCTGGACTTTGCAAAATGGGGGCAGCAGATTTGGACAGTTGCTGTTGCTCCAGGCTCCCCACCTTGATTCCCCTTATACCCTTTGTCATACCACCACTGCCAGCAGCTTGATGTATTAAGAAAACAGGAGGGAGGAGAGAGAACACCACTGGTTGGTGCCCCACTGTAAAATAAATTAAGAAGATGTTATCCCATTGGCCCTGACCACCACTTCTGGATGCTTGTATAATGCATCCATACAAACCCTGAATTTAGGCCCAAGTCCCATCACTACAAAGGTAGGCTGCAGGAAGGCCAAGTCCACCCAGTTAAAAGCCTTTGCTGCATTGAGACTGCTAATTGGAACTGAGGACTACCCTGCTGAAAGGCCAGGATATTAAAGAATTGCCATATATTATCATGAAGTTTCCACCCCTTAATAAATTCAGTTTGATCTGGGTGGGCTAGGTCCCCCACTTTTGCCTGTAACCTTTTAGTCAGGACAGAGGACAACTTTTAAGATCTACTGGCTGGAAAGATATAGGGTGATATGAGTCGCACTCAGGTGGGGTCCTTATTATGTTTTAACAATATAAGATATCTGGATCCTCTGACAGGGTTTCAGTGTCCTATTACCCTCCCCCATAACTACTGTGTATAGTTTCAGCAACTCCTGATAGGGCCTCCCTAAAGTCTTTTAGTATTCAGCTATAAATCTGTCCACCCCGTGAATTTCCCATTCTTAAGATCTGCAATCACCACTGCTAATTCTTCCACTGTAATAGGGGCCTCCTGTTCCTCCATATCCTGTTTTACCAGGCAGAGTATGTGTATATTTTTAAAAAATGCCTCTTTCTGTTCCCCATCTGTTGATTCCCACACCTGATGGTCCACCTGTATAAGATTCAGTAGTAAAAAGCAAAAGCATCTACTATTTTCACAGGGTGAGTTACTAACAATCCCTCCCCTGAATTTTAAGAATTACCCTGTTGGCTTGTTGTTTCCTGATTTGCAACAAGGAGACAACCAGCCCTATAGCCTGATTCAAAAACTTCTGCATGGCAAATCTCAGCTGCCCCTCTATTTTTTTATGAAGTATTGCAGTCTTCGTTTACATTCCTGAATTTGGGGCAGTAGGGCCCCATGAGCTGCCTCAGCATCAAACAGATCCTGTTCTAACACTATCTTCCTAGCAGCATCCTTTGTCGTTTTCTAGAAGAAGATTGTATGATGTACCCTGTGCTTGTGGCCTTGAGCCCATCCCATCTATCCTCCATGGATATGTCCTGCTCCTTACTGAGACATAAATAGTCTTTAATTTTCCCTTTAATGAGTGAAACAAAAATCTGGGTTGTTCAGTAGGGAATTTCGAGTCCAAGCTGAGTTCCTGGGGAGGAGAGGGAGATGATGCAACCCTACCCAATTAAGAGTCTGGTTGGATAATATGATATGCCCAGCTTTGCCTCCTCCATTGTAAATAACCATTCCACCATCAGGAACACCATATCTATCTGTGAGTAAGAGTTCTAAGGTGCTGAGAAAATGTAAAATCCTCATCCCTCAGGTGTGAGGCCAGCCAAGTATCTTCCAAACCCAGCCCCAGGAGTAGCTTCTAAGGGTCGTGTGTTCTGTCCTGGCTTTTCCTCCCCACCTTGCCCCTGCCTGTCTGTTGAATTGTTCAGGACCATGTTGAAGTCACCCATCAAAATATATATGATTTCCCAAAGCCTGTGGGGAACTGCAGCAGGATTTTCTGATAAAATACCACCTCTCCTGATCTGAGTTGGGGTCATAATGATTCAGCAGGGCAAGTGGGTACCCCTGTATGAACCTTCTAGGTACATTAACTGTCCATTTTCATCCTCCTCTACTTTTTCTAACCCACAGGGAGTACCCTGTGAATGTGCACTGCTGCTCCTTACCTGTAGGGGTGTTGCTGGGAAGTAGAGGCATAGTATTCACCTACCCAAGACCTTTTGCCTTCCTATGTTCCTTATGGGTGAGCTGTGTTTCTTGCAACAGAGCAATTGAAGCACAGTGTCTCTGAAGCTTCTGCAGCACCCTACTTCACTTCATAGGGTTTGCCAGCCCCTTCACATTATAGGTTACTACGTTCAACTCAGTGCTGGCCATTATGTGAAGAGACATTTGTATTAGTCGCCAGTTGTCTAAATTGGGCTGCATGATCCACCTAAACTCTGATCCACCTAAACTCTCAGTTAAAGTAGCAAGCAGAGGTTTATTTTCTCAGAAGAAGCCAGAAGGGGAAGGAAGGAAACATATTCAATTCAGTGCTTTAGAGTAACTGGTAATTGCTATTTTTCTTTTAAACTTAGATTGTGGGCTTTTAGTGACACTATACTTTCTTTGTTGTCTTTACTTATAATTGTTTTTGGGCTGTTGAAAATTTAAAACATAGTGGTGGTGTAATTCTGTGCTGTCTTTAATTGCTGCAACTTTTATCTTGGCTTGTCTGACTGCCCTGTAGTTGGGTGAAGGGTGTTAATTGTCTGGCCTCTGACCTCAGCTACGTGATAACTGGAGGTGGGGCTTAGTCAGAGTTAAAGTAGCAAGCAGAGGTTTATTTTCTCAGAAGAAGCCAGAAGGGGACGGAAGGAAACATATTCAATTCAGTGCTTTAGAGTAACTGGTAATTGCTATTTTTCTTTTAAACTTAGATTGTGGGCTTTTAGTGACACTATACTTTCTTTGTTGTCTTTACTTATAATTGTTTTTGGGCTGTTGAAAATTTAAAACATAGTGGTGGTGTAATTCTGTGCTGTCTTTAATTGCTGCAAATTTTATCTTGGCTTGTCTGACTGCCCTGTAGTTGGGTGAAGGGTGTTAATTGTCTGGCCTCTGACCTCAGCTACGTGATAACTGGAGGTGGGGCTTAGTCAGAGTTAAAGTAGCAAGCAGAGGTTTATTTTCTCAGAAGAAGCCAGAAGGGGAAAGAAGGAAACATATTCAATTCAGTGCTTTAGAGTAACTGGTAATTGCTATTTTTCTTTTAAACTTAGATTGTGGGCTTTTAGTGACACTATACTTTCTTTGTTGTCTTTACTTATAATTGTTTATGGGCTGTTGAAATTTTAAAACATAGTGGTGGTGTAATTCTGTGCTGTCTTTAATTGCTGCAAATTTTATCTTGGCTTGTCTGACTGCCCTGTAGTTGGGTGAAGGGTGTTAATTGTCTGGCCTCTGACCTCAGCTACATGATAACTGGAGGTGGGGCTTAGTCAGAGTTAAAGTAGCAAGCAGAGGTTTATTTTCTCAGAAGAAGCCAGAAGGGAAGGAAGGAAACATATTCAATTCAGTGCTTTAGAGTAACTGGTAATTGCTATTTTTCTTTTAAACTTAGATTGTGGGCTTTAGTGACACTATACTTTCTTTGTTGTCTTTACTTATAATTGTTTTTGGCTGTTGAAAATTTAAAACATAGTGGTGGTGTAATTCTGTGTTGTCTTTAATTGCTGCAAATTTTCCCCCCCTCCCCTTCCCCAACTCTTAATTATATGCCCTAATAAATCTGATTGACAGGAGCTAAACACAGGGTATGGTAAGGGTGAAAGTAGGAGGCGACAGGGGAAGAAGCCCACCCTCAGCATGACAAGTGTTTTGACTCATTTATTTATTTATTGGTTTCTTTTTCTTTAAAAAAAAAATTATCTGAGGATCAGTGACAGGATTTTAGTACAGTAAATTAATAAAAGGGAACTAGAGAGCTTCAGTAGCAGACAAGTAGTGGAATTGCAGTATAATGTGGGAATGGTGCAATGCAGTGGCTGTGGGGCAGCCATATTCAGGCAGACCTTCTGACACTGAGGTGCTGCCCTATCTGCATGCATTCTCTGGACTGCGGGATGAGGTAGCCAGACTCAGAGCCGAAGTAAACTGGGTCAGAGTACCATCACCCCTATCCAGGGACCACCCAGTCCAATGCAACTGCCTCAAAGGATGCCAAGAACGAGGAGCACTTGGAAGACAGTGGGCTCAGGAGGTTAGAAGATAGGCAGAGGCACATCCCAGATCCTATTCCACTCAAGAACTCATATGCCACACTGGCAAATGAGGACAACCAAATAGAGGTACCCAGGGAAGTGGAAGGAAAGGATGTGGAGGTTAGCCAAGGAGGTGACCTCAGCGGGAAAGCAGTGGACCCCAGAGGAGGAGGAAGTGAATCCTGGTGGGGACTCCATCATAAGAGGGATCCAGCTAGGAACACAGGAGGGGGGACAGGAGGTGAGGTGCCTCACCAGGTGCCCACGGCACGGAGGGATGGAAGGAAGATCCTGGGGATCACTGGGAAGGCAAGACGGGAGGGTGAGCTGGATGTCATTATCCACCTAGGTACTAATGACCTGGCAAATGGGGAGCCAAAGGAAGTTCAGGAAGAGTTTAGGAAACTGGGGAGGGGTCTCAAGCAAGTAGCTACTTCTGTCACTTTCTCAGAAGTACTACCTGTGAGAGGCAAGGGAGAGCATAGGAGTGCATGCACCAGGAACTTTAACTCATGGTTGAAGAACTGGTGCTGTGAGGAAGGGTTTGGATTCATTGGTGATTGGGGACTCACCTGGAAGGATGGAGGTATGTTCAAGCCTGACGGCCTGCATCCATCCTGGAGGGGAATCCAAGCACTCAATGATAAGTTTAAATGCTACATTGACAAGCATTTAAACTAGCAAAGGGGGGTGGCAGGCCAGCAAGGAGGGTACCTACTTGCTCACCCCCCACAGCTAGCAGTGGAACCAGTGAACCAGAGGAGTGGTTATCTCTGCAAAGCAGTGTGCAAAAGATGGGATTAGTGCCCAAGAGGTGGATAAGCAGAAAAGGGCAAAATTCAGCAGAAGGGCAGACAGCAAGGAGAACCAGGGATAAATGGCAACCAAGGAAGGGGCTGGAGTAGAACAGTGAAGCAGTCTAGGGAGGTCAAATCATGGAAAGCCATGTGTGAAAATGCCAGGAGCCTTAGCAACAAGATGGAAGATTTGGAGGCTGTCATGGTACAGTCAGACCTGGACATTGTGGCCATCACTGAAACCTGGTGTAATGATAACCATGACTGGGAGATAGCCATACCTGGCTACAACATATTCAGAAGAGACAGAGCAGGCAGGAAGGGAGGAGGATGGCACTGAATGTGAAAATGACATAAGGGCCATAGAGATCCAGGAGGAACAAATGGGGAGAGATACTGTGGGTTAAGCTGGAAAGGAAAATGGGGACAGCCATCCGCACAGGTGTGGTCTCTAGACCACCAGCCCAGGAGGAAGAAACAGATAGGGAGTTGATGCTAGCCATCCAAAGGATGGCAGACAAGGAGGTAGTACTGGTTGGAGACTTCAATATTGCAGACGTGACTGGAGCATCCCAGCAGCAGCATCAACTAGGAGCAGATTTATCCTGGACTCCTTCAGGGTGCCTTCCTCAAGTAACTGGTCATGGAACCAACTTGGCAGAAGGCAATACTGGACCTTGTGCTCACAAACAGGGACAGTGTGATGGGGGTAACAGTGGGAGAGCACCTGGGAAACAGTGACCACCAGTCATTGTGGTTTGAAATCACAGAAAGAGCAGAACCAAACCACACAAAAACATGTATCCTGGATTTTAGGGGGACAGACTTTGGGAAAATGGGGAGATACTTGAAAGAGGCATTAAGGGGAATGGGACAGGAATTAGGGTTGAGGAACAGTGGGCAGTATTTAAAATGGGGATTACAAGAACAACAGAATTATGCATTAAGCAGGTTAGCAAGAGGAAAAGGAAGAGGAGACCAATATGGTTTTCCAAAGAGGTATCAAAGAAAGTGAAAGCCAAAAAGATTGCATTCAGGCAATACAAAAAGACACAGGCAGAAGGGGATAGGGAGAAGTACCAGGAGAAGCAAAGGGAGGCAGGGAGGTCAGTAAGGGAAGCCAAAGCTCAGACAGAACACATTGCAAAATCAGTGGGTAGAGGGGACAAAACCTTTTACAGGTACATAAGTGAAAAAAGAAAGACAAAGGGAGGGATAGTGAGACTGAAGGGGGAGGATGGGGGCCGCGTGGAGGATGACAACAGTAAAGCTGACATATTGAACAGGTATTTCTGCTCAGTCTTTACTGAGGAAGAGGAGGGTTATGGGTCTGAAGGGAGTACAAGGGGTGAGAATGGTGCAGAAATGGACACAAGTCCCTTTACACGAGAAAGGGTCCTGAAGGAACTGGAAGTAATAAGAGTTGATAAAGCAATGGGGCCAGATGGGGTGCACCCCAGGGTTCTTAAAGAACTAAGAGAGGTGGTGGCTGAACCTCTGGCTATCCTGTTTAGCCGATCACTGGAAACAGGAGAGGTACCCAAAGACTGGAGGACAGCAGATGTAGTACCCTTATACAAAAGTGGGAACAAAGAGGAAGCAGGTAACTACAGACCAGTCAGCCTCACCTCAGTAGTGGGGAAGATCATGGAAGCACTACTGAAGGAGAGATTGGTGGAACATCTGGTTATCAATGGACTACAGGACCCAAGGCAGCATGGTTTCACCAGGGGGAGGTCATGTCAGACCAACCTCGTTGAATTTTTTGACTGAGTGACTAGGGAGGTGGATCAGAGGAGGGCAGTGGACATGGCCTATCTGGACTTCAGCAAGGCCTTTGACACTGTGCCACATAGAAGACTATTACACAAACTGGGGAATATGGGTGTGGGCAGGACAGTAGTGTGGTGGGTAGGTAACTGGCTGGGTGGCAGGACACAGAGGTGGTGGTAAATGGCTGTCACTCCACAGAGGAAGAGTGACCAGTGGGGTACCACACGGATCAGTGCTGGGACTGGTCCTATTCAACATCTTCATCAGTGATATTGCGAGGATCTAGAGGCAGAATTTCACTGTTCGCTGATGACACAAAGCTCTGTAACAGAGTAGACACACCAGAGGGTGTAGACAGAATGAGAAGCGACCTGCAGAAACTTGAAGAATGGTCAGGGGTTTGGCAGTTGAAATTCAATGCAAAGAAGTGCAAGATAATGCATATGGGGCACAAAAACCCTGGCACAGTATATCAGTTGGGGGGTGAGGATATAGCATGCACCAAGCAGGAAAGGGATCTTGGGGTTGTCATCTCTGATGACCTCAAGGTAGGGAAACAGTGTGACAAGGCAGCAGGTAAAGCAAATAGGATGCTGGGATGTATAGAAAGGCATCACCAGCAGGAAAAGGGAGGTCATAATTCCGCTATACAAGACACTAGTGAGGCCCCACCTGGAGTACAGTGTACAGTTCTGGAGACCATACCTCACGTAAGAACATAGACAGGGTAGAGAAGGTTCAGAGGAGGGCAACAAAGATGGTGCATGGATTGCATCACAAGTCCTATGAAGACAGGTTGAAGGAACTGAACATGTACTCCCTGGAGGAGAGGAGGGAGAGAGGGGATATGATAGAGACATACAAGTATCTTACAGGGAGGAACAGGGTGCAGGAAAACACTATTTTTAAGCGAAAAAGATGTTCCAGGTCTAGAGGGCATGGGATGAAGTTGGAGGGAGGACGATTCAGAGGAAACATGAAGAATTTCTTCACAGAACGGGTGGTGGACAAGTGGAACACCCTGCCAGAGGAAGTGGTAGGGGCTGAAACAATCACAGGATTTAAGAATGCATGGGATAGACATAAAGGAATTCTAGAGGTCAGGGTAGGGGCAACAGACTTCTAGGAAAACAAACTGAACTTACAAGCTCAAACGGGCAGACTAGGTGGGCCATAGGCCTTTATCTGCCAATACTGTCTATGTATCTATGTATGTATCTATGATGCTAAAAGTAGTTAGCACAGACCAAAACAGTAACTGGTAAACCCAAACTGAACCAAAAAACAGTAAACAATTAACTCCAAGGCACTGTATAAAGGCTTGGGTCATGCTGTTAAAGAGTTTGCGCTATACCTCCAAGCCCTTCGTTTGAATCCTGTTACGCTGCTTGTCAGCACCTACAGAACATGACACTCCTGCTGTTTTGCCCATAGCCCATCTCTAAAGCACATCATCACCATAGTAGTAGCTGTTAACACACCCCCCTTATAACTATAAATCATTCTGGATGAGTTCCTGCATGGTGGAATATTTGACCCACCTATCTGAGAATGACCACAGACACACACACACACTTACTTTATAAGTAAAAACCTAATCTCTGCACATGACCTCCATGCTGAGGTGCCTGTGTCCACCCCTGGAATACCCACACCAATCCAGAAGTGTGCTAGACTAAGATCATGGTTATTTAATCCTTACATCCCAGGCATAATGTTAGATATCAACAGGGAGTGTCACTGCAAGCTGAGAGGAGCTACATGCAAGTCTGGAGGTCCCTGCAAGATGGGCATCTAAGGGGGCCCCCACCAAGATGCTGCAAGTAACTCTGTGGTGGCTGGGTGGATTATGGCCATCCACTGTTGGCCAATGGATTTCCAGCTGAAGCCTTAGCCCCAAACTTTCTGCTGCAGTAGTGTGTTACACCAAGGATCACACTGGTTGGTATTGGGATTGCCCATGGAAAACCCAGTAATCGATTTTTTATCACCTCTCTAGCTGCCTCATTGACCATTCAATTCAGCCACATGGCCCTCCCTGCACCTGGTAGTTTTACATTTGGAGAGATATATCCCCTTCTAGACCTCTTGGCCATAGCATCCTACCACACTGAAATGCATGCTGGCTCCCATTGCTCCATGTTACACTTCTCGCCTCTTTCCCCCAACCCCTAGGCTTCAAATGACCCCAAGTTTCTAGCCTGTAGCCCTCTAATTATAGTGACATAGCTCTGAGTAAGAATAAATAAGGAGGAAGTACCCAGAGGTGTCCCCCAGCACTATGGATTGGTACAATCATCACACACACGCACACACACACACTCTTACACATGCACATGCACGCCACACACACACACACACACACACACACACACACAGTAGAAAACTCCTCCTTATATTTTACCCCTCCAATTAGATATGCAAACCCTTATAATATAGCTCACATAGTGACAGCTCTTAACTAATACACTAAAAAAAATCAAGGATATCCCTTTGCACAATGAGTAGTCTTATCCTGGTCACCCCTCAGTCACCTCCCTGCACAAGCACAAACCCTAATGCAATAAAAGAAGATCAGGTTAAGTACAAACTTAAAATCAAATCAAAGAGGACAAATTGAGTTCCTCTGGGCATTTGGTAAGACTAGTGGTAGTCTGGCAGAGTGTGAAGGTGTGGATAAAACAGAAACAATAAACCAGAAGTCAGGTGCATAAAAATGCAAACGTGCATTGTTATTTTATTCAAATCAGAAAATAAAAATGATAAACATACAGGAAGCAAAAGGTTATTCAGTGTCCAGTATCCAGCAAACTTTCTAATTTTGAAAATTCCTGATGCTTTAGCTTCAGCCTATTCAAATAGAACAGTGTGGAAACAAGCACACACTTCTGAGGTCATCCTCACTTGGTAGTCAGTATTCAACTGATTCCTTTATCTATCTTTGTCACGCCAAGTGGTGGGTTTTTATATCTTTCAAGGATGACATCACCATCAGGTGAACCAGCCCTTTTTGCTAAAACCTGTATAAACCTCTTATTCTCATGAGTTACCCATCAAACAGTAGACATATATGTTCATACATGTTAATTTTTCTAGCCTAGACTCAACTCCTCTTTTCTTAGTTAAGGGGGAATTTTATGTTACCCTTTTGTTTCATCTCAAATGACAGTTTTAATAAGATAGTAAGTCCATGAGGGTGCCACTGGGTTTGCAAGGGGAATGGAAGAATGAGGGTGCGATCTTCTTCTCCCTTCCTCTGCCAACCCTTGGAACTCATTATCTTTTTCTTTTTCTTTCCATTAAATCGTTAAATGTGACACCCTAAAATAGATAAGCATATAGCAAATATATTTCATTTTCATTCCCAGTGTGAATGGCCATCCCACTCAAACAAAGAGTGAAAGGAATGGGGGGGGTGACATCCCACATATGGGCATCCACCCTAGACAGGATCACCCTGTCCCACAGAGTTAATGAAAAGAAAAACAATGTACAGTCAGCAGTTAAAGTAAATGTGGCTAATCACCTGTAATCCTTCACTATGTGGTGATATAGTATTGTTGGGTATTTTACTGTTCTCTGTTGAACATCCTCTGACTTTGTTTTTTATGATCTAATAAACCCTTAGTTACCTACAGGGAAACGTAACCCTTTGGGGAATGTCAGGAGATCACTACACCTTAACAAAACATACAATACCCCTCTTACAGATTCTAGGACTAAGAAAGGATAATAAAAAGAAACAGAATCAATTATAAAAGCAACATAAGGTTCTTGTATTGTTCTACCAGCTTGCTATAGGACAGTCATTATACATTGCATACTAATTATGTAACATACACACCTGGGAGTCTGGAAGCTCTCATACACTACAGCGTCTGCCTGTATTTTCCTCGGAAGAGGCTAGTGGGTGCACGGGGTTTTATACCCTGAAAACCTCTAAGCTGGTTATAGATAACCAGTTCATGTGTGCATGGATGAGTACACCTACTCTTATTGGTCAGTTTGGTGGGCTGATGGGGTATTATCTTAGTTGCCCTTTTGGTTGCTACAATTTGTAGCAGTCTATTTATAAGAATATGCTTATGTCAATGACATATTCTTATAGATGAAACAATTTGTATACTTCTCTGAACGTTCTATTTATAAATTGTGCTGTGTTCAGTAGAAGACACCTTAGCTATAGAAGGAGCTCCCTATCACATTAGTACTTCTCAATCATTGCAGTTCAAACATTATGGCAGTAGAGGCAGTGTGTTGCAGTAGTAAAAAAACATAATTTGAGATTGTTTGTTTTTGTCCTGCATGATCAAATGTAGGCAAAGGTCTTCCTTCAATGGTAGTGTGTTGCATAGCCTGTAGTCTTAGTACAGTAAAATCATTTTTCTGGTAAAGCTGCTTTCTACAGTATATTATATATGCAAAATAAAGTGTCAACTATCCTTACGTGTATGTGTATACCTAAAACTAACTCTATGTAAGTGTCCCTAGTGCTATGTGAAAATGTGTACCCCATCAAGTGTAGAACCCTAGCTCCATCCTGTAAATGGCATGTCTGTGTGAGATGTCAGGTCTCCATGTATCTGCACGTGTGTTGCAATCCCACTTATGGCTGTGGGTTGTGTGTAAATGTAAATATCCACTTATAGATGTGGGTGTGCATTTAAGTATCCCCACTTATGGGGCTGGCCCAGTGGTGCTGAGGGTTGAGGTGCTGGACACCACATCTCATGCCATGCTGGTGACCCGGTTCAGGAACAGACTTAGGTCATCAGAGGTCAGTCGGGGTGAGGGTGAGGAACTGATTGAGCCACCGCTTGCAGCTCTCACCCTTGAGGAGGGATCTGAGGGGCTCCTCAGGGTTTGGCTGCACCCTACTGGAGGCCGGGTTGCCAGTGTCACATCTGATGAGCTCAGCGGTAGCCAGAGGGTGGATGAGGCTGTGGACTGGAGCTGCAGTGCAGGTGCACCTCCACATGCATGCAGTACTGCTTCCAGGGCCTCGGGACAACTAAATTAAGCAGAAAACCCTTGGAGGACCAGGGAGGCAACAAGGGCTCCTGGGACCCAGCCAACATCCCCAATGCCAGACTGTCTCTCCTCCAGGGCTTTCCACCAGGACTGACCTCTAATAATAGAAAGGCAGCCAGGTAGGTGGGGCAGGCCCTCCCCCCAAGGGGGCTGGATGGGGAGATCCCGGGAGAAAGGAGGTCTCAGGTGGGCAGTAGAGGCGACAGTTGAGCAGGCACCTCTGAGAGATGCCCTGGTCAGCTGAGTTTAAAAAAAGAGTATCCCCACTTATAGATGTGGGCTTGTGTGTAAAGCTATCCCACTTATGGCTGTGGGTTATGTACTTGTGTATCATCTGCATGACATGAGCATACAGGTAATCATGATGCACCTTGCGTATGTCATGCCGCATGTGGGTAATCTTTGTAGTGATGATGTACCTTGTGTACGTCACGTGTGTAGGTAAGCATATCTTACATCCCTACACCCCCCTTTACCTGCATGTATACAAGCTAACACAGAAAAATAGAAAGAAAGAGAGAATTAGGAGTAGGAGGCAGATTGGTAGCATACAGAAACTTGAGTTGAGATCAGTGAAAGTTAAGAGTTTTATAGAGGCAAGAAGTATAAAATGAGAAAAGCCTGAACAATAACAAATCCTTTAAATGTAAACTCCAACCATGTGTTGGTAAGTGCAATGTGTGTGTCTCCATCATGAAACAGTTTTTAATGAATCCTCTGTCTTCTGAACAATATTTTTGATTTGAATGTGTGTGTCTTTCCTTTTCATTAACCTTTTAACATCAAAGTGCAACTGATCTATATGAACATTACAAACTGGTAAGTACTGGCTCAGATGTTTTAAATGGGTGGGTTCAGCATCTAAAGAACCTTGGTCATGGAGGGGCACCAGGGTAATGACAGTACGTTCATGGGGTGTAAAACAGGAATTGGGTGTTGTCACATTAAGAACCATATTGTTATAAACATAAGACATATGGTTAGTAGCATATTCAAACATCAGGTACAAACCATTTGGTAAGTCTGATGGGGCACAAAATCAAGAAGTTGGTGGGTTTAGTAGAGAATGAAATTCCAGCAGCCTTGATGAAAGCGTTGCTGCTGTGCATGATTGAAGTCTTGATTGAAGAGACGTCTGAAGAAATGTTTTCTTTGCTGAAGTCAGGGACTGCCCCTCCCTCAGGCTTGCCCTTAATGTAAGGTACCCCAAGTATTAGCATTGTTGTGGGTACCAGTGCTGGCTGGCGAGGAAGAAGTGTGCTGGTTTCCATCAGTTGCATCAAAGTTCATATCGGCTTGGTCAATGGATGACCCTTCTCTGAAGTCTGGTTCATATCTACGCACAGGTGTGACCACAGTAAAGACACCACACCTGCACAGGTAGTGGTAGCCATTCCTGGTGCAGCAGTCTGTATGGGGGGGGGCTACCCAGGCATTCAGGTGATGGTGATGAACAAGGAGATCTGGCAGCTTTTTCCGTTCTTGAAAGATGTCTTCTTCCAAGTGCCCAGGTGATTGTACCTGTACCAGTTTATTAAATACTGCAGCATCCTTATCAAATATAGGCAGTGAAACAGTAAATGTGACACACATTGTATCTTTATATCACAGTCATGTCTATTATAGCAGGGGCCCTGGTTGCGGTGCACTGTAACATAACCAAAGTTTCTAGCAATGGCAAATGTGACCACATGATTCATACAGAAATAGATTAGATGTCGTATTAGTCCTTAGAAGAATAATCCAGAAGCAATGATTTGATACTTTTATTGGACCAAACAAAACGCCTAATAAAATGAAATGTTAGTCCAACAAAAGGTATCAAACCATTTGCCTCTGAACTGTATGATCCATGCACTTCGAGTAGTATGTTATATTGTCACAATGGGGGTTATACGTCTGTCATTCTGGGATTTTACAAGTTTCTAAATCTTGTAAGAGATTTGTAATGGTGGGAGTGCAAAGCTCCACAAGCAGAGCAAATGATTTCCTTACCTATGTGGTGTTGTCTAGCCCTCTATTATTAAAGTGTATTAACTGTATTATCTTGCATCTGGTCTGATTGAAAATCCTAGCAATAAAGTGCAGGTTATATGTGGTGAACTTTTCTTCTTGTGCAATGCCTACAATACCATGCAGCATAGGCTGTATTACATCCTGATTTATTTTACTATTAAATAATTTAGCATGTCTCCCAATTTGTCCAAATCGTCCTATTACAAATAGATAATTCAGTACCAAAATACCTGTGGTAGACCATACAATGCCTGTCCACCAGAAGACCTAACCCTTTTCCCACATTTAGGCCTGAACACCCCAGGGTGTTCTGTAGAAACTTCCCTGCTAGCAGGTCTTGAGCTCATGTTTGAAATGTTGCCATAATGTCAAGATGTCAAGTAACATTACTGTATGCAATTTAGAACTGTTTGTTTCACAACAATGACCAAATTCGGCCATGTCCTAGTTAGATAAATTTAGAAATTACAGGCATATACATGTAATTTACATAATTAATTAATGCACCTGGAATAGGAATAGCAATTAGGCCACTTTTTGAGCTGGGTTCAAGTATAGGGCAGTTTTCATGATTTTCAGAAACAGTTTTAGAAATTACAGTAAGGTAAATAGATTCAGTAAGAATAGTGTTCAGCTGGCAAAGTCTCTTCACTGAGATGTTGTGAAAACAACGCTTCTTACTCCAACTCAACTGCTGAACATGCCTCCAGGAAGCTATCTGATGCTGACAAGGCCATGCCGTTTGACCACAATCACAAAGTGTGTCTCCCCAGTTTCTCCTCCTGCAAGATGAATTTGAGAGGGTGTCTTATGATGCTCCAGGAGCTTGTTCCTACATAGGTGATGGTGTCACCGGAATTCATCAAGGGACTCCCTTTCCTACAGTTTTGTCAACTTCACAATGATGTTGCAGAGCCCCATCACCAAAGATTTCAAGGTGGTAGTAAGGGTTTCTTTCTCTAGCTCAACTGCTGAATGTGCCTCTGGGAGCTATTCCACCACTGACAAGGCCATGCTGTTTGACCGTGATAACAAAGTGTATATCCCAGTTGCACCTCCTGCATCAATTCACACATGAGCTTTCCCCGGCAAGTAAGAAGGCAATATATCACTACCACAAGTTGTTTCTTTGCTTTATGGAGTGGATTTAGATGGATATGAGAGGGTGTCTTGTGGAGCTCCAGGAGCTTGTTCCTCCATAGGTGACGTCAACAGAATTCGTCGAGGTGGTCCCTTCTAAGGGAGAACTTTACAGACACCAGCCTCAACCAGCCACTTCCACCAACAGGCCAGATCACGGAGGGATGAGGGCCATCATAGATACAAGGTAGGTAAAAGGAGGATGGAGTGAGTAGGAGTGGGAGATGTAGAGCCAACTGAGGAGATGGACTGACTGATTCTTTTCTCGCTATCTCTGCTACAGTGCTGCTACGTGCCTTCTGACTGCCTGCCGCAAGGCTAGAAAAACTAAAAAGATCATTGTCAGTTAGTGACAGAAAATCTGTGATGCTGGTGTTGGAGGAATGTGACAATTTGGTATAATGAAAACATTAAAGTGTTAGCAAGAGAAGGCCATGGGTTAATAAGAATATTTTATGTACTAATTCTTTCTTGCTAATGTCCTTTCTGTTACAAAAATGGACTTGTTAGTACACTGTGCATACTTTGTTACTATGACAAAATGTTGAACATATAAACAGAATTATCTATGTGTGTAAGACGTGTAGTTTCAGACCAGAAAAATGGTGTGAGGTTGTGCAGTACAGTAATGTACCCAAGCATCTAATTACCATGTATGGAAAATACAGTATGCAGAGTTTTGTAAGATAAGAACTACTGGAAAGCGTATAAAACAAAGGATTGCAGGAGGTGCAGAGTGAGGAACTACAAACCTCAAAATGAAGTGCTGAAGCCTCCACACCCACCTGGTTCATCCTCCCACAGTAAGGTAACTGATCATTACCTGTACTCTGAAAAAGCTGGACTGCAAGTGCAGTGTATGTGTTAGTACAATAAATCTTGCTTTGTGGTCTGCAGTTCCTCATTTCCAGTGTAATCATTGGGTTGATACCTCAACAGTGTGCAAAAAAGGCTCCGACACTTGTGCTATGTTGTGTGTGTTGGAGGGACAGGTAAATCTGCAGTTGGTGGGGAGCAGGGAGAGAGCAGATCATGACAGTTGGTTCTTGTAAGTGTGATGTAATTGTTATTTCCTGCATCCTGCTGCTATGTTTCAGTCACTTCCATAAACTCTCTTCTCACATTACACACATGCATTGTGGGATAATTTGTAGTTAATGCTTCTTAATACTCTATAATGTGAAGTCTTCATCTGACAAAGGAACAAAAAGAGGACACAAAATGAAACAGAAGTGGGGAAAAAAAAAACAAGGAAAAAAGTATCTGAGAAGTGTCATTTGCACCAAAGAACACAAAAATGTCTACAGCTTCTAGGACCTAGGCAGCCCCAGACCCTGCACCATTTCCTCTGGGACCAGGGCCATGGATAATTTCTCATCCTAGCAATGCCTCTGAGTTGTAATATTTTGAATTTAATCCTGGGCTTTTTCATGCATAGATGAACCAGAAAATTTGTTTCTCTCCAAAACTGAAATCTACTGTACTGGGGCAAATGGGAATGTTTGGAAGAAATATAAAAATGGAAGCAGGTGAGCCAGCCCGGTGGTATAGAAGGCTGAGGGGCTTCAGCGCCTTACCTCTTACCATGCCATCAACCAGTGTTCAGAAAAGAGTTTGGGCTTTGGGGATTGACCCTGGGAGAGGGCTGAGAGAGAATCAAGCGGCTGTCTGGCATCTTTCCTCTTCCAGCCAAGGGACATAAGCTTCCCTGCCTCTTGGAAGCCACCGGGTAGAGGCCCCGTGATAGTGTATCAAACTAAATGACAAGTTTCAAAGAAACTTGGCTTTCCGGCCAGTGCCCTTTGGGGGTAACTCTTACCTCAGTGCTTGTGCATTAATGTTCTTTGTCTTTTAGATTGTTTTTTGGTTTTATTGCACTTACCACAACCCAAACCAGATAGACCAATGTAGGGTAGCTGGTTTATTCCACTGGGGTGTTATACAGATGAGGCACACTGATGAGTCCTGATAGGATGAAGCACGTATCTGTGTCTTCTGTTTGCACCCTTTGCAGACTGTGTGAGAGACCTTTCTGCACCATGCATTTCTTCTTAAAGTTGAACCAACATAATATTTTGTGGTCATTTGCATATACAGCCCATGATGCATTACAAAACTATATCTGTAAATAGTGACTGGAAGTTGGCTGGCTCGCCACAACCCCACGTTCAAAAGGTTAGCGTGGCACAAACCCAGTTTGCACGTGCTAACCTAGAATAACTACCGACTGTCAGGGAGCATGCCCATATTCAAAGGCCATCTATGCAGGGTGCACACCCAATAGCGCCGTCATGGATAATATCATGCTGTGCACATGAAAATGAGGGAATCTCTTATACATATGCAGTGCAGCATGATAGTGAATGTTTGCAGAGGCACTAAATGGCCAGTAGCATGGCACAGTTTAACGTTTTTGAAGCTCAGCCTTTAATGGTTCCCAGAGGAGGAGGGTACCCCACACACCATCCATGCACTGTCAAGGGCAGGGTTCCCTGGTGGTCTAGCAATCCCTCCCTAGCCCCAATCCCTTCTTAGAATACATACATGGATTTCATAGTAGTCTAGCAGTCCCTCCCTATCCCTGATACCCCCTCTCAGAAGACCTGAAATGTATCCCTGGTGACTTAGCAGTCCCCATCCTAACCCCAACCTGCTTGTGTTCTACATATCTCTGTTCCTGATGGTCTAGTAGACCCCACCCCAGCAGGCATTGTCCCACCACCCTTCCCTCCCCAACCCCAAGAGCCAGCAACTGGCTCAGCCCTCTGCTCACCACCATGGCCAGCCACAGACTGAGGTCTCATGGAGCAGGTACTGTATAATCAGCTGTCACAGTACACACTCCATGAGAGCTCAGTGTGGCCAGCCATGTTAGTGAACAGAAGAGCTGTGCGATCACCAGATCTCGGGGTTGGGACAGGAGAGTGGGGTGGTGGGACAGTACTAAGGCTGGAGGGTCCACTAGATCACCAGAAGCAGAGATATATGTAAGGATAAGGGCAGGTCAGGGCTAGGGAGGGGGGGACTGTTAGACCACCAGGGATACATTTTGAGTATTCTAGGAGAGGCTGGGCCTAGGGAGGGACCAACAGACAACCAGGAATTCAGTTGCTGTATTCCAAGAGGGGATCAGAGCTAGGAAGGGACAACTAGACCACCAGGACATCAGATTATTTATGACAAGCGGGGATCAGGGTTTGGGAAGGGGACCTGGCCTGGTGCACTCGGCCAATGTACAACATGCAGATGAGCCCATAATGGGTATGCAAATGTTCCATTTGTGCCAGACATTCCCAATTGGCTCATCTGCATGTTTGGGCTGAATATCACCCATAGGGGCTGCGGTGCAATCCTGTGTGTGCTATGCTGTACCCCATGGGTGGTCTTCAGCCCAGCATTCTGGTAGCATGACACACAGCACAGCAACTGCCTGCTACTGTTGCACCTGGGTTATGCCCCCTATCATCGCACTATACCTCACACTGTATTCCTGGTCTACTGTACTGTGATACTGCTGTTTTGCACTAACATATAGATATAGGCAATGATCATATAAGCATGAGTGCTAGGAATGTGCCTTGACACTAAATATGCTAATGTTTATCGCTGATTCATGATACCGCACTATAAAACATTTATCTAGATTATATTTGTCTTTCATATATATTCCATATATAATCTACCTAATCACTAATAAGATTATTCTGAGGGATCATCAGTGATTATTGTATACTTACATTCTCATATAATTATATGTAGTGTGTGTTTTACATTCAGGCAGATATGCCACGAGTAATAGAACAGAAGATGTCTTATACTGTACGTAAGCAAGAAATGCCACATGTAGTTTGAACCATCAGCATTTCTTTTGTCTAAGCTATAATGCTAATGGAAGCATATTCTGTCTCATATGATACTCATTTGTAATTCTGTCTCCTAAGTCATTATCCAGTGGAGAATGACTTAGGAAAAATACATATTGTTTCTCATATCTGTAACTATGAGGTAATCTCTATTGCTATGCTTTTATCTGTAGTATATAGTTGTCTGCAACCAACTGTAAGTGGGCTCTAGAAGATTAGTACTCTAGAAGAGCAGGGAGAGAGAGACAAGACCTTAGAGAACCTAAGATCTACAATCCTGGAGATTATATGCATTCTTCAGGCTAGTTGTGAGAAACCCAGCTCCCTTGTGATTTTCTCTGTCACATGCTTGGCGTAAGTAGTATAGTAAACTTTATTAGTACTCCTTGCTTGTTTATGAATGTTTCTTGACAGATTCCGATACACAAGAATCTGTATTATTATTATTTACCCCACACACCAACAGTGTTTAGGTAACATAAATGGCGACCGCAGCTGGAGTCTAGATGTTTGCCAAGTTTCATTTTAATTTCCTCTGTAAATTAAAACAATGGGTGAGAAATCCCCAGTAACAAGTAACCGAAAGTGTCTTCTGTTTAACTTTGGGTCTGTTGTGTGTTCCACAGTGCAGACAAAACAATCTCTTGGCAGGTATTCAATCTCTGCGTAATGAGTTGTTTTATTTCTTTTTTTTTCTTATTCTTTCTCTGTGGGAACACAGCTATAAGGGGATCTGAACAGACAGATAGACTGCTTTCTTGTTGACTCAAATCCTAATGGGTATATACTCATCTAGCAGTCCACATATGCCAAAGGCTGTTTGTGTCCTGTCATGAACTTTGGTGGCAAACATCGCTTTTGCTCCACAGATAGCTAAGGGTTTCTTATCTTATATGACATGTCTAAATATATCAGTACTGAGTTGAGGATGGATGCTAACAAGCCAAACTCCATTATAGTAGTTGGTTTGATTTTGCTAAAGTAGCAGAATCAATGGTATGCCTCTAAGGGATATAATTGCCCTATTATGGGAACTGAAAATGGCACCAATGATCCTGAAGGATTATTAATTGCAATGTTGTTTAATTGTTTTGTTGCTGTTCTAAATAAAATATCTGTTTTGAAATCTGAATATATTGCTTGCAAAATGGAAAATGCTGCTTTCAAGCAGGAAATTTGTTTGAAACAGGCTTCTCATATAGAGAAGATAACTAAACTGCAGTCTGAGCTGCAGTCTGTCTGTCTAGTAAATTAGTCTCTCTTTAATAAGAGAAGCAGCAAAGACCTGCATGCCTTAAGAGATAGCGCTGAAAAGGCAAAACTTGTTAGAAATAAAGTTTTTCAGATGAATGGTGTTCTGGCTAGTAACACTGATTCCTTACGTTTTGGAAACAAGAAACTTAGAGATGATAAGTCTGAAGTAATTACTGAAAGAGTTAACTTGCTGGTATTTCAACACCAGACCTTGACTGAACAGCCTGATTCAGTATGTTTTCAGTACAGCAGACTTGAAAGGAAGGTTTTGAATACAAACTACTGTATGACACAGCTTCTGTGATAAAAGCACATTTAACAAGATAGAATGTCTTGCAATCTGAAAACAATGCACTTTACAGATTGCTAACTCCTGTATCTGAGCAGTTAGAATGTAGAAGTAAAAAGTCAGATATGGCAAACTTGCACCGTCAGCCAGAGGTATTGGCAGGGCATACTAACTTAATGCCCAAAGACCTTGCCTCTTCTGATGTTGAAGAGTTTGATTTTGAACACTCACAGTATGCTGTGGGGTGGACTAGAGCAAAGGCTAGCCACTTGTTTTTCTGTGATTCACAAAATGGAGAATTGTTAGAGTCTCAAAATGGTGGACACACATGTCGTCAGGTTGCATCCCCATGCCATCCTCAAGATGGCCACTTATGGTCATGTGATGATGGTCTTAACACAGTAACCCAAGATGCCCATGAGGTAATTCAAAATGGCTGACCACCATATCATGGAGGTCCGATCCTGCAGTCAGAGGGATCTGTGATTGCTGCCATAACCAAACAAAATATACCAGAGTTTTTTGGCATGATTAATAATTTTATCAGAACACTAGTGTTTTCTGAGGCACACAAGATTCTCATTAAAAATGATGTTGACATACTTTTACAATCTGTCATGAAGTCAGTGTCTGACGCTGCAGAAGAAGCTGCTGCTAGCAATATTTATTTTATTCGAATGGCCTTGGTTAAAGAACACATTGCAGTGAATTACATGAAATGTTTTTATTTCCTGTGCAGTTTAACATAAGCTTTCCCTGAGAAGACTGAATGTGCTGCTTTTCCTATGCACTGCATTATACATTAGCTGCAACATTAAAACAATGCTGCTACCATTCAGCAACATTCGGTTGGAAACCCACTTTACATTTGATGGGGAGGGACAACCTGATTCTAAAGCCCGTGGCTGTGATATTTTCATCATCACAGGCCACGTTGAGGGGGAGGGTTACAGGTTTGATTTCTGAACCTGGGCTGACTGCTGTTTCAGTACTATTTTCTCCACTCCTGATGGCTACTGAACCACAATCCATAGCTGGAGAACTACATGCAACTGGCACACTACTTTTCTCCACTGTGCAGGCACCTCTGATAGTGCCAGCACTGCCAGCACGTGATGCAGAACCCCCTCCATCAGTGACACCTGGATCATCCCATACTGTGACTGCAATAGCAGGCACAAGTCAGAAACAGTCTGGATTATTCCCAGTGTAGACAACAGCAGGCATGTTTTGCAAGAAGGTACAAGGTATCCTAATACTGATATCATTGTCTTTTCTTTTGGGATTACTAACCATGGTCCCAGCATTGGTTAATCCTAACATGGTTTTAGGGTATTTTGAAACTGCCACATCAGATATAGTAATCTCAGCAGTTTTAGCCCCAAAATACAACAGACACATCAGACCCATTGCTTATGCATCCCAGATGCTTGCCCCAGTGGAGCTAAAATACAACATTTGTGAAAGAAATCTTTTGGCTACATACTGAGCAGTGAGATACTTTATGTACATCATTGGATAAGCACCCATTGTGCTGCATTTCTATCATTTGCCAACTAACATTCTGTTGTCAGACAGAGTAAAAGATGACTCTGTAACTAATGCCCGACTTACAAACTGGTCTCTCATTTTTCAGGATCATGACATCTCTTCCCTTCCTATCAAAACTCCATCCTTGTTGGCTAATGGCCTATAAATTGCAGGAGAGATCCATGACTGTCACTCCAACCCCCATCCTACCTGTCCCAGGGCTCTTTCTGACAGAACCCCAGAAAGTGTTAAAAGACACCACTGTGTGTCGTGTTTTGACTGATGACTCAGTCACACATATCAACGAGGGTTAGATAGCAGGGTTTGGAATTATTTTACATCCTAGTGATGACAGAGTGTGCATGGCTAGTAACTGCATCATTGTATATGTACGGTTCACGGGCAATGTTAAAACACGCCTGGGAAATAAAATGAAAAGCAGGGAGGCGAGGAGTCTCCTTAGTACCACAGATATTTGTAGATGGTTTAGAAAACCGAAATGACCTTGAGAAAGACACAGACTGTGTTAAGAAAGGAATGAAAAGATTTTTTCTTATGTAAAATTATACCAGCACTTTATGAAAGGGTTAAGTTCTGCTGGCTTCAACAAATATCCTTGAGATAATTACAGAAAGCACTGCAGATACTATAGAAACATAGAATTTGACGGCAGATAAGGACTGCTTGGCCGACCCAGTCTGCCCATTTCCCTACATAATGGATAAGCTGCAGATCCTAGTTAATCAGTAGCCTACTTCTTTCTACCCCCACCCCCTAGAATTGCCTTATGACTGTCCCATGCATGCTTGAATTCAACCACTGTTTTTGACTGCACAACCTCCTCTGGAAGGCCGCTCCATGCATCCACTCTCTCTCTCTCTCTGTGAAAAATACTTCCTTACATTACCTCTGAGCCATCCCCATCTTCAAATTGTGCCCCTTGTTCTTGCACACCTCTTTTTTGAAACATGCTAGCTTCTTGGACTTTGTTGATTCCCTTGAGGTGCTAGAAAGTTTCTATCATGTCCTCCTCTCCTCCTTTCCTCAGAGGCTATACATATTAGCTCCTTTAGTCTCTCTTCATATGTCTTCTGGTGCAGACACTGCACCATTTAGTGCCCTCCTCTGGACAGCTTCCATCTTGTCTATGTCCTTGCGGAGATTGGGTCTCCAGAACTGCACATAGTACTCCAGATTGGTCTCACCAGCTGTCTGTACAGAGGGATAACAACTTCCTGTTTTCTACTGGTGATGCCTCTCCTATGCATCCCATTATCCCCAGCCCTCCTTACTGCCCTCTTACATTCTTGCCCACCTTTAAGTCATCTGATATGACTTCTCCCAGGTCCCTTTCCATTTTGTTGTTGTTAGTATCTTACCCCCACTGTGTACTCTTCCCTGGTTTTTGTTTCCTAGGTGCATTACCTTGCACTTCTAGCATTGAATCTAAGCTGCCATACATTTGACCATTCCTCTAACCTTGCCACATCCCTTCTCATCCTTTCCACCCCACCTTGTGCATCAACTCTGTTGCAGATCTTTGGGTCATCTGCAAAGAGACATACTTTTCTTTCCAGTCCCTCTGCAATGTTGCTTATAAAAGACACTGAAGAGGACCGGTCCTAATACTGAACCCTGCGGTAGCCCATTAGTAACCCCCCTTTCTTCAGAGTGGACTCCATTTACTATTACCCTCTGTGTCCTGTTCTCCAGCCAATTCTTTACCCAGGCTATCATCTTGGGACCCACTGCCAGACTGGCTAACTTGTATATTAATCTTTTGTGTGGGACTGAGTCAAATGCCTTGCTAAAGTCTAGGTAGGCCATGTCCACAGCCCTTCCTGATCTACTGCTTTGGTCACCCAGTCAAAGAAATCTATTAAATTCATCTGGCATAACCTTCCCACTGTGAATCCATGCTGTCTTGGGTCCTGTGCCCCTCTGGCCTCTAGGTACTCAACAATTCTTTCCTTCAGAAGTGACTCCATCATTTTCCCTATCACTGAGGTTAAACTAACAGGTCTGTTGTTTCCTGCTTCTGCCCTGCTCCCACTTTTGTGAAGGGGAATCACATCTGCCCTCCTCCAGTCCTCAGGTACCACTCCATCCTCCTATGATTTGTTAAAGAGGGTAGTCAGTGGTGTTCTTATTGTAGATTCTAATTGGGCCTGCTTCTCTCTAAATTGAATTTCTTTGGCAGAAGACAAACTTCTGTTCCAATTCTATGATATTACCTCTGAGAAATATAGTGACTTGCTTGTGCACGTCACAACACTAACAGTATAAATACATACTATACATTCATAAGGTTCAAGCATATTTTAAACATGAACTTTATGCTCTATAAGAAGGACCCTCATTTGAGGGCAGTGTATAGGTTCCTTAACAAAGGAACTGGGGAATAAATTCCAGAAATAAGCCCTTATACCCCAATTGTATTGTATTATAAGAAAGGGAGAATGACATTCACCTATTCAGTGATGGCTTACTCATTTGGAACATCACTGCTGTAACATTCATGAAAAGTTATGGGTAATTCCTGAACACCTGAGAGTAAATTTTACCTGCTGTACCGAGTACATGATACTCCAACTGGTAGACACCAGGGAGTCAGTAAAAACCCTAGACAGACTGAAATCCTATGTCTTGTGGCCATACATGAGAAATGATGTAGAACATTGCATTAGTAACTGTTTGATCTGTGAACAGAACAATCCTATACCATCTAGGAAAACACATTGTTATAACAACATCCAGATTGACTACATTGGCCTTATGCCAACCACTAAGAACATTTAGTTTTCACTAGTGATCACCAACCTAACAGAGCAACACAGCCAAAGTGACTGCAAATGTTTTGGTAAACCAGCTATATACTAGGTAGGGCTTACCCCAAAAGGTAAATTCTGATTACAGGGATATGACTTTACAGCCTAAGTGATGCAAGAAATTCTGCATTTGTTTTGGGGTAAAACAAAAGTTTTATATCCCTTACAACCCACAGTCATCAGGACAGGTGGAATGGGATAACAGGTAGATCAAAGTTATGTTATCCAAATTTGTTCAGAAAACAACAAAGGACTGGAATTCATTATTGCCTTTACTCCTTATGGCAATAAGAGGGACATCCTCTGCAGGTACACAGCTCACCCCATTTTTAAAATCATGACCGGACGGTCAATGAGACTCCCAGAACATTTACTTCTGGACCTGTGTACTGCCACTGTTGATGGAGCATCAGTAGATAAATGTTAAATATCTCAAACAAGACATCCAAAAAGTACACTTGTTTGCTGCACAATGTATGGGGTGAGGCCCAACAACAGGCCATATCCCATTGTAAACAAATGCAGTCCAGCAGTCTACCAAGTTAGACTGCCTCACTATAACAGTCATTGATAAATGGCTATGTGCCAATCAAATGAACCTGTTTAAAGGAGATTAAATTACTTTTCAATACCCCAATGGGTGGAATAGTACTAAACTATGTGTTTTTTTTTTATTTTCTCTTTCCTTTTAGGTTTCAGAGAGAGAGAGAGATGCTTGCTTTTATGCTTATTATTCTTTTTAAAAGCACGGGTGTTCTTCCAAGCCCAAACTGCACATTTTATTGCCGATAAGAACCAGTGACCTAATCCTAAACAGATTGTTGAGGCAGAACACCTCACAAGCCCACATGATTTAATTGCATCCTGTGGAATTTACACTAAGGTCCTAAAGACATGTTCATTGTCCAGAAGGGTGAGTGAAGCCCTACTGAATGTTATGATCATTGTTTGGATCAATTCTAGCAGCTAGACTTGATCTGGACTCCTGTTTGCATCTTATTGATAATCAGGAAATTGTTGTATCCAAATTACATGGCAATTAGACCTTAAGGTTTTTAACCCTATGATGCCCCATAATTCCCAGACACTTAATACTGTGTGTCCAAAATACAAAACACTGGCGCACCCAGTGGTCTAACAGCCACTTCTCAACCAGGTACTCTAGTCAATAATGTGCAGTTCATGCACATCCCAGTGATTTCAAATCTCACCTATTAAACTTGGAATGATTTGTTTTATGTTTGACAACAAACATTTTCCACACTTTTTTTTAGCCAGGTACTCATTAATGTCCCCTGTACAGGACTAATAATGCCCACACACACACAGATACACACACACACACAGGATTTTCACATCCTGACTGCTAGTTGTATATCTTATGACTGTAAACCTATCCAAATGCACTAGGCATTTTGGTTTTGTTTTGTTTTATTTAAAAAAACACAGGTTTAGACTCAGACCTATTTGGCTCTGACATATCTATTTGAAAGAGGGCTTATTTAGCCATTATTCAAGCACATGCAGTATGTTAAATGTTCATGATAGTATGAAATATAATATCATCACCCATTACATGGTATACATGATTTTGCAGAGGGTGTGGAAAAATTATTCATAGGCACACATTTTCCAATCTTTTATTTTTTATAATTGCTGGTGATTTTACTGTAGCACTGCATGAACGAGCAGTCAGTCAGTCACAGTCAGTTCCCAATATGACTGACTGCCGAAGCACTGCCCTAAGCGCGAGTACTGCAGGATCAACCGGATAGTGGATGGGGTTATTTTTTTGTTTCTGAAGGCAGGATCAACCACATAAATATATTTAAAAAGTAATACATTACTTGTGTGAGGACTAGGAAGCAGATAGTCAGCGCAGGTGCTTCAGTCCCAACAAAATGGAGACGCCATATTGAAATTGTTGAGCATCCTGCCCACTGACAAACTAAGGGCCAATAAGGTGGCACGCTAGGTTTGAAAGACAAGAAACGCAGGGGAAGTGAACAGATTTTTAAAGCAAAATACTGTAATAACTCATTTTTGGGTTATTACGGCATTTTGCAGACCCTGAAAACAGGTTGATAAAGGGGGTCACCAGTAATTATAAGCAATTTACATTTACAATATTAAGGGTATTGCAAAGGGGTTTGACCCGACAAATGTTCTTGTTAATAGATTAATTTCTATTCACATTCAGGAAGCAGATGAGCATCACGTAGCTAGGAAAATCCTTTGCACTGCCCACAGCTATTATGTTTTACAACCCTTTGGTTATCTCTTCCAAGATCTGGAATTAGGATATATCCTTGATCTCATACATGACAGATGTATGGGTTAGTGACATTGCCACATTATGCACTTCTATTGCACGTGTTAAGTGTTTATTTGAATCTAGCACTATTCCTTTGTCTATGGCAAGGAACCTTGGATATGTCACCGCACACACCAGTATTGCTCCATGTTTCAAAACTTATTCCTGCACTATCCAGGAAGCCATGTTTGTGACTCTCACCTTGTCATTGCCGCACTTTTATCTGGCAACATCCATCTCTGATCGTCTGGCAACTGTCCATTCTATTGATCATCTTGATGGGAACTTTTATCGTGAAAAGGTTGAAACTACATCCTTTCCTTATTTACCAAGAAGTCTTGGAATTGTGACTGACTCTGAATATTGAATGTCGTGCCTGAAAGGAACATCATCTTTTATGCAGATGTGACATCTTCCAACTTGTCTTACCAACTTGTGAATACTGGCCCAATTACTGAAAATTAGGCTTCCACTTGTGAACTTTCAAATAAACTGTATTCAGTCCAGCCAATTAAGATTCTACAATCAAGCTCATTGTTATGTATACTGAAGCAAGTCTGGGGGGGGGGGGCAATCCTCTAACTTCAGCAAGAAGAATCGAGAAATCCATTTTCTTCACTGCTTGTTTTCCAAGCCTGGCTAGCACCTCATACAAACTGAGTACTGTCATAAACTTTTACATTTTGTGCAGCCTTGTGATCATCGTCAACTGAACACTGTTGCTATTCAGTTGTAAAACTCAATGTGCAATCTAATGCACCCCCTGCTGAGGCCTCTGAAAATACTGCTGCCTCCTGAATATTTGGATCAACCTTTGGAAAATCTGAATGCATCAAATTTGAACTATGAATCTTCATCTAACACTTGAAGAAAACCTGGATTTGTCCCAGGAATTGTTTGTAGTTTATGTCTTGTGGACATTGACATTTCATGTCCTGTTCAGCTTACCAACTGAAAAATGCCATCCTTCAAGGTGGTATATTCTGCAGATGTGGAACATTGTGTGGTGACCAACTATACATTTTTCTGATATGGACTAAAAGCTGTGCAATGTGAACATTTCTAACTTCTGTTTTTACTCCCTAAACAGGTAATAGGTTATGCAGTAATCACACATGTTCCCATCCCAGAACCAGATACCATTGAGTCTAGTCCTAACTATCTTGATGCTCTACCTCAATTTGTACTTATTTTTAATATCTATACAGGCAACTTAAGTTTGTCTCTTCAGTTTCTTTCCAATAGGACAGATACACACCTTATATATATATCAATATTTACTGATTGTTTTCATATTGTAACCCCCCCATTGTGAAGTTTTATTCCAAATGTTTCTAGTAATACAAGGTTTACTAACATTTTCCCTTGTAATTACATTTTGTTGTTTAAGGAAAATCCTGAAACACTTGTGTGATGACTTAATTTCCTCTATTAGGCTCGTGCCACTGGCCTGTAGATGAATGATGCCTAACCATCATCTTTTTGTTGTCTTGCCACTTTTGCAATTAGGGCAACAAAGAGGGGACTGTTGCACCTGGGTTATGCCTCCTATCATCCCATATACACCTCACATACACCTCACACTGTATTCCTGGTCTACTGTACTGTGATACTGCTGTTTTGCACTAACATATAGATATAGGCAATGATCATATAAGCATGAGTGCTAGGAAAGTGCTTTGCTGCTAAGATATGCTAATGTTTATCATGCCTGATTCAGTATACTGCACTATAATACATTTATCTAGATTATGTTTGTCTTTCATATATATTCCATATATAAGCTACCTAATCACTGATAAAATGACTCTGAGGGATCATCAGTGATTATTGTATACTTATATTCTCGTATAATTATATGTAGTGTGTGTTTTATACTCAGGCAGATATGCCACATGTAATAGAACCTGTCAGCAGTTCTCTTTGTCTAAGCAAGCTGACAGAGAGAGAAAGCCTTTGTTATGTCTCTATGTCTTATACTGCACACACAAGCAAGAAATGCCACATATAGTTTGAACCTGTCAGCATTTCTTTTGTCTAAGCTATAATGCAAATGGAAGCATATTCTGTCTCATATGATATTCATTTGTAATTCTGTCTCTTAAGTCATTATCCAGTGGAGAATGACTTAGAACCAACACATATTGTTTCTCATATATGTAACAATGAGGTCATCTCTGTTATTATGCTGTTATCTGTAGTATATAGTTGTCTGCAACCAACTGTAAGTGGGCTCTACAGTCCTGGAGATTATGTACATTATTCAGGCTAGTTGTGAGAAGCCCATCTCCCTTGTGATTTTCTCTGTCACATGCCTTGGTGTAAGTAGTATAATAAACTTTATTAGTACTCCTTGCTTGTTTACGAATGTTTCTTGGCAGACTACGAGACATAAGAATCTGTATTATTTACCCTACACACCAAGAGTGTTTAGGCAACACTGTGCACTGCACTATCATGGCCCAATATTCAGACAGATAGTGCAGTCAGTTCGGATCATACTATCTGTTTGAATATTGCACCACAGCTGGCTGGCCCTATATTTTTAAGCAGCACACCTGTGCACATGCACAGTCATCCAGCTCTGACTATAGGGTCCTATTTATGGACAGCCATGCACATACAAACCTGTGTCTTCATGTCTAGTTTTCTAAGGCAACCACGGAACCCCTCAAGCTTTGCTCTGATAGTTCTTGGTCGTCATAGTATTCTCTCGATGCAGACTCAGGCTTATTGCGTATGGCTGCTCACACATTATCCTCTATTTTGTTTGCGGTCCCCCTCATATTATCTGTGCTGGAGGTATCACAATGAGATCTCCATCTGGCTATTTCTATACTCTAGACACTCCTGCTGAGGTTTTCACAACTCAGGCAAAACTGACCCATCTCACTGCTTATGTTGATCAGCAGTCAGTTTATGGTCTATGTTGAGTCTTTCTTTCTGGTGTCCCTGTTCTTTTTCTGCCTCTAGAGTAAGAGATTGTGTCACCCTTACTACAACTTTTAATGTGTCCCATAACATACTGGGTTTCAGCTCTTCTGTGCAATTTTTCAAGAGGATCTGTTGAACCCACTTTTCTAACAATTTTATAAATTCAGGATCATTAGGATGGGTCATCCAGTGTGTATTACATCTGTTTTCAGTTATCTACATGCACAACTCCAGTGGGGTATGATCTGAGAGTGTCATAAGGACTATCCTGCAGTCATGCACCCCAACTACTGTACATCAACCACGTTAATGAAAAAGTAATCTAGCTAGCATTCCCAGTGGTGCAGAGAGTTGAGGCACTGTAGGGCCACACCTCCCACCATGCCAGTGGCCGGGGTTCACAAACAAGCCAGGGCTGCTCATTGGACAGCCAGGGGAAGGGGGATCAAGTATCTAGAGACAGGTATCCTCCTTTGGGGAGGGGTGACTGTGCATGCCATTGCTTGACTGCCACCCAGCAGAGGCTAGATGGCAACAGCAAGTGGCAGGCCACGTTTGTCAGCCATGAATGCAGATACTAGGTTGTACAGTGTTTTCACACTGTACCTGCTTGTCACTATGCATGTGCTGACCCATGTAAGGGAAGAGAAAGTGAAATGGAGGAAAAACTCATCAGGCGGCAAGACAATCCTGCCAACCTCACAGGCTCTGAGGAAAGGATTGTGAGAAAGGGGTTGGAAGTGGGGTGGAGAAGAATTAGAGTACAATTTAGATGTGCTGGAGTAACCCCTTGCAGTACTCTCCACTCTACTTAAAGAGTTATGCCCCTTTGACCCCCTCCCACTGCTGGGAGAAGTATATTCTTGATGTAGAACCTTTGTGTAACTCCCCTGTTACCCAGGGTTACTAGAATCCCAGTAAGACCTAGTGGTAGGCAGGAAGGCAGCTTGTGAAACTCCAGTTAAATGGATTCACACTGTCTCACTCTGTTCTCAGTCTCAGCTGAGACTGAGGATGACATCACCATAGAACTCTCACAGCTGCATGAGCCACACTGGAGTGCTGCAGCTGGAAGTTAGGATCGAATGTTGGGGATTTTTGAATAGATTCTGTGTGCAGTCTTGAAGAGAGGAGCAGCACAGGAGTATGTGTGCAGGCTCTCAGAGCCTTAAGCTCTGTTTTAGAGCTACTGTAAGGGAAGTGTGTGTTTCCACCGAAAGAGGAACACAGTAAGCTGATTGTGAAGTGGTGGAGACCGCTGTGACTGGTCCATGTGCCCCATCCCTGAGGGGATGTGGGTGAAAAGGTTTGTCTGTCTTCCAGGGGCAACCCTCCTGGTTCCAGCTTAGGAAGAAGCTGCCTTATTTCAAGTTGTGCTGCGGCACAAGAAGCTGTGGGAGAGAAATTCCTGTGAGGAATCGCCTGTGGGGCACCTGTAATCAAAGGGTGAGTTCGCTCTGACAGAGAGCCTATGTTTTCACCTGAACTGTTGGAACATGGGGATTGGACTACTTAATTTGTAGGAGGTCTAGTGTAATAGACATTGCCAGTTAATTCAAGTAGGTTCAAGTCCAGCACAAAGAGTGAAGTAAAGTGGGGATTCGACTGCTTAATAAGTGGGGGGCCTAGAGCAATGGGCTAAGCCAAGTAAAAGTATGTTCATGTCCAGCACAATGGGAAAGCAAGACAAGTAGAGGAAATGTGACATACATTTATCCTTACTCTACATTGCCAAGCTTTACAGAATGAGATGTTTAATGTCCAGAGAAATGGCTGGGTATGACTTGTAGGCGAGGTGGAAGACCCCCATCAGTAGTAACCAATTCACCTCACGGATTTGCTTTGTGGCACCTTTACTTTCTCTCAGGTACTTGGCCAGTGCCTGGGGAAAGTACCCAGATGTGGGATTAAAGGAGAACTCCCTGATAGAGCTGAGGTGCTCTTAGGTGGTTTAGGGAGCCACCAGCAAATGTTTCCATGACCTGTGGAAGGTATCTGAGTGGCGCAAGGGGCGCGACCCTGGGAATCCCAGATAGTGTACAAGTTTGGGCTGTGTACCCAAAGCAGCGTGCAAGTCCAGGCTGTGTGCCCGTGGGTTCAGAGCCTCCTCAACTCAGTCCCCACCGGTACTGCTGTCAGATTCAAACAGCATACCACCTGTCATTTGCAAAAAGGCAGGGGGTGGGATTGCATTTGTAAATGAGCAGTTCCTGCTCAAAGGTATTTGTAATGCTAGAGTTTAATAAAATAAAATAAAATATCACCAGTGTAGGAAGGAGGAAACTGACTGAGAGGCAGATGTAAGATCTGGGGTTGTAGGAGTATGAACTGAGTGGGCTCTATTGGGGTTGTGTGGAGCAGTAGACACCCTGGTGCTAGGAAAGGTCCTGAGAGGGGGCCCCATCTGGTTTCTGTCCCCAGGGTTCCTGCTGGGCTAAATGTGTAGGCAGGCAATGGGTTGGCTGGCACATCCCATCCACTTCAGGCAGTGCTATGCAATGCCAGGTCGATGAGGAATAAGACCATAATTATGGCGGATCTTATTTCCTCAGTTGATCTGGCTTTCATCACCGAGACTTGGCTAGGGGACAATGCAGGTCCAGTTTTGGAGGCATCAGTCCCTGTCAATTTCTCAGTAGTGCACTGTTAGTGTAGGGATCACGGGGAGGGTTACCATGTGTTTCAGAACTGAACAAAACCTGATGGTACACCCAGAGGAGGAAACTATGTCTTTCAAGGGTGTGGCAGTGCGTGGAAGGCCAGGTGCATGTTGCAGAATCCTCCTCATGTACCGGCCTCCAGCTCACAAGGGGAGTTTCTGCAGGAAATCTCATCTCTCATCTCAGACTTGGTCTTGGAGTCACCTAGATGGTTCATACTAGGTGACTTCAATGCCTGGGTCGATGACGAGGGTTCTTGTTTTGGTAGAGATTTCCTCCAGGGTATGGAGATACTGGGCCTTGCACAGGTTATTACCTGCATTACCCACCTCCATGGCTATGCACTGGACCAGATATTAGCCCTGGGCTTGAGGTGAAAGGCCTCAAGATTGATCTGGTCAGTAGGACAGATCACTGTGTCATAAGGTTCCATTTCAGGGCCCCCACTTGTAATCCATCTCTGGTGGAGGTGTTGCAATACCGACCTTTAAAGGGTGCAGAGCCTGAAGGACTGATGTCGGTATTGGACACCTCGAAAATGTTGGCAGCCTGTGCTGAAAGAAAGGAGGCCGCAATGCTGGCCTATAACAGGGTCATAACTGGACCCTCAACCTTCTAGTGCCGGTCTGTGTACGCTCCCTGGTTTCATGCCTCAGCTCACTTTGGAGGCCTCTGACATCTATGTGCCATTCCACTCAGGTTTCAGGGCCAGGTATAGCATGGTAACTGCCCTGGTCAGGGTGCTTAATGACCTGCTCAGGGTGAGGGATAGAGGAGAGTGTTTGATTCTCATTCTCCTCGATCTCTCTTCAGCATTTGACACTGCGGACCATTGTGTATTTTTGGACCAGCTCAGGGAGTATGTTGGACTCACCAGCACCATGATTTGCTGATTCAAGTCCTTTTTACAGGGTAGAACCCAGAGGATAGTACTGGGGAGTTACTCCTCAGACCCGACGGTTCTATCCTGTGGTGTACCCCAGGGTTCGGTCCTGTCAGCAATGTTCTTTGCAGTGTACATGCTGCTCCTGGGCATGGTTATAAGGCAGTTCAGGCTGAGGTTTCACTGTTATACAGATGATACCCAGCTCTATCTGTCTTTTGTGCCTGGGACTCAGGTTGCCGTCGATCTGGTTTTTTTTTTAAACTTTATGTTTATTGCTTTTCATAGTACAGACATACAAGAAAGTCTTACCCTGGTTTTGAGTACAAGATATTAGATAGTGTACATCGGATAACTAGGATAGTTAACTCAGCATCCATTGTTACATCATATGAGGGCTGGTATCTAATTTTTAAACATATTCAAATGAGATACAAATTCAAATAACCAGGCAGCAAGAACATGGACATTAATTGCAATTAAATCCGATAAATGTCCGTGTGCTTAATTAGCACATAAACTGTACCGCTCAGGGCGTTAGTTTTGTCCATGTAACACTGTACTTAGTAAGGTTCCATTATTCCAGCAAACATCTCTCAGAGAAAACCCCATTCTCTCGGAGTCATTCAGAGATTGTTTTACATTTCTTATCGCATTTTAGCAAGTTCCCCAAAGTCTCCCCTTCATATCAAGCCAGCAGTATGTACAGAAAACAGAGTGTATGTATATTTAAACAGGCATACTAAGAAATAAATATTACCAGCTATTAGCATAGGCAACAAGCATTGGGCTGAGACTAATTGGGGTTCAATATCGCACATGTCAATCGGTCCACCACATGGTGGTCAACTTACTATAATGACAGTCAAGTCCAACATCAGTCCCCCTCATCAGAGTCATTATTTAATTCCTGCTGAGCGAAATCCTTTTGTATTGCAGCCAGTCATTTCCCTGCTTCAGAAGGATCCGTGTATATATATGTTTTCCCCGCGTACTGGATTCTTAGTCGGGCTGGGATTTGTAATGCATGGGAACCCCCCAGGGCTCGTAATCCTGAATGAACTGCATCAAATGCCTTATGACGTTATCGAGTGGAAAAACTCAGATCCGGGAATCAGTGCACCCTGTTGATAGCATAACTGCTCCCTTCATTTTGCTGCTAGCACCTTATCTCGAATATGTTGCCCCGTAGTCACTGCCAGGATTGCACGCAGTTGATCTGGAGAAGGTTCACAGTGTCTTGGTGTAATTCAGTAGACCTTTACCATTTCCCCTGCTATTTCAATGTCCCAGAGTTGGAGAATTAGTGCTTCCATATGGCTCATTAAGTCCCGTCCTTCCAAATTTTCTGGGATTCCTAGAAAACGGAGATTTGTTGAGCGAACCATGTTTTCAAGCTGTTCCATGCGGAGCCTCAGGAGTTTGTTTTCCAAGATAACTCCTGAAATGGCCGTAGCTGTATTATTAGCAGAACTGGCAGCTTTTTCAGCGAGATCAGAAGTCTTCACTATTTTCGTGTCCATAGCTGCCAGACAGTCTGTTAATACATATGCTCACCTCATGGCTTGAGGCCTCTGCCGTTAGCTGATCCCCTGGCCTGTTTGCCTTCGCACCGCTGCTGTCTTGTGGAGGCTTTTTCTTCGGGTTTACCTTTTTGGAGCGCGTCGATTTTTATATCAATCTGCTCCTCTCCTAAAATCGCACCAACTAATATATATTTTAAGGATTAGAAACCTCTTTTGAAGGGTTATTTGCTCTGAAATAGAGATCCGAGCCAGGGAGCTCCCTGAGAGACGTCTGTTCCCTTCGGCTGTTGGCTCCGCCCCTTGCCGTCGATGTGTTTAACAAATGCTTGGCTGAAATCCAGAACTGAATGGCCTCTAGCTGGCTGAAACTGAACCCTAAGAAGACTGAGGTATTGGTGGTGAGCCAGGTCTAAAATGGGGATTGGGGGCTGGCAGGGAGTGACTGGGTTTTTGCTTGGTGGTTTGATCTGCTGGCCTCCCAGGGTGAAGAATCTGGGAGTCATTCTGGACAAAGGCCTGACAAAGGAGGCCCAGGTGTCAGCTATAATCTGGAATGGCTTTTTTCATCTAAGGAACATCTGCCAGATCAGATCCCTTATCTGCCCGAAGATCTTGCCACACTGAGAATACACTGCATTAGGGAAGCAATATGATGGACATGCTGACGGACTGAGTAGACGCACTGCAACCACGGAGGAGAGGGGAACCATGTATGCTGCTGTGGCAGGAATGAAAATGTAAAAAGCAGATAAGTAATCTTCTCCCTTTATTTCCTCTGTGTGTTACTAATTGCTACTATCTCCCAAGAGTAACAAAAACAATAAGCTCTCTCTCTTTACCTGTGCCGCAGAATTCATTGACCTAAGGATATTTCTGTCTCAGTGTTATTTTCCTCCCAGTTCTGCTCCATACTCACTGGCTGACAAGCTGAAGGTAGGGCACTGACATAACAAACAGTTCTTTTCTTTTTTTCTCTGTAGCAAATTTCCTGGCAGCCGCTTTTTCCTGCAGAGCTCAGAGGTGCAGTGGGGGTAAGTTGCAGAGGCCCCCGCACACAAGGGAGTTAACAGTTTCCCAGAAGAATCTTGAAAAGGAGCCAAACCAAATGAAGCAGAAGTCAGAAACTCAAAAATCTCCCCAAAATTGGCAGTCTAAACAAGCTTCGGAGAATCTTTTTAACTGCTTTAAGTCACCAGCCTGCAGTTTAACAGCACTATTAGGCTCTACAACGGACCTGGCTTCCAATAAGTCTATACCTGAAACTCCACAGATGTTTAACCCATTCAAGTTTTTTGCAAGGGCCACAGAAATGGATGCCACTCCCCAGTCACCATCTACCAGCCACCCCACAGTTGTAGATTTTGGAAGAGACACTTTAAACATAAAACCACAATAGGACACTCCATGGGGTCTGCAAGACCCTGTTGAAATGACAGTGGAATCGGGAACTCATCATGCAAAAAAAATAATCTCTGGAAATAGCAACTCTACAGAGGAAGAAACTAGAAACCTGACTCCTCAGCAGGAGCTGGCAATCCAAACTGGGCAGCCAAGGTGAGAGAGCAGGACCAGGAAAAACTCAAACTTGACACAGGAGACAAACAACACAGGAAAAGGATAGAATGAACCTGCCTTATAAAGAACACTCACAGACACACGTACAGGAAAGGGCAAAAAATCCAGATAACAACAAACAGAAACACAACATAGAAATAAATGACTACAAAGATAATTTACTCAGGGTAATAAGAGAAGGTTTCAAGAGTGTCAAAACCCTTACTGCAGAATTAACAGGCTCTGTAACTGATCTTGCCAAAAATTAACTCTGTCAATTAGGATGGCACAGCTGGAGGACAGAGTGGGTACAATGGAAGATGCTTTAAATCCACTGAAACTGAAAATAGAGGATCACGTAGAAGGATTAAAAATCTACGCAGCAAAATCAAGAATTAGAAACAAGAAGTAGAAGTGGAAACTGAAGCTGGGTGGTATACCTGAAGGTCTGGAAGGGATACATTCTATAGAGTTCTTTGAGAAACTGTACACTGAAGCATTGATAGGCCTCATCTGAAAAAGAAAACAGCTTGATAGAGCTCACAGAGGAAGAAAAACCTGAATTACTAGGGTTCTTAAGCGTGATTTGTGTTCATCAAACCACATCACTACCAAGATAAGAAGGCAATTCTGAGGAAAGCCAGGCTGGAAAATGGCATTAAGGCAGCAGGAACAAATATTCAAGTCTTCCCTGATCTGCCACATGAGGTTTTTAAATAGAAGAAAAGCCTTCGCTAATGTCAGGTCTATGCTGGTGAAAAGGAATATTTGATTTATGATGATTCCCCAAGCAAAATTGAAGGTTTGGTTCCAGGTAATAATGAGAATGTTCCTTTCTCCAACAGAAGCTGAGAAAAACATAAAACAATGGATCATGGAGAAACCGGAAGAAAATGGCTGAACAATGTATCTCGAGGGAAGAGAGTAAGAAGTTGAAAGCTAAAGAAGAGAGATATACTTATCTATATATAAATAAAAAAGGGGGAGATAATATATCAAGCTTTACTCTCCAACCCCCAAACGCTTCAGAGTGATGGGAGAGTGTTTACCCCACAGCATAAGTGATGCCTATACAAAGGAAAAAGAAGAGCTAGAAGTTTAGTTTAGGGGAAATAGGAAAAATTGAGAAAGGAACATTGATGAAGGGGGAAAGCAAAGAGAGAATAAAAGATGGAAGCAGCCAAAAGGGAAGAAAATTGTATATTATTTTCCTCTCCTAGGGCAGAGCAGTGCCATCTCAGGATAGTCGATAGTACTACATCTGGTGTCAGATACTGAGGATACCAGATGTTTTCTGACTATCTAGCAAGTAAGGGGGGATGAGAGGAAGGCTCAAGAGAGTCAATTGGGTAAGAAAGTTAAGTCAAAACCAGGGCATTAGGAAAAGATTTGGTAAAATGCATAGATTTGGCTTAACAGTGGCTCTGTTTTTTTCTATCCCTTTAGGACTAAGGGTTTTGATACGAGGGGGGGATAAGGAGAGGGGTAGGCTGGGGGAAAAACTGCAACTTAAGAAATAGACAACTCAATAACAGAACAGAGGGAATCACTAAAAAAAGAACTAATTGCACTGGCCTTCACACATATAATTATCTATGTATAATGATAGAAAAAGAAACAATCAATATTATTATTTTTTTTTTAATTTTAGTCTTTGGTAACTGGGTAAGGCCCACTAGGCACATGTGCCTGTTTTCAGGGGTGACCTGGAAGCACTGGGTGGTTAAGTGACTTGCTTAGAGTCACACAGTATGCAAGTGGAGGCTGTGAGATTCAAACTCAGGTCTGGTCTGCTGAATGTATCAAGCTTGTTCACACTTCGCTCCTCTAACCTCTAGGCTATAGAGGGTCTACAGGTATTGTGAGGACATTAGAAGCAAAACTAAATCCAAATATAACAAATGGAAACAATTAATGCAATGAGGTGGAACATAAAGGGCATGAGGGACAGGACAAAAATAAGGACAATAATACATCAGTGTGAGAGGGAACGTGGTCATTTTGTTTCTATGGGAAACACATTTTGAAAACAAAGACTTTAATTACTTCAAGAATCTATAGAGAAACTGGATTTTTCTCTTAATTTAATAACAAAGCCAGATGCATTGCAATAATGATTACAAAAAAAAAACTGGCTATACAATGACAACACAACATAATGATAGGGAAGGAGGCACCTATTACTTAGAATTAAAAGGAATCTCTCTGACTATACATTAGTGTCAGTCTATGCACCAAATGAAGAAGACCCTGACTTTTAAAATAGACTATTTACTGACATTTCAACTTTTCGTGCCCCATATATAACTGCGGGGGACTTTAGTAGTACTCTGGGACATCTGGACAGAAGTTTGGGAGCAAAGGAAAAAAAAACATAAAATAATCCCTCTATTCAAAAACTATATGCAAGGATTTAATCCAGCAGACCCGCTGAGAGTTCTCTACTCAGATAAAGAGGTGTATTCATTTCACTCTACGATCCATAATACTTATTCAATAACTGATTTCTTTTTGTTGTCTAAACTACTAGTAAGTGGTATAGAAGAACTGGAATATGATTCAGTTACAGTATCAGACCATGTTCCAGTGAATTTTATAATCAAACAACTAGGAATTGAATGACCCCAGTTAAATTTTTTTTGGTGGTGATTTTCCTGCCCCTGGCCCTCTGGTTAGCTCTTCTTACCTGGCATCCTGTCCTCCAGCCACCATCCATCCCACATCATCCTCCACACACAGGGACATCACCACCCCATCCCCATGGCTTACCCTCATAACGGGGTGGTGGAGAGCCCCTCAACCTTCCCACCAGGACTGGATCCAGTATTGGCGGTCATGCCAGTATAGTGCAGTGGTTTAAGGGTCTGAGCTGCCAACCTGGAGTCCTAGGTTTGAATCCCACGGCCCCCATTTACATACTGTGTGACCCTAAGCAAGTCACTTAACTTTGTTGTGCTCCCAGGTTGCACCTGTAAACAGGCTTTTAGCTTAGTGTGTCTCTCCTGGTTAAAAAATAAATAAATAAATAAAATGCCCTCTGGAGGTGGTGCATTTCCTATGGACGGCCATCAAGCCACACAACCAGGCCTGCCATTTTCACTGGGTTTTCTGCCAGCAGCGGAGCATGCAATGCCAATGATGGGCATGCCACATGCACATCGCACACCCGCCAGCTGCTCCAGCTCTGTGCTCCACTGTACAGGGCCAGGTGTGCCAACACCTAGCCTCTGCTAGGTGTCAGGCAATCACTGGCCTCTGTTCTCCACCCTCCCTGGGACAGAAGAGCTGTCCTCTAGATGCTTGTTCCTCTCCCACTCCAGCCAGCCCCCCATGAACCGCTCACACCACAAACATGGGTTGCCAGCACGGCAGGAAGTAAGGCATCACTGCATCAGCCCTCCATGCCACTGGGCCAGCTATAAATCACCCCAGTTTCAATGGAAATTCAATGTTAAACTCCTCAATTATGAAATATTTCACAAAATATTGGTTGAGGAAATAGATAACTTCTTAAATGATAATTCACAAGAAGTGGACTTACAAATGAAATGGGTTGCACTGAAGGCATGCTTAAGAGGTGTATATATTTCATATAATTCCTTTGAAAACAAAACAGACCAAAACCTTATCAATTCTTTAGAACAGGATCTGGCTAATGCAGAAGCAGAACTAATAACATCGGATAGAGGCCTCCACAGGGTTCTGTTTTTGAGAGATAAAATAAAACCGATTTTGAAACTAGGGCAAAAGGAGCATTAGCAAGGGCAGCAGTAAATTCTGCTTCCTGGGCTAAAAATGGATAGACTGTTAGCTTTCAATTACAAGCAGAAAAGGCACAACATATAATAGACTCAATAGAAAATGAAAGAGAACAATTGGTAACAACTCCAAAAATGATAAACAAATACTTTTCATTATTTTATTCAAAATTATACACACAAGAAAATACAATAGATAAAAAATTGAAGAATTCTTTTCAACCATAGCACTAAACAAATTAGATGTACAAGACCAACAAATGCTACAATATTATATTACTATACAAGAAGTATCAGAAGCTATTGCAGAACTGCCAAATAATAAATTTCCCAGTCCAGGTGATTATATAAATGAGTTCTATAAACATTTTAAAGACAATATACTCCATCTACTCCATCAGGTATTTAACAATATTTTAGATAGCAATGGCCCTCCACCTTCTTTTTATCAAGCCATCATTACATTAATTCCAAAACAAGATAAACCACTTCATGAATGTGGATCCTACACCATATCATTATTAAATACTGACTATAAATTATTTACAAAGAATACTAGCAAAGAGGTTGTCAAGGGTCATACCCAAAATTATCCACCCGGACCAGAAGTGGTTTATCCCGGGTAGAAAGCTGATGGATAATATACACCATACACTTAACATTTTGGAAAGTTCAACACACAAACATGCAGTGTTAATAGCACTCGACGCAGAAAAACTTTCGACAGGGTTGGTTGGGAGTACTTATTTACAACATTACAAAAAACTGGGTGTGGACAAAGATTTATAACCTTGATTAGGTTAATTTATAGATCCCTGACTGCCCATATAAAAACAAATAACCAGATATCATCTGATGTATATTTAAAAAGAGGTACGAGACAAGGTTGTCCCATCTCTGTTGCTGTTTGTTATTTATATTGAACCATTAGCCCAGGCAATAAGACAAGCTAAGGGAATTAAAGGCAAAGAAATAAAGGGGAAAAATCATGTGATATCTCTGTATGCAGATGGTATTTTATTATATCCGGAAGACGCTGTTCTGTCCACACCTCCACTGATGAATCACATTAAGAAATTTGCAGACATCTCAGGATATAAACACAAATAAATCTGAAGTTCTCCTGATAAGTGTAGAATTCCCAGTAACCCAATTCAAAACAGACAATAATATGGAAACTACAAAAAAAAATTAAGTACCTGGGGGTTTGGATCACACAAAAAAAGACACATATAATAATAAGTATGATACTACAATTCAGAAAATTCACAATGATCTACAGAGATGGCAACTACTCCCCTTGACTTTAATCAGGAGAACAAATGTGATCAGGACTAACCTATTGCCTAGAATGCTGTTTCTGTTTCAAGCACTTCCTGTTTGAATTCCCCCCAAAAAATTCAAAAATCTTGAGATGGAGGTTAGAAAATTCATTTGGCAAAATAGACAACCTAGGATAAGTCTTTCTAAACTATATGTGCCCACTGATATGGTGGGCTTGGTTACAAATTTCTACTGATATTTTAAGGCAGTCCAAATAGCATGGATTAAACCATACTTTCAATTACAAGAAAGATCAGATTGGGTAGAAATCGAGGAGGCTCAATCTGGTCTAAAAATTTTGACAGGAATCCTCCACTGGGGAAAAACTCAATAATGAAACAAAATGTTTGAATAAAATAAATTAAAATTAAAATATGGGTGGAAATACACAAGATAATTGGTTGGAAAAATGTTGGAATCATTTACATATTTAAAACTTATTCCTAACTTTAAAAGAATCTTTGCTTCTAAAAAGTTAGAGGATAAAGGTATCTACCAAATGTTATGCTGTTGTATAATTGGGAAGAATTTATGGAGTCTGATTCTTTTAAACACCATTTCAATCTAGAAGAGGGTTATTTTCTCCCTTACCTTCAAATAAAGCATTTTATCAGGGCCAAAAGAGGTAATCTATACAAAATACCTAGTTCTTCATTCGAAGAAATACTAAGTTCAGAAATGAATCAGGAGTTGATCGGGCAAATCTGTAGTAAGTGCCAAGAAGCACAATTACCTGAGTTAGATAAATTATATTAGAAATGAAGAGAAGATTTAGGACCAGAGCTGTCACTAGTAGAATGGCAACAAATTATCCTAAAACTTGGAGGTGTCCAAGAACAGTAAACTTCAGCAAATTCAATATACCATTTTACATCAGGTATACTATACTACCCAAAGAAAATTCATAATTTAAATATAAAATAACTGATAAATGCCCCAGATGTCAAAATCAGGATTGCTTATCCTCGTTAGTAAATTGTCCAAAATTATCAAAATATTGGAAGAAAGACTTAATAGTAGTAATGAAAGTACTGAAATTAACTTCCCATATGACCCAGGAACAATGTTTTTCAGAAGTAGCTTCTTGCAACTCCTAGAACAGAGTGAAGGGAAAAAGGAAAAGCCATTAGATATAATGCTTATCGATGCAAAAAATGATCATGCAGAGCTGGAAAGACAGAAACATTTCCACAAAAGAATATGTGGTTTGATCTATTGTTGGACTGTGGCAATCTAGAAAGGATCTTTTATATTCAAGAAGCTATGGAATCCCCTTCTAGAATATCTGAAAAAACCCTGAAAAGGCCTTGCGCAACCTTTTTGTACACTACAGGAAAATCTAATAATGGATAGATGCTGTGACCCAGACCTCCTGGCACCTGATGAAAAAATGATGACTGGCAACTGATTCCCTAATTTTACATCAACAGGATGACATGCCATGCTCTGATTCTGAAAAAAAAGATCTTGCCACACTAATCCATGCATTTGTGACCTCGAGGCTGGACTATTGCAATGCTCTGTACCTCGGGCTTAATGAGGGTACGCTAAGGCACCTGCAGTAACTGCAGAATGCAGCTGCTCGACTACTTATGGGCTTGCCTAGAACTTGCCATATTTCTCCAGCACTGCATGATTTGCACTGGCTGCCAGTGAAATGTTGTATCTCATTTAAAATAGGTTTATTAACCTAAAAAGCCTTGCACAGACTGGGCCCAGCCTACCTGAATGAGCTCCTGCATCTGTACACCCCAGTTTGCCCACTCCATGCCTCCAAGTAAGGCCTTCTGATGGGTCCTAGGGAAAGATTAAAATCATCTGGTGACTACACCTTTGAAACCGCTGGCCCACTATTATGCAATTCCTTGCCTAGGAGGACCCTGAGGAAGGCCCCTCCTCAGTGGCTGTTTTTTTTTTTGTTTTGTGTTTTAAATATTAAAACCTGTTTTGGCAGACTTTTGGGATTCCATGTAAAACTCTGCAGCACATCTGTTTAGTTTTAATTGAGCTTTTAATATTTATTTGTTATTTGGACTGTTTTAATTGGGATTTATTATATGTTATCAGTTGTGTATTGTTCTATTTGTATGATAATGACTGTGTTTGATAAGTGTATTATTTTAAATCTGTATTTTACTGCAGTGGCACCCTGGGCCTCCAGGGAAGGGTGCCATAAAGAAATAAAATCTACTATTACCACTACAACTCTGCATCACCTACTAGGACCCACTGACCCAATAATGTAATAAGCAGCGGGGTGCCCCAAGTATGGTGGGTGACAGAGTTTGGGATCGTGGGGGAAGGGGGCTAGCAGAGGCATAGAGAGCATAAAAACAAATTAAACAAACAAAAAAAAAGTAATCTTTCTGTGAATAGGAGCCATGGGGATGCAAATAATCCTGATGTCATGTATACAAAACTCTCCACATATCACCCCACTCCCACTGCTCCAAGCGCTTCCTGCACAGTTTGAAAGCAGAACTCTGTCTCAGAGGGATGGGGTTTTGGTATCAAAAGACTGCTGTAATGCCATGTTGAAAATCCCCCAAGGACAAGTATTCTGTGTTTCTGTGAAAATTCTATCCAGAAGCCTTTTAACCTCAGATGCCTCAATACTTGGGATAGACATTTATGACTGTTAGTCCTGTTTCTTCTGTTTTACCTCTCCAAATCATAAAACACCATACTTCATCTGTATATTGACAGGTGATCAGCAGTAGGGTGAGTGCGGGCCATGAATACTGCTACAACCCTTCTTTGTCCATTTTGATTTAATGAAGTTATTCCATGGGGAAAACACATTTTAACAATTTAGTGTGTTCCTCTTGAGATACAGTAGAGATGTTTTTTCTGAAGCATAATTAAGTATACTTTACCTCTTCAAGCCTCAAATAAAGCTTTTTAGGGCTTGACAGGATATCACAAACCACTGACAGTGTTGGAATAAATTTGAAACGTGGTCCCATTTAGAACGTGAAGTGGTAACTAGTCATATTCACCCAGAATGGCTCCCTCCACTCTCTCCAGCCCATTGTCCCTCCATTCACAAACCACTCCCAGCAATACAGGCTTCTGACTGCTTGACTTTGAGATAAAAAACAAAAAACATAAATATGCACTGCCAGTCCAGTAGCATGGAGGGTTGCATGCACTGCCAGTCAAGTAGCATGGAGGGTTGTGTGCACTGCCAGTCCGGTGGCATGTGGGGGGTTGTGTGTGTAACCACCTGGGGTGCTATCTCCCAGGCTACTACCCCTGCCTGCCCTAACTGTAGCAGGGGTGAGGGGCCTAGATCCATTGGCAGCTCTTGAAGAGACAGTACGTGAGGCTTTAAAAGCACTCACAACCCCACTTAACGGCCTTACGCCAACACCAGCCAGGCATGGAGCATTTAAGCAATTTAAGACCCAAGACTCATAACTCAACTTTACTACAGCCATTTCTGGCTGGAGTGTCTAGGGTCTCAGAAAACCCTGCCACAGGCCTTGATTCCATTTCAGCCTCATTGAGATTAGTAGAGGAAACCTCCACAGGGGAAGGGGACCCAGTGCTCATAGTACTTTTAGGGGCATGACCCTCTATATCAGGACCCACACTACTTGGCTCAGCTGAGGACTGTTCAGGCACTAGTAAGGAACCATCAGGGCATTCAAAATATTCTTCCGGTTCCGGCATATCACTGGCTTGTTCCCCTACATCACTCTCTTCTTCTGAAAAGTCAGATAGTTCAGCCAGGCCAGACAGTTCTGCCATGCTCAAGCCCCCCAACCCTTGGACTTTGCTGCTACCCAATTCATCCTCTGGAAGCATGGGTTCTGGAGACAAAGCTGGGGGCTCAGACAGTCCAGAAAGGCAAACCTCATCTCCAGAGTTAACGAGAGGATTGCCCCGAAACAACTGGTTCAGTTCATAAGAGGGATAGTATTCAATATTATTTTCATTGTCTTCAGACACAGAGTGGCGATCATCTTCATTAGAGGGGTTTGGACAAGGCCCTCTTATTTGGCTTTCTGAAGAATCAAGTGGTCTGGTTTTTCTTGGCAGCAGATCTAGTCATAGGCCTGGAGGTGGGGCATTGGGAGGTTCAGCTTCAATCAAGATTTGCCCGACTGGCAGCAGATGATTTCTGTGTATAGTTTTCACATCTTTTGAATTGTTTTCAGGCCACAGTTTATATACAGGTAAATCTGCCAGTTTCCCCACACAATATGAGGGAGTTGGAGCCATCTGTCAGCAATCTTATGTTTGCCATGCAGACCCAAATTCCTCAATAGCACTCTATCACCTTCTCTCAGTTCCATTGTTTTCACTTTCTTATCATACCTCTCCTTGTTGGCCGGTTTTCGTTTAGCAGCCATGGTCTGGGCCAGTTAGTAGGCATGGTTCAATTGGGCCTTCAACTTCTGTACATACTGTCAGATGATTTTCTGCTTGCACCCATCAGGGGAAACCTGAACACATCCACTGGCAATCTAGCCTCCCTCCCAAACATCAGCCTGTGCCGGGGAAAATCCAGTGGCATCACTTTTGGTGCAGTTATAAGCATGAACTGGGTGCTAATCTGCTGGCTCCATCTAGGCTTGTCTTTGGGTTGCAGTGTGCAACATATCAAGCAATGTCTTGGTTAAACCTTTCAGGTTGAGGATCTCCTAGAGGATGGTATGGGGTGGTTCTTGATTTTCGTACTCCCCACAAAGATAGCATTTCTTTAATCAGGCGGTTCTCAAAGTCCCATCCCCTGGTCGGAATGGATCCTCTGGGGGGCCCCATAGTGGACAAAGAGTTCTCAAGATGTACTTTAGTCACCATGTTGCTTTCTGATCTTTAGTAGGAAAAAGCCTGTGCATACCAGGTAAAATTATCAGTGACTACCAATATGTTACTGATGTTTTTAGATCAGGTTCTAAACTCAGAAAATCAATGCAGACAAGTTCCATAGGGGCACTGGCAGGGATACTGACCAGGGGGGCAGCTGTCTGAGGTAGAGCTTTTCTTTGCAAACAGTGGCCACAGGTCTTGACATACTGCTCTACATCTGCTCTCACTTTTGGTCAGTAGAATCGGGTCCATACCAGGTCAAGAGTTCAGTCTATGCCAAGATGCCCCATGTAATTATGCAGGGACCTCAAGACCAGTTCTCTAAAAGCAGTAGGCAGCACTAGTTGTTGTTTGTCTCCGGCCTTCCTTATCCACAATCTCTCTGTATAGTAGTTGGTTAATCAGTTTAACTTTGACCCTTCTTTGTATAACAAGGCAGTTCTCAGGTCAGTGGAACACAACTCGGACACGTCCTCCGGCCTGCAAAGCCTCCATGGCAGCTTTTATCATGGGTCTCGGGATTGAGCCATTGGAGACTATCATTGTTGAATTGGGGCAGTGAACTAGTGTCTAATGCAGAAAAATGACAGTAAGCAGCAGGTATGCAGTTCTCAGATGGCCGCAAGCAATCCACCATGCAGTCCACCGCATCAGGAGACCCCAGTTCCTTCTTGTCAATTTTAGCCAAAGGGCTCTTATGTCAGGTTCTGACAACCTAACCCAGTCAGTTTGTGGCATAGACCTCCGGGAGAGAGCATCTGCATCTATATGGTTTAGACCTGCTCTGTACTCAACAGCATAGTCATAGGTAGCCAATGCAGAGAGCCACCTATGGCCAGTGGCATCCAACTTGGCTGAGGTCTGCACATAGGTCAGCGGATTGTTATCAGTCTTTACCAATATCTTGGCACCATACAAACAGTCATGAAATTGATCAACAATGGCCCACTTCAGAGCCAGGAACTCTAGTTTGTGCTCTGGATAATTTTTTCTGAAGGAGTCAGACTTCTGCTGGCAAAAGCTACAGGTCTCAGACCATTCGAGTGCTCCTGATATAACACAGCCCCCAATCCTCGTAGACTGGCATCAGTATGGAGAACATACGGCTTGGCCACATCAGCATAGGCCAGCACTGGGGCATGGGTAAGTTGATATATGATGTCATAGAAAGCCTCCTCACACTCAGTAGTCCAGTGGTTTCCAAACACATCATTCGGTCGAAAATACTTCTTCTCCATCTCTGAGTGCACAACTTTCTTATACTTTTTGTGCATGAGAGGGTACCCCTGAGTAAGGTTGAGGAGGGGGCAGATCACTCGAGAATAATCTTTGACAAACCACCTATAATATCCACAAAACCCCAGGAACCATTGCAGCTCTTTCAAATTCTTCAGCTGAGGCCAAGTAGTCAAAGCCTCCACTTTGCTGGGGTCAGTCTCTATGCCTTCAGTGGATACTATGTGGCCCACATACTTCACAGAAGTTTGGAAGAATTGGCACTTGTCTATGGATAGCTTGAGACCGAAATCCTCCAGCCGATCCAGGACCTTGAACAATCAACGTTCATGTTCTTCCAACGAGCTGGCAAACACTATGACATCATCTAAGTAAACCAAACACATGAGCAAATTCATGTCCCCTACAGCACGTTCCATCAGGTGCTGAAAGGTAGCTGGGGCACCTGAAATCCCTTGAGGCATCTGGATAAACTCATAGAAACCTAAGGGGCAAATGAATGCAGTCTTCTTTCGGTCCTCTGGGGCCATTGGGATCTGATAGTACCCACTGCGGAGGTCTAACACAGAGAGCCACTTACTGCCATTTAGACAATCCAAAGCGTCCTGTATGCGTGGCATGGTATACTGTTCTGGGATGGTCCGCCGATTCAAGGTACAGTAATCTACACACATCCGAACCGCCCCATTCTTTTTCCTGACTACTACAATGGGGGAAGCATAGGGGCTCCTGGACTCTTGTATCACACCAGCAGCAAGCATCTCTTGCAAATGCCGACTCACATCGTCTATGTCAGCCGGAGCCAGGCGCCGAGATCTCTCTCGAAAAGGCCTTTCATCATGTAGCCGGACGTGGTGCTCAGCCCCTTGCACACATCCCACATCCCATTCTTTCAGGAAGAATACCTGGTCTCTTTTGGCAAGCTTCTCGCTGATCCTCACTTTCCATTCAGCAGGCAACGGGGAGTCACCGAAATCAAACAAGTCGGGAGTTACTCCATCATCCTTACTCGAACCCTTGCTATTGGGCAGCGCTGCAGTATCTGCACAATGTACACTTGCCAGGATGCAACCTCTTTTTATTTGAATCTCCTTGTCAGACACATTAGGAACTTGAACCATCACCCTCCTGGCGAAGCATGGGCTCCAGCAGGCAAGATACTGGGTTTAACCAGCAGTTCCTCAGGCAATCTTCCCTCCCCAGGTGCATCCAACATCAATAACTTATTCTTAACATCTGTTCTCATTCAGATTTCACCTTGCAAAACACACTGGGCATTTGGGGCAAGTATCAGCGGTGCTGGATCCTTCTTCCATACTCACCCCCAGGGGCCTTCAGGTTCCTCCTGGCTAACCTTCCTCTGAGTTTCATAGGCCTTTTGGATCACAGCGGTATTCTTAGGTCTCCTCAGTCCTAAACGCTTGCTTTTCTGAATGCAATTGGGCTAATCGACCAAACACATAAGCATTTGTCCCAATCAGTTGGGTACCCCATCATACAGTCCAGTGGGGGGACAGACTAAAGCCAAGGTTTCCACCTGTTCGTCCACTCCAGCCACAGAAGTAGGAAATGACAACCAGATCCGGATATACCCCAAATACGGATAAGCCTTGTCACTTAGCCCCCATACATGTAGACCATCCAAGGGTTGCAGTGGCACCTCAGGTAGGTGTGTCTGATACCAGTCCTGAAACATGATGGTTACCTGAGAGCCACTATCTAATACAGCTCAGGTGGGAATCCCATTTACTAGCACTGGGGCCTCCATCGAGGGCCCGACCACATCAGACAATTCAGGAGGAACAGCATTGACAGTTGCTTGGGTGTTGGCCTGAGTCACAAAGCCCTTCCTTGGGGGTCAGACATAGGCCCTGCGATGCCAAGTGATCAGTTTGCTGTTAACCTTCCTTAAATTCTCCGGCAACTGGCACTCAGGCTGAAAGTGTCCATCCTACCCACAATGGTAACCGAACTTGGGGTCCCAAGGGTCTCTATGGAGAGGGGAATACTTTATCTGCTGGGGCCCTCTGGGGGGCGAGGGGGTTCCCCTGGGCCAGGGCATTGGTCTGTAGATAACTCAGGTTCCCCAGACCTAACAGAGTGGGTAGTGGATCACTTCAAGTCCCTCACCAGTTCTTGTAAATTCCTGATCTCGGCCCTCAACTCACTTTCTACTTGGGGATTAAGGAAATAGCACGCACCCACCTCCCCTGTAATTTGGGGACACATCAGGCCCGAAGGGTGGGTCTTTCGGGTGCACTAGACACAGGGTTTGGCTCAGATTACAGCCCCACATAGGGTTCCCACCCCTCCTCATCAGTCTCTACTTCAATCTCCCTCATCAATTGACAGTATTCAGGCGGGGCAGCCCGTCTATCATGTAACTTAAGTTTTAACAATATCACACTGGAAAATCTAGCAGATTTCAAAACATGTTCCAACCTGACCTGGTTCAAGGCTGAGGCTGTGATTCCCCACTTTTTGATAGGCCTTCTGCAAGGCCCGTTCCACCCTAGTAACAAAGGCGGACAACTTCTCATTCCTCCATTGCTTGGCAGACTTGAATTTCCATAAGTCTTCCCCAGTGTCTGTACTCCCAAACACTCCCTCTAAAGCAGAAAGGTACTCTGCTGCGGTAGCCTCCGGGCTAGTGGCCCGCAAGAACCTAATGGCTTCCAAGGCTGAGCCCCGCAGACTCTCCACCAGTCTCTTTTGTTTCTCCCCCTCAGAGCATTACCACTCCTGGACTAGGGGGGTGGCGTAGTCCATCCACGCCTCCAAATCATCCTCCCCTGAAGGCACTGGCACTGTGCCAGAAAAAGTTTTAGCCTACGGTAAGAATCTAGCTGTATAGGGGGAACCACTAGAGGCGGTGGAGCCAAAATAGAACTCTTGGGGGGACAGGGAGAGGTACCGGGGGAAACCTGGGGGGTGAGTTCACTAGAAAGGTCCAATGCCTACAGTAATTATTGGGTAGCCCTCCCCTCCACAGCCAGTAATTTAAGCAGTTTATCTTTGAAACTATTAGTCTGGGAGACCCCAGGAGTGACTGACCCACTCCAGATGTGAACAAGCCTCCACCCTGTTGGGCACCCTCCAGAGTAAATCACTGGGGTACCCTCTCGACGAGTCGATGGCTAGACTACAAAAGTAACACCTGCAAGGTCTGATCAACAGGTCAGCCATCACGCCCTTCACCTCTACCTTGCCCAAACATTTAACACGCTCAGCGGTAGAAATAATACCAGCAGTCGTTGTCCCCAGAGGTACATCTAGTAGTAACACAATTCTCTGGGAGTCCAGCTCTTCAGCTTCACCCCACCCTATCAGTTTGTGTACCATTGTCTTAATAGGGTCCAGCTTAATCTTAGCCATGATATCCCCTTCCAGTTTTCCTTTAACTTATCCATGTTTGTGCACTTCACCCACTCGAGCCACTAGGGGCGCTAATCCCAGAGGTGCCTCCAATTTGTAACCCCAGAGTAGCTATCCTAAGGCTACTACCCTGCCTGCCTTAACTGTAGCAGGGTGAGGGCCCAGATCCGATGGTGGTGCCTCCACCCAGAGGTCGGGGTTAGAACAGTCGAGGTTGACTCAGTCACAGCCCTCTGGGTTGCTGCAACCCCCTTTCTTCCCACTAGTGGCCCACACAGTTCAATTTCAGAGTTCTTACCATATACACTTACCCCCGGCTCGAACCAGTCAGCTCACAACGGGGACCCCCTGGAAAGTAAGGTACAGTTACAGCACATTCACTAGGCAGTAGTTCACCATTAATACACAGACTAGCCAGTGTACTTTTTCAAAACAAACAATCTGATTTATCTGAGGGAAGATAACAAGGACCGGGGGGAATCAGGTTGATTAGCTTACCACTACCATATATGAAAATCTGCCTATGGCTCTGTGCACAGGCCTAACCTATTAATTACTGTCTTTGGGTACCCAAGCCCTAATGGCTAGTCCCTCGATGCAACTGGTTGGGGCCCTGACACAAGTGAGATTTGATTCCTTAGAAGATCAGATGGAGCCAGAAAGCTCAATTAGTGCAGTCAGCAATATAACACAATTATTTTGCCTTGGTTTGTAAGCTTTAACAGGGATCTACCCTGATCCATTACTCACACTCCAGCAGATAACCACTCCTTCACCACTTGCAGGGCTGAGCCTGAGCTTCAAAGGCCTCCTCACACATTTATATGGAAAACAACAGAGGGGTACCATACCAGGCAGCTGCTCCTTGGACCCAAATGAATTCACAGATATCGGAAGTCTCACTGCAGCTTCAACTTTCCTGACAGACCGAGTGCGATTTAACAGATTCTCCAGTCCTCTTCAGGTTGAGCCTGGTAGGTAGTTGTGCTTGTACACAGCCTCCTCTGACTGCTGCCCTCGCGGATTTAGTCCATGGAACGCTGGCGAAGCAAACAGCCGCCTCAGGCCCTTCACGCGTTTCCCGCGTGAACACTCAACGGCGGAGGAGCTCAGAGCTCCTTCCTCAGTCACAGTCACAACGCATCTACCCCTTGGCAGTTGGGGCAAGTCTCTCTATTCAGGCGCCACCTGATCCCATTGGAGGGCTACAGATGCCAGTCACTTGTTACTGCCCTCATTGGTGCAAAACGGTGCCATAGCCCAGAATGCCATTTCACAGAATTACAAGCTGTGTCCCCATTTGTCAGCCGGCTCCATCTAGAGTCCTGGTTTCTGGTTGGCTGCTTTTTTACTCCAGATTAGATACCCCCTCACTCCTATTGGACACCTCGAACTGTCCGGTTCCAAGATGGAGGGGAACAGCACACAGAGTCCCATCTACAACAAAAGCAGGTTAAACAAACTGCATTCTTACTATCACTCTAAATGATTTCAGGCAAATAGTTACACCTGTCGAGGGGGCTCCCCTGGCACTTTCAGCGACCACAAAAAGGGGCAATTGCAGTACAGCTCAAGCAGGAAAACACAAAGTCCCCCTCGTAAACAAGGATTTTGCCTGCAAGCAGACGGCTCTTAAAGGGACAGTACATGGAGGCTTTAAAAGCACTCACAGCCCCCACATTTAACGGCCTTATGCCGAACACCAGCCAGGCATGGAGTATTTAAGCAAGCTCTGGGAAGGCTTTTAGCAACCCCATTTGTAGGGGGATTACATGTGCACTGCCAGTCTGGTGGCATGGAGGGTTGTGTGCACTTCCAGTCCAGTAGCATGGAGGGTTGTATGCACTGCCAGTCCGGTGGCATGGAGAATTGTGTGCACTGCCAGTCCAGTAGCATGGAGGGTTGTGCGCACTGCCAGTCCAGTAGCATGGAGGGTTGTATGCACTGCCAGTCCAGCAGCATGGAGGGTTGTGTGCACTGCCAGTCCAGTAGCATGGAGGGTTGTGTGCACTTCCAGGCTGGTGGCATGGAGGGTTGTATGCACTGCCAGTCCGGTGGCATGGAGAGTTGTGTGCACTGCCAGTCCAGTGGCATGGAGGGTTGTGGCATTGGATGCCTTATCTGCCACCATGCTTGCAACCTGGGTTTGGGAACAGACTTGGGTCACTGGGGGTTGGCTGGGTGAGGGAGTACTAAGCATCCTAAGGACTGTTTGTGTCCTACTACATGACTGCCACCTGGCAGCGTAGGCCGACTGACATGGATAACATCAGCAGACTCACAGACTCATTGCACACCGACATCACGGGAAGATGAATCTGGAGGGCAAAGCCTCCAGTCACTCAACTTTCCTATGGCCCTGCACATCCCCATGTGGCAGATCACCCTTGTGATAGACAACCAGTAAGACCACCAGATGGGTTGGTGTCGAGGCTGTGGGGGAGTCACTGACTGAGTGGATGAGGTGCAGAAAGTATTGATGGAAAAAAAACATAACAGCTGTGACGATATACATTTTAGTAGGGGGTCTTCCTAAGTAGAGGATAATGAACCAGATAGCCCTGTATGGTCAAGGGTAAAAGCAGGTTGGATTTCTGTTGCCCTTATCCAGACTTGAAATCTATCTCTTGGAGTAGCAACATGCCTTCACTGCTTTAAAATACAGTACAGAATGGGAATGGTCAGAGAGAGGGTAATTGTGATACCCATCAGTAGATGATGGCAGTGAGCATCAAACACTCTGATCATTGTGTGTGTAAAAAACTATCTACGATGGGCCTCCCAACTGCCTGCTAAAATCCCAAGTCCATTATATGTGGACTGGAAAAGGAAATAGTCTTGGTCTGGTAAAGTATCTGTTGAGTAATGGATCAACCCTGTCACATACAAAAGTCCCCATACTGCAATACGTTATGGTCTTAGCGTCTCAGATGAGGCATGCAGCCTGGTAAGTAAAGAAAAGCATTATAATATTCATAGGTGTGCAGCAAATATTATATGTGTGGCCTCTTTCATGTGGGAGGAGCCAGTGAGTCCCATGCTTCAAGGCCATGTATTCCTAAAATAAATAATCAGCATTTCAAGGAACAGGGCATCACCAGGGCCCTCTCACTTCAGGTGGAGCCTCTTGGATCTTTAATGAAGCTGGATTAGCAATGCCTGCTCAAGGTAATTCATATCGCACCTAACATTACCTGTTACATGTGCCTTTCCCTGCATGCTGTTGATGCCCCCAATATTGATTTGAAATGTTAAAAAAGCCCGATCCCAGAGATGTAAAACTTGTGTAATTTGAGAAGATTGTGTTCTCCACTTGTGCCCCTCAGAATCAAATTAGACACAGTTGGAGAGTTGCCTTTCTGCAGTTTATGATAAGGTTCCACATTCAGGCAGGGCACTAATTGAAAACATAAGGCCAACCCCATCACTCTCTGTCCTCAGTGGGAAGGATCATGGATGGCCATTAGCCCACATATATAAAAGGGTTCCATTCAACCGTATGTCCCCAGGACATAAATTATATGAGCTTCTGTGTCTTACTGTATTAGCTCTCTTTAATAAAACAAAAGAAACAATCAGGAGAAGATTGGGTAGCAATATGAATTAGAGACATACAGGCAAAGGCCCACTACCCAATTCCTCAATCACTCTGAAATACTATAATAACCTGAGACCAGTAAAATCTCTGCTTTACCAACAGCGACTGAATTATGCAAAGACAGGTGGAGACCGACCCCAGATAAAATATCAAGGTGCAGTATACTTGCTGCACAGTTCAAGTACATGATACATAAGCAATAAGACACAACGGGGGAGGGGTTGTCCTGTCACATACCCAGGGGTGTTGTGAGGCACAAAGCTGCAGGCGGAGTGCCTTACACCCCTGGGTGTACATTGTGACAGCACGATGAACAAAGCCCGGTGTGTCTTTTTGTGCTTATGAAATAATAAAAAATAAATAAAATAAAAAACGATATTGCTCAAAACAGGTTCTGTATTTGACAAAAAAGAAAAATGCATTTCAACTGAGACAATGTATGGACATTTGGTATAAAATAGTCCTCTCTCAATAATCCCTCTTTAGTCTTAGGCCAGCATCCTCTTCTGTCACAGAATTATTTTTTGGTTAATTTTTATGGTTTAAATCACTAGGTTCTCATACTTTATCACTATAGTGGTGCCTCCTCAATGACAGTGGGAATAGTGAGAGAATGTGGAGAGCCCCCAGCAGGACATATCCTTCTGCGGTGTTCAAAGTCACAAAGTCCCGCTACTCTGACTGCTGCCAGCGGGCTTCAAGAGACGTTTTAGTAGATAGTTTTCGGGGACATGGCATGTGCTGCTCAATTTCAGACTAAGTGTCTTCTCGGTGATGGCTGGTGTAGAGGGTGAGTTTGAAGAGATCGCCAACAGCCTGATTAACTGTTGGAGTGCCTTCTCATGACAGAGAGTGTAGCGGGGGTGTTGGCAGTTTACAGCAGCACGCAGCCATCTGCGGTGTCTTACATCATGAAAGTCCCATTACTCTGCATACTACTGGCGGGCTTAGTAGATGATTTTTGGGGACATGGCATGAGTTACTAAATTTTTAACTAAGTGCCTTCTCAGTGATGGTGGGTGTAGCAGGTAAGTGTGGAGAGATTGCTGGCAGCCTGATTAACTGTTGGAGTGCCTTCTGGTAAAAGAGGGTATAGCAAGGAGTGTGAACAACACATATCCATATGCGGTGTGTTAAGTCAGGAAAGTCCCATTACTCTGTGTGCTGCTGGTGGGCTTCAAAAGTAGTTTCAATGTTTGATTTTTCTGGGACACAGTCTGCTGCATATTGGGTAAGTTGGCAGATAGCAATACAGAACTAATGCAATTAGTAAACAGAAAAAAGCAATAATAAGCCCATATTAAGTATTTGAAAGGAAAGGTTTTAGAGAAGAGCTACCAAAAGAATCACCAGGCTTAAACACCTGACATACGAGGAAAGACTCCAGAAACTCAGATTGTATACACTGGCATACTGCAAAAAAAGGTGTGATCTCTGCCTTGTCTTTGTAGCATATAGAAATAAAGATCTATGGGAATGTCTGGGTTTGGAAGAAAGGATATCAACCAAAACAACAAGAGCACATAGATATCAGCTCATGGGAGAATAGTACAAAACAAACAAGAGCACATAGATATCCGCTCATGGGAGAACAGTACAAAACAAACAAGAGAGTGTCTTGGATCAACCAACGGGTAGTGAACACTTGGAATGGGCTTCAGAAAGAAACTGTGGAAAGTGACACAATAACGACTTTTAAAATAAAATAGATTTACATATCAGTAGAAACCCTATCCATTGAAAAATGGCAAGTCCACTTGGCTAAAGCTATAGACTTGAAACCAAATCTATCAAATATTTCTTATCTCACAGATCAATAGCAGCTCATTCTCCTCCACTGTCATTTGCAGTACCAGCAATGTGGATGTCAGGCAGCTGTCAAGATTTTTTCATAAACCAACTATATTTAAAACAAAATAAGCTGACAAAGATTTTAAATGTAATAAATTTGAATATTTATTTAGGACAGCATGTTAATTAGGGGTGGGGTATGATAACAAGTGAATCACGGGATGCACTTTAGTGTGGATTGAATGTCTGCCATTCTGGTAAAATGCTGTTAGTGAATGTGAAAAAAACAAACTCTAGCAAGAGCCAATACGGCTGCAAAATCTTGGTATTTTGAGCAGTGAGAAATGTGTAAACTAGTAATTTTTGCACTAACCACTGAGCCACCTAACCGCATTTTCTAACTGCTGTGATACAGACACACTGACTAATACATATATATATATATATATATATATACATATACACTGTATATATATATATATATGTATATATAAGAGACAAAGAACCTCTGTGCGTAAACACTGAGGCAAGGTTACCCTAAGGGCAATTGGCTGGGAAGCCAAGTTTCAAGAAAATACAAAATCACACATGCCCCCACAATGCAAAGCATCATGGGCTGCATATGCAAATCACCACAGAATGTTATGCTGGTCCAACTTTAAGCAGAATTGCACGGTGCGAAAGGCCTCTCACACAGTTTGCAAGGATGCTAACAGAAGAACATGAACCGTGTTTACGTCCTACCAGGACTCATCAGTATGCCTCATCTGTTTGACACCCCAGTGGAATGGACCAGCTACCCCTAAGGCAGTGTGCCTGGGATATATTGTGGTGAACCCATTAAAATAAAAACTATTTAAAGACAAAGAACCTCTGTGCGTAAACACTGAGGCAAGAGTTACCCTAAGGGCAATTGGCTGGGAAGCCAAGTTTCAAGAAAATACAAAATCACACATGCCCCCACAATGCAAAGCATCATGGGCTGCATATACAAATCACCACAGAATGTTATGCTGGTCAACTTTAAGCAGAATTGCATGGTGCCGAAAGGCCTCTCACCAGTTTGCAAAGGATGCTAACAGAAGACATAGACCCGTGTTTAGTCCTACCAGGACTCATCAGTATGCCTCATCTGTTTGACACCCCAGTGGAATGGACCAGCTACCCCTAAGGCAGTGTGCCTGGGATATATTGTGGTGAACCCATTAAAATAAAAAACTATTTAAAAGACAAAGAACCTCTGTGCGTAAACACTGAGGCAAGGGTTACCCCTAAGGGCAATTGGCTGGGAAGCCAAGTTTCAAGAAAATACAAAATCACACATGCCCCCACAATGCAAAGCATCATGGGCTGCATATGAAAATCACCACAGAATGTTATGCTGGTCCAACTTTAAGCAGAATTGCATGGTGCCGAAAGGCCTGGGTAGCTGGTCCATTCCACTGGGGTGTCAAACAGATGAGGCATACTGATGAGTCCTGGTAGGGACGTAAACACGTGTCTATGTCTTCTGTTAGCATCCTTGCAAACTGTGTGAGAGGCCTTTCGGCACCATGCAATTCTGCTTAAAGTTGGACCAGTAATATTCTGTAGTGATTTGTATATGCAGCCCATGATGCTTTGCATTGTGGGGCATGTGTGATTTGTATTTTCTTGAAACTTGGCTTCCCAGCCAATTGCCCTTTAGGGTAACCCTTGCCTCAGTGTTTACGCACAGAGGTTCTTTGTCTTTAAATAGTTTTTATTTTAATGGATTCACCTAAATATATCCCAGGCACACTGCCTTAGGGGTAGCTGGTCCATTCCACTGGGGTGTCAAACAGATGAGGCATACTGATGAGTCCTGGTAGGACGAAACACGTGTTCATGTCTTCTGTTAGCATCCTTTGCAAACTGTGTGAGAGGCCTTCGCACCATGCAATTCTGCTTAAGTTGGACCAGCATAACATTCTGTGGTGATTGTATATGCAGCCCATGATGCTTTTACATTGTGGGGGCATGTGTGATTATATATATATATATATATATACACACATATATGCATATATAGTCCAGTGTAACATAGCAGTATACCGCCATGCTACATTTTTACAGATTAAAAAGCATAGAGGGTCCATTTTCTCTTTTTCAGGCCTAGAGGGAGACTGGGGATCTGGGGGGTGAGGTTGTCACTAGACAACTCCATTTAACTCAGCAATGACATACTATAAGGCTGAAACCGATCTAGATAGCAGGTGATGTAGACTAGCAATTTTGCACTAACCACTGAGCCACCTAACTACACTTTCTAATTGCTTGATATACACATCTGACTAATGCATACTGTATACACATATATGCATATATATTCCAGTATAACATAGCAGTGCACCCAACCGTACTATAGTTTCAATGCAAATATACATTGCACTGGCTCACACATGTAATCATCAGTCAATATATCATTTACCAAGAACACATTTGAACATTGCAGTCGCCACTTTACAGTATACATACATTGTACCACAACTCAAGTTATTACCTCTTGTACATGAAACCTGAAGAGAGGGCCCTTCTATCAGTTACCTTGGAACTGATGGGCAAGGGCACCATATAGGAGCAACACATAACTTGGAGTTAACACATGCTCCAGTTTGGCAATGAGCTCGGGACACATACCCTTTATGGACAACATTGAGAGCAAGTCCAGCCTCCCAAGTGAATCAGAACTGAAGTGCACCAAGGCTTCACAGCAAGCCAGTCTTTCTAGGGGAACTGTTATGTCTCTGCACTTGAGCCCATTTTGTTGTCCTCACTTCAACAGGAGTCTCCATGGGGTAGAGGCTAGAACAGGGCCTTTCAGCTCCAGGAGTTAGTTCTGAGTCCACAACATTTGGCTGCATGGAGAACTTCCGGACTGGCAGTGGACTGTCAGGGCACTCAAAAATACTCTTCTGTTCGCGTATCACCAGATGCCCCAATCTATCATTTTCCTCCTGACTCAAACAGTTCAACCATACAATGATTCCATTCATCTGATCGAAGTGGCACTTCACTTTCTGGAGCATTGGCTCCGGGATAAAGCAGGGCTTAGACAGTCAGAAGGCCCAGCTTTGTCTCCAGTATTGACTGGGGATTACCCACAAACAATTGACTCAGTTCGTAAGAGGATGGTATTCAAAGTCACTCTCACTTTCTTCCATGTGGACTGACAGTCATGCTCAATTGGGACTTGTGGAGGAACACTTTACTTCTTCTGCAACAGACTTTCTTGATCTTTCCTTAGCAGCAGCTCTAGTCACTGGTCCAGAGGGGCATCAAGGGCTCAGACTCAATTAAGATTTGTCCAATGGCAAATGATTATGCATTGTTTTTACATCTTTGAATTATTCTCAGGCCTACTTTGTACACTGCAGATCATCTAGTTTGCCACCACAATGTGAGGAGATGGTGCCATCTGTCAGCAATCTTGCAACGCCATGCAGTCCAGATTTTAGCATACCAGTCTCCTCCTGGAGTTCTGTGCTTTCACCTTTATCATACTTTCTTGTTGGCCAGATTTTGGCAGCCACATTTGAGCCAGTTAGCACGCATGAGTTAGCTGGGCCTTTAACTTTACACATACCGTAAATAGTTGTCAGCTTGAACCCCATCAGGAGACCCCAAACACACATCACTGGTATCGAGCTCTTCCAAACATCAGGCGGAGAAACCGTGGCATCACTTTTGGTGCAGTTATACATACCAAGTGCTAATTTGTTGGCTCCACCCAGGCTTGTCCTTGGGTGCAGGGTGCCTAGCATATCTAGCAAAGTGCGATTGAAACGTTCAGGCTGTGGTCCCCGGGGGGTAAGGAGGGTTCTGACTTGCCTCACCACAGAGAAAGCATCTTGATCAGACGACTCTCAAGTCTCCTCATCAGAATAGTTCTGGCCAGACCCACGTGAACAAAAAGCTTACAAGTACTTGGGCCACAGTGGATGCTTTGTCTTTGGTAGGAAAGTTGAATATCTCGTGAATGGCGTGACCACCACATTACTGATATTTCTTTGATCTGACTCAAACTCAGAAAATCAATACAGACCAGCTCCATGGGTGCACTGGTGGTGATGTTAACAAGGGCAGCCTCTGGGGCAACGCTTTCTCTGTAGCAGCCATACAAGTTTGAATGTGTTGCTCCACATCAGCCCCATCTGGGCCAATAGAATCTGATCCACCAAGTCAAGTGTTCTGTCTATACAAGGTGCCCCATGTGGTTGTGCAGGACCTCAGTACTGAGTCTCGAAGGCAGTGGGCAGCACTAGTTGTTACTTGTCCCCCCCAATCTACTGTTTTGTATAACAGTTTATTGATCAGTTTCAACAGGACCTTCTTTGTATAACAGTGCAGCCTCAATCAGTGGAGCGTACTTGAACATCTTTCTGCATAGAGGGCTTTAAGCTGCTTTGATCATGGGATCGGACTGAGCCGCCAATACTGTCATTGTCCAATGAGGCAGTGCACAATGTTATTGCGAAAAGTGGCACAAGACAGGTATGCAATTCTCAGAGGTCCCAAGCAATCCAACACGCAGTCCTCCGTCCGTGGACTGTTCCTCCTGTCAAACTTCGGCAGAGTGCCGAATGTCAGGTTCTGCATCGGACCCAATCATTCTGGGAACAGGCCTCGGGAGAAAATCAGCATCTATGGGGCCCAAACTGCCGATCGAGCATAGTCATATGTAGATAATGCAGAAAGCCACCATGGCCAGTGGCATCCAAATTAGCTGAGGCACACATAGTCAGGATTATTGCAGTTTTACTATTTTGGCCCCATACAAGTACTCATGGAATTGGTCAACAATAGCCCACTTCAAAGCTAGGAACTCTAACTTATGTACAGGATAGTTCTTTTCGGATGGGTCAGCTTCTACTGGAAGGCCACTGGTCTCAGGCATTCGTGTTTGGTAACACAGCCCCAACCCTTGCAAGCTAGCACAGAGTGCAGGACCCGAAGGTTTTCTTGGATCGCATAGCCAGCACTGAGCATGGGTGTTGATAAGATCTCATGAAAGCAGTCTCAATCAAGTCCAGGGCCCCAACACTTCACTGGATGAAAATACACCTTTCAGTCTTGAGGATGTGACTTTTGCATTTTTGTGGGTTGGGATACCCTGAGGTTAGTAAAGGCGGATCACTCTGAATAAACCTTGATGGCGCGATATAACCAAGAATCCCCGAATCTTTGTTCTTTTAGATTTTGAGCTGTGTACAGGTAGTCAAGGCCTCAACTTTATAGGCCGGTCTCTATTCCTCGGTGGATACTATGCACATACTTTACTGATGTTTGAAGAATCACACTTATCAATGGACAGTTAAGGCCAAAGTCCTCCAGTCGGTCAATACCAAATAATCTGCTCATGTTCCTCAGTGAGCTGCCAAACACATAACATCTAGGCATACCAGGCACTCTAGTGTTCATGTCCCCACTGCACTCCATCAATCGGTGAAAAGTGGCTGGGGCACCCAAAATCCCTTGAGGCATCCTCAGAATTCTAGAAGCAAGCCCGGACAGAAAAGGCCGTCTTCTCGGTCCTCTGGGGCCACAGGATCTAGTAGTACCCACTGGGAGATCCAGCACAAGAACCACTTGCTCCCGTTTAGGCAGTCAAAAGCATCCTGATCTGCGGCATTGTGTACTGATGAGGATAGTCAGCGGTTTAAGGTCGATAATCCACACATCTTACTATTCCATTCTTTTCCTCACTACAAAGGGGGAAGCATAGGGCTAGTTCTTGTATTACACCAGCAGCTAACATCTCTTTACGATGCGTCTCATCATCTATGTCAGCAGGTACCCAGCAAGAGACCTCTCCGGAAATGGTCTTTAGTCATACGGCGGATATTGTGCTCAGCTCGCACATCACCACATTCCTTTAAAACACCTGGTCTCTCTAGGAAAGCTTCTCACTGATCCTCACTTTCCATTCAAGCAGGGAGTCGCCGAAATCAAACAAGTCAGAAGTTACTCTGTATTCTTCGCCAACTCTTGGGTAGCACTGCAGTGTCACAATGCACAATAGCCGGATGCAACCTCTGTTTACCGAATGTCTTTCAGACATTAAGACAGACCGTACCCTTCCATAAGCATGGGCTCTAGCGAACAAAATACTAAGCGACCAGCAGTCCCTCGGCAATTTCCATCGCCTGGTGCATCCAACATTAATATTTCTTAACATCCTTTCACATCACGGACCTCTCCTGGAAACACTGGAAATTGGCGCAGGATCAGAGACTCAGGATCCTTCTTCAATACAATTCAACCGGTTCCTCTGGTTCTGTTTTCAGCATCTCTCTGTGCCTCAAAGGCCTTCTTAATTAAAGCGGAACTCTTAAGCTCTAGTCTTTGACCCCTGTTTTCATAACAACTGTACCAGCCTTCCGAACATATGAGCATTTGTTCAGCAACAAGGACACCATCATACAGTCCGAGGACACACAAAGTAGGCTCTCTTGTTAAGCCACTCCAGCCAGCAGAGGTGAGAAAGACAACAAATCGGATATACCGGAATAGAGGTGAGCCTTCTCACTTAACACATACAGTCCTTCTAATGATTTAAGTACGCCTGACAAATGCTTCTGATACCAATCCTGGAACATAATTGTCATGAGCCACTGTCTAATACAGCTCTTGTGAACCTCATTCACCTTTACAGTGATCTCATGGAGGACCCTATTCTGGACCAATCTGGAGGCGGTAGTAGGGGCCTGGGCAACAGCCTTGCACAAGGGCCGTGAATTAGCATTTTGGTGCCCCCACAGGATCATGCAGTGCACCTCTTAACCACTGATTTCTTCTCCAGCTCTCCTTGCAACCTATATACAACTTTGTCAGTGTCTTTTGGGACTGGCATTCCCTTTTCATGTGCCCATCTTCCCACAATTATATAAAACATATTTTCTGGGTTTGAGCTGGCGGCGCCACACTGGGAGCCAGGCAGGATTACTAACTGACCTGAGTGCCATCTCTGTCTCACGTGATAAGCATTTGGAGACATCTCGTCAGTTTCTCCACTTCCATGGTCAAGGAATTGAGTTTGGAGCTATTATCAGCAGGAGATACATGGTGGTACCCCCACCATAGCAGATCAGTCGGATAGGTCAGAACCCGTACACAGGCGTGGATGTAAAAGGACTGTTTTGAATTCGGATCTCTCTCAACAGTCACCCCATTGTGGCATATCTTTTCCTTGTCAGGCACTGTGACTATCAACCTCTGCCCTGACTTCCTTGATGGGTCACCTCAGTCACTGGTCGTAGCCACAGCTGTTAGTGCAGGCACCTCCAGAGCTAGCACTCAACTCCTCAATTTCTCATTAACTCCATAGGAGGGGGATTCAGTCGATTTGCCAAGTAACTGAAGCAACAGCAGTTCTGAAGGGGCAGACTGAGATTCTGTCAGTCTGGTTGGTCCAGTTCAATAGCTGGCAAACTACCCTTTCTGAGCATTCTTGCAACAATTTTGCGAGAGAGACATACAGACAACAACTCCCTTAGTACTATTGCATTCTTACTCTCCACCAGGTCCTCATCAGATCTAGGCTCCCACCACATTCTCCAAGGCCTCAAGATAGGCCTGTGCATAAGCTTCAGGGTTGGCCCGTTGCACGGATGATGCCAGGCAGGACCTCGGAGGCTACTAACCCTCTTTTGTTTTAGCCTTCCAGGCATTGCCATTCTCGCACCCAGGGGCAACATAGTCTATCAGATCTCCCAGTATCCTCCCTTAGAGTGGGAGGTGCCAGAAGATCCTCAACCGTCAGAGTAGTGACTAATGGCAGGTGCAGAAATAAGTCACCATTGGTTCAGCCACCATTACAGGCACTGGAGCAGGAGAGGGTGGAGACACCCCAGGTGGCAAGAATACTTCAAGTCATCACAGTTTTCCTCCCAGCAACCATTCAGCAAATTTCTCCTCAGTTTCAGATAGTGGTGGGCGGTGATTCCCCAGGTCTTCTGTCCATAGTTATCACTCTCCAAACAGGGAAGCTCCCTCTGGGGTAATGGTCTGTGGCACTGGAATATCTATGGGATCATAAACTCTACTAGGGCCAGGAAGTGTGGGTGAGCAGATTAGCATGCGACCCACCACCACAGGGTTTTGAAACCTTACATGAAGTACTCCTGCACAGTGTCAGTGATGCAGGGGATGTCAGGATAGCATAGCATTTTGGGGTCAGACCTCTCCCAGTACACCACTCCCAGCGGTGCACAGCACTTCTGGGGACCCATTTTTTCTTAACAGTGGTTAGTAAATATGGCCACTAGAGGACACAATCCAGCGGTAAGCCTCAGATGTAACCTAGATGGCGTATCCAAGGCTACTACCCTGCCTGATTTACCACTAACAGGTTGAGGCCTGGATCCAATGGCAGTGCCTCCACCCAAGTCAGGGTTTAATGGTTAAACTAACGGTCACAGCCCTCTGGGACACTACAACCCCTTCTTCCCCTAGTACCACACAATATATCAAAATTACCTTCTGATACACTTACCCCAGGTCTGGTTCGGCTGGGACCTCCTGTAAAATGAGATACAGTGCAACAATCACAGTACAGTACTTTAACATAGACAAATACCTCAGGCAGTATAACTTTGCTGAAACAAGCAGCTCTGATTTGTTAGAATACAACAAGGACGGAAATCAGGTTAATTAGCTTATCCTCTAATAAACACCTATGGCTCTGTGCACAGACTATCCCTATCAGTTACTGTCTGGTACCCAAGCCCTAGTAGTAGTCAAACCGTGGCAGCTAGTGGGGCCCTTTCACACAGAAAGGAGGATTAAACAGTCAGCAGTACAGTAATTCCATTTGGTTTGCAATGGCAATTCAACAGGAGGCGATCTGAATTAGTACTCACGACCTCCAAATAAGATCAGGTCCTTCAATGTCAACAGGGCTCATGAAGTACACAAACCTCACACATCCATATAAAAAGCCTATACCAGGCAGGCTGCATCTATACGATCACAATTACTCACAATACCGGGAAAACAGCGCAAGATTCAGTTCTGACAGACCATGCAATTTCAATAATTCCTCAGTCTTCTACAGGGTGAACGGTTTCTACTCTTCAGATCCTTTGATTCTTTTCAGGACAGTTCAGTCTAACAATACACAAGCTGCAGACGGAACTCTGGGCCTTACACGTTTTTGACTAAAACTGCACTGAAAAGCACAGGGCTCCTTCCCTTCTGCCAAGCTCAACTAAACTCAACCCACAAACCGGGCACTCTTTGAGTTCCTCCAGTTCTTGACTGGATTGGCGTCACTCACAATAGACTGCTGTTGGTCCAAAGTGCCAAGTCTAAACTACATCTCCCAGAGTCACTGCCCGACAATCCTCTTGTGGCTGGCTCAGTTAGTCAAGTTCTGATTAGTCCAGCACCATTTAGGCTAACACCCCACACCCAGTTGGTCCAGTTCGCAGTTCAAAACTAGAATGGGGAACTAGCAGACACAGTTCTGACTGCAAAGAGGTTAGACAACTGTAATTTCATATTACTCTAAATAATTTCTGGCAACAGTTACATCTCAGATAAGTTCCTTGCACTCTAGTGACTGCAAAAATAAAGTGAAGCAACTCAAGTAGTACTCAATAAAACACAGTCCCCCATACAAACTAATTATGTCTGCAAGCAGACAGCTCTTAAAGACAGTACCAGAGTTCTAAAACACTCATGATAAATGGCTTAAAGACAAACACCATTCAGGCTTGAATAAAAAGCTCTGGAAGTCTTTGGGAACCCCCCATTTACAGGGGTTACATCTACTTGAACAACCTCTTCTCTGGGGCAGTTTAAGTGCTGGGGCTAACTGCAATAGTGAATACAACAAGACCATGTGGTTTGAATGGTGTCTCTGCAGTAACTGTAGCATAATACCATCAGCCAGAAAATTTATGCTGTCAGGGTGAGAGTAATCTTAGAATACCTTGAAGTAGTCTACTATCCCACACTATATAAATTTCCTATCACACCCATCAAGCTGATCTGGAAAGAAACTACATTCATCTTTACAAATGAGCGTGCGCAAAAACCAGCTGCGCTCTTCAATAGGTGGTGTTCAGTAACTTATAATGTGCCTGATAGCAATATTACAATGTTCACATATTTAACAGTATGTGTGCAGTACAAAATTACCCACGAAAGCAACTTAGTCATCAAATCACATCATTAGAGAACTCAATGTTTGAGCATTTTCATGAAGACATCTTTGTAGTCAATACCATCGAGACCTACCATCAGTTTATGTATTGGGCATATGAGGTGAAGGTTGGCAAGGGAGGCACATATTCCATCCTTTGTGGACATCATGAACAAAGATTTATACTCCTCAGATGCAGAGAGCATATTTGGATTCCAGGACTGAGCAGACAGACGGAAATTATACTAACCTGTTGCAGAAATTTACAGATTGACTGAGCTTCAGCGTTCCTGCAACCAACGGAGAAGTTGGAAAGTTGATAGCAATTTTTGGCTATGAACCATAAAGCGTGCTGGAAAATAAGCATTTGTCAATGCAATGTTTCCTTGCATGGTGTATATGGCAGGGGTGTATTGAGTTAGTTGAATTATAAACACCTCATGTTCTTAAGTTAGGTTAAAAGGAACTTTCAATGGTGACAATTTGTCAAGATGCAATCTTATTACACGCACCTCATGTACTCAGTACAGAAAATTTTGAATCACCCCAAATATAATTCTGCTCCACAGCAACATTCCATGACACAGAAGCAAAAACAAATTTTGGCAGGATTTGAAATGACATACAAAGAGGGGGGAGTAATAAAACTATTAATCTGTGATAAAAATATTTACAGTTCGAAATTAAAGCGGGCATAAGTGCAATGAATGGTCATAACTGGCATTCCATATTTGACCCTAAATTTTCAACATACTCTTCTGTAACCCCATCTCATAAACCTGTAGGTGAAAATGTTCAAATCCAAAACACCATTCTAAGCCACATGCGAAACCATGTTCGGACAGGATATGAAAATGTCAGCTATACTGCTCATGAGGTGGTGTAAAAAAATGGCTATGTTGAAAATCTGGGTAAAATGGTGAAATTACTAAAATATGCCGTGTGTAAATAAATTCAACAAATGCATGTAACTTGGCCATTTTAGAATTTACATAAATTTTAACATGGCCTTTTGGACCCCACCTCATGAATACTGGTGACGAAATGTCATTATTCAGTCCCAAGGTGGTTCACTCAGTGACCATGGAATCACCTTCGGGCCTGATTAATGAAATAACAGTGACATTGTTCATGAGGGGTCCACAAACCATGTTGAAAAGGCGCGAAAAAAATCAAAAATAACAAGATATAGTTTAAAATGCCATTGAAATACATTATATGGCACTTACCCTATTCTTCAACTCACAGTTCCTTTGAGACAGCAGATGTCAGTCCACGAAGATGACAGCCTCAGTAGTAAGTATAGAGTAAGGGGTGTGTGTGTGTGTGTGTGTGTGTGTGTGTGTGTGTGTGTGGGTGGTAGGTGATCAGTGGGAGAAGGCCGGGATGGGGGAGGAGACAAAAGGACTGTCTTTTCCGATTCAAAAAAGAGATGTTTTTCACTTCTTATAAAGATAATACATATATCAGGATACTGGGGTGGAATACAATGTTACTAGTTTAGAGGCTGTGGTACTGAATACCGACATAGGTTGGGTCCCCGATGTCAGCTTATTGAGTTAATATTTATTTAAAGTCGTTATCAGGAAAGCCGCTCAGCAAGGCTCATTTCAGGTGGACCTGGAGTTAAAGATGGGAACAGGGTGGGGTGACACAGCACAGAGGAGGGCAGGGTTTTTCCTACGGGACATGAATGAAGTTGAGGTGGTACAGTGCACAGAGGAGGGAGCGAGTTTTTTTTACCGATGGGAACAGAGGGTGGGGCGCACAGCACACAGAGGAGGGAGTGGAGGTTTTTTTTTTTGTTTATATCGTTTTACTACTATCGGCTCAGCTGCTACTTTGGGGCTCCTGTTGTTACCTATTGTACAGGTAAAAACATGATCTGTCCTCAGCTGCATACGGAGCTGCTGTAATGCAAATAAATCCAAGTGCTCTCACCATTGGAGAGCTTCAGTTCTTTCATACATACATACGACCAGAACTATGAACACTGCCATACATTCTGCGTGGTCATTGGTCTATCAGGAACAACCCAATGTGAGTACTCTGCATTGAGCTGACCATGACACACTTCTCAAATGCAGTTCTCTGAAGCAAAGCAAAAAGAAGTTCTGTAAATTATCGTATTAGTGTGTTTTGCAGTACAGTTGTTCATGCTTTGCAATAAAAATCATTTACGAAATAATACTATGAGTAACATGCCTGTTACCTGAAATAATTTGAACTGTGGATTAACAACAACAAACTGCTTAGGTACTGGTGAGACCTATAAAACAGTTGATAATAATAATTTTATTTATGTAGCCTTTCACAACCAAGGTGCATAACAAACAATTTAAAACATATAAAACAAAACAAAACAAAATATCAGCACATTAAAAATACATACTTGTCCTACACCATCATTAAAGCTTTATCCCACAAACATTTTAAAAACTGCTTGACCCCCCAACATCGCACTCCTAATCTATGAGGTACAGAATTCCAAAGGTAGAAATAAAACATAAATACCCAAGCTCCCAGATTTTAAATCACCCTAAAATCTCTAACAAACTGGCCGGCCGGCCAGTGGTCATCAGGGATAAGGAATCAGAAGCTCTCTCAGGTAGTCAGAACCAGTCCATGTGGGTTTATGTCAGTAACCCGACTTTCAAGGAGATCCACCACTGAACTGGCAGCAGTGCAGATCCACAGCACTGGCGAATATGGAAGATCTAAATCATCACAACCAGGCTGCAAGCCTGCCCAGCTGCAAGCAACAGACATCAACCCCAGTAGCCAAAGTAAAGCAAATTGCAGCAACCTGGCGCGAGAACAAGCATGATCAAGTAGGCGGGTCTATGGACGAACAAGGTGTAATCCTGGTGATGTTTCTAAGATGAAAAAGAAGACTACAGCAGCTGACACCTGAGCATGAGTGTCAGCCACAGGTGTAACCTTTGGAATTCGCACTTTTCAGAGGCCTGGGCTCAGCATCTAGAATAATCTCGGGGGACAGCTACCCCCAGCCCCTATCTGACGACGGATCAAACCATCACCTCCGTCGCGGGGGTTCAACCTCACCAACTGGACCTCATCCACACTTGGTTTCTTTGAGGCAGTTAATAAATACGAGACAGCTCCTTCCTGGTGGAGCAAAGATAGAGAGCTGGGTATCATCGGCACAGCAATGAAACCTCAGCCCATACGATCTTAATGTCTCGAGGAAGCAAATAGACCGCCAAACAACATGGGGACCACTGGCCTGAGGAACCCACATGACAGAGGATCCAATCAGAGGAAAAAAAAGCGACACACCCTCCAAGATCTTCCAGTAAGTCGATGTAAACATCATAGACCAATCAAGAGTCCACAGATGAATCTCAAGCGCTCAAGTAGAACCCATGGTCAACAGTATCAGCATGATGACAGATCAAAAGTACAAAATGGACCATTTCTCTGGTCTCGCCATCAGAGATCATTGAGCACCCAACCAGCACATCTTAGCTAACCCTCTTCTAAACCAGATTGGAGGTTCATAGATGTTATGAGTCAATGGTTCTCAGTTGTAACACTCTTCTCAATCACTTTCCCCAAAAGGAGGGTTTGAGATTGGCCTTAGTTACAATGAGTCTGGGTCAAAGAGCTTTCTTTAACAACTGACACTACTGCCTCCTTCAAGAACAGGGGTAGACAACGGAGTCAAGGAACACCAGACTATCTGTGCCAGAACCGGGCGATATATCACCAAACCCATAATTACAAGTGGACCCAGGTCTAAACTACACAACCAGGCAACCCCTGGACAATCCATAACATCCATGACTTCAGGCGATCAAAGAACTCCAGGAGAGCAGGACAGTGACCAGGCCTGATCCTCCACAACTACACAGAATGTGTCAAAGGATCACGACTAATGTCAGCCACCTTATCAACAAAAAGAACAAGCTCATCACATGCAATTGTGAAGGCTCTCGGAGCTGCATGACTGGTTGCACAACCTGTCCACAGTTCTGACTAGGCTGATCAGTTCTGAGATGAATAATGATTAAGATCAGTAAACACAACAATTATGATGCAGTGTAAAATAAAAGAAACCAAGAACTCTGAAACAGCAACAAAACAAACGTGCATAGTGAACAACTATTGTTCCATCCTCACCCTATACTTTTTGCATACTTGTTTATTGGAAAAGTCATACACACAATATTAAGCAAACATTTATAATCAAATATACACATTGACAATGCTACTTAGAAAAGTACCACCATCCTGATGATAGTACAATTCAAAAAAACAATATGTACAGCTGATACAATTATACACGCTTGTTATTTTTAAAAATAAAATAAAATAAAAGAATAAAACATGACTGTCATCAGTGATACAGTTGAGCACATTTGATTGAGTACAGGTAGACAATATGAGCATGTAACTACAAAGTATGGCATCTGCGTAGTGTATGAATCTGTGTCTTATTCTATAGGAAAACAGAACTAGTCTAAACTTGATTATAAAAGTCTGAAATATTTGATCTGATTGCGTAGGGTTTCGCATTACATTAATCTATTACACTGTCATACAGCCTGATCATCATAGCACATAGTTCTTTCTATCAGCATTCATTATCAGCACTTCTGAATGACGGAATGATGCATTCTGAAATACAAACAACATTTTTAAACTGTTAGTAAAGAACTATTTTCTTAAACCTCCTCTAAATAGCGAAAACAGTTAAGCGTATACTTTTAACACTTTCTTTTGGAATAGTTTTTGTAATAGCAATGAGACACTCACATGAGTTAGATTAACAGTCAATCACCCAAAGTGCAATATGACATAGCTGTGCCTCATCCACATAACACCCCTAGGGAGTTAAAAAACTATTAATCTAAATCCATAGACATCCTTATTGTAATAGCAAGAACAACCATCCTCACTGAAGTTAAAATGCCTATAAATCCCCACCTAGCCCATCTGTTTATATAATCAGGCAGTCTGTGTTGGACTAAGAGTTATCTTTCCAGTGTGAATATGATGTATTTGTGCCATTCAACAAAGTTAAGGATCCACCTGGGCCATTTCTTGTGATATACTTAGCACTATAGTGAGAATGGACCACAGATATATGCTCTCTGACCCTTAGGATCTAGTGGAATCCTAGAAGCAAATTATCAGGACTAATGGCAGTAATATCCAAAATCTGGGCTTTATGATCAATCCTACCCAGTACCCATGAAGCACGGACAAAACAACCTCAAGGGTGAACACAGCGTTATTGTTTACTGTTGCCCATCCATTGTCTTTTTATAGTGTGGGCAACAATGAAACAATAGCCATTTCTTGAGCAGTTGGTCATTCAGCAAAGAAGCATTCACTATGATTCTTGTGGGGCTAACCTGCATGTCACTATCACACACACCTTGCGACGAATCAAGTTCAAGCATAAAATTTTTATTATTATCATAAGCGAACAACAAAAGAATCAAGTTTAAATATTTAAAAAAAAAAAAAAACAAGCCGGCCGGTGGCTGAGAGTTGAGGCACTGGATGACCTCACACCCGCGCGACCTGTATCCGACAACAAAAACACGGGCGCTGAGGTGGCCGGAGAAACGAGGTAGGTGTCCAGGACAGCTCTCTCCTCTGGGGAGGGTGGGGAAGACACAGCAGTGCTGGCTCCTGGTGGCTGGGGGCTGTGCAGTCTTGGGGCCAACAGGGGATAGCATTGGTGGTGTCTGATGTGCAGCATCGAGAGTGTGCATTGCAGCATCGGCCATTACATACAACAGCAGAGGAGGAACTACACTGAAAAAAAAAACCTCAGCATGACAGCTGCCTCGTGACACTACCATGCACACCAAGTCAGCCACCCTGTGCCGCCTCAGGTCTCTGTGGTGGTTGGGTAAATACCCACTGTAAAGTGACCAGGGAAGGGCTGCAGCAGGGGTGAGCTCTGGCTGCAGCCAGGGTGAGGAGCCGTGAGGGCTAGCTGGATGGGAACCAGGGACAGCCCCCAGCCTAGGATATAAATACAAAAAAAACAAAAGTCCATTCAAACTTTCATTAGTGGGGAGGACATCACTGTACATAATCACTGTTCTTTTTTTTGTGAAAGTAGATCAACATGGCTACCAGGGCCACAAGGTGCAGGACATTCTATGACATACTCAGGATGGTATAACAGCAGTTTGACATTACTACGATGGCAAAGCTAGGAATTAAATTCCATTCATAACTGTCTCTCCACCACTATATATAATGGCCAAGTGATGGTTTCCATTTATTGCCAGATACACTGCACTTCTGAGTTAAAACAAGTTATCATAAGTAAAAAGGTGCAATCCGTAAATTAACCTACCAAACATTTTCTGAGTTCAAAATGTGTCCAGAAATAAATATGGTTCAATACCCGAGTTGACTCAGTTATTTATTAATGCATCAGTAAATAAAAAATAGATCAAGGCATCCTTATGACAGGCTGATGTGACAATTTCATCAGATAACCGCAGCAATACCAACTCTAATGTTGGCTCTGGTGTTAAATAATACTCTGATATGATGGTAGTTTTCTCAACTGGTAAGGTGATTACGGAGCACCTTTTCACAACACTCTTACTGCCTATTGGGTCTTAGAAGTGTCTCCAATCGAATATGATAGACCAGCCTCTATTCAAGTGTCACAAAATTATACGATCCATAGAACAGAGGCACTTCCGAAGAAACTACATGCAACAATTATAAAAACATATGTACACTGGGGTTTTCTTAATTTTTCACAATATTGGCAAAGAAAGATACACTAAGCTGAGGTTTGTTTCAGTGTGTCGCAACACAGGAAGTTAAGTGACTTCCTCATGATCACACAGTATGTAGCAACAACTGTTGGATTCAAACTCAGTACCAGGTTTACCTCAGCACTCTGCCTCAGTGCCTCCCAATTTCTCAATTGTTCCTGGCTCTGTTCCTATGTATCAGCAGTCTATTTTTCACTTTTCCTGCCAGTTTATAGCCCAGGATAGCCGGCTGCTGTTGGCACAGTCTACTCAAAGGGCCCCAAATGCCTAAAATGATGCCAATTGATCTACCAGGCAAGATCCTGGTAATCAGTCACGCATCCACGAACTCATTCAATGTCACATGCTAGTGCTAAAGAGGTGTGTGTGTGTGTGTGTGTGTGTGTGTGTGTGTGTGCACAGGTGTGTCTGTTTTCCTTCTTAGTAATGGTTGCTTCAAGTGGATGCATCCTCCTCCCTCTCCAAAAGCTATGTATTCTACCTTGTTTGGTTCTGCATTTTAGTTACTAGATTTATTTAATATTACATTAAGTAATTATCAAAACCCAAACGATTAAAGACACCACCAAATCACAAGTAAATGTCTCATAAAACCCAAAATTATTATTGTATCATGGTTTGCCTCAGGCCCCACCCCTTGCAGATCAGACTTTCACCTTGTACCGACATCTGCCTACCAAGCACCAAGAGTAGGCTGCAATCAATTTCTCCAGGAAGCATATTCCCCGTGGCCTTATTTCTCATTGCATATTGATAAAATATATTACTTCCCTAGTGTTCCAGTACCAATCACAGGAGGACTCTTGGGAATGCTAACTATTTATCTTATCAAGTGCATCAAATATGACTCACATAAACAGTTTGAAAATAGGACAAACTGTATCACAATTCCACTAATGAGTTAAATGAATCAGATTGGTACCATAACAACAACTCCAAGATTCTCATCTTTTGAAAATGGCATACCCAATTGATTTCATAGTGTATCTTGAAATCTGTCCTTTTTTTTTAGTAGATCCTACTCTTGCCTCATGGTGCACAGCATGGTGGATTACTTTAATAGATTTTATTCCTATTAATGAGACATGGCATCCGGACACCCCACACAACATCATCACCCCAGCATCTTGTGGACTTACAGCTTCTCCCTGTTTCCTAAGCCCCCCCCCATGGAAAGTGTGGCAGACACAACTCCTAAATCAGGATCTGTTCAGGGAGGACTGCAGCGTGCCCATGAGGGTCTGCAGGTGTTTGGTCATCACTGCTCAGGGACTCAACATTTTCTCCATTTTGCCTCTCTTAAGATGCTGGCCTGAGGTGTTCATGAAACAGACATACAAGTATGCCAGTGAGGTCATGTGCCTAACATATCTCCCACCCACGCTGCTGCCTGTACACTGCAACCTGTGATCACTGCAGACAGTCATGCACTGGAGTAAAAAACACAAATAGCAGCGCATACAAGGTGAACTAAAAAACCACACAAAAATCTTTGTGCAAAAGAAAGTGATCAATGTAGTAACTAAATAGCCACAGACAATTACAAATACTTGATCCCAACATCAAAGTACACAGGTGCTTGCCTCGCATATCAATTAACAGACTTGTTTTACAAAAGTCTAAATTTATGAAGGTTCTTCCCATTTACACCCTGATTGCACCATTTTTATTTACGATTTTCTTTCTTTTTTAGATTTCAGAAGCTAGCAAACCCACCAACCATTTAACAAATTTTCATATACCCTCCCTCTTTATCCCCAACCTCTGTACATACTAAACTGTGGTAAACAAAAGGGTGGTAGTCCCTCAAAAGTTCCCAACCACTGGGCAGCAGCATTCTGGACCAGTTGGAAGGGTGCATCAAGCCTACAGATAACCGGACCTCAGTGATGTCACAGTGGATGGCCACAGAAGACAGAGCTCAGTAATTACACTGATAAGTAACTCTTAAACATGTTAAATCACACAATAATCATATTTATACACAGGAGAAGGATTTATTATAATAATAAGAACCACTAGGTCCCAATCAGCACACCCACGTATGATTACAAGGGATCCCCGCCTGAACAGTCCAACTCTGAATTGTCCCAGGTCTCAGAACTTACAGACCTGGCCCTGAACTGCTGCAAGGAAAACACTCTCCCACAAACAAAAATTAAGCTAGGACGCATTTGCAAGAGCTGGTAGGGGTTTAGAGCCAAAATAAAGAAACCTGATGCAATTCCATCAGTACATAATACCCTGAAACAAAGTCTATGACTCAGAGTACCAAATTACTCCACAGAAAACAGAGTCAATGATCTTGAAACAGCACTTAAAACTATTCAGGGCCCAGTGGCGTGAGGGTTGGGTGCTGGACACCACACCTCGCGTCAAGCTGATGACCTGAGTTGAGACGGACTCGAGTTGCTGTCGGCTGGCAGGGAGGATGAGGACTGGCGTCTGTTGGACTGTTCTCCTCTCCTGGGGAGGGTACTACGCAGTCAACTAGCAGTAGCCCCCAGTGGAGACCGAGCACTGCAAGAAGAAGGACCAATAGCTGACGGACCAAGAAAAAATGGAAAATCGCTTGGGGCTCGGCTGGATGACAGCGGCCGGACTGCCTTCACCTCCTCCAGACCTCCCACGAGTCATGTCCACCTCAGCAGCAAGGGGCCAATTAAGAGTGTGCCGGACTCCCACCCGGTGCCTTCCCCCTCTGAAGAGAGGAACCCGTGCAGCGAAGGGATATTAGGCAATTACAGTGGGAGGTTGCAGGAATTAGGCTGTTGGTTAACCAGAATCTGCAGCTTATCCAATAGGTAGGGAAATGGGCAGACTGGGTGGGCCAAGTGGTCCTTATCTGCCATTAAAGTCTATGTTTCTATGTTCTGTGTTTCTATATGCTGGGTTACCATGATGGCTGCTATATGAGGTAAGGAGACTCGAGAGGTGGAATTGGAGGGGTGGGAGTCCTTGGTGGCTCGAAGGAGTGGCTGTGCCTTGAGCACGTAGGGCACAACAGATAACACACACACAAAGAAAAATATTCAGGACAACCAAGCTCTAATTCTGGCCCGGCAGGAGGATCCCGACAACAGGGCTAGGAGAAAAACTTTCATAGGAAACTCCCTCCTGAAAATTCAGAGGGCAACAACCACAAGCCTTTTGCAGGCCATTTTATACATGGCCCCAGACCCTGATCTCGGCGCTTGTCTGAAATGGAATAGAACCCACAAGACCTTGGCTTCAAGCCATCCTCTTCAATGTCCCCTCTGACCCCGATCATAACAAGGTTTCTTAATTATTTGGTCAAGGAAAAAATCTTAACAGCTGCCTGGCAGAAGAAACAATTATTTTACAGACAAACCATATGTTCTTTAATAACGATTATACCAATGATTACCCACCAATGCGGGGAATATTTACCCTGCTCCAAGCCCTCTGGGACAAACAAATCAGATTGTGTGCACACCATAACCAGCTTGCCTTGTTTTTTCCTAATGGTACCAAAGAATATGCAACAGCCAGAAAAAGCTTGGGAAGATCTACCAGGCTAAGAAAATCGTGTTACCGAGCTCTACTACTGCACATCCAGGCTCCTCATCACGACCCACCCGGTGACAGCACTCGGGACTCTTTACCCCAGTGACAGCAACAGACAGATAACACACAAAAACATACATCACTGCTCACCTCAATGACTTTCGATACGAGTCTGCAGCTACATGAAGATTCCTTCATGGTCCTTAGATTTTCAGTAGAACTCCATACCTAGCAGGTAATGGGTGGGAGGAAGGAAAAAATTACTCACCATAGTAATCTTGTTTCTTCTCAAGGGAATCTTACTATTATGACTTGCTATGTATGGTCTCTCCACAGGACTGCCCCAGTGCCAAAGTGGTTAATGGAACCTATGCAAATTATGGAATACTGAAGCTCGAGGCTACGATTTTCAAATCACTGGCCTCAGTAAACAGTTCTAAACTGTCACATTCTTCTGAAGGCTGCACTAAGCAGTTTCCTACTACTAAAAATAATAATAATAACAAAATCTCCTCAACAAACAGTAGGGTATGGATAAAGGATTTACCTACTCTTCGAAAAAAGAACTTTAAAGTGGCATCACTAAAACTCAAGTCACAGATGCCAAAAACAGAACATATAATACACCCTAGGTTTGCAACATCTCTACCATGGCATAGTGCAGTGACCATAGGTTTCGAGCAGGGGAGGAAGGAGGAAGCTCCAGAATACAGTAGATTCCTTAGAAGAAACAAGATTACTATGGTGAGTAATTTTTCTTCAAACCCCAGAAATCTTACTGTATTCACATGTCTCTGAAGATACCAAGCAGTGCCTTGGAGGTGGGCCTATAACCTATTTAGGAAACAGGATCTGCAGGACTGCTGTGCCAAACCTGGCATCCTCTCGGCCTGGACATCCAGACAATAATGTTTAGTGAATGTATGGACTGATATACAAAGTTGCAGTCTACAAAATGTACACTAGAGGATATCTCTAGCAGCTGCTAGAGAAGCTGCAGTACCCCTAGTCGAATGGGCCCTGAGGTCTGCAGGTGGTTGCTTGCCCACCTTGCTAAAGCAAAACTGAATACAGGCTACAATCCATCATGCAATGGATCATTTTGTGGCAGGTTTTCCTTTTCCCACCTCTCCATAAGTGAGGAAGAACAGTACAGTGAGGCAGTATAGCGCAGTGGTTTAAGGCTCTGAGCTGCAAATCTGGTGACATCCAGCAGACCAGACCTGGGTTTGAATCCCACAGCTTCCACTTGCATACTGTATGACCCTGAGCAAGTCACTTAACCTCCTTGTGCTCCCAGGTCGCTCCTGTAAAAAAAGCTTTCAGCTTAGTGTGCTATACCTGGTTAAACAACTAAATAAAAAAAAAACTGGGTTTGATCCCATCTGTGACCCTTTGCGTGGTCAAGATAGTAGCTAACTGCCCTTTTCACATCCAGGCTGTGCAGCCTGTGCTCACCTGAGGTGGAATGGTCTGTGAAGAAGACTGGCAACATAACAGACTGGTTGAGGTGGAACTCTGATACCACCTTAGGCAGAAATCTCCTGTTAGTTCTCAGAACTATTTTGTCTCTATGGACTGCAATGTACCCAGGCTCTTTGGACAGTGCCTGAGCACTTGCTGATCCTTCTAGCAGAGGTAATGGCTACCAGGAACACTGTGTTCCAAGTCACATATCTGAGGTCGCACGGATATGTGGCTCAAAGGAGACTGCATTAGTTGAGCAATAAAATAATAAAATCCCACACGGGAGCAGGCCCTGTGTGGTGGATGCAAATGCAGTAATCCCTTAAAAAACTTCTTGAATATTGGCTTTGAAGCCAAAGAAGATGCCTTAGCTGCTGATAAATAAGCTGAAACAGCTGCCAGGTGCACTCTCAAGGTGGAAATACTTAACCCTGTGGAATGCAAATGGGTCATACAGTCCAGAACAGTAGAGAGATTGGCTTGGGTATGGTCTAACCCCTTACCCCGACACCAAATCAAAAATCTTTTCCATTTGGAAGCATAGGTTTTCTTGGTAGAAGGCTTCCTGGAGACTCTCAGTATATCCATGACTCCTTCTGAAAGATGTAAATCTACATACTCTAAGTCTTCAAGAGCCATGCTCGAAGTCTGATGGATAGCAGATTGGGACACATGATCCTGCCCTGTGGAGGATGACAACAGGTTGTACCTCCTGGGGAGAACTGATTGGCTTGGCTACTGACAAAGACAGGATTATGGGTACCAAGGCTGTCTGGCCCAGTCTGGGGCAATGAGGATCATTGAGGCTGGTTGAAGCCTGAGTTTGTTCAACACTTTCAGCAAGAGAGGAAAGGGAGGGAAGGCATACAGGAACCGGTCCCGTCCAGTCCAGCAGAAGTGCATCCAGAGGAATTGTGCCCTTGATGGGGGGGCCTGCAGCAGTACTGTGGGCATTGGTGGTTGTCTGGGGCTGCGAACAGATCCACCTCTGGGATGTCCCACCTCCTGAAAATATAGAAACATAGAATTTGACGGCAGATAAGGACCACTTGGCCCAGCTAGTCTGCCCATTTCCCTACCTAACAGATAACTGCAGATCCTAGTTAACCAACAACTTATTTCCAAAATGGTCTCCAAGACCTGCTTGTTCAGTGACCACTAGTGATGGTTCTGATTTATTCTGCTGAGGGCATCTGCCAAGACACTGTCCTTGCCTGGAAGGTGGACAGATGAGAGGGAAACATTCAGGGAGTAAGCAAATGCCCAGATTCTCATCGCCTCTGTGCAGAGGGGAGTTGACCTTGTGCCCCCTTGCTTGTTTATGTAGTACATGGTGGTTCTGTTGTCTGTTCTGACCTGGACCACCTTTCATCAGATTGTGGAATGACTGAAGAACCAGAAGAACTGCTCTGAGCTCCAAGAGGTTGATGTGCAGGAGAGATTCCTGCTTTTGCCATGTGCCATGTGCAGTGTGATCCCCCAGATGTGCTCCCCACCCTAGGAGGGAAGTATCTGTCATGAGTACCAGAGAGGGAACCTGCTGCAAGAAAGGTACTTCTTGCCTGAGACTGCCTTTTTCCTGCCACCACTGAAGAGACTGGAGAAAAGTGACTATTACTGGAACTAGCTTTGAGAGAGAATCCCTTCTCTGGAGCCAGTGATCTCTTAAATGAAATTGAATGTCTCATCTGGCTCTTTTTTTTTTAATTAGGTTACACAAACCGACAGAAAAACCAAGAGTTACCCTGGAATGAAAACAGAATAAAATACCAGGAGTCACCCCAGTTGAATTCAAACACAAATGAAACCAGGAGTTAAGTGCTAAAAACCGACTATACCGAGTCAGACCAGAAAATTTACTCTAATTTAATTAGTAAAAATAAAAAGGAAGACTGTTGGTTCCCCCTCAGTTAAAAACACGGGAGAACTTACCCCTACTTGACTAAAATCTAAACAATTACTACCTGAAAACCAAGGACAGTGAAAAGAATACCAATAAAATGCATTTTACTAGTAAATAAACCGAGAAAATAAAGTTTCTTCAAGCGATGAAGGACAGCTCTCCGGAGACATCTTAATGAGGCAAGTGGAGTAAAGAATTTGATGGTTTACAACTGTTTACCGGGGACAGTGATTTGAAAACAGAGCTTGAGCCTAGCATTCCATCATTTGCATAGGTTCCATTAACCATTTCGTCTCCAGAGCGGTCCTACGGTGAGACCATAATGCATAAGTCAGAATACAGTAAGATTTCCTGGGGTTTGAAACGGGAGCATTTTTGTGCAGGTGACATGGCCATCACAGCGGTAGGGCCTTCAGCCGAATCCAACACGTGGGGCATAGTTTAGATTGAGCTTCCCAAGACAGCTCTCTGTAGAACTTCTTTTATTTATATCTCTTTTTTTTTAACTTTATGTTTATTGGGTTAACAGTGAACTTTATTGGATTAACAGTGAGCTCTTTTATTTATATCTTACTTTGGTTCCATGTTAAAATAGCGACTGCTTAATCGCGATTAACAAATCGGTGAGCATTTATGGCGCATGTTAAAAACACCACCCCACAGTATAGCGCCTACAATATTAGCTCCCGCATTTTAATCGCGAGTGGCTAAGGACATGTGTTTGGTATGCTTACTCCCTCCCCTACCAATACAAACACACTGCTGTGCACAATACCTTGTGTTCTTAAAGCAATTGAGACTTCTTGCCTATTTTTTTGTCCATGCATGAGTGTAATTCACGTAGGCCTGAGTGTCTGAACAACATCCTGGTTACCTAGTTGACTGGTTACCTGCTCCCAGAATCCTTTGTACAACATTGCTAAACTTCATCTTTAAATGGTGCATTGGTTAATGGTGTACGTCTGTTTCAGGAAGCACTCAGTAGGCTAGTGGAGTGTCAGAATGGAATGGGAATTTTTCACTGCTAATGAAGAGATGCTGCTTCCACTGATGGATTACTTTGAGTCTACCTGGGTTGGTAGACCAAGGGGATGTGGTGGTTAGAGAAGAGCTGCCTCTCCACCCGAGCATTGGAACTGTTATGATGCCACTTCTAGAGGTCTAACCAGCACTAACAATGCGGTTGAAGGCTGGCATCATGGATTCAACAGCCGCCTCAGCGTATGTCATACAAGCTTATGGAAATTAATACAGTGCCTTAAAGAAGAACAAAGGAGCCAGTCCAGTGGCACTGAGGGTTGAGGCACTGGATGCCTTACCTAGTGCTGCGCCAGCAACCGGGTTTGGGAATGACCTCGGGTCATCGGATTGCCAACATGGGGGGTGGGAGGAGCAGGATCAAGCATGCTGTATGGCTGCTCTCCTCTCCTGGGGGAGGGTTGTGGCCCCTCCCGTAGTCCTGTCCCCATCAGAAAGAGGTCCAGTGGGGTATGTAGGCAGCAGGGGGGGCGACATGTAGGAGGAGGAGGAAGGGCTGAGCTGGCTTCTGAGTGCGTGTGCACCTCCATGCACACGTACCGCGATGTGCCAGGGCCCCGGGGGGGGGAGGATGGGAGAAAACCCATTGAAAAAAAACAAAATGTAAATCTAAAAAGAAAAAAAAGAAGAACAAAGGATGACTGAGTTGAAAGTTGAACAAATGATGTCTGTGGCAGGTGGCTATGGTCTAAAAAAGTATAAAGACATGAACCAGTGGGTTGTGGCAATAGTTGGCCAGTTTTCAACAAGAAGCAAATATGACTACCTTAGAGGACTGGTCTACAATTTCCAAATTCAGGTTTAAGCCTATGGATTGTTGACCCTATGCAGCGTTTTTGTTTTGGCACTTCATTTTTTTGGTGTTTGGAGAGAACAAAATAAAAGTAGGTATTTTAATTTGCCGAAGGCAGACACATAGTACAGACGAAATAGCAGCACGCTGAAGAAATAATGTGAAGACAGACATCGCAATCCTTGTGTTTGTGTTTTTTTGGGGGTTTGAGAAGTTACTATTTTGATGCTTTGTTTGATGGTCACTTGGTTAATTGTCGAATCCTTAACCCCCTTTCTCCATCTGGTCTCCCCACCTACCGCCCGGATCATCTTATCTCTGTATACTAACTCAAAGAGCCACAATTTATTTCAGGTGCAATTTTTGTATATTGTCTGGCAAAAGGAATCGCTATCCTTATTCTAACATACTAACATACTAAAATGCCAGCAGAATAGGCCTAACGGTCTTTCGTGTCTGCTCGTTTGGTCAGCCTCCACCCTGGGTGCTGACCTTGCTGCCCCCCTCGCCTCCTCTGGCTTCTCCCTTCCCAGTTCCGGATATTCTTGCTGCATTGGATTTTGCTTCCAGAACCCTTCCCCTGTACCTGTCCCACCCCCTCTTGAACCCCTCCACTGTCTCTGCCTCCACCAGCTCCCTAGGCAGCGCATTCCATGGCTCCACCACCCTCTCAGTGAAGTAGCACCTCCTCCTTTCTCCCTAGATCTTCCCCTCCAGCTTCCACCCATGCCCTCTAGTGGCTCCCCCTCCTTCCTTCGAAGCACCCTGACTGTTCCTCCCTATTTACCCTCTTCATGTACCTGAAGACCTCCTATCATGTCCCCCGGTCCCTTCTCTCTCTAATGTGTACATATTTAGCTCTTGAGCCTCTCTCAAGGTCCTGTCCCCAAGCCCCAAATCATTTTGGTTGCCTCCTCTGACCCTCTCCAGGAGGGTAATGTCCCTCTTAAGTGTGGCCTCCAAAACTGCACGCGAGTACTCAAGGTGCGGCCTCACCAAGCAGTTATACAGAGGAGTATCCTCCCTCCTTCTGGAGGTGATCCCCTAGCAATGCATCCCAGCATCCTGTTGGCCTTGGCTGCTGCCTCCCACAAGTCTCGAGTTGTTCATCTTGACACCACCACCACTCCCAAGTCCTTCTCAGCCATCGAGACTTGTAGCATTTCCCCTAGGGTGTACACTTGGCCTGGGTTTCTGGCCCCATGTGAGACATGCATTTACCTGCATTGAACCCTCAGCTTCCACTTTCTAGACCATCTTCCAGAGCCTCCAGGTCCCCCTGTAGGCCACCTCCTCCCACCCATCCACCACCGCCCCCAGTTTTGAGTCATCCACAAAGAGACTCATCTCACTCCTGATTCCTGTCCTTATGTCAGAGACGTAGGTGTTGAAGAGGAGGGGTCCCAAGGACTGATCCCTGTGGGACCCCACTAATGACCCTCCTTGGGGATGAGACTATCCCGCCAACTACGACCCTCTGGGTCCGGTCCTGGAGCCAATTGCCTATCCATCTGATTATCTGGCTCCCCACCCCCATTTCTCCCAGCTTATCCAACAGGCCCACGTGAGGAACAGAGTCAAATGCCTTGCTGAAGTCTAGAAAGAGGACGTCCACTGGTCTACCCAGGTCCAAGGCACTCATCACCCAGTCATAGAACTCCACAAGGTTTGTCTGACACAATTTCCCCGGGACGAATCCATGCTGTCTATCGTCCAGGCACCCTGACTTTTCCAGGTCCCCCCCTAGCCTCTCCTTGACAATGCCCTCTATCACCTTGCCCACCACCGATGTCAGGCTGACAGGCCTGTAGTTCCCTGCCACCTCCCTTGATCCCCCCTTGTAGACAGGCACTATATTCGCCACCTTCCAGTCCTGGGGCACCCACCCTGTCCTCAGAGAGATGGTGAAAAGCTCCGCCAGGGGTTTCGCCAGGACATCTGCAAGTTCCTTCAGCACTCTGGGATGTAATTTATCTGGCCACGGTGCTTTCTCTGTCTTAAGGGAGCTGAGGGCTTCCCTCACTCTCTCTGCTGTGATTTTCACTTCCGGTACCTCTTCTCCCTGCTTAGCCTTCCCTCTCCTGCCAGTGATGCTTCCCCTCTCCCCAGACCCACCGATCGGTGGGTCCCCCCCTCCTCAATATCTCTGTCTCCTCCCATGTATGATGCAGCCCCCATCTTCCTTGGTGAAAACTGAGGTGAAGTACTCATTTAGTACCTCAGCCTGCTCCCCGGTCTTGTGCCCATCTCTCCCTGATTTAATCCTGCTAATCTGCCCTTCACCCTTCGTTTTCCCCAATGTATCTGAAGAACCCTTGTTCCTCTCCTAATTTCCTGGCCAGGTTCTGCTCCTTCCTTGCCTTAGCGCCCTCACCACCCTAGTGGCCCTTCTAGCCATCAGCTCATACTCCCTCAATCCCTTTCACTCCTTGAGCACTTGAATTGCTTATAGGCTGCCTTCTTTCCCGCACCACCTCCTGGACCTCCCTGGTCCACCAGCAGGGTTTTCGGGCCCTACCACATTTTCATCTTACTCTTGCACAGGTGCTGGTAGCATCCTGCACCCCTCTCCTGATGATTTCCCACCTACTATCAGCATCCATGTCTGACCCAATCACATCCAAATGCTCCTTAAGGATCCTTCCCATTTCCTTAAAATCTGTCCCCCTGAAGTCAGTTACCTCTATCTTTGTGCAGCCTTCTAGCCCTCCTAGGTCCAGGCAGAACCAGACCGTGGCATGGTCACTCCCCGCCAATGGGTCCCTTACCTCCAGGCCCCCAATCTGGTCACTGTCTGCCAGGACCACATCCAGTACCCCGCCTCCCTGGTCGGGTCCCCACCCTGCTGAGTTAGAACGCGTCCTGAAAGACATCCAACAACCTCTGTTCCCTGGTCACAGAGGATGTCATAGTCTCCAGTCTGTTCCTGGTATGTTTAAGTCCCCAACACCACCACGTTCCTCTTCCCAGTCTGCAGTGTCTCCCAACATCTGCCACCAAACTCTCCTCCAGCTCCTCCGCCAGGGCAGGGGGTCTATACACCACTCCTATTTTTACTCTCTTGCCCCCCCCTGTTATCAAGGTGACCCAAATGGCCTCCACGGTTCCCTCCGCCTCCTCTACTCCCCCTATGCCAATGCAGTTTTTGACTATCATTGCTACCCCTCCTCCCCTCCCCTTCCCTCCCCACTGTCCTTCCTGAAAACAGTGTAACCCTCCAGGTTCAGGTCCCAGTCATGTCTTGCAGTGGCCCAGGTCTCAGTGACCACTGCTCCCTCAGTTAGCATCGCCTGGAGCTCAGGCATTTTATTTCCCAAGCTCCTGGCATTTAGCAGGACTACCTTCCACCCTTTCCCTATACTTCCATTTCCCCTGCTTGTGTTCCCATGGGGATTCTGTTTTCCCCTGGTCTGCACTTTACCAGTTTGCCTTTTCCCGCAATCCTCCAGCTCCCCAGGGGGGTGGAGATATAGTCCCTCCTTTATCGGCACCCCCTTGACAGCCTTTTCTAGTAACAGATCCGATGGAGGGATTGGGGCCAAAAGAGAGACATCTGGACAGGGTGGGCTAATGTCTTCATTCCTTTCTGCTCCATTGAGCCTTCAATACTCACACTTGTTTTAAAAAAAAAAAAAAAAAAAACTAAGTTGGACTAAGTATAGAAGTTGTCCCCCTGGCGGTCCCACTTATCCCTGGCTTAGAGTGCTCAGATGCCATTTCGGTTTACATACGCTCAGGCAGATCTGACCAGCTATTGGCCAACCCCACCCATTGCCCTCCCTTGCATATTCACCTCTGCATATATCCAGAGCCCTGCTACCAGCTAGTCAGTGTCAGTGGCTCAGTAGGTAGCACACTCGCCTCTGAGGCCGGGAGATCAGAGGGCTGTGGGTTCTGTTCCCACATCTGGCACTTGGGTTAATATCCCAGTACTGACACTGTAGTGCAGCATGAGAGGGGTGCTGCACTTCTGAGGTGCCGTCTTTCGGATGAGACTTTAAACCGAGGTCCCATCTGCCTGGATTGGTGGTAGTTCAGGGGGATGTTAAAGATCCCATGGCACTTATCGAAAAGAGTAGGGGAATATTTTATTAAAGTAACATCAAACAATATCAAAGCCACAGTTACATAATATGAGAAATTTACAACACAAATCATATATATACATACAGACAAAGGAAAAACACCACAATATCCATAGTATTACCTCATATTACTACAAATTAAATCTGCAATTAATATTAATCATATCCCTTAATAATATTAATAACAGTCCCTTCCCAGTTTCTTTTTTTTTAATAGAGACATAATATACTTTAACAAAGGCTAAATCCTGAAATTATAAACTCAATATAAAGCATCTGTAAAAATACTAAACTCTCAAATGAACATTTCTATATCCCATAATGTTTCCAAAATTCTCATTTGTATTTAATGAATTTTGAAAAACTCTTCCACCATTCTCTCACTTTTTGAAGAAAAATGTAATATCATAACTATAAATCCTGTACATAGCCCTTGTATTAGTCTCTGAACAGTGTCATAAGGCATTAATCTTTGATAGAGTACCCATTGGCATCTAGCTTGCCACAAATAGTATACCAATGTGCTGCAAAAATTTGTAAAGTATCTTTATGGTATAATAACTGAAATTGAGGAACATGACCCAATACTAATATCTCATAATCCATACATACTAGCCATTTCATATCCCATCGATCTGCTAAAAACTTCCATAGGTTAGTAGCATAGGAACATTCAAAAGAAAATGTTGAACTGTTTCTTCTTGTGCTATACACTCTAAAATGGACAGTTTCGTTCCTGTAAAGGTTTATGCTTGGCATTCCCTCTAACTCCAATTAGACCATATACACGTAAGCCATAAGGTGTCCCACATATAAGTAGGTAATCTTGTGTTATTTAATTTACTTAAAACCTCCTTCCTATAGTCCTTATGACAGTTCTTAAACTCTGGTTCACTTGGATATAATTGAAGTAAGACAGATTTATACAGCTCGAACCTGAACTAACTTTGACCACCTGTGCTTCTAACCCCATTTAAACAATTTTTGCAATTGGAATGTAATATACTGGAAGTAACAGTGTAGAGTATCGGTTTTGGTGGTCTATTGTTCCAAAGAGTATAATATCTCCCCATGACTTGTCTATGTAACAATCCAATGTTTCCCAAGGTCGCCCCCCATCCTAATTTGCTATTGGTTGAAATAAATAGAGTGGCAAAAAAAACAACCGGATCTATCATTCCTAGTCCGCCTTTCTGTTTTTCCAAGTATGTAAATTGTCTCTTAATCGGGTTAAGCCTACTACCCCACAACATCTGAAAAAATAAACTATATAATCTGGTTTCCAAGAATGAGGGCAAAGGGAAAATTAGTGCTGTGTATAGTAACTTTGGAACAATAAATTTTTTAATAATCGCAACCCTTTTAATTTTATCCAGTTTCCAATGTTTCCAAATACTAATTTTAAGATCAATAGACTTTAATACTGTCATCCAATTAAATTCTGGTATATTATTTGGTCCATAAAATAAACCCAATATTTTAATTGGATCACAGGAAATACGAAGACCTTGTACTATTACCTCAGCTATGTCATTGGTTCCAATAAATACTCCTTTACTTTTTGTTTTGTTAATAGCTGAATTTGCCAATACTGCATATTCTTCCATGTAATCTAAAAATAACTTTACTTGTGAACTATCAGAAAAAAAGACACACAAATCATCAGCATAAGCTTGTATATACCACTTATCCACATCAACAGTCCAACCAATTCCTGTCCACCGCGGTGTTTGTATTAATGATCTAATCAGTGAATCAATCGTAAATGCATATAACAAGGGGCTTAATGGACAACCTTGTCGTACTCCAGTGGGAATATGAAATCCTTCCCGTATCTCAAGTTGTATTACTGGATGTGTTATTGCTGAATCATAAAGTTCTTTTATAATGTGTATAAAACCTTTCGGAACTCCATACTTCCGTAGGGATTCAAATAAAAAAGGTTGGTATACTCTATCAAAGGCCTTCATTTGGTCAACAGAGACAATACATCCTGATATCTTTTGCCTTTTTGCCAACTCCACTATATCTCTTAAGACCATATGGGCTTGGTGTATGTTTTTCCCAGGCACTCCACAAAACTGATATGGGGAAAGTACTCTTACTGCTAATTGTTTTAATCTCTCATTCAAGATTCTCATAAATAATTTATAATCTACATTCAGAAGCGTAATTGGTCTCCAATTTTTTAAGTCAAATTTATCACCTGACTTATATAAAAAAATCAGCAACCCCTCTGCAAACCAGCTTGGAAAGTCAGGGTTATCCAGAAATGCATTAAATACAATAACCAAACATTTAGCAAATTCCATTGGAAAAGCTTTATATAGTTCTGCTGTTAATCCATCAATCCCCGGGGAAGTTCCTGTATTTTGTATTTTAATGGCTTCAATTATTTCCTGTGTCGTAACTGGCCTAAGCACCTCTGAGGACTCTATCCCATGGTCTGGTACCTGAATCTGGTCTAGAAAGTCCTTAATGTTCTGAACAGTTGGGGGCCTAGCTGGCTTATATTCCAAAAATAATTGTTTAATAATTGAAAGAGACTTCTGATCTTGTACTAACAGACCCACCTTATTCCGAAGTGTAGTCAAATGTGTGGCTTGTCTATAAATTTTAAAAGCAGCATATGGATCCCCTCCCGGCTGCTTCTTGATCCCATAACGTAAATGCGCAGTTAGAGTTCTGGCCCTATTATACTGAACTTTCAAAAGCTGAGCTTTTACTAACCTAATCTGTGAATCATATTCCATTGAGGAAATATTGGCTATTGAAAATAAATTATATAATTGCTGTCTTAATTTTAAATAGTGTAAAAAATCATTATTTGCCTTTGCTTTTCCTTGCTGTTGTAATAGATGACAAATGTCATCCTTAGAATCCTTCCACCATTTACTCTTTGAGCTGTATAAAATTCTACTGATAATCGTGCTGTTAACAACAACTGAATTTTTCAATATTTCTTTTGAGGTCAATAATAAAGGATTCAATTTCCATCTTGCTTTCTGCCTTCTCAGATTACGGAAGGAGAAACATTACAAGTAACAGCAAATGATCAGAAAAGGACACTGGGCATGTTTGATATGTAAAAGAAATTTGTCTGGATAGAAAAATATAATCTATAGTAGAAGTAAATTGATTCCTTTTGAATGTAAACGTGGCCCTGAACTCTGTTTACTACTACCATTAATTAAACCTGCAGAATGGATCATTTTATAAAGTGCCCTAGTATCACAATAAATCTTTTATTTTTCTTTTTTTAATTGGATTCTCAACATCTAATAAAGTACAATTAAAATCCACACAAAAACACCTCCAGTGAAGTCAATAAATAAGGTTGTAACATATTACAAAGTGCAACCCTTTCTGCTTTAAGCTGTGAACCATATACATTAATAAATCTACAAGACCTGCCTTTCCACATCCCATCTAAGATCATCAACCGTCCTGGTATCAAATCTATCAACCTAATTAAAGAAAACTCATAGGAATGAAACAAAAAACCTATGCCATCTGCTGACTGCCGGCCAAAGGACCAATAGGATGGGCCCCAGCACCATTCTTGTTGAAAACACCTAACTTGTGACATATTATATCCAGGTTTCTTGTATTAAACAGACATCTAACTGCACAGCATGAACTGAATCATAAATTATCTGCCGTCTCTTATAATTCAATATACTGTGTACATTCACTGAACCTAACCTAAATTGCAGCATTCCTATTCAAAGTCTACCTTCACCTATCTTTCCTCCTTTTCTTTTCTATCCTTTATAATCCTCTTGTAAGCCTATTGAGGAAGGTGGACTGTCCGTTATCAACTGGGAATCATCCTCAGGTCCATCCATATCTGATTCTCCCCATTGACTGGTCAGTAAGGCAAAAGAATTACTGGTTTCCACTTCCAAAATCGGCTGTTGAGAAAGGTTTTTAACATTTCGTGAGGAACGTCTAACAGCAGCAACCACTGGAGTCCGAAAGGTCTCCTGTTGTTGTTGCCTTTCTCTTACCGAAGTTTCCCCTGTATCTAGGTTTGAAGTGCCATTTTGACTGGCTACTTTCGGTACATCTGTCCCTTGTCCATTTGATGTATCCCCTGTGGTTATGTCTACCGTAGGCTGTGTGGAACCAACCAAGGTTTTTCCTATTATCGAATCCTGTGCTTTCTGAATTAATAGATCTGGACTAGCACAACAACCTTTATTTTTGCCGCCATGTACAATCAGCAAATACATGTCCTGCCTCTTCACACAAATCACACTTTGTGGAGCTAACACACTGTAATGTACTATGGCCCACTTCTCCACAGTTTTCACATCTAGGTTTGTCACATGAACTTGATAAATCGTCCTAGCCCCACATTTATAGCATGCACGTGGTTGTCCATAGAAACACACCCTCTATCCCTCCCTAATAAAAGGAATTGGAATGTGTTCAATACCTGCCTCTGTCTGCCTTAATTTTACTTTAAAGCCAACCCCTGTCCAGAATTGCTCTGAATCTAGTATTGCTTCAGCGTCACTTTGAATTTCACATTTTGGCCTAGCCAGTAAATAATATCATCAATATGCACCTCGTTTCTAAACATAACAGTGACATATTTAATTAAAGGCTTTGTTAAAGGTATTACCATAAATGGAGTCCACAAGGGGGAAAATTTAACTTGCGTATATCTTTCCCAAAACATATCAAGAGCATAGGTAGAACGAAAACTCACATCGAAATTATCCTCTCCAGAAATATTAATAAGTGCAAACACCTCTCTAGGTGAAAAATGCAAAGACTCCTTTAATAAACTTTTTCCCACATACTGCCTGTCAGGTCGAACCTCTAAACCTCCTTTATACCTAATGCGTACCGCATTTCTACGAGGTGCAGCGTCCTGTTTAATTTTAGAAAATAACTCTGACATCAATGGTTTATCCCCACTGAGTTCGCTACGGTCCTGTGCCTCCCCTTGTGCTTGTACCCTAGGCATTGAAGGTTCCTTTTCCCCCGAGATTGAACTCTCCATAGGGGTACCTCCCTCATTCCCATTTATCCTCTTTTCACACTCTTGTGAGTTACCAGCTTCTTGTATCTTTGGTTTCCAAGTAGGTTCATTTTGGGAGAAATTTAATTTTGGGTCCCAGTCAGGCGTGGGTTTCCACGATCCATTATCCAATGTCCAACCCGCTTCACTTAACGCTTTCTGTGGGGACCAGTTATCAGTAGAAATAGGTGCAGTACAGATATTGCCTACCACTGTTTCTTTTTCCCCTTGCTGATCAGTAATTAACTGTCCATCTGTTCCCACTATAGGCAGTATCAAGTTACGTTTTGCAAAAGTCAATGCCATTCTTTTTTCCTTTCCTTCTTCTCCTACCTTATCCACCAGTCGTTTGTTGAATGAAAAGTCCGTTACCCCAGTCTGTATTCCTGGCACCGTTTGATAGATGCAGTTTTCTCCTGTTCTGTAGTCCGTTTCTCCATATTGTTTCAGGCTGAAATACAAAACCCTTGAATTCAATACAGGACTTCCTTGTCCGTCCAACTGTCCCTGTCTCTCTTCCTTTCTCATTACAGCGTCCTTGTGACCTGCAATATTTGTTGTACGTCGTTCCTGTTTCCCTCGGTCTCCAGTTCAACTCTCTGTGAAGGCACATCATTCAAATTATCGCCATTTCGTCACCTTATCTGTCTGAACTTCATCCTTCTTCTTCTCACTGCAAACACCACTCAAGGATTGTTTGGGACTCGTGTTACCCAGGACTTGTACCGATTTACTTCGTTGTTTGGTTTTGTAAGTTGCTCCTGTTTTGTTGCATGCCAGTGCTTTTAATTCTTCTGCTACTTTTCTCTGCTCATGTTGTAATGTTTCCAGTTTATTTTTTAGTTGTCTCACCTTAGGTGTAAGCTCCGTTGACTCTAATATTGGCATATTTGTTATAAATGTTGTTAAATCCTCCGTTGAAACAAATTGGTCTTTTTCTTCTCCTTCCTCGTATTCCTCTGTAGTCTCTGTTGTTCCTAGTAGAAGCATTGGTTCATTTGCAGCCCTCGGCTGCTCCGCTTGCTCCTCCACTTCCATCCTCCTTGCATGCAGGTCACCAACTGACCTGCTATCCAGCAACAACCTGTCCCCCTACTGGCCGAGCAGTAGGGGAATTTCCCCGGTGTCCTGGCTAAATTTCCCTCATTCAGTAAAAATACCACCAACAGCTTAATCTGGTTCAAGGTCAGTTGGCATTCATCTGTATCCCCTTCCCCGGGTCGTGCCTGAAAATAGGCAGGATTTGTCTAGTGCACTTACCCGGTCAACAAAAAGCTAAATAAAAATAAATAATTCTTAGCTACAGCTTTCATGGGAGTACAGCACCCGGTACTACCCAGACTCACAAGGCTGGAGGTGCTGGTGATGAGTACCTCAAAATTGTTGAATGGGTCTCCCTGTTTCACCCTCTGGCCTTCCACTTGAATCTTGACTGAACATTGGGCAAACAATAAAGAGGAATATAAGCAATGCAGTTCCCTAAATAAGGAGGACTTGACCCTTCCTGTTAATCACGGTCTATAAACTACGTACATTCTACATTAAAATTGTACTAAAATCTGGTTTGCCAGGGACTGCTGGATCAAGTTCAGACTGAAGATTTGTGTTTCCTCTTGCAACAATGGACCAGCGCCTCAAGAAAAACTTAACAGTACTGAGCTTTAAAAAGGGAGCTATTACATGGTTGAGTCTTTTTCAACCCTGCTATTGCCCCCTCTGCCAATAAGGGTGGGCAAGAGAACTTGTATTTTTACTTTTACATACAATGTACTCTGATGGTTAAATAAGCTGAGAATGTCTCCCCCATATATTTATTATACTTTATATTGGGGAGTACCAAACCACAAAGGGGGTGTGGGGGGAGGTCTCAAATCAAAAGAACAAACAAAAACTAATGTACCAGCAGTGTTTATTAGTCCTCCTGTTGCTCTTTAAGTGTTTGTGCTTTCCTGACAGAGAGTAGCATGTTACCCACTTGTTTTTCCATTCTGTTTTATTCTCGGGTCAGAGAGTGGGATCCTGCGGCTCTTGGTTCCCGCTGTCCGCCATGCCCCCAAAAAAAACTTACTGAATATCCTGGCATAGGGCAGGAGGTATGCCCTTTGAAATATGTGATAACTCTACTCTGGTACATCTGTGTTGTTAATGCAACATGGGTATGGAGCAGGCAGCCTCCACGGAATGGATTTATAAACAAGACACATATTTTGTTCACTGACAAGCATAGCTGCTTTCATGTCCACTAAAGGGGGGAGATGGAGAAAGCAGGGGAATACCTTAGCTACCTAGCCTGAGATCAAAAGGGGTGAAGATCCAGTAATAGTTTTTTGAAAGCTCCCACCTCACCATTATTTATCTTGTATAGTTTAATTAAGGGCAAAACTAACAGACACTAGCCTCATGTGCTGCTGGATTTATTGTCCCTGCCCTACCTTTTTGGTTTTTTACTCTTGGTCCTGCAAGACTGTTTTATTTTTGCTTTGGAAGTGCTGCAGCTCCATCGGAGGCCTGGGCAGCTTACTGCACTAGTATTCCCTTCAACTCGGGAAGACCCACTTTTACCATCCATTTGCCCAAGTGTACTTAGGAAGTGATCATGTTCACTCTCCTATCTTGGAAATCTTACACTCAGTGTTTTGGAAGCGGTGGAATGTTAGCTCTTCTTTTTTGGTACTATATTGTGGAGAGACAGGTCTAATGTATACTTCAGTTCTTACACCCATTAGTCTACTAGAGTCTCCTACTACCAGCTTTGGCAAGACTGTTTTTGTTAGATGGGCCACTAATTTGCCATGTTATCATTATTCTTATCTTACAGAACTGCCTGCTGCAGTTACTCTTGAAGTTTTATTTTATTTATTTGCTTTTGTTTACCAGGTAAGCATACTAGACAACCAAGTGCCTATTTTCAGGTGTGACCCGGGAGATTACAAAGGTACATTCAAGAACATCAGGCAAAATAAGAACATGGTACAATCAGGAGCATCAAAGAAAGCATGGCAATACAAGTAACATGCCAGGGCACCATGCCCTGAGAGTTAGGGAAAGCAGGTAACATGATAAATACAATTTGGAATATGAGAGACCATAGGCAAAAACATGACAATAAGGCAGTGCCATGTACACAAAAAGAGCAGTAGGGCCAAAGTGGACAGAGCAATCAAGTTCTTCTAGCAGATGTACGCTCCCTCGTAAGGTACAGAGCTCAGGTAGCAACTCAGCCCATCAGAACATTAAGTGCAGAGGCAGGTAGAGGTCGATTTGTTGAAGCCCCAGAGGGAGGCTTTAAAACAGGGATGGGAGGTGGAGGAGCGAGTGCTTGCTGGAAGGGAGTTCCATAATCTGGGTGCATATGCAGCGAAGGCCCGATCACCTATTTGGGTGCAAGTTTTTAGAGCCAGGAGGACCTGCGAGTCACTGGATCTTAAATGGTAGAGAGGGGTAGCGGTAAGAGTGATACGGTGAAGGCAGACGGTGTGGCAGTTCTGACAACACTGTCAATGAAGTTGACTAAGGCAAAGGTGCGGTACTTTTCCGGTGGGAGCCACTGCAGCCGGGAGTAGAGCTCACAACGATGGATGAGGCGGGGAACTGAGAGTGCAAAGTGACAGACACTGTTGTATGCCGTATCCCATTTTGAGAGACTGTTTTTTGTGACGTGGCAAAGGTGACAAGTCCATAGCATACAGTGGGTAGAAGGACTCCCTGGCTAGGGCAAGATGGGCAGCTGGGATGAGGCAGCTTTTGCTCTGTAAGCAAGGCCCAACTTACAGTTAGAGACCCTACACATGTGGATGCGAGTGTGAGATCCAGCTGTGGGTCCAGTGTCACCCCAGGTACTTGACAGAATCAGCAACTTTCAGAAGGGACCCATCTTCACATGAGATCCTTAGGGGGACAGAGACAGCTTTTGTCTTGGCTGCGGTGTCAAAGAGAATGGTCGGAGTCTTCTGCAGGTTGACAGTGAGCTTGTGGACCTTTAGCCAGGCCTGGATTAGGACAAAGTCAGAGTTTAGATTGGCATTGATGTCCGTAATGTCCTAGGAGCTGGTCAGGATGACAAGGTCATCTGCATACAGAATAGCATGCCCATGAGCCGGGGCCAAGGGCAGCTCGTTTATGAATATGGAGAACAGGAGAGGCCCAAGAACAGAGTCCTGAGGGACCCCGCAGTTAACCCGGAGAGGGCTCAGACAGGCCTTGTTGAACTTGGTGTATTGCTGTCTGCCCATGAGGTAGTTAGTGATCCAGGCAAGGGCAGGGGAGGAGAAGCCAAGGATCTGGAGAGAGGAGCAGAAGAGTGAGTGGTCGACCCGGTTGAAGGGTTTTGAGATCGACGAAGATGGCACCAGTCAGTATGCCTCGATCCGCAGCTGCCCTGATCTCGGAGGTAACAATGGCTAGGGCAGTGGAGGTACTGTGTCCTTTTCTGAAGCCATGTTGGGCAGGGGAGAGAAGGTCATGGACCTGCAGGTAGTGGATGAGCGGTGAGCAACCACCTTTTCAAGAAGCTTGCTGATCATTGACAGGATCGCAATTGGGCAGTAGTTCTTGAGATCTTTAGGGTCGTCTTGTCTGTGAAAATAGATGACCCTGGCCACTTTCCAGATGTCTGGTATGATACCCATCATTAGCAATACATTGAAGATTTGTGTGATGGATGGGCCAGGCTAGGATAGAGACCCCTAGACTGAGTAGCTTGGGCTCCAGGTGATCGTGCCCAGCACCAGTGTGAGGGGAGAGACCAGCCAGGAACTTCTGGGTCTCCATGACAGAGATAGCCCTGAGGTAGAAGGGAGGCCGGGGTTATCCCATTGAGGTGTTGGTCCAGGACCTTGGGGTCAAGGGGCTGGTAGGGGAGAGCTGGCAGGTCAGTGAACAGGGAGATAAAGGCATTGGCAATTGTGTGGGGATTGTTGCAGTTTGCTCCGCCAATGTGCATATCAGTGACCTGAGCCCTGGCGGACCCACCAACCGTATTTTTGATGTTCTGCCAGAAGCTCCTCAGGTTTTTGGCTGAGGAGAGTAGGATCAATTGGCAGAACTCACTCTTAGTAGCATGGATAGCTCTTTTGCAAGAGTTCGTCTGCTGTCTGTACTCAAGGAGGTCAGTGTTGGAGAGGGAGGCCTTGTACCTCACCCAGCACTTGTCCCTTTGTTTCATGAGGGACAAAAGGCCGCCATGTAGCCACTTTGTGACAGTGCCCCATACCCTCCACTTTGTGAGGGGGGCATGCTTGTCTTGCAGGAAACTGACTACAATGAGAAAGTTGTCAAGGGCCCCCCGAGGGGTCCTTTTCGGCAGAGACCTGGGACCAGTCAGTTTGTCGCAGGTCTGCAAGGTAGTCTCCAATGCTGAGTTTGGAGTAGTCCCTCATCTGGATCACTTCACAGGGAATTTTGGGAGAGGAAATGCCCCATATACAGTAGGTGGGAGAGTGATCCGAGATGACATCAGGGAGAATACCACAGGAGACAATTCTATCCAGTCTGTTGCTCAGCACCCAATCAATGAGGGATCTCTTGTCACTGCATGGGGAGAGCCTTGTGGGTTCCATAATAAGTTGGCTGAGGGCAAGACCAGCCAGCAGAGGCTCATATTGCTGGACACTGCAGCCCACCCAGTTAAGGTTGAAGTCTCCTAGGACTAATAGCTGATTTGAGCCAACCATGGGGCTGAGATTGTCGAGGGAGGAGGGCCCCAGCACACCACCCTTTGGATGATAGTAGGCACAGATTAGGCGAGCCTTTTTGGTGTTGCTTAGCAGGAGAAGAGCATGCAAGAACTCACAGGTGTGGGAGGGGTTATGTCCTATGACAGATACACTTAAGTGAGCCTTATAGTAAAGGAGCACCCCCCGCCCTCTCTTTTTTACCTACTCTGTCTTACCTAACCAGGTTGTAGCCCAGGAGGGCACAAGCAGAGTCTGGGATGTGGGGCTTCAGCCAGGTTTCTGTGACCCCCATGATATCAGGGTTGTAATGTGCCACTCAGGCTGTTAGCTCTGCTAGGTTATGTAACAGGCTTCGTATGTTCAGGTGCACCAGTTTCATGCCCTTGGCAGATAGCCAGGCAAGTGGGGACCTTAGAGAAGGCCTGGAAGCCTGTGGACCAGGTTTTGGGCTGGGGCTCCAGCCAGACCAAGAAGCCCAGGGCAGCCACTCAGAGGCAGCATCCTGTGCGGCCACGGGGGGGGGGGTGCAAGTAGGATCTGTTCTGAGGCAGAGCCCCAGCACAAGATAAGGGGATTAGTGGGTAGCAGATCACGTCACTCTGGGACAGGAAACCCTAGATGATTATCTATTGCAGTTATTAAAAACAAAGTTAAACAACTGGTTAAGGGGCTGGTGTTTGAGACAAAATATTAGGTGCTTAAGACACTTGGAACAATTTAATAACAAATGGCAATATTATGGCACATATGGTTTTCATCTGAACAACAGGGGCTCAGAATTGTTGGGAAACATAGTCAATGCTGAAATTGACTATTGTTTAAACTTTTAAAGGGGGTGGGTCCAATGTGAATGACATAGTGTCTACTGTATCTTCAGCACTTCCTCAAGGTAACACAAGATCTGAACTAAATACAGCATCCCCCTTATGCTATCTGGATGTCATCAGAAAGTACAGAATTCTAAATGTAAACTGTTGCTGCTAAACGCAAGAAGCTTGGTACACAAAACTGATGAACTGCAGCTTGTATTGCATAATAAAGATATTGATGTATGTGGGGTGACCGAAACCTGGTTTACCGATGTTCAGTGGGGCCAAGAAATCAAAGGTTATACTGTATTTAAAAAAAATCAGACTACTTCAAGAGGAGGTGGTGTAGCAATATATGTAAAGGATGGTATAGTTTGTCAGGAATCAAGTACTGATATGCATGCCCCAAGTGGAATTAATATTATATGGGTAAAGTTAACTTTTGAGCAAAATTGTCTATTGGTGGATTTATGTTATCACCCCTTCCCCCATCACTGGACACTGATAGCAATAACCTTTTATGGAGTATCTACAAAAAATTAATCACCTTGAGGATATTATTTTAATGGGAGATTTGAATTTTCCAGGTATCAAATGGGATACCTTGGAAGGCTCCTGCCAGATGGAAAGAAAATTCCTAGAAACAATAGTTTATTTAGCACTAGAAAGAAAATATCCTAGATTTAATATTTACCAACATTAATGAAGAGGCTGAAATCCCAAACATTATTGAACCCTTGGGAGATGGTGACCACTGTATGGTGCTATGGACAATTAATTATTATAGAATGGTAACCAAGGGAGTAACAAAAATGAGGACTTTCTCAAAAGGTAATTATAAAGCTATAAGGGCTTATCTAGCAAATTGGGACTGGTGGCAAGAGCTAAAAGATCTAGAAGTACAGCAAATTTGGAATAAGATCAAGGAAAAACTGGATATTTGTCTTAACGAATGGGTTCCTATGCATATGAAATATAAAAATAACAGATTTCCATTATGGTTTTCCTCTGATATTAGCAAACTCATTAGGGCTAAAAAAAAAGCCTTTAACAAATATATTAAACTTAGATCTGAAACGAACTGGGTAAGGTTTAAATAAAAAGCAAATAAAAACTAAAACAGCAATAAGAAAGGCAAAGAAAGAAAAGGAATACAAATTAGTAATAATAAAAAAGGACAATAATAAACATTTCTTCAATTATCTTGGATCTCTGAGAGTTAACCCTTCTAGAGTAGGTCCTTTGCAAAACAATGATATCTTAATATCTGATGAACGACAAATGGCTAATGAATTTAATCATTATTTTGCTAGCGTATTTAAGCCTAAAGATCTTATAAATATTATTGAATATCCCTTAGAGGAGTTGGAAATACAATTTTCAGTTCCTGAAGTTTATTCAGCAATTAATTCTTTCAAATCATCCTTTTCTGCTGGTATGGATGATATCCAGGCTTTTTTTCTTAAGTGAATTTCATATGAGATTTCAGGAGCCCTTTCCCTTCTGTTTAATAAATCTATTATAACCAGGGAAATGATAATCAGAATGGAGAAAAGCCATGGTAATACCCTTTCATAAGGGGGGTACAAAACAGGATGTTAAACAATATAGACCTATCAGTTTGACCTCCTGTATAGGTAAAACCTTGGAGAAACTTTTAGCACATAAAATTAGTATGCATATAGCTAAAAATGGACTGTCAGATATAACCCAATATGTATTCACGGCAGGCAGATCTTGTTTAAATAACTTAATTAACTTTTTTGAACCTATCAGTGCAGTGCTTGATGCAGGACTACCAGTAAATGTAGTATTTTTGGATTATGAAAAAGCGTTCGATTCCGTATCTCATAAAATTCTGATTGAATGTCTCAAGAACTTAAGAATTCATTCAAGTATTATCAAATGGTTTACAATATGGTTAACTAATAGAAGACAACATGTCGGTATTAGAGGATACAAGTCCATGTGGAGCTGGGTAACCAGTGGCGTACCACAGGGATCGGTGCTGGACCCAGTTCTATTTAATATCTTAATTTCGGGTATGAATACAAACAATGGGGTATGGATACTTATATATGCAGATGATACTAAACTGGGGAGTATAGTTAATGACCATACTGCAACTCATACTTTACAGGATAATCTTAATAACTTATCTATCTGGGCAAAAGAAAATAAACTAACTTTTAATATCACAAAATGTAAAGTGATGCATTTTGGTCGAAATAATAAGATGGCTAACTATTATATAGACAATTTTCTCTTGAACACTGTGATCGAGGAAAAGGACTTGGGAGTCTATATTACCAACAAGTTGAAGTTTACTGAGCATACAAATAAAACAGCACAAAAATGTCATAGACTAATTAATTGCATATTGAAAAACATTAAATCTAGAGAACCCGTAGTATTAATACCACTCTACTGTAGTATAGTTAGATCACATATTGACTACTGCTCAACATTTTGTGCCCCTACTCTGGTTCAGGATAAAATAACAATAAAAAAAGTGCAACGAAGATTGACAAGAAATATTTCAAATTTAAAAACTATATCTTATGAAAATAGAGTTAGAGAACTGAACCTCTTTTCTACAATATATCATCACATAAGAGGGGATCTATGTCTACTCTATAAAGCATCCCGAGATATAGCTTTGTTTGAAACCTTATGTATGGAATGGCAACATATGACTGTCCATACAAGATCTCATAATCTAAAACTAAAAGCTAATATAAATAAGTCAACTAAAAGGAACTTGTTTTTTACACAAAGAATAGTGTCAATTTGGAATTTTTTACCACGAGAGGTAGTGTATAGAAGCACTCTCCAAAACTTTAAAAAAACTCTTGATATATACATGGGCAATTCTAAATATGATTTCCACCCAGGTTAGTAGGTGGCGAGTTCACTATGGGCTAGTCCCCCGAACTTGTATCAACCTATGAAGCTAGAATGTGTTGCAACTTCAGCTCTGGAGTAATGGTACAAATGCAAGATTAACTAGCACTAGTTTTAAGCACTATTACTGTACATACACAGGAGGATTAATAGCTCTAATTGATTTTAAAACAGTGGGATGAACTCCGGAAAATTGCTATTCATGCCCAGACAGTAATTAGTTAATTGCAAGCACTAGTGAGAAATAATTTTTTTTTTTGAACGGTTACTGTATATACACAGGAGGATTAACTGGCTCAAGTTATAGAAAAACAGTATGATGCTGTAGTGACTCTGGAAGTTGCAAGCACTAGTGAGAACCGTGTAAGGCTACACATGCACATTTGATGGGGAGCAGTGTAAGGCTTACCAGGCGCATGTGATAGGGCACCGATAGGGCGGGCGCTGCGCCAATCGAGGGGTAGAATACAGCAGGCACCGTGGGGGAGGGGCTAGGGCACATTTAAAGGGAGGAGGGAGGGACCGGGGTGGTTGGGCAGGAGAAAATACACGCTCCACCACCATCTGCAGGAACAGCAAACCCCCATCCCAAAGCAGTGCAGGGAGAGTCCTTTAACTTTTACCATGAGTCCTTCTTACAGTTTTAATCAGGTCCAAGTTCAGGGGAGGTCCGCCCATGGCAACAAGCCGGCGTCTCGGACCCTAGGATTCCATTTTTGTGTCTAACAGTCCACATGCAGGAGGGGGGACCCACTGGGTCAGGGTCTTTCATACCTCCCTCGGTCCCTCTCAGCAGTATATTTAGGTATATAGAGAAAAAGAGTAACACAACTGTTGCACCATGATAATATTAGAGGTATTAGGTATTACAGTGGAGGGAATACAGCCTTCATCCCAGATAAAGTTTGGGATCCCTTTGGTGGGGGTCCAGCCTGCTGGGATGTTATTCTGCACTGGGCCCTATGGGGTGGAAGTCTTGGCTGGAGGGCTCTCATTGGAGGCTCTCGCCTCCGGGACCGGGATGGAAACAGTGTACAGCTACCATTATTTTTTTTTTCCTTTCTACTAAAAGTTAGTAATGATGGCAGTCTCTCCAGTTCAACTCTTTTCTCATAATATTAATGGAGTGAGCAACCTGGTGGAGACACCAGGCTCTTCCAACATTTCCACCGTCAGATGGCGGATATTATTTATCTTCAGGAAACCCACATTTCAGCCTCTGACCATCTTAAACTGCATATGAGAGGCAGATACAGGGTCCATTTCTTGTCTAGCGCCAGAGGAAGATGAAGATTTGTAGTGATCCTCTTTCTGGCCTCTTCCCCCTTTTATCTAACTACAGAATACTCTGACCCCAGGGTAGATGTATTATATTGACTGGCCACCTTTATGATACTCCTATTAGCCTAGCTAATGTCTACTTCCCTCCCAACTCTAGCAGTCCATTGTTTCAACAATTTATAGGTAAATTAGTAGACTATATGCAGGGCTCCCTTTATTTGGGTTGACATTTTAATTTAACCTTGACACCCAGCTTGGACTCTTCACACCCTTTGCAATACAGAATATCTCAAGTTCAAAAATATCTCTGAATGCAATTTAGTCAGCTTGGGATAGTAGACCTAAGGCACCAAATTGTTTCTACTACCCAGGCCTACACCTATTTCTCCCCCTACTATGGAAGTTATTCTCACATAGATTACAGTATATGTTCACTATGTGCAAACACTTAGAACTAGTTCAGGGTCTCAGTTATGGTCCCATATTTTTTCTTGGATCATGCACCACTGCAGTTGAAAGTTAACCCAGGGAAACAACCGAAAATGACCTTTTGGAGGTTTAGTACTTCTCTGTTGCTAGATGACGTATTCAAAATGAAAATCTTCTATCAAATTAAACACATTTTCTATGAAAATTTGACCCGAGACCACTCACCACATTCTGTGAGAGACCATAGAGGCTGTTCTGCAGGGAGAAACAATAGTTTATTCTTCCTACAAAAAACATTTCCGTGATCAGAAATATACCCAACTATCTCAAGAACTGCTTACATTGCAACAGCTCTATCAACCAGGGAACAAGGAAGTTACCACCTGGATTAGACAGGTGAAGTCAGAACTCCAAGCCATTACTGATTCCCGCATCTACCAAGCACTACTTTATTTAAGACAGGCATCCTATGGGATGGAGAGGGTCGGCCTGAGGCACCTGTCTTCTGGCACATCATCTGAGGACCAATAAAAACGTAGCTTGCATAACCCACCTTCGAGATCCACAGAGAAGCAGACTTATTTATGACTCTCAAAATATACATAATCTTTTCAGACACTATTACCAAACCCACTACACAGGAACATCCTCAGCACTTTCCTCTGACATTCAGGTCTTTCTCTCAAAGCTTTCCCTGACAGATTTTTCAACAAGCCACCTTGCAAACTCCTATCACAATGGAGGAATTTTTGCTTGTTTTGAAACAAGCAAAAATACTTAAAGACCCTGGACCTGAAGGTTTTCAGGCAGAATGGTATAAAGCCTTTTCCACCCATTTATCTCCCCTTCTCTTGAAAACTTTAACAGCTGTCCAACAAGATGATCTCCCATCACCTTTGTGGGCATATCCCACTCTTTCTTCTCTAGTAAAGCCAGGCAAGGACCTTTCCAACCCAGTCTCCTATAGACCTATATCACCCCCACTCTGTCTCTAGTCAATCTACATTTTTCTTCTGCTTCCCTTCTCTCTGGAACAAACTAACCTCTGACATTTGCTCATGTTCTTCCCTCTTCTTACTCAAAAGGCTCTTAAGACAACTCTTCACCAGCCATGTTCCCAATGTCCCCTGCCTCTACTGCCTTGACTATGTGTACTCAGCTGAGATGTTATGCTAGTTTTGTCACTGAATGTGATTTTGGGGGGGCTTGTATAACCCTATCCTCCACTTTTTAAGTCAGTTCTTAGTTTACTTGACTCTTGTTGTACTGTTATTTACTGCATTGTTGCGTGACTGTTTTGTTTGTAACTGGGTCTTGTAACACTGACCCATGACTCATTTATTCTGTACCTGGTGTTTATATGCTGCCTTTGTGCCTTTCTCCCTTCCCTTGGGTCGCATCTGGAAACGAGCTTCGTCTCATGGTGCCTTTCCCGGTTATCAACTTTTAAATAAAAATAAATATTAAATGCAGATTATAAATTGTTTATGTCTATTTGGGCTAGGAGAATAGAATGGTTTCTTCCCTCTCTTACACACCCAGATCAATCCAGATTTATCCGACAGCGGCACATATGAAATAATACTCAGCGCACTCTAATACAAATGGAATATGTTTCTCAATGCACTATCCCAGCTGCCTTTCTTAGCCTTGATGCTGAAATGCTTTCGATAAGAGTATTATGGCATTTCCTCTGGCTTACCTTTCAGCTTCTGGCTTCCCTCTTGTCATCATAGAATGTTTCCAATCCTTTTATACGGCCCTTCAGACCTATGTTCATACAAATGGTGCTCCAATTACCCCAATAAAGTTACAATGAGGAATCTGATAAGGTTGTCCCCTTTCTCCACTTCTTTTTGCACTATATATAGAACATTTAGCTACAGTCATCCATCACTGCAAAATGGCTGTGGGCATCCCTCTTGGTGGAACTCACTATATACCACATTTCACTGTTTAGAAGCCATGGCTTCTATTATATTTTTCAGTTTTCAGCTACAGCTCCTAAACAGGGGCAGCTTTAATTAACATGAGTTTTTGGCAGACAAGCTATTATTGGTGAGGGGTGAAACCCCATAACAAGCACACTTAAAGCATAAAGATACTGATTTACTGCCTTTTCCACATAAAACCTTTCTGTCCCCCTCCTGCCCACTCACAGTGCCTCTTTCTTACTCTCTTTCTTTCCCTCTCTTTTTTCCTCCTGTCCACACTCAGCATTTCAACCAAGTAAAAAAAAGGGGGGCTATTATCAGCCCGCTGGTGCAGTTGTAGCACTACCACTTGCGACGCTGTCAACCAGAGTTCAGGAGCATGCCTGGGGAGACAGAGGAGAGGCTGGTGGGAGGAGGCTTGAGCACTGGAAAACTGCTCGTCTTCTCTGAGGAGGGAGGGGGACAAGGCTCGGCACCTGACTGACCTCTGGTGGAGGCTGGAGGTACAGCAAGCCACACTGAAGTAAGGAGAAATAGTGGACATCAGTGAATCCACCTTTTATTTATTTATTTTTTACTGAAGTATTGGATGACACCTGTGAGCAGATGCTCGTTCAGAGGTTCCATGTCGGATACATGAACAAAAAGACACAATATAGTTACAGTAAATTATACATATAGATTACAAAAAATTCAACAGTACATGGGTTGCAATAACACACAGTACACAAATTGTGCTAAGGCATGGCACATGGTATGCCAGCATCCTGTGGAAGAGAGAGAGAGGCAGAGGCAGGCTGTTAGTTAGGGTGAGGTAGGGAGGGGCAGTGGGAGCTGGGATAGGGAGGGCAGAGGGAAAGGAAAGAAAAGAGCCAAGGGGTAGTGAGTGGGAGGCAAATGCTAGGGCAAAGGGGTGGGAGGTAAGTGTTAGGGCAAAGGGGGTGGGAGGCAAGTGCTAGGGCAAAGACAACTTGGCAGGTCAGGAGTTGGAAGTGCTGAGGCAGACTAAAGCTGTGGGCTCAGACTAGCAGGGGCACTTACAGGTACTATTGTAGGTAAGGTGTGGACGGAGTTTACACTTAAAGGAACCAACGGTTGTGGCTCCAGCTATGTCAGGTGGTAGACCATTTGTCCACAGAGGGGCCTGGTGAGCAAAGGATTGCTGGGCCATAGTTGTGAGGCACCTGGGCACATGGAATACTTGTGTAGTTGAGCTCCTGGTGTGCCTGGTATATACAGGTGGTGACAGAAGGCTCAGAACTCCATGAGGAACAAAGTTTAGTGAGACCTTTTTTGCAAGTAGGCAGGTTTGATAAAGTATTATGTCCTTCAATTGAAGCCAGCCTGATCAGACATAAAGCTCACAGGTGTGGGCGAGTTTTGGAGCATTAATGAGCAGGCAGCAAGCTCTGTTTAAGGGTGCTGAGAGGCATTGGATCACTGTGTCAGTAGTGGAGCCATAGACAGCTAGGCCATAGTCAATCAAGGTGATGAGTGAACTGTTAATTGCCAAGTTCAGAGCTTCATATGTCAAGCAATGTCTGTGCCTGTAAAGGATACCAATCCTGGTGTTAAAGGCTTTGGCCATGATATCAATATGCTGTGTGTAAGACAGGGCAGTGTCCAGTGTGATTCCCAAGTACTTGAAATGGGGGACTAGTTCCAGGGTGTTACCGAAGTCATTCTGAATTGCCTGGGGATAGCCTTTTAGTTTGTTTTAGGCAGTGGCGAAAAGCATGGTCTTGGTCTTTTTATAGTTCATGACCAGTTTTTGCTCTTTGAACCATTCTTCAGCCGCTGCAAAGCCGCTCTGGAGACTGTATTCCAGAAGTGCAGGGTCAAGGTCGTTAGTTAAGATCACCAAATCATCTGCGTAGAGGGCCATGCGGCTACTGCAAGCAGCCGGGAGGTTGCTTAGGAAGACACTGAAGAGTAATGGACCGAGTATGGATCCTTGTGGTACCCCTGATCTGACTGGTCAACTTTCTGATAGGATGTCCCTGACCTTTATTTGCAGTGATCACAGGCTAAGGTAGCTACAAAACCATGCTACGGTGTCTAGGGCTAGCCCTATGTGTGACAGCTGTTCAAGGAGGAGGGCATGATGGACCGTGTCAAATGCCTTTGACAGATAAACAAAGGCCGTCCCTACAATGTGCCCTTTGTCAAGAGCACTATGTATGAATCTGGTAAACTCTAGAAGAGCTGTGATGGAAACCATGCTGTTCAGGGCATAGGAGCTGATATTGATTGAAGTACTCCACTATCTGGTCAGCCACAATCCTTTCAAGGGCCTTGGAGAGCGAGGGGGAGTATAGAGATCAGTCTGTAGTTGTTTTGAAGAGATCGGTCACCACTTTTGTGTCTTGCCTTGACATCAGGGCACATGTCACACCACAGAACAGTGGAAAAATGGCTTCTTGTGCATCTGGAAAATGGAGTGCCCAGCACAAATCCCCATAACTCTCCCTGCCTGTCCTGCTGGGAGTGTCTGGACAAAATCTACATGTTCAGGGTGTACGGGCCCCACCTCATCTCTGCCTGGGGGGAAGAAGCAAGGCCACATGGGGGATCATCCATGGGCTCCAGGTAAGAGAAGAAGGGGGCAGATGCCATAGGAGACTCTGGATAAGGCGGCGTGCAGGGAGCGGGGGCGGAGCATAAAAAGAAAGTAAAAAAAAAAACTGCTCTTACCACAGCTCTGCTGAAATGATGTTTATAGTTGCACTACCAATGCTTACATTAGAAGGATAACCCAGCAACCCTGATCCCAATCTGGGGCACTCATTTCCTCTGTTCACTCTACTACTCTCTCCCTCTGCCCACACACAGTATTTTTCTCTGCCACACTGTTCTCAAAAAAAGTCAGCAGATGCTGCCCCTTACCATAGTTCTGCTGAAATAATGCCACACATCAGAAATGTAGACTGACAGGAACACCAATAGGGAAGTTATAAGAAAGCTGACAGTGCTCACATGGAAAGTGACCACATGGTCCATGTCAGCTGAAGAATGCCACAGAGGAGCATGTTGGCTATTTTAAAGTACTTCTTGTTCTGTGCAGGTACCTGTGCTCCTTGCTTTTCTCACTCTAGTAGGGGGTTATCCGAGTGTCTGGGAAGCAACAGGGATCTGTACTGAGTAGGCTGCCAGTTTCACCATGTCAAAGCCAACTCCCTTCAGAAGCCATGGCTACAAATCAGGCACGGCTTCTACTAATAAATCAGAACCGCACTCCAGGCTCAGCAAGAAATTAAACTTGTTATAAAAAGAAATAGCTTAGCAGCTTCACAGCAATTCATCGACTACATTTTGGATCCATATACCTGGACAACAAACAGCCCAGCACTTTGAGGCTGTGACAGTGACAACTCTTTCAGGAGAAGGGGCCCGGTGATGGGATAGGTGTCCCTGGTCCCCTTGTTCACTTTTTTCCCAAAAATGTAAAATAAATGAAATATGGAAACTCCCAATTATGTTACATCACAGCCTATGGAAACTTCCCATTATATAATGCCACAGCAAATGGGAATTCCCCCTCAGAATTATGATGTAATCACAAAGGGTATGAAAGCTTCCACTAGGGACAGAAATGTTAGATAGGGAGTCAATCTAGAGCTGGCTGTGGAGGACGAAGGACCTCTGGAGAGTGTGGGCTCACACAAACTTGCTAATTAGGCTAAATGAAGCGCCTGGTAACACTGCTGGGAAAAGCACTGGTTTTATTTGTTCGGATGCATTGAATAATCTTGTTTATTTTTCTGTATATATTTTTCTTTCAGTTTTAAAGAAAAGAAAATAACAAATGCTTTCTAGTGTTTTTTTATGCACCAAAAATCTTGTCTACCTGTTCTTGTATTTGAATCCCACGTCCTCCGCTACACTTGGAGTCAGAAGTGGGACACCGGACTCGTTTGGTCTGCTTGGGAAACGCTGCCAGGGGGTATAGTAATATACCCAACACATGCACAGCGTATAAAGTGCATGGAGCTAGATCAGAGGATAGATGGAAATGGAGGCCAGAGCAAGGTACCATGGGACCAGATGATGAAACTTCTGCATTGGCTTAATGAACATTGGATGGATGCGGAGCAATGTTGGAAGGATGCGGAATGTCGATGTCAGAGGCTGATGAAGGAATTTGAGCAAGCTGAAGAAGTCTTGCTGGAGGAAAATGTGTGTGTTTTGCCAGAAGTCTACCTTTGGTGGAGGAAGCTGCCTATGCTACCAGAATTTCCTGGATTATACTGGATCGGAGACAATGGGGCAGAGCCAGTAGATAAGTCCTCAGGTAAGGATGGAATTATCTGTAGATTGCCTGAGGTGAAGACAACTATCAAGCAGGAAGAAGACAGTTTGGCTGAAGGGACTTATGTACCAATGAATGTTTGTAAAAATAATCAAATGTCAGAAATCATAAACCCGAGAACAGCATGGGGAAAATTGCAGGTGGGAGATCGAGATGTAGCCCACTTGACATCATACCTTAGAAATCAGGAAGAGGGTGGATATCAGAACAAAGCAAAATCCTTTTGGTGGGCTGAACGCAGACAAGGTACCCTCTATTATGTAAAACCAAACCCCCATACTAAGAGGAAGTGTGCTAGGACAGTGGTGCCTACTGCATATAGAGAGGTGGTCATGGAGAATGTATGCTCCAGCCACTCCAAACCGTTGAAACCTGAGGAAGTGTTAGCAGAGTTGACCTAAGCTTTTTACTGGTCAAGTATGTACCACCAGATAGCTGATTATGTAGAGAGAAGGTGTGTCAAACAGAATATGTGTACTAGAAGCATGAGAGGTGAGACCCATAGATGGGAGGGATGGAAAAGATGGCAATCATAGGAAAAAAGAAAACACAGTTGCAAGTTAGAAGGTACAAGATGGTAAACTCAAAGGAAGTACAACTATTAGATGGAAGGAACCCTAGAGAGTTATGTAGTATAGAAAGGTGGCAGAAGGTGAACAGGATCAGTAGAGGTGGTAAATGAGAATGTTTACGCTATTGATGTATGTTGCCTAACCAAGTGTGTAGTATGAATGCATGTTAGCATGCAGAAGATAAGCCAGTTTTCTTGTCATATGCTGAAAAGGCCACAGGCCATGACTTCATTCCCTTCGAGAAAAAGTGTGAAGGTGTTTTTTTTTTTATTCTATATGCAACTGTCCTTCTTGTCTATGTTTGTCTCTTGTCCAATATCTTCCCACATCCTCTGCTTCAGCGGCCTCAAGGACCTCTTCATCAAGGTTGTGGCTACACATGTAATGTAACAATTTATAGTGCAAATACCATGTGAAGATTATAAATCAATTAACTGAAATCAGTGTCCCACTTACATTTGGATAGTTTACTGAGGGATTCCTCCTACTCACCTGGCTCACCACCCTAAAGACATACTCCAAATCAATTAAAAGGATCATTTCCCTATTAGGTATGTTCATGAGTTGCCGACTGGGCTAGAGGATGCCGAAGTGGCTACCCAGAGTAAATGAATTACTTAAGTGTTACAAAACATGGTGCAGTATTTATACTTCATTAAAATGTTACATTTTATTATTTTAGATTCTTAAAAAAAAAGTCTCAAAAACTGAACTAGACTCTGCACTTAACCAACATTTAACAATTATTTTCTTTTTATATTTTTATCATATTCATCCAAAAAAGGCAATAAACATAATTAATTGAATACATCATATCAAGTCTAAATTGCAATGGGGAGAATGAAGAACAAATACAGTCCCCTCTATAAAAAGTACATGTATGTTTTGTTACTGAATAGTATACATGGAAATGTGGCTATATAATAGTAAATTTAAATCATGGTTAAACTAGCCAATTCATTTAGAATTTAAGCAAACAAAAATTAAAGACTAAACAAAAAAATAAATATACAAAGACAAAATGCAGGAATCAATCTCAGTATCTAACTGGACTAGTTAATTCTAGATTCCAAACTCTTTCTAATTTTTTGAAACTACCAAAATAGTTTCCATTCCATAACATCATTGAAACCAAGAGGTTTCAAAGTTTTAAAGCAGAATATCCATTTTGATTCTTTCTGATCTAAATTGTTATTTCTGTCTCCACATCTGCAGTTCATGTGAGAGAGAGAGAGCAATACCTATGTACCTTAACTCAAACACTCCACCCTGTTGTCCCTGTACATGGTGTGCTATGGGATGCGACACATCATTCCTTCTAATTGCACGAAAAGTGTTCTTGGATCCTTTCTTTTAATTTTCTAGTTGTCTGACCTACATAGGTTTGTCCACATGTGCACCACAGCGCATAGACACCAAAAGTGGAAGTACACAAGATAAAGTGTTCGGTTGTAAGTGATCTTATTCCTTTCGGGCTTGGATTTTCAAAAATACTGCCCTGCTGTGCATACTGGCATGTGCCACAATTTTTACATGGCTAGAAACCTTTCAGCTTTGCTGGTAACCAAATCAAAGGGGATCTTTCTGTTTTAAATTCACTATGGACCAAAAGATCCTTAATGCTTTTTCCCTTCCTAAATGAAATTGGGGGTCATTCAACTTAGTTTCTCTAAGGTCTTGATCTGTTCCTAACAAATGCCAGTTTCATTTAATTATGCTCCAAATGTCCACTGATGCTGGACTATAGATAGAAACAAAACAAATCTATTCCTTTTCATGAGCCTTCTTCCTGTACTGTACTAAAGACCCTCTATCAATTAAGGCCACTAGATCCAATGCCTTCAGATTCAGATTCAGTTTATTAACCGGGTCAGCACACTGGGCTAAAGCCCGTTTTCAGGAACGACCTGGCGCTTCAAACAAATAGAAGCTAAGAAGTCATACACAATAATACAAATACAAACATACAATGTATGTTTACATAATTTAAAAGCAGTTACATGAGACAGAGGGTTGTAAATAACTCGATAAAACTTTCTTGAAAAGTATACTAGAAGAAGCATTTACACAATCAGAAAGTAAAGAATTCCAAAAATATGAGCTCTGTATGGAAAAGGCCCTCTCTCCCATACAGGTAGAGAATTTAGGCGAAGACAAATATAAAACAGCAAAGGAACAAAGCTTGAAAAGGGGAGATTTGCAACCCTGTAAAAATACACTGTTAACCATACAACCCAAGTTACAATAATCAGTCTGCTTTTGAGGTAACCAGCCAAGAGCATCATATAAGATACAATGGTGAGTTTTCAATGGTTTAATCAAAACAAATCTGCATATAGAGTTGAAGGTTTTGTTGACTAAATCCAAATCCTTAACCATTAAATTAGTAAACAGAAAATAACTGTAATATAATGTAGACAGTAACACACTTTTGAATATAATTTCTCTAGCTTCTCAAGTTAGACAGTCTTTGATATGGTACAAAGCACCTAGTTTTTGATTCACAACCGTCACTGTCTTTTTTTATGCGAGATGAGAATGTAAGATTAGGATCTAATAACACTCCGAGATGTTTAGTCTCATTAACCTGTTGTATCAAGGATCCAGCTACCTCATTAATCAATAAAGGTTCAGCATTGTGCACTTTTGGTACTGAACCAAATACTGTATAATACTTTGTGTTTTTTTTTTTTTTTGCTGTTTAATATTAAACTATGTTGCAGTAACCATTTATTTAAAGCAGAAAAATCTTGATTTAAAGAAATATTAATTTCATCTACTTTTGCAAAACTGGTAAATAGAATAATATTGTCTGCGTAAAGCAGTATTCTTGCGGTATTAGGAACCCTGGTTATGGGATTAATAAATAAGGAAAACAACAGGGGTCCCAAAATGGACATCTGTGGAACTCCTTGTTGAAGCAGACATGTCTGTGAATCTGTCCCACCCAAATTAACTCTTACAGGTTGATTAGTCAAATAACTGAAAAACCACTCACAAGGCCCATCTGTCAGGCCAAGGTCCCTCAGTCTCCGGAGCAACATGACATGATTAAAGAGACACTATCAATCCCCTTAGGCTTCAAAGTGTCCCTAGTTTAAAAAACACATTTTATGATTCCTAACATTCTGTAAAGACTGCTGATGTGGCTGGTAGTTTGATTCTCTTTTTTTTCTTTAAAAAAGTGAAAAACAGACTGCCCACCATACTGGTGTTACCACACAAAAATAGGTTTGTTTACATTTCTTGATCAGCTCCAACTTCATCTTTCCTGGACTTGGGAACACACACAACACAGTCTAGCCCCTCATGATGCAATGGGAGTTTAGGAGGCTACTGCCTTATGAGTAACTGCACTGTTTGGGGAGTTTCTAATGCGCAGGATGTATGCAGTAAGAACAGGTCCAGGAATGTAAACAAAACAAGGTTGTTTATAAACGTATATTAGCATGCATTTCAGTTCTACTAAACAAGGAGACAGACAAAACAAACAGCAACATCAATGAATTTTAGAGAAGGTAAGCAATCATAAAATGTGGATTTTTAACTAGAAATACTATGATGAAAACAGGTTGACAGTGTCCCTTTAACCAAATCGAAAGCTTCTGAAAAATCAATAAACACAGCACCTGTCAACATCCCCATATCCACTGATCTTAAGGTATGGTTGGTGAAATGTGCCAGTGCTATAACATTTTCGAAAGCCATGTTGCTCCAGAGAACCTTATTTAATATTGATCCTGAGTAGCCCCTTTTTCATAATCTATGAGAATGTCCATCATTTGCTTCTAAAAATCAGTTTCAGTGGAGCAAATTTGTGTCAACCTATAAGCTGATTATATGGTAAACTTTCGATTAGATGTTTGGGGTGCAGGCTATAGACATATAAAAAAGTATTGTCAGCAGTGCACTTCCTGTAACTGGCTGTCTGCACAAGCTCATTAGGTAAACCATTCAATGTGATATCTAAAAAATCGATCTCACTATCACTACACTTAGCGGTGCAGACCTACAGTATTGTTACTAATGTATTCCAAGAAGGGGGCTACATCTGTACTTGGACCATCCCAGGTTATTAATATATCATCAATAAAATTAAGTACTTATGATCCAGAGAAAGTAAAGATTTGTCTGCAGATTAAAAATTGTCCCCCCTCCCATCAACATGTTTGCACAGGAGGGGGCAACTGATGAACCCACTGCCGTTCCTTGTTTTTGAAGAAAATATTGTCCTTCAAACATTACTTTTAAGCATTAGATCCAGGGCTAATGTGATGAAAATGATTGTATACTGAAGGGTGAATTATTTAAGAATTGTTCTACTGCCCCATTACCTGTATGGTGTTCTGTTATTGTGTAGAGAGATACCACATCAACCACCAACCATAGATTGGTGTCTTTCCATACAAAGTTTTGAAGCTCTTTCAAATCAGCCATTGTATATTTAATATACAATTTTAAATTTACTACCTCCTGCTGTAGGTAGCCATCCAAATATGCTGCCAGGGGTTCAAACTCAGAGCCATTCCCAGAAATTATCGAGCAGCCAGGAGGGTGCTCTGTGTTTTTATATAGTTTGGGGATGTGGTAAAACACAGGAGTTACAGGCTTTTCTTCATTCAGTGTCTTGCTTTCAATGTTAGAAATCCACCCTTCTTCTTTCGCTAATTCTAGGAAGGATTTCAACTTCGCTTTGTAAAAGGAAGTTGGATTGACAGAGAGTTTCTGATAGGTCAATGGATCTGTTAATTATCTAAATGCTTCCATACACTATTCAGCCCGATCTAAAATTACCACATTTCCGCAGTTATCAGATGGTTTTATTTCTATATTGGTCACTGACTGAAATCTCTTTTAATGCAACTCTCTCTCTCTCTCTCTCTGCTTCGGATAAATTGTCCCATTGTTTTCTCTCTTTCAAGCATTCTATTGTTTGTTCAACTTTCCTAAGTACTACTTCCTGAAATACTTTGATGCTTTCACTGCTGGCCTGTGGAGTGACAAAGGCTGACCGGGTTCTAGCAGCAAGTTTCTTAGCACTTGATTTGTTCATTGTATCCCTGCCATTGTTTATTTCAGAACCTGATATATCTCCTAACTCATTCCCTCTCTAGGTGTTGCATGGATATCATCTGAAAACAGTAATTCCTGTAACTCTTAATCTGATAAATTATCCAAAGATAACCCTCACCCCAAACTTGTCTCTCCTAAATAACGCCCATTTTCTGTGATGTTACCTTCATCTACATGTTGGGAAACAAAATATTTTTTTTAGGTTGAGCTTTCTAAAAAGCTTGAATAAATCAAAGTATAGTTCAAACTCATTTAAACCATGAACAGGGACAAAGGAAAGCCCATAATGAAGTACCTGTAATTGTGCTTTGGAGAAAGCCTGTTTAGAGAGATTAACACCAGTCAGTCTAGAGTTAGAGTCAATTTGTGATAAACAGAAACCTAGAATGTGACGGCAGATAAGGACCGCTTGGCCCACCTAGTCTGCCCATTTTCCTACCTAACAGATAAGCTGCAGATCCTAGTTAGCCAACAGCTTACTTCCTCCTACCCCCCACTCTTACATGCCTTGACGTCCCTAGTCATGTGATTTTTTTAAATTAGTCTGAGCAGGGGGCCCCTGCATGTTGTCTCTTGAGTCTTCACTCAAAACACACTCATGATGAAGAAGTAGAGGAGTCAATGAAATTGAACTGTGCTGCTTGTTACGGCCCCATGATCTCAGTCCGCCTCTTGATTGGGATCTAAATTGATTCTCCCATTTATACACTTTAATACTGATGTAGTCTTTCTTATCCTGTATCAGTTTGGTCTTTTTCTTTTCAATCAGTTCTTTTTCCTTTTCCTTTTTGGCTTTTAAAGTTAATTTTCCATCAAGTTCTTTTACATAGGCTGTGACGGTGAAAGTCAGTAGTTGCTCATGCAAGGCATCAATTTCCTTTAACAAAAGTGCCTGTTAGTATTCATCTTTGGCAATTTTACTTTTGTTAATTCTTCTGAACTATTTTTAATACTTTTTCCCCATCTATCACAATAATCTAGGTTTTCAAGACTACACTGATTAAATATCTACTAGCAGAGTACAGATATTGTTGGAGACAATGTGGACACACCCCAGTCGACCATTCCCATGTTTTCTGGTCCTGCCCAGTCTTGACCCCCTTTTGCAAAGCCCTTTCTGTAAGTATTCATCAACTGTCTCTATCAACTGACCTGGTGTCACCCTCGATGTTATTATCTATCCCCCACCCAGCATAAAGCTCGCTCCCTGCTCCATGGACTTTTTTTATATAGTGGTAGCCAAAAAAGTGAATACAAGATTATGGATGACTCCGCATCCTCCCACAATAACCTCATGGCAACAAACACTTACCGAAATATATAACATGGAGCATATAATGGTCTCCATACATGGTAAGCTTCCACAATTTCAAGTACAATGGCAAAGATGGACCCTGTATCTCATGATACAAGAGGAATCCTTTGTTCCCTAATTAGGGGCAGGGGATCCACTTAAAGCCAGTCAGCCTTGGAAGATTTCCTAATATGAGTTGGTGACACACTGGGATTGTTTGCTCCCATCTACCCTATATATGACACTTTGTTTGTAAATAGAAACATAGAAGTTGATGACAGATAAGGACCACAAGGCCCATCCAGTCTGCCTGTTTCTTTTTCTACCTTACGAATGTGCCATAGGCCTTTGCTGTGTCAATGGCCAATCTATTCATACTCATTTGTATTACTCCCTTGTGCCTGTCCCATGCCTGTTTGAAGCCCTGCACTGTATTCATATCCACCACTTCCTGAAGTAGGCCGTTCCATGCATCCACCACCCTTTATGTAAAAAAGAACTTCCTCACATTACCCCTTAATCGGCCCCCCTCTAATCTCATGCTGTGTCCTCGTGTCCTGCTATTTTTCTTATACTGAAACATGTTAGACTCTTTCACCTTGTTAATGCCCTTAAGGTGTTTGAATGTTTCAATCATATCACCTCTCTCCTGCTTTGCTCTAGGGTATACATATTGAGTTCAGTTAATCTGTCCTCATATGTTTTCTGATGCAGTCCCTGCACCATTTGGTTGCCCTTCTCTGAACTGCCTCAATTTGGTTAATGTCCTTGTGAAGGTATGGCCTACAATAATACATACAGTACTTCAGATGGGGCCTAACCAGTGTCTTGTAAAGAGGATTATACTCCCTCTTCCGACTTGTGATACCCTATTAATACACCCTAACATCTCCCTCTTGCCTTACCTACTGCTTTAGAGGTCTGCTTGGATGATTTCAGGTCATCGGTGGTAATGACGCCAAGTCTCTTTCTTCTCTTGTGACTGCCAGCAACTCCCTCCCAGCCTATAGGTGGCTTCAGGGTCCTCTTCCTATGTACATTATCTTGCACTTCTTTGCATTAAACCCCAGTTGCCACTCCACGACCATTTTGCTAGTTTATTCAGAGCTCTTCTCATTCTGCCCACCCCATCTGGATCATCTACTCTGTTGCAGATCTTAGTGTCATCTGCAAACAGACAAACCATACCCTCCAGTACATCTGCAATGTTACTGATGAAGATATTCAAGAGGACTGACCCCAGGACTGATCCCTGAGGTACCCCACTTGTGACTTGCATCTCTTCTGACTGTATGCCGTTTACCACAACTCTATGTTTTCTGCCTGTCAACCAGTTTGCCACCCAGTTGACCAATGTCTGACCCACCCCGAGCCTACCCAGCTTATTAATCAATCTTTTATGTGGAACAAAATCAAAAGCTTTGCTGAAGTCAAGGTAGGCAACATCAACTGCTCCCCCTTGGTCCACCACTTTGATTACCCAGTAAAAGAAATCTATGAGATTAGTTTGACAGGACCTTCCTTTTGTAAACCCATGCTGTCTTGGATCCTGTGCTCCTATGGATTCCAGGTGTTGCACTATCCTTTCCTTAAGGAGTGTCTCCGTAATCTTGCTCACTACTGAGGTAAGACTGACTAGTCTGTAGTTCCCTGCCTCCTCCCAGCTACCACTCCTGTGAAGCAGGATCACACGGGCCCTTCTCCAGTTTTCTGGGACCTCTCCTGTGCTCAGAGACTCACTAAACAGTTCTGATAAAAGCTCTGCTAGTTCCACCCTTGGCTCACTTAGTACCCTGGGATGTATGCCATCAGGTCCTATTGCCTTGTCCACCCTGAGCTTATCGAGCTCTTGTAGGACCCTTTCTTTTGTGAAGGGACTAGTGCACACCTCCCTTCACCCTGTGTCCATGGTGCAGAGCTGTGGGCTCTGCCCTACCTTTTCTTCAGTAAATACTGAGCAGAAGCATCAGTTTAGGATAGATGCTTTTACATGGTCCTGCTCCTCACACACACCCTTATCTCCTTTGATTTAGCAATAGCCCTCTGGACTTTCTCCTTTCACTAATGTATCTATGGAAAGTCTTGTCACCTTCTTTTACTATTCATGCTAGTGTTTCCTCAGTTTGGGCTTTGCCTGCCTTACTGCCTTCCCTGCTTCCCTTAGGGAAGTTTGGAATGCCTCCCTGTCTTCATCCTACTGCACTTCCTTTTATTTCCTGAAGGCCAGCCTTTTGGCTCTGACCTTTTCTGCTACTGTGTTTGAGAACCAAAGTGGTTTCCTTCTTCTTTTCCTTTTCTCACTAACACAATGGGATGTTGTTCAAGTATTACATCTTTAATACTTGCCCACTTTACCTGTACCTCCTCACCCATATTTCTTTTTGCCAGGGCTAGCTTAACTCTGTTGGCCATCTTATCAAAGTCAGCTCCTCTGAAGTCTCATATTTTTGCCTTGGAATAGGATGATTTTGTTCTAGTGGCCAAACTGAACCATACCATGTGATGGTCACTGGCCCACAGGTGGCCTTCTACCTGGAGATCTGTGATCCTTTCCCTGTTATTCAGTACTAGATCTAGGATAGCCCTGTCTTTAGTGAGTTGTTGTACCAGTTGTTTGAGGCCCTCCCCCTGCAGGGAATCTACCATGTGTCTAGTTCTGGCAGATGTCCCTGCTGCTATTGACCAATCTGTATCTGGCAAGTTGAAGACTCCCATTATCAGAACCTCCCCTTTAGCTGTCATGTTTTGTATATCTTCTAACAGTAACGTGTCTATGTCCTCCCCCTGGTCTGGAGGCCTGTACACAACCCCAGTTTGTATGGCTGTCCCATTTCCTGTTTCCAGGGTGACCCACAGTTCTTCTGACTCCTTATGTGTATTCTGAATTTCTGTAGCTTTGATATTTTTATTAACATAAAGGGCCACTCCACCCCCCTTTTTGCACCTCGGTCTCTTCTGAACAGTACATAGCCAGGTACTGAAGTCTCCCAAGTGTAGTTACTAGTAAACCATGTTTCGCTAATGGCTACTATGTCCAGTTTAGCCTCTGTCATTACTGCCTGCAGATCTGCGATCTTGTTTCCCAGACTGTGAGCATTTGTGTACATGATTTTCCATTGGTCAGATGTCGGTGTGTTAGTTGTTGGGCGAGGTCCGGCATTTCCCCTGTGCAGAATATGGGGAGACGGACCTTTTTCTTCACCTGGTGATGCAAATGAACTACAAACATGCTGAACTCCTGTTTGACCACTAGCTGAGGGGGATGGGGTGTTCTTCCCATTCGTTGTTTTGGGTGCTGCACCCCTCTCCCCATTTGCTAGTTTTAAATATTCTGCAAAGACATCAAACTTCTGCCCAATGCACTGACTCCCTCCTTAGTCAGATGCAGTCCATCAAATTTAAAGAACTTTCACTCCCAAAACTGTTGCCAGTTCCCTACAAATTTGTTTCCTTTTTCCTGGCACCAGCCCTTGAGCCACATGTTTAACTCTCCTATCTCCCCTTCTCTGACCTTCCGTCCATCTGTCCTCCTCTCCCAGAATGGCAGGATCTCAGAGAAGGAGATACCGGACAAAATGGATGATAGTTTGTCACCCAGCCTGGTCAGGTGTTCCTTGATCTCTACAACTGACCGGCTTGGCGGATCGTTAGTCCCTATGTGTACCAGGACATCAATGATAAAAGGCGGGAAATTTCAAGCCTCCACCCACAAAACATGGCAGGTCGTAAGGTAAACACTGAGGTACAAAGCTCAACACAGGGCAGAACAGTGGTAAATAGAAAAATAGACAAGGACATTAAGAGCAGGGATGGGGGAAAAAGGATAAAGCCAACATTAAATGGAGGGCAATGCAGTACCAATGCCCGTAGTCTGGGAAACAAGCTTCCTGAGCTAGTAGCCCTGATGGAAGATGAACAGTTGGATATTGTGGCAGTCACGGAAACAGAGTACACCGAGAACCATGACTGGGATGTCAAAATACCAGGGTACACAATTTACAGAAGGGACAGGAAAGGTAAAAGAAGAGGTGGAGTAGCTTTATACATAAGGGAAGGGATCAAAGCTACAGAACTAAAAAGTAAGGGGGAGGACAAAGGGCACTCTGGGTCACCTTGGAGACAGGGAATGACATCACAATCTGCACAGGGGTTGTATACAGACCCCGTCTCAAGGGGAGAATGGACAACAAAATGATGAGGACATTCTCAAAATGGTTGAAAAAGGGAGATACTGTTGATGGGGACCTGAATATGCCAGATGTTAACTGGATAACAGGTACTGCAGCACGTCCAAACAGGGTCATTCTCGATGCCCTGCAGGAGACACCTAGACAGCTTGTGTTGGAACCCACTCGGGAGGGAGCAATATTAGACCTGGTACTCTCAAATGGAGAGAGGATCACAAATTTAGAAGTCAGTAGACATCTGGGAACAAGCGACCACTGCACAGTGTGCTTCACAATGAGCACAACCATGGAGATAAGCCATACAAAAACAAGGATACTGGACTTTAGAAGAGCTGACTTTGGCAAAATGGGTGACTACCTGAAAAATGCACTAGCAAATGACCAAAACGGAGGGGTGGAAGAACAATGGAGAAAAATCAAAACTGCCATCATAGAGGCAACAAGCCTTTGTGTGAAGCAAATAAAGAAAACAAAGCGGAGTGAAAAACCACTATGGTTTTCAAACGAGGTGGCAGGGAAGGTTAAGGAGAAAAAGGCTGCATTCATAAAGTATAAGGAATCACAGAAGGAGCATGACAGGGAACTGTATCAATTAAAGCAGAAAGAAGTGGGGAAGGCAGTCAGACTAGCAAATGCCCAAACCGAAGAAAAAATAGCCAACTCAGTTAAGAAGGGGGATAAAACCTTTTATAGGTACATTAGGGAGCATAGAAAGGTTAAGGGAGGGATAGTGAAGATTAATAAAGGAGAGGGGAGGTGGGCAGTGGGGGACAGTGAAAAGGCAGAGATTCTGAATGAATATTTTTGCTCAGTATTCACAAAAGAAGATGAGGAGGAGTTATCTAAACCAGACAATAGAAGCACTCTGGGTAGAGGTTGACACCAGTCCATTCACAGAAGAAAGAGTCCTGAAAGAACTCCTAAAACTCAAGGTGGACAAAGCAATGGGGCCTGACAGGATTCACCCCAGAATCTAAAGAACTAAGGAGGACCTAGTGACACCACTGACCATGCTTTTAAACAGATCATGGCAGGATGAGGTGGTACCTGAGGACTGGAGGAGGGCAGATGATGATTCCCTCTTCACAAAAGTGGGAGCAAGGCAGAGGCGGAAACTACAAACCTGTAAGTCTGACCTCAGTGGTAGGGAAAATGATGGAATCACTTCTGAAAGAAAGAATTGTTGAGTACCTAGAGGCCAGCGGGCACAGGACCCAAAGCAGCATGGATTTATGACGAAGGTCATGTCAGGCAGATCTAATTGATTTCTTGACTGGGTGACCAAAGTAATAGACCAGGGAGGGGCTGTGGATATGGCCTACCTAGACTTTAGCAAGGCATTTGACACAGTCCGCACAAAGATTAATAATCAAGTTAGCCAGCCTGGAGTGGGTCCCAGTGTGGTAGCCTGGGTAGCAAACTGGCTGCACAACAGGACACAGAAGCTAATAGTGAATGGAACACATTCCAAAGAAGAGGGGTTACTAGTAGGGTACCTCAGGGCTCAGTACTGGGTCCAGTCTCTTTAACATCTTTATAGGTGACATTGCAGAGGGTCTGGAGGGAAAGGTATGCCTCTTTGCAGATGACACAAAGATCTGTAACAGAGTTGATACACAAGGTGGGGTAGAAAAGATGAGAAGGGACTTGGCAAGGTTGGAGGAATGGTCAGACATGTGGCAACTTAGATTCAATACAAAGAAGTGCAAAGTAATGCACCTGGGAAACAAAAACCAGAGAAAGAGTACACAATAGCAGCGGAGGTACTAACAACAACAAAAATGGAAAGGGACCGGGGGGTAGTCATATCAGATGACCTAAAGGTGGGTAAGCAATGTGAAAAGTCGGTAAGGAGAGCCAGGGGATACTGGGATGCATAGGAAGGGGCATCACAAGTAGAAAAGGGAAGTTGTTATCCTCTGTACAGACAGTTGGTGAGACCCCATCTGGAGTACTGCGTGCAGTTTTGGAGAACTCATCTACGCAAGGACATAGACAGGATGGAAGCAGTCAGAGGGGGCAACTAAAATGGTGCAGGGTCTGCAGCAGAAGCCATATGAAGAGAGACTGAGAGAGCTTAATATATACTCTTGATGAAAGGAGGACGGGGGACATGATAGAAATGTTCAAGTACCTCAAGGGAATCAACAAAGTCCAGGAGGAGCATCTTTCAGAAAAGAGATGTGTAAGAACAAGGGGCATAATTTAAAGATAGAGGGGACGGCTCAGGGGTAATGTGAGAATTTTTTCATGGAGAGAGTGGTGGATACATGGAACAGCCTTCCTGAGGAGGTCGTTGGGTCTAAAACAGTGAGGGAATTCAAACATGCATGGGACAGACACAAGGCAATTATACTTGGGGGTTGCAGGAAGTAGGCTGTTGGTTAACTAGAATCTGCAGCTTAACCAGTAGGTAGGGAAATGCGCAGACTGGGCGGGCCAAGTGGTCCTTATCTGCCGTCAAAGTCTATGTTTCTATGTTTCTATGTAATGTTTTCTCCTGCTTCCTGAACAATTTTAGCAATGCAGTCAGTGTCTCCCCACGCTGATGTACCTGGGAGACATCTGACTATTACCCCTGGCTGGAGATACGCATCAACTCCCTGAATCATGGAGTCTCCTATGATCAGAAGTTTTTTTGATTTCCTTTTTGCTTTTTTTGTTTTGGTTCCTGTTTTGGATGTGTTTTGTAAGAAAAAATTACTCACCTTAGTAATGTTGTTTCTTCTAATGGAGTCTTGCTATATTATGACATATGCAGTTTGACCCATCCTTCAAACTGCTCCGGTGAAAGAGTTAACTTTCCATGCCAGGCATGGAATCTTGAGTCTTGACTCGGTTGAAAACTCTGTCTGTTGTTCTTCAAACTCAAACTGTCAGATCTTCTGAGCAAAACTCACTAAGATTCTGTGTGGAAGCTGTAAACCTACACTAGCTGAACTGGCTACTAAAATATTAACACATTTTTGGTCCCAAAACAAAGACTCAAGTCAGGGGATCAAAAAATAAAACACAACCAAACACCCCAAAAGAGGGTGAAAAAACACAAGGTGGGCATCTACTAAGTGCCAACACTACACTGTCTACCCACATCCCAAGAGCAGAGGTTCTGAGAGGGGCAGGCAGAAGGTCATAATATAACAAGACTCAGTAGAAGAAACAACATTACTAAGGTGAGTAATTTTTTCTTCAAACAACATGAAGTCTTGCTATATTATGACATATGCAGACTACACAGCAGTACCTCCATGGAGGAGGGACAGAACCTACTTAAGAAATAGGCTCTGAAGCACAGCTGTGCCAAACCGAGCATCACTCCTAGCCTGGATGTCCAGGGAGTAATGCTTGGTGAAAGTGTGAACTGTTTTCCAGGTAGCTGCTTGACATATCGCTAAGATAGGGATGTCCCTGGCCGCAGCTAGGGGCAGCTGTACCCTCTGGTAGAGTGAGCCCTCAGGCCTGAAGGGGAACCTTACCCAGTTTTGATAACAAAATTGGATACAAGAGACAATCCACCTGGCAATGGATCTTTAGTGGCAGGTTCCTTTACCAACCTCACCATAAGTGAGGAACAGTTGGAGGAGTCAAACCTGTGACCCTTAGTACGCTCTATGTAGTAACTAAGGGCTCTCTTTACATCTAAACTGTGCAGCCTCCTCTCGCCAGAGGAGGAATGGTCAGTGAAGTACACTGGAAGAGATATAGATTGATTAAGGTGGAAATCTGAAGCCACCTTAGGCTAGAACTTCCTGTTAGTCCTGAGGACCACCTTATCTCTGTGAAAGGAGATAAAATCAGGCTCCATTGACAAAGCTTGTAATTCACTTATGCGTCTGGCAGAAGTGATGGCTACTAGAAACACAGTTTTCCAAGTCAAGTACTTAAGCTCTGCTGAAGACAAAGGCTCAAAGGGGGGTTGCATAAGCTGAGCAATGCAAACATTAAGATCCCAGGCAGGAGCAGGGTCCCTGACTAGAGGGTTGGTGTGAAGCAATCCCTTGAAAAACTTGGAGAATACAGGGTGAGCAGAAAGAGAAGAGGGCTTTCCTGCTGAAATAAAAGCAGAGACAGCTGCCAAATGCACTTTCAGAGTAGCTGGCCTCAGCCCCAAAGTATTTAGGTGGACCATATAATCCGGGACTGTGGGCTAATCAGCAGATTCTGGGGAAATATGCTTTCCAGAGCACCATATGGAAAACCTCTTCCATTTCGAATTATAAGTAGCCCTGGTGGAAGGTTTCCTAGAAGCCTTCAGGATATCCATTACACCTTGGGATAGGTGTGAGATCAGCAACTCTAACTCTTCAAGAGCCAGGCCTTGGATTGAGAGATTTGAGGTTGGTGCAAACCCTCCCTGAGCACAGGTTAACAGGTTGTGATTCCTGGGAAGACACAGGGAAGATGGACTGCTAAGGACAGTAGGATGGATACCAAGGCTGTCTGGCCCAGTCTGGAGCAATCAGGATCATCTTGCAGGGTTGAGATCCGATTTTGACTAGCACTTTGAACAGGAGAGGAAGGAGGAAGGCATGAAAGCGTCCCTTCCCAATTGAAAAGTAAGGCATCCAGAGGGACTGAGCTCAACACTGGGGCCTGCAGCGAAAAAAGGAAGTTGGTGATTGTCTGGGGCTGCAAAAAAATCTATCTGTGGGGTGCCCCATCTGGCAAATACCACCTCCAGGACCAGGGGATCCAGTGACCATTCGTGATGGCCCTGGGAAATCCTGCTGAAGCATCTGCCAGGACATTGTCCTTGCCTGGGAGGCGAACTGCCATAAAGGGAGGTGTTCAGGAGTAAGCCAGAGACCACAACTTCATTGCCTGCACACAAGGCCGTAGACCGAGTGCCCCCTTGCTTGTTGATGTACCACATTGTGGTAGTGTTGTCTGTTCTGACCTGTATAACTTTGTTCTGAACAGATTTGGAAAAAGCTTGAAGTGCTAGAAAAACTGCTCTGAGTTCCAACATATTGATGTGGAGCAGAGATTCCTGAGGGGACCACAATCCCTGGGTAGTGAGGTCACCCATGTGAGCTCCCCACCCAAAGAGGGATTAATCCGTAGTAAGGATTAAGGAGTGAGACTGAGGGACAAAAGGAACCCCTTGTCTCAGATTGCTCTGATCCTGCCACCACTGTAGGGCCTGGATCAGGGTTCGAGTCACTGGGATCAATTTGGTTAAAGGGTCTTTCCTTTGAGACCAAAAGGCTCTCAAATGGAACTGGATGTCCCTCATCTGAAATCTTGCTCCCTGCACTACTGCTGTAGAAGCAGCCATGTGCCCCAGGAGCTGTAGAAAATGCCTTGCTGGTCGAGAGACCTGCAGGGTGAATGAGGAGGCCAGAGAGACCAGGGTCCTTGCCCTGTCCGAAGGAAGGAAGGCTCTGGCCTTCTCTGTGTTCAGCTCTGCACCTATGAAGGTGAGGAGCTGGACAGGCTCTAGAACTGACTTTGAAAGATTCAAAAGGAAACCTAGAGAGGTGAGCAGTTGCTGAGTTATCTGTAGATGTAACTTGACTTGGTCTGGAGACTGGCCTACTATGAGCCAGTCGTCCAGGTAAGGGAAGATGGCAATTTTGCCTTCTTAGAGAAGCAACTGCTACTGCCAGGCATTTTGTGGATACCCTTGGAGCAGAGGTGAGGCCAAAGGGCATTGCTCTGAACTGGTAATGGCCTGAGGGCAGCTCGAACCTGAGGTACTTTCGATGGGAGCTTCTGATGAGAATATGGAAGTAGGCATCCTTGAGGTCCAGGGACGCTAGCCAGTCCCCTGGCCTTAGAGAGGGTAGAATAATTCCAGAGTCACCATTTGAATTTTGGTTTTAAAAGGTGCTTGTTTAAATATCTGAGATCCAGGATGGGCTGCCATTCTCCTGTCTTTTTTGGGGTAAGGAAGTACCTGGAGTACAACCCTTTGCCCTGGTGTAGGGGTGGAACCCTTTCCACAGCTCTGAGAGCCAGGAGGGAAGAGACCTCTGCCTCTAGGGCAAGTGCCTCTGGTGGATTTGCAGGTGGAAAGGATCTGGTTCTCATCTTTGGAAACTTTTTGAAGCTGAGAACCAGTCCCTGGCTTACTACTTCCAGGACCCACTTGTCTGATGTCAGAGACTCCCAGTCCTGGACAAAGTAAGCCAGCCTGCCCCCTACAGGTAGCTGAGAATCGGCCATGGCAACCCCATCAGGGTGCCTGCTTGGCAGGGGCTTTGGGCTGAGGGGTGGAAGCAGGCCTGCTTGTACCCCATCTGCCTCTCCCTCTAAAGAACCCCCTCTGGGCATAAGCAGAAGAGGAGGCCTGGGCTTGGTAAAAGGCCTGAAAAGGCCTGCCCTGCCCCTGAAGTGCTGCCTTTGAGGAGTGGCCTGCCATTCCTTGGCCTGTGCACTCCATAGGTAGTCCTATACTCATCCATTTTCTTCATGTAATTCTCTGTCTGCTCCCCAAACAGAGAATTACCCACAACAGGAAAATCCATGGCCTTAGTCTGGGTATCCCATGACAGGCTAGTACATCTGAGCCAAGCCATTCTGCGAAGTGCCACAGATGTAGCCATTACTCTTGATGACACATCATTTGAGTCTACTGCAGCATGGAATTGCACCTTGGATGCCTCAATACCATCAGCAGCCACCTGCTCTAGCTCCTTGGCAAGCTGGTCGGGGACCTGTTTTGCTAGAGCCATAACAGTATCCCATCTGGATTTCTGATATCTAGATACATAAGCCATATAATTTGCCTGTCTGAGTCCCAAGGATGCTGCCATGTACTGTTCCTTTGCCATAGCATCAATCCTCCTGGAGTCCTTGTCCGGGGTGTGAAGCCAAGGGAATATTTGCCTTGTCATAGGCTGCAGCCTGCACTACCCCAACATGGCTGCATTGTTGTGTAAGGAACTCTGTATCAGAGCCTGACAATGTGTACCTCTTGTCCATTCTCTTATCCACAGGAGGTATAGTGTGAGGAGCTTTTAAAATTTTAAAAGTCTGTTTCCCCAAAGATTTATGCAAGGGAATAGATAGTCTCCTAGACTCTGGGATATCCATCATTTCCACATAGTCAGGCTCCTCTTGATCATCCACAGCTTCCTCCATAGGGAGCTGGAGGTTTCAGCCACTTTTTATAAAACATAAAATGAGAAGGGACTCAGAAAGCCTGGAGGAGACACTCCTGAAGGTCTGTCTGGGGAGATGTCGGGTCAATGGGCACATCCAGACTTTCAAATCACAATCACTCTCCTCTTACTCCTTTTCCCCTCCTCTGGTTCATAATACTCCTCTAAATCATACTCTTGAACCAGTGGAACACGACGCTTACCCGATGGTGCCGGTTCGGTCGGGAACAGGAAAGCGACTGGACAATTTTAATCGCTTTGGCTATTTCTTCAGCGGTTGGAGAGGAAAGTTTTGGCTCCACACCAGCTGATTTCCTAGTCCTTTTTGCTGGAACCGACTCCTCAGAGTCGCTCTCCTTTTGCCCGAGGAAGTCTCGCCCTGGTCAGAGGGCACTCCCTCCAGTTCAGTTGGAACCGAACCGGGCTGGCCATCCAGTTCAGCGGACTTTTTGGCCTCCCTTTCCCTGAGCCTACCAACTCTCTTTTCCAGGGTAGCTGCAGGAAAACTTTTACAAATCTGGCAGTCTGCACTGAGGTGGTCAAACCCCAGACAATAAATACAGGTGGTGTGGGGGTCAGCCTTGGCAAAGACTTCCCTACACACACTGCAGTGTTGAAACCCAGTGGGCCCGGTTTTTCTTTTGGGTTTCTCAGACATAGTGCCAGTCCTAACCAAACTCACCCATTTATGGCAATCCGCCAGGTAAGACCCTCTTATCGGTTCCCAACCATGTCACGGGTCGTGGAAAAAAACGTAATAAAATCCTTTTTTTTTAGAACCGATAAGAACCGGTAACCACACTCTAAATGACAGATTAAGATATTTTAAACAACCTGATCGGTTCAAACCGAACCAATAAACCATTTACAAGTTCCACACAGAATAGAATTAATGTAAACCTATCTAGTACTCACAAATACCACAGACAGAGTCTGAACCGACCGGTTGCAGTTTAAATTCAGTCGAGAACCGAGAAATACAATACTTTACCCGACAAAATGAACCGAGCAGAAGAGAAATCTCCGGAGTGACTGTTCAGTAGGTAGATATAAATCTGACGGTTTGAGTTTGAAGAACAACAGACAGAGTTTCAACCGAGCTCAAGCTCAGCGTTCCATGCCTGGCATGGAAAGTTAACTCTTTCACCTCCGGGGCAGTTTGAAGGTTGGGACTCACTGCATATGTCATAATATAGCAAGACATAATGTTGTTTGAAGAAACTGTGAAACCTGTAAAGCATCACCTGTAGTAATTTCACAGAAGATATACACTGTAAGAAACACTTTGCTACAGAAAAATAAAGCAGTAACAGAAGATATACTTTGCAAAGACAATTTGAATCAGAAGATTGCAGCAGTAATCTGTAAGCACACACCTGTAGGAACACTCTGTAATAATGCAGCAGAATGGATACCCAGCAACAACAATTTGAATCCAAGAAAATAAAGCAATAAAATGTTAGCAACAAACAGTAACAATCCCTTGTGAGTACAAAATAAAAATAACAACACACAGTAAACCTGCCTAGCCAAAAGAAGTCTTCATCCTTAGTGTTGCTCTGGTAAGGTTCTTTGCTCTGTCCTTTCAAGCAACCTAGAAGAAAAGACCTTAGGTAGAGCTAGGTGCCTTGGCCAACAAACCTAGTCTTCCACCTGTGATTGTAAGCAGTTTGAACATGGATGATTGGAGATACTCAGGTTGCTGTTAGTCGTACAGAAAAAAAAACAACCTTTATTTAATGAATTTAAAACAACATATCATCACTGATAAAGTGCAGCACAGCAAAAAAATGGGCCACAGAGACCCCAACCAATTTTGCTCTCCTGAGCTTAGTCATGGGACGGTATGTCGTTTTAAATGTATTAAATAAAGCTTTGTTAGTACCCCAGATTGAATGGTGCTGGTATTGTTTTCTCCTCCTTCTTTTTTTTACCTAGCACACTCATTCAGTGAGCCGATTTGTTGTCCCCTGTTGTTAGTCGTACCTGCATTGCATATTGTAAATCAATTTATACTAACAGGATTATGCAATATTTTCCCTGATGTTGATTATCTTTTGTTATTTTATTCTTTGATGTAAGTAAACTCATGTGATTTTTAGTGACTCAATAAAAAATATTTAAAAAACTACAAATACCCCTAAGTATAGAATGTTGTAATAGTCAAGCCCGTAGGTAAAGAAAGTGTGAATAGTCCTCACCAGATCAGTTGACACAAGATGCAGTTTAATCCTGGTGATGTTACAAAGATGGCAAAAGTCAGACTGGACCACTGCTGACACCTGCTATTCTAGCATTAGCCTGTAGTCCAAAATGACCTCAAGATTCTTTTTTTTCCAGCAAAGTTGTATGTTCCTGTGACCAAGGCAGGCTGAGCTCCCCTCAGCTCTGTCCATGTCCCACTCCACCATCTCCCACCTCTCAGGACTTACCCATCAGCTGGTGTACCCCATGGATTGCCCCCAGAGTCAGGGTCAGAAGAGGGAGGGGAGTGTTAGAAAAAAACAGTCGGACCTAGTGTAAAATATGTGGTTGACATGTGCTAAAGCCTTGAGGATAGTGTGAACCTTGCCAACAACACCAGAGGCAAATCAGCATCTCCTAAAAAAGGAAGAAACACCATAGAGAATGGTCCCAGCATAGAACAAAAAGTAGAGTGCAAAGAATAATGCAAATCAGAGCGGCTAACCTCTTCTACTGAGTCTGAAACTTTTATGAATGCCTATCCTGGCCAATTTCTGCCACAGCCAATGAATACACATTTTTGTTTCTGCCATAATTCCTCATCACTGGTACTTGGACTATTATCTAACAGACATTTTTTACAGTCTGATTTCAGCCACACTTCACTTCGAATCCTCCTGCACCTTATTTCATTATTGCTATCCTCTACTCATGCATCTGTTGAAGCAGGACTTGTTTTAAGCCCACAACAGCTGTAAACTCGTTTCTTTTTTGCACTGAGATTTGCATCTTATTCAGCACTTTCATCTCAGTCCCATTGCCTTGTCCACCCTGAGGTTGTCGAGCTCTTGTAGGACCCTTTCTTTTGTGAAGGGACTAGTGCACACCTCTCTTCACCCTGTGTCTATGGGGCAGAGCTGTGGGCTCTGCCCTACCTTCTCTTCAGTATATACTGAGCAGAAGTATCAATTTAGGATAGATGCTTTTATGTGGTCCTGCTCCTCACACACCTCCTTATCTCCTTATCTCCTTTGATCTTAGCAATACCCCTCTGGACTTTCTCCTTTCACTAATGTATCTATAGAAAGTCTTGTCACCTTCTTTTACTATTCCTGCTAGTGTTTCCTCAGTTTTGGGCTTTGCCTGCCTTACTGCCCTCCCTGCTTCCCTTAGGGAAGTTTGAAATGCCTCCCTGTCTTCATCCTACTGCACTCCCTTTTATTTCCTGAAGGCCAGCCTTTTGGCTCTGACCTTTTCTGCTACTGTGTTTGAGAACCAAAGTGGTTTTCTTCTTGTTTTGCACTTCCTTTTCTCACTAACACAATGGGATGTTGCTTCAAGTATTGCATCTTTAATGCTTGCCCACTTTGCCTGTAACTCCTCACCCATATTTCTTTTTGCCAGGGCTAGCTTAACTCTGTTGGCCATCTTATCAAAGTCAGCTCCTCTGAAGTCCCATATTTTTGCCTTGGAATAGGATGATTTTGTTCTAGTGGCCAAATTGAACCATACCATGTGATGGCCACTGGCCCACAGGTGGCCTTCTACCTGGAGATCTGTGATCCTTTCCCCGTTAGTCAGTACTAGATTTAGGATAGCCCTGTCTTTAGTGGGTTGTTGTACCAGTTGTTTGAGGCCCTCCCCCTGCAGGGAATCCACCATGTGTCTAGTTCTGGCAGATGTTCCTGCTGGTACTGACCAATCTGTATCTGGCAAGTTGAAGACTCCCATTATCAGAACCTCCCCTTTAGCTGTCATGTTTTCTATATCTTCTAACAGTAACATGTCTATGTCCTCCCCCCGGTCTGGAGGCCTGTACACAACCCCAGTTTGTATGGCTGTCCCATTTCCTGTTTCCAGGGTGACCCACAGTTCTTCTGACTCCTTATGTGTATTCTGAATTTCTGTAGCTGATGATATCCACTCCAGGTAAGTTGCTGGGTTTATAACCTTGTCAGAGTAATTATAAGGAAGAAAATGAAAGCAAAAGTTTGATTTTGTGTTTTGTTTGTTTGTTTTTTGTAGAACTTGTTATAACAAGTTAAATTACTAGTGCCCCTGTAAATGAGGTCACTGTGTGGATACCCCTCTGAACCACCCCTTCCTGCTTTGCTACAGGAAATGTCACGACTGTGCTACCCTATAAAAGCAGTGTGGTATGGGGTGGTTGGGGATGAGGTGGGTGGCTGGGCCCTTCCCCTGCTGAAAAAAGAAGAACCACAGACAAAAGAAACAAGGAGGTAAGAGCAGAAACAATCAGCCAGCAACAAATGCAGTAGCCCTGAAAGCTTATCCTAATGACAGATAAAACTGTGAAACCTGTAAAGCACCACCTGTAATAATTTCACAGAAGATATACCCTGTAAGAAACACTTTGCTACAGAGAAAAATAAAGCAGTAACAGAAGATATACTTTGCAAAAGACAATTTGAATCAGAAGATTGCAGCAGTAATCTGTAAGCACACACCTGTAGGAACACTCTGTAATAATGCAGCAGAATGAATACCCAGCAACAACAATTTGAAACCAAGAAAAATAAAGCAATAAAATGTTAGCAACAAACAGTAACAATCCCTTGTGAGTACAAAATAAAAATAACAACACACAGTAAACCTGCCTAGCCAAAAGAAGTCTTCATTCTTATTGTTGCTCTGGTAAGGTTCTTTGCTCCGTCCTTTCAAGCAACCTAGAAGAAAAGAGCTTAGGTGAAGCTAGGTGCCTTGGCCAGCAAACCTAGTCTTCCACCTGTGATTGTAAGCAGTTTGAACATGGATGATTGGAGATACTCAGGTTGTTGTTAGTCATACAGAAAAAACAACAACTGTTATTTAATGAATTTAAAACAACATATCATTACTGATAAAGTACAGCACAGCAAAAAATGGGCCACAGAGACCCCGACCAGTTTGCTCTCCTGAGCTTAGTCATGGGATGGTATGTCATTTTCAATTTATTAAATAAAAGCTTTATTAGTACCCCAGATTGAATGGTGCTGGTACTGTTTTCTCCTGCTTCGTTTTTTTACCTAGCACACTCATTCAGTGAGCCGATTTGTTGTCCTCTGTTATTAGTCGTACCTGCATTGCATATTGTAAGTCAATTTATACTAACAGGATTATGCAATATTTTCCTTGATGTTGATTATCGTTTGTTATTTTATTCTTTGATGTAAGTAAACTCATGTGATTTTTAGTGACTCAGTAAAAATATATTTAAAAAACTACAAATACCCCTAAGTATAGACTGTTGCAATAGTCAAGCCCGTAGGTGAAGAAAGCATGAATAGTCCTCACCAGATAAGTTGACACAAGATGCAGTTTAATCCTGGTGATGTTACGAAGATAGCAAAAGTCAGATTGGACCACTGCTGACACCAGCTGTTCTAGCATCAGCCTGTAGTCCAAAATGGCCTCAAGATTCTTTTTCTAGCAAGTTGTATGTTCCGTGGCAAGGCAGGCTGAGCTCCTCAGCTCTGTCCGTGTCCCACTCCACCATCTCTCAGCTCTCAGGACTTTCCCATCAGCTGGTGTGCCCCATGGATTGCCCCAGTGTCAGGGTCAGAAGAGGAGGGGAGTGTTAGAAAAAAACAGTTGGACCTAGTGTAAAATATGTGGTTGACTTGTGCTAAAGCCTTGAGGATAGTGTGAACCTTGCCAACAACACCAGAGGCAAATCAGCATCTCTTAAAAAAGGAAGAAACACCATAGAGAATGGTCCCAGCGTAGAACGAAAAGTAGAGTGCAAAGAATAATGCAAATCAGAGCGGCTAACCTCGTCTACTGAGTCTGAAACTTTTATGAGTGCCTATCCTGGCCAATTTCTGCCACAGCCAATGAATATACATTTTTGTTTCTGCCATAATTCCTCATCACTGGTACTTGGACTATTATCTAACAGGCATTTTTTACAATCTGATTTCAGCCACACTTCACTTCGAATCCTCCTGCACCTTATTTCATTATTGCTATCCTCTACTCTTGCTGTCTGTTGAAGCAGGACTTGTTTTAAGCCCACAACAGCTGTAAACTCCTTTCTTTTTTGCACTGAGATTTGCATCTTATTCAGCACTTTCATCTCAGTAGCAACACTTGCATGAGTCTATTTTTTGTGTATGATATTAGGCACTTCACTACAATAATAACTGAAACTGAACTTTTGCTGCTATTTTATTTTCTCCGGTCACCCCTGCCCCAGAAGAGCTTCAGCCCCAACCCTGCATGCCAAACCACTGTACCCAGGCTTACCCACTTGGTGGGGGCCACCAGGTGGGTGTCCTCCCATGAACAATGTTGGTTTGGCCCTGGCTTATCCCCCAGGGTGGGGCCATGGAAGCAGGACTCCCCCTAGTGGACACTGGTGGCTTGTGGGAACAGTGGCAGAGCGGGTGTGTCATGGTCAGGGGACCAGAGAGATTTTTGTTTCACTTTACCTGGGGGCTGGGAAGCAGAATGATGTCCTGCATCCACCACACCCCTCCACAGGTTTCAGTGCTGACATGATGGGACCCCCCCCCAGCCTCTGCCAGAGGTCCATAGGGGTATCGGACACTCTACCCCTTCCCCCTGGAGAAGAGAGGCAGTCTGGAAGATGCTCAATCCTTCTCCCCAGCCACCCTCCACATTCCAAGTCCATGTTCTCAACCCGGTCATCAGCATCAGCAGATGAACGCTTCACCTGCCAGCGGACCAGCCCTTTGTTGCTATTTTGCCTTCATGAACCTTGCGCTTTCAGCATCTGTAAAACTGATTAGTGTTTATGCCATTAAGGAGCCAGGCATCTATTTTCTGCACAAATACATTGCACTTTATTGTCAGTTCAGAACTATCTCTGACCAATATACCTAAACTATACAAAACACAATATCGTGAAAGCTTTTCAGCTACTGCGATATTAGAGGCTATTACGATAAATCAGGCGTGAAGACAAATCACTGTTATGCACAGCACTGGAAAGATAGCCAAGCAATTTATGAAGTGAAATTGTGTACTTTGATTTTCCATATTGAGTGCACTGTTCTGCTAAATACTTAGAAACCTGGGTGCTGAAGGACACTTTTTCTGAGTAGCAGACGTTACTTCTTATGTGTGCTATTGGATATTTATTTTATGACTGATTTTCAACTTGAGTATTATGTACAAAAGAGGCATAATTAATTCCCACTATCTTCTGTGCCAGTCTGATTTTTTATTTTATTTAGGAATGGCACCTATTAATGCTTTAAAGATAGCATATTGGAATATTTTTCAACTTACTTGGTGCTGGACCCACTCCAGGTTTGGTGGAGTAAGTGAACCTGTCTTAGGTCACTAGATCATCAGGATCCAAGTATGACTTTTCAGCAGGGGTCTAACCACCACCTTTTTCAGGGAAGATGGAAAAACACCCTCCTTCAAGAAACACTTGACAGTCTCAGTGATGACTGGACCCAAGGATTTCCAGAAGCCCAAGAGCAGCCAGGTGGCCCCTGGGCCCAGCATAGAGCAGGTGGGATGCAGACCTGAAATCATGGGGCAACTCCACCTCAGCAGCTGGCCAAAACTCATTCTGGGTAGGCAGATCTACAGTACTATATGTCTCTTAGAGGCTAATCACCCATGACAGACCACTTGAAGAAATTACCAATCAAATGAAGGACACCTTGTCAGAGAAAAATGTGCCAAACTCCTCGCAGTTTTCTGATGAATAAGTTTGACTGGATCACAGACAGGAGGGATTACTCAACCTGTCTACAGTGCGAAACAGCTGAGCCAATTTTTCCCTGCAGCAATCGCCCTTGACAGGAGCTCTGTCTTTTTCAAGATGATTGCCCATTGATGCTCACTGTCGTGAGTCTTCAATGCCAACCTGTCCCCCTCAGAGCAGGATTTTATCCATGAATGCTCCAACTTCTGTCCCTTAGTCTTAAACAGAAGCATCTCAATATAAAACCATGGCAAGCTTCACCGGGACGTTAAGGGATGAATGTGGTAAGGTGCTAAGGAGTCTAAGGCAACAGCGAGATCCACTGCAGAGGCAAGAAAATCCCTTAGGCTGAGTTATAAGTCTGAATCAACTGGGTGTCTTTAATCAATTTATAAGGCCCAGGGCCAGATATTCAAAACTTTGCCCTGGGGCTAAATTAACGCTGCCCGGCAGGCAAACTTAGCCCAGAGCACAAAACAAGCTATATTCACAAGGAATAGCCCAGGGCAAACAGCTTCTGAATATAATATGGGAATGAGGCCGGGCAAACTGGGCTGGGAGTGCAGGGCAAACTTAGCCCTGGAATAAGACAGCTCTGAATATAACAACCAGGAAGTGCAAACCACAACAGCAACACAGTGCACAGCAATGTGAAGGTATGTAGAGGTGAACTATGTGGCCAATGTGTGTGCCAGCAAATGTGTGGACCCAGTACAGCTGCAGGCAGCAGCGCATGTGAAAGCACAGTGTTCAGAACTGTATAATATTCCCCGAACTGTTTGCGCAGCGCTAACATGTTTGCACGGGTTTAGCGCAGGGCTAAACTGTTAGCCAGGTGCAAACACATTTGCCCGGTGCTAAACTTTGCCATATTCAAAAGTGACATGCAAATGAGCCTACTTAAGTAGTCTCTGGGCAAACATCCAGATTAGCATCTCATTATGCCATGATTTGCATGCAGTTTGCCCAGCGTTACTGCAGGGTCCCACAGTTCCATCTGCAGGTCAGTCTGGAAGTACAGGGGCTGGCCAGGTCCGACCGCAGCTCCACCTGTAGGTCAGTCTGGCAGTGAATGATGATAGCTGTAGGTTACATGTAAACAGTACAGCACAGCATAGAACATTGTACCCCAGGGGACGACACAGCATAGGCACAGATGGTGGTGGTGTTGCAGGCAACTGTTACACTGTAGGTCATGCTACAGTGCACAGCAGACACTACAGTAGCAAGAGGGCCAGTAGTGTGTGGACATAGCACTGCCTATGGTGTGTAGGGCAGTGCTGATGACTGCACTATACACAGTGACAGGTCCAACAAGCAGGTGTTTACTGACAGTGGACGTTACTGTGACGCTGTTGTGTGACCCAGAGATGCTGCACCTCTGGCATGGGATGCTCACAGTGACATATACATGCCCGCTTTGTGTGCTGTGGCAGTTGTACAGCTGTGCGGTATGTGGCCGGGGGGGAGCCATATATTATCAGAAAGGCACACTGGTGTTAGGGTATTCCCAGTACTGGCCCATGTGCACTGCGTGATGTGTCCTAGTCTTGTGGCCACACCCAGTCTGTGGCACAGCCTGGCTACCTGTACACTCTCTCCTCAACATCCTCCATGCCCACAGTGCTGCATGTGTGTCCTGGCATCTGCTGGTGTCAACAGAAGAGTGGTCCGCAGGTGTGTGCTGTATGGCCACACTGCCATGCTGTCCACTGGCAGCAGGGTCACCACTTACTGCCTGGCATGGCTGGGACTGGTGGCAGATGATGGCATCATTGTGATGCCATCAGTGAGCAGCGTGTTGCCTCTATGTCTGGCTTTGGCTATGTGTCATATATACAGGTTACTCACCTGTAACAGGAGTTCTAGGAATGGTATATGTTGTTCATCCACACTTACTGGTAGGTTCCTTGCCGCTTTTAAATCTTGCCGGAAGGTCTTCAAGCTGGCTCCTTCCACCCACCCGGGTGGTAAAACTCTCAGCTCCGCCCCATGACGCCAGATCTAGCCTGCTGGAAGCCAGGTTGCACTGAAGCCGGGAGAGTCGAGGGGTTGTAGGATGAACAACATATACCATTCCTAGAACTCCTGTTACAGGTGAGTAACCTGTATTTCTAGGGACATGGATATGTTGTTCAATCCACACTTACTGGCAGACTCCTAGCAGTTCTCCGGGAGGAGGGAGGCAAGGCGCACACCCCCTACTTTGGGAATAAGGACTGGAGAACCAAGGTCCCAAAACCAGCATCCCAGCGTGACTCTAGGTTGATGTGGTAATGGGTAATAAAGGTGTGTGCTGACTTCCAGGTAGCAGCCCTGCAGATCTTCTGGATAGGGACATCCCTGTAGGCAGCCACCGAAGCAGCGGTATGGCGGGTCGAATGAGTTCTTAACCCTTTGGGAGGCTCCATGCCCGCCAGCCTATAGCAGAGATCTATGCAGGAGGTGACCCACCTGCCTATCGTCCACGTGACTGCAGCTCTGCCAGGTGTGGCTTCAGCGTAGGTGACAAACAGCTGGCGAACCTCTCCCCGAACTTCAGCCGTCCACTCCTTGTAATAAAAGGGCGCTCTTCTAGGGTCCAAAGTATGGAGCCCATATTCAGGCTTCGAGGTGTGATTGGGGTAGAACACCGGCAGAGTCATCACCTGGTTAAAGTGAAACTCCGACACCACCTTTGGAAGGAATTTCGGTTGGGGGCGCAGGACAACCATGTCCCTGTGGAAGACCAGATAAGGAGACTTGATGGAAAGCGTCTGGAGCTCTCCCATCCTTCTGACTGATGTGATAGCCACCAAGAAGGTGGTCTTCCATGACAGGTGAGAGATATCACACCTGTGCACAGGTTCGAATGGCTTGCCCATGAGCTTAGCCAGTACCAGCAGTAGATCCCATGGAGGTGGAGGTTCTCGCACTGGAGGGGATATGTGATCAAGGCCTCTGAAAAAGTGCCCGACCACCTTCTCCTGCGCCACCGACTGTTTCCTGGCCCGCGCCAGGTAAGCAGAGATGGCTGCCAGGTGCACATAAGGGTCATCAACCGAAGTCCTAGCTGAGAAAGGGACCACAGGCAGTCCAAAATGCTGGCCAAGGAACAGGAGGAAGGGTTCAACCCCTTATCCTGACACCAAATGGAGAATCTCTTCCATTTGAAGGCATAGCATTTTCTGGTCAACTCCTTACGGGATGTCTCAACAACGTTGAGGACCTCGTCGGAAAGACCCAAGGCCTGGAACTCTAGCCGCTCAGGAACCAGGCCATCAGGTGCAGGGATTGAAGGTCCAGGTGGAGAACCTTCCCCTGGTTGACTGAGATCAGGTCCAGGTGGGCTGGAAGCCGCCTCGGGAGCCTGGAGCTGAGGCTGAGGAGATCTGGATACCAGAACTGGTGAGGCCAATCTGGGGCTACCAGAATCACCTGCGCCTGGTCCCTCCTCGCCTTGAGAAGCACCTTTTGGATCAAGGGAAATGGGGAAAAGGTGTAGAAGAAGCCCACGGTCCACGGCCACGAGAAGGCACCCCCCTGCAGCAACCCTGCTGGCGGGGGTGGGCATAGAACAGCTTCAGCTTCGCATTCTCCCTGGAGGCAAACAGGTCCACCTGAGGTGTGCTCCAGTGGGAGAACAGATCGTGTACTACCTCCGGCAGGAAAAGACCACTCGGGAGATGCAGCACCTATCCAGCTTAGGGCATCAGCCAGAGTGTTGGAGGCTCTTGCCACATGGATGGCTAGGAGATCTGCCTCCAGTCTGCTCATGAGGGACCAAGTGCGGAGAGCTTCCTTGCATAGGGGCAAGGAGCATGTCCCACCCTGGCGGTTTAGGCAGTACATGGTTGTGGTATTGTCTGTCTGGACCTGGACCACTTGACCCCGTACAAACAGAGCGAAGGTGGTGAGAGCTATTTGGACCGCTAGAAGCTCCAGCAGGTTGATGTGGCATCGAGACTCCTGAGGGGACCAGAGGCCATGCGCACTGTGCTCCCCAGATGGGCACCCCAACCCATCAGAGAGGCATCGGTCGTTAGACTGACAGACAGCTCAGGGCAGACAAATGGGATGCCCTGCTGCAGATGAGCTGGAATGATCCACCACTGGAGAGCATTCCACATCTCCTGGGTCACCGCCACTGGCTGGTCCAGAGGACCGAAGCACTGTGACCACTGGCAGGTCAGCCCCCATTGTAGGGGATACATGTGCCAACGGGCCCAGCAGACCACGCTGGTGCAGGCCGCCATGAGGCCCAGGAGGTGCAGGAAGTCCCAGGCAGGGTGCAATTGCCCAACCAGAAATGATTGGGCAAAGGAAGAAAGAACCTCGGCCCTGTCCGCCGGGAGCCGTGCTCTGGCTCGAAGAGAGTCAAGCTCTGCCCCGATGAGCTGAAACACCTGTTGTTGGCATGAGTTCTGACTTGGCCTCGTTGATGAGGAGGCCAATCTGAGAGCAGACCTGGAGGGCCAGATCCTTGGACCACTCCATCTCCGGTCTGGAGGGGGCTGCAATCAGCCAGTCATCCAGGTAAGGGTACACCCAGACCCTTTGGTGTTGCAGGAATGCTGTCACCACTGCTATGCATTTGGTGAAGTCCCTGGGAGCTGGAGAGAGGCCGAAGGGCATGGCCCGGAACTCATAAAGGGACCCCTCTGCTCTGAAGCGGAGGAATCGCTGGTGGGATGGACAGATTGGGACGTGAAAGAATGCATCCTGGAGGTCCAGGGAACAGGACCACATGCCTCATTCCAAGGATGGAATGATCTGTGCCAGAGTGACCATCCTGAAGGTTCGAGACCTTAGGAACTTGTTCAGGTAGTGTAGGTCTAGAATGGGGCGCCAGCCCCCCGTCCGTTTCGGGACCAGGAAATACCTGGACACAAACCCTGGGTCTGGTGGAGGATCCGCCACCTCCCTGATCACCTCCTTCTGGAGGAGCAAGGCAATGGTGGCTTGATGAGCCAACAAAGAGGCTTCGGACCCCATAGCCCCCCATGGGGTGATGGCTCGACAGGATGGGGCCTGCTCGAATTCCAGAGGCAGACCCTTCCCTACCACTTCCAACATCCAGCAGTCCATGGTGATAGTGGACCAGGTGGAAAGGAAGTGGCGGAGCTGTCCCCCCATGGGGGAGAACCCAGGGGGGAGTGACGAGGCTGGGGGTGACACCCCTCAACCCGTCACTGGGCAGGCTTGGAGGAAGGACCGGCCAAGGGACCTCTTGGGCCTTTCCCTTCTGGCTTCCTGCTGGAGGAAGCTGCAGACTTGGCTTTGGGGTGCCAAGTGCGAGCCTGCTGGCCCTGATGCTGGTGTTGCTGGGCTGGTCGTGCCGCAGGGGCAGAAGGCCAAAAGGGCTTATGCTGCTGCTGGTCACCTTTGTCCTTCTGGGCAGACATGACCAAGTCCAAGGTGTCACTGGACTTCTCGATCCTCTGCAAATTACCCTCCACCCCGGGACCGAACAAGTCGGTAGCCAGGAAGGGAACATCTGCCAGCTTGTGCTGGGTATCCTCCATGAAGGTGGAGATCCGCAGCCAAGCTCTGTGGCTCATGGCCACTGTGGCCACTACTAACTGGGCACATGAGTCTCCAATGTCAAGAGCAGTTTGGAGCTGTTGCTTTGCCACTGCCCTTCCCTGATCCCCGCACCTGCTTGACCGTAGTCTGGAGGTCAGCCGGGAGATGAGGAATCACCTCATCCAGGGAGCCCAAAAGGGCATGGGAAAAGTGTGCCATCAGCATGGCTGAACTGGCCTGATGAAGGCCTAAGGAGGACGCAGCGTAGACTTTACACCCGGAGTAGTCCAGTTTCTTGGACTCTTTATTGGGTGACTTGTCCACGTCCCGAGCGTTTCCGGAACACCAGAAAACACTGTCGGTCACCAACCCCTCTGCAGAGGGGTGCTTCGAGAATCTGGAGAGTGAGCCGGTGGGAACGGCATACTTCCTGCCCATCCTGGCTGAGGGAGCTGGACAGGAAGCCACAGCTCCAGGGCCGGGCCAACAATGGCTTTCGGCCACAGGAAAGGCCTCCGTAGGAGAATCCCCTCGGTCCAGTATCTCCATGAGGGGATACTTGGCCCGCTTTGACACGGGTTCGACCTTCATCCCAGTAGATTCTGAGATGAGCCAAAGCAATCCCATGAACGAGGATGGGCTCTCGTCCACCGACTGTCCCCCCAGTGGACTCCAGGTCAAGGAGCCTGGAGAACAGGGAAGAGTCATCGTCAGACTCCGAGGAATCTGCAAACAGCTACCGAGGGCCTGAACCACCCTCCACCTGCCGAGGACGATCAGGAGTGAGGGTGACCAACAACCGATGGGGCAACCCCTGACCAAGAATCCTTGGTCGGAGTCCCAGATTTTGGCTGTGGAGGCAGGGGTTCCACCACAATGGGTAGTGCAGCTGGTTTCGGCCAAACAACCGGCGCCGGCTTCGGCTCCTCAATGACCATGAGGGGTTGTTTCGGCTGCTCAGGTGACAGCCACTTAATGGCCGGGGAAGGAGACGGAGTCGGCGTGTTCCCGGTCAAAAGGAGCTGCTGCTACATCAGAACCGGTGAAGGGTTATCGGTTTCTCCAGTCGACAGCCCGTCCGACAAGGTGAGAAAAATCTCGACTGCATCGACGGGTGTCTCTGCCGGCTGACCTGACGGGGACACCGTGAAGTCAGCAGCCTTAGCCGCAACCTCGACTGAAGTCGAGTGTCGACTCTCCGGGGAAGGGGACCTCCCACCCCACGCCGATGGTGGGACATACCCTAGAGTCCTTTTCTGGACTGAGAGGAATCTCCTGATGGCCCTCTCCCTTAGTAGAGAGGGATTGACAAAGCTCCTTGAAAGAAGCCGATTAGGAGGAGCCCAAGAGAGCGGATAAATGCCGTGACCAAGGAAGAAGAAGATGTGGCTGGAGCGCCTCCTCTCGAGGCGATCATTTGCTCATGTTGCTCAGCCAGTCAGCAACATGGACACTGCCCAATGGGCCTCCTTCGACTTTACCGGAGGAATACGTCTCTCAGGGCGCCCGAGCTGAAGTCTGGCAGCACAGTCTTCAAGAACGTTGACCAAGAAAGACTTGCACAATTCGCAGGCCTGCAGATCATGATCGAGCCCACGGCAGTAAATGCATGTGGAGTGCAGATCAGTCCGAGACATCTTCTGCCCACAAGAGCACTGCTGAAATCTGGGAGTCAATTTGTTCATTGCAGCCGTGAAGGAAGAAAAAGACCGAAGTCTAGTAAATTTAAGTACGAGTTTCGGTTTAACCGAAGAGTTTGGATCCAGGTCTAAAACACAGAGTGCAAAGGAGGGAACCTGAGCTTTCAAGCGGTAAGGAAGATCTAGTGTCATGGGGCGGGGCCGAGAGTTTTACCACCCAGGTGGGTGGGAGGAGCCAGCTTGAAGGCCTTCCGGCAAGATTTACAGCGGCAAGGAACCTGCCAGTAAGTGTGGACTGAACAACATATCCATGTCCCTAGAATTATTTGTTAGGGTTGGGCAAAGCTGTGCAAAAGCCATGCAAAGCCAAAATGTCATGCAAAGCTGATTGCCCAGGGTTAAGACTACCTTTTCCTGAGCGGTAATGTGCACCTCGTTAAGTGTCGCGCTAAGTCACGCAAAACCACTCTATGTGGCGTTAGTCACTGAATATAGCATTGCGCCTGTATTCATGTACACACACCCTCAGTTTGCCTGTTGCATACATTATGATTTTGCCTGGCACTAATGCAGTTTGCGCGCACTATTTGGCCTTTTGAATATAGCAAATCCATGCTAATCCCACGCTAAACCTGCACAAATGGTTTTTGCTCGGCGCAAAGTTTTGAATATCTGGCCCTGTGTCTTTTAATGCCATGTAGAAATGTTTGGATTAATTCAAATGGTCAGAGGAAAGTGGAGTTAAACAGTAAAGGTAATACAAATGCTGAATGGCAGCAATGTGCTGCTTCATAGAAGAATGGGACATTCTATTTTTTGAGGGAGCAGAAAGATGCAAAAGTGAAAACTTTTTAAACAAAGGCCATAAAAGGATCAAGGGCTGGGTTGACGCAGAATATGTGATATCTTGTTCAGGCTGCTGTAAGCTGTTTTTACAGCCTCAGTTAGTGATTACCATAGCTGACTCCAACTAATGGCTCATGGTATTTGACATGTGATAGATTCAGAGGTACAGTCACATAGGTGTCTGACATAGTGTTCACCTTAAAGAATGGCTGACGTGAAAGCAAAACAGGGAATCATCTAGATGATTTAGCAGTTCCTGGAATGTGTGAACAACTGAATTGCAAACAGTTACATACAGACATCCAGATAAATTTCTGAGAAAGGCCATGACTGAAGGACTAGATGACTGGCTTCTGTTAATAGTTGCTACCGCTGAGTAGTTGTCTGAATAAAAGCAACAAGATTGTTGGACCACAGATGCTATTTTATAGTGGCTGCAATTATCGGGTATATTTCAATGTGCAGAAATCATAGCGAATTTAGATATCTTGAATAAGTCAGGAAGCCATGGAACAGCAACCCAGGAGTTTCCATGGATGTCAGTGAAGCAATATGATGGTGGTGTATCAGTAAACATTACTAGCTGTTAAGCAAGGGAAATATAGTAGAACAAAGATATCTCATTCCATGATTCTAAAACTGGGGACCTTATTTGAAGCTTTTGTAGTATGATTCTCATGGTATAGATCAAGTATACTAGCAGGGATAACAGCTTTCTATCTACACGGTTGTTTTAAACTGGAGAGGGACTAGAGAAGTAATCTGGCTGGTTGTCCACAAGGAGGTATGCTTTGATGTAATCAGAGCCAAGATAATGCTGGGAAATCCAGGGATGTGACGAGCCAACATGTGTCATCTACTAATGACATCTGAAGGACCTGAGTTAGGTTAGTGAGACAGGCGATGTCTTCGGCTATTGGAGAGTTTGGAGGGTCCATTAGTACAAGTCATCTGGTAGATATAGGATGATCCCATATGATACCGTACAGATGACATAGATTGGAAATATTGGTAACCCCTTGAAGACATCAGCAGTCTCTGCTTTGGATAACCAAGCCTGGTATCTAATCAGTTTGATACATTCTTTAGTGTCACTGATTCATGCATATGATAGAAAATGCCTCAGAAGGTATAAGGGAAGTGATGCGGGGCTCGGGTGACTGGTGGAAAAATGACAGGTCGATGGTAAGGTGTTGCAGCCTAAAGTTAGGTAGTGATCCTGACAGGGCTACTGCGGTAAGTAGGGAAGGTAGTTTGGGAATGAACCTATTAAAGAGCAGCTGATGCTTTTGGGAAAATTTTGGAAAACATAATATTTAGACACAGTTCTGCTTGTACTGTAGTTCATATATCTTCAATAGGTTTCTCCACTCCATTATTTATTACTGAAAAAATTCCCACAAAAGCAAGATCTTGATCTACTAGAGTTCATCTGCCTCTGTAGTTTATTCCCTACTTGAAAATAGAATGCTTTGTTGTGACATCACAGTCTGTTACCATGAGAATAACTGTGATGCCACAAAAAGAGTATTATAACATCAGGTTGGGAAAGAGCAATAGGAGCTGATGAGCCCTCAAGGAACATCTATCCTGTTTGCATGCATGTGACCTCAATAATAAATAACGGGGATAAGAAATACAGAGCTAATGAGAAACATATGCTGCTTTGTGTACAAATATTGGGCCCTATGCACAAAGGTGCAGAGTGGCTATGTGCCACGTAATATAGGCACGTAGCCACCCTGCATCCACTGTGCTCCCCATGCGGGATGCACAAAGGGGGGTACACAGACCCAATGCACATGATCCTCTATGGCCACAGACCACACTGCACCAGGGGCATTCCGGAGGCATGCCAGCACTACACGGTATACACTAAACCACGTAGTGCTGGCCGCATGGATGCGGAGGGTGGCACTGGGTATGCCAGCAGGGACCAGGCAAAACCCAGCATGCACCCCCACTGATGCCGCCCGCTGGGCACAGCAGGACAGAGCCACAACCCCCCCCCATGCAGCCATGGCTCACAGAGCAGTGAGGGGGAGCATGGACAGCAGGTCACTTCACTCTACAAGAGCAGTCACGTACCTGCCACGGGGTACTACTGCTCGACTGCATGGCCACCGCACATCTGCCAGGGACCTCAGCAGGACAAATGGCACCAATGATCACTGATGCATGCTGCACGCCACAGAGGGTGTGCTTATTGGGTATGTACCATGCTGGTAGAGGGTGGAGGGTGGTAGTGGTGGGGCCGGAGGAAGGGGTACATGGCCCACCTGTGATTGTGGTCCAGGTGCCTGCTGAGGCATACACTACCCCAGACTTGCACCCTTGCCATCTGAGGGATCCACTTTGTGTCTCAGAGGCGCAGCATTGGATGCTCACAGAGACCTTGACTCCTCCCGGCCACCTTGCAGAATCCTGCTGGCTGGGGGTAGGAGAACCATGGACAGGTGGCCCAGCGTTTGTGAATGCAGGAAGGCGGGCACCTGTCACAGGTGCACAACTCTGTGGGTGAGGTAGGCGCATTTCCGTGTACCTCCACAGCCTCTTCGTGCATAGGGGCCCATTATCTTATCAAACTTCTGAAGCATCAGTGGCTCTTTAAAAATCATTTCTGTACCATGTCTGATGAACGTCTTGACTCTATTCTGGGTCTTTCTCTGCAGACTAAAGATCTCTGCAGATCAGAAATGAGAGGTATAGAATGAAAAGTACAGTTATGTAAGAACTTACCGTAACAGTAGATCTTTGAGAGGCTCTTGCAGTAGGTAATTACATATAGGACTGAAGCCGGCAGGCATCAGGACCCCATGGAAACATTTCTAGCTAGCAGTCTCTGGTAGGGACCACCCTCCACGTCAGGTGACGGCGTCAGATGGCGTCAGTATAAAGGGCGGTCCCACGCCACCTTCTAGTTCTTTCCTGCCTAGGGCCAAAGAGGCAAGATAAGAGAGAAGTGGATATTTCCCTTCCTGGAAAAGGAGCTGAAAAAGCTGCGGGGGATGGAGGACAGGAAAGCATTACCTACTGCAAAAGCCTCTCTTGAAGATCTACTGTTATGGTAAGTTCTTACGTAACCATACTATCTTACTTCGAGAGGGCTCTTGCAGTAGGTAATTACATATAGGACTGAATCCCAAGCAGTCTGGAATAAGGAAAAGCACTCGGGAGGAGGAAAACTACACACCAACAGAACCACCAGCTGTAGGGGTCTTAATAAAGAAGACCCTGAAGAACAGCCAACCCGAAGCCTGCTCTACGGCGAGAGGCAATGTCCAAACTGTAGTGTTTCGTAAAGGTATGGACAGAAGTCCAAGTTGCAGCTGCACAGATGTCTGCTGCTGACACATTCTTGAAAAAAGCCGTAGATGCAGTTACTCCTCTGGTGGAGTGACCTCTGACTTGACCCAGCAAGGTCTTGTTGTACTTGTCGTAACAGAAAGTGATACAATGAGCCAACTATTTAGAAAGGCATTGCTTGCAAATGGCATTGCCCTCTCTTTTGTGAGCAAAAGAGACACAAAGCTGATCAGATTGCATGAGATCCTTAGTCCTGGTGGGTTAGTATCTCAGTATTCTATGAACATCCAAAGTATGCAAGAGGTACTCCCTTGATTGGAGTGTTGCATAAAGAAAACAGGTAGCTCAATGGATTGATTCAGCGTAGATTCTGCCACCACCTTAGGAAGAAACATAGGGTTAGTGCTCAGGACCACACGTTCCTTGTGAAAAATAAAATATGGGATTTTACACATTAAGGCCTGAAGCTCGTAAATCTGGTAAGCTGAAGTAATAACCACTTGGAAGAGAGTCTTCCAAGAAAGGAACTTTAAGTCTGCTGAGGCTGCCAGTTCAAAAGGAGGCAGGGTAAGCTTCTCGAGAACAAAGTTCAGATCCCAAGGAGCGGCAGGAATGCGGATGGGGGTCTCAAATGGAGAACCCCCAAGGAAGGTTTTAGAGACTTCCAACTGCGTGAAAGTTCTGTCTCCAAAAGGGACATGGTAGGCAGATACAGCCGTCATGTGAACCTTCAAAGAGGAATGGCTGAGACCCCTGGTCAAAGAGATGATGCATGTAGTCCAGGATTCTCCCGACAGGGCAAGAGAACAGTTCGAAATCCTTGGAAGAGGCCCAAATCGAGAACCGTTTCCATTTCATGGCATAGGTGGATCTAGTGGAGGGCTTTCTGGCCTCCACTAGAATATTTGCAACAAGTGGAGAAACCCCGAATCAGGCTTGAGCTACATCTGCAGGATCCATGCATGCAACTGAATGGATTTGAGACCTGGATGGATCAGGGTCCCCTGATCCTGGGTCAGCAAATGTTGTGACAGAGGAAAAGGAAGCGAAGGTTTCTCTGAAAACTGTTGCAGAAGAGAGAACCAAACTTGCCTGGGCAAGAATGGAGCGATAAGGATCATCCGAGCTCCTTCTGAGCTGAGTTTGTAGGGGACCCTCAGAATTAAGGGAATCGGAGGGAAGGCATATACGAATCTGTCCTTCCAGTCCAGAGACAGAGCATCCCACCAGAAAATGCCTCACCCTGGAGCAAGCGAGCAGAAGGCGGGAAATTTTGCGTTTCGAGGGGACACAAACAGGTCTACCAGAGGGGTTCCCCAAAGCAGGAAGATGTCGTCTACGACCCCTTGATCCAGTTCCCATTCATGAACTTTGGCTGACGACCGACTGAGGTGGTCTGCCAGCGTGTTTTCGACTCCTGGAACATGAACTGCTGTCAGGTGAAGGTTGTGCTGAACAGCCCAACTTTAAATTCGCATTGCTTCCATGCACAGAGGGTAGGAATGAGTTCCTCCCTGCTTGTTGATGCACCAGACTACGCACATGTTATCCATCTGGATAGTTAGATGGCCAGGAAGAATGCAAGAGTGCAGAGCCTGGACAGCGTACAAGACGGCTCTGAGCTCGAGAACATTTATATGGAAAGTCTGCTCGAGTCTGGACCAGGAGCCCAGAGTCCTGTGGGACTCTAGATAGGCTCCCAAGCCTTCTCCCTAGGCATCTGTTATCAATGTTTTGTTTGGGAGGGGGGGTTCGACACAAAAGTGAACTCCCCGGAAAAGGTTCTCTTGCACCATCCACCATTGCAAGTCCCGGACCATGGGATCGGAGACCAGAACTTCCTGGTCTAGGTCATCCAATGTCTGGTCCCACTGAAACTGAAGCATCCACTGAGAGATCCTCATATGGAGCCGAGCACGAGAGACTGTTAGAACAGCAGCCGCCATGAGCCTGAGAAGGCGAAGGACTGACCAGGCGCTGACCCATCTGCAGCTGGACAGCAGGCTTGCATGAGCCTGGAGGAAGTCCACCATGTCCGAAGGCAGAAAAGCCATACTGATGGTCGTGTCCAAGATCGCCCCTATGAACTGGAGTCTTTGGCAAGGGACCAGATGGTACTTGGCCTGGTTGATGGTGATGTCCAGGCTGGAAAAGACCTGCAGGTTCAGGGAAAGAGAGCTCAGGAGATCCTCCCTGGATGGGGCCACCAGGAGCCAGTCATCCAGGTACGGGAATACCTGCACTCCCTGGGTACCCAGGTGGGCCACTACCACAGACAGGCATTTAATAAACACTCAGGGAGCCGAGGAACGACCAAATGGGAGGGCCTTGAATTGGTAGTGGTCCCCCTGGAACAAAAACTGAAGGAATTTGTGGTGGGAAGGGCAGATGGGGATATGCAGGTAGGCATCCGGCATATCCAAAGTGCACAGCCACTGTCCTTGCTGAAGAAGTGGCAGAAGGCTCTGCAGGGAGAGCATTCTGAAATGTTTGTACTCCACGAACATGTTCAGCTAGCTATGATCTAAATAAGGTCTCACGTCTCCCATTTTCTTTGGAACCAGGAAGAAATGGGAGTAGTAACCTGTCCCCCAAAGGTGGGTGGGGGCAGGCTCCATCGCCGCCTTCAAGAGAAGGGAGGAAATTTCTTCCCGAACCAGAGGAAGATGTTCCAGGGAGTAAGATGACTTGGGGGAGGTTTTCTGGGTGGTTTCTGAAGAAACTCGACTGAGTGTCCTGCTGCTATCAGTTGGAGTACCCAAGCATCTGATGTGATCCTCTCCCAGCCCTGTAGATGGAAGGAGAACCTCCCTCCCTCCTACTGGTTCCTCTGGGGGGTCCAGAGGCTGTGGGAGAGGAAAGGAGTAAGGAGGTGTGGGGCAACATCACGGCTGAAGCCCCTGCCACTTTTCTGGGTGGGGGGGCTTGGCAGCTGGAGGGGCCCGATGTTTGTTGGCCCACTTGCTCCGAGGTTTCGCTTTAGGTCGACAACATCTACGAAAAGGGTGACGCTGTCCCTGAGGGGGCCTGTATATAGAGTCAACAGACTTAAGAGCAGTGCCCTTCTCTTGCAGGTCAGTGATGAGGTCCTTGACATCCCCACCGAACAGCACCGAACCCCTGAAGGGTGCATCCTGAATCGTGGATTGTACTTCAGGGACCAATCCTGACACCCGGAGCCAGGCATGATGCCAAAGACCTATGGCGAAAGCCGAGCTCCGACCAGCTGCATCCACTGCATTGTAAGTGGCACAGAGCATGTGCCGATTGGCCGATCGAGCAGAGCGGACAATGTCAGCCACTTCCTGTTTGGTCTGAGACTCAGGAAGGGAGTCCAATTTGGATTCCACCTGACTCAGGATAGCCTTTTTGTAGTCCCACATATGTGCGACATAATTCAGGGCCCTAATGCCCAGTGTGGAAGAAGCATACACCTTCTTTCCGTACTGGTCCAGAAGACGGTATTCCTTGTCTGGTGGAGACGAGCTGAGATGTTTAAGGTTTGCCAACTGGCTGTGAGCGGTGCTAATCACAACAGAGTCGGCCTGTGTGTGTGTGTGTGTGTGTGTGTGTGTTCAAGGACTCCACACCCTCAAGAGCCTGGTATAGCCTATCCGCCTTCCTCGGAAGGGGGTTAACGCGGATGGTTGTTTCCAAATAGTGGAAACTAGGTCTTCGTGAGGCTCGATCCAGGGTGGAAACAATGTCACAGCAGTTTTGGGCAGATCCAAATGGGCAGCGAGTTTCTTCTGCTGTGGATCTGGCTCCAGAGATTGCCACTGGTGAACCTCCTGGACCTTTCACAGCAGCTCCAGAAAAGAAGGATCTTCTGGAGGAGACTTTGGAGGAGTCCTTGGCCTGGGATGGTCTGGAGTGCATAGCTCGTTGTCAGGATCGGAGCACCTCTCAGAATCTGATTCAGAGATCTCCAGAAAAGAGCAGACCCCTCCTGGCACAGGGGAGGAGCGGACCCTAGGGTAACCCTTGGGGAAGCATATCCTCCCCGGCCCTAGCACCTGAGAGTTCAGCTCTGGTGTCGTGTAAGGGGAAGGGAGTCTCTCGTCTCAGGCGATGGGGATCCAGTACCGGGTCTGGCGTCAGCAGATGGCTCTCCACCTCCCTGGTGAGCTGAGCCTTGGCCTCAGCCCACCAGGCAGCCAGTCTCCTTCAAATCCACCAGCAGCTGTGGGGGTGGTGGAGGAGGAGGGGGATATGGATACTAGAGGTATCCGTGGGGTGAGTATCCACACCCTGATGGTGGGAAGCCTGGTTTCAGGTATTGAGGCGTCCAGGTACTGCGGTATCGGGTAGGCCGGCATTGGGTACTGCAGCGCAGGATACTGTGGTCCCGGGTAAGACAGTGTCGGATAGGATGGCGTCAGATACCTGGGAACTAGGGGCTCTGTCAGAGCAGAAGGCCCTGGGAGAGGCCCAGCCAGTGGGCCAGGAACAGGTGGCCTCGCGGGCGTCAGGTCTGGCATTGGGGTGGCACCTGGCAATGGGATGTCACCCAGTGTCTGAGTCGGCATCAGGGGATCCGGCCTTGCGGGAGGGAGACCTGATGGGAGCATACCGGCATCCTCCGTGTCGTCCAGGAAAGGAAGACTGAAATCCCTGGGGTCCAGCAGAGGAGACGCTGGAGCCTAGGTCAGCAGTAGTGAGCCGGAGATGGTGGACTTGTCGACAGGGTCTGGCGTTGGCTCTAACACTGTATCTTCATCGGAGGAGCCGGCGTCTGACTTATTGGATTCAACGTTCGAAGGAAGCTGCGTGGAAAGAGCGTGGGCGACTTATCGGCCCTGTCCAGGTAGGCGTCGGCGGCACCGGTGTCCAACTTACTGGACCTGCTCGACCCTGAAGGGCCGCGATGGTGGCCTTCTCGGAAGCGGTCGCCTCCTTTGTCCTGGAGGCTCCCAAGGGGTCTGAACGTGAGCCCGACGGGAGGGCCGTTGCCACCTTTGGTACCGCCAAGACAGCTGTCGAGGGTTGATCCCCGGAGAGGGGGAACATGTTACCTGTAACACAGTAACTCCAGCCTGAGTCATGGCGGCCATGGAAATGGAGTCCCAGTCCTTCTCCTTACAGTGTCTCTCAGGGTGAAGTTGAGGACTGCCGAAGCTTCTTCAGCTCTGTCTCCATGGAGAACATCTTTTTCTTTAAAATGTGGGCCTCCAGGGACTGCTGCCTCCATTTACGGGTGGCAGCGTTGAATTGCTGGCACTTCTCCATGGGGTGATCCAGGTCTAGACAGAAGAGGCACAGGGAATGGCCATCCTTATGCAGGAGCTAAGCACCGCACGAATAACACTTGTTTTTGTGCGAATCGGAGGGAGTAGGGGACAACATACACAGCATTATTTTGAAGAAATATCGAAAATTGCGTAAAAATTCGGTAAATAAAACCGACGACAGATTGACAAAGCAGTAGGAACTTAACAGTGAGGCACTTTCACAAGCTAACGGCAGGAAAGAACTGGAAGGCGGGCGTGGGGGACCACCCCTTTATACTGATGTCGTCTGACGCTGGTCACCTGACATGGGGCGGTCCCCTGCCAGAGACTGCTAGCTAGAAATTTTTTCGTGGGGTCCTGACGCCTGTCAGTTTCAGTCCTATATGTAATTACCTACTGCAAGAGCCCTCTCGAAGTAAGATCTTGTATTGCAGAACTACTGCAACACAGCCAGTGAGCATGAAAAATGAATTACAGAAAATGTCAACAAAAAAAATAAAAAAGTTTTACTGCAACCCATAACCATAGTATGACAGTCCATTACCATATCATTACTGGTAAACCCGATTATTGACTGGGTGACACCACATTCAACCCCCAAAATAGTAGGGTTCCATTTTGTGAAAACCGGACAGTTATTATGGCATTTGGTGTCAGCCAGTTTGTGATACAAATATAAACAGGATTTAAGAATTAATACCTGGACCAGTTCAGTAAACCAAGAAGTAGCATATGTAAAATTAGAAATTCTTGTAGCCAGAAAGAAGGACTCAGTCGTTGCAGTCGTAGCACTTCTCAGGCAGTCACAGCAGTTTGCTCTCATAACTCCGTGTTGAAACACGAAACCGTCCCTTCACAAAAAAAAAAAAAATAACATATTTAATGAAATGTACCTTAAAAAAAGCAAATACTAACATTTACACAGTATATTTTCACAATATGCAAAAATGACAGTATTTCATGGAGGCCATATTTTTTATGTACAAGGTGGGCAAAAGCGAAAGTGAATCATGTCTAGCTGCAATCTCTCTTCCGTTACTAATTTGATCCCATTTGACTCACTTTGACTTAAGTGCAGAAATACATTTAACAGTAAATCCTTATACAAACTGAAGTTGTAACACTAAAGTGGACTGACCACAAGCAGACATAATGAGTATAAGCCTATCAACTCCAGTTGGATCCAGTTTTAAAATATACTAATCATTTTTTTATAAATAAGAAATGAGTCTGAGCTTCTTTCTTTTATTACCAACAACTCCTGCTCATATGTAATTTGCACATTTTAACTAAGATCTGTGAGCCCATAGTTTAGTTCTGCTGAACCTAGGAGTATGTCTTTTACCTTGTTAAAAAATGCATAGTTCTCCACATACATTTTACCATCTCCTCTACCACAGGTTTAATGTTTATCATTTTTACACCAGTAATCATATAAAATAAAAACAGAGTGTTATATTATTCATTTAAGCAACAATGCACAACAGTTTATGGGTTGTGCTGGGATAACCTCACACCTGTGGTGGTTGAACACAAAGCCAAGTACATACACCACCACAGAAGTGAGATTATCCCAGTACCACCCACATTCTGGAATGCACTATTGCTATTATATAATGGCTCTTATTTATTAATACTGCGGGGACCAAAATGATCACATGTAGATGGCTATTAGGCAGAGAAGTGTTGGAGCATCCCTTTTATGTGTAGGGACATCTATTTAATAGTATCAGTTGTACTTTTTTTTTTATTTAAGGAAACACTCCCCATGTGAAAGCACTGTATCATGGGTATGCAAATAATCAATTGTCTGGTATCACTGTAGTGTGTTATGCAATAACCAGGCAATTAGGTATTTGCATACCCATGATGCAATGCATTCATATGTGGTGTGTTTCCTCATAAAAAATAAAACTGTAAAACTGATACTATAAAAGAGATGTTACCACACTATAAAGGAGACGTTCTGACACTTGTTCTCTGCCTAACTATGAAATATTTTAGCCATGACAAAAATGTTATTTCCAACCCCCAAATATAAATAAATGAGGTAGAGACTTGGTTTGCTGGCCAAGGCACCTAGCTTCACCTGAGCTATTTCCTTCTAAGACTGCTTGAAAGGCAGAGTAGAGAAACTTACCAGAGCAAGGGAAAAGGATAAAGACTTATTTTGGCCAAGCAGATTTACTGTGTGGTGTTGTTTTAATTTTTTACTCACAGGGATTGCTACTGTTTGTTGCTAACATTTCATTGCTTTATTTTTCTCTGTAGCAAAGTGTTTCTTACAGCGTATATCTTCTCTGAAATTATTACAGGTGGTGCTTTACAGGTTTTACAGTTTTATCTAACATAAGGATAAGCTTTCAGGGTTACTGCATTTGTTGTTGACTGATTGTTTCTGCTCTTACCTCCTTGTTCTTTCATCCGTGGTTCCTCTTTTTTGGCAGGGGAAGGGCCCAGCCACCCCCCATCCCAACCACCCCACACACTCCTTTTATAGGGTACCACAGTTGTGACATTTCCTGTGGCAGAGCAGGAAGGGGTGGATCAGTGGGGCCTCCACAAGGTGAGGCTCATTTAAGGGGCACTAGTAATTTAACTGTAATAACAAGTTAAACAAAACACAATCAAACCATTACTTGCATTTTTTCCCTTTTTTTCCTTCTAATTACTCTGACTAGGTTAAAACCCAGCAACTTATCTGGAATGGATATCATTAACTGCAGGTACTGTGGAACAATTTTCAGAAGGACAGTCTTACAGGATTTAGGACACTGTCCTACATGCTGGGCCTTTGGAGATCTTAGGGCTCAGCTCCGGGCAGCATGAGCAGAGACTGCACGCCTCAAATTTCCTATTCAAGAGGAAATACATTATAAGAACCACCCGCCATTTCCCCAGCATCCAACAGAAAAACCTCGACCACAAGGTAGTTGGTCCAGGAGGTTAGCAGGTGGTTAGGAGGGGCAAATCGGGTGCCCCATCACTCTCAGCTCTCCAACATACCTCCAAAAACCATATAAACACTACAAACAGGTATCTGCCTCTATCTCTGAAATCAAACAAAGAGGCAGAAGACACTGCAGAGCAGGACACTGCAGCACAGGAGCTAGTACAACAAAATTCACCCAAATCAGGAACCAAAACAAAAAAAGCAAAAAGAAAATCCAAAAAACTTCTGATCATAGGGAGACTCCATAATTGAGAGTTGATACCCATCTCAACCAGGGTAATGGTCAGATGTCTCCCAGGTACATCAGCATGGAGAGACACTGGCCGCATTGCTAAAATTGTTCACAAAGCAGGAGAAAACATTGATGTCTAGTATACATAGGGACTAATGATCTAGCCAGCCGGTCAGTTGTGGAGACCAAGGAACACCTGACCAGGCTGGGTGACAAACTATCATCTATTTAGATCGGCATCTCCTTCTCTGAGATCCTGCCAGTCTGGGAAAGGGGAGCAGATGGACGGAAGGTCAGAAAGGGAGATGGGGAGGCTAAACACGCATTAGCTCAGGGGTTGGTGCCAGGAAAAGGACACAGATTGTAGGGAACTGGCAACAGTTCTGGGAGCGAAAGTTCTTTAAATTTGATGGACTGCATCTGACTAAGGAGGGAGTCAGTGCATTGGGGTAGAAGTTTGACGTCTTTGCAGAATATTTCAACTAGCAAATGGGGAGAGGGGTGCAGCACCCCATACGTCGAATGGGAAGAACACCCCTCCCCCCTCAGCTAGTGGTCAAACAGGGATTCAGCATGTTTGCAAATCATTTGTATCACCAGGTAAGAAAAAAGGTTTGTCTCCCCATACGACGCACAGGGGTAATGCCAAACCTCACCCAACAACTAACACACCAAAATCTGGCCAATGGAAAATCATGTACACAAATGCTCACAGTCTGGGAAATAAGATCCCAGACCTGCAGGCAATAACGTCAGAGGCTAAACTGGACATAGTAGCAATTAGTAAGACGTGGTTTACCAGTAACCACACTTGGGAGACTTCAGTACCTGGCTATGTATTGTTCAGAAGAGACCGAGGTGCAAAAAGTGGGGGGTGGAGTGGCCCTGTATGTCAATGAAAATATCAAAGCTACAGAAATTCAGAATACAAGTAAGGAGCCAGAAAAACTGTGGGTCACCCTGGAAACAGGAAATGGGACAGCCATAAGAACTGGGGTTGTCTACAGGCCCCCAGACCAGGGAGGACATAGACACTTACTGTTAGAAGATATACAAAACATGACAGCTAAAGGGGAGGTTCTGATAATGGGAGACTTCAACATGCGGATACAGATTGGTCAATACCAGCAGGAACATCTGCCAGAACTAGACACATAGTGGATTCCTGCAGGGGAGGGCCTCAAACAACTGGTACAGCAACCACAAGAGACAGGGCTATCCTAGATCTAGTACTGACTAACAAGGAAGGGATCACAGATCTCCAGGTAGAAGGTCACCTGGGGCCAGTGACCATCACATGTATGGTTCAATTTGGCTACTACATCTAAATCATCCCATTCCAAGGCAAAATATGGGACTTCAGAGGAGCTGACTTTGATAAGATGGCCAACAGAGTTAAGCTAGCCCTGGCAAAAGAAACACAGGTGAGGGGTACAGGCAAAGTGAGGCAAGCATTAAGGATGCAATACTTGAAGCAACATCCCATTGTGTTAGACAGAAAAGGAAGTGCAAAGAAGAAGAAACCACTTTGCTTCTCAAATACAGTAGCAGAAAGGTCAGAGCCAAAAGGCTGGCCTTCAGGAAATATAAAGGAACACAGCGGGATGAAGATGGGAAGGCATACCAAACTGCCCTAAGGGAAGCAGGGAAGGCAGTAAGGCAGGCAAGTCCCAAACTGAGAAACACTAGCACGAACAGTAAAGAAGGTGACAAGACTTTCTATAGTACATTAGTGAAAGGAGAAAGTCCAGAGGGGGTATTGCTAAGCTTAATGGAGAAAATGGAGCATGTGAGGAGGAGGACCCTGTAAAGGCATCTATCCTAAATAGGTACTTTTGCTCAGTATTTACTGAAGAGAAGGTAGGGCAGGGCCCACAGCTCAGCATCATGGACACAGGTGGGGAGGGAGGTGAGCACTACTCCCTTCACAAAAGAAAGGGTCCTACAAGAGCTTGCTAAGCTCAGGGTGGATAAGGCAATGGGACCTGATGGCATACATCCCAGGGTACTTAAGGAGCTAAAGGTGGAACTAGCACAGCCATTAGCAGAACTGTTTAGTGAGTCTCTGAGCACAGGAGAGGTCCCAGAAGACTGGAGAAGGGCTCCTGTGATCCCGCTCCACAAGAGTGGTAGCAGGGAGGAGGCGAGGGAACTATAGACCAGTCAGTCTTACCTCCAGTAGTGGGCAAGATTATGGAGGCACTCCTTAGGAAAGGATAGTGCAACACCTGGAATCCATAGGGGAACAGGATCCAAGACAGCATGGGTTTACAAAAGGAAGGTCCTGTCAAACTAATCTCATAGATTTCTTTGACTGGGTAACCAGAGTGGTGGACCAAGGGGGAGCAGTTGATGTCGCCTACCTTGACTTCAGCAAAGCTTTTGACACTGTTCCACATAGAAGATTGATAAATAAGCTGGGTAGGCTCAGGGTGGGTCAGAAGTTGGTCAACTGGGTAGCAAACTGGTTGATGGGCAGAAAACAGAGAGTGGTGGTAAATGGTATACAGTCAGAAGAGATGCAAGACACAAGTGGGGTACCTCAGGGATCAGTCCTGGGGCAGTCCTCTTCAATATCTTCATTAGTGACCTTGCAGATAGACTAGAGGTAGGCTTGTCTGTTTGCAGATGACACAAGATCTGCAACAGAGTAGATGATCCAGATGGGGTGGGCAGAATGAGAAGAGATCTGGATAAACTAGCAAAATGGTCAGAAGAGTGGCAACTGGGATTTAATACAAAGAAGTGCAAAATCATGACATAGGGAAGAGAAACCTGAAGCCACCTATAGGCTGGGAGGAGTTGCTAGCAGTCACAAAGGAAGAAGAGACTTGGGCATCATCATCACTGATGACCTGAAATCATCAAAGCAGACCTCTAAAGCAGTAGGTAAGGCTAGGGGTGTTAGGGTGTATTAGTAGGGGTATCACAAGTCGTAAGAGGGAGGTAATAATCCTCTTTACAAGACACTGGTTAGGCCCCATCTGGAGTACTGCGTGCAGTATTGGAGCCACACCTTCACAAGGACATTAACAAATTGAGGCAGTCCAGAGAAGGGCAACCAAAATGGTGCAGGGACTGCATCAGAAGACATATGAAGAAGATTAACAGAGCTCAATATGTATACCCTTGAGCAAAGGAGGGAGAGAGGGAACATGATCGAGGCAGTCAAACACCTTAAGGGCATTAACAAGGTGAAAGAGTCTAACATGTTTAAATATAAGAAAAATAGCAGGACAAGAGGACACAGCATGAGATTAGAGGGGGGCCGATTAAGGGGGAATGTGAGGAAATTCTTTTTCACAGAAAGGGTGGTGGATGCACAGAATGGCTTACCACAAGAAGTGGTGGCTATGAATACAGTGCAGGGCTTCAAACAGGCAAAGGATAGGCATAAGGGAGCAATACAAATGACTATGAATAGATAGGCCACTGACAGAGCAAAGGCCGAAGGCACATTTATAAGGCAGAAAAAGAAATGGGCAGACTGGATGGGCCTTGCGGTCCTTATCTGCCGTCAACTTCTATGTTTCTATGTTTTTATATGAAACTAGCTTGTGCTTCTATACTTCAATTACAAGGCATCAAATTCTCTTGGTAAGAGTGATTGTGGCTGGTTATGCAGTCTGCTTATGCAATCATCTATATTTCTGGACTTGCTATGAAACTATGCTTAAATAACCATACTACAAGTACACACTGATCAATCAGAAGCCAGGATTCTTTCTTGCTATTGTATGTTTGTTTTAACACACCTTCAGTGCTTCACACTTGTGGTCTATATGGTATTTCACACTGATGGTGTATAAAATAAGACTAATAGAGCCAGATATTCAAACCATAGCGCGGTGCGCAAACCATTAGCGTGGCAATGGCGCTGAATAAGCGTGGACCCGCCATATTCAAAGGACCAGTTAGGCTAACAGGAGTACTGAGGGCAAACCAGTAATGTGCAAGAGGAGGCAAAAGGAAGGAGGCCAAGAAAGACACGCATGAGGGTATTCAAGGTCCAGCGCCATGCTAGTATATAAGCGGCACCTAGGTGGCGCTAGTTACACATAAAAAGACTAGTCTAAACACAGGGAAAACACACAGGAGGAGGGACCAGCACAGGAAGTGGGAATGTGTACAGTGCCAGTAGCAGTGATGCTGCCATTGATGGCAGCTGTAGTGGAGGAGGAGGAGGGCAGGCTACAACATGGCCACAACGAGGCCAAGGAGGCGGTATGCTGCAAACAGGGCTGTACTGCCCAGGGTCTCTCAGAGACCCTGCCTGATGACCACATCATTGGCCGGACAGGATGAACAGGGGAATGTTGAGGCAGCTCTGTGAACTCCCTGCATGAGCAGCTGCACCCAAATACCAGATGCAGTCATGCCATGACAGTGGAGGAGAAGGTGACAGCAGCGTAGCTTCCTTGCCACAGGGACGTTCCAGCGACCAGCAGGGGACACCATTGGAGTAGCATGATCTGCCCTCATGCCTCCTGACCCAGTTCTAGAGGCTCTCCTGCCACATGCTGGGGGAATTCATAGTATTCCCATGCAGTAACATGAAGCATGAAGAAACAATGCAGCAGTTCCATCAAGTTGCGCACCTACCATCTGTACTGGGTGCCACTGACTGCACACATGTCCCCATCCATTGCACCACCTGGCGATGGCAGTGACGTGTCGTCAGCAGGAAAGTACCACTCCATCAACTGTCAGGTGGTGTGCGATGCGGCGGGGGCGCATCAGCAATGTCTATGCACAGTACCAGGCGGTGCCTGACGCGTCATCTGGCACCAGTCAGCTGTGCGCAGGCCTTTGAGGAGGGCAGGATGCCCAGTGGGAAACTAGTCAGTGAGTTGTAGCATACAGGGCAAACACACAACAGCATGGATGTGGGCAGGCATTGCAGGCCAGGAAAGGGGTGTGGGAGGGCCACAGAGAGGTGCAGGACAGCAGCTGACAGACCATGAGTACGGCACTAACAGGTATACATGTCTTGACAGGGGACAGTGCCTATCCCTGCGAACCCTGGCTGCTGACACCTAGTACTCCGACCGGCCACAGTGGCCGAGGAGCTGTACAACGAGGCACATGCCAGAACAAGGAACATCATAGAGAGGGTGTCTGGCATCCTGAAGATGCGATTCAGATGCCTGGACACATCAGGCAGTGCCCTACAGTATACACCTCAGAAGGTATGCCGTATCTTCCTAGCCTGTTGTATGCTGCACAACATGGCAATGAACCGTGGGATACAGGCACCTAAACCTGAGGGACAGTCTGACAGTGAGCCACAGCCAGTGGTCAGGGGGATAGTGCAGCAACTCGAGAGGAGGGACCCTCGGAAGGACACAGGGCCATACAGCACCGGCACATCATCATCAGGACACTGCAACAGACCAGAGGGTAAGTACAGACTGCACAACAACCTGAAAGAGTACAAGTGATTAGCGTTTTAATGTGCACAGACTAAGATAACAGTGGAAACAACAATCACATCAGCAAACAAACCCAGTGTAATAGACAAATAGTGTGTGCATGAGGTGTGAGTCCGTGATTGTTGCAGCACATATGTGGGGGTGGGCACACACAAACGATGTAATCTTGGTGGGGAGGTGTGATGTGTGTCGTGAGGGTAAGGGGGGCAACTGTGTTGGTGGGAGTGTGTGTGTGTGTGTGCGCGCGCGCACGTCTGCTCATGCATGAGGGAGACACATGCAGAGTACAGCAGACAGCCTGTGGGCATCACCGACGACGACACCCACGCATGCGCCGTGCACCCGTACCATGAGATATGGACCCTGGGGTGCTCTGTGCAGAGGACACAGCTGAAGTGGAAGGTGAGGCAGGCAGTGTTGACCTCCTGTGCCCCCGGGGGATGGTGGAGACCGACAGGGTGGATGGGCGGCCACGGCGCCGCTGGGTTGCAGGCGGAGTCGTGATGCGGAGCTGGAACCAGTGGCAGCCCTGCACCCCAGTGGTGTGCCCGCGCTTGCCCCTCTGCCATCTGCACCATGGCCAACCAACCCATGCTGGTGACCAACAGGCACACCACGCATGACATTACCAATGTTCACCACTGCAGCAGTAAGCCAGAGAAGCCACGGTCTATGGCACTCACCAGGCGGCCCAACCTGTCCTCTGCTTGCTGCTCGGCACGTGCAGAGCCCACTGATATTATTGCCTCCCATATCTGACCCAGCTCATGTCGCAGTTCACGCTGCATGGCATGCAGGTCCAGACGGGCCTCCTGCTGTGAGGCGACAGCAGCCTGCAGGAGTGGCCGGGCACCATGGCCTTTGTGCACCAGAGGCACAGGACCCCCAGAAGCAGCTGACAGTGGTGCCTGTGACAATGGATCAACTGCTACATTCGGCTGCTGACTACAAGTGGCAGTGGTCCATGGCACCATATGGACCATAACCCCAGCATGTGTCTGACACTGCACACCCTGCTGTCCTGCAACACCACCCACACCGCCCACCACCATGTGTTCAGCCACAGCCACACCCCTGCATCCCCTGGCACAGGAATGGCCAGCTGCTGTGAATATTCAGAGACATCAGTGTCATCCGCACTGGTGACAGTGACCAGCAGTACCTCTCCCACCCCATCATCCTCGGTTTGTGCAACATCCAGGTGCCCACTGTACCCTAGCACCCCTAGTGAGGTGTGACCCCCCCTTCCCCAGGCAGTTGCAGGCCCTGTCCACGGGAATGGCAGACATGCATTGGGTCCATGCGGCCACGATCCTGACACAGTCCAGATGCTGACAGACGTTCGTCATCAAACTCCTCTGCGACCTCGGGAACCTGGCTGGACATCTGTGGAACATCCTGTAGTGGTGCAGGCCTGTCCGAGAGCGCTGTGGAGAGAATTGGGACAGGGTCAGTCACCCATCCATGGACACTGTGGCAAAACACCACCACCACCACCACCACCACACCTGCAGCCCTCAGGACAGTACCCCCACACAAGCCCATGACAACATGCCCACCCACCCCAGTGACCTTGGCCATGCTAGGCATCAGTTCAGCAGGATACAGTGCACCCTGTGCAGGACACCAACAAGCAGGACGTGCCCTTGCCTACACCACATACAGGGTTACATGCAAATACAGACCTGGCCTTGGAGTGCGAGGGTCGTCTCGCAACCACCACCCGGTACGCCTGTCACTGCCACCATCCGCAGTGTCGACACCACCACCGCCATGTGTGGCTCCTCCACACGCTGCTGGTGTACAGGCAGACCACCACCAGTCCTGGTCCTGTCCCTCTGTCGGTGTGCCTCCTCCTCCTTTGCACATCACAGGAGGTCATTCCATCGTTTCTGGACTGCTTCTGTTGATCTCCCACGGCCCCCGACCGCATTCACAGCTGCAGTCACCTCCTCCCAAGCTTGCCGCACAACAGCATCGGTGGCCCTGTGTGTGCGTAAGATGTGTTCTCTTTCCTTCACCTCATGCGCGAGGGTGTTCAGCTCATCTTGAGAGAATTTATGTGCACAGATGCGCTCCTGCTGGGCCAGCACACCTACGGGATAATCAAGAGGACAGGTGTCAGTGGCTGTGTCAGTGCCTGCATCACACAGTGGACATCACGATATCATCCCCTAAAGTGCCACAAATACATGGACATATCAGATAGCTGCATGTGCCTGTGCAGTGCCTACGCCCATATTGCCACTGTCTGTCCCGTGTCTGGACAGCAGTGGTGTACACACATGTGCACTGCTGTCGCATGTCTGCCATGAACCCCTATGACTGTGCTGTGGCCCATTTGAGCATCACAGAGTTTGCGAGGACAAATGTAATGCTACAATAATCAGGACACTCACACTGCATGGGGCGCACATTGCTGGTACACTGTATCGCCCTGCTTGAGGCGAGGTCTCAGGCCATCACGCCACACATCCAAGGAGACAAGACGGTACGCTATCACGGTAGTGCACAAGTGCACCTGGCTGGCAGACACATTGTGCATGCATTGGCACATGGCACAGTTGACTGCAGGGGAATGTGCACAATGCAGTGGACGGTAGTGGCCCCATGGTGGTCAGACATACTGCCTCTCGCTGCTCATCCCCCTGTTGCATATCTCTTTCCATGTTGTACCTTCACACTGCTGTATTCCCACCGCAGTTCACAACACAACACTGGTGGTGCACTGCTTGCCCTTTTATAGTCCACCCAGGCAATCATGCCTGTTAGTCATGTAAATGAGCGCATAATGATATGTTAATCACATGGTTTGCTCCATGCATGCACAAAATACCCCCATTTGCATACACCCATTGAATATGAGCTAGAATAGCCTGTGCTGCACAGCAGTGCTGAGCAAAGGCCAGGCGCAGGGCTATTTGAGGGCTCAGCGCCCGCTAGCCACCTAAGCGCTACGCTATGTGCAGTATGCATGCTCATGGGGCCTTGTCGCGCTATCACCCATTCGCCGCAGCGATGTAGCACTACTCTAACCAACGTGCTTGTACGTTGTCATGCATCTGGTACATCAGCGGGGTCATGGTAGAGGTCACATGCGTGCAAACACTTCCTGTTAGTGCGGCACTACAGCATACGTCAGCGCGGCGCTAGACTTCAGTTCTAGGGGGTGTCAGGGTGTGTGGACAGTCGTTTCACTGTTTAACTTGGTTATTTTCCCCCTTCCACAGCAGCAATGTCTGTGAGACATAGGCAAAGGGCAGTGGTGGGCCGTGACAGGTGGTGGGATGAGGCTAAGATGGCCAACCTGGTACAGTTGACCGAGAGGCGCCATCGGTGCCTATTTGAACCTGTGCGGGAGGCGACCTTCCCCGTAGACAGGTCTGAGCATCCGTAGCCCGTCGACTAACTGCCATCACGGGTATTCCCGTGAAGTGGTGAAAATACCGCCATCGCTACGATTGACATCAGGCAGGACAGCGCCCACTGCTTGAGCAGCTGCAGGCGATGGTTCAGGAGAGGTACTGTGCCTGTGCAAGGTAAGTGATGACTGTCGCGGTGCTGCTGGCATGGGTGGTGGGGCTGTGTGTTCCGTGGTGTGCTTGTGTGCATGTGTGTTGCTGCGCTGGACATGTTGCTCATGTGCCATGGGGTCCGCCCATCCATTCAGTGTGTACTGTGTGGGACAGGGGTAGACGGTGTGCACTGACCCGTGTCATGCTTGGCATGGCTTTGGTGGTGCACTGCACCCGTGTGCCAGTGTTGCGTGTGTTGTGTTACCCACTGGGGTACAGGGGTGGTCTTGAGCGACACCGTGGTAGCTGTTGTAGTAATGCTGCTGCCCTCCCCACTACAGGCGATGAGGACACGACGGAGACAGGAGGGGCCGAGGCGCAGGCCAGACTCGAGGCCGTCACCGACAGGCACAGGGGTGCTTCTGATGGCACTGGCGCCTGTGGAAAGCAGTGATGGTGACAAGAATTGTTTTACATAGTACTGTGTGATGTTATGCTTTCTACTATGTGTCCTGACTTTACAGGGCAGGGCAGTAGAGCAAGGGTGTAGCCAGGCATGCGCACTGTACACATTTTGTACAGTTTTGTAGTGCATGTCCAAATCTATTTGCATCTCTGTCAACAGTTAGTAGGTACAGCAGACATTTAGGGTCACTTGTAGGCCACTGGGGTGTGGCCCTGTTTGAATGCTGTTGTGTAGGAGAACGGATCGTGTATAACTTCATTAGAGAGTTAGGGAATCATCTGACAGACATCATACCCTTTTGGATGTGGTGTACCATTTGGAGTTGCTGAGTACATCATTTGTAAGGAGAGTGTGGCTGTTGGTGATTGTGTGTAGAACATGTGAATGTCTGGCTACACCCCTGCAGTACAGTGCTGTGTCAGGTGTTGTGGCCCAGTTGGCTAGGTAATCCAGGCCACATGTGAGATGGCTGCGTGCATTTCTGTTGTCCCCCTTGCCTCCAATGCCTCTCCTGCTGCTGTGTGGCCTGGAACATGGCTTGCTGTGTGTCTTAAGTATTTCTGCCATTGCCGCCATATGTACTGATATCTGTCTTGTACTGCCATGTGCGTCATGTTGCTGTTATGGCCACCATTGTGGAGGGATGATGCATGTCTCTGCATGGCTGTGGGCCAGTCATCATGCCTGGGGGTGGGGGATTACTGGGGTCGGCCTGTCGTGCCGCCTGTTACTGCTGCTGCTGTTGTCCTGTCTGCCATGGCAACAGTGTACTCCACCTCTCATGGCATGTGTCATTTACAGTACCACGTATAACATGTCAGTATCTGTGCAGGACATGTTGTGAGCGCATTCCAGGGCCATGCACATCATGGTGTGCGGGGGGACACTGTGTCATGTGGTGCAATCATTTCCCTGGCAGTGTACTGTCATGGTGGCGTGGACATGGGTATGTTATTGTGTGTCCTTGTCCGACCTCCGTGGCGGACATGCATAGGGCTGTGTGGGGAGGGACCTTTGGGACTGTGGTGCCACATGGGTCTGTGTGGCTGTACATTGCATGTGTGCCTGTTGCGGCATGTGTTGGCGAGGCATCCTCAAAGCACTCAATGGTGGGCAGTTTGATTTCTGGTGGGGAGTGAGGCCAATGGGCAATGAACTGCTTACTTAATGTATGATGCCTGACAACAGCGCAATGTTGTACCTTTCTATGTTTAATTCATTGTGTGATTATGCGCTGAGGGACTGGTCACTATGATTGTCTGTGTATCCCATGGCCATTACAACTGCACAGGTTGTGGGCTGGTATGTGGGTGTCTTGGGGAGCAATGCCTGGCTTGAGTATTCACACATGCGGCAGCCGCATTGTCAGTGGGGTTTCATACATTGTATCTTGAAGGCCACTGGTGGCAACTGACACAGTCATGGTATCGTTGGTATTTTGTCAGGCTACACTCCGAGGTGGGGTAGCCCACCCTGACAGTGGGGAAGGGGTGTCAGTGTGTCCACATGGTGTGCAGTTGTGGCCTCCCTGGCTACACCCCTGCCTGTGGGCTCATGCTCTGATGTGGGGGCCACTGTCCCCAAGAGGGTGCTGTCCCTCTGTCCCTGCAGTGCATGGTGTTTGTGCACATGTTATGCAGGTGTGCTGCAGAAGTTGTTCTGTGGTAGCATGGTGTGCTGGTTGTCAGCCCCTATGGCAGATGCTGCTCCCACAGGTGTGTGTGTGTGCCTTACCATGCCTTGACCACCAGGGTGACACTGTCCTGTGCATGCCTTTGGCCTACCGCTGCAGTGCCACTGGTGGATCATGCCCGGTGTCTGTGTTTCACATGTATGTGTCTTCTTGCAAGTGCGCCTTCACGGTGCTGCCACTACGGGTGGTGGCACAGCACTGTGCCATTCTCTTCACCACTGTGGGCCCCTCACCCTTCTGTTGCGGCAAGTGGTGTGGGTGGGCATTGGCACTTCCCCTGGTTGTGTACTGCTTGGCTATCTGTCCTGCAGTCCCTACTGTTCTGTTGCCAGTGCCGTTGTCCTCTGTAGTCATTAGGTCTCTGTGGTCCATGTCGGGTCTCTATCTGTGTCACGTGCCGCTGTTGCACACTTAGGGCTTCCTGTCATCATTTGTACAGCTGCTGTGTTATGGCATCATAGGTGGAAGTTTGGCTGGGTCTCTACAGTTCTTGTGGAGGGCAGCAGTGAGGGTGGGCCACTGTTGGAGGTGTACAAGACAGGCATGTGTGGTTACACACGTGGTTGGGGCTGTGGCACCTTCTCCAGTTGGTGTCATCTGTGTGTTATCATGGCTGTGTGACCGTGGGCAGCCATGTCCCACCATGTGTCATCCATGTGCATATCATTCAGTGTCCACTTGTGGTTCACATCTCTGGGGTGGCTGTCTGTTTACGTTACAGTCTGCCTGCCGCTGTGCTAGCTGGCCTCCACGTTGTTGGGTTTCTCAGCATACATCCATGCATATCCATGTACATTGGGGTGTTGCATGCTGCCTGTTATGTACTGCCTTGTCCTGCAGGCCACATGTTAGTGTGTGTTGTGGTTTGTTCCGTACTAGCACATGGGCATGATTGTTGGGGCATGCTGTCCACCGTGTGGTGGTACATGGTGCCTTTGAGTCATCGACATGCCCTGATATGGTCCCCCTTTCTCCTGTAGGTCCACGTCGGTCATCACTGTGGGCCACCCATCCAGAAGAGGGTGAAGGCACAGAGGAGCTGTTGCAGAGGCTGGTGCGGCAACAGCGTACTCTAATTGAGCACAGGCAGTTATGATCGCAGAGACATGGCGGTTGCGCCATCCTGAGGAGCGCTCAGCGCCCTGCCCGCACCTAACCCCTGCTTCCTTTTCCACTAGCCTGCTTCCTGTCCCTGGCCCACTGTCTCTAGCCCTGTTTCTGCCATCCTGTTCCCCTCCATTGCTTCCTATTTCCACAGCCCTCTCCCTCCACTTTCTTACCCCATTGTTCTGTTGCTATATTTAACTTTTGCCTGTTTGCAATGTTACTGTTGTTTTCCCCATTGTTTTCAGTCCCTTTGTTATGCCTGCCCTTTTCTCTTTCATTATGTTTTTCTTGCACCCCATTTTTATGCAGTGTTCTGCTCTGTTTTGGTTATTTTTACTGTATATATGTTCATATTGCCTTTGTGCCTTAGATGTTCACGTTTTACATTATAGTTTATTATGCTTGACATTCCTGTGTCCTGTGTCTTTTTGGGGTGGACTTGGGATTTGACAGTGTTCTGTGGTATTCTGATTTCACTTGTGGTTCCAGGTTATTCCATTCTTTCACTAGTACTGCAGTTGTGTCTGGCTGGGCTGTTTTGCTTTCCTGTGTTCCTGGACAGCTGATTACACCTCTGACACTTTGTTTCTGTGGGTGTTTGCACTGCCTCTGTCTGATTGCTATATTCAGTGCTGTCTTAATCCTGGGCAATGTTTGCCCTGCACTCCTGGGCCTGTTTGCCCGGCTTCCTTCGCTTGCTATATTCAGCTGGTTTTGCACCGGGCTATTTATTTTGAATATAGCTATGTTTTTGCTTTGGGCACAGCTTGCCCGCCGGGCAGTGCTAATTTAGCCTCGGGGCAAAGTTTTGAATATCTGGCCCATAATGTGCAATACTCCATCCATTATTCTTCATATAATAGGATTGTGGAAGGGTGTTTCTTTTTTTGCTGTTAATCTGTTTATTAAAACATTTTCAAGTAATACCAAAATACAGTGCAGATGGCATTTAAAAATGAATAGACAGTTTGTTGTGAGCTATAGACTATGCCACTGACTTATAAGAAACCAGAAGGGAATAAAACTGCATGTGCATAATGCAATACGTACTATACAGTGGTGCATGACATATGGATCAGCAATTTCTGCACTACATTAAGAAACAAAACTGTAACGTAACTATAAACAAGTTACCTAGAATTGAGTGATACAATAAGTGCAGCAAGAAGGAAATATAAGAATCTAAAAAGCCCCAAAAATACCTCTAATTAGGTAGATTGTAAAAAGGCAAGATAGCCCTGCCAGCAAAGCCTGAATTCATTAATTCATTATTTCTATTTGAGGCCAAATAGGAAAGATGCTCTAATGATGCAGTCTGAGTTAAATTATTAAAGATATCTGAAAGGGTAGGTATATTAGGGGAGGTCCAATATGTACGTTTTCGACATTTTACCTACATGAAAAAAATATGTAACCATCTATGTTGGTATTTAATAAGTCTAATATCTGGGCTCATAACCCCCAATAAGACATACTTGGGAGCAAAAGGAATAGTATTAACAACGTTGGAGGCAAAAATAAGGACATTCTGCTATAAGGTATGGATTGATTTACAAGATCGTAGGATATTTAAAAGATCTCCCTCCTGGGGAGTTACAACACCAGCAACAATCATTTGGGATTACTCCAAAATCGATAGAGAGTTGATCGTGTTCTATACCAAAGGTGAATCATTTTATATTGAATAAGCATACTATGAGTGTCTTTAAAGGCATTATGACAGAGGGTTCAGCATATTTTCCATTGAGAGTCAGTTATATTACATTGTAAAATTGTATTCCATTTTGCCCTAGCAGAAAGAGATTGACCAGGTGGAGAATCCCTAAGAAACTTATATATTCTACTAACTAGGCCAGTTGTGTTCTTGATCCATGAGGTAATGTGAATGGTAGAGCATAGTTGCACATTCAACTGTGCACTAGTGCAGATTGTACTTGTAAAAATGTTCAAAATTCTTGTCTGAAAATGTGCTCCAATTAGATTGTAAGCAGGTAAAATAATTTAATATGCTTAAAGTCATTAATTAGAATGTCACCTAGAAAGAATATTTCTTTACACTTCCGTGAGTTACAAAATAGTGGTTGTCCTCTAAAGTGATATGACAATTACCCCAAATGGGGGTATAGAAAGCTGGAATGGGGTTAGTTTTTAACCATTTATGTAATTTAAACCAGTAATAAACTGAGGGGGCAATAGCAGGATTTTTTTTATTTCTTAGTTAAACCATTATATATAAAATTAATACGAATTTTGCATGGGGTTAAAGATGATTCTATATCCACCCATAAGGGAGTTTCAAAGTGGGGTTTAATGAACCATTTAGTACTTCGTGAGGCTCGAAAAGTCCATAAGTACGCTGAAAACCAAGGAAGTCCAAAACCACCTATTGACCAATGAGCCCATAGTTTAGTTCAGCTGAACCTAAGAGTATGTCCATCCCAAATAAAATTTCCCAATAATTTGTCTATTTTTATTAGAAAGGAGGAAGGCAGAGTGAGTGGAATGTTCGAGAACAGATACAGTATTTTAGGTGAAATAGTCATTCTTATAGCAGCAGTTTTTCCAGCTTGAGATAAATTCAAGGTTTTCCATTTAACAAGGGTAGTTTAACGTCTGTAAGCAAAGGAGGAAGGCTAGCTTCCCAAATTTTATCCATGTAGGTAAAATCTTAACCCCTAGATATGAAATACTTTGAGGAGCCCACCTAAAGCCAAGGGGATTATTCATAAATGGTTTACAAACAGCATTTAAAGGCAGCACCTCTGTTGTTTTGTAATTTACCACCAACCTAGATATTGCAGTAAACGTGTTGAAAAGTGTTGTAAGGGGCTGGGCAGCAAATTCAAGATTTTCTAATAAAATTAACCAATCATCAGCACATGACAATGAAGTATATTGTGTACTGCCAATAGAAACGTCTCCGATTTCAGTGGACTGATGGAGGGCAACAGTCATGGGTTCAAGGGCTAAAATAAAAAGGAGCGTGGATGGGGCAACTTTGTCATAGCAAGTTGGAATGGCTGAGACAATGAGGAATTTGGAAGAACCTAGCTGAAGGAAAAGTATAAAAGTAGTTTAATCCAAGAACAAAACTGGTCACTGATACCCAAGTGGATAATACAAGGAGAAGGCAGTACCAATTTAAAGAATCAAAAGCTTTTTCAAAATTAACAGCTATGGCAGCTGCACGAGATTTCAGAAATGTGGCTTTATACATAAGATTGAACAGAGAACGAAGATGATGAGAATCTATCCTCCCTTTGACGAAACCCAGCTGTGACCGGTGAACCAGATAAGGACTACGGGGTTCCGAATGCCTGGCTAAAAAGTTAGCAAATATTTTACCATCAGTATTAAGTAAAGAAACGGGGCAATAATCAGATGGAAGGGTGGTGTCCTTATCTTTTTTAGGAAGCACTGTAATGATCATTTCTGTCATGGATTGAGGTAGCCTGCCCAGGGGCGCCGACAGCTCGGGTGCTCGGGTGCTCAAGCACCCACAAAGTTTAAGTCAGCACCCACACTTGGTAAAAAGAAGCTTTCATCATTCAAACGCCCCGACCCGAGCCGAGGAGGAGGGCTGCAATTCCTGCAAAGCCGGCTGCAACGACTTCTGACTGACAGACACTTTCATTAACAGATTGATCGAGTCTCGGAAATCGTTGGACACTGTCTTGCTATGTGCTCACTGAGACCCCGAACTGTATCCAGATGAACAGGTTATGTAATTTCTCGAGTATTGTAATAGCACCCCCCCCATTCCATTATACCTTAGTTACTGTGTGTCATATACCCTGTGCTCACTGTGATTGATAACCTGAACGTGCTACATACTTATACGAAAAATTCTAGACACATATGCCAACCTAATTTTCTAAAAGTTATTATTACTGGTGATACACTGACGTCACATTAAGCCCTGATCATCAAAATATTGGTTTCTTTTTTTGACAGCTACGACTCAAGCAACAACAGCATTCGTACAAGGTAATGTTAAGTGCAGTTCTGTTTCAATACTGAGTCGCGTGTGAGTTATCCTGACGTGCACATCATAGTATAAATGTTTTTGTGAACTGCTGCACATCTGTTAACAAGCATCAAATACTGCATTAATCCAACATGTGTATTTGGAACTGTTAGCTCCAGAACTGCATGCATGTTAATTTTCAGGGTTTACACATTTGTCTTGTTTGGACAGTTGCATTTCCTAAATGGAGAGTGGCATACAGCGAATTGTCTTTCAATTATTTTTCAACATTTCTTTAAATATTTGCATCGTTCGTCGTAATGATCTGTGGAACTGAAACATATTTTTATGGATTTAATAATGGATCTCACCGGCCCCCTAAATGAGTGGATATTGATATTGCAGTCCTACAGCTTACTGTGCTAAACGGTGTCAAGGTTCGGGTACTTATCCCGAAACCACGCCACAAGTGAACCATCGGACGGGCTTCCCTGACTATATTAGTCTTTGCTAGCTGGTGATGTTCTCTCAAGTAATATAGAACCAAATATGATCCCTTGACTCAGGGATCATATTTAATTCTACAGTATTTAACTCGACAGCAGAAGGCTGAAGCCCTTTTCATAAATGGAGGTACCATGGAGCCGGAACCCCGGACACATCATCACTTTATGAAACGAATAAACTATCTGTAGCCACGCTGGACCCCGACAGATGGTGGCGAGATGCCTCTGATATTACAAATACCCTGGCCGGACCAGTATGTGCATTTTAGTGTTGCTTACTGCTTTGGACTCCCCGACCACGTCCCGAGACCCGAGCCGAGGAGGAGGGCTGCAATTCCTGCAAAGCCGGCTGCAACTACTTCTGACTGACAGACACTTTCGTTAACAGATTGATCGAGTCTCGGAAATCGTCGGACAGTCTCGGATCAAGACTCTCGATCCGAGACCGTCCGACGATTTCGGAAACGAGAACCCACCACATGACTCATCAAGGAGATGGTCATGTGATGCATGCTGCCTGGCTGAAATCTTGCCCTTCGGACTCGGAGTCGGACGTACGTCGTCACCACGCAACGCAACGACACAAGGCGGGGAATCCGGCGGGATTCTCCATTTGCAAGCTGAGCGAGGACGGAGCAAGTCGTTTTTTCCGTGGTTGTGGTGGATGGTCCACCAAAAAAAATACAAATTGAATCAAATCACAAAAAACAGTGTACTAGTCATAGTCAGTCAAGTCCTCCTATGAGATAACAATAATTTTCTTTACTTTAGCTGGCTGGCTATCTAAGGAACAACAAGGAGGGGCACTAAAAAGTTAAAACAATTTTTTCAAAGCAGTTCAAACAAACTGCTAGAGAGAGAGGAGAGCCTCTTACTAGGCAGTAGCTAGTGTTTTACTGACTCTCAGTCATACTCATAGAGTCACACTGTACTAGTCTCTCTGGTAAGTGGCAACACTGTCTGCAGGACACAGGACAGAATCAGATCACAGACTAAAAACAAAGAAAAGAAAACCTGCATCTTTAAAAAAATTCTGCGGTGGGTTCGGGCTAGGGCCAGGCTCAGGCTGTGTGTGTGTGTGTGTGTGTGTGTGTCGGTGTGGTGTGGGTGGGTTCAGGACAGTTTTTTGTCTTTCGTCTGGAGACTGCACCAGCAAAGTTAGCCAGCCACAGTAGGGGAGAGTCTCAGTCTGGATGAAGAGGAAGGGAGCGTTGCTGGCATAGTGGCATAATTATTTGCTGCTTCAATGAACTGAACAGTCAGTTGGTCATTGTTTGCTGACTGTGACACTAACGTCTGCAGCCTAGTACTTCTGTCTAGTAGTCGTGCCTGTACCACCAGTGGCAGAGCCTGACCATCAAAAGTAAAGAAACTCAAGTCAGAGAGGGCTCTGTCCAGTCCAGAGAGGCCTCCTGTGCAGCCTTACCAGTGTGTGCGTCGGAAAGAACAATTACAAGTAAAATAAAGTCACAGTGCTGATTGCACAGCACTGAGGTGTCTTCTGGGCCGTATAGTCCAAGTGACACTAGGCAGTGCTCTGTCCGTGGGTGCTTGTGAAGTCTGTGTGAGAGGGTGAGCAGCTGAGTCTTATCCAGCAGCAGCCAGCCACAGTCCTCCTGTCCAGTCCCTACCAGTGTGTGAGCGTCGGAAAAAACAATTACAAGTAAAATAAAGTCAGAGTGCTGATTGCACAGCACTGAGGTGTCTTCTGGGCCGTATAGTCCAAGTGACACTAGGCAGTGCTCTGTCCGTGGGTGCTTGTGAAGTCTGTGTGAGAGGGTGAGCAGCTGAGTCTTATCCAGCAGCAGCCAGTCACAGTCCTCCTGTCCAGTCCCTACCAGTGTGTGAGCGTCCAAAAACCTATAAAAAAAAAATATATATATCAGACTATTAGGATTTAAGAGGGGTCCTTGTCTCAAAAACAAAGTGAAGTGAACTGATTTCTAGTGTTATTCTGACTTCCATTGACTTTAATGTTTTAATCATATTCTGTCCAGACCAGTAACTAACAGTGTAACCTATTCTGACTGAATCAACACAAGAGAAACACACACTATAAGTCAAAATGGACAAGTTTATTAAAAAATGGGCTAAACAGAGTGAGGCAAGCAGTACAACAGCAACACCATCAACAAGTGACGTAGCAAGTTGTGAGACTGAAGCTGAGGAAACAGCAGCTGGACCAGCTGCACAAGTTCATACTGCTAGAGATGTGGACGTGGTTGATGTTGATGAGCCATGTAGCAGCAGCAGCACTCTGTCTGTAAAAGAAAAAACAAGACAGGAGGAATCATTAGTAGTCACCAAGAAAAAAGGCAGAACCTTTCAAGAAAGGTGGCTTGACCGGTTCAAATGGTTACTGTATGATTCCAATCAAAAAAAAGCATTCTGTTCAGTGTGTAAAGAGGCAAGAGAGAAAAAAATGCTCACATTTTCCACAAAAGCTGATGAAGCATTTACAGTTACTGGTTATAGTGCATGGCATAAGGCAATAGAAAGATTTGAATCCCATGAAAAAAGTGGCTGCCACAGTGAGGCTGTAATGAAAACACATGTTAAGCAAAATTGTACAGTATTATGTCTGATGCCAGTAGACAGCAGTAGATGCAAGGATTGCAGTTTTAAAATAATGACAACTTTAAGATTACTGGCCCGACGAGGGCTTGCTATCAGGGGCCATACAGATGAGAGTTCAAATTACATGCAAGTGCTAAAAGTGCGAGCCACTGATTGTCCACAGTTGCAGCAGTGGTTGTTAAGGGATAGCTACAAGTGGTTGTCTCATGACATAATGAATGAAATGCTGGACATTATGGGACAAGATGTGCAAAACACAATTGTTTCCAAAATCAAAGCAGCTCAGTATTTTGCTGTAATGATGGATGAGACAACGGACATTACTGTTCATGAGCAAGTCTCAATATGTTTTCGATTTGTTACTGAGGATTTTGTAATTAAAGAAGCATTTTTAGGATTTCATGAAACACCAGCTGTAGATGCTGCTACACTATTCAGCATCCTGAAAGATGTTTTGTTACGTTTTGACTTGGATATAAATAAATGCCGGGGTCAGTGTTATGATGGAGCTGCTACTATGGCTGGTATTCACTCTGGAGTGCAGGCTAGGCTAAATGCTGTTGAGCCTAGGGCCCTTTTTGTACATTGTTTGGCACACTCCTTGAACCTTGTAGTACAGGACTGCATCAGCAAAATACAAGAATGTCGAGACATACTAAATCAGTTACGAGAACTCATAACATTCATCAGAGACTCTCCAAAGCAGCTAACTTTTTGAAAACATACAAAGCGGTATGGAAGACACAAGGCCTGGCTCTTTCGACCATTTGCTCCAACAAGGTGGACAGTGAGGGCAAATAGTTTAAATTCGATTCTAGAAAACTATTCAGCATTATTGGAATTTCTGGATAGTGTGTCCTCAGAGAATACTAGGGAATGTGGGGCAAAAGCTGGAGGGTTCTTAGCACAGCTACAATCATTTAAAGATTTCTTCTTGAGTCTTCTTAAAAAATTTTCTCGCACTGTGATAGCATAAACACGCCCTTCAAGCAACCTCTCTTCAATTTCTAAAAGCTAATTGTATGATTCAAACTCTTCTGACACTATGCAACAATACAGAGGGCAGTTTGACAACTTCTGGAGTACAGTGGATGGAAGAGCTGAGGAACTGCAGTTAGAGCGGACCAGTTCTTCCGTCAACATAAAGTTCCTCGTCATTATAGATGATGGCTCTCAATCAGTTACTGATGCATCCCAAAAGATCACTTCAGGAGAATATTTTTCAAAGTGATTGATCAGGTTGTTCTTTCAGTCAAAGATAGATTTCAGACTCCAGCTCAGAAGCTTATGTTAGATGCAGAACGATTTGCGATAGGACAAGGCCCAGTAGATTCCATATCTAATTTTTATGGCAATGACTTAGATGCAGGCGTCTGCAACTACACCGTGACATGTTCATTGACATTGCAAAAGCTAGTGGGAAACTGTTGATTCATTGCAAGATGTGTACTGTGTCATCACAGAAAAACAAGCCATTTGTGATTTACTGCCAGAGTTTATAAAATTTATTCAGATCTTACTGACAGTACCAGTATCAACTTGTACAGCTGAGCGTTCTTTCTCAGGACTCAGGAGACTGAAAACATATCTTAGATCAACAATGTCACAGAGGCGGCTTAAATGAGTGTTGCTCTGCTTCACATTCATCAGGAACACACTGATGCATTAGACATGGACAAAATAGCTGATGAGTTTATTGGGAGAGCAACAGTTCGTAAGAACACCTTCTATATGGTCAAATAATGTGTAATCATTCATGGCTTTGCCATTTACAGTTATGTTTACTATTGAAAATCATCAGCAACTGTCTCTAGCAACTTCCAATTACTCCTGCTTTTGACCTGGCTAGTCCTAAAAAATTGTAATACCATTACACTGACACATGCTTCCCCTTTCCCCTGGTCGTTTCTGAAATGAGCTCTGCTCATGGTACCTTTCCTGGTTATCAACTTTAAAATAAATAAATAACGTGCACTGCTAAGTGAATCCTTTGAGCACCTGGTGCATCAAAGAGCCATTCAGGGCACTCTTCCATGTCTTCTTCGCACCTGGAGGTAACAGAGACTTCCAATGGAAGAGTGCCATGGAGCAAGGGTTCTTGACACCCCAGGTACTTTCTCAGGATTACCCTTGTGATTTAAGATACAGCATCACACTCCACAGAGTGCAGAAGTGCCCTCTTTGTTGCTTATTTGTGCTGCAAGAAGACATGGAAGTTCCTTGTCTTTACAACACCTGGATAATGCATGAGAAAAAGGCAGAACCTTCCAAGAAAGGTGGCTTGACCCGGTTCAAATGGTTACTGCATGATTCAATAAAAAAAAGCATTCTATTCAGTGTGTAAAAGCAAGAGAGAAAAATGTCACATTTTCCACAAAAGCTGATGAAGCATTTACAGTTACTGGTTACTAGTGCATGGCATAAGGCAATAGAAAGATTTGAATCCCATGAAAAAAGTGGCTTGCCACAGTGAGGCTGTAATGAAAACACATTAAACAAAATGTGTACAGTATTATGTCTGATGCCAAGTAGACAGGAAACAGTAGATGCAAGGATTGCAGTTTTAAAATAATGACAACTTTAAGATTACTGGAAGCCCGACAGGGGCTTGCTATCAGGAGCCATACAGATGAGAGTTCAAATTACATGCAAGTGCTAAAAAGTAGCCATCATTGTCCACAGTTGCAGCAGTGGTTGTTAGGGATAGCTACAAGTGGTTGTCTCATGACATAATGAATGAAATGCTGGACATTATGGGACAAGATGTACAAAAACACAATTGTTTCCAAAATCAAAGCAGCTCCAGTATTTTGCTGTAATGATGGATGAGACAACGGACATTACTGTTCATGAGCAAGGTCTCAATATGTTTTGCGATTTATTTACTGAGGATTTTTGTAATTAAAAGAAGCATTTTTAGGATTTCATGAAACACCAGCTGTAGATGCTGCTACACTATTCAGCATCCAGAAAGATGTTTTGTTACGTTTTGACTTGGATATAAATAAATGCGAGGTCAGTGTTATGATGGAGCTGCTACATAGCTGGTATTCACTCTGGAGTGCAGGCTAGGCTAAATGCTGTTGAGCCTAGGGCCCTTTTTGTACATTGTTTGGCACACTCCTTGAACCTTGTAGTACAGGACTGCATCAGCAAAATACAAGAATGTCGAGACATACTAAATCAATTCAGAGAACTCATAACATTCATCAGAGACTCTCCAAAGCGGCTAACTTTTTTGAAAACATACAAAGCAGTATGGAAGACACAAGGCCTGGCTCTTCACGACCATTTGCTCCAAACAAGGTGGACAGTGAGGGCAAATAGTTTAAATTCGATTCTAGAAAACTATTCAGCATTATTGGAATTTCTAGATAGTATGTCCCTCAGAGAATACTAAGGAATGTGGGGCAAAAGCTGGAGGGTTCTGGCACAGCTACAATCATTTAAAAGATTTTTCTTCTGAGTCTTCTCTTAAAATTTTTCTCGCACTGTGATAGCATAAACACGGCCCTTCAAGCAACCTCTCTTCAATTTCTAAAAGCTAATTGTATGATTCAAACTCTTCTCGTAATTATGCAACAATACAGGAAGGATTTGACAACTTCTGGAGTACAGTGGATGGAAGAGCTGAGGAACTGCAGTTAGGCGGACCAGTTCTTCGCGTCAAGCGCCTAAAGTTCCTGCGTCATTATAGATGATGGCTCTCAATCAGTTACAGATGCATCCCCAAAAGATCACTTCAGAAGAATTTTTCAAAGTGATTGAGCAGAGTTGTTCTTTCAGTCAAAGATAGATTTCAGACTCCAGCTCAGAAGCTTATATTAGATGCAGAGCGATTTACTGCGATAGGACAAGGCCCAGTAGATTCCATATCTAATTTTTGCAGCAAGACTTAGATGCGGAAGCCTGCAACTACACGCGTGACATGTTCATTGACATTGCAAAAGCTAGTGGGAAAACTGTTGATTCATTGCAAGATGTGTACTGTGTCATCACAGAAAAACAAGCCATTTGTGATTTACTGCCAGAGTTTATAAAATTTATTCAGATCTTTGACGAGTACCAGTATCAACTTGTACAGCTGGCGTTCTTTCTCAGGACTCAGGAGACTGAAAACATATACTAGATCAACAATGTCACAGAGAGCGGCTTAAATAGTGTTGCTCTGCTTCACATTCATCAGGAACACACTGATGCATTAGACATGGACAAAATAGCTGATGAGTTTATTGGGGAGAGCAACAGTTCGTAGAACACCTTCTATATGGTCAAATAATGTGTAATCATTCATGGCTTTTGCCATTACAGTTATATTTACTATTGAAAATCATCAGCAACTGTCTCTAGCAACTTCAATTACTCCTGCTTTTGACCTGGCTAGTCCTAAAAAATTGTAATACCATTACACTGACACATACTTCCCCTTTCCCTAGTCGATTTCTGAAATGAGCTCTGCTCTAAGGTACCTTTCCTGAGTTATCAACTTTAAAATAAATAAATAACGTGCACTGTTAAGTGAATCCTTTGAGCACCTGGTGCATCAAAAAGCCATTCAGGAGCACTCTTCCATGTCTTCTTGCACCACCTGAGGTAACAGAGACTTCCAATGGAAAGAGTGCCATGGAGCAAAGGAGTTCTTTGACACACCCAAGGTGCTGTAAGAGTAACCCTTGTGATTTAAGATACAGCATCACCCTCCACAGAGAGTGCAGAAGTACCTCTTTGTTGCTTATTTGTGCTGCAAGAAGACATGGAAGTTCCTTGTCTTTACAACACCCTGAATAATGCATGAAAAGAGCCATTTCAGAACCTATCTTGCACACTGTGGAAGTGGTGACACTATCTACAACCTAAAATCACAAAAAGACATCCCTAACACCAGGGGCATGAAAGGGCCTCCAGCCTTTTCATGCACCGCCTGAAGGCAACAAAAAGCCCTCTATCTAAGGCACTCTTGCACCATGTTCAGTGGTGGTGGTGCTGTACCCTATAATTACAAGAGGACATCCTGTGAGAGCAAATCAGGGCATCACAGAGCCCTTTATGACACTGTTCCCTGGCTTCAAGCAAGGGCTCTTGGATGCCTTCATGTGCTGCAGAAAGACATAGGAAAGTGCCCTGGAGGCCCCTTTCATGCTCCCAGGTGCTCTAAGGAACCTTTGTGATTTTAGGTTGCAGACAGTGGCACCACTCCACAGGGTGCAAAGGTGCCCTGGATGGCTCACTGACACCTCCAGATGCTGCAAGAAGACCAGGGCACTCTTCCATGTCTTCTTGCAGCACCTGGAGGTGTCAGTGAGCCATCCAGGGCAACTTTGCACCCTGTGGAGTGGTGCCACTGTCTGCAACCTAAAATCACAAAAGTTCCTTAGAGCACCTGGGAGCATGAAAGGGGCCTCAGAGCACTTTCCTATGTCTTCAGGCACATGAAGGCATCCAAGAGCCCTTGCTCCAAGCCAGGAACAGTGCCATAAAGGACTCTGTGGGATGCCCTGGTGCTCTAAGGATGTCCTTTGCAATTATAGGGTACAGCACTACCACCACTGAACATGGTGCAAGAGTGCCTTAGATAGAGGGCTTTTTGTTGCCTCCAGGTGTGCATGAAGACATAGAGAAGTGCCATGAAGGCTCATTCATGCCCCTCAGGTGCTCTAAGGATGTCCTTTGTGATTTTAGGTTACAGACATTGCCACCACCCACAGGGTGCAAGAGTGCCTGGCTGGAGGGCTCTTTGATGCCTCCAGCTGATAAAAGGATGCCCTTTGAGATTTTAGTTTGCATCTACCAGGTGCTAAAAAAAGACAAGAAAATTCCATGTCTTCTTGCAGCACCATCCTGGAGGCATCAAAGAGTCCTCCAGGGTACTCTTCCATGTCTTATTGCAGTTGCAGCACATGGCTGAGCCTGGAGGCTTCAAACAGCCCATGAAGTGCACTCTTCCATGTCTTCTTGGAGAACATGGAGGCATCAAAGAGCCCTCCAAGGCACTCTTGCACCCTTTGGAGTGGTAACACTGTCTGTAACCATTACTAAGGGCATCCTTAAAGCATGTGAGGGCATCAAAGAGCCCACCACCCAGGCACTCTTCCATGGGTCCTTAACTGGAAGCATCTAAGAGCCCCTCAGGATGCACTTGCACACTGTTGAGTGGTGGCACTGCATCTGCAACCTAACATCAGTACTCTGATATGCTTGCAAAACTGAGAGCATGAAAGATCCCTCCAGGCAGGCACTCTTATTGATCTTAGCACACCTGCTCAATCCCCTCCAGGCAGGCTCTCTTATTGATCTTAGCACCTGCTCAGGCATCAAATAGCCCCCATTTGTACCCTGGCATCCTCTACATTGGAGTAGTTGTGATGGTAGCATACTCATTCCAAAATGTATCCAAAAAACCACCAAAATGCATCAGAAAGCATGAAAAACCCTATAGCTTCTGGGGGCATAGGCGGCCCCCCGAACCCCGGCCTTTTATTTGGACTCTGTCTCTGAGCACCCACAAACTTTTTAAAAACCTGGCACCCCTGAGCCTGCCTATAGATATAGCCTCTTGTAAAACCTTGCATAATAAAGGGCAAAGCAGATCAGCAAAGGATTTATAAAACTCCATGGGATAGCCATCTCCTCCGGGGGCTTTCCTGGATTTAAGAGATGAAAAGGCTTGATGGATTTCCTTGACCGACAACGGTCTATCCAAGGCAGTCGCTAGGTTAGGAGGAAGATAGGGAGAGATTAATTTCTCCAAAAAGGTATTAATAGAAAGGATTTGTGGGGGAGAAGAGGACAAGCACAGGTTTTTATAGTATGTTGCCATAATTTTATTAATAGAGATATTATCAGTATTTACACAATCAGAAGTATCCTTTAAGCCAGCAATGTAATGCTCCATTTGTTGGTTGGGATCTATGATGATAGGCTAATATTTTACCACCTTTTTCACCACCCTCTCAATACTTATGTTTAATTCTTAATAAAGCTAGTTCAGTTTTCCAAGAAATTAGCTCATGAATGTGCATACGAAGCTGAAGTATTTCATAATGAAGCGGGGAGATAGGGTCAGGGTGTGGAACCGCTAAGTATTGTGACTCTTTGGTCTTCAGTAAAACATTCAAGATTGTGAAGATATTGTTCCCTCAGTTCTTTCCTGTGGGCTGCATAGCTGATAATTTTACCACGAACTGAAGCCTTGAGTGTTTCCCAGGTTATACCCATGGAAGTTTCAGCAGGATCATTATGGGATATAAAGTCCTGTATTTGAGATTTGATCCATTACAAAAATTCAGGATCTTTAAGTAAGAAAGGGTCTAGATGACAAGAGGAGTATATAAGGGGAAGGGAGCCCCAAATGAAATTAATTTTAACTGCAGAATGGTCTGAAAAAAGTAAAGGTAAAATAGAATCGGCTATATTTTCAGTAATTCTAGGGGAAGCCAACCAATAATCAATTCTACTGTATGTTTGATGGAGGGCAGAATAAAATGTATACTCTCTATCACAAGGGTGAGAAATTCAGGGTTATCAGCATTCGGGGTGTAAACATCAACTAAAGTCAATGGCCCCGACAAGGTATCAAAACAGTCGAAAACCCATCTACCATTAGGATCTTTAATGATAGCAGACAATGTCCATTTCAGCTTCTTATGAATTAAAATTTCAACCCCTCTCTTTTTGAGGGGGCTGAGGCTGCAAGAACCTGACCAACCCAGTCTCTGTTTAGTCTCTCATTATCCTCCGCTAATAATTTAGTTTCTTGTAAGAAAGCAATATGTGCTTCGTGGTGTTTTTAGATGGTTTAAAACTTGCTTCTGCTTGCTAGGCAAGTTGAGTACCTTGACATTCCATGTAAATAATGATAAGTTAGCCATAGAGATGTAAACTCAAATAGCATATAGCAGGTATTAATGGAACTGCCAGGGACCAAAAGTGCCAGGTAAAGGAAGAATAAAAAAAGCTGAGTAAAGTGACAGAGCAAACAGTAATAATAGATTTCTGGGCAGGGAAGATAGAAATTTACAGAGGCTGAACAGTCAGAAGGGCTCTTAGATTCCATTTGATGTATCTCGCTTTACCAACTATTAGAACTAACAACATTAACAACTAGGACTCTAATATAAACCAACCTAAGACCATCTAAGATGAGCAGAGAAGTAAAGGTCAGTTATATAAAATGTACAAATCAAGACCACTTCTCCACACACCAGGGTGTGGAAAAGGAATTTAAGGAGAGTGGATATATCTATAAGAGAAGGCTCCACTATTCCGTAAAGACACCGAACAATCTGACGGTCTTATCGAACACTATATAGTGCACCTACATAATGAAAAATATACTCAAAGTTATTGTAAAATATTAGCACTAAATATTCTAGTACTACAAAATAGGCATATAAATGTAATATCAAATAGAATGATATAGCGACCAATAAACACCTATTAATAGCCAGTCAAAATTATTTACAAGGTATTGGTAGGTATACCGTAGTACCCTCCAACAGTCAATCCCAAATTAATAAGGAGAAACTATGGAAACACAGTTAAACTAGTTTAAGTTAAAATAATATAAAATAGGCCAACTTATATTAATTAAACATAAGGTTCACGAAACCAAACATACAATTCACAGGACAAAAAAAAAAATCTGAGCCACAAAAGAGAAAACCCATGGAACACTCAGATGGTCTTGATCTACATGCTTAGACAAAATAATAGATGCAACACACTGAATGTTCTTGAGCATTAAAATTAAATGCAATAACAGATATAACATTCTTAATATAAGCAAACATATTTACCTGAAGGTAAAAGTAAAATAGGATATTATGTTGCATTCATGTAACAGACGTCCCATATTAGAAATGATGGCCACAGTACTATAAGCTAAAAGAAAGTAAATCTCTATAAATATGAAAGTAGCTATTTAAGTACTTCAAAGGAGTTAGTCAAACATCTACAATATAGAGATTAGGGCAACCAACCCTTAAAATAGGCTGTGTAAACATGAGGAAGCGAACAGCATGATCAAATTCTAATGTGAATAAGTACAAGAATCATTCAAAAAGAATTATTGCAGGCTCATAGGAGAGATAGCCTATAGCATTCAAATGTAAATGGCAATGTTATCTGAAATTTAAACTGCAAAGCAACACACACCCAAATATCCACATCAACATAAGAAGATACGCTGTGCTGTAAATATGAGAGGTCATATCTGTAAAAAACAAATTACTTATAGAGTTGTATCAGGCTTTGATCCTCATGGGTAGTTATATAGGAAATGACACAGATAAAGAGCGATTCGCATTTGCTGGCTTCCAGAAGCAACCAATGTTTGAAAATTGCCTGCAATGCTTGCAAAATTCCTATGAACCAAAAATGATAGCCAAGTTTATATAATAATGTAAAATAATGAACTGCAAGCTAAGGTCTATTAGGTTTCGAACAACTCGGGAGGAATGAGCAGATGCAGCCATATTCAAGATATAAATCACATTTTTGTCACTCTCAATGACCCAAGGATCGAAAATAGCCCGCAGTGTTTTCAAAAATAGCATATTTATGAAAGCAGTGACAGGAATCCTGAGAATAAACTGTACATCAAGAGCTAAAAAATAACCAATGTCACAAGCATAGGTTTTAAGAGGCATTACAACAGAACGACGAAACCCAACAAATAGTCCACAAGCCCAGTCACAGTTCAACAATTAGACAGTGAACTCTGATCGACTGGGTCCGGTGCGATTCTCATCACACAAAATAAGGCACCCCAGCACACTGAAGAAACTGGAAGTCTAAAGGTAGAAATATGTGACAGCCCTTTTAAATAACATAGTGGGCGACAGACAGGGAGCTGACATTGCTGTTAAACGATTCCAAATGATGGTCAAACCAGTTCAAGTACCTGAGGGATGCACAGGCTGCTCTGGTGATGGTTTAGATAACACAGAGTCCACCTTGGTTTTGCCCTTATTACATCTTTTCTTTTTCGGCAGTTCCAAAGATTTTTGAGGGGAACTGGATACAATGTTGCCCCAAGAAATATCCGCGGACGCAGAATCCAATTTAGAGGTCAGAATAGGGTTATCCTCTATGGAAGTGTTATGCTGCTGCAGAGGGCTTTGTGGCACAGGTGGTTATTCATGCAAAACGGCATTTTTATTATGCAGTGGAATAGTAGAAATGATCTCCGTTATGCGGGCTGAAGTTGTATATTTTAATCAGTCAGAATCAGGGTTGAAGCAGCTATTCTTATTGTAAATAACATCTTGTGCAGACTTCTCTTTTAACCTAGAGGATTGCCTTTGAGGTAGAATGAGAATATTATTATTAGAAGCAGTTGGCACAGTGGGGGTTGCATTCACCCATTCGACAGCATCAGCAGCCTCTGTATTGTGGTTGGCCGGTGCAACAGATGGAGCAGACCTCCCAAAATTTTGAGGAGTTTGAGGCCACTTATTTTTCAAAAAAGACATCAGGGAGTCTGGGGAATTAAAGTCTTTGATCAAGTTGTTAATGTAGACACACATAATGGCAGGATATCGCAATGTGAAACAAATTCCTAATTGATGCATCAGGTGTCTAGTCAGGGGAAAGGCGCGTCTTCTAGCCGAGACTTCCTTACAGAAATCCTAGTAAATGTGAATACGGTGCTCCTGCCACACACGTTGACTGATCTCCTTGACTTTTTTTTTTTTAGCAACTATTCTGTGTGAACATAGTTTATAAATCTCGCCAAAATCGGTCTGGGCCTATGATCTGGAGGTGGTTTGGCACCGAGTGAGTGGTGAGAGCGCTTGATAACTAGGCCATGGTTGTCCAGCAATTTCAGGAGTTGCTGGAGGATATGCAGGAAGAAAGCAGTTGCATTGTTCATTTCTACCTCCTCAAGAAAATTGAAAAAAATGCAGCTTATTCCTGTAGTTATGGTTTTCTAAATCATCAAGCTTAAATTGGAGATCTTTAATGACACAGTCTTGTTGTCTTACTATGGCTTGTAACTCCTACACAGCACATTCATTATCTCTTGATTTATTCTCAGTGGCTGTGTGCTGCTGATTAGTAATTTTTAGACCATTCATATCATTAATAAGTTTGTTAAACATAGCTTCCACATTGTCCAGGGGGGAATTAAGTGTTTGGAGGATTCAGCCATCTTGCAGGGCCCCAAGGTAGCAGTAGAGAGATGATGTCTGTTCAAAATATAGCTCAGATAAAAGAAGAAAGTCAAACAAAAACCTGAAAATCAGTTGATGGAGGTTTAGTTTAACTGGAATCCATCTTCAGACTCTTCTTATCTTGCTTAGATGGTTATGGATGATGATGGGTTGTAGGTAACAAGGCAGGGCCAAGCCACCCCCATAAGGGGTGTTTCTTACTGTTTCACAAGTGTCTCTCATATTGGCTAGGCAGACAAAACTGCTCAGCTTCACTTCACAGCCCTTTTGCCAAACCAGCATGACAGACACTTGGGAAACAATAAGAAACACTCCATATTATACCCCATAATCATATAGACAAACCATAGTAATGCCCCACAACTGCCTGAAACCTTATCACAGAGCCAAGCCCAATGGGCAAACAGCTCATAACCACAGCCCCTGACTGAACTGCCACTACAAGTGCCCAGTCGGTCGCTAAAAACCTAGAGGCCAAAAATGGCACTGACAACAGAGACAAGAAATGGAAATTACATACTTACCGTAATTACTGATTTCCTTGGACAGTCTCCATCACTCATTCACACTAGTGGAATAGCGCCACAGGCGCTAGGACTAAGCAGGAGCCAAAAATTTTCAGAAGGGTCAGCCAACAGGACCACGCATGCGCGCACAGCAAGACCAGTTTGCCTGTAGCTATCTCGGCGCTTGACCTCCAACCACCTCAGTACCTTTTTGACCGAGGGAGAAGAAGCGTAACTAATAAGAATAACTCATCCTGAGTTTCTGGGCCTGAGAGGGCCCAGATGGCCTTTGCAAGAAAGGTCAAAGAACAATGTCTTCACAGTCTGAACCATAGAAACATGAAGACCAGGAAAGAAAAACAAGTGAACCCAGAGGATGGTGGGTGGGAGTGTGAATGAGTGATGGAGACTGTCCAAGAAGATCAATAATTACGGTAAGTATGTAATTTCCATATCTTCCTGGACTAAGTCTCCATCGCTTATTCACACTAGTGAGAGAGTACCGAGCTAAAACTAACAACCCTGAGTAGGGTGGTAGGAGATAGGGTTCACTCAGAAAGGACGGCCAAGAACTGTCCTGCTAATAAAACAGCTGTCTTGTAAGAGCATCTAGAAATTAGTGCTTACAAGATAAGTGCTTGAGTTGTAACTCACCACTTTGCAGACGACTGCAATCAGCACAAAATGAAACTCTGCCAGGAAGCCGCAACCACTGTAGTCGAGCAGCGAAAACCTGGCCTCATAATTTGGTCTAGGACCAAAATTAATAGTGTTAAAGACATGTATTAATGCAACATAAAAAGACCTCAGGAACTGAAAGAGCTGGAGGTAAAGTCTACTGGTTCAAGGTAGACCGAAAAGCGCAGATGGAACCCCCCCCCCACTACCATGTATGGCGGATCTGTGAACGACAGGTCCAAGAGCACTTAAACACCTTACTTGGTGAGCAAAAGAAGGTCCAGGTGGGGTTAGTCCATCAAGGAGAATGGTTTCCACTTAGTTACTGAAACCTTCCTGATGGCAGGCCAAAGCATGACTTGGTAGCCTCTTGTGATGGTCTAGTAGAACCAGATCCTAGCCACTTCATATTCGAAAAAGGAATCATCCTGCCCCTGTGTGTACAACTGTAGTAGCAGTCTCTGGACTCAGGGAAGAGAGGAAAAATTGTACAGGAGGACGTGTCCACTGCGGAAAAACATTCCGACAGAGAAAAAACAGGGGCTGGATTTCTAAGACAAATAGAGGGAGATGTGCATCGAGGAGGGACACAGCAGGAACAAGTTAGGGCTAACCCATTCATTGAAAGTGACTGAATAGCAGCAGAAGTGACCCAATGCAGTGAGGCACTACTCACTCCGGCCTCCCTGAAGGGAGTAGGAAAGGACTCAAGTTTGTCTGCTGAAAAACAAACATCACAGCTCTGTCATGAACATTTGAGAAGCCATCTCAGAAAAAAATACCTACTTGACTTACGGTCAAGAAAGGAGTATGTCGTCTGTTAAGTTGAAGCAAGCAAGAAAGCAGGAACCTGAGTTCTGACTCACTGGAGAGTCACTTCTGTTGCTGTGAGGCTCTGCTCAAGAGAAGAAAGCCTGATAAATAAAAAAGGGGGGGGGGATTAACAGACAGGGCAGTTGCCTAGGTATAGGAAATGTCTCTGAATGAAAGAAATCTCTCTTGGAGAAAGAAATGACCCATACCGCTGCTGGATCGGACTCCCCCTAGGGGTAGAGAAGTCAGGTACTCTATACTGTATTCTAGAGATGAGTGCCTCAGGCGGCTGAGGCAGAACCTGATCCGATCCAAAGGTATCGAGTAATTTTGGCTAGGCCCTGTGCTGTGATAAATTTTTTTTTTTTAACCACTAGTCCAAGCCTAACAAGGCTTTCAGGCTGCTATTTGGCAAGGATTGCCTGATACAAAAATGATGAAGATGTCCTCCATCTGAGGGGCAGGAGGAGCCTGAGCATCCATACTGAATCGTGATCGGACTAATAATCACAGCTGGAGAGATGATAACCACCTGTGCCGATGAAGCCACTGAAGGGGCAATATCACAAGGGGGCTTTATTTATTTATTTATTTAAGAGTTTTACCAGAAAAGGCAAACTGAGCAGAATACTGCTCAATTTCAGATGCGTCCTGAGGAAGGGGGGAACATAGGTAGACAATTGAAAACAGTATAGACAAGTGAATACATAGTGGGAGAACACTAACATTTGGTTCTAATTACAAGTCAGTAGTAGATTGAGAAAGTCAAATGGTAACCATAGTACATACGGCATGCGGTAGACAGCTGAAGACAGTACAGACAAGTGAATACATAGTGGAAGATCACTAACATTTGGTTCTGATTCCATGTTCGTAGTGGATTGAGAGGGTCAGTTGGTAACCACAGTTAAATACAGCAAGTGTACAATAAATTAACTTTGAGCCATGTGAGAAACGCCATAAGGCGAGAGAACTATAGTTAAGCATCGAATTAATTGCAATTTGCTAAGTACAGACATACCCTGAGGTTTTACTAGTGATTGGGAAACGCCTAAACACAAGCACAGGTAGGGACGAAATGATCTTGGAGCATGGAGTTTAGGTGTGAAAGGGAGGTGAAGTGACGAATGTTAGCTGGGAGGAGTTCCACAGCATGGGAATGCGGTAGCTGAAACCGGACTGCCCTGTGGAAGCAGACCAGTAGGGGGCAGCTAGGGACCTGGAGTCTGAGTTTCTGAGTGTGTATGCTTGTGCGCTAGGGTTTGTTAAGACGTCGGAGAGGTAGGAGGGGAGACGCTGCGACCAATACTTGGCTGAGATCTTTGTGCAGTGGGTTAGCCTGCGATTGTCAAGAGAGGTGAGGTTCATTGCTTGATATCAGGCACAGTAGTGTGTGGAGTAGGGACTGTTCAGTGCAAAGCAGCAGAAAAAGTGGAAGAGAGGGTCCAGCCTGGCTAATGTGGTCTTTGGGCCGGCACCGTAGACTACGTCACCATAGTCGAGGACAGGGAGGATAATTTTTTTCACAATGTCCTTCCTGGCTGGAAGGAGGAGGCTGTCATGATTCCGGTTAAGTGCACCAAGCCTAGGGTGCAGCTTCTTGAGTAAAGAGTCAATATGTGTGGAAAAGTTGAGGTGCTGGTCAAGCCAGACACCGAGGTATCTGAAGGTGGTGCTGGACTCCAGAGGGGACCCTTCCAGGGTGTGGAATACTAATGGTGAAGGGAGCCTAGAAATGTTTTGCCTCGTGCCATGGGTTAAGGAGACTGTTTTGTTGGCATTTAGGAGGAGGTTATTTGAGCGGAGCCAGTGCTGGACTGAGATGAAGTCTTGCTGTAATCTGGCCTCAACTTCCGAGGACAAGGGGCCGGATGCATATAGCACCGTGTCATCTGCGTACATGTGGATGGCGGTGTGTGTGCATGCGGATGGCAGGTCATTCAGAAAAACCGAGAACAGGAGGGGGTCTAGGACAGAGCCTTGTGGCACTCCTGACGTGATTGGGAGGGGAGCCGATGTGGATGAACTGATATGGACAGTTTGGGATCTGCCAGTGAGGTAGGAGTGGAACCAAGATGTGGCCCAGTCTGTTAGACCAGCATTGATGAGTTTGGTCAGGAGAAGAGAGTGAGTCACAGTATCGAAGGCCTTTGCCAGGTCGATAAAGATGGCAGCAGTGATGTGGCCAGCATCCACCCCTGTGAGGATAGAGTCGGTAATCCTGAGAAGGGAAGTGGTACTGGAGTGGGATTTCCTAAAGCCAGACTGGTAGGGGGAGAAAAAGGAATCCAGATATGTGGATAGGTGATAGAGAACCAGGCGTTCTTGTATTTTGGCAAGGGTCGGTAGGAGGGAGATGGGCCAGTAGTTGCTTGGGTTTGAGGCATCACCACACTTGGGAAGTGGGATTACGGTGGCATGTTTCCACTCAGTGGGGACTTCTGCTAGGAAGAAGGATAAGTTAAAAAGGGAGGCAAGGGGTTGAGCTATGGCAGGAGCCGACAGGTGGAGCATTTTGGAGTCCAACCCAGTGGGACAATTGCCCTTTTCTGGGTTAAGGGCAACCAGTGCATTGTATACCTCATCAGGGGTGACTTGCAGGAAGAAGAAGGGGTGAGCTGCCAGTGGGCCACAATATGGGGTAATGGTGGGGGCATGCTTAGCAGGGTGAGGGGTGGACAAGAGAGTAGTATGGCTGGTTGTGAAGACAGTGTTAAACAAGGTGGCAACTGCTGAGGGGTCAGTGATGGAGAGACCCCCAACCTGCAGGGAAGGGGTTGGGGGCTGTGATGGTGGGCAGAGAAGCGATTTGACCACATTTCAGAATTGAGACGGGAGATGGGAGGAGGAATTGAATGCGCATAAGAAATAGTTGGCCTTTGCTTGGCGGATTCGTTTGGGACTAGAATTGCAGAGCGCATGGTAAGTCTGGAGGTCGGCCTGAGATTTGGAAGTCTTAAAGGTTTTCCAGGCCTTGTCTCGAATTCAGAGGCGGGCTAGGATTTTGAGAGAGATCCATGGGAGATGAGCACCTCGGACTCTGGTATGTCTGAGGAGGGCGTATCGGTCCCAGATGGCGATGAACTTGGACTTAAAGAACGACAGTGCCTCATCTGTCGAGGAATTGACTAATGCACGGCCAGTCATAGTTGCCCAAATCAGTTAATAATGATGGGAGGTCCAGAGATTTGTAGGATCTAGACAGTAAGATTCTGGGTGGGGGAGCTTTAGGTTTGTGAATTTTGCATATGGAGTAGATTCCGTGGTGGTCACTAAGGGCATCCGGAAGGAGTCCTGAGGCTATGACCCTGTGTGGGTGAGATGTGAAGGACCGATCTAGCAGTGTATGGTTCTGTGTTTTGTGGTTTAACCGAGTAGGTTCAGTGATTAGTTGTGTTAGGATTAGGGCTGTTACCTTGTCATGAAATTTGGAAATGGACTCAGCAAACCAGTTCTGGTTAAAATCCCCTAGTATGTGGATCTCACCACCTGCTGCCAGGGAGTTTAAGGAGCCCAGGTAGTCCAGTATGGTAGGTGAGGTGGTGCCTGGAGCGTAGTATGTACCTGCCATGTAGACTGGGATTGAATGGGGGATGGTGAGTTTTACCACTAAGGCATTAATGGAGTCAGACGGTAGGGATAGGGCAATCGTGGAGAATTTGATGGTGGAGGCAATGTACATAGCTATGCCACCTCCTTTTTTGCCCACCCGGTTATGACGGAGGAGTGTGTAGCCAGGTATAGCAAATTCTGCATCGGTGTTATGTGATTTTAGCCAGGTTTCGGAGATAATCAGTATGTCTGGGCTGAGGGACACGGAGAGGGCTTTAAGCAAGGTTATTTTGCACAAGAGACTACATATATTTATGTGTAGCAGTTTAAGGCCCGTAGGGAGTTGGAGTAGGACAGAAGGGTTTTGGGCATGGGGATGGGTTGGTCCGAGGTTAAGTTCGATATCACCTGCAAAGGAGACGCAGCAGGGTGACCAGGAGTTTGGTGTGATGAGCTATCCACTGAAGCTTTCTGGAGGTGGTATGAGGTACGGCTATGTCAGCTTTTGGTCTCCAGGTATGTGGCAGAAGGACTAGGAGACTGACACGGAAGGTAGCTGGGATTAGCCTGGGGCTGGTGGATAGTGTATGGTAGAAGTGGCCGTGATGCGACTCAGCTGTGATAGTAGAGGTAGGAATATTTGTTAGCAGTCTGTCGCAAGATGTGATGTGATCTGGGAGCGTAGGGTAAATTGATGGTGGGAGGGACACCCAGAGGGTGAGGGTAAAGAAGATTAATAAGTATAGTTGAGGCATAATGAATAAGCTACAGAGCAAGGGTTTGGAATGGTGTCTTATTGCTAAGACCTTGGTGTGCTGGCCTCTAGTGGATACCTGGTATAGCCTGCAAATGTGAAAGTAGGTTGATTGGTTAAAACTAGCATGTGATTTCTGACCTCTTAAATGTAACTGCTGAAAAACTACTATGTATTATGTTCCTTGCTGTCTAGTGTAATGTACCTGTGCTGTATGCTACCCCATGTATTATTCCATGTAATTCCCCGGGTCGCCCCTGAAAAAGGGACCTTCGGGGCCCAGCGGGCTCACGGTTATCAAAATTTAATAAATAAAGGGAGGTTCACAAGAGTGGTGGTGCGGTGGGATTCATGCTCGTGGATTGTCCCCCCTCCCCCGAGCACAGGACTGTCCGTAGTCAGACCTTCCCCTGTTTCTCAAGGGCACGGACTAGGCACAGTCCCTCTGCCATAACAACTTTCAAACGAAGTCTTCCTACCATCACCGCTACTGTCTAAGGATGACTCTGTAGATAGCAGGAAATAATTTCTTTCTCTTTTCTTCATAATCTTCTTTTCTTGTTCATAAAATAAGAAATTACTACTAACAAAGTTAAATTAAATTAAACACTAAAAGCTGCTGTCATATAGACTAAAACTTTGACTCCGGCAGACGAGTGATGTCGACATCCAAACACACTCAACGGCAGGAGAAAACGGACTGAGGAGTGAGGTTGGAGGAGTCGACACCAAGATAGCCTACACAGGCGCAAGCTGGTCTCATGGTGCCATGCATGCGTGGTCCTGTCTCAGCGCTGACCCTTCTGAAAATGTTTGGCTCCCGCTTGATCCTAGTGCCTCCGGCGCTATCCCACTAGCGTGAATGAGTGATGGAGACTTATTCCAGGAAGATCCAGCTTACTAGTGGTGGTTCTCCCATTTACTGGACAGTGGCAAAGTCTATGAGGAAGAGGACATCAGGACTGGACAGCCAGAAAGGATGGCTCCTCCAGCAAGTAATAGGGTGCTTGAGGGACTGAAAGCAGAATCTGGTACAGCAACTGGTCAACCAGAACCCAAATGGAAAGAGGCCTCCCCAGTTCCTAAAGAGGGAACAGACCCCAATGATCCCAGTGAAGGTCCCAGTGGCAGGTAATGCCAGATAGCCCTGTGCTGCCAACAGACAGTAGCGTGCTAGGTCACAGAAAGTATGCAGGGCTCCAGCTGGTGCAAAGATTATGTCACGGGCACTGAACTGGACCTAGAGTTGTGCCAACTGTACAGGGCGATGTATCTTTATATACGGGGTGGTGTAATGGATCCACACAGACACACCTACCTCCAGACTGGGCCCCTTCTTTTTTAAATAAATTGTTATTCCTTTGTTCTGTATTTTTTTTTAAGGGGTATCATTTGTGTTACAGTGTAAATTGGTTGATGAGGGTTAGGGTAACATTATTGTTCCTGGGGAGAAATAGCTCCAGCTAGCCTTTCATTATTACCACTGGTGGCACTGTGGCACTTTTAGACCTGAGTTCCCAGTGTAGCAAAACCTCAGTCACCTAGGCCAGCCCTCTCGAAGAGTTGGGACAGGAGGACCCTGAGATCCTTGGACAGCTGCTACTGTACATATAAAAATAAATATTGAATTAAGGTGCAGGAGATGCTATGAAGGGTAATGTTCCAGTTGTGTGTTTTTTTTTTTTTTTTTTAAATCAGTAGTTTATCTCCTTTGTCTCCCAACCTGCTCCTATCAGGACTGGTCCCTCCAGCCACATCACTTGTCTTGTCTGGGACTTACCTTCATGGCTTTTGTCTGTCCTCTGTCACAGGATGTTCAGAAATGTCTAGTCACCAGTGTGGGACCTGCAGAGGACCATGTTATCATTGAGCTATAGTCAGTTTTTCCCCCCGGTTTCTCCCCAGGGTCCACAGTGCGTGCAAAGACATATCGTGTGTACTCCACCTCTGCAGAGATGACCCCTGGAATTCTGCTTGGGGGATCCCCTTCCCTTGCATCCTGCTGCACTGCCAGCTAGACATGTGTCCCCGAGGGAGGAGAGCTGTCCTTGGGATACTCAATCCTTCCTCTCTGGCTAGCCCGTGAGCAACCTGTGTCTACTGCTGAACCCAGGTCACTGGCGTAGCAGGTGATAGCTCTAACACTGTGCTAGTGGGCTGGCTCCAGTTGTGGTTTTGACTTTTCAGCTGTATGCACTTGTGCTACACAGCTTTTTGATTAACAGACATTAGGGGGTGAAAAAATCTTTAGTATACTGGCCCTGCAGGGGCATTCCCACCCTCACCCTTACCCTCTCTTTGGCAACAGAAAGTTCTCCAGGAGGTTTCTGGGGAAAAGAGGGGCCCCAGATTATGTTGCTTTTTCCCTTACCTGTGGACTGTTGAGTATGTGAAGTGACAGCCCCAAGCACAAACCAAAGTGGGCCCTGAACTGGTCCTATAAGGAAGGGACTGCACTGGAGGCAGGCAGATCTGAAGATCTGACACTGTCAAGACCTGCTGTACTGGGAGTGGCTGCAAGCTGCACTAGCCCATGCCTGCAGTGTACAAGACAAGCTGCAAAGAATTTGCTGTTTCTGGTAGGAAGGATAGTGAGATTCATGTGCTAGCCTGCAAAAGTGATGACTCTGGAAACACAGCGGGAAGCAGAGCAGATTAGTCCAGAACTCTTGGTCCGGAACTGCAGTGCAGCTGAGAACCAGAAGAGGGAGCCTGCCTGTAACAAAGATGCTACAGCAGAATGGAGAACCAGCAGTCTGCTGCCTCATGAAGAGCCATCTGTGTCCAGGAACCATAATGATGCCACAGTGCAACCCCCACTTTCCAGAAAAGTTCATCTGATGCTCCTCATGTTTGCAAGCTGGCCATCGGTCAAATACTTCCATTTGTGGGATCTGTTTTATCATTTAAATAATTGCATGGTCTGTGGGCAGAATTTTAATTTGACCATTGTTGCTCTTTGTTTAGTGCAGTGATGTCAGCCAACCTGCCGCAACTACAATGAATTTGCAGTGATTCAACACCTGTTGTACCCTGGGACTGTGTTTAAGGACACTTAATTTGGGGTCTAGTTAAATCCTGGTACCAGGTGTGAGAGGGTAAAACTGGCCCACAAACACAAGATAAAGGATACAGTAGTCCCTCGTTATAATGTACAGCCCTGGGTTCACCATTTGTGTACGTTATAGCAACGGTACGCTATAAGGGAAAAATGCAACAAAGGTTAGTAACCGAGACACCAATAGATAGTAATAGTGCACACCAGGGTAATGTGATTACTACTATATGAGTTTTATTTAGACAAGAATAAAAAATTGTGCAGCATTAAAACCAAATTAGCAGCATGAGTTCAGTTTATTTACTGAAGAAACTGTCCAAAGTTGTCTGAATAAGCCGACCTTTTGTTTGCTCTGCCAGTGCTACAGGGATCTTTTTTTTTTTTTAGTTCAGTAACTATAGCAAGATAATGTCAGGCTGCCGCTCCAGAAATTTCAGCCCAGTCTCAAGTGCAGCAAGTCCGTTTTCTGTGGTAATTTCAGGCAAGTCCCATTGGTCAGATTCAGCATCAGGGTCTTCAGGGTCATAATCATTAACCTCCACAGTGCGGCTTTCATTTTTTATTTTAGCTAGGATGTCCTTTTCGGGAAGTGGAGCAGTGACTGGGCAGCTATCATCCACATGAAGCCATTTGTTAATCAGCTGTATGTCTGCATCAAGATTTAAATCTGAAGCTAGCTGTTCTGTTTCGGTGTCCGAGTCTGCCTCCTCAGACTCGGACTTGCTCATTTCAGGGTCTTGCTTTGGTTGTCCCTCAAAACGTGGTCCCAGAGCATCCTTCTAGCAGTTGTGGATTTTTTGAGCAGAAATCTGGTCCCATGACTGAGCAGTCACATATAGCATGTCTTCTAAATTGTGCTGCTTGAGGAAACTGACAAGCTCTGAACCTGTGTCTCGGGAGATGGTCTCCATTAGGAGCGGTTTCCTGTACATTTTTTTTTTTTTAACTTGCAATGAGACCTTTGTCCATAGGCTGCATTTGAGTAGTTGTGTTGGCTGGCAGGTACAGGACTTTAATTTTCCCATCTCAGGAGCGCAGCTCCTCTGTATCAGAGTGGGCTGGGCACTGATCTAGCAAACGCAGTGCCTTTGGAACTTTGCCTTTGCTCCGGAGGTAATGGCGCACTGCAGGCACAAAATCCATCATGAACCATCTATGAAAAATGCCCCCTTGTCATCCAAGCATTGCTTGAATGGGAGTACAGTAATGGCAATGCTTCCCTGTTAACATGATGAAAACCTTGAGGGTTAGCACAATTTCCGTATGCACTGGGATTTCAATTTGTGCACACCAGTCGCATTAGTACAGACAAGAATGGCCACTCTGCCCTTAAAGATCGTGTACCCTTTTGATGCATTGGTTTCAGAATGGGCAGCTAGTGTGCAATCAGGCAGACTTTTGTAAAATAAGCCCATTTCATCAGCATTGCACAGCATGTCGCTGTCATAACTCCCCATTTCTATTGCCCTTAACAACAATGGCATAAAAAAAGCTGACACTGCCGCAGAGTCTGAAGATCTCTGCTCACCACAAATCTTCAATTGCCATATTCCATTTCTTTTTTGGAACCTCCATAACCACCCAGAACTTGACTTGAAATGACTGCCCTCACCATAAAATGCTGTAGCAAAGGACTCAGCTTTTTCCTGGAGAATGCCCAGGACAGAGGAATTCCAACCTCCTGCTGGCACTCGAACCACAGCCGTATGACTGAGTCGACCTCAAAGTTTGCACCTTGCCACATTTTTTTGCAGTGCAAGCCACTTTTCTCTGAGCAGTGAACTGCAAAGTCTTGGAGTTTGTTCTCTTGTTTCCTTAAGCCTGACACAGTCGACTTTGGCAGGCCGTATTCAACCGCAAGCTTAGATGTCAACTCTCCATTTTTAATCAGTTAAGGATTTCCATTTTTTACTCAAGATCCAGAGCCTTTCGCTTACATTTCTCTGCCATGATGGCCATTGACCAGAACTGACCTTTGTCTGAATCAGGTAAGCACTAATTTAAACATTACTGGGGATTTCATTGGTGACTGCTGTGTATAATCAAATGTCAGGGGCAAACACAGCTACATAGGGGGTACGTGTCTCAAACAGCAAAGTTTGATTGCAGACAGCTATGAGTGCACTAACCAGGGTCTAAAACAGCAGGACTGCAACAAAAGGAGCAACATAGCTTAATAGGGATACAAGTCTTAATGTGACGTCACAGAAAAAAAAAAAATTAGCCATGATCATACCTGCATCAGGAAACAATGGAGTTGTTAATGGGGTCCAAGAAATAAATTACTTACCATAGTAATCTTGTTTCTTCCAAGAAAATCTTACTGTATTCTGACTTCTACAGTATGGTCTCACCATAAGACTGCACTGGAGCCGAAATGGTTATTATAACCTAATCATGGAATGTTGGGCTTGAGCTCAGTTTTCAAACTACTGTCCCTGGTAAACATACTTCAACCATCAAGTTCTTACGAAGCATGTATAAAAACAAGCTATCTAAACTATACTAATAATTAAATAACTAATTAACAACACCCAACACCAATAATTCACTTTATTTTGAATGTGGACAAAATTAAGACTCAAGTCACTAGGCCCAAAAAAGAAACACCTACAGTTCCAAACAGCATGAACAGCTGTGTTGCAGTGCCTATAGGCTCTAGCAGGGGAGGAAGGGTGGGAGCTCAGAATACAGTAAGATTCCCTTGGAAGAAATAAAATTACTATTGTAGGTAATTTTTTCTTCAAGCCCCAGGAAATCTTACTGTATTCTGACTTCTGCAGACTACCCAAGCAGTACCTTTGAAGGAGGGTTGAGAACCTGCTTAGGAAACAGACTCTGCAATACTGTTGTACCAAACATGGCATCACTTCTGGCTTGAGTATCCAGGCTGTAGTGTTTGATAAAGGTGTGTACTGTTTTCCAGGCAGCTGCTTTGCAGATTTACAACAAGGGGATATCTCACGCAGCTGCTATAGAAGCAGCTGTACCCCTTGTAGAGTGGGCCCTGAGGCCTGCAGGAGGCTCTTTACCCACTTTGCTGTAGCAAAACTGGATACAGGCAACAATCCAATGGGCAATGGTCCTCTTTGAAGCTGGCCCGGTGGCGCTGAGGGTTAAGGCGCTGCACGTAACACTTCACGCACTGGGGGTCGGCAGGGGAGGGAGAAGGATCGAGTGTCTAGTGGACAGCTCTCCTCTCCCTGGGGTGGGATCCGGGGATTCCTTGATGCAGTAGTGACCCCCTGGTGGAGACTTGGGGTTTCACCTGCTGGGGATCTAGTGGGGATGAGTGCAACAGGCGTCTTACGGGGCTCTGCCTGTGTGGTGATGCCATTGCATGCTCGTGCTCGTAGGGGGAAATAAAGAAGAAAATGCCTCCCAGTCCTCCGGTGAGATGACGGAGGCCTCAGGGGAATGTCCCACATCATACAGCCGGCCCAGATGCACCCGGTTCTCCTTACCAAGCCTGCTCGGATCCAGGTAGGCACTTCACACTTAGGTGATTAACTGTCAGGGGGTAGGACGGAACCAGCCTTGGAGGGGATACAGAGGGTCGAGCCTGCCATGGTGCCTGTGTGGGAGGAGTATCCAAGGAGATGCGGGGGGGTTCAGGCAAGGAGTAGTGGTCTATCCAAGTGGGCACTCCCGAAGGATGCCCAGAGGTTGGGAGTACAAAGTAAAAAACAAAATGGCCCTCTTTGAGATGGGTTTGCCCTTTCCCACAGGTCTGGAAGAACTGGGTCCCATCCTGCCTGTATTCTTTTGTGTGATCCAAGTAGTAGCTAATGGCTCTCTTGACATCAAGACTATGCAACTGGAGTTCTCCTGAGCTGGAATGATCAGTAAAGAAGACTGGCAAAGTCAGGGACTGGTTAAGATGGAAGTCCAAGACCTCCTTAGGAAGGGACTTCCTATTAGTCCTAAGGACCACCTTGTCCCTGTGGACTGCTATGTAGTCTGGCTCTGTGGATAAGGCCTGGAGCTCACTTATCCTCCTAGCGGAGGTGATGGCTACCAGGAACACTGCTTTCCATGTCACATACTTAAGCTCTGCTGAGGACATGGATTCAAAAGGTGGTTGCACTAGCTGGCCTATGCATATGTTACGGTCCCATGCAGGGGTGGGTTCCCTGTGAGGGGGGTGCAAGTGCAGCAGGCCCTTGAAAGGTTTTCTGAATACCTAGTTGGCAGCCAGGATGCTCCTTTTCCAGAAGAAAGGTAAGCAGAAACAGCTGCTAGATTCACCTTAAGAGTGGATGGCTGAAGGCCATGGGAATGCAAGTGTGCCAGATAGTCCAAGACTACTGGCAAGCCAGCCTGGCGGTGGTCTGTCTGTCTGTCCGCATCAGATAGAAAACCTCTTCCATTTAGATGAATACATCTTCCTGGAAGAAGATTTTCTAGATACCATGAGCACCTCTAGTATCCCTTCAGAGAGGTGTAGGTCAGCATATTCAAGGTCTTCAAGAGCCAAGCTCTGAGCCTGAGGGGATTGGAGACTGGGGTACAGAACTCTGCCCTGAGAGGTGGTAAACAGGTTGTGCCTCCTGGGCAGAGAGATTGGTCTAGATACTGATAGGGTCAGTAACAGTGAGTAGCAGGGCTGCCTGGCCCAGTCTGGAGCAAGGAGGATCATTGTTACTGGCTGAACCCTGAGCTTGTTCAGTACTCTGAGCAGCAAGGGAAATGGTGGGAAGACATACAGAAACTTCCCTGGCCACACCATCAGAAGTGCATCTAGTGGTACTATGCCCACTGCCGGAGGCCTGCAACAGAACAGAGGCAGCTGGTGATTGTCTGGGGCTGCAAAGAGGTCCACCTCTGGGGTGCCTCACCTTCTGAACACAACTTTCAGAATTTGCCTGTTCCGTGACCACCCATGGTGATTCTGGTTGATCCTGCTGAGGTCATCTGCCAGCACATTGTCCTTTCCTGGGAGATGAATTGCTGAGAGGGAGATCCCCAAGGAGTAAGCCAGGTTCCATACCTTCATGGCTTCTGTGCACGAGGCGGGGGGGGGAGAGGACCTTGTGCCCCCTTGTTTGTTGATGTAGTACATTGCGGTTGTATTTTCCGTTTGGATCTGAACCACCTTGCTCTGTAGCATAGACATGAAGGACTGAATGCCCAAGTAAACTGCTCTGAGTTCCAACAGGTTTATGTGGAACAATGATTCTTGCTGGAGCCATACACTGTGGACAGTATCCTCCCCCAGGTGGGCTCCATATCCAAGGAGGGAGACATCTGTTTTCAAAACTGCTGCTGGTGGAAGCAGAAGGAAATGGATGCCTTCTCTGAGGTTTACTTCTTCCTGCTGCCACTGCAGAGCTTGAAGGAGGGTTCCCATGACTGGTATCACCTTTGACAGGGAGTCTCTTTTCTAAGACCAGTGAGCCCTGAGTTGGAACTGAATATCCCTCATTTGGAACCTTGATCCTGATATTGCTGCTGCGGCCATGTGCCCAAACAGCTGGAGGAAATGTCTCGCTGGTCTGGGGGTATGATGCTGAAAGGAGCCTGCCAGCTGAATCAGAGTGTCTGCACTTCCCTGAGGGAGGAAGGCTGTTCCTTTCTGGGTATCCAATTCTGCTCCTATAAATTCCAGGAGTTGAACTAGTGTCAGCACTAACTTTTTCTGGTTTACTATGAAACCCAGGCCTCCAGGGTATCTTGTATGGTGGTCAATGTCTGCTCTACCTATTGAGAAGACTGACCTACCACCAACCAGTCGTCCAGATATGGAAAGACAGTGATCCCCTGCGTCCTTACATGTGCCACCACTACTGCTAGGCACTTGGTGAACCATTTTGGAGCCGATATCAGGACGAAAAAGTCATGGCCCTGAACTGACAATGTCCTGATGGCAATCTGAACCAGAGGTACTTTCTGTGTGATTGCCTGATGGGAATCTGGTAGTAGGCATCCTTTAGATCCAGAGATGCCAGTCAGTCTTCCTTCTGAAGTGTGGGAAAGATGGTGGCCAGAGTGACCAATCTGAACTTTGGCTTTGTCAAATGTTTGTTTAAATGTCTAAGATCCAGTATGGGTCACCACTCCCCTGTTTTCTTTAGAGTGAGGAAGTACCCTGGGTAGAGACCCTTTCCTCTCTGGGGCAATGGGACAGGTTCTACTGCGCGGTCCTGAATGAGCTTTGCCACTTCCTTCTCTAACAGAGATGCCTCTGATGGGTTGGCAGGTCTGAACAGTCTTGCTCTCAACTTAGGCAGAAATTTGAAACTGAGAGCAAGACCTTGGCTGACTACCTCCAGGACCCACTTGTCTGTGATGATAGATTCCCAGGCCTGGAGGTAGTGAGCCAGCCTGCCCCCTACTGGGAATGAGGAGGTGACCCTGGCAGACTGCTCAGGGAGTCTGCTTAGCCCGAGTGCTGGGGCCAGCTCTGCTGCTGCCTCTTCTGCCTCTAAAATGTCCCCTGGGGCTGATAAGAAGGTTGGGCCTGTGTTTGGAAGAAGGGTCTATAATGGGTCCCCACCTCCTCTTCCTTGGGATTTCTGGGGTGTTGCTGCTCTCCTTTGCAGCAGCACTCTTGTAGGCTACCTTGTAGTCATCCATTTTTTTTTATGTAAGCCTCAGTTTGCTCCCTGAACAGGCATGTAGGTTCACAGAGAAAATCTAGTGCCTTTGTCTGGGTATCCTGAGACAAATTTGTCACTCAGCCGAGCAGATCTCCTCAGAGACAATAAGGTAGCCATTTGCCTGGCTGCAATGTCATTGGCATCCACTGCCATGTGAAATTGACACTTAAGAGGCTTCAATGCCCCTCTTAGCTGCCTCTGATAGGTCAGATACCATGGGCCCATGACACACCTTGGTTATTTCCATTACTGTGTTCCAAAGGCTTTTCTGGTACCTGGACACTAAGTAGCCTGTCTGATGGCTAAAGAAGCCCCCAGGTAAGATTTGTTTGGCTATGGAATCCATTTTCATGGCGTCCTTCTCAGGAGGATGTGATGCCAGGGAGCCTGCCTTGTTATAAGCAGCAGCCTGCAGCACTCCCTCATGGCTAGGATGCCCAAAAAAAGAACTCAGCTCCTGATCTGGCCACCCAATACTTCCTGTCCATCCTCTTGTCCATAGGTGGAATGGATGTTGGAGTCTGCAGGATGTTAGTGGCTTGTCTCTTTAACGATTTGTGGACGAGTAACAAAAGTCTCTTTGTTGCTGGGACATCCATCATTTCCATGTAATCTGCTTCTTCCTCCTCCTCCTCTGTGGATTCTTGGGTGGAGAGGTCCAGAGTCTGTGCCACCTGCTTCATAAAGGCAAAGTGGGTGGAGTAATATTCCACTGCCTTATCCGGTGAATCAGCACTATGAGGATGAGGTGAGACCTCTGGTTCTATGGGTTCTCCAAAGTCATCCTCTTCATCATTAAAAATCATTGTCTTCCTCAGGGAAGACATCAGTGGATTGTTCCAGTGAACCGGGAACCTGAAACCAGAACCGACAACTGTGAACCAGGGCACTGAACTGATACCGCTGTACTGGTTTGCGATGCCAGTAAAAGGCTTATGGCACTGGCTATAGCTTCTGCTGTTGGAAGTGCTGGAACCATCGGTTGTGGTTCCTTAGCTGGATGCTTCTCTTTTTGGCAGAACTTACCAGTTCAGCAGCAGTTTCTGGAGTTCTTTTTTTTGTTGAGAAACCATCTTCCTGGTCAGATGGCTGCTCACTTGGTTCATTAGACTTCTCCTTGTGAGAAGTGGAAGCTTTATCAGAAGGTGGGTCAGCAGCTTTCTCAGACATTTCTTCTTTCAGTTGGTTCAAGCTCCTATCCAGCGTCAACTGAGGAAAATTTTTACAAATATCACACTCTGCCTTTAAGTGATCAAATCCCAGGCAGAGAACACAAATTAAGTGAGGATCAGCATTAGCAAATGGTTCCCCTCACTCTGTATGATGCTGAAAACCCGCTGGGCCAGTTCTTTTCTTGGGTAATGACATATCAACCAACCACCCCCCAACAGTGGACTCTGGTGAGTCTAAGGCCACCACACAAATAAACATTCTAGAATGTGAATTATTTCTATGGAACATGAAACAGGCTCATCGATACTATGAAAAAGTTCACAAAAACATCCAAATACAAAAAAAAGGGCCCCTGTGCCAAATAATATATAAAAAGTACATAGCACAAGCAAAATAATAACGGTAGGCAGACAGACAGACCTTACTGGCAAACACCCCGGTACCTCCCATCCTAACTGAGCCTTCGTTAGGGGCACTTTTCCTGTATGTGGTAGAACTGGCCCACGTTGAGGGGCACCTAACAAGGGCCATGACGAAACTGTGTTTTTGTACTGTTTGCCGTCCAGGTCCCCATTCCCCCCACAATTATTAAACCAGTGTTATTTGGTTAAACTTTGGCTGGTTATTGACTCCTAAACTGGTGAAGTAAGTAGTGGTTTCCATACCAAGCCCACAAAGACCTAAGGTCCATGTGCTTTGGTTAACTGGAGGGTCCCAGCACTCACCCCCGAACCCAATTATTCTTGCTGTGGGTTCCATCACATAATATTATCACCACCAGGGTCTTTCTCCATGAATTATAGAATAACTAACACCTAAGTGTTAAGAGCGAGCTGGTTCACACACAGTGTGATGATATCATTAGCACAGACAACAGCTCGTGTGCCTGAATGATGTCACCGCACAAAGTGTATAAACCGGCAAATTCTTAACACTTCAGTGTTTTTTATAGAAAGAGAATAACTCGTAAGTGTTAGCAACAAACTGGTTCTCAGCACCCAGTTAGTGGTGTGACATCATTGGTATGAGAGTGAAGAGAAGGCGTTGAGAACCAGCGAGTTCTTAACACTTAAGCTTTTTATTATGTATAACAGGACAGTAAGCATGTTTTCCAAGTAAGGATTAAGTCATGAGAAAGGATGGGTCTATTCTGGACTTAATCCATGGTTGGGGGGGCTAGGGCATGAGGTTGAGTGCCTCCAACGACCCAACCATGGATTACTTCCACAGTAAACCCATCATTTCAAGTGATTTAATCCTCTTGTAACATGGCAATGATTGTATAACCACTAGTCTCTGAATAAATGAGAGCAGACAGACTGATTTAGTTTTGGAATGCTTTATGCTGTGCTGTTAAACACGGTGTACACATAGTACAAAACAACTGGGACACACTTATTGGAAATATCGTGGCTGCTATTTAACTTTTACCAAAATAGCTTTCGTTACAAGTTTTAAGCTTTCTAACATCTAAACAAAAACTTGCAGTTAACTTTCAATGCTAGGTTCTTCGATTTTCATCTGTGTGTATTACAAGATATGAGTTGCACTACATGATGGGACCATGCTAGGGTACATCCTCATGTTTTGTTCCTGCAGTTCCCTTGCCAGGCCAACACATGGCTGCGACAGCTGATGACTGTAATACTGTGAGTAGAAACTCAACAATTTTCAACCAGTAATTCTATACATATTAACTTTACATTTACTAATATGTTACTTTTTCTAACTTACTGTTAGGATTGGTGCTACGCACTTTGATTTTCATCTGTGTGTATTGCAAGATATGGGTGTACTGCATGATGGGACTTTGCTAGGGTAGATCTTCATGTTTGTTTCCTGCAGTTTCCTTGGCAGGCCAAAAGATGGCTATAAAACAATGCTAGCAGTACAGCACTGTTTTACAGCCATTTTTAGATCAATTTCCAAATGTATGGCATTGAGCCAAACTGAAAAACACTTTCATAGACCAAGCACTATTTTGTGAGTATTAACTTCACTTTTGTTCCTCTCTGAATTATCTAGCTCAGCAGGAGACAGAACAACACAGAGAATAATGGCTAAGTAAGTGTGTTTTATGAATTTAAGACATAAACCTTGAGAGCAAAGCTCAAGAGGTTTATGAGCTGATCATTCACTAAGCAACTGACTTGGGTCCATTAGTGTAGCGTGACCGAGCAGTGTTTGTTCAGGAAAAAATTTCCCAAAAATGTAGACAAACTGCAGTGTTTTGTTTAAAAATCCTGTCCTATGTAGCATAACAACACTCACTTACGCTTGAATCTCATCTTCTGAAGCCACGGAGTCACTCGCTCTCCTCAGTCTATACTTGGCAGCTTTAATGCAAAAATAAGAAAAATTAGGATAACTGCTACAAGGGACAGAATTTTTAAACAAAACACTGCAGTTTGTTTACATTTTCGGCATTTTTATTTCCCTGAATGAACACCGCTCGGTTACGCTACGCTGCCAGGAAAGTAAAAGTGGCACTTGAGGACAGTGCAAGTGAGTTGTTTTCAGAACGCCGTAATAACCCATTTTCGGGTTATTACGGCGTTCCAGAGATATCTGAATTCGGGTTGATAAATGGGGTCACCAGTAATTATAATGTTTATTGCTCTTACCTTTCAAATACTTTTTTTGACTAGCATTGTTAGTATCTTTCTTTGGTTTCCTTTTGTTTTTCTCACTTTTGTTATTTTTCTTTTCACCCATAGAAGCAGCCTCCTTCTTTGATCTTGCTTTGTGTATCTCACTGTCTTTGTTATTTTTGCTTTCTGTTATAGAAGGTGCAGGCTCATCTTTACCATAGTGTGTATTTACCAAGGCATTGATGCCCACTACTCCACACACACACACAGAAAAGTTGACATTAAAAATATGCATTGCTCTCCTTCTGTGCTTCACTTGTGAATGGTGATCCACTGGGTGGGTGGGAAAATCAGGGAATTCTGCTGTTTCACAATGGCTGTGAAATGATGCTAGCAGCACAGCACTGTTTTACAGCCATCTGTTGGGTTGCCATGAGAACTGCACTTGAGCGAAGGGTTGTTGGAGCAAGCATGGATTATTAAAGAATTATGCTATGTACTTTATTGTGGTTCATACTGATATTTATTTATTTAGAGTCTAGGATTTCAAGTACCTTTGAGCCAATGCTCTTTTACAAACATTCCACATCAATTGAGGTACAATACAAACATTACATACAGTTGAGTAACAATGCAGAAATGGTGCACAGACATTTTTAAGCAGCTGAAATACATCACATTTAGGGAAAGTGGGTACCAGAGGGGGCAGTGTAGACAGAGGTAGCTGAGGCTTGGAATGGACACAAAAAGAACAGTGCAGCCATTGGCATTTGTCAGGCCTCAAAAAAGTGCTTGGGAGGGTAGGGAGCAAAAACAGGAGGGTAGGCTGTAGGATGAGGGAGAGAGGGGGTAGGAGAAGAAGTGCTGGAGGGATATCAGATTATGAGAGACAGACACAGGAGCTAGAGGCAGCTAAGTGGAGGAGAAGGTTGGCTTTGAATGGGCCTAGCTTTTGCAGAGAGGCGATGTCTTTGTTGAGTCTATTAATCCAGCTAGGAGCTCGGTGTGCAAATGATCTTTGGCCCTGTGTGGTGCGGCACTGGGAAATGTGCATTTGATTTTCTGAAGCCTCCATGAGGCGGAAGTTCTGTGCTGTATGGAGAAGAGTTTGGACTCCGGGGGGAGAAAGATGTAGCATAATTTTCTTAGCCATTAGACAAGTTTGGTACTTGAGACGGTTTGATAACTGGAGCCACCCTGTTTGTACATAGAGGTCACACATATGGGTGAGATGGTGGGGTCCTGTGATGAGTCAGCAGGCTTTGTTTAGGGCCAAGGATAAGCGTCTCAGGGCTATGTCAGTTGTAGAGCCATAAATAATCAGACCATAGTCGATTAGCGACACCACTGAGCTCTGATATTGCACAAGCAACCATGGTTCTACTGTGGAATTAATCCATGGTTGCTTAATGGTCAGCTATTGCTGTTTATCCAATCCATGTTAGTTATTTTAATCTCTTATTTAGAGCCATGTCACAAACAGAAATAACCTTGCCGAGGTTAATGCCTTTTTTTAATTTATAGTTTACTGACTTGTAACGCTGTGTTTTTTGTGTGTGTGAGCTACCATTTTTAAGCAGCGAATGCAAGGTAATTTAGGCTAGCTGACTGTTGGAGGTAGCTCAGCTCATGCTCCAATGGTTTACTATTGTTGGAGCGTGAGACTGATAATGATATTTGAAAAAGTTGTTCTTCACATTCTAAAATATGAAGAACAACTTTGAAATCCACAAGGGAAACATGCTTACTGTGTATTAAGTATAGAATAATGTATGTGCAGATGTTGTATTACAAGTTTTTCATACACACTCAAGGTGTGTGTGAAAAAAAATTAGTAACACAAGATCTGCACATAATTTACTTTTTAAATTACTGATTAGCAGTGTTTATCAGTACTGCTGGACCCTGTTTTCTTTAAATCCAGTTTCCCCCTTTTTTAAGTGATTGACTTTTCAGATCAAAAGAGGCTTCGTTTTGAAAGATTTTCAGAAATGGTTTTAGTAAAAGGTAGCAAATTTATTGACTTTTTACTAAAGTCTTTTTAAAATTAAATTCAAACAGTATCACTGTAAGCAATATGGATCATGTTCTCTAGCAAGAAACACACTGCCCCCATTCCACGACCAGTGGTGCAGTTGAGAAGTGCAAATGACAGGTGAGAGGAACTGCTGCGCTGTCTTGAGTGAGGGGGAGATCAGAGTAGTGTTAAGTTCAAGTTAAGTCAAGTTTATTGCAGGAATTACTCCATTAAGCAGGCTCATTCACAAGAAGGTCCTGAACGTAAATCAGTAACATATACATAAATCAGCAACATGTACAGAAATCAAAAATCAGTAACAAATACAGAGAGATTCTGTTAAGAAGGGGGATAAGACCTTTTATAGGTACATTAGGGAGTGAAGAAAGACCTAAGGAGGGATACTGAAGCTTAATAAAGGGGAGGGAATTTGGGTAGAGGGTGACACTGAAAAAGCAGGGATACTGAACGAATATTTCTGCTCAGTATTCACAAAGGAAGAGGAGGGGGAGTTACCTAAACCAAACAAGAGAAACACTCTGAAGACAGGGGTCGATACCAGTCCATTTACAGAAGAAAGGGTTCTGAAAGAACTAATAAAATTGAAGGTGAACAAAGCAATGGGGACTGATGGGATTCACCCAAGAATTCTAAAAGAACTAAGGGTAGAACTAGTGACACCACTGACTACTCTCTTTAACAAATCATGTGAGGATGGGGTGGTACCCGAGGACTGGAGGAGGGCAGATGTGATTCCTCTTCACAAAAGTGGGAGCAGGACAGAGGCAGGAAACTACATACCAGTTAGTTTGACCTCAGTGGTAGGGAAAATGATGGAATCACTTCTGAAGGAAAGAACTGTTGAGTACCTAGAGGCCAGTGGGGCACAGGACCCAAGGCAGCATGGATTCACGATGGGAAGGTCGTGTCAGACGAATCTAATAGATTTCTTTGACTGGGTGACCAAAGTAGTAGACCAGGGAGGGGCTGTGGACATGGCCTACCTAGATTTTAGCAAGGCATTTGATATAGTCCCACACAAAAGCTTAATACACAAGATAGCCAGCCTTGGAGTGGGTCCCAAGGTGGTAGCCTGGATAAAAAACTGGCTAGACAACAGGATGCAAAGGGTAGTAGTAAATGGAGTACACAGTGAAGAAAGGAGGGTTACTAGCGGGGTACCGCAGGGTTCAGTACTGGGACCGGTCCTTTTTAATGTCTTTATAAGTGACATTGCAGAGGAACTGGAAGGAAAAGTATGTCTCTTTGCAGATGATACAAAGATCTGCAACAGGGTTGATACACAAGATGGAGTGGAAAGGATGAGAAGGGACTTGGCAAGGTTGGAGGAATGGTCAAATGTATGGCAGCTCAGATTCAATGCAAATAAGTGCAAGGTAATGCACATGGGAAACAAAAACCCAGGAGAAGCGTACACAATGGGGGGTGAGATACTGACAACAGTAAAAACAGAAAGGGACCTGGGGGTAATTATATCAGATGACCTAAAGGTGGGCAAGCAATGTGAGAAGGCAGTAAGGAAGGCTGGGGGGATACTGGGATGCATAGGAAGAGGCATCAATGTAGAAAACAGGAAGTTGTTATCCCTCTGTACAGACAGTTGGTGAGACCCCATCTGGAGTACTGTGTGCAGTTCTGGAGACCCCATCTCCAAAAGACATAGACAGAGTGAAGGCTGTCCAGAGGAGGGCAACCAAAATGGTGCAGGGTCTGCACCAGAAGACATATGAAGAAAGACTAAAGGAGCTTAATATGTATACCCTTGAGGAAAGAAGGGAGAGAGGGGACATGATAGAAACTTTCAAGTACCTCAAGGGAATTAACAAAGTCCAAGAGGGTAGCATCTTCCAGAAAAAGAGATGTGCAAGAACAAGGGGGCACAATTTGAAGATAGAGGGGGAACGGCTCAGAGGTAATGTGAGGACGTAATTTTTTACTGAGAGGGTTGTGGATGCATGGAACAGCCTCCCAGAGGAGGTTGTGGAGTCAAGAACAGTGGGGGAGTTAAAGAATGCATGGGACAGGCATAAGGCAGTCCTAGTGGGGGAGTAGGAGGATGGTTAACTAGGATCTGCAGCTTATCTGTTAGGTAGGAAAATGGGCAGACTAGGTGGGCCAAGCGGTCCTTATCTGCTGTCAAATTCTGTTTCTATGAGATGGCAGGGAACAGTGCAAAAAGAATTGGAACATAATTAACATACAGCGCCACGGTACAATTTATACATGACATATGCAATATATACAAAATATACAATATTTACAAAGTAACACTATAAAATTACCTAGTACACTAGGAGGCTGCCAGACCGAGAATTTGAACACAAAGCCCTAGTGAACAGAAGAGGATGAGGGAATAGAAAAGGTGATCAAGGTGGGATACAACAGGAAAGGTGGGAGTGTAGCGAGTGAAGTACTTTTTAAAATATTTTTATTACTTAACAGTGGAAATGAGGAATGTTTTTGGGAGCGTTTTTAGATATGGTACAGGTTTATTAATGAAAAAACAGACAACAGTGAATTTAACTGATATCAACTGGTTACCTGGTTATTACAGAGCTCTATAATAAGTGAGTAACCAGTTGACATTGCTGAAATGGGTTGTGGTGGCTTTTCACAGTAACAGATAGCAGGCTGATAAAGACTGCTGTTAGTAATTGTATATAGAATAATGCATGGAGTGGTACGTGTAAAATTCAAGTTTTGCACACCACCCCAATGCCTTGTTTTATATAATTGCTGGGGTGGCGACTGTTTTTTCACCATAGGTTCTCCTGTACCAATAAAGATTTCTGTTTAAAACTGTGTCAGTGTCTGTTAATTAATCTAAAGAACAGGGCAAGTCCATTCTTTGATTTTTATGTGTGATCAGTAAACTGCAGTCTCTCCTATTTGTTTATTGCTGCAGTACAGAAAGTCAGGCTTTGCTGCCAACTGGGATTAAAAAAAAAAAAAAAAAAAAAACCCTTTCTCTAGGTGACATCCATGTTGCAACCACACCAGATCAAAGAGAACCACCAGGTTTAAAATGTATCGAGTAACAACAGTACGATTCACTCTGTTTGTATCTATAACAAGGACAATTTTATTTTGACAAACTGCTGCATACAGTACCCTTAGATTAAAAAAAAAAAGGTTGCCATGGTGAGGTTTTCTGTTTTTGCGACTGAGTCAGCTGCGCTGTTGAGAGATGGAAAGCTCTTTGTGCATGTGATCTGTAAAGGAAAGCTGGTGTGTGAATGCCACAATAACCAGCTGGTTATAATGGAAAATTATGCAGACTTTTTTCTATGGGGAAAAAAACAGACCATTATTATATGGAGCATAGACCACTTCAACATGAAGAACAAGTTTTTTCTTTCACAGAGGAGGGATGGTGACATCATAAAGCAGAACAGCGATGCTAGAGTGCTCTATGATGGCACTGTCCCTCCAAGGAGTGAGAACAAGCTTATTCTTCACTCAAAGGAGGGGTTTGTTGTATATAATACATTGTGAGCATCTTTTTTCAAATACAAATTTCACATAGCGCTAATCAGTCAATATTCCATCTGGAGGAAATGGAAATATCGGTATTTGGTCTAGATGGCATTGTGACAAGCTGGCCTATGGTAGATGGAGAGGCAACATGCTGGGTTTAAAGTTCACAGAACAAAATGTAATTTTATTGCTTCAAAGATAAGTTGTTGCTCCAGAAAAAAACATAATTAGTCAGTTCAATTTCTCCAGCCTGGTCAGGTAACATAAAGGTTAACACAAAACTGTTCTTTCAGGCTGACTTGACAAAGGGATCTTTGAACCACCTCTGTGGGCCAGTAGTTTGTTCAATATATAGTCTCAAACAAAATAAACGGTTTGTGGGCCAGCAGTTTTGAATGCACAATCTTACATAAAACACAGTTTTCCCTTTTTGCCTTGTTTATAGGCTGTTATCAGCAGTACATTCCACTCACTGTTTTTGGCCCAGCTGGCTAAACTGATTCTTTACCTTACGACTCTCTGCTTTAGTAATGGCCTGGTTCTCAGCAGCAGGCTTCAGCTGTCCCCCCCCCAAAGGCTCTCTGCTGACTTAAACCTTCCCTTTGGTTTTCAGCTCTGGTTCCTGTCTCACAGGGCAGCAGTTTCCAGCCTCTCTCACTCTCTCCCTTGCTGGCTTCCTCTGCCTTTTAGCAATCTCTCTTATTGGCCAAACCTGTGGAGGCATCCCCCTTGCCTGTTGCGGTCCCTACATTAACTCAGTCTCAACCAAGGGGTTAACCCCTTGTTCCCCGGTGTTGTGTTTACCATGTCACATACCACCCCCCTTTGTGTGAAGGCACAGTTGGTCAGATCCCTGACCAGTCACCTCCCGGGACAGGAAGTCCATGTTTCCATTCTGGGTCCTGGCCTGAAGGTGCACCGTGAAGAAAAACGGCTGGAAGGCCAATTACCACCTGGTGATGTGGAGGTTGTTGTCTTTCATCACTTGGAGCCAACGCAGAGGGGCATGGTCTGTAACCAGGATGAAATGCCGGCCATGCACGTAGTAGCGGAGGACGTCCACCGCTCGCTTGACTGCGAGACACTCTTTTTCTATTACTGCATAGTTTTTCTCTCAGGGAAAGACTTTTCGACTGAGGTAGAAGATAGGATGTTCCTCCCCCACAAACTCCTAGCTCAACTTCAGAGGCATCTGTTTGCAGGATAAAGGGCCTGTTGAAGTCAGGACTGCGTAACACGGGCTCTCTGCACAGTGCCGCTTTAAGTTGTGTGAAGGCCTGGTCACACTCCTCTGACCAGTGGACCCTGTTGGGGGCAGATTTCCGGGTGAGGTCTGTAAGGGGGCTGGCAAGGGTAGATAAGTGTGGTATGAACCGGTGGTAATACCCTGCCAACCCTAAGAAGGCCCTCACATGCGTTTTTGTAGTGGGTACCGGGCACTTTGCTATGGCTTGGACCTTACTGATCAACGGTCTCACCTGTCCATTGCCTATACAGTACCCTAAGTACTTTGTTTCTGCTTTGGCCAAAGCATACTTTGCTGGATTGGCCAGCAGCCCTGCTTCTTGGAGGGACTGTAGTATAGCTGTCACCTTGGATACATGTGATTTCCAATCAGTGCTGTGGATCACCACATCATCCAGGTAAGCAGCTGCATACTGGGCATGAGGTTGCAGCAAGTGATTCATGAGCGTTTGAAAGGTTGCAGGGGCCCCATGTAAGCCAAAACGCATGGTACGGAACTGGTATAGCCCAAAGTGGGGTAGCAAAGGCTGTCTTTTCATGAGACTCTGGGATCAAAGGGATTTGCCAGTACCCTTTTGTTAGGTCCAATGTCGTGATGTACTTGGCTTCCCCCTAGTCTATCCAATAGTTCATCTATCCGAGGCATGGGGTAGGCATCAAACTTCGAGATGGCACTGACCCTGCAATAATCAATACAGAAGTGGGTAGCCCCACCTTCTTTTGGTACTAACACTATAGGGCTACTCCAGTCACTGCTGGATTCCTCAATCACTCCCAACTTTAGCATGTCCTGTAATTCCTTCTTAACCATATCTCGTACAGCTTCTGGCAAGTGATATTTTTGCTGCCGCACTTTCTCCCCAGGCTCTGTTTCTATATGGTGAGCTATCATATGGGTTGTCCCCAGGAGGAAGGAGAAAACATCTGAAAACTGGCTTACCAACTCTCCTAGTTGCTGTTTCTGTTTGTGAGACAGCTGCTCTCCCATTGGGACTTGTATCCCCAAATTGTCATCTGGCACTTGGGGTCCCAGATCCACTATGTCTGGGTTAGGGGAAATTAATAGGTTACCCCTCTGGTTCCAGAATTTCAGCAAATTGAAATGGTAGATCTGGGTCTCTTTTCACCTTTCTGGCTGGCAAACTTTATAGTCAACTGGGCCCACCCTCTGGATAACTTCGTAAGGCCCTTTCCATTTGGCTAGAAGCTTATTCTGGCTGCTTGGCAACAGCACTACTACCTGGTCCCCTGGTTTATATTCTCTCAACCGGGCTCCCTTGTTATAGTAGTACTCTTGTCTTTGTTGAGCCTTCACCAGATTCTCTCAGGCAAATTTCCCCATCCAATCTAATCTTTCCCTCAATTGCAAGACATATTGCACCACATTTTCAGTCTTGGGTTTGGGTTTCTCCCACATCTCCTTTACTACATCAATAAACACCTTGTGGGCAGCGCCCATAGAGCAGTTCAAAGGAGCAAACCCTGCAGATGCTTGCGGGACCTCCCGCATTGCGAACAGCAGTAAGGGGAGTAACATATCCCAGTCCCTGCCCTAAGTGGTTATGAACTTTCGAAGCATGGTTTTAAGGGTTTGGTTGAATCGCTCCACAAGACCCTTCATCTGGGGATCGTAGATTGACGTCCTTATGGAGCTGATTCCCAACAAAGTACAAACCTCCTGAGTCAGGCAGGACATGAAGTTAGTTCCCTGGTTTGGCAACATTTCCTTCGGTATTCCTATGTGACTAAAGACCTTTAACAGCTCCCCGGCTACAATTTTGGCCAAAAATGCTTCGTAATGGGATGGCCTCGGGGTACCGGGTAGCATAGTCCACAATTATCAGAATGTTTTGGTACCCCCCTGCACTCTTTTCCAGGGGTCCCACTATATCAACCCCAATCCGGTCAAAAGGTGCTTCCATAACAGGTAAAGGTATTAAAGGGACCCTGGGATTGTTCTTTGGAGCCACTAACTGGCACTCGGGACAAGATGTACAATAATCTTTAACATGTTGATATATGCCTGGCTAAAAGAATCGGGGTAACAGTCGGGCTAGTGTATTCTCTACCCCACAGTGCCCAGCCACCAGAATAGAGTGGGCAAGGCGTAGTAATTCCCCCTGAAAGACTTGAAGGAGTAGCAACAGATGCCGGGCATCCACCGTTTGGACCTTTTTACTAATTTGATACAGGATACCTCCTTGTAACTCAAAATGAGGATAGCGTGCTGCCCGATTCTCATCTACCACCTCCCCTTCCTTGACAGCCAACTGGATGTATACCCGGCTGAGTATACCGTCAGCCCTTTATTCTTTGGCAATGTCTGGGCAGTGCTTTAATACATTTTGCTCTGATAAGGACAGCCCTCCGGAACCTTGGTTAAATGGGTCAGTGTTAGGGTTGTGCTGTGGGTCTGGACTCACTTCTGCCTTTGCTTCACCTCCCTGCTGTGCATCTGCCTCTTCGGGACCCTTTTCTTTGCTGCCCTACATTCCCTCTTAGATTTGCGGGTTCTGGTTAAGGAGTTAAAAATTCCTGGGTCGGGGAAAGGAAAAACTTCCCCGAGCTGCAGGTGGCTGGCCCCCCTTCCTTCATGACCCTGAGACCAGGTAGTTACCAAAGATAAGTCTGCTCTCCATAAGTCGTCAAACCATTTCCAATCTCTCCCCAGTTACACTGGATAGGGTAATCCCGGGGCAACCCCCACCTTTATAGTCTCTGTTTGGCCCCCCCAGAGTAAGTGTAACCATCACACCAGGGTAAGCCTTTACAACCCCATGCACACATCGGATAGGGACGGGTTCTGGTCCTGCCAGTGTCGGGGGTTCACCAGGGCCACCCTGACTAGGGTCTGGCGGCTTCCTGAGTCCACCAGAGCCTCCATCTTTATTACTTCTACCTTGACAGGGATCTCAAAATCCCGGGATTCAGGGCCCCCACCCCCACTATACAGTGAATATCCATCTGTAAATGTGCAATCTATGAAGGTACAGTCCAGATTGGGGCAGTTCTTCGTAACGTGACCCCTCTGTCCACATGAGAAACATGCCCTTGTGTCTCGGCTACAGAGTGAGCTTCTGGATTTAGGCAGCAGGCCCTCAGGAAATGTCTCCCTGAGTTGCTGGGTTGTCGTCTTTCTCAGAGTCTGACCCTTATTTGGCCCTAACCTCCCTCCCTACGTGCCCAAGGTCCCTTCACAGTTCCAGTCAATATTCCTTCAGTCTGGCTCTCTGGCTGATTCCCCATCTTCCCAGTTGGCCGGTTAAGCCGGATCATGGGGCAGGAGGAGAGTTCAGCATCCAACACTTGTACTGAGATCTGTATAGCCTCTGCTAGCATGGTGATCTTCTGTTTGTGGACCCAGCTCTGAATTCCCGGGGGCAGAATGTTCAGAAATTGTTCCAAGATAATTAACTTGGCCACCTTGAGGCCACTGCATCCTTCGTGTTTAAGCCAACACCAACACAGATCCCACAATTGTTGTCCCACTGCTCTAGGTCATGCACCTGCTGCAAATCTGAAGCTCCGGAACCTCTGTCAGTAACTTTCTGCATTGATGCCTAGACGGTCCAGGATTGCTGCTTTCACCTCTGTGTACTCCCCGGCTGTGGTACTGTCCATAGCTTGATAGGCTGCTTGGGCTTCCCTGGTCAGACATGGGCAAGGCGGACAGCCCACTGAGGTCTGGGCCATCCAGCAGCTTCCGCCACTCACTCAAACGTTACCAGGAAGGCCTCAGGATCATCCTCAGATGTTATTTTGGTCAGCACGGCATTCATCCTAGGAACCCCTGGCCCCACGATAGCCAGACCAGCCTCACCAGTAGGATCTTGTTGCAGCTGTTGCACCAGGGACTGCAGGAGCTGCTGCTGTTGTCCCAGCTATACAAGAAACTGCTGTTGTGCCTCCTGTTGCTCTTGTTATGCCCATTGTTGTGCCTCCTGTTGGGCTTGCTGTGCCAGCTGGGTGAGAACCTGGTGTTGCTGAGCCTGTTGTGCCCATTGTTGTGCTTCCCGTTGGGCTTGCTGTGCTTGTTGCACCTGTTGTTGCGCCTCCTGCTGCTGCTGTGTCAGCTACCTGAAAGCCTGTTGTTGTTGCTCAGCGAGGAACTTCAGCAATTTTTCCACATTCATTTTTCCAGAATGTAACTAGTCCTGCTCACTCTAGCAGTGGTTCGAATCCCACTTCTCACACCACGTGTGACAAGCTGGCCTATGGTAGATGAAGAGGTAACATGCTGGGTTGAAAGTACACAGAACAAAATGTACTTTCATTGCTTCAAAGATAAGTTGTTGCTCCAGAAAAACATAATTAGTCAGTTTAACTTCTCCAGCCTGGTCAGGTGACATAAAGGTTAACACAAAGCAGTTCTTTCAGGCTGACTTGACAAAGGAATCTTTGAACCACCTCTGTGGGCCAGCAGTTTGTTCAATATATAGTCTCAAACAAAATAAACGGTTTGTGGGCCAGCAGTTTTGAATGCACAATCTCAAATAAAACACAGACAGTTTTCCCTTTTTGCCTTGTTTGTAGGCCATCAGTAGTACATTCCACTCACTGTTTTTGGCCCAGCTGGCTAAACTGATCCTTTACCTTAGGACTCTCTGCTTTACTAATGGCCTGGTTCTCAGCAGCAGGCTTCAGGTTTTATTCCCCCCAAAGGCTCTCTGCATGACTTAAACCTTCCCTTTGGTTTTCAGCTCTGGTTCCTGTCTCACAGGGCTGCAGTTTCCAGTCTCTCTCTCTCTCTCTCTTGCTGGCTTCCTCTGCCTTTTAGCAATCTCTATCTAATTGGCCACACCTGTGGAGGCATCCCCCCTTGCCTGTTGCAGTCCTTACATTTCCTCAGTCTCAACCAAGGAGTTAACCCCTTGTTCCCCGGTGTTGTGTTTACCCTGTCACTGGTGTATTGATTGTTTTCAATTTCACCTTAAGCAACTTTTGCTTGATAGTGCTGCTGATTAGCCTTCAAGCTAATCAGCAGCACCTGTGAAAAGTTGCGCTTAATGGTTCTAACCTTAAGAACAACTTTTCAGAACCACTGAAAAAATATGATCAAAGTGTATTATGAAAAGGGTGGAGACAACAGAGGAATCTGATTGGCTGGAATGGGATTCTAGCCACATCTTTTTTCCCCATGTAGCATGGAAAAAAACAAGGTACCATCACTAGCTTGCCACCTTACCAGATAAATCCTTGTGCCGATAATGGCATAAAATTCAAAACAAACGAGCCGCCATGTTTCTCACCTTGGTAACTTGAACAGGTAACTATGTTCAAATACCTACAGTAGGTGTCACTCTAGACCCCTCACTAACTTTCACTGACATTGGAATGTTGGTCAAGCATGTTAACCAGCAACTGGGTATCTGCTTTAAGCTAAAAAAAAAAAAAATCTCATGACCCCAGAAGTGCAGCTGGCCATAGTCCAAGGCATGCTTCTCCCACTCCTGAATAACCGCTGTCCCATTTACAGTACTTACAAACCTCCAGTCATAACTTCACTAGATTTAACACGAAACACTACAGCATTTGTAGGTTTGCCTCTCTGGCCCATTATAAGACCCACCACTACTCTCTTCATTAGAAGTTTGGCTCACTCATCCCCCAGGCCCGTCATGACTACCTTATCAGTACCCTTGTTGAAAAGTCCCTCAGAGGAAAAGGAGAACTGCCCCTTGTGAAGCCTTCTCAGTTTTAGGATTAGTTCATGACATCTCAGGACCTCCTCCCAATGCCTCCTTAACCTTCCTCAGATGGCTACTGAGATGGGTCAGAAAGCTTTCTTCAATGTTGCCCCTAGGCTAAGAAATTGGTTTGCAAGTGTCTCTCCACTCACTAGGCACTTCCATCATATTCAAAACACATTTTGAAAATGCCCTTCTAAACTCCTCTGTTTGTAAGTGCCACCTAACTTGGGATGTTGGAGATCCTTAGGTCTGAATGTAGACCTCTAGGCAGTTCTTGAAGCACATTGACTTTGTTGTTAGTCATGTTTTATATCACATGGTATTGTGTCGCTAGCTATGGTCTAGAGTCTAAATCTCAGTCTAATCATGATGTTATTGTGTCCTGTGCTGCTAACCTCTTCTTCTTTATTGTGGACCTGTGTGGGGAGAAAAGAAGAGATCTGTAAGCAGTGCTTGGGGCACTTAAACTTGGAAGGCAGTGTTTGGGGTACCTTGAAACTTGGGTTTTAAATTGTAACAAGTTGTGTGGGGGAAACTAGGTCAGGAGCTCAATCTTGGGGTGAGTAGTTTCAGGAAGTCCTGTGAATCAGCTGTGTAACTAGGGGATAGAGCTGATAGAGGCTTAGTGCCGTCTAACAAAAGCAAGATTTTTTTTTATATATTTTATTAATTTTACAAAGTAAAACAGAGCATCAGTCCCAGTTGGGAAACACAGTACATAAAAAATGAATATGTCACTCCATATAGGATAGTAGTATCTCCCAACTAAAGTCCAAATGGAAGAGGATACCAGCAGATGTACAAGAAACATAGTCACATGATAGAAAAAAAAAATATGGAATAACAGCCCAAGAGCCCATGGCAAAACTTCTGAAGTGGAATAACCCAACTGTATATACTAAAATGCCCACCATTAAAAAAGGGCATTGTGCCATGTATAAAGCTAAAATAATTAAGAGTATACAAATGAGAGTACAGTCCACTGCAACCTTCACTTTGTTAAACTGAGCCATCTGCAATAAAACTGACGTGAGGAGACACCCTGATGAAACATTAAAAAATTAACACAGTTCAATGATGAAGACGTTCTAAAGCAGGGCATGCTCAATGTTAATTTAAGGTATGGAGGGTTTCGTTGGTATGTATTTCCAATAGGCACGTTTGAGAAAGTTTAGCAAACTAAAATCATTACTGTAAACCAAGGAGCCTCCACCCTTCATCCAGTTATGGTGAGGACAAATTGGCTCTACATAAAATGCTCTTACCCCAAACTAGAACATAAAAAGTAAAGCAAACTGCAAAATACCAAGAAGAGTGGTAAACACTAACTAATAGAGACAGCAATAAATCCCAAAGAAAGGACCTCAATATGAAGATGAATTAACGGCCTTCCCTTACATAAAAAACAGAGATTAACAGGTGACTGTATACACAAGCCCTTCAGCCTTCTTCCTGGATGTCATGGTCAATCTCTGGTTCTCCCTCCAAATGACAAGAGGATTCTCGTAGGTTTGCCTCCATTTCCCCACCTACGAAGGGTCCATAAAAACAAAGACCTTATCCTGGTGTCTGGAAACAAAGTGTAGCAGACAGCCAGGTCCTGAAGCATACCAGGCCCCATTACAATTCTTTTGGCATTGACAGGTGGCATACGAAGTGTGAGGGAACAAAAGAATAGTAGCCCCTTCATATAACAATGGATGGTGCTGACAGGCTAGTTGCAACAAATGATCCCTGGTAGCCACTGAGTCAAGAACGACCATCACAATACGAGGAGGGAATCCTCAAGCTGGCCCCATGGATGACGTCTGTAAGCTTTTAGGATGGGTCACTCCCTAGGCCCAGAAGACTCCTGAAATTGTTCTTTTAGCCAGGCCTTAAGAAATATAGGCAAACAGTTGCCCTCAGCCCCCTCCAGGGAACCCAAAAGTGAATATGGGCAGAACAAACTTGATTCTCAAATAGTTCCAATCTGTACAAAAGTGGCAGTAGGGAGGAGGCGGGGAACTACAGGCCAGCCAACCTCACCTCTGTGGTGGGGAAGATCATGGAGACACTGCTGAAGGAAAAGATATAGTGACACACCTGGAATCCAATGGTACCCAGGATCCAGGGCATCATGGATTCACAGCAGAAAGGTCCTGTCAAAACAAATCTTACAGATTTTATTTGACTGGGTGACAAAGGTGATAAATCAGGGTGGTATGGTGGACATTGTCTACCTCGATTTCAGCAAAGTCTTTGACACCATCCCACACAGAAGGCTGATTAACAAGATGGGTAGTCTGGGCATGGGACATAAGGTGATACACTGGATTAGTAACTGGCTAACAGACAGGAGGCAGAGGGTGGTGGTAAATGGGATTCAACAGGGAGGTCAGCGGGGTACCTCGGGGATCCGTCGTGGGGCCAGTCCTGTTCAACGTATTTATTAGTGACATTGCAGAAGGGCTGGAAGGGAAGAGCTGCCTGTTTGCAGATGACACCAAGATCTGCAACAGGGTGGATACTCCAGAAGGGGTAGAGAAAATGAAGATGAAGGACATGTGTCCGAAACACATCAGGTGGGGTAGTGTGGTCTCCTGTTGAATAAATATTTGTGGTAAAAAGATGCCATATAGTAAAGGCATCTTATATTTTTACAATTTGAGGTAGTGAGTGTTGGAATCTTGTGTTTTTTAAATGAAGAAGCTTGAAAAATGGTCAGAGGTGTGGCAATTGAGGTTCAATGCAAAGAAGTGCAAAATGATGCACCTGGGAAGAGGGAACCCTATGGAGAGCTACAGGATGAGGGGGTGCTGACAATCACCAAAGCGGATGGGACCTAGGGGTCATCATTTCAGACAACCTAAAGGTGTCAGAGCAGAGTACAAAGGTGGTGGGGAGGGCCAGTGGCATGCTTTGGTGCACAGGCAGAGGGATCACTAGCAGAAGGCGGGAGGTGGTGATGCCATTGTATAAAACATTGGTAAGGCCTCACCTAGAGTATTGCGTGCAGTTCTGGAGGCCACACCTGCGCAAGGACATTGACATAGTGGAGGCAGTCCAGAGAAGGGTGACCAAGATGGTACATGGTTTGCACCACAAAACATATGAGGAGAGACTAAAGGACCTCAATATGTACTCACTGGAGAAAAGGAGGGAGCGAGGGGACATGATAGAAACTTTCAAGTATCTCAATGGCAGGAACAAGGTGCAGGTGGGAGACCTCTTCCAATGTACAGGGAATACAAGAATGAGGGGGCATGATATGAAATTGAAGGTGGGGGGTAGATTATGAGGAAATGTGAGGAAATTCTTCACAGAAAGGGTGGTGGATGCATTGAACAGTCTGCCACAAAAGGTACTGGGAGCGAGCACAGTGGGGTTTTTAAACATGCCTGGGACAGGCACAAGAGAACCCTGAGGTGGGAGGGAGTGAGGAAAGACCATTGACCAGATAGGGTCAGAGGCTGCATACGAGTGTAAGGCTTATGGGCAAACTGGATGGACCTAGCGGTCCTTATCTGCCAACAATTTCTATGTTTCTATGGTTTTCAGTGCTCCATGACATGGTAATAGCCACAACAATCCAGGTCAGCCTCTGCCATGATAGTTCTGGGTCCAAAATCTTATTTCTAGACTTCTGGCATTCTCACAAATAGCCTTCCAGATTTTGCATCCCTCTACTTGTTGCCCCGTTTTTCCTTTTGCCCTCCCTCCTTTGGTTCCCCAAGCTGCCATTGACAACAAAGTTGTCGAATAGCACAGCGACATCCACAATGTCGACAGGTGAAATTTTGCCTGTCAGACATTGGCTGTTTTTTTTTTGCAGGGGCCACACCTTCAACACACCCCATGTGGGGGTCTTCGCCCTCTACGACCCACCAATTTCTATATAACAAACTGAGTTGGAGTCGACATGGAAAGGGGGCAAAACAGCAACATTTTGACACCGAGACCATTACAGCGACAATATCGAATTTGTTTGAAGTTGTCGCTGTAACATTCTTCAATGTCGGATTTTCGCTGCTTTGCTGGTATACGCCCTCCTCTTTTTAATGCTCCCATTCCCATTCCCTTTCCCCTCTACCTCTACCATCCTGCTTTCTTTATTCATTTGCACCCTGGGAGATTCCACTCCCATTGGGTTCTCCTTGCTCTCAACTTCAGTCTGTGGGGGAGAGGAGTGGCAGTTCCTGCCTTCCAGATTCCTTTTACCACTGCTTCGTCTAGCTTAAATGTTCACTGAAGTGGCATTTACACAGTCCACGGAGGACTGAAGCTCCCCTCCTGGATAGATGTAGGCCATCACCCTTGTAGAAGCCTTTATCCTCACAAATGAGTCACCGCTCCCCAGTGTAGCAGAACCCCTCCTCTACACCATTCCTTCAACCATGAGTTGAAGCCCCTGGTCTAGAGATCCCTTTCGTCACCCCTGCATAGACAGGCAGCACCTCAGCAAAAGCCACTGAGTAAGCTACCTCCCCAACTCCCTAAACTCCCCCTGCCCTATCTCAGCTCTGACCCTAGCTAGATTATTAGTCCCCAGATTGACAATGATATCCAGCTCTCCCTCCTGTTCTGCTGCCCTAGGGATATACTATTGTCCGCCAAAATGCATCGGCCCGACCGTCATTATCCTGACTTCAGGCACCTGAAACATGGTTGCCTGACATCTGGATTTTGCCTCCAGGGAGTGATTCGGGGGGCTTTGCCCCATGCACCTCCAATGTGGGGGGCCCTGGCCCCACGTTCTTAAGGATTCTCACTCCAGGGGGACGAAATCCCGATGCCGGGCAACCATGTTTCAGGTGCCCAGGGTCGGGATATTGCAGATTGGGCTGATGCATTTCAGCCGATCGGAAGTATCCCTGCCCGAGCGATCCTCAGGATCTGCTTCCCATCCCTCTGGGCCGAGGCACCTGGTAGGCACCTAACCTGCCTCTCCCCCCTTTTCTAATTCCCAAATCTATCCCCTCACAATTGAGTCCCCCACCAGAAGTTGCAGCCTCTTCCCCTGGAATCCTCTACCACCCTCCTTGGCATTTCCAGTACAGAGGGCTCCACTCCCTCCCCGGTCACTACCGTGGGTGCCTCCTTTTGACAGTCCTGCCCCACCAGAACAGCATAGGAATTATGTAATGGTACTGAGGAACGTGCCTCTGTCCTGCCACCCCTACCCTTCCAGAGAACACCACAGTTCAGTTATTCCTCCTCCTCCTTGGCATCCTTGGAGGTAATGGTGGCAGACATGCTGGCCCCTGGGTGGGGGTGGAGGTGCCCTGAATCCTAGGCAACTTGGTCTGGAGTCTAGCAACCTCCTCCCTCAACCCAGAGTGGTGTGTGCAGATGGGGCAGCAATGCAGTTTCCAGAAGATCTCTCAGAAAACTGCAGCCCTCCACCACCACACTGCACCACTCCCAGCATTCTCAACTTCTGTTCTTCCTGTTCTACCTGGAAATACTTTTGTACCCTTACCCCTGAGATAGTGTTTCTAGTTTCCCCTTTATTTCTTTGTTTCAATTTGTGTTTCCCCTGTGCCTTATTTAAAATCTCTTTATACTATCCTAGATAGAATGTCGCATCTGTTCCCTGTTTTGGCCTACCCCTGATCTTCCACCTTTTCTAGCAGTGACTGTTACACAGTAGTGAATAGGTTCCTTACCTTAGTTGACCGGAAGAATCCTCCGCTTCTCCACTTCCTTTGGGAAGTATAAGAGATCAAAGGAAGTATTCACTAAGGAAGGGGATGGTCAGGGACCAGCAGTGTCAGTACCCCTGGCAGCCATGTTCACTGAGACACTCAACACAGGAGTTGTTCCATGTTGCCTTGGATCCTGGGTACTGTTGGATTACAAGTGTGCCACTATCTTTTCCTTCAGCAGTGTCTCCATGATCTTCCCTACCAAAGAGGTGAGGTTGACTGTCCTGTAGTTCCCCGCCTCCTCCCTACTGCCACTTTTGTGCAGGGGGACTACACGTACCCTTCTCCAGTCCTCTGGATCTACTCCTGTGTTGAGTGACTCTGTGAACATGGCTGTCAGAGGCGCTGCTAGTTCCCTTCATAGCTCCCTTAGTATCCTTAGGTGTATACCATCTGGCCCCATGGTTTTGTTCACCTTTAGCTTTGTGAGTTCTTCCAGAACTCTCTCCACTATGAGTGAACTGATGTCCCCCCCCCCCAACTTTGCATCTGCTTCCCAAATGTGGTCCCTGACCCTCCCTTTTCTTAGTGAATACTGTACAGAAGTATTTATTCAGTATTTCTGCCTCATCCAGGTCTCCCTCCTTGCATTTGTCCTCCTCCCCTTCGAGTCTTACAATCCCTCCCCTGGTTTTTCTTCTTTCACAGATGTACCTACAGAATGTCTTGTCCCTTTTTTTCACTGACTGTGCTAATCCTTCCTCCATCTATGCCTTTGCACTCCTAACAGCTTTCCCTGCTTCCCTCAGACACTCAAGGTACACCTCCCTGTCTTCCTTCCTTTGGGTCCCCTTACACTTCCTGGCACTCACTCTTTTAGTCCACACTTTGTCTGCCACTTCTTTAGAGAACCACAGTGGCTTCCTTCTTCTTTTCCTTTTGGCCACTAAACTGATGCACTGGTTTGTCACAGCCACAATGGCACCTTTCAGTTTCCCCCACTGCTCCTCAACCCCCACCCTTGCCCCCCTCCTTCTCCAGGGTTACTCTGATGCATCTACCCATTTTAGCAAAGTCCACCCTCTGAAATCTAATATCTTTGCCCTTGTGTAACTCAGTTGAGTCCCTGCCTCCATACTAAACCACACTGTGTTGTGGTCACTGGACTCCAGCTGTCCTTCTACCCGGATTTCTGCAACTCTGTCCCCATTGGTCAATACCAGGTACAGAATCGCTTTGTCCTTAGTGGGATCAAGGACCAGCTGTCTGAGCCCTACCACCATAGGGAATCTAGGATGGTTCTGCTTCTGGTTAAAGCAGCTGCCTGGGTGGTCCAATCCACATCCATCATACTGAATTCCCCCGCAGTAGACTTCTCCTTTAATATAGAAAACCCTCAAAGAACTGAATTTTGTGAGTTCATACAGTACATGTTCATGAAAAAAAAATTACTCACCTTAGTAATGTTATTTCTTCTAATGGAGTTTTGCTGTATTCTATTTGCAGCAGTGATCTCCAACTTTTGAACTGCCCTGGAGAGGAAAGAGTTAACTTTCCATGCAAGGCATGGAACGCTGAGCTCGAGCTCGGTTGAAGCCTCTGTCTGCTGTTGTTTGAACCCCAACCACCAGATCTTTATGAGCTATACTCACTGGGCGTTCTGTGTGGAAACTGTAAACTAACACTAGCCAACTGGCAACTAAATTTAATAAAGAGGGTTTTTTGGTTTCAAAGCAAAGACTCAAGTCAGGAAACCCAAAAAACAAAACACAATACACACCCAAAATAAAGGAGGGTGAGAAGGGGCACCTCTAGGTGCCAACACTGCTCCTGCCCACCCACATCCCAAAAACCAGGTTCTGAAAAGGGAGGCGGGGGTCAGAATACAGCAAGACTCCATTAGAAGAAATAACATTACTAAGGTGAGTAATTTTTCTTCAAACAACATGAAGTCTTGCTGTATTCTGACTATTTGCAGACTACCAAGCAGTACCTCCATGGAAGAGGGACAGAACCTACTTTGGAAATAGGCTCTGAAGTTCTGCTGTGCCAAACTGAGCATAACTCCTAGCCTGGATATCCAGAGTAATGCTTGGTAAAAGTATGGACTGTTTTCCAGGTGGCTGCTTGACATATCTCTAAGATAGGAATATCCCTGGCAGCAGCCAGGGAAGCAGCTGTACCTCTAGTAGAGTGAGCCCTCAGGCCTGAGGGTGGAGTCCTACCCAATTTTTCATAGCAGAATTGTATACAAGAGACAATCCACCTGGCAACAGATCTTTTAGTGGCAGGTTTTCTCTTACCAACCTCACCATAAGTGAGGAACAATTGGAGGGAGTCAAACCTGTGACCCTTGGTGCGCTCTAGGTAGTAGCTAAGGGCCCTTTTTACGTCCAGGCTGTGCAGCCTCCTCTCTCCAGAGGAGGAATGGTCAGTGAAGAAAACAGGAAGAGACATAGACTGGTTAAGGTGGAAATCTGAAACCACCTTAGGCAAAACTTCCTATTAGTTCTTAGGACCACCTTATCTCTATGAAAAGAGAGATACAATCAGGCTCCATTGACAGGGCCTGTAACTCACTGATGTGTCTGGCAGAGGTAATGGCTACCAAAACACAGTTTTCCAAGTCAAGTACTTAAGTTTTGCAGAGGACAAAGGCTCAAAGGGGGTTGCATAAGCTGAGCAATGAAAACATTTAGGTCCCAAGCAGAGCAGGGTCCTGAAGGAGGATTGGTGTGCAACAATCCCTTGAAGAATTTACAAAATACTGGATGAGCTGAAAAAGAAGAGGGCTTACCTACTGACAAAAAAGCAGAAACAGATGCTAAATGTACTCTGAGTGTAGCTGGTCCGAGTCCCAAGCCATTGAGATGAACCATATAGTCCAGGACTGTAGGCAATCCAGCAGATTCTGGAGAAATATGCTTACCAGAGCACCAAATAGTGAACCTTTTCCATTTGGAGTTGTAAGTCTTTCTAGTGGAAGGCTTTTGTGAAGCCTTTAGAATATCCAGAACACCTTGAGAGAGGTGCAGATCAGCAAACTCTAACTCTTCAAGAGTCAGGCCTTGAGATTGAGGGATCTGAGATTCGGATACCAAACTCTCCCCTGAGAGGATGTCAACAGATTGTAATTCCTAGTAAGAGACAGGGGGAGGTGGACTGCTAAGGACAGCAACAGTGGGTACCAGGGCTGTCTGGCCCAGTCCAGAACAATCAGAATCACTTTGCAGGGTTGAGACCTGATTTTGACTAGTACCTTGAACAGGAGAGGGAAGAGGGGAAAAGCATACACAAACCTCTCTTCTCAATTGAGAACTAGAGCATCCAGTTGGACTGAGCCCAATACTGGGGGTCTGCAGCAAAAAAAGGGGAGTTGGTGATTGTCTGGGGCTGCAAAAAGATCTATCTGTGGAGTGCCCCATCTGGAGAAAATCACCTTCAAAACTAGGGGATCTAGGGACCATTCGTCATGGCCCTGAGATATCCTGCTGAGAGCATCTGCCAGGACATTGTCCTTCCCTGGGAGGTGCACTGCTGTAAGAGAAGTTTGTAGGGAATAGGCCAGAGACCACAACTTCATTGCTTCTGTGCACAAGGCCGTAGACTGAGTGCCCCCTTGTTTGTTGATGTACCACATTGTGGTGGTATTGTCTGTTCTGATCTGGACTACTTTGTTCTGAACAGACTTGGAAAAAGTTTGCAGTGCCAGAAACACTGCTCTGAGTTCCAAGAGACTGATGTGAAGCAGAGATTCTTGAGGTGACCACAGCCCTTGGGTAGTCAGATCCCCCAAGTGGGCTCCCCAGCCCAAGAGGGAGGCATCTGTTGTAAGGATTAGATAATAAGGTTGAGTGATAAAAGGAACTCGATGCCTTAGATTGTCCTGATCCTGCCACCATTGGAGAATCTGGATCAGGGTTCGAGTTACTGGGACTAGTTTGGTCCGGGGATCCTTTCTCTGGGACCAGAAGGTTCTCAAGTGGAACTGAATGTCCCTCATCTGAAATCTTGCCCCCCTGCTGCAGAGGCTGCCATGTGGCCCAGGAGCTGCAAGAAGTGCCTTGCTGGTCGAGACACCTGAAGGGTGAAAGAAGAGGCCAGTTTTACTAGTGTCCTTGCCCTGTCCAGGGGAAGGAAGGCCCTTGCTCTTATTGTATCGAGCTCTGCCCCTATAAAGGTGAGGAGCTGCACTGGTTCCAGAACGGACTTCGGAAGGTTTAGGAGGAATTCTAAGGAAGTGAGCTGTTGCTGAGTTATCAGCAAATGTGACTTGACTTGGTCTGGGGACTGACCCACTATGAGCCAGTCGTCCAGGTATGGGAAGATGGAGATCTTTCTTCTCCTTAGGGAAGCAACAACTACTGCTAGGCACTTTGTGAACACCCTTGGGGCTGGTGTTAGGCCAAAGGGCATTGCTCTGAATTGATAGTGGCCTGAGGGCAACTCGAACCTGAGGTACTTTCTGTGGGAGCACCTGATGGTAATGTGAAAATAGGCATCCTTGAGGTCCAGGGAGGCTAGCCAGTCCCCTGGCCTTAGAGAGGGTAGAATTATTCCCAGAGTCACCATTTTTAATTTGGCTTTAAAAGGTGCTTGTTTAAATATCTCAGATCCAGGATGGGCCGCCATTCTCCTGTCTTTTGGGGGGTTAGGAAGTACCTGGAGTACAAACATTTCCCTGTGTAGGGCTGGAACCCTTTCTATGGCTCCAAGAGCCAAAAGGGAAGAGACCTCTGCCTCTAGGGCAAGGGCCTCTGAAGGATTTGCAGGTGGAAAGGATCTGGTTCTCATCTTGGGAAATTTTTTGAAGCTGAGAACCAGTCCCTGGCTTACTAATTCCAGGACCCACTTGTCTGATGTTAAAGACCTCCAGTCCTGGACAAAGTAAGCCAGCCTGCCCCCTACAGGTAGTGGAGAACCGGCCCGGGGCAGCCCCATCAGGGTGTCTGCTTGGTAGGGGCTTTAGGCTGAGGGGTGGAAGCAGGCCTGCTCATACCCAGTCTGCCTCTCCCTCTGAAAACCCCCCTCTGAGCAAACGTAGAAGAGGTGGCCTGGGATTGGTAAAAAGGCCTATGAAAGGGCCTGCCCCCGCTCCTGGAATGCTGCCTCTGAGGAGTGGCTTGCCTTTCTTTGGCCTGAGCACTCCTGTAGGTGGTCCTGTACGCATCCATTTTTTTTTAATGTAATTCTCTGTCTGCTCCCCAAACAGAGAATTACCAATGACAGGGAAATCCATGGCCTTAGCCTGGGTATCCTGTGACAGGCTAGTACATCTGAGCCAAGCCATCCTCCGAAGGGCCACAGATGTAGCCATGACTATAGATGAAACATCACTGGAGTCCACAGCAGCATGAAATTGCACCTTGGATGCCTCAATCACATCTGCAGCCACCCGCTCCAGCTCCTTGGCAAGCTGGTCAGGGGCCTGTTTAGCTAGAGCCATAACAGTGTCCCAACTGGACTTCTGGTATCTAGCTGTGTAGGCCATATAATTAGCCTGCCTGAGTCTCAGGGATGCTGCCATGTACTGTTTCTTTGCCATGGCATCAATCCTCCTGGAGTCCTTATCTGGGGGTGTGTGAAGCCAAGGGGTATATTTGCCTTATCACAGGCAGTAGCCTGCACTACCCCAACATGGCTGCATTGCTGGGAAAGGAACTCCGTGTCTGAGCCTGAAAGAGTATACCTCTTGTCCATTCTTCTGTCCACAGGAGGTATGGAATTAGGAGTTTTTAAAATTTTAAATGTCTGTTTCCCAAAAGACTTATGGAGGGGAATAGACAATCTCTTGGACTCTGGGATGTCCATCATTTCAATGAAATCAGGCTCCTCCTGATCCTCTACTGCTTCTTCCATATGAAGCTGGAGGGTTTCAGCCACTTTTTTGTAAAACATAAAATAGGGGACTCAGAAAGCCTAGGAGGAGAAACACCTGAAGGTCTGTCTGAGTAGATGTCCGGGTCAATGGGCACATCCAGACTTTCATAATCACCATCACTATCCTCATACTCTCCCTCCTCCTCCGGTTCATAAAATTCTTCTAAAGTATAATCCGGAACCGGGGGAACCGACCGAACCGAGCCCCTAACCGATGGTGCCGGTTTGGTCGGAACCAGAGTTAGCGACTGAACTATTCTTATCGCTTTGGCTATTTCATCAGCGGTCAGAGAGAGAACCTGTGGTTCCGAACCGGCTGACTTATCCCTTCTTTTTCTTTCAACCAGAACCTACTCCTCAGAATCGGTTCTCCTTTTGCCCGAAGAAATTTTGCCCTGGTCAGAGGGCACTCCTTCTGGTTTGGTCGGAACTGAACTGGGCTGGCCATCCAGGTCAGCGGACTTCTCGGCCTCCCTTCCCCCTCAGTCTACCTACTCTGTTATCCAGGGTAGCTTTGCGAAAACTTTTACAAATTTGGCAGTCTGAATCAAGGTGGCCAAACCCCAGACAATAAACACAGGTGGTGTGGGGATCAGCCTTAGCAAAGGCTTCCCCACACACACTACAGTGTTGAAACCCAGTGGGCCCGGTTTTTTTCTTGGGTTTCTCAGACATGGCCAATCCTAACCAAAACGTACCCTTTTTTCGGCAATCCGACAGGCAAGACACCCCTATCGCTTCCTGACCGTGTTATGGGTCTTGTAAAAAAACGTAATAAAATCTGTGTTTTTTTAGAACTGATACGGACCGGTTACCACACTCTAATAAGAATAGAAAACTTTTTCACAAACCTGTTCGGTTCAAACCGAACCGATCCAATGTTTACAAGTTCCACAAAGAAAACTTAATATGGAAACCTATCTAGTATTCACGGTACCACAGACAGAGACTTAACCGACAGGTTAGAGTGTAGAAATTTGGTCGAAACCGAGAGAAAAAACAACACTTTAACCGACTTTTTTTAAACCGAGCGAAGGAGAAATCTCCAGAGCAACTGTTCAGTGAGGCGGAGTAAAGAATCTGGCGGTTGGGGTTCAAACAACAGCAGACAGAGGCTTCAACTGAGCTCGAGCTCAGCGTTCTATGCCTTGCATGGAAAGTTAACTCTTTCCTCTCCGGAGCAGTTCAAAGGTTGGAGATCACTGCTGCAAATAGTCAGAATACAGCAAGACTTCATGTTGTTTGAATAACTGGGTGTGGCAGACACCTGTTTGTCAATCTGACATAACAAAACTGTTCTCACATGAACCTATTTTTGGAGGCTACATCAAAGACACACTGCTTCAACGAATTAACAAACTTTAGATTTATTTTATATCCATTAAACAACTCTGTGTTTTATAGCCAGAAAACAATGCAGAGTTGTGATGAAAAAGAATGGACATCTATAATACAGACAAGGTAATTTCTCACAGACATTCATTCATTCGTACCACTACAGTTCAGCATGGAAACTCAAATGAGCAACTTTTTATGAGAACATAACAATAGATTTTAAGCTAATCTATCTAAACACAAACCAGGTGGGTAAGTAACAAACTGAGTGAAAACAATTGGCTCTACAGCCTGTTTTGCCACCCTTGTATGCGCGCAGACCTTCATTCCTATTTGCAGACTGACTGTATCTGGGACTTCTCCTTTAGATGCCATGTTGAGTATTTCATTCACTAGTTCCCTGTCCACTTCCTGCCCGTGCCGGGGGTCTGTAGATCACCCCTGTGCATATTGCTGTCCCACTGCCTGGTTCAAGGGTGACCCACAGTGTCTCAGCCTCCCCCCATCTTCCCTGCACTTCTGTAGCCTTTATATCCTCTCTGATGTACAGGGCCACCCCCACACACCTTTTTACCGTCCCTATCCCTCTTGACAGAGTATACCCCAGTACATTTATTTCCCAGCCATGGTTTGCATTGTACCATATTTCACTTATTGCTGCTATGTCCAGATCTGCATCCACAAACAAGGTCTCCAGAGCTGGGATTTTATTTCCCAGGCTGCAGGCATTTGTTACCAAGGCTTTCCACATCCTGCAGCTTAACCACACTCTGCTCGTCTATGTTATCTGCAAGATCTTCTGAATCCTTATTGTCCCCTCCGACTGCTCCACTCAGCTGATGAGGGATTGTCAGGATACAACTGAAAACTTCTGGAGCTCGGGCATTTGCATTTGCTGCCCCCACCCTGTGGAATTTTCTACCTCATCAGTTACAAGAGTGCGTGACAGTGGAGAGCTTTGAAACTGCTTTAAAAACACATATTTTTGGACTTGCTTTCTCTGAATATATTTAAATTGATGAAGAGTAAGATGTTATGATTCTAAGTGTTTTTTATTGGTTTTAAGATAAGGTTAGGAATTGGAGTGTTTTTATGTTTTAGAATTCCTACCGATTTTACATTGTTTATCTTATTTTTGTCCAGCGCTTTGGTACATCGTGAATTGCGCTTAACAAATAAAGATGATTATTAAATGCAAAATAATGCACTTAGGGAACAAAAACCCAGGGGAACAGTACACAATGGGGGGGTACTAACAACAACAAAAATGGAAAGGGACCTGGGTAGTCATATCAGATGACCTAACAGTAGGCAGGCAATGTGAGAAAGCAGTAAGGATGGCTGGGGGGTTACTGAGATGCACAGTGAGAGGCATCACCAGCAGAAAACAGGAAGTTGTCATCCCTCTGTACAGACAGCTGGTGAGACCCCATCTGGAGTACTATCTGCAGTTCTGGAGACCCCATCTCCACAAGGAAAGACAGGATGGAAGCAGTACAGAGGAGGGCAACTAAAATGGTGCAGGATCTACACCAGAAACCATATGAAGTGAGACTAAAGAAGTTTAATATGTATACCCTCGAGGAAAGGAGGAGAGTGGGGGGACATGATAGAAACTTTCAAGTACCTCGAGGGAATCAAAAAGTCCAAGAGGGTAGCAACTTTCAGAAAAAGATGTGCAAGAACAAGAGGGCACAATTTGAAGATGGGGGGGAAGACGGCTTAGGGGCAACATGAGAAAGTATTTTTTTCATAGAGAGGGTGGTGGATGCAGGGAACAGCCTCCCTGAGGATGTTGTGGGTCAAAAACAGTGAGGGAATTCAAGAATGCATGGGACAGACATAGGGCAATTAAAGTGGGCTGTTGGTTAACTAGGATCTGCAGCTTATTCAATAGGTAGGGAAATGAGCTGACTGGGTGGGCCAAGTGGTGCTTATTCGCCATCAAAGTCTATGTTTCTATGTTTCAATGGGCTGGTATCTAACCCCCATCCAGAGTGCCTCTATTGATTGGTTTAGGTACCTCCCCCTCCTCTTCTTTCGTTAATACTGAGTAGAAGTATTCGTTCTGTATCTCTGCTTTTTCACCATCACCCTCTGCCCACCCTCCTCCCCTTTATTAAGCCTCACTATCCCCCTTGGTCTTTCTTCACTCTCTAATGTACCTGTAAAAGGTTTTATCCCCCTTCTTAACTCAGTTGACTATGTTTTCCTCAGTTTGGGCCTTTGCTATTCTGATTGCCTTCCCCACTTCCTTCTGCTTTAACTGGTGCAGTTCTCTGTCCCGCTACTTCTGTGTTTCCCTATCCTTCCTAAATGCTATCTTTTCCTCCCTAACCTTCCCCACCACCTCTTTTGACAACCATAGTGTTTTTTTCCTTCGTTTTGATTTATTTGCTTCACACAAAGGCTTGTTCCCTCAGTGATGGCAGTTCTGATTTCTGCATTGTTCCTCCATCCCTCTATTTTGCCCTTGTTAGTGTTTTTCTGAGGCACTCTCCCATTTTGCCAAAGTCAGCCCTCTAAAGTTCAGTACCCTTGCTTTTCTATGGCTCAACTCTACGGCTGTGTTTATCGTGAACTATACTGTTTGGTGGTTGCTTTTTCCAAGATGGCTACCCACTTCTAAAGCTGAGATCCTCTCTTCATCCCCATTTGAGAGTACAAGGTCTAAGACTGCTCCCTCCTGAATGGCTTCCAACACTAGCCGTCTGGGGCATGCCCCCTGTAGAGAATTGAGAATGACCCTGCTCTTGGATGTGACTGCAGCAAAGCTGCTCCAGTCAACATTTGGCATATTCAGTTCCCCCATCAACAATATCTCCCCTTTTTCTGCCATTCTAAGGATGCCTTCTAACATTTCCTTGTCCACTTCCTCCCTCTGAAACAGGGGTCTGTTGACATTCCAGTCATAGTTCTCTCTGTACCATGTTTCTGTGAGTGCCATGATATCCAGGCATCTCTCTTCCATCAAGGCCACTAGTTCAGAGAGCTTGTTACCCAGACTATGGGCATTGGTACTCATTGCTCTCCATTTTTTGATGGCTATACCCCCTTTTAGCCCCCTCCCTGTCCTTATTGTTTTTTTCTCCATTTACCCCTGTCCTGCTCCCTATCAACTTCATCTACCTTGGTGTTTACCTCACTAACTACCCTGTTTTGTGTGAGGGGTGCTGGGATTTCCATGCTCCTTTTCAGTGCCTCTCCCCTTGGCTGGTTTAAATGCTTGCAAATGAAGCATTTAAACCTATCACCTAGGATCCTGGTTTCCTGCCTGGACAGATGCAGACCATCTCGCCAGTAGAGGCCTGCATCCCTCCAGGTAGACTCCCAGTCCCTAATGAAGCCAAAACCCTGAGCTCTGCACCAGTTTTTCAATCATTCATTGAAACCCATGGTGCGGAGTACCCTAGCCTCACCTATGCCATAGACAGGTAGCACCTCCGAAAAAGGTGCGTGCTACTGGTCTAAGGCCCCTCCCCAACTCCACAAACTGCTCCTGCATTGCAATGATACTACTCCCAGCCAGGCCACTTGTTCCAAGGTGGACAATGATGTTCAGCTGTCTCCCGTGCAGCTGCTCCCGCGATCCTGAGGATTCACTTCCTGTCCCGCCCGGCCATGGCACTGGGCAGGCATCTTACCTACCACTCCCCTCCCTCCCCTAGTTCTACCCTCCTAACAATTGAGTCCCCCCCAGGAGTAGTTTCCTTCCCATGTGGGGTCTTGTGCCACCCTCCTCTGGGTCTCCTTTGTGGAGGTTCCCAGCATCCTCCTTGTTCTCCACTGCAGGTGTCTCCACAGAGGAACCACACTCCACCAAAATGGCATATGAATTGTGGAGAGGTACAACTGGAGAGATGCGTCTTTGATCCATCACCCTCACCCTCCCTGAGCCCACCGTGGTCCAGCTGCTAATCTCTCTCTTGGAAACTTCTGAGACAGTGGCTCTGGAGGTCCCTGGCTGGGGGAGGAGGTTTCCTGAATCCTCACCAGGTCAGCCTGGAGATGTGCAACCTCCTCCCTCAGACCAGAGAGGTGCCTGCAAATAGGACAGCATCACAGCCTCCAGAACATGTCCTGGAAGTCCGCGTCTCCATAACCAGAGCATTGCACCACTCCCCACATGTCTCTCTCCCTTGCTGTTTTTTTTTTGTTTGTTTTTTGTTAGTGAGTATATGTACGTGCATTTACCCCCTAAGCAGGCTACTGGGCTATTAAGGTTATTACAGGTGTTTGTCCTTTGCCCTTTTGAAGAAGTGATGTCAGAACCTGTGGTATAAAGGAAATGATGCACTTGGGAGAGTGGGGTGAGGGCAGGGTGGGTGGGACCAAGTATGTGCCCTCCAGAAACAATCAGCTACAGCTCAGACCCACCACCCTGGAGCGTGTTTTCCTTCCTTTCAGTAAAACAACCTGCACAACAACTTAACAGAAAATATACCTTGCAAAAAACACTTTGAATTAGAGAAAAATAAAGCAGTAATCTGTAAGCATAAAACAGTATCAACCTGCAAGCACACCCTGTAACAATTTAGCAGAAAATATACCCTGCAAAAACAATTTCTATCAGAGAAAAAAAGCAGTAAACTGCTGTAAGCCCCCCTTGCGAGAAGGGCTTATGCTCCCATTTAGGAACCCCTTTCCCCCTCTTACCCCCCCAGAGCTAGGGAATTTATTAGTGCCCTGGGGGTCAATACCTGCAGGACACCTCCAGGTGGCAGCAGATCGTACGTTAGGGGCAGTATATCAGGCTGGAGATGGGAAGTTTCGGGGCCTTTTCCAGCCCAGGTGTTAGGCCTGGGGCTGGAGGGGTTCAGCTGGAGGAGCAGAGTAGGCAGTCAAGAAGTGAGCTCGGTGGTCTGGGTGGACCTGTGAGGGGCACCCCCGAAAGTGACAGATAGGGAAGGCGTCTGCAGTGATGTGGCATCAAGGAGCCGGGAAGGAAGCTCTGTGGAGAGAATGGTCAGCCGGGTGCCTGCGTCATTGAGGTAAGGGAGATGCAGGTGGCAGTAGGAGGCCAGTATAGGCAGGAGTCCTTAAAAGATCCCATAAAGTACTTGCTCAGGCCACCAGGGCTGTGGGGACTGTGGCAGACTCTCCACAGGGGGAGGCCAGTGGCAGTGGCTCTGCCTCTTAACTGGTGTGGCAAGGTGGCCTTAGGGCAGAGGGATCCAGGGGGCCAGTCACCCAATTCAGGGGACCTGCTTGAAAAGGCAGGTCTTGGGGCACTGGCATTAAAGGGCTAGGTGGGTCACAGGTCTTAGGACAGACCTTGAATGGTGGCCTCTGGCAGGAGCTCACTGCAAGCCCAGGATGTGTTGACAAGGATGTGGGCCTGGGGCAGGATCCTCATGAAGGGTCAGCTGGGAGTGGAAAAGAGGACTGGGGGCACTAACTGCAGAGGTGGCCTGCTCAGAGGGGCCTGGGCATTAGCAAGGCCCAGGGGCTTTCCCATGGCAGGGCAGTCCATTTCAGGGTAGCTCAGGAACTGGAGCAGGGCCAAGTTTGAGGGTCGTTGCACCAGTGGAGAGCAGTGCAAAAGGAAAGGCTGAGCTGTAAGGAGGGAACGGGTGCCGTGAGGTTAGGAGCACCAGCAGGTTTAGGTTCCCTGTAAAGCAAGAAAGAGTGGATTACAGGGCCTGGGTCAGAAGAAAAAAATCTTGGTACCCCTTGAAATTTCGGCCAAGGTCCAGGGGCCAGTTGAGGGAAGCAGCATGCTTTCCTGTGCCAGAGACAGAGCAGTGACCAGTGCCAGAGCAGACAGAGATGGACGAGAATGTGTAACCCAGAATAGAAAAAAAAAGATTTGGCTTACCAGCGCCAATGAGCCAGGAGCCTGTGGGTTTTCTAAGTAGGGAGGTTCCTTGGGTAAATCATCCCAAGAGGTTAGAGTGAAGAAGTCCTGCTTGTACTGCCTGTAAACCATTCTTGCTGCTCAGAATGTCCAGACTGGGTATTATTGTAATAAGTTCACATAGCCCCATGGAGCTGCTTTATTTATTCGATGAAGGATGTGACTCTTGCATTCCTGGAATCATTTGGGGTGCAGGAGCTAAAATAAAGAAGCTAGCTGGGAAGAAATTTGGCAATGATTCTTTATTAAGTTTTGGAAGGGGGAATAAATGAAATGGAAAGCCTCCTCCTTTGTGTTTATTTCATAAGTTGTAATTCCAGAAGGCATCCATCAAGCTGCATCAGGGATCAAGGGATTCAGGAGATTCAGGAGGTTGCAGTTCAGAGATCCTGATCCGTGGTCAGTGTTCGGGGGAACAAAACAGATCCAGAATTGGAGGTGAAATTGAGAGTGCTCCTGGAAATGAAGTCGACAAGAGGCAGGACAGATATTTTTCCTATCTTATTTGGGGTGCACTGGGGGCTCGGGTGTTGCAGTTGATGTAGTCCTACTGATGCCCTCTGGAACTGCAATGATGATTTAGGCCCCTAGATGAGGGGGCCCGGGGGGTTTACATGTGGGGGCTCGTCCGAGATTTTCCCTGTACCCCAAAACTCTGCCTGACCCCGTGTCTTAAGGTCCGATGTGCTGGCAGGCTTCCCGGCCTGTTTGGGCCCTGTGGCACAGGGCAAACTGGCTGTGGGGTAGGCCTGAATCGAAAGTAGGACTCAGCCTGCCTGCTATGGTGTGCATAAGTGACCCACTGGCCACGGAATCCTCAGGCGGATTCCGACTGGAGGATAGCTGTAGAGATGCTACAGAAGAAGCGTCATCTTGGGAGGAGAAATTGGAGGGTGTCAAGCCAAGAGGGAAACAGAGAGAGAACCAGTGATTAGAGCTGCCAGAGTGAGTTATTGTGCACACCCACCAAAATCAAATGGACAGTACCGTTAAGAAAAGAGAGAAAACCAAAGGAGTGAGTGAGTTCCTTGTTGTGGGTACTGGGAGGCATTGCAAAAAAGGCTTAAGCAGACAGCCCCATGGATTGGCGGTGGATAGTGTCTGGCAGGGAAGAGACTAGAGCAGAGGCAACCCCCCAGGAGGAACCACTGGTCACGGTTCCTGCCTCAGTGCTCTCCTGGCTCTGTAAAGCTGGGGGAGAAGGATAAGCAAATGATCAATGTGTGAGGTGCAGTTATAGGGGGGAAGGCACTGTCAGAATGCCTGTGTGCAGAAATTGTGCCAGTTTTCCACCAGTTCAAAATCTGGGGTTTCCTCTCAGTTCCACTGCAGCTTCTATGTACTGTGTTCACCGGCTAATGGGGATTCAGGAGCCTTTGATAGACTCTCCCTGGGGGAAGCACTCGAAGAAGTCGGTCCCAGTCCAGCCATTAAAAAATAATAAAATAAATTTGAGGGAGTAGCTCACTACCAATAAGGCATATAAAAACAGCATAGACAATTGGAAGAAATAGAGCCACTCACCAAATGTGTAAACTAGGTTATATATAGTTACTCATTATATTTTTCTTTTCTAAGTTCTCAAAACCAAGTTAATAAATTACATCGATACAGTATCACCATATTTCTTAAATGTTTCATACACTGTCCATCAGTAAGTATGTACTGTATCTGTTATAAAAGATAAACACAATATTTAATATTTTACAGCTTCTCATTCCACTTATAAATAAAACTTAATCGCTCTGAAAAACCAGGGACTAATTCTCAACATAAATTCATTTCAGTTTCTTTCTGTCTGTTGTATTTTTATATTCAGATTCTCATACCTATAGAAAACAGGTCACTCATTTTACTTACAGGGAGCATCACACCAGCACATTCAAATACATTAGCCATCACTAATCATGATCAGCCTGTTAGGTTGCACAAACCAATCAAAATCATTTTATATAATACACTACTCAAATAGGATTCCTATAAATGTAAATACAAAGTATTTTAAATGGTTTTCAGGCAATATTCAAAAGTGTTCTTTAAGTTCATTCTTACACAGCAAATCCTATAAACTCTATTTTTGTTCAAACATTACATCTTTTTCTGTGACCCTTCTTCCAAATTCTCTTATATTCACAAAATCTCTTGAGAAACAAAGTCACCTCATGCCACAAAACAACATTTTTTATATTTATAAGGGCTGCTCATATATCTCCTGTGCCTGTCCTATCTTTACACAACTTCTAGACGTGCTTCATTTACTCAACATTTTCACAACATACCTGTCTGTATACGTGTACTGAGATCTCTTTTTAAGTTTCCGGAAACAAATAGCATAAAATACACGTTTTACTCCTATGTTTATCAAATGAGCACATGAACTGAATGCACTCATTCAGAATGCTCCGGTGTAGTAAAGAAGCTCACTTACTTTTTAACACAAGTATACAACTATACAAAGTAACACAGATGCCCATACTCCTGTCTCTTGTTCCTGGTAATGGAGTTTAAATGTTCGGCGTCTTGTGCAGTGTTGAACACACACTGCTTCCTGGAGAGTTGAGCGCAGGCCTGGGCTGTGGTGATCAAACCTGCAGCGCCCCATGCTCAACCTGCTAAAAGCAGCGCCTGGACAAAATGTAAAGAAAATCCAGGTGTTTCCTAAATGTTTATATCAGTGTGGTTATATCATACACTTTATGGTACTGCTCGCTATACAGAGCTTGAGCTTGAACTTGAACGTGTTTGTTAAAAACTTCTTTTATATATAGGTACAAGCATTTTTTTAAAGTGTAGCCTGCTATTTAGAGCAACTTATTAGTGCTTAACCTATCTACTAAACATTTGTCTACCGAAACAAAAATAGGGCTGGGGGGGTGGTGGGAGAAGTGGGCAGGAAATTAGAACGGAGCGCCACTTTCTAGGCATAATAGAAACTTTTCAAAAATCCTATACAGGTAAATGGCCCACATGACCTAACAAACAAAGGATTCACAAAGTCATTTATATTACAGGATGTGTACAGCCTTACTCAATAACATTAAGGGGGCAAATTAGTTTACTGCTTCTTCTCATCAAATATCTACTAGACAATACTGTCATTCTCTTTTCAAGTAATAGGTTGCCACTCTATAGAGTCATTTAATCCATATCTTGAATTCACAGATTCAAATCTATTTATAAAGTATGCTTCTCTTGTTAGCATTACTGTCCTATAGTCCCCTCCTCTATGGTTCAGTTCTACTTTTTCTATTTCAAAGAATCTTAAGTTTGTTATCTGGTGTCTTGAGTCAATAAAATGCTGTGCTACTGGTGAGGACAAATCAGATCTCCTGATATCTGATTTGTGCTCCCCAATCCTGCTCTTCAATGCTCTTTCTGTTTTCCCTATATACATTTTATTACAAGGACGTTTTAGACAGTGTATTACACTTTCAGTAGAGCAATTAACAAAGTCTCTAATTTCAATATCTTCGTCCTTTGCCACATTTCTTATTTTTTTAACACTACAAGTATTATTACAGTGAACACACTGTCCACAGGGGTAATTCCCCTTAATATCTGTTGAAGCAATAGAAATAAAAATTACATACCTACCGTAATTATGATCTTTCTGTGTATCTTCACCATTCATGACCTTTGGGTTATTGGTCGTAGGTCATGACCCCATGGCAGCAGCTTCTTTTTTTTGATGGTGGAGTCACTGCACCATCGGCGCCGCCCTTGAGACCGATGCATTGCATGGCGCTTGCAGATTGGCCATTATGTGCTGTCGACTCCGCCCTCCCACCAGTTCTGAGTCACTGCAGAGGTGAGGAAAAGGATTGGTAGGGTGGGACAAGAAAGTCCAAGAGACAGACAAAGGAAAAGATATATAAAACAAAAGGAGAAATAAACAACTGAGAGGGCAGAAGAAGAAGAAGGAGACTAAGGGGATTGGGTAGGGGCCCCAATCTCAGGAAATATGAAAAGGAGAGAGGAGGAATTAGGATAAGCTTGGGGGGAGAGGTAACAACTATTCCCTGTACCTTGACTTGTCTCCAAATTGTATAGGAACTGCAAGGAGTAATCAAAAAGGCTCACTGACAGAATTCAAGGCACAGAATTACTGGCAATAACTCCAAAAGGCAGAAAACTGTTATTCTGGAAGAAAGAATTCCAGAAAACACAGGGAATTATCCCCCTCTCAGGGAAAACAATTTTGGTGTGAGAAAATTAGTTTATCTAAAATAATAAAAGATATGTCCAATGGACAAAGAAAATTAAGGATTGATGGGAACAAAGGAGGAGTAGAGAATGGAAGGCAACTGCCAACTCCCACCCCCCACGGGGGTGGAGCTAGAGCACTGGAGAAGGAGTACCCCCCCATGCTGACCACTCTCCCCTTAGAAATATCATCCCCCTATGTGCCCCTGTTTATCCCACTCCTGACAAAAGAAAGGAGGGGGACAAGGGAGGGCACAGGGAGGGAGGGGGGACCCAGAGACTGAGGCCCTAGGGGGATGGCGGGCGGGATTGTGATGAATGGTGAAGATGCACAGAAAGATCATAATTACGGTAGGTACATAATTTTCATATCTTATCTGCGTCAATCTTCACCATTCATCACCTTTGAGTGAGTGCCGAGCCCCCCGAAGGAGGGTTTAACCATAAAGAACAGAGTCCCTTAGCTCTCAGTGGGTGACACACTAAGAGGGAGAAACTTCACGGCATGGGGAGGCCCGAGAGTGGGAAGAGTGAGACGGGGACCCCCCGGAGGGGGAAGGAAGTTGCCCCGACAAATGCCGTCTTGCTCTACGGGAGAAGAGGTAGGTTCTCTGGTGAGCAAAGTTAATCACCCTACGTCAGGCCAAGGGTGACAACTGGGAAAGATGCAGCCATGCCGCCCACCTAGTGCAGATCCCTGTCCCTATTACCCTGGTAGCTACCTTGCTGGCATCGTACGATGCCCTTGCTTGGTGCCTTGCTAGCTCCAGGCCACGTGCAGGGAGTGCGATGGCTTGTCTGGTTTGCTCCATGTCGGGCAAAGAGGCTAGGACCTGACCCAGCCTGGACCACAAGAACCCATCATGTGATGCATAGTGGGCCTGATGTGCTCAACAGGGAGCAGCAACCGTGCCGAGTAGAACGTCCTCCTCCCCCAGAAGTCAATATCCAAGGAATCTTGATGTGGGGGCCAATCACAGTGGAGGGCGCGAAGCCCATCAGGAATGTCCAGCTGCATCAATCCTGACTGAGGATGAGGCATGGAACCAGGAGACTCCGGGTGGGGCACAATACCGCTGGCAGAGATCCCATGGGGCAGGAACATCGGAGAAGGGCCTCTGCCAGGAATGTAACGACACCTCCCGAAAGGGAGCAGGCCAGGGGGGCACCACAAGGGTGTCCTCGCCGAAGTCACCTAGAAAGGCGTGCGTCGAGTGCTCTGGATTGCTTTGAGTGGGAGAGGTGATGTGCAGGTCCTCTAAACTTCCTCACGAGGAATCGCTGATACTCCGCAAGATCAGCAGCTGGGGAAATGTGGACAGAAGGCCCTCTTCCCAGAAGAGGGGATGAGTCGGAGACCTCAGCTGCTCAGAGGATGGCTACTCAGGAGGAGGTTGAAAAACCTGCCTGCCCACTGCCCTAACGTAGCAGGGAATCAAGCAGCCACGGCCCAGAACTGCTCCCAGAAGAGAGGCCCGCTAGGACCAAGGAAGCCTGGGAGTGCCAGAGAATGTGGAAGAGGAATAGGGGCAGAGCCGACATAAGAAATCGACTGACCTCCTCCTGGACTAGGAAGCGCACATGGAGCACCAGAAGAAGAAGAAGGTGCTCCGGAAGACTCCACAGCCGACAGCTGAACAACCATATCGGAACTGCCTTGGCTGCACCCGGAAGAATCCCCCCTGTGAGGTGACCGGGGCTGTGTAGGTCCAGAAGGACAGTCCCCTACCTCCAAGGAATGGGGCCCTCTCAAAGAAACTGAGGGGGGAAGAGTGGAGATCCGCGCTATGGCTTCTCTCAGAGCCCGGGTAGGCTTCAGAAAAAGGTCGCCACACAGATCCCATGCCCCTCGATCCCTCGGAATCCGACAGCACCCTCCTCCTCGAGAGATCCAGCCTAGGCAACTGGCAGCCCTGGTTGGCCCCCGAAGGAGCTATCCAGGGCGCAGCACCCTCCCCTCCCATGGGTGCTCTGATCAGCCCCAAAGTTGTGCAATCTAGGCACACTACCTGAGGGGGTACCACCGCTGAGGGTTCAGAGAACCCTCCAAGGCCAGGCTGCAGTGCAATGATGGCCTGCACCACTGCCTGCTGGTCAGAACCCCTGACCCCAGCCAGGGCAGTCACTGTCTGCTCCTCAGAGGGGGGCTGACTCCAACCTGTCGAGGACACTACGAGGGTGCCCACGCCAGCAGATAACTCCACGGAGCCAGACTGCTCTTCCGAAGAGATGGAGACCGAAGCCCTGTGCCAATCAGTTGGTGGGTGCCTGCTGCCATCTCGACCAAATAGGGTACCAGAAACAGAGACTGTACCCGAGTCGGTACCAGTGTCTTCCGCAGCACTGCGAATGGTGGCAGAAGAGGACACGGCTCCAACCAGGACAGCAGTCTCCAAGCCAGAACCTGACACGATGCCGTCCTGTCCCACGGCACCGTGAGCAGCGCCGAGGACAGAGACGGTGCGGACGATGGCTCCAACAGTGCTCTTGGCGCCGAAACCCCCATGGCACCGTGCCCATATCCGGAACCACGAACAGCCCCGGAACTGGATACGGTGTCATGCTCAACCTCGGCATTGCGGATGAGGCGGGAAATAGTCAGAGACAGTGCCATAGACTCTCCAACCAGGACAGCAGTCTCCGAGCCAGAACCTCACACGGCGCCGTCCCACCCCACGGCACCGCGAACGGCACTGAGGACAGAGACGGCGCTGACAACAGCTCCGACAGCGCTCTTGGTGCCAAGGCCAGAGACCCCCCATGCGCCATCCCGTCCCAACGAAGACAGAGACGGTGCCAACGAAGTCTCCAACAGCGCTCTTGGCGCAGAGATCTGAAACCCCCATGGTGCCGTGCCCATGTCCGGAACCGCGAATGGCCTCGGAACTGGACACGGTGCTGTGCTCAACCACGGCACCAAGGCGAGAAGAAGTCAGATACGGTGCCGTAGAATCTCCTATGGTGCCGCTAGCACTATCGGCTTTGTGAACGGCACCAACAGCAGTCATGGCACCGAGCGCAAGACCGGTGCTGACTCAGTCATGGTCCATGGCGCTGCGAATGGCACAGCGCCCAAAACAGCGGCGACAGACGGCGCCAACCTGAGCCTTCCGAGCTGCGGGTCAGACACCGAGGGAGTCTTAGCCCCCGAAGGGGCGATTGCCAATACGGTGCCTCCCGTCCGTCTCCCGGAGGAAACAGACTGAACCTCCTGCACCGCGGGAGAAGCCTCGACTATGGCTAGGCTATGAGAGGCCAAGGCTCCCTCCTCCTCGGTCTGTATAGAACTGGGAGGGGACCCGGAGGAAAGGCCGAGAGAACGCGGCTTGGCCTCACGAGTGCGTGCCTGATCACTGAAAGTCGGCGGAACTCGCCCCACTTTCCACGTGCGTTGCTCGATGACCCGGCGGTCCATGGAGAAACAGGCGCGAGAATCCATGTCGTAAAGTGGGCCAAAACATGTAAGGCAACGGTCATGCTGGTTGGTAACGGAGTATTTTCGGCCGCATGGGGGGCTGTTCCGTCTTAGGTTGCCCTCCGACCGAGACATGACCTACGGAGAAAAAAAAAAAAAAAAAACACCAAATAAGCCTCAACATCACAGAATAACAAAAATAATGGAAAGATCTTACCGGGCGACGTCGAGTGTGGCTAGCAGAACCGGCAGGAGGGAGCCGACGGACTTCGGCACCGAGGAAAAATCGACACAGAGTCGAAAGATTAAGCTGCGTAGCAGATAGGCCTCAAATTTGCTCTCGAAGCATCCCACGAGGTGACCTCGACAGCGCGAGATGAAGAACTGACGGGAGGGCAGAGTCGACAGCACATAACGGCCAACCCACGAGTGCCACGCAGTGCATCGGCCTCGAGGGCGGCGCCAATGGTGCATCGACTCCGCCCATCCAAAAAATAAATAAATAAATAAATAAAGAAGTTCCCACAGGGTCAGGACCTCTGGCAAATGACCCAAAGGTGATGAATGGTGAAGACTGACACAGATAAGAACTTTAAATGCCTGTAAATTTTCTTTCCCAGACTGCTTGTCTCTGGGCTCATCACTTCTGGGAAGTCCTTCCTGGAACCATGCGACAGGCAGGAGGTATACAGACTTCTGCCGGATGGTGGCACCCTCCCACTCATTTCCTCCAGACGTCATTACTTCTATAGCCTTTGTCTTTTGAGGAAACACATTACTTGGAACAAACAAAAGAAAAGGTTTGTGTAACTTGCAGCCAGAGGCCGACTTTCAGCATTCTGGGAAGGACGGAGCCCAGAGACCAACAGTCGGAGAAAGAAAATTTACAGGTATTTAAAATTTCTATTTCTCTCTCCTAAAGCTGATCTCTGGGCTCATCACTTCTGGGATATACTAAAGCAGTACATCCCTTCACTTCCTGGGTGGGAAGAAAGTAAGTTCATTGTCTCTTATGGGTCCACCACTGCCTGGAGGACCCTGCGACCAAAGGACGCCTTTGCCAAGGCAGTGACATTCAACTTGTAGAATTTAGCAAAAGTATGGATGGATGACCATGTGGCCACTCTACATAAGTCTGCCAGGGATGCCTCTCTGAAGTCCACCCAGGACATAGCTATTGCTCGGGTTGAGTGTGCTCGGACTGGTCCCATGAGGTCGATCCCAGCCTTCTGGTAGGCCATGGTGATGGTGGAATGAATCCACCTAGCAATAGAGTCCTTTGATACCTTCTTACCCATGTTCGGGCCTGAAGTAAGGATGAACAGACTTGAAGTCTTACGGACCGAGTCAGATCTCTTGATGTAAATTTTGAGTGTTCTCCGTGGATCAAGCATGTGAAATTCTCTTTCCTTCTCATTCTTGGGGTGAGGACAGAATGAAGGAATGTTCAAGACTTGGTTACAGTGAAAATGAGACATCACCTTAGGTAAAAAGGACGGATCTGTCCGCATTACTAGAGTCTTGATGAAATATGGTGTCAGGTTCTTTGGATGACAGGGCTCCTATCTCACTGATACTGGGGTGATTACAATGAGAAAAATGGCCTTCATAGTGAGATGAAATAAGGATGCCTCCTTTAAGGGCTCGAAAGGTGGTTTGGCGAGCGCTTCAAGTACTAGGTTGAGGCTCCAGGGAGGTACTACAGGTTTTACTGGAGGAAGCTTCAAAGTTGCTGCTCTCAGAAATCATCGAACATGAGGAAGAGCTCCTAAAGATTCACCCGAGTCCGCTAACAGGAGTGTCCCTAAAGCAGACACCTGGACTCTCAAGGTAACCAGTTGGAGGCCCTTGTCGAAATCCTCCTGAAAGAACTGAAGGATGGTAGGCAGAGACACAGAGTCATCCGGTAAAGAGGCGTCTCATAACCAGAACAGGAATTTTCTCCAGATCCTATAATAAACCCTGGAGAAGGAAGCCTGCCTGGACTGAATCATTGTTTCTATGACAGATGCAGAGAAACCCAACTCCCTAAGAGTTTCCCGCTCAATCTCCACGTCAAGAGGGACAGATTGTGAGGACTTGGATGCAGCACTGGTCCCTGATGTAGTAAGTCTAGGTTTACTTGGAACACTAGGGGAGACTGAAGAGACATTTGGACTAATCGGGGAAACCACAGTCTGCGGGGCCAGCGTGGGGAAACCAGAATCATCTCTGCTTGATCGTGGGCAATCTTGTGCAGTACTCTTGACAAGATTGGAATTGGAGGAAAAGCATACAGGAGATTGAACTGACCCCAGTTGATGGAGAAGGCGTCCTGTGCTATGGCTTTCTTGTCCTTGCTGAGACAGCAGAGCCTTGGAATTTTGCAATTTTTTATCTGCTGTGACATTTTCCTGGCTTGGGATGTATGCCGCCCTTAGACTTCCCAGGTTGTCTTCCACCCACTGGAAGAGAAGAAAAGCCTCTCGCAGCATCCGAGAGCTCTTTGTGCCTCCTTGATGGTTGATGTATGCCACTGTTGTCCGATTGTCCGCGAGTATGAGGATGTCCCAGTGGAAAAGCTGTGTTTTGAACTGCTGCAGTGCCAGGTGGACTGCCTGCATCTCCAGTACATTGATGCTGTAGAAGGACTCCACCAGAAAGCAGTTGCCCTGTGTCGAGAGCTGTTCCGAATGCCCCCCCAGCCCCAGAGACTGGCATCGGTGGTGACTCTGATCTGGTGAGGGTGTCCCAGACTGAGACCCCTCATGATGCTGTTCTGCTGAGTCCACCATATCAGGGAGTCCTTTACCTGGCGAGATACCTGAATCCGCTTGTCCATTGTGCCCCCTGATTGGAACCATTGCTAGAGGAGACCTGACTGGAGAAATCGCATGTGGACCAGTGCCCAGGAGACTGAGTCTGCCAGAGAGACCACCATCCCTATGAGTTGCATGAAGGAGCAGGCCTGCAGAGATTAGTTTACATGGAATTTGTAGATGAGAGCCCTCAGTTCTTTAAACTTCGACTCTGTGGGGAAAACTTTGTTTTGGATCATGCTGATATTCACCCCTAGATGGCTCAGAGACTGACTGTCACAGAGAGCTCTTCTTCAGGTTGATTATGAACCCCAGAGAGAAAAGGCACCGAGTGACCTCCATCACTGCCTGAACTGCTTGATCGTACCCTGGGGCTTTGATGAGAATGTCATCCAGGTATGGAAAGAGCTGGATCCCTTGTATTCGGAAGGGAGCGACCACTGTCACTAAGACTTTGGAGATGACTCTGGGGGCTGTGGACAGGCCGAAAGGCAGCATCATGAATTGAAAATGGTGACCTTCCACTTTGAATCTTAGAAATTTACAGTGTGCTTTCCGGATGGGAATATGCAGATAAGCATCTTGTAAATCTACTGAGGCCAAAAAGTCCCCCTGATGGATTTCTCGGATGATGGAGGACAGGGTCTCCATCTTGAATGTTCTGTGATGAACAAAGCCATTTAGAAACTTGAAATCTAACACTGGCCGGAAGTCCCCTGAGCGTTTTGGCACTATGAAGAATAGGAAGTACACCCCTCTGTTCCTTTCTGGAGTGGGGACTTGTTCGATCGCTGCTGCCTGTATGAGATCTATAATAGCTTGCAGGGTTGCTGCTCATTTTACTGGGTTGCTTGAGACTAGTGAGGGCACTATGTGGGGCAGGGGGGCCAGGAGTCGAACTCGATGAAGTAACCCTCTCAGATTATGTCTAACATCCACTTGTCCGTGGTGGTGCAGACCCATTCCTCGAAAAAGCTGGAAAGCCTGCCCCCGACGTGAGGATTGGTCCATGAGTCCTCACTGTGATTTTTTTTGAGTCACCCTCAGTATCTCAGGCACTTCCCCTACCACCTCGGAAGCTGCGTTTGGTTGTGCGAGTTGAACCAGGATTGTCTGCCTGGAGCGGGCTTGTACTGACCCCTGGAATAATTTTGGGCACAAAAATTCTGTCTGGGTCCTGAGGCCCAGGGCTTGTTCCTTCCTTGGGCTTGTGGCATTCGCACTTTTGCTGTTTCTCCAGATTCCTTGACCACCTCCTTTAGAGCTGAGTCAGAGAAAGCCTCCTTCGTAAGGCGTTTACAAATGCATCTTCAAGGAGGCATCTGCCTGCCAAGCTTGCAGCCATAAGTTGCGTCGAGCTGAGGTCTGGTAAAACATAGCCCTTGCTGCACACCCGACTGTCTCCTCTGATAGGTCAGCCAAATAGGCCAAGGATAGTCCCATGAGCTGTAAATGTTGTAAGATGGGTTGGTTCTTCTCTGGCTTATCAGCGAGCTGGAATGCCAAATCAGTGGCCCAGGAGAGCGTAGTTCTAGCCGAGTAGAGTTTAGCCATAGCTGCCTTGAGGGAGGTTGCAGTGGACTGAAAAGCTTTCTTTAGAAAAGTATCCACTTTCCTATCCACCGGGTCCCGCAGGGAGGCTCCGCCTTCTGCTGGGATAACCGTCTTTTACGTGAGGTTTGAGATAAGAGGGTCTATCCTAGGACAGTCCAGTCATTTCTCCGAAGGTTTCTTGTCAAATTTCAGAAGTTTGGTTAGGCGGCGAGGGACGGAGGAAGAATCTCGGGTCCCTGCCATTCCTCCTTTAAGAGGTCCTCTATGGCCGGAGGGAGGGGAAATGCTGTCACTGGCTTCGAACCCGACAATAGCCGGAATGCTGGCTTTGCTTGCTTGGGCTCTGGAGGAGACGGTGAGCTCAAGTGGATCTCCTCTGATACCTTTTTAATGAAAAAAATCTAGATCTTCCAAATTGAAGTTTCTGGCTGGTGAGGAATCAGAGTTGGAATCCGAGATTGGGAGTTCCCCCTGTTCCAAGGATGTATAACCAGACCCTGTGGGTGACCTATCTCGCCTGTGCTCCCCATGGGTTGCCTCCCTGGGTCTGGAAGTACTCCTGGATCTGGGTCTCTTCCTCCTCCTGTCGTGCTGTGAGGCGCGAGGGGTGTCCTCATCCGAGGATGGAGAGGGAGTGTGCTAGCGTGCGGCTTTCTTGTGGGTCCTGGACTCCAGAGACTGCTGAAGGACGTCGAAACATGGGGGGTTGATGGCAAAGGCTCTATTCAGTTTCTCTATTAGATCTGGGGCTAGAGCCCCAGCCGAGTGGCGATGCCCCTCTAAGGTGGGGGACTGTCCTTGACCCCTGAACTGGTCTCGTGGATCCTGAGATTCTGAGGCAGATGCCTCTTCCCAAGCTGGAGAGGTTGCACTGTCGCATTTGACACACAGAGACCCTGCAAATGTGACCAGCATCGGTGTTCTGCACTTTTGGCACTTTCTACCTGGGGGGTCCTGTCCTTAGTTGAGGCCATGATACTCTGATACAAAGAATTTGAAAAATATTTTATTGTCTTGTAAATGGAGCTTGGTGCTTTCCTGTCCTTTAAGGCTTTGTTTGATATTGCTGTGAAGAACTATGCATGGTGCAGTCCCTTTAAGCCGTGGCTCCCCAAGATCCATCAACGAGCTCAGCAAACAATGCTCATCGATGAGTAGATGAATGGTCTGCTCCCTTTGCTCCTCTAAATGGCCTGCCTCTCCACCTGCCTGAGGAGTGCTACTGTTCCCGTGCTAAATGTCTGGCGTTGGAGAGCCTAATATGATAATGCGGGTCTCCAACAGACAGGCGTGCCAATGGCCTGAGCATCCTGTGACTGTCGATGGGAAAGAAGCTCCGGGTGCCCGTCGATGAGCCCAATCCTTCTTGTGCTCGTTGACACGGTGGCTGCGGCTTCAGGCAACGCCTGGGGACTAAATCTGCTCTGTCGACCCTAGGCACGCCATAACTGCCTCCACGATGCTCCGGTGGGGGGGGCTCAAGTGCAGGAAGATGGCTGTGTGTGGTGAGGAGACCAGGAGCCTGTCTGTACAGCTTGCAAGGCTGAGATTGGGGTCCCTATGCTGGCGCCTGGAGCACTAATCAGCACTCCAAAGGTAGAAAAAAAGAAAAAAGTAGTCAACTCACTGATCTTCGGGTCTGTCACTCCTGTGACAGAGGTCCTGCAGAGTTCCTACCACTAGACAGGCAAGAAGTAAACGCACGTCTGGAGGAAATGAGTGGGAGGGTACCACCGTCCTGCAGAAGTCTGTGTACCTCCTGCCTGTCACATGGCTCCAGGAAGGACCTCCCAGAAGTGATGAGCCTGGAGAACAGCTTTAGGAGAGAGAAAATGTGGTTGTCTCAAATCCGGAATTTTGTGTACTGTTTTAAATAAAATGTTCGCTAATGTTCCATTTCTTTTTGCTACTACAATTGGTCTGTTAACAAAAACCTGTTGTCCCATTGGTGTGGCTCTAAGCACATCCCAAGGTCTGTAAATTACTTGTTTAATTTGTCGAAATCGGTTATTAAATGTCACAGAAAAAACAGTTTTTTGATTCATCTGTTCAGATCCTGCAGCTTGAATTTCAGATTGTTCTTGTGTGTTAAGCAACAGTTCTCTATTTTTAGTGCTGATCCTATCGACTGCTTTGTCCAAAGTCCTGTTACTGTATCCCCTTGCCTTAAATCTTTCACACATATCTTTTTCAGCTTGTGTGTAAACTTCATTATTACTACAGTTACATTTAGCTCTAACCAACTGTCCATATGGAATGGACTGGATTAAATGGGAGGGGGCATGAAAGCTGTCTGCTCTCAGAGAGTTTCTATCTGGGGGTTTCCTGTAGATTTTTGTTTGTAATCTATTTTCATCTTTATAAATCAGTAAATCCAGGTATGGGATCTCCTTCTTATCACTAGTCATACTAAAAATAAGATTTTGTGTTCTTGAATTTAAATAATTGTTAAATACCTGTAATTCCTGTTCATTACCTGTCCAAATACAAAAAATGTCATCAATAGAGCGGCAAAACACTCAAATATGTTGTAAATACATGTTACTTTGATCAAATATATACGTGTTCTCAAAATCATTCATATAAAATTAGCATAAGATGGGGCCATACTGGACCCCATTGCTGTACACTTAATTTGTAAAAAAAAAAAAAATGTTTTTGTCAAATTTGAAAAAATTGTGATCTAGTACTATTTCTCCCATTTTTATTAATAAACTATTGGGGTGTGTTTTCTACTCTGTTTTGTTCCAATACCACTGTCAATATTTGGCATCCCTCTCGACATGGGATAGATGTATACAAATCCTTAAGATCCCATGTCAACAAAATTCACTCTTCAATCGGTAAATTTGAATCATTCTCATTTTTCGATTATCTTAATAATATCACTAGAATCTTTAATACATGTTCTAGTTTGTTCAACTAAGGGTCTAATGAATTAGTCAACATAAATCGAAAGAGGTTCCAACATGGAATTTATGCCTGATAAAACAGGCCTACCTGGAGGATTTTGTAAGTCCTTATGAATCTTGGGCAATATATAAAACATGGGAATAGACAGTGTATTTCTGAATAGGGCATTCTTTTCCTATTCAGTTATCCACTTGTTATCAAATACTTGATTTAATAAGGACTGCACTAGATCCTTAACCTGTTGTGTTGTGTTGTTCCAATTGTAAATAATTTGTGTTGTCCTTTAACAGTTTCCAACAAATACCCCTATATTGCCCATAGTCAAGTACTCGCGCCCATGTGGATGAGACCAGGAGAGTTTCCCCAGATGTCACTGGAAGGCTGCAGAACAGGAAGATGCAGGGGGAAAAAAAGCAAGGAAAGGAGGGGACAGTGAGCACAGCCATCTGCCCCGCTCCCCACCACCAGCTACCAGCTATCCCAGTGGCAGAGGGAGGGGCAGGGGTCTCAGACAACCGGTAGGAGATCCCCCAGGGCCCAGGGGTACCTGCCTTGGACCCTGTCCAGTGGTAACCCACAGGTCCTGTCGTCCAAGTCAGAGCCTACCTCGGGAGCCAAGTTTAAAATAAAACCCAGTGGGTTTGGCTCCAAGTCTGCCTCTGCACCAGCAGTAACCAGGGAAAGTGCTGGAGATCAAAGGGAGTTCAATCAATCAGTCAATCAATTCAATCAATTTTATTTGTATAGTAGAAAGTATGTGATTAAAAACACCCATTTTCACAAACATCCAGTGTAGAAAATACAACAGATGAACAAATACATAGACCAATGGAATATATACAGTAGAACATACAATGAACTACCTACGACACACAAAGTAAATATATTATATACACACACACACACACACACACACACACACACACACAGGTGTATAGAAGTACATTATATATTTACACACACACACAGGTGTAAAGAAGTACAAGAAACTAACAAGTACAAAATAAAACTAGCATATTACATGAGTAAAACTGTATAAAAGTCGACCAGAAGGCAGACCAATAAACAAAAATGTTTTCAGGTATTGTATAGGGCAGGACGTTTTAGTGCACTCGGTGGGGAGAAGAAAAGTTCAGGTGATGTGGGGGAGAGACAGCTGCTGGGATTTACCAAGAGGGCCATGGAGGAGGCCTATCAGGGCATCTGCAGGTGGACGAAAGGAGGATGTGATCCTTTAGGGAGGAGTTGAAAGCGTATGTGGACAAACAAGCCTGGATTTCAGGGAGTAGATTGTTGTAAAGCTTCATTCCCTTGAAGGTAGTGGAGTTCTGGGCATGCACAGTCCTGCAGAAAGAGGTATAAAAAACCAGACTTGAGGCACCTCTAGTCAAATGCCCCGGCACTGCGAGTGGGAATAGGGAGATAATGTGGGGGGAGGGGAGAATACTGAGGTATATCTTATGTAGGAAGGACAGAATCTTAAGATGGAACCTCCCTTCTACAGTGGGCCACTTGAGGGAGGAATAAAGTGAGCAGTGGTGTGTTTTCCATGGGAGACCGGTGATGAAACGTGCTATGCTGTTGTATGTGACTAAGTTTGGAGAAAAGGAGGGATGAAGTAGGGGAAAAGAAGACAACAGATCCATAGTCGATAAGGGGCAGGAGTAGAGAGCTAGTGAGGTGAAGTCTGGATGCAAGGATGAGGAACTTTCTAATCCTGTACAGCAGACCAAGTCTGACATGCACCTCCTTTATGAGGTTACCGATGTGGAGATTGTATGAGAGGTGGGGGTCAAGGTGGAGACCTAGGTATTTGAATTCCAACACCTGTTCAATGTGGTTGCCAGAACTGTTGAGGAGTTTAAAACCAGGGGCTGGGGCTTTCCTGGGTCCAGAGAAGAACATGAGCTTGGTCTTTTTGGAGTTGAGGACAAGGCCATTACCAGAGAATCAGGAGTGAAGCTTCATGAAATCAGACTGCAGATTGTGGAACATCGTGGCAGGATTTTTGTCACTGCAGGAAAATGCCGCGTCAGCGTAAAGGACAATTTGAGTGGAATGGCATATCGAGGGTAGGTTATTTATGAAGAATGAGAAAAGAAGGGGGCCCAGGATTGATTCTTAGGGGACACCATAATTAATTGGACATTCCAAGGAGAAGTGGATTTCAACTGCAGTCTTATGGGATCTCCCGGAGAGGTAGCTACTGACCCATTTTATGCAGGCCTTTTAGGTGTTAAGGAGGGCGTGGTCCACAAGGTCGAAGGCCTTGGTAAAGTCGACAAAAAAGGAGCTAATGTGCTGGCATTTGTTATTAGCTTTAAGGATTTTGCTGGGGAATCAGACCAGGGCTGTTTCGGTTCTGTGCCCAGGTCTGAACCCATGTTGGGCACTAGAGAGTAGGTTGTTCGATTCCAGGTAGTCTGCGAGTTGCGTGTACACAACCGTCTCTATAATTTTTTTTTTTTAGAGAGGAGCAAGGGAAATAGGATCGTAGTTGCCCACCTTGTTTCTAGGCCTGGACTTGAATAAGGGTCTGATGGTGGCAGTTTTCCAGATGGTGGGGAAGAAGCCAGAACAGAGGGAGCGGGTCAGTGGGTTGGTGGTGGGGACTACCAAGGCACTGATGGAGAGTTTAAGAAATTTATAATCTATACAGTCGCCACCTTTACTGGGTTTGGGATTATTTCCATGGATGAGCTTTTTGGTGTCAAAAGGTTTTAGGGCTTTGAAGTAGAAGTCATGGAAAGTCCTGCTTTCAGGGTTGGGAGGAGGGCATAGGAGAGGAGGGGGGTAGGTTTGTATTTTTTGAGGTCACTGAAAAAGTTGTTGAAAATGTTAGCCACTTCGGTCGGGTCATTAGTCTGGTTGGAGCCATGGTGCAACGTGATGGGATCTGAATTTTTGGTCTTGCCTAGTAGCGAGTTAAGAGTCCCCCAAAGCTGATGGGGGGGGGTTTAAAGGATTCACCGAGTTGTTTGTCATGCAGGAAGTTTATTTTTGCTTTTCTTACAGACAATGTGCACTTCTTTAACAGCGACCTATAGAGGGAGAGCTGGGCTGGGTCCCTGTGCTCTTGGCAGCAGGCCCGGGCTTTGTCTTTGAATCTCATGAATTTGATATTAGGTGAAATGCCTTCATTAATTTGACCCCTGGTTCTGATTTTTTTTTTTAAGGGAGCATGCCTATTGCAGACGCTGCCAAGGATCTTGGTGAATTTATCTAGGATATAGTCCCAGTCGCCTGGCCCTTCTGTGAAAGACCAGTCCACTAGACTGAGATCATGCGTTATCCGCTTGATTTTCTGATTGGTTATCTCCTGGAGAATATGAATTTGGGAGGGGTTGGGTAGATGGGCTGACCAAAGGCAGAAAATGGTGCAGTGATTGCTGATACAACCAGGCAAAACACTGGCATTGGTGATGCGGGAGGGGTGCGAGGTGATGATCCGGTCTATAAGTGTGAGAGTCCCAGTTTTATAGTTGGATCTAGCAGGTGAGAAGATGAGCTGGTGGAGACCTAGATTTGTGATACAGGATTTGGCAGTGTCAGCATGGCTGGAGTCCCAGTTTATGTTAAAATCACCAAGGAAGATCCATTTTCCATTCAGTGGGAGGGAGTGTTTAAGGGCTAGTAAAGACTCAAAGCCGGAGTGCAGGGTTCCTGGGGGGAGATAGGTGGTGGTGATGGTGATGGTTTTAGTGGGGCCGAGGAGGAGGTGGACTGAGAGGGTTTCAAGTAGGGAAACTCAGAGCTAGGGTTGTGTTCGGTAAAAGAGAATTTATTAGATATAAAGGACATGCAACCACCCCCTTTGTCCTTTCTGACAGCGGTGTAGCTGCTCAGCTTGATCTCCCCATCAGAGATTTTGTGAGACAGCCAGGTTTCGGAGAGGGCGATGACATCAAAGTCATAGAGAGCAGCCCAGGCTTGGAAGGCGTCAAGTTTGGCTGGGAGACTCTGAATGTTTCAGTGGACTATGCTGATGTTTTCTTCCTTATCATGGAGTGGCTATGGGGTGGGGGTGACTAAATTTCCTGGGCCGGAGTTAGGATGGATGGCACCTGAGAGGAGAAGAAGGAGAATGAAGGTTCTGGTAAAAATAGAGACAAGAGTTAGCGACTTGTGTCTTTTAGATCTGCAATATTTAGTTGTAATGGTAGGTACACGGATGGAAACACACCAGGGGCAGTGGAAGGATAGTTGGAGAAGCTGAATGAGGAAAAGTTCATTGGTAGCACATTCCAGTTCCAGGACTACCAAGTGAGTGGGGTAATCCCCAGGCCTTACCATCATCCCAGGATCACCTTGGCAGACTACACCCTACAGCTCCCAGTTCGGGCAAAGACCCTCCGGACCCGGATGGACAGGTTAAATCCCAGTGACCGTTGAATATAAAGCATCGAACGGGGATATGGTTATCAGTTGGGCAAGCCAGAAGGACTACTGTCTGAGACCTGCCAGAATGGAGCCAGGCAGAGAGGTGGGTCCGTAGGAGTTTGTGTGTGAAGTATCCCCATATGAATAATCCTTACGTGCCTGAGAGGATATGGGACATTATTGAGGAGATGAGGGAGGAGTGGCTCTTCAAAGAACAAATGGCATGCTGAAGAAATTGCCCTGGAGGAGGTGGTGCCCCATCTTAGCAATTGATACACGCCTGCTGTGTTGCACAATTACTTGGTCTGGCCTGACTCTGTTCAAACATTTCGCCTTGGTCCAGGACTTGGCTGGGACATGGACCAAGTATTACACAGGATTTTAGTTGCTGGATAAGCTTTAAATTCTTTTTCAGTCTGTGGACTTTAGGGCAGGAGTGCTGACTTGTTTAACAGTGCTGTGTGGTGTGGGGGATCCATAGTGGAAGCTGGATATTCATTTATCTTTTCTACAGGCATTATGAGCAGCTTTCTGGAAGTTTGTCCTTCTCAGCCAGGATCAGTTTACAGCTCACTGGGGCTTAAATACCAGGGCTTCACACATAGCAGTACAGCAGAAACAGTTGGGGTCTGGCAGAGGTCGTCTGAACCTTCTTTTGCTGAGCAGTTGGGGAAAGGATTTCAGTTGCTGGATAAGCTTTAAATTCTTTTTCAGTCTGTGGACTTTAGTTCTGACTTGTTTAATACGGTGTTTGTGTGTGTGTGGGACCTTCCTCCGGAAGAGGTTGTAGTGCTTGGAGGTGCAGTGAGGGGCAGACACAGGGCTGATACACTCTCGAGAGATTTGGGTGTGGGCCCAAATCCCACCCTCCCCAGAGCACAGCTCATTTATAGGGAACACCTGCCCTGCAATTAGAGGAAGGGGCTTCAGGTGCAGCTCATGTAGTTCTATTCAATAATGCAGCTATGGGCAGGGAAAAAGCATAGGTAGGTCTAAAATAGGAGTACAGCATCCACAATAAATTGCTGATTAGTATGATAGGTGGATATTGTGGAGGGCCTCCAACTGGAATATATCAGGTAACATTTCTGTTACAGGCTCGGCTAGGATTAGTTAATTCTACTTGTGGTAGGGATAGTTAGTGTGGAGAGGCTGTATAGGTACTATGGACCATGGGTAGGATTGTTGGGTGCAATACAGATGAATATACTGTGGAGGCTGGGAAGGTGCCCAATATGCCACAGGCTAAGGAGGTTCGAGGAAGAGGTTCAACGGCTTGGCAGGGAGCTGGGGAGGATAAGGGATCAGGGGAGGATTGCATCGGTAGGAGGGCTGACAGCTGAGAGTATTATGGAGGCACCACAGAGAAGGAACAGTAGGTCATGGGAGGGGGGAGGAGCAAACTAGACAGGAAGCCAGCTGATGAAGGGTAGACTCTAGTAGGACCTAGAAAAAGAGGAGCAGCAGTAGGCAGGAGGGAGGAGAAAGCACACAGTAAGGTAAAGGGGATAGGGAACATGTTTACTTTACTAGCAACACATGGGAAAGAGGATGCAGGAGGTGATTGCTGAGGGACAGCACTCCTAGCGAAGAGAGGAGTGAGGGGCATTACTAGTGGAAGATTGAGCATGGTGTGGCAGGGGAGGTATAATACTCGGACAGGTGAGGAAGGAGAGGGAGGTTGGCAGTCAAACAGGAGGAGGGAGGGGTCTTAATTGGGAGGACAGGGGAAGACACTAGGGCACATGGTAAAACACAGTCTTGAGTGACTCCAAAATGAGAACCTGGGGGGGTGGCGATGGGCACAAGGAAAGAGGAGGGGGGTGTACTGGTGTTGCGGGACTCCATACTCAAGGGGATCAGATGGGGCAGCAAGGGGGAGAGGCACAGTCGGAAATGGGTGGAGTCCATACCAGGATTAAAGGTAGACATGGCAGGACAGGCAATCCAAAGGTGCGTAAAGAGGGGTAGGAGGAACCCACACATTGTGGTACATGTGGGGACAAATCACCTAGCAGGGGAAACGAGGGAGGTAACAAGGGAGAAGATGGAGGATGTGGGAAGTTTGTGCAAGGAAACTGGGAAGTCTGTGGCCTTCTCCGAAGTGCTTCCAATACCCTGCGCAAGCACAGTGAGAAAGGAGAGGATTACAGATTGAACACATGGTTGGCAGAATGGTGTCAAACTAAGGGGTATGGGGTTGTGGGCGGCTGGGGCAGTACCTGGAATAATAACAACATGTTTGCAAGGGATAGGTTGCACCTGAGTGGGGAGGGGAAGGAGGTATTAAAGCAAGGACTGGGGAGGTATATTGCGACAAGGGTGGATTTAAACTAGATGGGGGGTGGCAAGTGGACAGCAGGTAGGCAGGTATCCGATAGTGTGGAGTCATAGCCTACCCCCAAGGCTAGCAGGGAAGTACTTGGGGCGGACAAAAAAGGAGGGAGTAGAAGGGAGGCAATGTAGGTTAATGGAGAGAAGGGGGCATTATGGAGGGTGGTCTCATTGAATGCAAGAAGCCTAGGAAACAAATCCATTGAGCTACAGGCACTCTTAGCAGTGTGTAGGGTGGATATTGCAGCTGTCACAGAAACGTGGGCAACTGAACACCAGGACTGGGATCTGGAAATCCAAGGATACAAATTATACAGGAAGGACCGTGGGGGGGGGGGGGTGGCAGTCTATGTAAGGGATGGGATCAAATGCACAAGGGATGAGGGAGAAGAAAGGAGAACAGAAGCAATCTGGCTGCAGCTCCTAGACTCAAGGGGTAGGAAATTGAGGTTTGGGGTGGTATACAGGCCGCCATCCCAGTCTGAGGAGCTTGATAGGGAGTTAGCGGGACAAATCAAAAAAGTATGTAGAAAAGGGAAGGTGGTCATCAAGGGGGGATTTCAACTTGCCGGGGGTTGACTGGAGCATTCTAGTCACCTCCAGTGCTAGGGAGCAAGTGCTCCTGGATGCGATCCAGGAGAATCTCCTGACACAATTGGTTACTTTACCTACTAGGCCAAAGAACACTTTAGATCTGGTATTGTCGAATGGTGAGGCAGTGAGGGAAATAAAAGTAAAGGACCCACTAGCTGACAGCGATCACCAAACGGTGTGATTTAATATCACGATGTGTGGGGAGCCAGAGAAATCAGTTACTCGGGTGGTAAACTTCAGGGTGGCAGACTTTGGGAGGATGCAGGAAGTACTGAAAGGGAAACTGGAGGGCATAAGGCAGGAGATGGACGTGGAGCAGAAATGGAATATAATTAAATGGGGGGTTACAGAGGCAACAGAAGCCTGCACCAAGGCACAGAGTAAGAGGAGCAGAGCAAAAAAACAATGCTGGTTGAACAGAGAGGTTGTGGAGGTGGTGAGGGCAAAACGAGTGGCGCACCAGAGGTTTAGGAGAACAGGGAAGGAAGTGGACAGGGAGGAATATGCAAGATGGTCAAGGGAGATGACCAAAAGAAGCCAAGGCACAGAGGAGCCGAGATTAGCGAGGAATTTACGGGGGACTTTTCAGATACATCAGGGAGAAAAGGAAGTGCAAGGAGACAATAGTGAGGATAAAAGGGGTGGGAGTGGATGGAAGGGGGAGGAGCAGGTAGAAGCAGTGAATGAATACCTCTGCTCAGTGTTCACGGAAGAGAGGGGACCGCTACCAGCATGGGCTGGGAGGGTGGGGACAGGGGTAGAGGAGGTGACAGATGGAAGAATTGAGGCAAGTACAGTCCTAGAGGGACTGAAGGTAGACTAGGCACCAGGGCCAGATGGCATCCATCCCACGGTGCTGAGGGAGATGGCGGAGGTGTTGGCAGAGCCGCTGGTGGATCTGTACAGCACCTCACTGGAGTTGGGATGTGTGCCACTGGATTGGAGGATGGCACATGTAGTTCCATTACACAAGAGCGGGCCAAGGGATGAACCAGGTAATTATTGTCTGGTAAGTGTCACCGCCATAGTGTGCAAACTCATGGAAATGATACTAAAGGAAAGACTGGTGTCAATGGCCTCCAGGATGTGAGGCAGCATGGGTTTGCTCCAGGGAAGGCTTGTCAAACCAGCCTCATACAATATTATGACTGTGTGACAGGTGAGCTGGATAAGGGTCATGCGGTTGTTCTTTACTTGGACTTCAGCAAGGCCTTCGATTTGGTGCCTCTTGGACGGCTTGGGGAGAAGCTAACTGGTGTAGGGGTAGGGGCAAAAATAATGCACTAGATTACAAGCTGGCTGAGTGGCAGGCTGCAACAGGTGGTGGTGAGAGGGGAGCTCTCAACTCCAAGGCCGGTGACAAGTTGGGTGCCATAGGGCTCTGTGTTGGGGCCAGTATTGTTTTGGCTCTTCATAACCCCATGGGTTGGTGAGCAAAGTAAGTCTGTTCACTGACGACACCAAAATTGGAGCAGTGGTGGATGGAGAGGAGGGATGGAAGCAGCTGCAGGGGAACCTATGCAAGCTAGAGAAGTGGTCAGAGAGGTGGCAGCTGGGGTTCAATGCAAAGATGTGTAAGGTTATACACTTTGGGGTGAAGAACCCAAGGAAAGAATACTGTCCGGGGGGGGGTTAAGCTGGGGATCATGGAGGAGGAGAAGGACCTGGGGTAATGATAACAGGGACTATGAACAACACTGCCCAGTGCAGGAGAGCAGCTGCAAAAGTGACCAAAATGCTGGGGTGCATAGCGAGGGAGTTTTTATCCAGGCAAAGAGAGGTGATCTTGCCCCTTTACAGGTCACTGGTAAGGCCGCACTTAGAGTATTGTATGCAGTTTTGAAGGTCATACCTAAAACGTGATATCAGACTACTGGAGGGGGTGCAGAAAAGAAGATATATGGAATGGAGGGGAGAGACTATGACAGCAGGCTGGGAGACCTGAATATGTACACCCCGGAGGATAGAAGGGATGGGGGTGAACATGATAGCAACATTCAAGTATCTGAGGGGAATCATTAAGGATGGGGCAGATGGGATCTTTAAGTTAAGGAGGGAGGGTCACCAGGGCTGCAGGCTAAGAATGAGAGGGGCAAGATTTAGGAAGGAAATGAGAGACACTATTTCACAGAGAGGTGGTAGCAAAATGGAATGCCCTACCAGAATGGGTGGTATCATGTAAATCTGTGAACAGCTTTAAAAGGGCATGGGACGGGGAGAGTGAGGGTTGGGGGTGGCAGTGGGACGGAAAAGGGTAGGAGGGGTGGGGCAGCTGCAAACTAGGGGTGCTGGCTGCATACTCGAGCAGACTTAGATAGACCGGGTGGTCTGTTTCTGCTGGCACATTCGTATGTTTGTATTTTGGACGGGGACTCTACTGGAGATGTGACCACCAAGCCAGACTCAGAGAATTATTTCCCTCCAGGAGGGGGGCCTGTAACTTGGGCCTCCTGCATTTCAGACTTATGAACTGTGCCAGAAGAATTGCTCTATGGAGCAGGACATGGTGACTGTATAAAGTTCTTATTTCTAAAGAAAAAAAAAATTTGGGATTTAAAATGATGCTTTTATTAAAAGGAAAATGTTATTAATCATGAAAAATGTTGGTGTGAAAGTTTGAGAAGACTGGTGAGTGAGTGAATGATTTGGGAACTGTACACAGAGTAATCTGTTCTAATTGATGGGAGATATTGAGGTGTAGCTATAGCTTTATAAACTACCTCATTACTGTTTGAACGTTTATTGGTAAAGTCAAATCATTATGGAAACAATGATTATGGTTAACTGTTTCGATAAAGAAATAATGAAGAATTTTTTTAACAGTTTTAAGATTATCTCCTGGCACAGGTAGGTTTTAGTTATTAGGGTGTGCTTGGGTTAGAGAGGCAGGTTGGGTGGTGCCTGTGGCCAGGTATGGTATGTTTTACTTCCAGAAGGCTGGGGGTGCACATACCCAGTTTGATGGGAGAAGATCGTCATTGGACCCTTGCCATCATTCTCAGTAAGGAAAGATTTTCTTGGTGGGGGAAGAGTGTGAGCCCACCTTGCGGGAGTGGCTTATACTTCCATTTAGGAACCCCTTTCCCCCTCCAACCCCCCGCCCTGAGCTAGGGAATTTATTAGTGCTCTGGGCGCCAATACCTGCTGGATGCCTCCAGATGGCAGCAGATGGTAGGTTAGGGAAGGTATATAAGGCTGGACACAGGAAGTTTCGGGGCCTTTTCCAGCCTGGGTGTTAGGCCTGGGGCTGGAGGGAGGCGGCTGGAGGAGTACAGTAGGCAGTCAAGAAGGGAGTTTGACAGTCTGCATGGGCCTGTGGGGGGGCAACCCCCCCCCAAAGTGGCAGATAGGGATGGCCTCTGCAGTGACATGGCATTGAGGCGCTGGGAAGGAAGCTTCATGGGGAGGATGGTAAGCCAGGTGCCTGCGTTGTTGGAGTAAGAGAAGTGCAGGTGGCAGCAGGAGGCCAGGACAGGCAGGAGCCCTCAGACAGCCCGTGAAGTAGTTGCTCAGGCCGCCAGGACTGTGGGGACAGTGGTAGGGTCCCCACAGGGGGAGGCCGTTGGCAGAGGCTCTTCCCCACACTCAGTGTGGCAGGGTGGCCTGACAGCAGAGGGATCCAGGGGGGCCCTTCACCCAATTCAGGGGACCTGCTTGGATGGGCAGGTCCTGGGGTGTCGGCATTAAAGGGCCGGGCAGGACAAAGGTCTTAGGACAGGTCTTGGAGGGTGGCCTCTGACTGGCGCTTACTGCAAGCCCAGGATGTGCCGACAGGGATGTGAGCCTAGGGCTGGATCCTCCCGAATGGTCAGCTGGGAGCGGAAAAGAGGATTAGGGGGTGCTATCTGCAGAGGTGGGCTTCTTGGAGGAGCCTGGACTGTTGCAGGGCCCCGGTGCTCTCCCATGGCACAGCAGTCCATTTCAGAGTAGCTCAGGTACTGGAGCAGGGATGGGTTTGAGGGCCGTTGCACCAGTGGAGAGCAGTACAAAAGGAAAGGCTGAGCTGTAAGGAGGGAACAGGTGCCGTGATGTTGGGAGCACCAGCAAGTTTAGGTTCCCTGTAAAGTGAGAAAGAGTGGGTTACAGGGCCTGGGTCAGAGGAAATAATCCTGGTACCCCTTGAGATTTGGGCCAAGGTCCAGGTGGGGGAAGCAGCATGCTTTCCCGCACCAGAGATAGGGCAGCGACCAGTGCCAGACCAGATAAAGATGGACAAGAATGTATAACCCAGAACAAAAAAAAAAAAAAAAAAGATTTGGGTAACCAGCGCCAGTGAGCCTGTCGGTTTTCTAAGTAAGAAGGTTCTTTGGGTAAATCATCCAAGAGGTTAAAGTGAAGAAGCCCTGCTTGTACTGCCTGTAAACCATTCTTGCTGCTCAGAATGTCCAGACTGGGTATTGTTGTAAAAAGTTCAGATAGCCCCATGGAGCTGCTTTATTTATTCAATGAAGGATGTTTCCCTTGCATTCCTGAAATCATTTGGGTTGCAGGAGCTAAAATAAAGATGCTAGTTGGGAAGAAATTTGGCAATGATTCTTTATTTAAGTTTTGGAAGAGGGAAAATGAAATGGAAAGCCCCCCTCCCTTGTGTCTGATTTATTTCATAAGTTACAATTCCAGAAGGCATCCATCAGGCTGCATCAGGGATCAAGGGGCTCTGGGTCTCAGAAGAGTCAGGAGGTTGCAGTTTGGAGATCCTGGCCCTGTGGTCAGTGTTTGGGGGGACAAACAGATCCAGAATTGGAGGTGAGATTGAGAGTGCTCCTGATAATGAAGTCGACAAGAGGTAGGACAGATATTTTTCCTATCTTACTTGGGGTGCACTGGCTCGGGTGTTGAGCGCGATGTAGTCCTCCCTGATGCCCTCTGGAACAACTGCAATGATGATTTATACCCCTAAACAAGGGGGCCGGGGTGTTACACTGTAAAGCCTGTAAGCACAACACAGTAACAAAAACCTGCAGGCACATGTAACAATTTAACAAAAAATATATCCTGCAAAGAAACAATTTGAATCAGAGAAAATAAAGCAGTAATCTGTATGCACAAAAGTAAAAATTATTCACCACAGTAATCTTCTTTCTTCCAAGGGATCCTTTAGCATCAGTAACTTTTTTGCACTTAGCTGGCTAGGTATAACTGCCCCCAGAGGTGTGCCTTTAAAATATATTTAAATGAGCATAGGGCCAAGCCAATCAAAAGACAGGAGGGGGGGTGTGAGCTGAAAGAGCTGTTGAATGCTTCAGAATTTTTCCCAAGGAAAAATGAGGGCAAATGTCCCGAAAAAGAATCAACAGGATTCAAAAAACATGCAAATGTATACAAAAGTGGAAATAGAATCAACAGCAACACGAGCTAAAAACTCTTTAATAAGAAACTCCAAATCTGGTACAAGGTGATATAAGAGCCCTTCTCCAAAAGGTGAACCAGAGAGGAAGGGTGGGAGCTTACTGATGCTAAAGGACCCCTTGGAAGAAAGAAGATTACTGCGGTGAGTAATTTTTTCTTCTTACCCCAGGAGTCCTTTAGCATCAGTGACTTTTTTGCAGACTACCCAGCACTACCAAGTGGGAGGTGGGCAGAGAACCTACTTAGGAAAGCGGCTCTGCAGAACCGCCCTGCCAAATTTGGCATCAGATCTGGTCTGCACATCCAAACTGCAGTGTTTCACAAAGGTGTGCACAGATTTCCAGGTAGCTGCTTTGCAGAAATCCAGTAGGGGAATGTCCCTTGCTGCTGCAAGCGAGGCTACAGTGCCCCTGGTGGAATGGGTACTGAACCCCACTGGAGGTTGTTGACCAGTTTTCTCATAGCAGATTCTAATACAAGAAACCAACCAATGAGAAATAGTTCTCTTGGTAGCTGGTCTTCCTCTGCCTACATCCCCGTAGGTGAGGAACAACTGAGTGGAAGAGCCTCTGGAATGTCTAGTATACTCTAGGTGGTGAAAGATGGTTCTTTTGACATCCAAGCTGTGGAACTTTTGCTGCCAGGAGTGGATGGCTCAGTAAAGAAGACAGGCAGAGTAATGCACTGGTTCAAGTGAAACTCTGAAACCACCTTTGGCAGAAATTTCCTATTTGTCCTGAGCTCAACTTTATCGTTGAGTGTGATGTAATTCAGCTCAGTGCACAGGGCCTGTAGTTCAAATCCTTCTGGCAGACGTAATGGCTACCAGGAAAGCGGTCCTCCAAGTTATAAACTTGATGTGGGCAGTAGACATTGGCTCGAAAGGTGGATTCATGAGCCCATCTATGCAAAGGTTCAGGCTCCAAGGAGGAACAGGCTCTTTGGTTGGAGGCTGGGGGTGTAAGAGGCCTTTGAAAGACTGTTTAAAAATGTCATGGTGAAAAAAATAATTTCTTCTTTCCCATCGAAAGGTAGGCTGAAATTGCCGCCAGGTGTAGCTTGAGTGAAGATGGTTTCAAGCCTGATGCCTGTAGGTGTACCAGGTAGTCTAGCAGCTGAGGGTCTGAAGCCGATAGGGGTTCGACCTTTTCGCTCTTGCACCAGAGGGAAAACCTTTTCCATTTGGCTGCATAAGTCTTCTTAGTGTTTGTTTTTTTAGCCATCCTCGGTATCTTAAGGACCTGTTCAGAGTACTGTGAGGATGGAAACTAACTCCTCAAGAACCAGGCTTTGAGGTGACGAGAGTGTATGTCTGGGTACTGCACTCCCGTCTAAGGAAGGGTCAGCAGGGAGCTAGTCAGAGGCAGGCTAATGGTCCAGTTGCAGGACATTGAGAGAAGGAGAGGGTACCAGGCTTGCCTGGGCTAGTCCGGAGCCACTAGGATCATCGATGCAGGCTGCTGTTGGAGTTTCGGCAAAACCCTGAATATCATGGGAAACGGAGGAAATGCATATAGGAACCTCTCTGACCAGTCCAGGATCAGGGCATCCAGAGGACGTGTTCCCAAACACAGTACTGAGAAAGCTGAAAATTGAGAGGGAGGCAAACAGATCCACGTCTGGAGTGCCCCACCGCCTGAACACTGTGGCTAGTACTTGCTTTTTCAGTGTCCATTCGCTCTGCCTTGACTGATGGGCCTTAGAGCATCCACCAGAGTACTGAGTTTGCCTGGGAGGTGAATAGCTGAGAGGCTGACTCCCAGGAAGAATGCTAGAGACCAGAGCTTCAGAGCTTTCCAAATAGAGTATTCCTGATCTGGTACCACCCTGCTTGTTTATGTAGAACACTGCAGTGGTATTGTCTGTTAGAATTTGAACCGCCTGTCCTTCTATGCTGGGAGTGAAAGCTTTGAAAGCTAGTAAGACTGCTCTGAGTTCCAAAAGATTTATGTGCAACTGCGACTCTTCGGGAGTCCAGTTGCTGGTTACTGAGGCAGTCTAAATGAGCTCCCCAGCCCAAAAGGGAGGCATCTGTGGTGATCAACTTTGTGGGAAGAGGAGCTTGAAAGGGAACACCTGCCTGCAAATTTGCAGGGTTCTTCCACCACTGCAAGTTTTGGAGGAACTGCTCCGACACAGGTATCAACTTTGAAAATGTGTTGCTTCTCTGAGACCAGCAAGGTCTGAGGTAGGCTTGCAGGAGTAACATCCTGTACCTGACCCCTGGGACTACTGTAGTCATACAGGCCATATGTCCCAGAAGTTGAGGAAATGTCTGGCTGGTGTTGGCTGTCCCTAGGTTAAAGAATCTGCCACTCAAAAGAAACTCTGAATTCCTTCCTGCCGCAGGAAAGTATATCCCTTCTGAATGTCCAGTTAGACCCCTATGAAGGTGAAGCAGCTTGGTGGGTTCCGGGTGAAATTTCTTTAGATTTACCAGGAAACCCCGAGACTCCAGAGTGCATTCTGTGAGGGAGAGATTCCTTGACCTGGCAAGGAAACTTTGCTACTATGAGCCAGTCGTCCAGATAGGGGTAGAGAGCGACACCCAGTCTCCTGAGATGTGCTGCTACCACTGTGAGACACTTGGTAAAGACTCTTGGGGCCGAGGACAGACCGAAGGGCATTGCAGTGGACTGACAGTGACCCAAAGGAAGTTTGAACCTGAGAAACTTCCTGTGAGATCTCCTTATTGGTATGTGGAAGTAGCCAACCCTTAAGTCGAGGGAGGCTAGCCAGTCTCCCTGCTGCAAGGACTGTATGACCAGTGATAGAGTGAACATTTTGAATTTTTTTTTTTCAGAGGTTTGTTTAAATATTTGAGATACAAGAGAGGTCGCCACTCCTCAGTTTTCTTTTGTGTCAGAAAATACCTGGAGTAGAGGCCCTTGCCCTTCTCGTGAGTGAGGACCCTCTCCACTGCTCACAAAGCCAGAAGGTTTTGCATCTCTATTTCCAACAGCGGTATCTGTGTTGGGGAGAGAGTTCTTGCCACCTGGGTATGCTTGAGGTCTGGCAGCTGCTTGAACTGTAATGACAGGCTCTGATCCACTATCTCCAGCACCCACTTGTCTGACATGATGAGGGACCAGTGCTGAAGATAGTGAGAGAGTCTGCCTCCAACCGGAAATGGGGAGGCGACCTGAATACTCACATCAGGACTTAGACTGAGAGGCAAATGGCTGGGTAGAGGTTGCTCTTCTTTAGCCCCTTGTGCCCCTGCTTTTGAAAGACCCCCTGTACTGGCTAAAGTCAGATAGGGGATGGGGATTATAAAGCCTAGGAACAAAACTTCTACCCCTACCGCCCCTAGGACGGGATCTCTGAGGGGTGGCAGGTTTAGGCTTGGATGAGTGCCTCTGCCAGGAGGCCTTGTACTCGGACATTTTTCATGCAGTCAGTGGTTCTGCAATCAAACAACATATTTTGATCACAGGGAAAGTCCATGGCCTTGTTCTTAGTGTCTGTGGTCAGACTGATGGTTCTAAGCCAGGCAAAGCATCTCAGAGAGATGGCATGGGCCATCACCCTAGAAGCTGCATCACTGTTGTCATTTGCCATGAGGAATTGGTACATAGTAGCTTCCAGGGCAGTTTTTGACATATACACCAGCTCCTGCGCCATATAATCTGATCCGTTGTGGGTGATAGCCTGGACAGATTTCCAAAGGGCTTTCTAATATATGGTTGTGAATGCCATGTAAGAAACAAGCCTGAGAAGCAGGGGAAGCTGTGGCATACATTTTCTTTGCTATAAAGTCAGTTTTCTTGGAATCCTTGTCGGGGGAGAGGGCGACAAGGAGACTCTAGCTTTCTCACAAGCTGCTTGCTGGATTATATTTTCATAGCTAGGGTGTGCAGACAGGAACTCAGTACCATTTTAGACAATTTCCTTCCTCAAGCAACTGGTCATGAAACCAACTCGGCAGAAGGCAATACTGGACCTTGTGCTCACAAACAGGGACAGTGTGATGGGGGTAACAGTGGGGGAGCACCTGGGTAACAGTGACCACCAATCATTGTGGTTTGAAATCACAGAAAGAGCAGAACCAAACCACACAAAAACACGTATCCTGGATTTTAGGGGGGCAGACTTTGGGAAAATGGGGGAGATACTTAAAAGAGGCATTAAGGGGAATGGGACAGGAATCAGGGGTTGAGGAACAGTGGGCAGTATTTAAAATGGGGATTACAAGAACAACAGAATTATGCATTAAGCAGATTAGCAAGAGGAAAAGGAAGAGGAGACCATTATGGTTTTCCAAAGAGGTAGCAAAGAAAGTGAAAGCCAAAAAGATTGCATTCAGGCAATACAAAAGACACAGGCAGAAGGGGATAGGAGAAGTACCAGGAGAAGCAAAGGGAGGCAGGAGGTCAGTAAGGAAGCCAAAGCTCAGACAGAAGAACACATTGCAAAAATCAGTGGGTAGGGGACAAAACCTTTACAGGTACATAAGTGAAAAAGAAAGACAAAGGGAGGGATAGTGAGACTGAAGGGGGAGGATGGGGAGCATGGAGGATGACAACAGTAAAGCTGACATATTGAACAGGTATTTCTGCTCAGTCTTTACTGAGGAAGAGGGGGTAATGGGTCTGAAGGAGAGTACAAGGGGTGAGAATGGTGCAGAAATGGACTACAAGTCCCTTTACGAGAAAGGGTCCTGAAGGAACTGGAAGTAATAAAATTGATAAAGCAATGGGGCCAGAGGGTGCACCCTAGGTCCTTAAAGAACTAAGAGGTGGTGGCTGAACCTCTGGCTATCCTGTTTAGCCGATCACTGGAAACAGGAGAGGTGCCCAAAGACTGGAGGACAGCAGATGTAGTCCCCTTATACAAAAGTGGGAACAAAGAGGAAGCAGGAACTACAGACCAGTCAGCCTCACCCCGGTAGTGGGAAGATCATGGAAGCACTACTGAAGGAGAGATTGGTGGAACATCTGGTTGTCAATGGACTACAGAACCCAAGGCAGCATGGTTTCACCAGGGGGAGGTCATGTCAGACCAACCTCGTTGAATTTTTTGACTGGGTGACTAAGGAGGTGGATCAGGGGAGGGCAGTGGACATGGCCTATATGGACTTCAGCAAGGCCTTTGACACTGTGCCACATAGAAGACTATTACACAAACTGGGGAATATGGGTGTGGGCAGGACAGTAGTGTGGTGGGTAGGTAACTGGCTGGGTGGCAGGACACAGAGGGTGGTGGTAAATGGCTGTCACTCCACAGAGGGAAGAGTGACCAGTGGGGTACCACAGGGATCAGTGCTGGGACCGGTCCTATTCAATATTTCATCAGTGACATTCTGAGGATCTAGAAGGCAGAATTTCACTGTTCGCTGATGACACAAAGCTCTGTAATAGAGTAGACACACCAGAGGGTGTAGACAGAATGAGAAGCTTGACCTGCAGAAACTTGGAAGAATGGTCAAGGGTTTGGCAGTTGAAATTCAATACAAAGAAGTGCAAGATAATGCATATGGGGCACAAAACCCTGGCACAATATATCAGTTGGGGGGTGAGGATATAGCATGCACCAAGCAGGAAAGGGATCTTGGGGTTGTCATCTCCTGATGACCTCAAGGTAGGAAACAGTGTGACAAGGCAGCAGGTAAGCAAATAGGATGCTGGGATGTATAGGCAGGGGCATCACCAGCAGGAAAAGGGAGGTCATAATTCAGCTATACAAGACACTAGTGAGGCCCCACCTGGAGTACAGTGTACAGTTCTGGAGACCATACCCGTAAGGACATAGACAGGGTACAGAAGGTTCAGAGGAGGGCAACAAAGATGTGGTGCATGATTGCATCACAAGTCCTAAGGGAAGTACAGGTTGAAGGAACTGAACATGTACTCCCTGGAGGAGAGGAGGAGAGAGGGATATGGATAGAGACATACAAGTATCTTACAGGGAGGAACAGGGCAGGAAAACACTATTTTAAGCGAAAAAAGATGTTCCAGGACTAGAGGGCATGGGATGAAGTTGAAGGAGGACAATTCAGAGGAAACATGAGAAAGAATTTCTTCACAGAATGGGTGGTGGACAGTGGAACACCCTGCCAGAGAAGTGGTGGGGGCTGGAAACAATCAAGGATTTAGAATGCATGGGATAGACATAAAGGAATTCTAGAGGTCAGGGGTAAGGGGCAACAGACTGCTAGGAAAACAAACTGAACTTACAAGCTCAAATGGGCAGACTGGGTGGGCCATAGGCCCTTATCTGCCGACACTGTCTATGTATCTATGTATCTATGTAATTTATATTTTCTCTCAAGCCACTTATCAACCAGATACTGAAGTGGGGTGTTGAAGCAACTTCATGGTATTTTTTCTAAATGCATTATAGATAGAGACGACCAGGGTCTTTGAGGATGAAAGACCCTTCATCTCCCTATAATCTTCATCTTCATCGATATCCTGGTTGGGCTCCTGCATAGGGAGGTCCAGGGTATCCAACATATTTTGCGTAAATTTAAACATTGAGGAAGGATCCTCGTGGTCACCCAGGGGATCCCCCAAGGTGAGGGTCCGGGGACTCCTGGGGCTCTTGGCCCTCAAAATTCATGTCAGGGGCATCACAATATTGATCATCATCTGCGTCACACTCACAGTCTACAGAAGAGAGAACTGTGGAAGACTGCTTGCCAGCCCCAGTAAATTGAGGACCCATCTTTTTAAGGGTCTGAAACAGTTGCCATGCTTTTTCTATACCTTGCACTGACGGAAGAACCTGCGCAGTTTGTAAAGTTTTCATTTTTTCTGTATGCTTTAAGCTGCCTGCTGTCTCACTATTGGCTTTCCCTGGAGCAAAGGGAGCATATCTGTCTTGACAGAGTTTCTTTTTAGCCACTTCATCAGAGGCTTGATCAAGCTTCCTTTTTTCGTCACTCTTACTATTCTTCAATTTGTGAGGAACTTCATCTTTGGAAGCTTTATTTTTTGGCTGGGATCTGGAGGGTTCCTCAGCATCTCTGCTTTTGTTATTAGTACTTCTGAATGGCCCCTTGTCAGAAGCCTTTGATTTATCGTCAGCCACAATAATCAAATGTTTTTCTGCTATGTTTGCCAATTTAAGCAAAGCAAACCAGTTCTGGACCTACGAACTGAGTGCAGGTTTCTGTGAAAATTCCACCGGCTAGTCTTGCCCCAGTTAATAAACTCTATTACTAGTGCCTTTTTTTTTTGTTGTAAAACTGGGATCTATACCAGTGCCAATCTTAATAGAAACCCAGTAATACTCAACTGCACACAGGTGGCTGCTGGACCCTTACGGACAGTCCTGACACAGATGATACCTAGGTCCAGTAATATAACCAAAAAGGTTTCCTTGCAATTGCTAATCTAGAGAGAAACCCCCCAGGCACTGTTTAAATTTGAAATATAGTGCAGGTGCCTCATGGTAAACCCCACGAGGTTCGAGGTATAAAAAACAAGGCATCTGTCCCTAATTCGACGGTTCCCACAAGAATTTGCCCCCAAAATGAAGGAAACTATTGGAAATAAGCACCCGTGATTAAATTAGGCTTTAAACTAAATAGTCGCGGTAAAAATAAGGTCAAAATAGCACCGCCGTGCTAAAAATAAAAAATTTGCACAGCGCTAACGAAAAAGTAAAACTTTCACTCAGTATACTAAAGGAAATAATTTATGAGGAAAACCTTACCCAGATAAGCATTAGGAGGCTGTCAACAAGGAAAGTTGGGAGACACCTCAGAGGCGATATTGCTCAGTCCAGCCTAGAAAAAATTCTGAAGCATTCAACAGCTCTCACTCAGCTCACACCCCTCCTGTCTTGATTGGCTTGGCCCTACGCTCATTTAAATATCTCTTAAAGGCACACCTGGGGCAGTTGCACCTAGCCAGCTAAGTGCAAAAAGGTTACGGATGCTAAAGGACTCCTGGGGTAAGAACAGTAACAAACCTGTAGCACACCCTGTAACAATTTAGCAGAAAATATACCTTACAAAAAACCAAATAAAAACAAAAACAAATTGGATCAGAGAACAACAAAGTAGTAATCTGTAAGCAAAAAATAGTAACAAAACCTGTAAGCACAAAACAGTAACACAACAGTAAATCTGCTTAGCCAAAACAAGCTTTAATGTTTCTCCTTGCTCTGATAATGTTGCTCCTTGCTCTGTCCTTTCAAGCAAACCTAGAAGACAAGAGCTCAGGTGAAGCTACAGTAGGTGCTTTTGGCCAGCAAACATAGTCTTCCTTGTTCTTGCTCTCGTGCCTCTTCCCCCGACCCCAGTTTTCTATCTTATGTGATCTTGACACCTCTGCTTCTCCCCCTTCTACACGCTTCCTCTAATTGTCCCTCTCTGCCTGCTTCATTAGTCCCTGGTGTCAACTAATGTTCCTGCATGTGCCCACAGGGGGTAATACTAAGCTTCTTGTCCCTCTAGGGCCCCCCAGCTAGTTTAAATACTTGCTGCTGAAGCATTCAAGCTTCTCTAAAGACTAAGGTGCCCTTCTGGGACAGATGCAGGCCATCTTCCTTATACAAGCTTGCATCCTCCCAGGTCAGTCCCCAATCCCCCATGAAGCCAAAACCCTCCTTTCCACACCAGTCTTTCAACCTGGAGTTGAAATTCTGGATGTGGAATTACCTAGCCTCCCCCTTGCTTTGGACTGGTAATACCTCCAAAAATAAACGGAGTGTGATATCTGCTTCAGGCTGCCCCCAGCTCCCTGAAATCCTTCTGGACTCTGGCTAACTCTGCCTTTCCCCCTGCCAGGTCATTGGTTCCAAGGTGGACAATGACATCCAGTTCCTTTCTCTCTTCACTATCACTCTTGCAGACCTATGGATCCGCTTCCCATCCCTCCATGCAGTGCTTCCTGGAATGCACTTGCCCTCCCTCTCCCACTTGCTAGGTGTTCCTAACCTCACTCCCCACACAATCGAGTCCCCCACGAGAAGTAGCTTCCTACTTTCAGGGTCCTCTCCCTCCTTTCTCGGGCTCCACCACGGAGGACCCACCCATCCTCCTTGGTCTCAGCTGAGGGTTCTCTCATGGTGCTTTCCTGTTCCTTCTAAACAGAACAGGAGTTATTTAGCCCAACCAGTTGGGGGCTGTGTGTGTACTAAAACAATCTACCAAGGATCCCTCTGCCCTATGCTCCCTGTACTCAGCTGCTTTCAGCCTGAGATGTTACCCAGCAATTTGTTAGATCACTGTTACAGTGAATAACAAACCAGCTCCAGATTGCTGTGTCGCTATGTCAAAATGCAGTTTACAGCCCTAACACCAAATTCCGTTCACCCCACCCACCGTGTACAGCTCCAGAGAAAGAACAAACTCCAAAATAAATATCAGTGCACAACTGCAGTTTACAGTCCCCCGAGAAAAAAAGAACCAGCCCCAAAATCGACTACTGTGTAACCAAATGCAGTAAAAAGTCTGTTTCAAACCCCAAGTTTAAAGCTTGTTTAAAGCCCCAATGCACCAAATGTTCCCCAACAGCTTCTGTAATTTAAACAAATGCAGCCAATATTACCCAAATGCCAAACTAGCTCCCACTCAAAATGGTGTTTGAGTAAACACGGTAATAAAATAATCAGTACAGAATCCCCAATGCAAAACAAGCCTAAAAATCACTTGTGTGTTTAGCCAAATGTAGTTTAACAAAAGTCTTGCATCCCCAGTACACTTCCCTGCACTGTCCGAGCCTCCTCTGGAACTGAGCCAAGATCCTTCAGTTCCCTGGATGCCCCTCTGCTGCGGTCACCACCCCTATCGGTGGATTGCTGTGTACCATTACTAGTACTTGGCCATACCAGGCTATTCTCTGTTCAGGAAGGACTGAGTGGGAAGAAAAGGATGGGGTGCTGTGCTTTATATGAGGAAAAGCATAAAAGCAACAGAGATACAGAGAATACAGGGGTAGGAAGAGGTACTGTGGGTTGACCTAGAGATAGGAAATGGAGCCACTATTCACACTGGAGTAATTTACAGACCTCCAACACAATGGGAAGAATTAGACATGGTACTGATGGAAGCCATTGGTTAGATGGCAGAAGAGGGGGAGGTGCTGCTGGTGGGGGACTTCAACCTGCCGGATATAGACTGGAGCCTCCCAGCAGCAGCTTCAGCTAGAAGCAGGGACATCCTGGACTCTCTGCAGGGGGCATTCCTCAGACAACTAGTCAGTAAACCCACTTGTGAGTGGGCAATACTGGGCCTGGTAGTCACTAACAGGGACAGTATTGCAGACAAGGTGGGAGGCCACCTGGGGACCAGTGATCACCGTATGGTGTACTGCAATATAAGGACGGCTGCAGAATTGAGTCACACATGGACGAGGGTCCTGGACTTCAGGAGGGCAGATTTTATAAATGTAACCCCTAGATGGCGCTATCCCAGGGGCTACTACCCCTGCCTGATTTGCCACTAACAGGTTGAGGGGCCTGGATCCAATGGCGGGTGCCTCCACCCAGAGGTCAGGGTTTGCAATAGTTAAACTAACTTGGTCACAGCCCTCTGGGACACTGCAACCCCCCTTTCTTCCCACTAGTGGCCCACACAATATATCAGAATTACCTTCACAGTATACACTTACCCCAGGTCTGGTTCCGGCACTGGGACACTGTGAAATGAGATACAGTGCAACAATCACAGTACAGTACTTTAACATAGACAAATACCTCAGGCAGTATAACTTTGCTGAAACAAGCAGCTCTGATTTATTTAGGGATATAACAAGGACAGGGGAAATCAGGTTAATTAGCTTATCACTCTAATAATCTACCTATGGCTCTGTGCACAGGCCTGTCCCTATCAGTTACTGTCCCTGGGTACCCAAGCCCTGAGTGGCTAGTCCAAACTCGTGGCAGCTGTTAGGGCCCTTTCACACAGAGAAAAGGAGAATTAAACAGTCAGCAGTACAGTAATTCCATTTGGATTTAATGTGGCAATTCAACAGGAGCAACCCTGAATTAGTACTCACGACCTCCAAATAAGATAGGGTCCTTCAATGTCAGCAGGGCTCACTTGAGGTACACAAACCTCTTCACACATCCATATAAAAGAAAGTACTATACCAGGCAGGCTGCATCTGTATCGATCGCAATTACTGCACAATACCCGGGAGAACACACAGCAGATTCCGGTTCCTGACAGACCGAGTGCAATTTTCAGCAATTCTTCCAGTCTTCTACAGGGTGAGCCTGGTTTCTACTCTTCAGAGATCCTTTGATTCTTTTCACAGGACGGATTCAGTCCTAACAAGTTGTTACACAAGCTGCAGAACCGAACTGGGCCTTACACACGTTTGACTAAAACTGCACACTGAAAAGCACAGGGCCCTTCCTCTTCACTGCCAAAGCTCAACTGAACTCCAACTGAGCGAGCCGGCACTTCCTTTGAGTTCCTCCCAGTTCTTGACTGGATTGGCTGTCACTCACAATAGACTGCTGCTGTTGGTCCAAAAGGCACTGAAGTCTAAACTACATCTCCCAGAGTCACTGCCCATACAATCCTCTTGTGGCTGGCTCAGATTATGAGTCCAAGGCATCATTTTAGAGCTAGCTTACCCCACACTGATTGGTCCAGTCTAGCAGTTCAAAACTAGAATGGGGAACTAGCAGACACAGTTCTGACTGCAAAGAAAGCAGGTTAGACAAACTGTAATTTCATTATTACTCTAAATAATTTCTGGCAAACAGTTACATCTTTCAGATAGGTTCCCTTTGCACTCCTAGTGACTGCAAAAATGAAGTGAATTGGCAGCAGCTCGAGTGGTACTCAGAGCAACACAGTCCCCATACTAAGCTAATTATGTCTGCAGCAGACAGCTCTTAAAGAGACAGTACCAGAGGCTCTAAAACACTCACTGATAAATGGCTTAAATGCCAAACACCATTCAGGCTTGAGCATTCAAGCAAGCTCCTGGAAGTCTTTTGGGACCCCATTTGCAGGGGGTTACACCCTTCTGGCCTGGAAAGCTTGGCGTCCGCGTCAAGCAAGTACCCATAAGTTCAACTGCAACATATACATTTGCATTGAGCTCGTATGTAATCATCAGTCAATATATCATTTTACCAAGAACACATTTCTGAAACATTGCAGTACGTCACTCTTTACACAGTATTACATACACATTGTACCATAACTCAAGTTATTACCTCTTGTACATGAAACCTGAAGAGAGGGGCCCTTCCTATCAGTTACCTTGGGGCTGGATGGGCAAGGGCACCATACTTAGAGGGCAACACAAGTAACTTGGAGTTAAGCATTGATGCTCAGTTTGGGCAATGAGCTCGGGCACATACACTCCTTTATGGACAACATTGAGAGGTAAGTCCACAGGCCTCCCAAGTGAATCATAACTGAGGTGCACCACAGGCTTTACAGTCGACCAGTCTTTCTAGGGGGAAACTGTTATAGTCTCTGCATCTGAGCTCATTTCAGCATTGTCCTCACTTGTCAGGAGTCTCCATGGGGAGTAGAGAGGCTAGAACCTGGGGCACTTTCAGCTCCAGGAGTTACAGTTTCTGAGTCCACAACATTTGGCATGCATGGAGCTTTGGGACACTGGCAGTGGACTGTCAGGGCACTCAAAATACTCTTCTTGTTCGGTGTATCACCAGTCTGCCCCAATCTATCATTTCCCTCCCCTGAAAGCTCAAACAGTTCAACCATGCTACAATGATTCCATTTCATCTGATCTGATGTTTGCACTTCACTTTCTGGGAGCATTGGCTCCAGGGATGAAGCTGGGGCTTAGCAGTCCAGAAGGCCCAGCTTTGTCTCCAGTATTGACTAGGGATTGCCACGAAACAATTGACTCAGTTCAGTAAGAAGGATAGTATTCAAAGTCACTCTCACTTTCTTCCGATATGGACTGACAGTCATGCTCAACTGGGACTTGTGGGAGGGGAACACTTTAACTTTGCTTCTGTAGGTGCAGACTTTCTTGATCTTTTCTTAGCAGCAGCTCTAGTCACTGGTCCAGAGGGGCATCTTCTAGGCTCAGACTCAATTAAGATTTGTCCAATGGGCAGTAAATGATTTCTATGCATTGTTTTTACATCTTTTGAATTATTCTCAGGCCTTACTTTGTACACTGGCAGATCATCTAGTTTGCCCACTACAATGTGAGGAGATGGTGCCATCTAATCAGCAATCTTGTGCTTGCCATGCAGTCCCAGATTTCTTAGCAATACCCGATCTCCTCCTGGAGTTCCTGTGTTTCACCTTTATCATACCTTTCTTTGTTGGCCAGATTTCTTTGGCAGCTATGGTTTGAGCCAGTTGGTACGCATGAGTTAGCTTGGCCTTTAACTTTGCACATACTGTAAATAGTTGTCAGCTTGAACCCCATCAGGAGAGACCCTAAACACACATCTACTGGTAGTCGAGCTTCTCTTCCAAACATCAGGCTGTAGGGGAGAATCCAGTGGCATCACTTTTGGTGCAGTTATAAGCATGTACCAGGGTGCTAATTTGTTGGCTCCATCTAGGCTTGTCCTTTGGGTGCAGGGTGCGCTCAGCATATCTAGCAAAGTGCTGTTGAAGCATGCTCAGGCTGTGGGGTCCCCTGGGGTGGTAAGGAGTGGTTCTGGACTTCTCGCGACTCCCACAGAGAAAGCATCTCTTTGATCAGACGACTCTCAAAGTTCTCCCTTGATCAGAATGGATTCTTTGTGGAGCCCATAGTGAACAAAAAGTTTCTCAAGTGACTTTGGCTACAGTGGATGCTTGGTCTTTGGTGGGAAAGCTTGGGCATATCTCGTGAAATGGTCAGTGACCACCAGCACATTACTGATATTTCTTTGATCTGACTCAAACTTAGAAAATCAATACAGACCAGCTCCATGGGTGCACTGGTGGTTATGTTAACAGGGGCAGCCCTCTGGGCAAAAGCTTTCCCTCTGTAAGCAGCTACTGGTTCGAATGTGTTGCTCCACATCAGCCCCCATCTTAGGCCAATAGAATCTGGATCTCACCAGGTCAAGTGTTCCTGTCTATACCAAGGTGCCCCATGTGGTTGTGCAAGGACCTCAATACTGAGTCTCGAAGGCAGTGGCAGCACCTAGTTGTTGTTTGTCTACTTGTCCCCCTCTGTCTACTGTTTCTCTGTATAACAGTTTATTGATCAGTTTCAACTTAGGACCTTCTTTGTATAACAGTGCAGTTCTCAGTCAGTGGAGGCGTAATTTGGACACATCTTTTCCTGCATAGGGGGCTTCTAAAGCTGCTTTGATCATGGGATGCGCGGATTGAGCCCGTCTGATACTGTCATTGTCCAGCTGAGGCAGTGCACCAATGTCGTTGCAGAAAAGTGGCAACAACGCTGCAGGTATGCAATTCCTCAGAGGCTCCCAAGCAATCCACCATGCAGTCCACTGCGTCCTGCGGACATTTGTTCCTCCCTGTCAAACTTCGGCAGAGTGTCGAATGTCAGGGTTCTGCCAGTCGGACCCAATCATTCTGGGGAACAGGCCTCCGGAGAGAGCATCAGCATCTATGTGGTTCAGACCTGCTCGTATTCGAGAGCATAGTCATATAGATAATGCAGAAAGCCACCTATGGCCAGTGGCATCCAACTTAGCTGAGGTCTGCACATGGGTCAAAGGATTATTGTCAGTTTTACTAGTATTTTAGCCCCATACAAGTACTCATGGAATTGGTCAACAATAGCCCACTTCAAAGCTAGAACTCTAACTTATGTACAGGATAATTCTTTTCGGATGGGGTCAGGCTTCTACTGGCAAGGCCACTGGTCTCAGGCCATTCTCGTGTTCTTGGTACAACACAGCCCCCAACCCTTGCAAGCTAGCATCAGTGTGCAGGACGTAAGGTTTTCTTGGATCGGCATAGGCCAGCACTGGAGCATGGGTAAGTTGATATATGATCTCATGAAGCAGTCCACAATCAGGAGTCCAGCGGCCCCAAATACTTTACTCGGATGAAAATACACTCTTTCAGTCTTGAGGGATGCTGACTTTGGTATTTTTGTGGGTTGGGGATACCCTTGAGTAAGGTTAAGTAAGAGGCGGATCACTCTTGAATAGTCCTTGATGAGTGACCGATAATAACCACAGAATCCCAGGAATCTTTGCAGTTCTTTTAGATTTTGGGCTGTGGCCAGGTGGTCAAGGCCTCAACTTTACTTGGGTCGGTTCCTTCCCTCGGTGGATACTATGTGTCCCACATACTTTCACTGATGTTTGAAAAATTGACACTTATCAATGGACAGTTTAAGGTCCAAAGTCCTCCAGTCGGTCCAATACCTAAATAATCTTCATGTTCCTCCAGTGAGCTGCCAAACACAATAATATCATCTAGGTATACCAGGCACTCTAGTAAGTTCATGTCCCCCACTGCACGCCCATCAATCGTTGAAAAGTGGCTGGGCACCTGAAATCCTTGAGGCATCCTCATGAATTCATAAGCTAAGCGATAGATAAAGGCTGTCTTTTCACGGTCCTCTGGGGCCATCGGGATCTGATAGTACCCATCGCGGAGATCCAGCACAGAGAACCACTTGCTCCTGCTTAGCAGTCCAAAGCATCCTGAATGCGGGCATTGTGTACTGATCAGGATAGTCCGCCGTTTAAGGTGCGATAATCCACACACATCCTTACTGTTCCATTCTTTTTCCTCACTACCACAATGGGGAAGCATATGGCTTCTGGATTCTTGTATTACACCAGCAGCTAACATCTCTTGCAGATGCTGTCTCACATCATCTATGTCAGCAGGTGCCAGGCGTCGAGACTCTCACTAAATGGTCTTTCGCATGCAGCCGGATATTGTGCTCAGCCTTGCACGCATCCTACATCCCATTCCTTTAAAGAAAAACACCTGGTGTCTCTGGGCAAGCTTCTCACTGATCTTCACTTTCCATTCAGCTGGCAGCGGGAGTCGTCAAATCAAACAAGTCTGTATACCTGTCATTCTTCCTTGAACTCTTGCTGCTGGGTAGCACTGCAGTGTCTGCAAATGCACATTAGCCAGGATGCAACCTCTGTTTACTCGAATGTCTCTTTCAGACACATTATGAACTTGGACCATTACCCTTCTGGCATAAGCATGGGCTCTAGCGGGCAAAATACTAGTTGGACCAGCAGTCCCTCTGGCAATTTTCCATCGCCTGGTGCATCCAACATTAATATTTTATTCTTAACATCCTTTCTGATACGGACCTCCCTGTAAGGTCACACTGGCATTTGGCGCCAGGATCAGAGACTCAGGATCCTTCTTCCATACAATTCCGACCCGGTTCCTCTGGTTCTGTTTTTCAGCATCTCTCTGTGCCTCATAGGCCTTCTTAATTAAAGCCGGAACTCTTAAAGCTTCTACTAGTCTTTGACCCCTGTTTTTCATAACACAACTGTGCCAGCCTTCCGAACATATGAGCATTTGTTCCAATCAACAAAGGACACCATCATACAGTCCAGTGGGGGACACACTAAGGCTAGGGTCTCTACTGTTCGGCCACTCCAGCCACGGAGGTGGGGAAAGACAGCCAAATCGGATATACCCGAATAGGGTAGGCCTTCTCACTTAACCCCCATATGCAGTCCTTCTAATGGTTGTAGGTATGTCTGACAAATGCTTCTGATACCAATCTTTGAACATAATTGTCACTTGGAGCCACTGTCTAATATAGTTTTGTAGACACTCTGCTCACCTTTACAGTGGTCTCCATGGAGGGACCCACTATTCTGGACCAGTCTGGAGAGGCGGTAGGGGGCCTGGGCAACTGACCTTGCCACAAAAGGACGTAATTAGCATTTTGGTGCCCTCACTGGGATCATGTCGGCACCTCTTAACCACTGATTTCTTCTCGCTCTCTCTTGTAGCCTATATGCAACTTTGTCATGTCTTTGGGGACTGGCATTCCTTTCATGCCCATCTTTCCCACAATTATAGCAAAACATACTTTCTGGAGTTTGAGCTGGCTTGAGGCGCACTGGGAGCCAGGGCGGGGTATTACTAACTGGAAACCTTGGTGCCATCTCTGTCTGCGTGTGATAAGCATTTGGAGACATCTCGCAGTTTCTCCACTTCCATGGTCAAGGAATCGAGTTCGAGCTGTTATCAGCAGGAGATACATGGGTGGGTACCCCCACCCCCCATAGCAGATGCAGTCGGATATAGGTCAGGGCCCGACTTGCAGGGGGCGTGGCCTTCATAAAGGACTGTTTTGAATTCCCGGATCTCTCAACAGTTCACCTTATTGTAGACATATCTTTCCTTGTCAGAGCACTCATTGACTGCCAACCTCTGCCCCTGAACTTCACTTGATGGGTCACCCTCAGTCACTCGGGTCGAGCCAAGCAGCTATTGGTGCAGGTCCTCCAGTCGCCTTTTTCTCAAACTCCTCGAATTTTCTCATTAACTCATCATAGGAGGGTGGGATTCCAGTCGATCTGCCAGGTGTAACTGAAGCAACAGCAGTTCTGAGAAGGGGCAGACTTAGGATCCTGTCCAGCCTGGTTCGGTCCAGTTCAATCGCTGGCAAACTACCTTTCTGAGGCATTCTTGCAACAATTTTTCCAGCCGAGATACATACACAGACAACAACTCCTTGGTACTGTTGTGCATCTCTTACCTCTCCACCATGGGTCCTCATCAGAATCTGGGCTCCCATACACATTCTCCAAGGCCTCAAGATAGGCCTGTGCAGTCGCTCAGGGTTACTGGCCCGTTTAGCACGGATGGTAGCCAGGGCAGGACCCTCGGAGGCCTCACTAACCTCTCTTCGCTTTCACCTTCCGAGCATTGCCATTCTAGTACTTGGGGCAACATAGTTATCCAGGTCTCCCAGTCATCCTCCCCTTTGGGGTGGGGAGGGTAGCAGAGAAGATCATCAACCTTCGGGTAAGAGTCGTGACTAATGGCAGGTGCAGAAATAGGAGTCTGCATTGTTCAGCCACCATTACGATGTACTGGAGCAGGAGAGGTGTTGGGGAGGAACACCCCAGGTGGAAAGAATAGTTTCTTCAAGTCCTCCAGTTTTCCCTCTCCAGCAACCATTCAGCAAATTTCTCCTCAAAAGTTTCAGATAGTGGTGGGGCTGATCTCCTCGGTCTTACTGTCCTTAGTTATCACTCTCCAAGCAGTGAGGGCTCCCTCTGGGTAATGGTCTGTGGCACTTTGGAGCTATCTATGGGATCCTTAAACTCTACTAGGGCCAGGAAAGTGGGTGAGCAGATTAGCATGCCGACCCACCACCACAGGGTTTTGTAAACCTTCCACCTTGGAAAGTACTCCTGCACAGTGTCCGTATTGATACCCAGGGGATGTCCAGGATAAGCATAGCATTTTGGGGTCGATCTCCTCCCAGTACACCACTCCACCAGCCGTGCACAGCCACTTCTGTCGGTACCCATTTTTTTTCTTAACAGTGGTTAGAATATGGCCACTAGAGGACACACAATCCCAGCGGTGAGCCTCCAAGATGTAACCCTAGATGGCGCTATCCCAGGGGCTACTACCCTGCCTGATTTGCCACTAACAGGTTGAGGGGCCTGGATCCAATGGCGGGTTCCCACCAGAGGTCAGGGTTTGCAATAGTTAAACTAACTTGGTCACAGCCCTCTGGGACACTGCAACCTCTTTCTTCCCACTAGTGGCCCACACAATATATCAGAATTACCTTCAGTATACACTTAACCCCAGGTCTGGTTCCGCACTGGGACCTCCTGTGAAATGAGATACAGTGCAACAATCACAGTACAGTACTTTAACATAGACAAATACCTCAGGCAGTATAACTTTGCTGAAACAAGCAGCTCTGATTTATTTAGGGGATATAACAAGGACAGGGGAAATCAGGTTAATTAGCTTATCACTCTAATAATCTCATTTGGCTCTCGTGCACAGGCCTATCCTATCAGTTACTGTCCCTGGTACCCAAGCCCTAGTGGCTGGTCCAAACTGTGGCAGCTGGTAGGCCTTCACACAGAGAAAAGGAGAATTAAACAGTCAGCAGTACAGTAATTCCATTTGGATTTAGTGTGGCAATTCAACAGGGAGCAACCCTGAATTAGTACTCACGACCTCCAAATAAGATAGGGTCCTTCAATGTCAGTAGGGCTCACTTGAGGTACAAACCTCTTCACACATCCATATAAAAGAAAGTACTATACCAGGCAGGCTGCATCTGTATCCCGATCGCAATTACTGCACAATACCGGAGAACACACAGCAGATTCAGTTCCTGACAGACCGAGTGCACTTTTCAGCAATTCTTCCAGTCTCTACAGGGTGAGCCTGGTTTTACTCTTCAGAGATCCTTGATTCTTTTCACAGGACGTGATTCAGTCCTAATAAGCTGTTACACAAGCTGCAGACCGAACTCTGGCCTTACACACGTTTTTGACTAAAACTGCACACTGAAAAGCACAGGGCTCCTTCCTTCTTCACTGCCAAAGCTCAACTGAACTCCAACTGACTAAACTGCACTTCTTTGAGTTCCTCCCAGTTCTTGACTGGATTGGCTGTCACTCACAATAGACTGCTGCTGTTGGTCCAAAAAGGCACTGAAGTCTAACTACATCTCCCAGAGTCACTGCCCATACAATCCTCTTGTGGCTGGCTCAGATTATGAGTCCAAGGCATCATTTTAGAGCTAGCTTACCCCACACTGATTGGTCCAGTTCAGCAGTTCAAAACTAGAATGGGAACTAGGCAGACACAGTTCTGACTGCAAAGAAAGCAGGTTAGACAAACTGTAATTTCATTATTACTCTAAATAATTTCTGGCAAACAGTTACATCTTTCAGATAGGTTCCCTTTGCACTCTAGTGACTGCAAAAATGAAGTGAATTAGCAGTGTGGTACTCAGAGAAGACACAGTCCCCATATAACTAATTATGTCTGCAAGCAGACAGCTCTTAAAGAGACAGTACCAGAGGCTCTAAAACACTCACTGATAAATGGCTTAAGTACCTGAACACCACATTCAGGCTTGGAGCATTCAAGCAAGCTCCTGGAGAGTCTTTTGGGAGCCCCCCATTTGCAGGGGTTACATAAAATGAGCGAATACCTCAGGGATGACCCGGCAGGGGCATGGCCTGGGAAGGGTAGAGGAACAGTGGGCTTTGCTCAAAGGGAGCATAGTAAAGGCAAGAAACCTCTGCATCAAACAAATGAGCAAAAACAAGAGGAAAAAGAGACTGCTACGGTTCTCGAAAGAGGTGGTGAAAAAGGTAAAGTCAATAAGGGTAGCATTCAGAAGGTACAGTATAAGGAAATGCAGAGGGAGAACGATACAGAGGAGCATCAGGGGAAACAGAGGGAAGCAGGGAAAGCAGTAAGGAGCACAAAGGCACAATGAAGAGAGACTAGCACAGGAGGTAACAAAAGGGGACATGACATTTTGTAGGTATATAACTGAGAAGAGGAAGACCAGGAGTGGGATTGTAAGGTTAAAAAGGTAAGAAGGGAAGACTGTGCAGAGGGGGACCAGGAAAAGGCTGACATCCTGAAGAAATACTTTCATTCAGTGTTCACAGAGGAAGGAGAAGGGGAAGGGGCCACAAAAAAGTAACAGAAGCTTTGGATGAGGGAGTGGACACTAGTCCTTTTATGGAGAAGAGAGTCTTTAACGGACTCACTAATCTGAAGGTGGACAAAGCAATGGAACCAGATAGTGTGCATCCAAGGGTATTGAGGGAGCTCAAGAGAAATACTAGCTGCACCTCTGACAGTCCAGTTTAACAGTTCATTGGAAACAGGTGTGGTTCCAGAGGACTGGAGGACAGCAAATGTACACCCACAACACAAAAGTGGCAGCAAGGAGGAGGCTGGCAATTATAGGCCAGTCAGCCTGACATTGATGGTGGGACAATTAATGGAATCACTGCTGAAGGAAAGGATTGTGGAATATCTTTAATCCAGTGGGTTACAAGACCTGAGGCAGCATGATTTCACAGCAAGAAGGTCATGTCCAACGAATCTGATAGATTTTTGTGACTGGTTGATCAGGGTGGAGTGGTGGATGTGGCCTACTTAGATTTCAGTAAGGCTTTTGACACTGTTCCACACAGGAGTATAGTATGCAAGCTGGGTAGCTTAGGAGTGGGTCCATAGGTGGCAAACTGGGTAAGAAATTGGTCAGGGGATAGGCAACAGAGGGTAGTGGTAAATGGAGTTCACTCCAGGGAAGGGAAATTGACCAGCGGGGTGCCTCAGGGATCAGTGCCGGGACTGGTTCTCTTTAATGTCTTTATAAGTGACATTGCAGAGAAGCTGGAAGAGAAGTACTGCCTCTTTGCGGATGATACCAAAATCTACAATAGGGTGAACACTCCAGGGGGAGCAAAAACGATGCAAAGAGATCTGAGAAAACTAGAGAAGTGATCAAGGGTATAGCAGCCAAGTTTCAATGTGAATAAAAAGCAAAATAATGCACTTAGAGCACAGAAACCCAGGGACTGAGTACAAAATGAGTGAAGTGGTATTGACAAACACCAAGCAGGAAAGAGACCTGGGAGTAATCATATCGGATGACCTAAAGGTGGCCAGGCAGTGTGACAAGGCACTTGGGAGAGCTAGAGGGATGCTGAGGTGCAGAGAGGGGAATCACCAGCTGAAAGAGAGAGGTTGTGTTACTTCTGTATAGACTGCTGGTAAGACCCCACCTAGAATGCTGTGTGCAGTTCTGGAGACCAAATCTCCGGAAGAACATAGACAGACTGGAGACTGGCCAGAGGAGGGCAACTAAAATGGTGCAGGGTCTGCATCAAAAGCCCCATGAGGAAAGACTAAAGGAACTCAATATATACACTGTAGAAGAGAGAAGGGAGAGGCGGGGGGATAAGACAGAGACCTTTAAATACCTCATGGGGTAACTAAGATACAGGAGGGAACAAGGGGACATACTATGAAGCTAGGGAGGTAAGTAGGGTGTTAGGAAGTACTTCTTCACAGAAACAGTGGTGTATTCCTGGAATAATATTCCAGCGGAGGTGGTGGGGGTGAAAACAGTAGCAGGGTTCAAGAATGCATAGGCTAGGCACAAGGAATCACAGGAAAGGAAGGGTGGGAGGGAGGAGAGAGTGGTAGATCAAGTATGGTCTGCTGTAACAATGTAGGTAGGGATAAAAAGGGCAGACTGAGTGGGCCAAGTGGTCCTTATCTGCCATCAAATTCTATGCTTCTATTTCAGGGCTTAGTACTGTAGGTCTGAACTGCAATTATCCTTATTTCAGGGTCTTGTATTGTGAGCTCTGTCATTTATCGGTCTTGCATCATTGTATATGGATTCTGCCTTTACCATTTGTTCTGTACGATTCTTTTACTATGTTGTATGTGCCATCTAGATGGCCTGTGCCTTTCCTGAATACGGTTTCTTGGGCCAGTGTACTAACCAAATTCTAAATAAATTAAAAACAAAATAAACATGACCACCTGCGGAAAAAAAAATGGGTGAAATGTCAGATTATTTGCCTGTGTCTTTTCACATTTTGGAGAATTCTGATCTTCAAAATATCGCATTGGAGCCTGCCTAGTGGTGTAGAGGGCTGAAGTACTCCAAAGTGCTTTACCTCTCCCATGCTGGCAATCCAAGTTTGGGAGCGAGCTTGGGTTGCCGAGGGTCAGCTAGGCAGTGGAAGGATGGGAGAAGGCATAAGCAGTTTCCTTGCAGCTCTCCTCTTCCAGATTGGGGAGGTAAGCCACCCAGGTTCTTGGCTGCCACCAAGTGGGGCTCCGGTGGTAGTGCTGATGCTCAGGCAACTGACAATACGCTGGGTTGGTGGGATGGGAGTTCTGAAGCACATGCTCCTCCGCGCCCACCGGTGACACTGTTTGCTGTAGTCCCAGTGTGGGGGTGAAAATAGTATGAAATGGACTGGGGGGGGGGGGGACCAGGCTTCAATGAAGTCCTGCCCGAGGTGCTGAGACCCACCCTGCTGGAACAGCAGAAGGAGGGGGGGGGAGAAGAGACAGCAAGTCAGTTAAAGGAAAACTACACCCAAAACTTGAAAAAATATATGTTGTGCAGAGTGTTTTAATTTGTATGTGAAGTTCTAGTGTTTCCTTCCCTCTGACTGGTATTAGGAGTTTTTCCCAAATTAGCTTGCTAGCTCTGTGCTAGTTTTACGACCCCTGGGGATCTTCATACCTGATAGTGTAATTGTATTTCTTGTTCCCACAGTGCATCTTGTCTCACGTGACTGTGATGTAAGAGAGACCCAACATTCAGCACACACATGCCAAACAAAGTATCTTGGAAGCTTTACAAGCTGCACAAAAATTACCAGCAGCAAAGTTTTTCAGGACAGTAAAACATTTAGGATGAGGGTGGTCACCAAGCTGAATTCTACAGATTTTAAAATATAGCCATCTCTATTCTTGTGAACTGATTGTAATGCAATGCTTTCTGCTGGATTTATGGGCTCTGCTACATCACCATTACATGAAACAAGGTGCATTGTAGGACAAAGAAATGCAATAAACCTATTTGATATGGAGATCTCCAGGGGTCTAAAACTACCCTAAAGCTAGCAGGCTAATTTAGGAAAAACTCCTAATACCAGTCAGAGGGAAGGAAACACTAGAACTTCACATACAAATTAAAACACCCTGCACAGCATATATTTTTTCAAGTTTTGGGTGTAGTTTTCCTTTAACAACACCCTGGGGAATGAGCTGCTAGCCCGCCCTGCCCTGACAAAGGAGCATTAAAAATAAAAATATGAAAAACAAAATATCACACTGGAAGATGCAGAGCGCTGCTGAACTGCCAGAAAGCTGAGAGATGCAAAGTGCCAGAAAGCTAAGGGGTGGGGGCATTTCCCTCCTGACCTGCAGTTAGCATTAGAATAGGGGACACTTTATCAACACTTGCTAAGGTACATGGTAGCATGCTGCCGGCAAGACCGAAGTCTTGCCAGAAACTAGGTAGCAACCCCAGTGGCTCTCCTTAGCGCCCCTAGTGACAGCAATTAATATAACAGCACCCTTACTAATTAATGGACAGCAGATCTATTTTACATGAAATTAGACTTTTGTTGATTTAAAAAAAAATGTATTACAGTTTCTCAACACATATCCATTTCATAAGCAGAATAACACACTTTATGCTCCGACAGTAATTCTTCCACGCCCATTCGTGGGTTCAGAGCATAAAGCACATCCTGTACTGTTACTGCGCACTTATAATACAGGTGTCATCATGTTTTCCATATATTTTCTTTCGTGGCCCGGCTGCAAACGGCTGTTTTGATTTGCACTCGAGGTAACGAGTTCTGCTGATATTACTAACTGCAGCTCAGCTCACGCTCTACACTGCTAATTTGATTAGAGCGCAAAACTTATACCGAGAACTGCTGTGCTACACGTTCTAAGTAGCGAGAACAACTTTCAAACACCATGAAGTCTTGCTATATTAGGACTTATTGCAGTTAGCCACTGCACTTGAACTGCCCCGGAGAGGAAAGAGTTAACTCCAGAGAATCTGGAGTTCTAAAGCGCGAGGGCGCTATACCAAAGCTCTATCTGGGCAGTTTCAAATGAAACTGTCAGATTCTTTACTCCGCTTCACTGAACAGTCGCCCGAGATCAGCTCCTTCAGCTCGGTTCATTTCTGTTCAAGCGAGTATTTTCGGTTCATTTGAACCGCAAAAGTAATTATTTTACCGCATTTCGTTAAAGCTCTATCTGGTAAACCGAAGTACAAAATGTAAAGTCTGTGTGGAAATTTAGTTATCGGTTCGTTTTTAACTGATCGGTTTGCTTATTTTAACGCTTTAAAGTTTTGGCTTTTTAGAGGTGGTACCCGTTCTTATTGGTTCTAAAAAACCTTGATTTTAAATAGGGTTTTCAAATACCTGTGGAACGGTTAGAACCTATAAGGGTGTCTTGCCTGGCACGGCCATAAAAAGGGCAAGTTTTTGGTTAGGCTGGCATTATGTCTGAGAAACCCAAAAAGAAAAACCGGGCCCACTGGGTTTCAACACTGTGATGCTGTGGGGAAGCCTTTGCCAAGGCTGACCCACACACCACTTGTGTTTATTGTCTGGGGGCTGACCACCTCCTGTCAGACTGCCAGGTGTTTAAAATTTCCCTGCAGCCACCCTGAAAAGAGATAGGGCCGGCTCAGGGAACTATTGGCCAAAAGTCCGCTGACCTGATGGCCAGCCCGGTCCAGTACCCACTGGACCAGAGGAGTGCCCCTGACCAGGGCTAGACTTCCTCGGCAAAAGGATGGTTCAGAGGAACCAGTTTAAAAAAAAAAAAAATGAATATGACAGAGAAATCAGTAGGTTTGGAGTCCAAGATTGTCTCTCCAACTGCTGCAGAAGTAGTTAGCATCACAGATTGTCCAGTCACTGTTTCTAGGTCCTGTCGAACCATCTACAGTTGGTAAAAGGTGGCTCGTTCAGTTCCAGTGGTTCAGGTTTATGATGTTGAGGAATTGTTATGAACCACAGGAGTGGGAGGAGGAAATTTGATCAATACATGTGTGGCTGGTAGGGTCTGGACATGCCCACTTAAGCGGACATTTTCTCCAGACAGACTTTTAGAATCTCCTCCTTTTCTGTCTGAGTCCTTTTCTCAGTTTATGTTTTACAAAAAGCTTGCAGAATCCCCCCAGCTTCCTTTAGAGGAGGCTATGGATGAGTAAAGGGGAGCCTGATTATGTAGGAATGATGGGCTAGGAGGTTGTCTTTCCTTTGCATAAGTTATTTAGGAAGTAAACAACAAAGATTTTATAAGATTCCTCTTTCTGTCCCTCCTGTAAGATAAAAAATGGACAGAAGTGTATTTCAGTCAGGCTCTGTTACAGACTTCCTCACTGAGCAGTGTAGTCATGTAGGTGTGGTACAAGCTGCAGCCTGTGTCAAGGTTAGTTCCCTGGTCTCACATCCTCCTGAATAGGATTCCAGGAGGATTGATGCCATGACAAGAAAACAGTACATGGCAGCTTCTGTGGGACTCAGACAGGCAAGTTGTATGCCTAATGTGGCTAGATTTCGGAAATCTAGGTGGGACGAGATGCAGTTAGCCAAGCAGGCCCATGGCCAGCTGGCTAGCGGGTTGGAACAGGTGGCTGCTAATGGCACTGAAGCCTCTAAGTTCAAGTTCATACTGCTGTTGGTGTTAATCTTGTTTTCTAGGGTCATGACCACTTCTGTAGCTTTCCAGAGGTTGGCATGGCTCAGATGCACTAATCTGTCCCAAGATACTCTGTCAAAGTCTATGGATTTGTTTCTTGTTGTGGGTAATTCTCTGTTTGAGGAACAAACAGAAAGCTATATGAAAAACAGGGATGATTACCTACAAAAGTGCCCAGGTAGAGGCTCAGGCCTCCTCTGCTTTCGCCAGAGGGGTCTCTTCAGAGGCAGAGATAGACGGGGCACAAGTAAACCGTCCCCTTTCCCTTAGCCTAAGACTATTGCCAAGTAGGCACCCTGATGGGTGCCCAGGGCCGATTCTCCTATACCAGTGGGCACGTTGGTTTTTATTTCAGCCAGAATTGGGTGTCCCTAACTCGGACAAGTGGGTTCTGGAAGTAATAGGTCTGGTTCTCAGCTTCAAACAGTTTCCAAAGATGAGAGCCAGACAGGTCCACCTGCAAATCCTTCGGAATCCCTTGCTTTGGGAGCAGAGGTTTCTTCTCCTCTGAACTGCAAAGCAGTAGAAGGGTCCCTCCTTGCCACCGGGGCAAGGGGCTGTACTCATGATACTTTCTTACCCTATAGAAGGCAGGAGATTGGCGGCCCATCTCAGATTTAAGGTACCTGAACAAGCATCTTTTGAAAACAAAGTTAAAAATGTTAACTCTGGCTGAGGCCAGGGACTGGCTAGCTTTCCTGGACCTCAAGGATGCCTATTTTTCATGTTTTGATCAGGCCTTCTAACCGAAAGTACCTCAGGTTACCCTCAGGCCACTACCAGTTCAGGGCAATGCCCTTCGGCCTTACCTCTGCGCCAAGGGTATTGAAATTCTAGCTGTGGTAGTGGCTCTTTTAAGAAGGCAAGGGATTGCTTTGTTTCTTTCCTGGATGACTGGCTCTTAGTGGGTCAGTCTCCAGATCAAGTAAAATCCCACTTGCAAGTCACCCAGCAGCTTCTCACCTTTCTGGGATTCCTGCTGAATTTACCAAAGTCAGTTGGGAACCAGTTCAGGTACTAATTTTCATAGGAGCAGAGTTGAACACAAAATTAGCCAGACATTTCTCCCTCTGAAAGGGGTAGGCAGTCTCTTTGCCCTGGCATCTTCCATTACTCACGAGTCTCTTGACCAGCATAGCATTTGCTACAACTACTAGGGCACATGGCTGCTTCCACAGCTGTAGTGCAGGGAGCAAGATTCCAGATGAGGGACATTTAGTTCCATCTGAGGGCCTATTGGTCCCAAAGGAGGATTCCTTCCCAAATTGGTTCTAGTGACCCAATCCCTGATCCTGGCCTTACACTGGTGGCAGGATCAAAGCAATCTAAAACTAGGGGTCCTCCTCATTCCCTCACCACGGATGCTCCTGTGTTAGGGTGAGGAGCTCGCTTAGGCGACCTGTCCACGAGGGAGTGTGGTCTCCCAGGAACTCTGCTCCACATCAATTTTGGAACTCAGAGCTGTCTTCTAGCTCTTAGGAGTTTTCAGCTTCTGTCCAGAACAAGGTAGTTCAAGTCAGGACAGACAACACCACAATAATGTGGTACATCAACAGGCAGGGGGCACTCGGTCATCAGCCTTGTGCAACGAAGCAATGAAGTGGTGGTCTCTGGCTTACTCCCTGAACACCTCCTGATAGCAGTTCACCTCCCAGGGAAGGACAATGCCCTGGCAGATGCCCCTCAGCAGGATTCTCAGGGCCATCACGATTGGGCTCTGAATCCTCAGGTGCTGGGTTCAGTCCTTGCCAGATGGGGCTCATTTTCAGATAGATCTTTTCGAGCCCCAGATAACCACTAACTTTCTCTGTTTTGTTGAGGCCTCCAGTGCTGGGATCAGCCCCCTGACGCTTTTCACTTGGATTGGAAAGGGAAGTTTCTGTACACCTTTCCTCCTTTTCCCTTTCTTTCAGGGTACTAGTAAAATCAGATCTCAGCCCTGCAAAGCGATTCTGATTGTTCCAAACTGGCCAGACAGCCTGGTACCCATTGTCTCTGTCCTTGACAGTCCACCCTACTCCTGAGCTTGCCCAGAGTCCAGACTTACTGGCCTTTGCACAAGGGAGAGTGTGGTATTGAACCTCAAATCTCCTTCTCAAGGCAGCTCTTGAGGAGTTAGAATTTGCTGATTTATACCTTTTCAAGGTGTCATGGATATTTTAAAGGCTTCCAAGGAAGCTTTTTCACTGGGGCCACTTACAAATCTATGGAACAGGTTTTCAGTCTGGTGCGCTGAGAAGCAGATTATACCACAGTCTGCTTATCTGCCCATTTTCTGGACTTTTGGTCCATTTTAAATTCCTTAGGTCTTGGGCCAGCTACCTTAAGGGTTCCTCTGGCAGCTGTCTGTTTTTCTGCAAGCAGGAAGCCTGCTTCCTTTCTTCTCAACCTGTGTTTTCCAAGTTTTAAGGTTGCTTCACACCAACCTCCTTTTGGGAACCAGCTCCTGCATGGAGCCTGAATGTTTGCATTGCTCAGTTAATGCAAACCCTTTGGACTTCTGTCCCCAGCAGAGCTCAAGCTTCTCACTTGGAAAATGTTTTTTCTGGTGGTTTCACTTCTGCCAGACATAAAAGTGAACTACAGACCCTGGCAGTGGAAGAAGATTTTCTCTCCCCACAGGGATAAGACAGTCCCTAGGACTAACACAGGGTTTGTCCTTAAGTGGTTTCAGGTTTCCACCTGAACCAACCCACTCTCTCCCAGGATTTTCACTGAGCATTCTTCCTCAGGTGAGAGGAGACTGCACAGCTTGGACGTCAAAAGAGCCTTATGCTACTATTTGTAACGCACCAAGGGTCACAGGTTCAATCCTCCAACTCTTCTACCTAGGGCGCAGGTTGGCAAAGGAACCTGCCACTAAGAGGACAAATTGCAAGGTGGATTGTCTCTTGTAACCATTTTATCAAAGACTAGGTAGGAGAGCCCCCTCAGGACTGAGGGCTCACTCCACCAGGTGTACAGCTGCATATCTGGCTGCTGCTAGAGATATTCCATTCTGGAAATCTGTCGAGCTGTTACTTGGAAGACAGTTCACACTTTTACCAAGTATTATTCCTGATTTCTGTCCAGGAGAGATGCTCATTTTGGCACAGCTGTGCTTCAGAGCCTATTTCCAAGTAGGTTCTGACCCTCCTCCATGGAGGTACTGCTGTGTAATCTGCAATAAGTCCTAATATAGCAAGACTTCATGGTGTTTGAAGAAAAATTACTCACCTTAGTAATTGCTTTTCTTCTCATGGAGTCTTTATATTAGGACCACCCCAACCTGCCCTCTCAGAACTTCTACTGGGGTGGGGTGGCAAATTAGTAAGCACTGTGTCATGCCATTGTAGTTCTTCCCTTCACCCTCTTTTATTTAGGGTTAGGGAACTAGGGTTTTCTGTGTTGAGTGATTTGTTGGCCCCTTCCTGGACTTGAGTCTTTGGAAGTGGGGGTCCTAATAGTGCTTGTCAGGGGAAAACTAATAATACCATTATTCATTCTTATTATTGTTATTGTTGTTCTATTGTTGTTTATATTGTTGTTATTACTACTAGTAGGTAGCCATTTGGCTGGTGTAGAGCTTTCCACACAGACTTGTTGTAGTGTTAGCTTCGTAAAAGATCTGACAGTTTCATTTGGAAACTGCCCAGATAAACTTTGTATAAGCATACCTTTAGACTACCCAGATTCTCTGGAGTTAACTCTTCCTCCGGCAGTTCAAGTGCAGTGGATAACTGCAATAAGTCCTAATATAGCAAGACTCCATGAGAAGAAAAGCAATTACTAAGGTGAGTAATTTTTTCTTCTGGTTACCGGAGGAAATATGCTATGTATATACGTTTTTCATTATCAAGACCGCACCAGGGTTGGACTGGGGTACAGAGGGCCCACCTGGAAAGAAGATACAAGGGCACACCTGGAAAATCAATAGAGATGGGCCCAGGTTGACACACTCATATCAATATTCCACTTCAATCTGATACACTAGCTCTGTGTTTGCATCTTACATTTATCAACAGAGTCCCAGATACCCCATTTAATTAGAAAAAAAGATGATAAATGCAAACGTTTTCAGAGTTCAGGAAGTATCATTTACTCAACTGAGGGGGGGGCCCACCTGGAAATATCCAGGTGGGCCAGTCCGACCCTGGACTGCACACAGCTGAGAAAAACTAACGAAGAGCAAAACGAGGAAAAGTTGGTACCGAGATGAAGCAATATGACCGGAAACACGACTGACAGTGGGATTTATTTTTTTTTTTTTAGAGCTAGACGTCATTTTTAAACAACTCACGAAAGTTCTCGTTAGCGTGTCTACTGCCTACAAGTACTATAATGAAGTGAAAAAGCGGACGAGTATAAATATACCTGTACGTGTCTCGCCACCCCCTGCTCCTCCTCCTCCTCCTACGAAACACCGCCTTTTAAGGGGACTTGACAGTACTCGAGTATACAAACAAGCTACGTTTGTAAATTATGAGCGTCTGTCGCTTCCGCCCTGCGGGTTTACGGAACAGGTAGTACCGGCTTTTTTTTGCTTAGCCAATTTATTCAGCTCTGGTGGTGGAGAGCGCGACACTGGAGTTCTTTATCGGGACCCAGCCCAACCGTTTAGTGGCTCGCTGCAGCAGTGGCTGGTGTTCGCACACCTGAGCTCTGACTGCTGGATCTGACCGTCCGCTACCGCAAACCTCGACCTCGGCCAGGAACAAAATAACGAGTTTTCATTTCTCTACCATTATGAAAGAAGGTACATAACCGCGCTTTTAATCGAAGTGATGACAATTTGCAGTTGAATGAGCATGCCGAGGAGCGGACTACAGTAAACCGTCGCTGGAGGCTACGCTGCCCGGCTCGCTGTCATCGTCACAGGACCTGTTCGAGGAAGGACCATGTGGCTGGGGCAGTTTTACCCCAGTGCCAGTGCGTGCAATGCCTCCCAAAGGTTACCTGGTCTTCTACAGCATGCTGGCGATTGTGCAAGGTACACTTTCTGTGTGAGAAATCCATTGGATTGCGTGCTTCTTTCTTAGTTTTTTAATTAAAAGTATACCACTTTATCATAGCACGACCTTGGTTATCCACCTCTTCACGGACCACTTCTTACAGAAAAGCAGAATTTTTACATATGTCACCTGCTTCCTTATTTCTGTGTTTTAGTACAAATGTAATCGCCGAAATCCTACATCTGAACCTCTCATCATTGGCACTGGCTTTCAAAATTCAGAGCAAATGACCAGAATGTTTAGCATTTAACCATTTTAAAGAATATGTCTAGGAATAGTGGACCCCATACGTTTAGTGTTAAGGAATGTTTCTGCCAGCGTTGTTCAAAGCTTTAATGGTTTGTGTGTCCAGAAATGGGTCTAAAATTATGAGGAACATCAGCAAAACTTGTCCGAGCCAGGGTAAATTTGAGAGTAAATATCATAGCACTTTCTGAAATTCAAGGCATGAATGGAATAAATAATTGAATATCTTATTTTTGCGTGGAACCTGGGGGAAATAGGCATGGATTCATTTTTTTTATTTTTGTAATTAAAAAAGTTTATATTATGTAATTTCTGACCAGGAAAGAAATGCTGTGCTGTGACAGGTGTGCCCTAGGGGTGGGTTACATTGTCAGTGGACCTGTTCACTGTTCCTAGAGATGAGATGCAAGGTACAATGCAGCACTCTTTGTGTTGCAACACAGTGCACTATTAGGTACATATAGTGTACAGTGAGAGTTTGTACTGCATGGATTTCCATACCAGCTGAAATCCGGTTGTACCACAGTTCAAAGGTCATGGAACATGAATGTAGTCTTCTGTGGTACAATAAGGTTCCAGCTGATTGGAAATCCTCAAGAGAGCTGGTGTTTTTTACAGTGCTGCCGTGCACACAGCAGTCTGTTCAGGTTCTGAAACGCAGAGCACTGGGAAAACATTTTTGCCTTTTTTTTAAGTGTAACCTCCAGGTGACGCTGCCCCTAGGGCTACTACCCCTGCCTGCTGGGCAACCAGTAGGTTGAGGGGCCTGAGTTCTGAAACGGGTGCCTCCACCCAAAGGTCAGGGTTATTAGTGGTCGCACTAGCTTGAGCACAGCCCTCTGGGACACTGTAAACCCCCCCTCGGTTCCTGGAAGTGGCCCGCACAGAATACAACAATGACCTTCACCGTACTCCTGATGTGCTTTACCTGTACGTGAACCCTTGGCACTTACCACCAGAATTAGTTTCTCCAGCTCAACCCTGGGGACCCCCTGTAAAACAAGGTAAAACAGAGCAAATGGCAGTAACACAATACTTCAGGCATAAACATGATCCACAGAAAGTTTAAAAAGCAGAAAAGTAGAACTGACTTATTCAGGGGGGTTTGAACAAGGATAGGAGCAATCAGGTTAATTAGCTTACTTTCGCTAACAATCACACAGTTATGCAAGCAATCAGAGTCCTTAGCACAGTCTCACTTCTGGGTACCCAAGTGAATGGGGGGTGGGCTAGACAGGACCGTGTAGGAGCCCTGTGATTGGAAAAAACACACCTTGCACAACCCAATATTTGTAATCCGGAGCCGGAGGGCTCTGTTTGTGAACAAAAAGATAACAAGACAATCAGGTAACATACTTTTGATTTAGCTATCTGTTGCAGGGAGCTACCCTGGATATTACTCATGGTATCCAAGACTGGACACAGGATGGACGAAATTGAGACAGCAGATGAACTTTCTTGAGTGCCAGGAAAAGCAGGGCCCACACGATCCACCGAGGCGTCGTTTCTGCTCAGGCGTGGAGAAGTGGGAATGCTCCCCAGGCAGGTCTCTCATCGATGGCTCTTTTCTGTGCAGCAGGATGATCTGGCAGGACCCTCGTGGCAAGGCCCAGCCGCATGGAGCTAACAGCGGATTTAGTCCGTTTTGCGCTGGATACAGCTTCCTGCAGTCAGCACACAGTTTACAAAAAGGGGACTTAAACCGCAACCCCCATTCAGTACACAGCACATTTATATGTAAGGAAGTATTACCGTACAAGGCAACTGCTCCCCGGTCCCGATCGCAAAGTCACTGCTCAACCTGGGAGCTCAAGAGTAGCTGGAATTCCTGACAGGCTGATTGCGTTCAGCAAAAATCTTCGGTCTTCTACAAGTTAAGCCTGGTCCCAATTTAGTAGCTTGCTTAAAAGCACACAGCTCGTATTTAGTCTGAAACAATTCTCTCTCTGTATCGCTCCTGCACGGGCAACAGCAGACTTGCAGGCCTTAAATCAGGCCTCTCCACAATTCTACCGCCGTCAACTCACGCTTTACCATCCTGACTGTCACGAGCTGCCCTCTCTCAGCTTCCAACTCAGATTTGGCTTGCCAGCAGACAGTTCGTGGTATTTCCCCCAGATCCAAATGGCTTGGTTTGCCGGCACAACTGTCAACCACACAAGCGCTCTCCCTTCATTAGCTAAAGGCGCCAACAGTCCAGAACTACAAATCCCACGGGTTTGGGTCCATGCAGCCCCTACGAGCAAACTCCATTTTAGACTCCCCAAGTACTGATTGGTCCAGTTCGGCAGTTCGGGACCAAAATGGTGGAGACTGACAGAAGCCCCTCGCCTGCAAAGAAGGCAGGTTAGAACCAACTACATTATCCTTATTACTTTAAGCGATTTCCAGCAAATAGTTACATCTTTCAGCAGAACTCCCTCTGCACAACTAGTGATGGCAGAAATGGAGCAATTAGAAAGCAGCCCAGGTGGGACCCGAGCATGGAAACACTCAGTCCCCTTCCCAGATTAATTATTCCTGTACACAAGCAGCCCTTAAAGCGACAGTACATGGAGGCCACACAGGCACTGACTGTCAATGCATTTAAACAACTACAGCGCTGAACACCAGCCATGCAGCAAGCAATTAGGCAAGCTCATGGAAGACTTTTCGGGAACCTCCATTGATAGGGGGGTTACACAAGTAAATGAAAACTAAACAAAAACAGTATACTCCATAAAATATAAATACTAGTTGGGCAACCACATGCCCAACTAGTCTGTGCCTCTGCCTTGGACTTCTGATTATATCAGACCTCTCGAGCTTCGCTCTCGAGGTCTGATGTAATCAAAACCCCTCTGTGGCAGCACAGGCTGGTTATGCATGGTTGCCCAATCAGTATTCTCCATGTATTAGCTCCAGTTCCTGGTGAGGGACTAGAACTCGCAACCTTCTAATAATATTGGGTTTTAGGACAGCAGGAGAGCGTGATAATGGTTAATACATTGACACCCGCCCCCAGTGGTCATAACCTGAAAGGTTGGACATATGTGCCATCCACATTTCATAGGTTATTCAGAGCTTTATTTAGACCGAGGTCCATTATAGCTCGCCGACTTATCTACTACAACCCAAAATATTATTAGTCACCAATAGCTTTCTAAATAGCTGCAGGCTGTGAAATGGGACAACACAGTTAGGTAGTTTATTCCAGATACTGACCACCCTCAGGGTGTAGAAGTTCTTCCTGATCTCATTTTTGGATATTTTCTCAGAAATTTGTAAATTGTGTCCTCTTAAATTATTACCCATTTTTTGAAAATTCTAGACCTATATCACTTTGGAGTATTTTATCCTGCAATATTTTGTACAGGAGTAACATGTGAGATGGGTCTGTCTTCTTTCTAACGTACATAAGCCCAGGTAATCTAGTCTTTTCTGGTGTGGTTTATTTTTAATGCTTGGAATTAGTTTTGTTGCCCCTCTTTGAACCTGTTATTCCTAGCTCCCTAGGGTGAGAATGCAACATACAGAGTCAGTAACACTTGTGAAATATAGAGAATAATTTATGGGCAATCCTGCACAACAAGGCTGTGTTTCCATCAAGGGGGTAGGGACTGAGAGAGCAAAGCTCAAGAGGTCAGTGATGTCACCAAAACCCTGAGTTTTTGCTCTTCTATAACTTTGCCCCCCCCCCCACCTACCAATCTGAACACAGCATTTTCAGGATCCAGAGACCCTGGCCAGACACCACACCTACCAAATGTCAGGCAAATCAGTTGAATGGTGGCAGAGTTATTAAGGGGCAAAAATCTGGGTTTAACATTAAAGTGCTTACTCAATCCTAAAATACAGGTGCTACTGCGTGTGTATAATATGTTGTATAAAGGGTGCTATATAAATGCAGATTCCTTTTTGTCTCTACACTGCCCCACCAGGATGCCACTCACATGATGAAGGGTTCTCAAAAACAGTAGCAGAAAAGGTCAGAGTCAAAAGGATGGCCTTCAGGAAATGTAGGGGAGCACAGTGGGACAAAGATAGGGAGGCATACCAAACTTCCCTAAGGGAAGCAGGGAAGGCAGTAAGGCAGGCAAAGGCCCAAACCAAGGAAACACTAGCACAACAGTAAAAAAGGGGACAAGACTTTCTATAGATACATTAGTGAAAGGAGAATGTCCAGAGGGGGTATTGCTAAGATCAAAGGGGATAAGGGGGAGTGTGTGGAGGAGGACAGAGGAAAGGCATCTATCCTAAATAGATAGTTCTACTCAGTATTTACTGGGGAGAAGGTAGGGCAGGACCCACAGCTCAGCATCATGGACACGGGGGAGAGAGGTGTGCACAAAGTCCCTTCACAAAAGAAAGAGTCCTATAAGAGCTTACTAAGCTCAGGGTGGACAAGGCAATAGGACCTGATGGCATACATCCCAGTGTTCTAAAGGAGCTAAGAGTGGAACTAGCAGAGCCATCATCAGAACTGTTTAGTGAGTCTCTGAGCACAGAAAGGTCCCAAAAGACTGGAGAAGGGCTCATGTGATCCCGCTCCACAAGGGTGGTGGCAGGTAGGAGGCAGGGAACTACAGACCAGTCAGTCTTACTTCAGTAGTGGCCAAGATTATGGAGGCATTTCTTAAGGAAAGGTTAGTGCAGCACCTGGAATCCATAAGCGCACAGGATCCAAGACAGCATGGGTTTACAACAGGAAGGTCCTGTCAAACTAATCTCATAGATTTCTTTGACTGCATAACCAGAGTGGGAGACTGGGGGGTGCAGTTGATGTCCCCTACTTTGACTTCAGCAAAGCTTTCGATACTGTTCCACATAGAAAATTGATTAATAAGCTGGGTAGGCTCGAGGTGGGTCAGATGTTAGTCAATTAGGTGGCAAACTGGTTGTTGGGCAGAATACAGAGTGGTGGTAAACGATATACAGTCAGAAGAGATGCAAATCACAAGTGGGGTACCTCAGGGATCAGTCCTGGGGCCAGTCCTCTTCAGTATCTTCATCAGTGACATTGCAGATGGAATGGAGGGTAAGATTTGTCTGTTTGCAGATGACACCAAGATCTGCAACAGAGTAGATGATCCAGATGGGGTGGGCAGAATGAGTAGAGTTTGGGATAAACTGGCAAAATGGTCAGAAGAGTGGCAACTGGGGTTTAACGCATAGAAGTGCAAGATCATGCATATAGGGAAGAGAAACCCTGAAGCCACTTACAGGTTGGGAGGGGAGTTGCTGGCAGTCACAAGGGAAGAAAGAGACTTGGGCATCATCATCACTGATGACCTGAAATCATCCAAGCAGACCACTAAAGCAGTAGGTAAGGCTAGAGGGATGTTGGCGTATATTAGTAGGGGTATCACAAGTCCTGAGAGAGGTAATAATCCCTCTTTACAAGACACTGGTTAGGCCCCATCTGGAGTACTGCGTGCAGTACTGAGGTCAGACCTGCACAAGGACATTAATAACAAATGGAGGCATTCCAGAGAAGGGCAACCAAAAAGGTGCAGGGACTGCATCAGAAAACATATGAGGACAGATTAATGGAGCTCAGTATGTATACCATAGAGCAAAGGAGGGAGAGAGGTGATATGATCGAGACAGTCAAACATTTTCAGGGCATTAACAAGGTGAAAGAGTCTAACATGCTTCAGTATAAGAAAAATAGCAGGACAAGAGGACACAGCATGAGATTAGAGGGAGGCCAGTTAAGGGGTGATGCGAGGAAGTTTTTTCATAGAAAGGGCGGTGGATGCATGGACTGGCCTACCTCAGGAAGTGGTGGATATAAATACGGGTCAGGGCTTCAAACAGGCATGGGATAGGCATAAGGGAGCAGTACAGATGAGTATGAATAGATAGGTCATTGACTGAGTACAGGCCTATGGCACCTTCATAAGGTATACAGTGGATATATATATCTTGATTTCAGTTAAAGCCTTTGACCTGGTGCCACATGGGAGACTTGTAAAGAAGTTGGGTGATCTGGGATTAGGGAAGGGACTCATTATATATGTTGGTAACTGGTTGTAGGGAAGGACACAGAGGGTAGTCCTCAATGGTGAGTTCTCAGTTGTTAAGGACAGACTAGTTGTGTACCCCAGGGATCTGTCAGTTTTTTAATATCGTATGTTAATTGGGGATATTCATTTCAGGCACAGAGGGTAGTCCTCAATGGCAAGTTATCAGGTGTTAATGACAGACTGAGTATCCCAGGAATCTGTTTTGAGGCTGGCTCCTTGTAATATGTACATTAGGGATATTGGCATCAGGTTCTGGGAAAAGTTAGTTTATTTGCATTGATATTAAACTCTGTGGCAGAGTGAACACTGATGAAGGAATTAACACTATAAAGAATGATGTGGTGAGACTGGATAACATGGTCAGGCATTTGGAAATTCCGTGCCAGAAAGGGGAAAGTAATACAGATTGGGTGGAGAAGTTCAGAGGTAGGCGCAGGATAAATGGGGGGCGTTGCACTCGATAAGAAGAAATTGACCTAGGGCAGGGGGTAATAATTAGGAAGTCTGAAATTCCTCCTCTTAATGTAGGAGTTGCTGGAAGGCTTGAAACTTTATTGAACCAATATACGTCTTGTACAGGATGGTAATACACACAGCTGCAATTTCACAGTCCCTTCTTCACATGCTATTCACCTGAGACCTGTGAGGCCCCAAAGCTTGTGTACTATACCATCTTTGTACAAGGTGTATGTTGGTCCAATAAAAGGTAGCAAACCTTCCAGTGACTCCTGTTTTCCAAGGACCTATATGGCTACATTGATGGTACAATACACAAGCTTTTGGAGCCTCACAGGTCCCTTCGTTGTGTGCTATTCATCTGAGACCCGTGAGGCCACGAAAGCTTGTGTACTATACTATCTTTATACAAGGCATATATTGGTCCGATAAAAGGTTGAAAACCTTCCAGTGACTCCTGTTTTTCTAAGTGTAACCCCTAGGCACTGCTATTCCGAGGGCTACTACCCCCACCTGTTTGATAGTACACAGGTTGAGAGGCCTGAGTTCTGTGAATGGGTGCCTCCAGCCGGACGAATGGTGTTGGGGTAGCTCAGCTGCTTTGGTATAGCCCTCCAGGACGCTGTAACCACCCACCAACAATTCTAGTGGCCCAAACAGTAACACAATGGAACATTCACATTACTTGAGTAACATCAATAATATGCTCACAGCCCTTGCACTTACCACCAGGGCTGGATCTGCTGCAGTGGCCCTGGATACCTCTTGGAAAATAAGATCAGCAACAGAACAATGCAATATTACCACTGTGACTTAACTAATAATATGCACACTAGCCAGGTTAAATGTGAAAAAGATGATCAGGTTTATTCGGGGGACGTGAACAAGGGAAGGGTGTGAATTTAGTAGAATGATTGGCACTCTGATTTAATTCAGGCTGATTCAGCATGCACTGCAAGTCCCCTTTAAACAGACCCACAACCCTGGGAACCCATTGTGTTATGCAGACTAGCATGAAGCGTTGCCTGGGGTGGTAGGCATTGCGGCTGTTGTTGGCGCCCCTAGGAAGGAAAACAGTTAACATGCGCACAGCCCAAATATTTGTAATCCCGAGCTGGGTGGCTCAGTCCGTTTTCAGTAACCCAGAACAAGACAATCTGATGGTGCACAGTTATTTGAAGCAGCTGTTGCAGGGAGCTACCCTGATTTGTACTTGCACTACCCATATCAGGATGTAGGACAGGTGAGACAAAGACCTCATGGTGTTGATCTGAAAGGCCAGGGGAAGCGGGGCCTACACAACTCACTTCCTGTTGGTTGCTACCAGTTTGATGTTGAGCAGGCGGCCGAATCCCCAAGCTGGTCTTTCACTGAGATGGTCTCTGAATTGGGAGTAATGGCTTAGGCTGGTTCAAGGTCAGTTGGCATTCATCTGTATCCCCCTCCCCCGGGTCGTGCCTGAAAATAGGCAGGATTTGTCTAGTGCACTTACCCGGTCAACAAAAACTAAACAAACAAACAAATAAATAAATAAATAAAGGCTGAAGTGGCAGGGCCCAAGCAGGATGAACAGTTCTGACAGAGTTCGTGATCTTCTGCTGGAAAAGCCTCCAGCGGGCATAACAGAATTCACCATGGGGAACCAAATCGCGACCCATGAAACACATTCAGGACATTTAAATCTGTTATTTCTCTAAACCACAGTTTGGATACAGTCTGGTTGCTGATTACAGCTTCACTGTGCAAACTTTTCAATGTGGGGCTATTTTCTATCATTAGGCAGGCCAAACGCTTCTGGAGTAAGTCTTCGGTCCCACGTGCAAGTAGCAATCACATACTTTCTTTGTTCTGCTGCAGGTACAAGCCGGCAAACGGAAAAGTCCGACTTCTGCAAAGGGCAGTTCCTTAGGCCGGAGAACATGGCAGGCTGGCCAGCAGAGCCTTCCTACCAATTCTCCTATGCTCCTGCTAGGAGCAGCTGCTCGACAGCTTGAGCTGTTCACTCTTCAACCTCCAACTCTCAACTCACGCACTGCTTCAACCAGTTCTGGGTTTTCCTCTGAAATCCAAAAAGTTTGGTTGGCTGAGAGAACTGCCTGTCACAACAGAGTTTCCCCCTCCAGGTCCATTTAGGTGCCAACACTTAGAACTACAAAAACTGTAGAATTTCCTTCCCACTAGACCCCTTGGGACAGTCTTCATTTTTAGGTCCCCAGAGGTTCAGTTGGTCCAACACTGGAAGTCCAGAACCAAAATGGTGGCTCCTATTCAAATGTTCAAGCTGCAAATGAAAGCAGGTTAGACAAACTTCTCTATGTTTACTGTTATAACAGATAACTAGCAAATAATCACATTTCCTAAAAGGGCTTCCTTTGCGTAAATATCGACCGCAGAATGGAGCAAAACAACAGGCTATCTGGCTGGTTGCGAGCCCTAATTACTCTGACCCAGCCCAGACTAATTTCCAAACACAGATCAGACGTCGTCTTCGAGACTGATGCAGAGGCTCGCTAGGACATTCACACAGGCAGCTAGAACTGTTGCAGACAGGACACCAGCCTGACAGTGGGCATTAGGAAACCCAGGAAGATGAACTCCAATTTGTGTGTGTGTGTGTGTGGGGGTTACACAAGGACCAATATGGCTAATATCTTTTCATCTCTTAATGGAGCAAAGCATATGGGAAGGCTGACGGGATGCTAGGTTGTTTCTGCTGCAGATTTGCAAGTCTTAACTAAGAAGTATGAAAGGGTCCCAGCTGGCTCACACCTGAATGCTGTGGATAGGCTCCTTTGACCAGTCCCTGTTAGCTTGGAGTATGCGTGGTGGTTTAGAAGTGACCTTAAATCTTTTAATCCCTGAGCCAGGGAAGATCAACTGCTGGTTTGCTTTTTCTTGGAGAGGATATTTTCATGTGTTGAGTACCTGTTCTGTGGCCAGCTTACAAGGGGAACCAGGCCTTTTTATTAGAGGAAACTGGTTGCCCTCACTCCTCCAAACTGAGGCTCACTGCTGGGAACTTAACTAGAACAGAAAGGTCAGGAACATGGATCAAAATCAAATCTTGGGAATTCTGACAGGCACTCCTAAATTAATTGTGGCTTCTGCACTAGCACACTGAGGTGTGGCGCTATGCAGGACTGACCCACGTGGGGTTGACAGAAGTAGCTGGAGGGCTTGCAAAATAGCAGAGAATGCACTACCTCTCCACCCAAATTTTAAGCCTTGTGCTTTGCTAGTCTTGAATGCTTCACTGTATTCAGCAATGGGAAGGCTGTTTTGCTTTTGTGAACTGTGTTTGAAGCATATTTACTTTTGTCTTTAAGTATGTATGTTCTTCAAAGAGTGTGTGTGTGTGTGTGTGTGTGTGTGTGTGTGTGGTTATAGTAACGGTTACCTTGCAGCATCGATTCAGGGATTCAATAGGTTTGTTTCTTTCTGTTGGACCTTTGCTACAGGTTCATGAGAATTTTGTTGTGGGCAGGGGGAGTGTTACCTAACAGGTTTATCTTTTATCTTTTTATAGACAGTGAAAGACTGACATCAGAGTGAGTGTGGATGTAACCCCGCCCCCCTACAAATGGGGGTTCCCGAAAAGTCTTTGTTGAGCTTGCCTAAATGCTCACTGCCAGGCCAGTGTTCTATGTTGTAGTAGTTTAAATGTTTTGCCAGAGAGTGCCCGTATAGCCTCTGTGTACTGTCTTTTTATGAGCTGCCTGTATTGTAGTCATAATTAATCTGAGAGAGAGCTCTGTTAGAAGATGTACTTGTTTGCTGATCATTTGTTACAGTAATAATATTGCAGTGTGTTCTAACCTGCCTTCTTTGCAGCATGGACAGTTCTGTTTATTTCCATCATCTTGGTCCTGGACTGCTGAAATGGGCCAATCGGTACATTTGGGACTCTAAAATGGAGCCTGCCTACAGAGGTTTGGTGGGGCCAAAACTTGTAGGAATTGTAGTTTTGGGCTATTGGTGCCTAAAATAACCCGGAGGGGGAGCCCTTGTTGTGACTGACAGATCAGCCAACGGAACCTTTTGGATCTTGGGGAAAGTCCCACACTGCTTGCAGTTTCAGTTGGATCTGAGTTGGGAAGTGAAGAAGTAACAGCTCGGGATAATTCGAGCAGCAATCCATAGTGGATTCACACAGGAGAACTATGGAAAGGCCCGAGTTTGGCCTGCATGCCTGCCTGCTATCTCTGAGGGGGAGCTTGTGCTTTTTTTGGACTGAATCCGAATTTGGAGAGTGAATTAAGCCACTGAATTGTTGCCAGGTTTTAACCTGAAGAAGACTGAAGCTTTGCTGAATCCGATCAGCCTGTCGGGACTTCCAGATACCTCTGAACTCCCGGATTGTGCAGAGACTCTGTCATTGGGACCGGAGAGCCATTTGCCTGGTACAGTGGAATTTCCTTACATGTGAATGTGCTGTGTGCTTATAGTGGGTCATGATTTTGTTCCCTACTGTGTTTTGCTTGCTGGAGGCTGTATCCAGCTCTACGGACTGAATCCATATCCATTTCCATTTGCCTGGGCCCTGCTACACTGGCCCAGTCAGAATACCTGCTACACGAAGAAAGTCATCGACGAGAGACCGGCCTGGGGATCAGCCCCCTGCTCAACGCCTTGAACAGGAATGATGCCTTGGTGATTCGTGTGTGCCCTGCTACCCAGGTACTCCAGCTCAATAGCCTGCAGTCTCGATTTCGGCCCTGCCTGTATCCAGTATTGGGTATCGTATAAACATCAGGGTAGCTCCCTGCAACAACAGCTAAATCTAAAAGTGTTGTCATCTGATTGTCTTGTTGCCTTTCTTTCATGAACTGAGCCCTCCGGCTCTGGATTACAAATAGTGTGTGTTGTGCATGTTGCTTCCTTCCATCACAGGGCCCCAACCAGCTGCAACGTTCCTGGCTAGCCCACCATTTTCCTACTTGGGTACGCAGAGTGTGTGACTGTGTAGGGCTCTGAACTGCATGCATAACTGTCTGATTAATATAGCTTTTAAGCAAATCAACCTGATTATGCCCCTCCCTTGTTAAAGTCCCCTGAATAAATCAATTTAACTTTTTTGCATTCAACCTGACTGTGGTTCCAGTTTGTGCCAAAAGTATTGTACTGTTGCTGTTTGCTGTACTTAGCCTTGTTTTACAGTGGGTCCCCAGAGTCAAGCTAGAGGAACCAGCACTGGTGATAAGTGCAAACAGTGTGGGTAATTGCCTGGTGAATAAGGGTCATTGTGAAAGTAATTATTGTATATTGTTCAGGCCACTAAAAGGGAAAGAGGGGGGGTTACAGTGTCCCAGAGGGCTGTGCCCAGGTTAGCTTGACCACTAACAACCCTGACCTCCGGGTGGAGGCACCTGTTTCATTACCCAGGCCCCTTAACCTGCTACTAGCCAAGCAGGCAGGGGTAGTAACCCTTGGGATAGCACCACCTAGGGGTTGTGTGTGTGTGTGTGTGTGTGTGTGTGTGATGGTTACATTGGTTTCTGTAGATTTCTTAGTTTGACTTTGCAGGAAGGTAACAGTGCTGTATGTGTGACATCACTGTGGTGGTTCTTGCTGTAGGAGTTTTGTTATAATGTAATGTTCATTTTGTGTTTGGTGTCTGTGTTACTTTGTGTCATAGGGAAGGCAGTTTTATTTATGTGGTGCACAATTCCAGGGGCTGTGGGCACCTCACAATGTGTACCATCATAGGCAGGTTCCTGTTGCTTTGTGTGTGCACAACGAAAGACTGTGACAGTAGTGGTGGTTGGAGTGGGGGTGTAACTAAGTTTATTTGGTTTATGTAGCTTGGCTTTAGTTTGCTGAGGAAGGGTGCAGTAGGTGTGACATCACTACAGTGAGTAATGGATGATTTGCATGTCAGTTACCTTATCATTTTTTGCTGAAGTGACAACACTTAACTCATTCAGCCTTAGGTGGCCATTTTGAATAAAGTTATGATTAGAACCTTTTGACTCATATTTATGCACCGGATCTGAACGGAGTGTTCATTAACATGTTGGTTATCTGTTAACCACTGCAGTGATATTGGTAGCGGGGGTTTTCAGCAACAGGAACTTAGTGAGTAATAGGGGGCAGCCATGTACAGGGGTCATTTTTTTTTTGTTTTTTTTCTTCTTCCCTACTGCTCCAACTGGGAAAGTGGTACCCAGTGACACTGACCCCCCATTAATTGCACTAGCCCCATGCTTAAATTAAGATTTATAGTTACAGTTGAACTGCAGTTAGCCCTCAGATGAGCCCTGAACTGTGCCCAGCAGAAGATGCATAATAAGAAAATACTGTTTTCTTAAAATCTTTTTTGCCTTGTTAATGTTTTATGGAACTGGGATTGTTAAGGTTTGCCAGCCCTGCGAGACCTGATTCAACACACCAGTGAAGCTGAACATGAGTGACTAGCCCTCTGATGAGCCCTATGAAAACAACCATACTCAGCAGAAGATAAAATACAATTAATTTTGCCTTGTGGCTGTAGGCTCTTAGAAAAATCTGAAACGCTCTGCCTGCATTTAGAGTTGCCAGGCAGATGATCTCCTCAGCCGCCTCCTCCAGCCCAGTTGCACCTTCTGACCTTGATCTCTGTACTGTAAGTGGCCTACTTGCCATTTTGGCCAAACCGGGCGATTTTTACATTTACTGATCATAGCAACACCCATTCCCCACAGCTGCCACCAACGACAAGGTTCCCATCTCCATCTCTCACTATGCTGACTACACTGATTGTTGCTCTAGCGGGCTGTGGCCTTTACCTCACTCAGCGTCCTCTTTTGCATTGCCTGCCACATGTCTCGCTGAGCTGCTCTTCACTAATATGCAGGCACTAGTGTGTGTGTGTGTGTGTGTGTGTGTGTGTGTGTGTGTGTGTGTGTGTGTGAAATATTATAGTGGCGCGGCTATATTTAGGGTTATGACGGCACTTCTGTGTTAAAGTCAAAATTGTGGGTGTTAATAACTTTGGACCCGTTCAGTGGGTTTGCATGAAATTTGGTATGCGCGGTGGGGCATGGTAGATCTCTTGATTTGCCAAATTTTGTTTCGGTCGGACTTACGGTCTTTGTGCACGAAAACGCAGAAAAGTGCAAAATTATCCAGTTTGGGAGACAGTTTTGGGGATATTGTCTGTGGCATTGCACGGCCATCGTGTAGCGTGCTGCTCTGTGATGTGGCTCGTTTGAAAGAGCTTAGCTGGCCAAACATGCCGCTTTTCGTTTGGTGAAAAATATTAATCTGTTCAAAAGTTATTACAATTTGAAATTCCATTATATCCTATGGAACATATTTATATGTATTTTTTGAATGTTAATGAGAAAGACCAGATGGTCCTAACAAAGACCAGATAGCCCAAATTGGGATGACCATATCTCTATATCACAGTTTGGTCTTTTTACTTGAAATTTGCACGGTGTTGAGGGGATGTCATAGAGATGTGAATTGTGAACTATGCTGTTTAGGTGTTGGGGTGGGGGGGAATCATTTTGTTGCAGAGATATTCAATGACATAATTGACATTTTTGCCATAGGATTACATTGCAGTCTGTGTCATGACTTCTGGTGCCGTTATCTCAGAAACGAAGCAAGATACAGACTTTTCACTATAGGTGGCTTAGATCACATTTAGGTGATCTAGCCACTGGAAAAAGATTTGAAATCATAGAAGAGTAAGCCTGCAGTGGAATTTTGTTCGTACATTGCACGGTTCATGAGATATTTTGAAATGACTGTCACAAGGGTTGAAAGAGTGCCTGTCCAGTGCTTTCTTTGGTGCCCATAGGTTGGAAACGATGTGAGAGATTGGTACAGTCAGTGACTGCAGTATAATCTACTCACTATCATGGTTACAATAACACTTAAATTGTTTTTCTAGCTGTTACGGTTCCTAAGATTTGGAGAAATTACTGTTACAAGCATTCGGTGGGCAATAGGAATGATGCATGGCTCTGTAGCTATGCATAAGTGGCGGCGCAGGCCAAGAGGGCATGCGCTTCCTCAGATGCATATTGTTATGCAGAAATGGGCAGGTTGGTGGGAGCACGGGGCCCTCTCCCACTAGAGTGGCTACTATTATAGTGGTGCGGTCACGCCATTATATTTAGGGTTATGAAGGCACGTCTATGTTAAAGTCAAAATTTTGGGTGTTAATAACTTTGGACCCATTCAATGGATTTGCATGAAATTTGGTATGCACAGTGGGGCATGGTAGATCTCTTGATTTGCCAAATTCCATTTCGGTCTGACTTAATGGTTGTTGCACACCAAAATGCTGAAAAATGCACTTTTCAGCAGTTATGTGGGCAGTTTTTCTGATATTGTCCGTGGCATTGCACGGCCGTCATATGGCATGCTGCTCTGTGTTTTGGCTCATCTGAAAGAGCTTGGGTCAAGGAACATTCCACTTTTCGTTTGGTGAAAAAATATTAATTCATTCAAAAGTAATTAAACTTTTAAGTTCCCATTATAAGTCAATGGGAACATTTATATGGTTATTTTGCGAAAGAAGAATGGGGTTTTGGCCATCTATTCCTGCTCAATTCCGCCTCTACCATCTAAGAATCTTTGATTGCGTGAATCTGATTGCCACGCCTATCTTGTTTTCAGTTTGTGTTCGGCAGAATTCAAATATCTCGGCCCGGGGGGACTTCTGAGGTGAAACTATGGTGGGTTTTGCTCAGGGATCTTCCCTATATTGAGCCATGCCTGTGGTTTCTTTCAGAATGGTTAGAAAATTGAGTTTTTAACTTTTTTATTCTTTGATCGTGGCTCACCAACGATCTTTGATCGCAGCATTCTTTGACTGCGAGGGTGTGACTAGATGGCCACTTGAAAAAAAATCAATTTTCTCAGATCAGGGTTAGCTTATTAAGCCAAATGAGGATGGGATATGCTCAGGGGCCTTTGTTCTGTCGAGTCATGGTTGTGGTTTCATGTATTTTTCCTCTAAAAATTGTTTTAACATTTTTTATTCTTTGATCATGAGCATGCAGATTCCTTGATCGCCAGCCTGCAAATTCTTTGATCGCGAGGGAGGGACTAGATGGCCAGATTTGGAGGGATCAGATAGCACAATTTTAATAATTTTTCAAATTAAATATCTCAGAAACGGTTTGGTCTTTTAACTTGAAATTTGGAGGGTGTTGACGACATGTCCTGTAGATGTGAATTATAATGCTTAGGTGTCAGACAATACATTTTTTTGTGAAAATATTGCTGACACAGTTTACGTTTTGTGGACTGCGTTTTTCCATGGTGGTAGTGGCTTTAAATTACTAAGGTAGCTAGCCTTACTGCCATGGATGTACTTTTCAGTTGTTAGGTGTGGAATTCTGCCAGTGTGATGAATGAAATCCTGAAACTTTCACATTTTATATTTCAGAAACGGTTTGGTCTTTTACATTGAAATTTGGCGTGTGTTGAGGGGATGTGCTGCCCATGTGAATTATGGTGTTTAGGTGTTGGAAAATTCATTTGTTGCACCCATATTGCTTGACACACTTTGTTTTGTGTGGCATTTTGCGTTGTGGTACTGGCTTCACATTTATAGGGTGCCTAGCATTACTGCCATGGAGGTAATTTTTAGTGGTTAGGTGTCTGACGTGTAAACAGGTATTGAATTATGCCACTCCGATGACTGACACTTTGCTTTCTTTCAAGGTGGTGGGCCCCACACTCCCAAATCATATGCACTGCCAGCAATACATATGATATTCAGTACTTGTACTCTTATCTTAGGCAGGAATTTGCAAGTTGGTGGGAGCACGGGGCCCGGAGGGCTGCGCTCCCACTAACTTATGCAACTTTCTACTTTTCTGTTCTTTCTCAAAAAGTAAGGAAATTCTATGCAAAAAACTTCCTTATTGCATCATTAAGGGTTAAAACACAATAAGTCAGGAAATGAGACCTTTAGGGTTGCCCCATACCCCCCCCTTCTGGACCCGTCCATCATCCCGAGATTGACAGTTGACGGGTGTCATTGGGGTTGAGAGGCCTAAATATCACCCCATTCTTCTTTACTGTGGCTTGTGAATATGATTACAGATGGAATGGGGTGACATTTAGGCCTCACAACCCTAATGACACACCTTGTCAACTGTCAATCTCTGGATGATGGGCGGGTCCACGAGGGGGCTATGGGGCAACCCCAAAAGTCTCATTTCCTGACTTTTTGTGTTTTAATCCTAAATGATGCATTAATGAATTTTTTTGCATAGAAAATATATAATGTATATTATATGCAAACCTGTAGACCTGGGTTTAAATCCCATAGCCCCCACTTGCATACTGTGTGACCCTGAGCAAGTCACTTAACATCCTTGTTCTCCCATGTCACACGTGCACACAAGCTTCCAGCTTAGTGTATGTCTCCTAGTAAAAATATAAAATATCTATATAAAAAGATTTTTCTTGCCGCCCTGAGAGAGTACTTTAAAAAACAAAAACTTATGTTTCCTTGCACGCATGTGCAAGAAACATAGTGCCACCATATGAGAATTTGTAGGTGTGCCTCCCCCAATTTCAGTGCCCTGCTGCCTTTTGCAGGTGCGGCTGCACCGTGCCAATGAATGTAGGAGCTGTCTGTGACAGCCGTTCAGATGCAGTGACGTACAGTTGAAAGCAGAAAAACGCTGCAGTCAGCGGCGGTAACATGTAGGCACTGCACTGAAACAGCTGTCATAGACAGCTTCACCCCCCCCCCACAACAAGTAGAACACTGGGAGCCCACCCCAGCATGCTCATGCACTCCCCACCACACACACACACACACACACACACACACACACACACACACACACACACACACACACACACACACACTGTATGGCTGGTGGGGATGCCCAATCCCCTGTCGGCTCCACTGCACTTCCCACCCCCCAACAGAGTTCCAGGTGCAGCGTTGGGAGCCCAACAGTCCATAAAGCAGACGAGGGTGCCCAGTCCCCATCGGCTCCACTGCCCCCAAACAGTTCTTCCAGCTGCCATGCTGGGAGCCCACCCCAGCGGCAAAAGTACCGCCATCTTTATAAAAAAAAAAAAAATGCCCTGTAAGAAAAAACGGTCCCTTGTTGACTGTCTTGACCCCCTGCGCCGACCCTCTGTGCACCCTGCCTCCCCACACCCCCACCTCACCCCATACTTACCTCCGGAGTCCGGCGCAACGATCTTCAGTGGACCGGGAACACGTCTGCACTCTTCACAGCCAACCGCGAACTGAGGAAATGCCGGTAAGCTGTATAATGCAATAAATGTTTTTTTCAACTTTGATGCATATCTCGGGCATTTTGGGGAATATTTTTCACCAAATTTTCAACATGGGGTTCTTGGGACCTCACCTCATGAATTCTGGCACTGTCATTTTGTTATTTGGTCTCGAAAGGTGATTTCGTGGTCACTGCGCGGAACCACCTTTTGGGACAGATTTACAAAACAACGTTGTCACAGTTCATGAGGTAGGCCCCCAAAAACCCTATGTTGAAAATTTGGTGAACAAATTCCTAAAAATGACTTTTTTTACGAGCTTGCGTTGTCCAGTTCCTACTCACGCTCATAAGTTCACGAATTTTTAATCTTTTCACTCCAGATTTTCCACATTGCCATTTTACCACACCTCCTTATGAGCAGTACAGCTGTCATTTTTAACACCATGGCCGAAATGCTTTCACACTTCCAGCGCAGAAATGCGTGGTCGCTGTGGTAAATCACTGTTCGGGACAGATTAAGAAAATCGCAGTGACACTGTTTATCAGCGGATGTCCCAAATTGCCTGTGTTGACAATCTGCTGTAAAAAATCCCCAAACTAATTACATTACGGGTGTGTGTTCCGCAGTTTCTACACACGCTTGTGACTTCACCAGTTGTTTTAGTATTTTCACTGCAGATTTCCAACATTGCCATTTTTCACACCTGCCCATGAACAGTACAGCTGTAATTTTTCACATCCTGTTCTAAATGTGTTTTGTACCTGTGGTGCCAAATGGCGTAGTCACTGTACAAAATCAGCTTTCGGCTAACAAACTGATATTGCCACCGTTCATAAGGTGGGGGTCACAAAAAATCCATGTTGAAAATTTGGAGTGAAAATACTAACGAACGCCTGAGGCGTTTAGGGTTTCCCACCGTAATGCCCCACCCTGTAGAGACCGATAGGCATCAGGGGTGTGACTTGGGATTGTCGCCTGTAGTGCTCATACCATTCAACCCCCACCCACACCCTGCAGCCAGTGAGAGGCATCGAAGTGTGCCTTGGACTCTTTGGCCCCAAAGTTCACCCCATTCTCCTATACCGCACCCATCTCACCGTATTTCCTGATGGAATGGGGTGAGCATAAGGGCGAAAGACCCCAAGGCACACCGTGACACTTGTCTGTGTCTGCAGGGTAGGGTGTGGTGAAATGGCATGGCTGTTATGCCTGATGACTCAAAGGCACACCCCAATGCCTGTCAGTCTCTGCAGGGTGGTGGTGGGGTTGGCTTCAGTTCAATACTTCACTGCCATTCCTATTATGCAGCTGTCTAACTCCTACACTACCAATGCCAGTGCCATCAAGCAAACATTCGGCATTGACAAATGCTTGTTTAGTGTGAAGTCTGCAGACAGTCTTTACTCGTAGCTCTTGTCTCCTGCATCATCCTGTTAGTCTTCAGGCAGGCCACCGGCTTGCAGACTGCATGGCTCTCTTAAACATGGCTGGTGATTTGATTAAAAGAATCCACCTAACCCATCCGAGGGCACTCCTGGGACCTAGGGGTCACATTGGTAGGTGGATTGGTTGCATGCACTGAGCAGCCTTTAATGGAAAAAAAGGAATGCTTGGATTTAAAAAAAAAAAAACACATGAGTTTACAAATGCCCTAAAGAGACTTGAGAGAGAGACACACACACACACACACACTGCTAGATCACACTGTCCAGACTGGGAAAGTTAGGGGACCAGTGCACTGGCCCATGGCATTTTGCAGTATGGCACAGGCCTGTAAAATAGTGTTAAGACTGACTCCTGATGTGTATATAATATTGGCATATTAGCAAAAGAAAAACCAACATTTGTATATACCGATTGTTCACTTGCTTGCAGTTGTGCTGTGTCCTACTTGCTCACGTTTTTACTATACCACATGAGATATAATATATAGTGTGTCATTTGCAGTGGGGTCCTGGTTTCACAGTTTTGTACTGCATTTACCTGGGATGGTAGAGGTGAGATACGATATCTCGCTTTTAATGTCCTGCATTTATAATATATCATGTTGGATGCAGCATCTCCTTTTCAGTGGGGTTCTGTTGTAGGGGTCTGTTTTTACACACTTTTGCAATATATTTATCTAGGATAACCCAGCTGAGAGGCAGTATCTCATTTTCAGTGGGGTACTGCTTTGACACATTTTTGTACTGTGTTTACCCAGGATAGCACAGCTCAGATGATGTTTTGTGTTCAGTGGGATCCTGCTTTTCCCAACTTTTAAACTGTATTTACTCAGGATAGCACAGTTGAGATGCAGTATCTCATTTTTGATGGGGCCCGCTTTTACCCATTTTTATAATGTATGTACCCAGGATAGCCCAGCTGAAAGGCAAGTTATATTTTCAGTGGGGGACCAGCTTTTACAGTGCATTTTTCCCAGGACAGAGTGTCATAGATGCACAGTTCAGTGGTGGCTGTGCTTTACTGGGGTCCTGCTTTTACACATTTTACTATATATTTACCCACAGAGCAGATGAGATGCAGGATCTCCTTTTTAGTTGTATACTTTTACACATTTTTATATTGTATTTAGCCAGGATAGGCCAGCTGAGAAGCCATATCTCATTTTCAGTGGGCTCTCACATTTTGACCCCAAATTTGCAACATAGTTATGACCTGATGTTGTTATAATCAAGACTGATGAAAATTTTTAATATCCCATCTGAAAGGTGATTTTACAAGGTAACTGCCAAAACATGTTTGAGTGGATTTGAAAAATTACACCTGTTATGTTCAGTAGGTTGAGTAACACAAGGAATATGTTGAACATTGGGGGCCAGAATCTGCAAAAATAAAGTTATGAGTAAACAGTGAAACAATTCGACTGTTTTTTCATAACTTAGTTGTTTTTTCATAATTTTACCCCAAATTTTTGTCTTTGTATGACCCCATGTTGTGATCAAGACAGGTGGATTTTTTTAAAAATGCCATCTGTGGTGTCATACAGGGACTGCAAAAACATGTTTCAAAGGGGATTTGAAGAATGACACCTGCCATGTGAAGTGGTACGGCCAAAATTTGGAAACATCAAAAAAGCTACAAGTAAAAAATGAAACAATTCAGTGTTTCCTGATGACTTTTGTGTTTGTTTGACAGTTTGACCCAAAATTTTCAACACTGTCTTATGATCTGATCATATGTGGAATTTTAAAAATCCTGTTCAATATGTGACTCATGGACCAAATGCAAAAACATGTTTTGGAGGAGATTTGAAAAATGACACCTGTCATGTTCATGAGGTGCAGTACCAAGAGGACTGTGTTGACAACTGGGGGCCAAAATCTGCACACATTGCAATATTATTGAAAAAATTCGTTTCTTCATGACCTTTTATTGTTTTATGACATTTTGACCCCATATTTTTAACATGATCTTTTTATGAACCACTCCTTCTGAACATGACATGTAATTTATAAAACACTAACCAAAATGTAATTTTGCACCACAATTGGGAAAACACATTTTGGCCAGGATTTGAAAAATAACATCTGTCACATTCATGAGGTGGTATTTAAAAAAAAAAAAAGCTCTTTTGAAAATTTGAGGTCAGCACATTGAAAATTACCATGGTTATGAGTGAGAGTTGAGAAATGTCAGTGTACCTTCCTAACTTTTTTGTGTAAATATTTTGACCCCACATTTTCAACAGTCTTCTTATGATCACACCTTATAAACCAGTAGGTGAAAATGTTCAAATCCCATATGGAGTGACTGTGAAATCACCTCTTTTAGGCTGGATTTGAAAAAGTTTACCTATTTAATTGTTCATGAGGTGGTATCCCAAAAAGGCCAAGTTGAAAATTTAGGGGAAAAATTGAAAAAGGACTAAGTTATGAGTATAAGTTCAACCCGCACTGAAATACATTGACCACAGCTGACCTGATATCCTCAATTTCTGGTCCGGTGTTGAAGAGTGAAGAACAAGATGTGTCTTTGGTCCAGAGGGAATTAGGATGTTAGACCCCTGGTAGGCAAGTAAGGGTAGGGAGGGTGTGGGGTGGTGGGTTCTGAGTGCAAGGGTCGGGTAGGGGGAGGTTAAGGCCAGCGGGGAGAAGCAGTGGCAACAGACATTGATGGACCATTTACTTTTACTTTTTTACAGTGTTTAAAGAGGAGCTAACACCTTTTGGGGCAGGCATCTCGTGCCCAGTAGCTGCCTGCTCCAGGACCTAATATAGCCCACTTATGAATTTTTTTTCTAAGTGCTTAATAAGTTCTTTTAACTTGCAGTAGGAGCGATCCTATTTCCTTGTAGTGCCGATGCCGCCGAGTGCCTGCAGCAGCTCTGCCCTGAAAATCGTGTTTTGATGACTCAAAGTAGGGAAGTGGCTGCAAAGCTATAGATGGCATTATAATGCTATCTGGGGCAGCAGCAGCCTTTAGGTGTAACGTCTGCTTAAGACCTGCAACTGTACTTGTTAAGGGGGTAGCACACGTGATGCACCATCCCCTGAACATGTACAGTTGCCTGTCTTAAGCAGAAGTTATACCTAAAGGCCGCCACTGCTTCAAAAGCATTATAATGCTATCTATAGCTCTGTAGCCTCTTCCCTACTTCATGTCATCAAAACACGGTTTTCTGGGTGGGGCAGCAGCGGGCGTGCAGCGGCTTCGGTAGTAGCATTATTAACCACTTAGAAAAAAAAAATCATAAGAGGGCTATTTTAGGTCCTGGGGCAGGCAGCTGCTGGGCATGAATTGCCTGCCTCAAGTAATAGAAAGTGTCAGCAGCTCTGTAATAAAATATAATGAGACATTGAAGGATGGTTTTCTTTATTTTAGGTATCTACACTGGGGATTGAGCACCCCAGTGTTGGGTTCATATCTGCAAGGCATCGGAAGTGATAAGGAGGTGGGAGGGATACTTGGTGGGGGGGGTATTATTTAATAAGGGCATGGGGCACGTAAAGTGATGGGGAGGTGAGAGGGATACTTGACAGAGGGTGGGATTGTTTAAAAGGGGCAAACTGAGGTAGAGCAGGAGATATGTACAGCCAGTTGTGTTGCTGGGGGGGGGTCAAGGTGCAGGCTAATCATGATGTCGGATCAGCCGCATGCTTGACAGCACCATGTAGCTCAAAGCAAAGAGCCGCCCTGTGATATGGGTGGTCAAGTCCAGAAGAGTGCCATTGCCAGCCTGACTGATAGGTCTGATACTGTCAAACCCACTGCAAGCTGCCCTGCTTTAAGGGTGCAACAGTTCCTACTGCTTTTTCCTAACTTGACGTCTGTTAACTCTGCTTGTAACAGCACAGTTATTTCCATGGCAAGAGACTGTGATGTCACAACAGAGTATTATAATTTCAAGAAGGGAATAAGCTATGGAGGTAGATGAATTCTAAAGGATAAAGATCTTGTTTTTGTGGAGATTGTTTCAGTAATAAATAATGATGAGAAGTCGATAGAAGATACATGAAATACCAGCTAAATTGTGTCTAAATATTATGTTTTCCAAAGTTTTCCCGAAGTAAAGGCATCAGTAGCTCTTTAACAGAGCAGTACTACAGTAAGGCTGGATTAGGCAAAAATGCATCAAGGAACAAAAGCTATGATTGCTACAGGGGACCAGAATCCTACTGCTGCTAGGTAGGGTACCGGGAAGGTGATGGTGGTGGTAGTGGTATTTAAGGGGCAGAGGTCCCATTAAGGCAGGAGGCAAGGGTGTTGACACACTCAGTAGGCACAGCACTAGATAGACAAGGGCAGTCACCAAGGAAAGAAACTCTGGTCAGAGCCAATACGTCTGCAAAGTAATTGTATTTATGATGGAAATTATTATGATGATTATGGAAATTGAGGACATGTGAGTACCAATAACAGATAGCAGACCAGTTTTTAAGGTGCATAAAAAATGCTTAAGTCAGCATTTATCATTGTATTTCTTGAGATAAAAAAAAAAATCCAGATATTTACAGAAAAGAAAATAATTGTGGTGTTGAATCCTTCACACCATCTGAAGACACAAAGTTCAATAATCAAGCAAGTCCTCTTCTTGACTCCCTCTCTTTTCTATACATACAATATCCTTACTTCTGTAACACAGATGTGTAAGCTCTCACACCTCCTTCCTTCCTGCTGGTCAGAAGATACTGACCATCCTCCAAATCTCCCTAACCTGAAGCCCTCTAGTGGAAGGAAGCATTTTATAACACAAGTCTGATGACCTCATCAGCATGCAACCAACTAGTTTAGCTTAAATGTTTTAATTTAGGATCTAGAAGGGGTTTCACAATGTTATGAGTCCCTCCATAATCTGTCACATTTTACCCATGCTTTACATACCAGAAAAGATTTAATACAACACTGTATTTAATGAGAATAATTCTTAATTAGAAAATGGCAAGCATGGATTCTCAAGCTTGATTGGCTAATGCCACCTCCAGGCTGGGCATTTATTTTTCAATAGATGCCCAGCAACAAATAAGTACCAGCCCGAGTGCCGCCTTACCACATACCCTTCTGCAAGGGTGCTCAGCCTGTCATTGGCTGAAAGCACCAGATAAACTTAAACCCCGCCCATGTTTTTTTTTCTCACTTAGCGAAACTAATTTCTCCCCCAACTGCAACACCATTTCCTCAGTCCCAGCTCCTTTCACACAAAAACATAAACGCCAGTTCCAACTGTGTTCGGGCCAGAAGGGTGAAAATCAGCCGTCTTTCTCTTATAACGGCAGCACTCTCCCAATCAAGTTCTCGTACCACACACTAACCAAAAATATGAAGCCAGTCAGTCGTGATCATGATAGCGGCAGCACAGAACTCCCCCGTGGCACAATATACCCAGAGTTAGTGAACATTCACATATTCAAAATCGGAGCCTTCAAAAATAAAACCCAGAAATAATTTACCTCACACATCTCCCTCGCAGCAGATGCTGATGCCACGTCCATTAGGGTCAAAGGTCGCAAGATCACAGAGAACTTTCACGTTCAGACTGCAACTAAATAAAAACAAATGCTGCAAAAGTGCAGCATATCAAACAAATGTCCAAACACAGCTAAGCAGTTTTTCTTGTGCCCAGTCCTTTTCTTCTGAACTCGCACATTGCCTGTGTGTATGCTGGTAAAGTGGGTGGGGGAGGGGGTGTGGTGCTCGAGATGATGTTAATGAAGAGTGCGCTCTACTCTAAGGTGGTGAAAAGAGATGAGCGAGGCACCAGAGATCCGAATTATTTTTCAGATAGGATAACTGCTATCCGGACAAGGAGAGGCAGGAGTCAACTTAGTAATTTTCGATGACCGCAGGGCGGGCGTTTTATTTGGAACCAAGGGGGTAGACAGACACAGTCACAAAAGGAGTAGGTATGCCCAATACACAATAGGGCAGATTATAACAGGGCTATACTGAAACATTTTCAATCTACCACTTTTATGGTTACCTCTACAAGCATAAACTTCGGGCCTACTGCCACTCTTATTCTAATACTAGTTTATACTGTACTCTATACTCTAATACTAGGTTATACTGTACTTCTGTACTCTAATACTAGAATCCAGTCTTAGGCTACTCAGCATTACATTAGGGTGATCAGCATGACACATCTACCAAAGAGTCCAGATTTTACAAGAGTCCAGAGATCCGGCGCTCTCGTGTACACTCGTCGTTTCATGCAGTAGCTACAAGGGAAAATAAAATGAACTGTAGAACCCTAATCTCAATTCCCAGCAAGGACCTAGATAAGGCCACTGGGGTGGTGAGAGGTTTGTAAACAGACCATATATCTTTGGCAAAAGCCCACTCTCTCCGAGGCTGCCAGAATGTAGAACCAAAGCAACTGGTTCCTGAAATAACACACACTGAAGAAGAGGTTCCTCGCCAAAACCCACTTCTAGGGTTGCCAAGGATGAAGAAAGACCAAGATCTGCGTAGATGAATCCAATGGAGGACTACCACGATCCGACTGATGCTGCAGCACTCCAAGGGCCAGCTGGACTCGGAAGGAACTCTGACAGGACCAGGAACCATACGAATCTGAAGAGATGATGGTTGAATCTGCAATCCTCAGGTCAGGAACTAACACAAAACAAAGAAACGGCGGACGCGTCCGGACTGGGCTTCGACGGACTCGACTTTCGGCGAACGACCAGGTGGGGCGCAGAACAGGTTCTCCAAGATGAGCTCTCTCTCTTCTGTAGAGGGCGACCAACTTCGGGACATCTGGAACAGGAACCAAACGGAACGACACTGGCACGGCTGTCGTGATGCGTTTCGGCGGACGTACTTTCAAGCTATGAAAACAAGAAAACGGCGGGTACGACTGGTACAACTGACAACGGACTTCGACTTCGGCGGACGACACGAACGGACCGGATGAGATGATGGAGGATCTTCCTGGAGTGAAGAATGCTGGAAAGTTGTCTTCTTCTGAGTAGAGACTGATTCTGAGCACGTGGTGTAACAGACAACACTAGGAGACTGCAGTGTGGTAGAAGACTGAGACTGTCTTCGTACAGTAGTAAACATATAACTGAAGAATGCCCAAAGAACTGTGGAATGGTACAATAATTTGCCGGGGAGGGCAAATTATAACTTCAGGGGTAATTGTTACTGATAAGGGCCAATGTCCAGGTGCTTAGACCAATAGTTCAGGTACTTGGACCAATAGTTCAGGTACTTAGGACAATAGTTCAGGTACTTAGGGCAATAGTTCAGCATAAGCAGTACAGTAATCACAGTAGTTTCACAGTATAGGCAATTAGAACACTCTCAAATGAACCCCTGTTTCTATAGGTAGGGTACTTCTGGGTTAGGATCCCTTACTTCTGGGATAGGATCCCTTACTGTCCGTTGTGGCTGGGGCCTCCCTTTAGACCAGGCTTTACCTCGGGCCTAATGCCCTACCATTACCTCGGGCCTGAAGCCCTACGTTAGCTTGAGCCTGCCTTATTCCACTAGGCTGGGGCCTCCCCTTAGTACCACTAGGCTGGCTTGCCCTATTCCGCTAGGCCGGGGCCTCCCTGTAGTACCACTAGGCTGGCTTGCCCTAATACACTAGGCCGGGGCCTCCCTTTAGTACCACTAGGCTGGCTTGCCCTATTCCGCTAGGCCGGGGCCTCCCTTTAGTACCACTAGGCTGGCTTGCCCTATTCCTTCCTGTAGTACCACTAGGCTGGATTGCCCTATTCCGCTAGGCCGGGGCCTCCCTATAGTACCACTAGGCTGGCTTGCCCTAATATGCTAAGCCGGGGCCTCCCTATAGTACCAGGCTTTACCTTGGGCCTAATGCCCTACCTTTACCTCGGGCCTGAAGCCCTACGTCAGCTTGAGCCTGGTGCCCCCCTTTATACTGGGCCTGGAGCCCCTCGTTGCATTGGGCCTGGTGCCCCACTTTGTACTGGGCCTGGAGCCCCAATTTACAATGGGCCTGATGCCCCTCAACACTTTGGACTGAATGCCCCACTTCCCAATGGGCCTGGTGCCCTACTTTAAACTTTGGGCCAGAATGGCCCTTTTAAAAACATTGCCCCTTTAAATTCTGCAGGCTCCCAATGCCTGCTGTCATTCAATGCAGCAAATCTCTTCACTTTCACCCCTAATGAATATTTATTAGGCAGCGATAAAGGCCTTGCTTGCTAGCCCCTCCCCAGGGCGTCGCTAGCCCATACTCCCTCTTTAATATTAAAATTTCACCGGTTCTTGACCACGATAGCCCCCTTGCTTTCGGCTGCCCTCTGAAAGCGCCTAATGTGCTATTTAAACAAATTCAGTCCCCTCTTGAACACAGGCGGCCAGCACAACGTGTGCTGCCGCCGACTTACTGCTCTGCCATCCTGACTGGGGTAGAAGTACTGTTGGGAGGTGGGAGGGATGCTGGCAGTGGGAAGGAAATGTACATGCAGCCGGGAGGATGACTCTGGGCCTCTGACGGCCCAAACAGGACTCGGCGATGCGGCGCTTCTTCGCCGCCGGCGTGGGACCGAATTTAAACTTAAAATACTCTCGAGGGCAAAAACCAATAACCGGAGGGCTTTTAAGCCCATAAAATGCGGCGGGAACGGCGTTTTCATCTTCGTGGTGCCCCGATGGCACCAGCGACCACGGACTACTGCAGCAGAGGAAGTCTTCGGGCAGGGGAGGCAGCACAGGACCACAGCAAGTCCAGAGGGATGGCTCCAAACCCAGGTAAGCCAAAACTGTCCCCCTGACTTCTGGGTCCTGGCTCCTCAACCTCTGCCCAGCAATAACTGTGTCCAACTGACTACTTGAAGAATCTTTGTTTAAACTTGAACCTCTCCAGGGTTCTAGATCTGCTGGATTGGAATGCTGTGCATGAGCCACCTAGCACAGCATTCCATCCAGGCTATTATGACCTGCATTGCTTGTAAATTCTAACTTTTTTACAAAGCTACAAGTGCACAGGGCACTTTTCTACTATGTACAGTATTTTCTCTGTAATGGCCAACTTTGGGGCATTACAGGGGGTGACAATCCTTCAGAACAGCTTAGTGGGGAGGAGTAACAGACCTGTAACAGCCTGTGGACTAGTTTTTTAAAGAAAACTTGTATGTATATTAATTTTTTACACTTGTGTTCCCTCTTATTTTACCAATGAATTAAAATGCACAAACATGGCCATTTTCTAAGAGCAATAATACCCTCCAGGGTGGGCATTATTGGGAAATACTGGACCTTCAAGATGCTATAAGGCCCTCCGCCTGTGGCATCTGGCCTCATCACGCCCTTTGGCGGTCCGGTATTTCCCAATAATGCCCACCCTGTTGGGTATTATTGCTTACTTAGTTAATTGACATCATAATGGGACCTTTAAGCTCCTCCCTTCTTTCTGACATCACATATCTCTCTCTATAAAGGCAGCCATTTTCTGGGCTGCCTTGCCTATAGAAGGACCTTCCCACGATCACTCAGGCTATTATAGGTAAAAAAAAAAAAATACATATTTTTAATTCTTTCAAAATGTGGAAAATCTCCAGCCTTCTCAATATTAAATAGACTGGGGGCGCAGTTCCCCATCCATTTATCCTGCTAAGTAGGAGCGGTCCAAAAGTTTCATCTTCCTACTGCTTTAACTTAACCATACACATTTTAAATCACTTTATTATTCTAAAGAAAAAAAAAAAAAAAAAAGGTCCTTGTCTTTAATTTATATAGTATTACCAGTGTTCTACAGCTTAGCACACACTTTCCCATTGTTAGCACTGTTATTGTGCTGTTTAACCTTTTGGCAATTTAATTTTTTTTTTTTTTTTGCCGTAGGTATGGCTTCATCTCCCTTGCCTGGTGCACCCCCGCCAAAGAAATGCTTCTGTATCTTTTAAATATAGTTTCCAATCCTCTACACAGGCCTACAACTCTCCCTAGGTTAAGGCTTGTTCAAAATTAAACATTCATGTGTTGTGTTTTTTTTTTTTTTTTTTTTTGTTTTGTTTTTTTCTCGGCAAGAGCGAGCAGCTGGAGTGAGTGTTTACTGTTTCCCTAGTAACAGTCCACTCGCTTCTTGCTGCATCTATTTCAGGACCGCGCTTGCTTCCTTGCTTTACTTTAGCAAGCGGTCCTACTTTGTAAAACTCGGTGGCTCTAAATTACTTGGCTAGCATGACCGAGTGCACAGTTCCTGCAAGAATATGCGATCGTGCGCATACCTCCTGCAGGGACGTCTGATCATGCGCATGATCACCTAATTGGCGCGTGATCTGTGAACACCAATGTTACTTCCAGAAGCTTTAACTCTGAACATTACAGCTACTTTTCTAAAGAGGTACTAAATGGAAACTCTTGGGGGAAAACAATGCAGGGTGACTGATTTTTAACTCCTACAGATAGAATTGATTTTCAAGATAAAGGGATAGCACAGTATTACAAGAAATGACAGGTTGGCCACCCTGTCATGAAATATAAGAATAATTAGAAAAAAAAAATAGAATAGTACATACTGGCCCAGATATTCAAACTGCGCCATTCTGAGGCGCAAGCCCCTGCGCTGCTAAAAATAGTTGCGCAGGGGTGTGGCGAAGATATTCAAAGTTGCGCTGTTGTGAGCAACCCTTGAATATCACCCCCCAGCCACAGCCACTGTGCATGGCGCAGTGGAACTTGCGCCACCGCAAGTTGCCAGAGTTGAGCATTAAACTTGCGGTGGCGCAAGTACCATTGCGCCATGCGCAAATTTCCGATATTCAAAAGGTGACATGCAAATGGGGCCATAATTCATGCAAGACGCAGGGGGGGCCATTTGCATCTATTTATGGCCCCATTTGCATGCCATTAGCATGTAGGTGCGCCGATCCCCGAGGACTTGCGCTGGTCGACTTCTGCCAGGGCAGCAGCCGTCGGGACCGACGCACTCTGCAGCCCGATCGATGGGTAGTATGTCTGAATACACTTCCCCACACAGCTCCCAATGCCCAATCGCGGCAGAAAGTAACATGAAAACACCCCCACCACACATATCTTTCGGACAGTCTTCGCGGCAGAAATATGAAACCTCTATTCGAGCGCTGACGCGGCAGTAACATGAACACCTCGCCTCGGTGTTTACCGCTGCAGAACGCGTCAAGCTGCGTCCGTCTCGGCAGCCTCATTTTCGTTTGAGGTTTCGTGTTCAGTGACGCCGATCGGCAGCATGTCGTTATACTTTCAAACATCCCCGGTGTTTGCACCCCACTCCCCTCCTGTAGTGGCCTGTTTCGTCATATTACTGATTGCCTAGCTGCGCCTATTGGTGTTACAGCCACGCGTAGCTCATACTGCTACATGACAGTCCAGAATCTGGACCGTCATGTGTCGTATGGCTGCACGCCCATTGGCTGTAGCTCTGTACCAATAGGGCGTGCAGCCCTACTGACAGTCAGTCGGCGGGCGGCGGGCGGCAAGCGGTGGGATGCTGCCGGGGAGGGTGGAGGGCTTCTGTGGGTGGGGGGGACACTAGACACCAGGAGATGTTTGGGGGTTGTAACTGACATTCTGCCCGCGATCGGGCATTACGGTCCACTGGACCACCAGGGAGATATTCGGGTTGGGGGTTTATACATTCTGCCCGGATCGGCAAGGGGAGGGGTTTGTTTCACGCTCTGCCCGTGATCGCATCGGAGATGTGGGGAGGGTGTTTATGTTACTTTCGCCAGCGATCGGGCATCGAGATGTGTGTGGGGGTTTTTACGCTCTGCCCGCGATCGGGCTGGTGGGGGCATAGGATTGAGTTGGGGCCAGCCACGGGTGGCAGCTGCTGTGTTGCGCCTCGCAATACAGCAGCTCACCTGTGGGTGGCCTCAACTTGATCCTCTTTTTTTTTTTTTTTTGGCTCAAAGTTGTGCAGGTGCAGGTTGGGGTTATGCGATGTACATCCCCTGCACAACCCGACTGAATATCGGGCTGCGCAGTTTATGCATGGTTCCTCCCCCTCCTGTTGAGCATGCATTCATTTGCATTGCGCTGTTGCTCAACCTGTCGTCAGTGGTGTAACTGCCTCCTGCTGAATATCGCAGAATGGCGCAATGTAGGACTTGCACATGCGCAACCCTGTTGCGCATGGCGCAACCCTTTTGAATATCTGGGCCACAGTGTGAAAAGAAGTAAGGAGCTACCTTAAGGGTTCTTTTCTCATCCTGCCACAGAAATGTGTAGGGTAATAACCGAAGAAGTGCATTTTGATTTTTAATAGATACCGTACACTTCAAGCTAAAGATGTCTTGGATGTGAGCTTCCAAGTTCCCACAGAGTGCCAAGCGGATAGACACTGCAGAAAGGGGGAAGCATGATCAAAGCAACATCTCGCAGAATGCCAAACTGATGAGCACCAGAGAAACATATCATGCTATTGGATCTCTCCACAGAGATTGATGTATTATACAGGAAAATTTATTTCCTGGAAATCCAACATTTCTCCGCTGCTCATCAGTGGGACATTCGGGGAGATGTTGCTTTGATCGTGCTTCGTCCCTTTCTGCGGTACCTATCAGTTTGCCATTCTGTGGGATATTGGAAGCCCACATGCAAGACTTCTTTAGTTTGAGGTGTACGGTATCTATAAACACAATGCCCATATTCGCTTATCACCCTACATAGACAGCAGTGATCCTGTAAGATTAAATCAATCAATCTTTATTTTACCAGGTGGAACACATTTGAGCGAGCTCATTTACAAGGTGGGCCTGAGAGAATACACATAATCAGTACAGCAGCATAACGGGAACAACATGGGTAAGGACAACAGCAATGGGGTGATAAAACCACTCAGAAGACACCAACTTACAGAAAATATTTCCATAGTAATAATTTTCATCATCAGTAACTTCACTTCATGACTATTGGCTCTGACCTCAGCTTGATATATATTGTGACCTTGGCAACTAGATCTATGAATAGGTCAGGGGCCAGCTTTGGGGGGTTGGAGCACGCCAGAGGACTCTCTTTCTCAGAGAGCTGCCGTCCTCAGTGCAATACTGATACTTGTGTGACCACAAGTGGCAATGCAGGAATGGATGCTGAGTGGGAGGGTGAGGATGTTGACTAGGGACCCACACTGTGCATGCAGTGCATGTGGACTGGCCCCACTCCCTTGCCCACCTTCCCAAGGTGGCAGTACAACCTAGAGGTTAAAGCAACCAGTTGTGATAGAGCTTGATGCATCCAGACATTTGGGTATATTCCCACTATCATGTCCAAAGCACAGGCAGCCAGTGCTTACCCAGTATCATACTGCAGGGCATCAGACCACCCTGTAGTAGCAAAGTTTGGATACGCTCAGTCACTGATCATTACACCAAGTACTGGGTGCTAGTCTATATATAATATAATAAAATATATATATATATATAGTGTGTCTGTGTGTGTGTGTGTATATATATGTGTGTGTGTGTGTGTGTGTGTGTGTGTGTGTGTGTGTGTGTGTGTGTGTGTGTGTGTGTGTATGTATGTATGTATGTATGTGTGTATATGTGTATATATATATATATATATATATATATATATATATATATATATATATATATATATATATATACATACGAAATTTGCCAGCAGATAAAGGCCTAGAGGTCTATCAAGTTCTGCTCGAATGTGCAGCTAGCACCCTTATCCTGCAGCTGCCCCTCCTTCCCTTCATTAACCCTCCCCCTTGTCCTGTCCCATCCTCGTTTGAAGCAGTCCACTGTTCTACTGCATACCACTTCAGCAGGTAACGCATTCCACCCATCTACCACCCTCTCTGTAAAAAAGTGTCTCCTCATCTCCCTCCTGAACCTTCCTCGCTCCAGTCTCATATCATGGCCCCTGGTGGCCCTCCCCTCCCTTACTTTGAACCTCTGTACCCGTCTTGTTTATTCCTTTCATGTATTTAAAGGTTTCAATCATGTCACCTCTGTCTCTCCTCTCCTCCAGTGAGTACATGTTCAACTCCTTCAACCTCCTCTCGTATGATAAGTCCCCCAACCCTTGATCATCTTTGTCACTCTGCGCTACACCCCCTCCAGTAACTTAATGTCCCTCTTCAGATACGGACGCCAGTACTGCACGCAGTACTCCAGGTGTGGTCTAACTAATGACCTATACAGTGGCAGAATCACCTCCTCACTCCTTGAGGATGTACCCCTTG